>JAOPSE010000102.1:5380411-6721635 GCA_029449295.1 Zea luxurians
CCTCAAGCTCAAGATGTCGGGCCCGAATGGGATCATCACCGTCGGATCCACGTACCGCCACGCGTACGAATGCGACGTGGAGTGCGTGGAGTATGTCGAGGCTCTCGCCGAGTCCGAGGCCCTCATCGCTGACCTGGAACGCCTCTCCAAGGAGGCGCCCGACGCGAAGCGGCACGCCGGCAATTTCGAACCAGTTGAGGCAGTCAAGTCCGTCTCTCTCGACCCCAGCAACGACGCCAGCAAGAAAGTTCGGATCGGCTCCGAGCTCGACCCCAAATAGGAAGTAGCGCTCGTTGACTTTCTCCGCGCAAACGCCAAAGTCTTTGTGTGGAGTCCCTCGGACATGCCTGACATACCGAGGGATGTCGCCAAGCACTCACTGGACATCAGAGCTGGAGCCCAACCCGTGAAGCAAACCCTACGCCGTTTTGACGAAGAAAAGCGCAGGTCCATAGGCGAGGAGATCCACAAGCTACTCACGGCAGGGTTTATCAAAGAGGTATTCCATCCTGAATGGTTAGCTAACCCTGTTCTTGTAAGGAAGAAGGATGGGAAATGGAGGATGTGTGTAGACTACACTGGTCTAAACAAAGCATGTCCGAAAGTTCCCTACCCTCTACCTCGCATCGATCAAATCGTGGACTCCACTGCTGGGTGCGAAACCCTATCATTCCTCGATGCCTACTCAGGCTATCACCAAATCAAGATGAAAGAGTCCGACCAGCTCGCGACTTCTTTCATCACACCTTTTGGCATGTACTGTTACACTACAATGCCGTTTGGGTTGAGGAATGCAGGCGCCACTTACCAGAGGTGCATGAACCACGTGTTCGGAGAACACATCGGCAGAGCGGTCGAGGCTTACGTCGACGACATCGTTGTCAAGATGAAGAGAGCCTCCGACCTCCTCTCTGACCTTGAAACAACATTCAAGTGTCTGAGAGCAAAAGGCGTGAAACTCAATCCCGAGAAGTGTGTCTTCGGAGTCCCCCGAGGCATGCTCCTTGGATTCATCGTCTCCGAGCGGGGCATCGAGGCCAACCCGGAGAAAATCGCGGCCATCACCAACATGGGATCGATCAAAGATTTGAAAGGAGTACAGAGGGTCATGGAATGCCTTGCGGCTCTGAGCCGCTTCATCTCACGCCTTGGCGAGAAAGGCTTGCCTCTGTACCGCCTCTTAAGGAAGGCCGAGTGCTTCACTTGGACCCCCGAGGCCGAGGAAGCCCTCGGAAATCTTAAGGCGCTCCTCACGAACACACCCATCCTGGTGCCCCCCGCTGCAGGAGAAGCCCTGTTGATCTACGTAGCCGTGACTACTCAGGTGGTCAGCGCCGCGATCGTAGTCAAGAGACGAGAAGAAGGGCATGCACTGCCCGTCCAGAGGCCAGTCTACTTCATCAGCGAAGTGCTTTCCGAGACCAAAGTCCGCTACCCACAGATCCAGAAGCTGCTCTACGCAGTGATCCTGATACAGCGAAAGTTGCGACACTACTTCGAGTCTCATCCGGTAACTGTGGTGTCATCCTTCCCCCTGGGGGAGATCATCCAGTGCCGCGAGGCCTCGGGTAGGATAGCAAAGTGGGCGGTGGAGCTTATGGGCGAAACGCTATCATTCGCTCCTCGGAAGGCCATAAAATCCCAGGTCTTGGTAGACTTCCTGGCTGAGTGGACTGACACCCAGTTACCGACAACTCCAATCCAGCCCGAGCTCTGGACCATGTACTTCGATGGGTCACTCATGAAAACAGGAGCGGGCACTGGTCGGCTCTTCATTTCACCCCTCGGAAAGAATCTCCGCTACGTCATTCGCCTCCATTTTCCGACGTCAAACAATGTGGTCGAGTACGAGGCACTGGTTAACGGGCTACGCATCGCCATCGAGCTAGGGGTTCGATGCCTCGACGCTCGAGGCGACTCGCAGCTTGTCATCGACCAAGTCATGAAGAACTCCCACTGCCGTGACCGGAGGATGGAAGCCTACTGCGACAAAGTTTGGCGCCTGGAAGACAAGTTCTACGGGCTGGAGCTCAACCACATCGCCCGACGGGCGACGGTACAACGCGACTGCGGACGGGCTGGCGAAAATAGCCTCGGGGCGAACGACGATTCCCCCGGACGTCTTCTCCAGAGACCTACATCAACCATCTGTCAAGATCGATGACGCGCCTGAGCCTGGGGAAGCCTCGGCCCAGCCCGAGGTACCCTCGGCCGAACCCGAGGCACCCTCGGCCATCAAGGAGGAGGCCTTGCCCGTCGAGGAGGAACAAAATGGGGTCACGCCAGATCCGAACTGGCAGACCCCGTACCTGGAATATCTCCTCCGAGGGGAGCTTCCCATCGATAAGACCAAAGCTTGGCGGCTGGCTCGGCGCGCCAAGTCATTCGTTTTGCTGGGTGATGAAAAAGAGCTCTATCACCGCAGCCCCTCGGGCATCCTCCAACGATGCATATCTATTGCCCAAGGACAAGAGTTGTTGCAAGAAATACACTCGGGGGCTTGCGGCCACCATGCAGCGCCTCGAGCCCTCGTGGAGAATGCCTTCCGACAAGGTTTCTACTGGCCAACCACGATGGCCGACGCCACTAGGATTGTGCGCTCCTGCCGTGGGTGTCAATTCTACGCAAAGCAGACGCATCTGCCCGCTCAGGCCTTACAGACGATACCCATCACCTGGCCATTCGCTGTGTGGGGTCTAGACCTCGTCGGTCCCTTGCAGAAGGCACCCGGGGGCTTCACGCACCTGCTGGTCGCTATCGACAAATTCTCCAAGTGGATCGAGGTCCGACCCCTAAACAGCATCAGGTCCGAGCAGGCGGTGGCGTTCTTCACCAACATCATCCATCGCTTCGGGGTCCCAAACTCAATCATCACCGACAATGGCATGCAGTTCACCGGAAAAAAGTTCCTGGACTTCTGCGACGGCCACCACATCCGTGTGGACTGGGCCACCGTAGCTCATCCCATGACGAATGGGCAGGTGGAGCGTGCCAACGGTATGATTTTACAGGGGCTCAAACCAAGGATCTACAACGACCTCAACAAGTTCAGCAAGCGATGGATGAAAGAGCTACCCTCGGTAGTCTGGAGTCTGAGGACGACGCCGAGCCGCGCCACGGGTTTTACGCCATTCTTTCTAGTCTATGGGACCGAGGCGTCCTCCCCATGGACTTAGAATATGGCTCCCCGAGGACCAAAGCGTACGACGATCGAAGCAACCAGACCAGCCGAGAAGACTCGCTGGACCAACTCGAGGAGGCTCGAGACGCCACCTTACTACATTCGGCACGATACCAGCAGTCGCTGCGGCGCTACCACGCCCGAAGCGTTCGGTCTCGAGGCTTCCAAGTGGGAGACTTGGTGCTTCGCCTGCGACAGGACGCCCGAGGGCGCCACAAGCTTACTCCTCCCTGGGAAGGGCCCTTCATCATCGCCAAGATCTTGAAGCCCGGAACATACAAGCTGGCCAACGACCAAGGCGAGGTCTACAGCAACGCTTGGAACATCCAACAGCTACGTCGCTTCTACCCTTAAGATGTTTTAAGTCGTTCATGTACCTCGTTTACATACACAAAGTCTAACCGTCAAGGAAGGGTTGGCCTTGCCTCAGCAAAGCCCGACCCTCCCTCAGGGGCTAGAAGGGGGGAACCCCCTCTGCGTCAAAATTTTCCTCGGAAAAGTTTTCTACCAAAACAACCTTTGTGCTTTCGACTTCCGTATCGATAGCGGGATCCTGAGAACGACGAGAGTACACGTAAGCGGCAAGGCCAACCGAGCCGAGGAACTCCTATGCCTCCGGGATACGGATACCTCACTCATCACCTTCCGCGAGAAATAACTCACGCTCGGATAAGCGATCCTGCTACCGAACAAGTCCTAACACTCAGGTAGAAAACGATTTTCGCGCCTTCTCGACTGTACCAATAGTGGAATCCTTCGACCAAATGAGAGCGCACATAAGCGGCAAGGCCGACCGAGCCGAGGGACTCCTACGCCTCCGGGATACGAATACCTCACTCATCACCTTCCGCGAAAAGTAACTCTCGCTCGGACAAACGATTCTGCTATTGATAGACAAGTCATGATGCTCGAAACAAGAGGAGAGAAGACGCAACTTTTTAAACATGACGATAAAGTGTTTAGGCCTCGGCGGCCACGAAAAAGCATGCGCATGCTACAGACAAACTGTTCCTGCAGGTTCGGGCATCGGCAGGGGGAGCAGCAGCACCCTCGGTGTTGTTTCCACCCTCGGCAGAACCAGGCCCGGCCTCGGACGGCGACCCGGGCAAAAGGACCTCCACCTAAGGGAGGACGCCATCACCGCGCCAGCAGATGTCTTGCCCAAGCTCCAGCGGCTACTACCACATCTTCCTCGGCCTAGGAAGCCACCATCTCCTAGGCCGACGAAGTCTCCTTCCGAGCCGACTCCGCGTCTGTCCGCGCTAACACCGCTGCCTCCGGCTCTGGCTCATCGCAGAGCAGCCGAGGGTTCCAAAAACTGAGCAAGGGAAGCCTAGAGCGGCAAGGCCGACAGAGCCGAGGGACTCCTACGCCTTCGGGATACGGACACCTCACTCGTCACCTTCCGCGAAAGGCAACCGACGCTCGGTTAAGTGGTTCGGCTAGCCAACAGACGAGTCCCAGCGCTCAAAATGAGGAAGACACACAGCTTCATTCTCGAATACCCAAATGTTCAGGCCTCGACAGCCACAAAGAACAAACACATATACCTGGGGTAACTATGCTACACAGACTTAGACGTCGGCAGAACCCTCGGCGGTTCTCCCGACCTACGACAAATGTCTAAGTACTTGAAGCGGTTACATTTTGCTCCGGCAAAAACTCGGTATATCTCCTTACAAACGGGTCTTCGGTTCCGCTCCCGCGGGTATGAACAACCTCCACACCAGGGGGCCTGCGGGACGACGAACTCCAAGCGGCTTGCCGGCGACCTCTACAGCAGCAGAGACAACGACCTCCACCTTGGGCGGCTAAATAGCAGCAGCGATGAGCTCAGGACAAACGCTGCTATGAAGAGGTCGTCGCCCATGTCCCCACACGAGGGTCGAGGACAAGCCGCTAAAGCCGAAGAGTCGGAGGGCGCCGACCATGGGTTCGAACCCACCGACACCGCGCCGGCGAATAGCGGCCGCCCCAAAGCGCACCGGCAGGTCCTCACTCCGGCCCACGCGGAGGCAACCCCCCACTCGGTGCGCTCCTCCGCCTCAGCCCGGATGACGAAGATCCTTGAAGCTAAGGGCGGGGCGGAGGCTGCAGCCCAGCTTGCTTCTTCCCACCAAACTGCCCATTGGTGAGGGAATGCAGCCGGGCTGCACGACGAAAATCCTTGAAGCCGAGCAATGGCTGAAAGGTGCCGATCTCCACGAGGCCACGCTCCTCCAACGACAGCAAGAGCAAGGCGACGCTAGAGCACCCCATCCGGGGGCTCAAAAGGTGGAAGGGCGCGATGCATGAGGGGAGAACGAAGGCATGGCCACTGCCCAAGGGATCGATCCCCCTTTTATAGGCAGACCTCCTCGCTTGCACCCCTTAGCATCATGGGCGAAATCCCCACTGACATCCTCCAGGGTTCTCCCCCTATGACACGGGGGCTGGGACCCACATGTCATACGAGCTGATCCGAAGCACGAAGAAGGCGAACCGCCGCACGCGAGGCATGTAACCGTCCCGTGGTTACAAGCGCTCTCCCATCTTCGCAGAAACCGGTGGTCGAAAGGGTGGGCTGCCACGCGACAAGCATCCAACTGCACCACAACTGTGCGCCCCTTCGGCTCCGTCCACATCTGGTGGACTAGCGCAAAGGAAGCGGGCCCGCATGTCATGTAACCGGCGCGCCGGTTACGACGTGCAAGAAGCTACACCGCCATTCACGCCAATACTGCGCCTCCTCGACTGCGGAACCAGTACCGCGACTCGAGGTACCCCTGTGCATGACCCAACAATGCCAATTAAAGGCGACGACCACGGGTCAGTCAGCCGCGGGGTAGGCGCGGCGGTTGGCATGGTCAAAAGTGGGCCAGCAGTAACTGCAGCGGCAGACGAGCGGAGGCAGCAGTCAAGTCGCCTGCAGGCTCGCGTCCCCTCCTGAAGCGACGGGAGAGCCCTCTCACGACGTGAAGACGACGCGCCCATGCCCCGTTCCTCGAACGGCTCGCACGTGCAACGGGCGCCACGTGAATCGCCCGTCCCGTCGCATTAACTCCCCGACGGAGCAGGCAACACCTCTGGCAGGCGAGGCGGGCGTCGCTTCGCCTTCGCCATAATGACCGCGTCTGTTGGGGGCCTTCGTCCTCCGAAGGTCCTCAAAAACATGATTTGACAATGTTTTCCAAGTGGATTATGTGAACAGGTATCTTCGGACTCAGAATTATGAACATAAAGCACGGTCAGGACGAAGCCTGAGCCAGACGAAGGACGAGCTGATTACCAAGTTCTACGAAGGACGGTGCACAGCCGAAGCTGTGTGCAGGGAAGCTTCGTCGCGATAGCGGAAAGGGGAACCGACTTAAAGATGAAAAGACTACGTGGGCCTCGACAGATTTCCATAAGCCGTTAACAAATGTAATGGACATGGATGTAATTTTACGTGGGCTGCGTCCCGCGTCTATAAATAGATGAACAGTACTCCCGTACTGTTCACGCTGACTTGGCATTTGCTTTTGCGTCACGCTTGTACTTTTTACCTTCTCTCAGGACCGAAGGTACATTTGTAATTTGAAATCATTTCTATTTTTCCATGTTAATAAAATAGAAATGATTCTATGATGGTGTTCATATTATACTTCATGCCCTATATGAATCCTTCGTCATTACTTGTTATGTTTACGAAGGTATGTCTCTTGTGACCTTCGTCCGAAATACATTATCTCCCGAAGGGACATAATGTTCCGAAGGACGAAGGACTTTAACACTTAACATTTTTTATGTTGCCTTGTTCTTAACTCTTAGCCTTTGAGAACAAGTCCCCAACATTGGCGCCCACCTCCGGTGAACTCACTTCCACTTCGAGTTTTTTGAACACCTTCGGAAGCTGTAGACCTTCGCTATGGCACCGAAGAAAGCTTCAGCGACTGGGGCTGCAGCACTGCAACCGCTGGACCACAACCAGGAGACCGTCTCTCTTCGGGAGGCCCGAAACCAGAAGAGAAAGGCCGTCAGCCCAACGCTTCAGGAGGAAGAGCTAGACCAAGAAATCAGGGATATGGAGATGCTACATCAACAGGTGCAGAGAAAGAAGGAGAAGATGGCCCGGCTAGCTGAGTTGCAACGGCAGATAGACGAAGCCTCTGAGGAAGTTCGCCATCTTACTCATGATGAGCAAAACAGAAGGCCTCAGCAGAAAGACCTTCATCAGGAGGGCTTCGTCAACGAAGATGACTGGTATGACAATTTCCATCAGGGAAATTTTGTTTTCGATGATGCTTCTCCTTTGTCCGCTGAGCTGCAGGCTACACCTTGGCCTCCATCCTATAAGCCACCCCAACTTCCCATGTTCGACGGCCACTCAGACCCGAAGCAGTTCTTAATGAGCTACGAAGCAACAGTGTCTTCGTATGGGGGCAATGCTGCAGTCATGGCGAAGTCTTTCGTTATGGCCGTCAGGAATGTTGCTCAGACCTGGTATTCCTCCCTTCGACCAGGAACGATCACCTCATGGCAGAAGCTGAAGGATATGTTGTTAACCAGCTTTCAAGGATTTCAGACGAAGCCGGTTACTGCTCAAGCCTTGTTTCAGTGCACTCAGGATCATGAAGAATACCTTCAGGCGTATGTCCGAAGGTTCTTGCGTTTGAGGGCACAGGCACCAACGGTGCCCAATGAAATTGTTATCGAAGCCATGATCAAGGGGCTTCGTCCTGGACCTGCAGCCCAATACTTTGCTAGGAAGCCTCCTCAGACTCTGGAGAAGCTACTCCAAAAGATGGACGAGTACATTCGTGCAGATAACGACTTTCGCCAAAGAAGGGAGGAGGCCTTCAGATTTTCTGAGATGACCAGGGGCTTCGGGGGACGATTCTATCCGAGGCATGTCAGGTCCATCCACAACACTCAAAATGATGATAAGGGGAGTTAACAGAACAGGCCGCAGTGCTCCTCACAGGCTTCGGGGCAGCAGCAAACTTTCTTTCGGCCACCAGCTCCAAGAGGCAGAGGCGCCAGGGGCTTCGGCGGGAGATTTGGAGATCAACCAAGGAGGACATTTTGCTTATTCTGCGGTGAGAACAAGGGCCATACCACCAGGATGTGCCATGTTACCATCCAGAAACAAAAGGAGCTAGCAGAAGCTGCAGCGCAACAGGGACAGCCGAAGCAGGTCATGCATACTGCTTCGTACCATCAGCCTTACATCCCGGAGTACGTGGGCAACCACCCTGCAGTTTCCGTAGCTTCGGCAAGTCAACCTCAAGCTTCATGGCAACAGCCCCCGCCTCCACCTCCGCTGCAACAAGGCCAGCAGCCAGAAGGGAGCCAATATGTTCCGCACCAAAGGGATATCAGAGAGCAATCTGAAGCCCGTACAGTCAATAGTACTGTGCCAGAGTCGAAGCACATTTATTGACAAATATCCTACTTTGATAGCAGTCTTTTCCGTTTAAGTTCTGTTTTCTGTGTAATAAAGAACACTTCAGATTTCATATAATAGTTTCGTGGTTGGTTATCAGAAAAACCTATCTTCTCTACAGGTTTAAGTTGCTGAAGCTTAAAAATTTGCGGTAACAAGGAGGATCTTCGGATTATTAAAAACCCTTCGAAGCAACAAAAAGTCGTTCTAAGGAGCGCAGAGTAAGTCGCCGAAGTTACAAAAAGCCGTTCCAAAGGGAGCGCAGTGTAAGTTTTTTGCTCCAAAGACGTTCCTAAGGGAATGCAGAGCATACAGCGAAAAGTCAACGCTGATACCGCCTAAGTAAAAGGCGAAGAAGCTCCAAAGACGTTCCTAAGGGAATGCAGAGCTTATACCGTCTAAGTAAAAGGCGAAGAAGCTCCAAAGACGTTCCTAAGGGAATGCAGAGCTTATACCGTCTAAGTAAAAGGCGAAGAAGCTCCAAAGACGTTCCTAAGGGAATGCAGAGCTTACGAATATATTTTGTGTGTATCTTCGGAACAAATGTCATTTGCATAACATAACATCATCACATCATTTTGCATAACATAAGCATCATACATCATGTTGCATTTGGCAAAAGAAGGGGACACAGTATCAACCTTCGAAAGGACGCTTTGAGAAAGTGAAAATTGTGTAAAGTCACGAGGGAATACAATGATAATCTTCGGAATACAGCTTCGGAGAATATTTTTACGAAGCATGGACGAGCTTTATCAGAGCAATATCGAAATTGTATAGCTTCGGAGAATGTTTTCATGAAGCATGAACGTGTTTCATCAGAATAATTCTAACGGAGAATGTCTTCTTCACGAAGCATGAAAAGAAGGGAAGGTGTTTTTTCGCCGAAGGCTCAAAAATGGTATGTATGTAGAGTTTCATGCATCGTAAAGAATTGAACAATGAAAAGAAACTTGTATATTACATTCAAATGTACAAAATGTTACATAGATCACACTTTAAATGTTTTTTCTAAATAGCATCTAGCCTTCTCTTAATACTGCTTCGGCGGCTTCATTTAGAAGTTGATCAACAACTTTGTCCATGATAGCTTCGGCCATTTGTTTAATTTCATCATCCCCTTTTGTGTGGGGGTCGGCAGTCGATCCAGCAGCTTCTGAGGGAAGAGAACATTTCTTCATTACTATTACAAACCGTGAGCAAAGTTTGAAATAAAAATTACAACACAATAGGAACGACTAATTAATACCTAATTGCCTTTCGGGCTCTGTGCTTCTTTCGGCAGCTTCTGCCACCTTTCTAGCATCATGGATGCCTTTTTCGCTTCTTTGGATTATTTCTTGCGCCATTTCTCGGCCGCCATTGTCCCAGATATCAGTGAAGAATTTACCGCCAACCATGCTGGCTTCGGTCGAGGGATCTTTGATATCTTCCGAGGATAGGGCAGCTTCGGATTGAGCTAAGGATTTTATATGTTCACAACCTTTTTTCTCCAAAACAGCAGCAATTCCCCTGGCGCCTGAAAAAGCGCAGATGTCACCGCGGCTGCTCAGGATTTCCTCGAAGGCTTCTGCTTCGTGACTAATCCAGTCCAGTGGACCTTCGGGATTGCCTCTTGAAAAGTCCTCTTCACTAGAAAAGGCGCCAACGCTGGCGAAGCTGGATTTTATCTTTTTCACGCATTCTACAGATTTAACATAACATTTCCTCTGAGATGCATGAAGCTCTTTAACACTTAACTCCAATTTATTGACCATATGATCACTGAGTTCTCGTTTTGTTTCCTCCAGCACACGTTCCTCTTTAGCTCTAGCCAGCTGTTTCTGAAGATCTTTAATTTCACGTTTTTGGGCTTCGGCCTGGGTTTTTGAAGCAGCTTCGTCTTTCTTTACTTTATCTACCAGTGTAAGCAGAATCTTATCCTTTTCCAGAGCTTCGTTTCTCAGTTTGATAACTTCGGAGCGTAAATTGTTAAACGCAATGTCGTAGCTTTCATCTTCGGCGCTTTTTTGGGCTCTTAATGCATTGCTCAGAATCAAGCCCTATATGAAAAAGAATCCATATAAGAATAAAGGAATGAATTACGCATTAAAAAGTTTTTTCAAACGCTTAATTTCCATACCTTTAGGCTATTATATGCAAGACTGTCTGCGAGATCCTCTTTCGTCATGGCGCATAATCCAGCTTCGAGTTTCGGGAACCCCATGCTTCTAGCCATTTCCCGGCATACGGATAGTTCCTTATTGTCTGGGAGACAGTACAGGAAATCATCTTCGTTTGTCCCATTGAATACTACTGCCCCCTTCGGATACTTCAACTCTCTAGCATAGTGATTCGCTTCATAGATTTCTTCTTCAGATAGTTTCTTCCCCGAAGCATGTCGCACGATGTAATCGCGTATGCTGGAGGGAGCTTCGGGGGCGGCAGTATCAATTTCTTTAACCAAGACTGGTTCTGATATTTTCTCGGATTGTTCCTTGGTGGGCTCTGAAGGCCCAGCTTCAGCTTCAGTTTGTTGTTTCGAAGCTTCAGTAGATGCTTCAGCGAGTTCAACAGACTCCTTTGTGGTTGAAGACTTAATCGTTTCCAAGACATCCAATACGTTCACCATTCTTTTTCTTCTTGGGGTCACCGATGGGCCCTTTTGATTTTTTGTTGTGTCGACATTTGCTGAAGGACTTAAAATTTCTGATGTTTTTGGCCCTTCAGTCTTCGGTTTTTCTACTGCTGAAGGCGCTTCAGTTTTCTCTACTGTCTTCGGCACTTGTAACACCCGGATTTTAGGGGTCCAAAACCCGGGTGCTAACATAAACACCAGGTATGCTGGGACCAAGTCTCACACATATGATGTATAGTGGCACAGGATCGAATGTCACATCTTTATACATAACAGGAGTTCTATACAAAATAAATAATTACATTATAAGGAGACAACGGTCCAGCAACCCAAAGTTGACTGGGAGACGACGACCTAGACTTCTCACGAACTCATCGCATCATCCTCCAAGCGCCTCATCCTGTGGTACCTGTTCTTGACCTGTGGGGTGTGTGAGACAGCAAGAGTGAGCTCACATACGTTCATCGCTCAACAAGTTGTGGGGAATAATGTGCATGAACTCGCCAAAGGTGGGAGCTCACGTGAAGTGTAAGGCTTACCAAAGAGGATGGTTGAAGCTGAGCATTGCTTTTAAAGTTGGTCAAAATTTTATTAGCAATTACTAAGTATAAGTAAATACCAACCCAATTAAATAGTAGAACAAAAGTAACAACATCACCTGCGATGCAATGCATATGCCAAATTGAGTTTAAGTTCCATAATTTAATCATGTGAGGGTCCGAGCTGCTCATGACCGTGAGCACGGCTAGTATACCAGTTTTACACTCTGCAGAGGTTGCGCATCTTTACCCACAAGTCGTGTATCCCATGTCGCCAGGGTTTGCAAGGCCCTTAGACACTTCCGAGGTGAATGGCTAGGGATCCACTACGAGGCCTTTACAAAGTTCCACTAGCTTCCGAAAACCCGCTACAGTTTATAGGGAGATCCAGTGCAGGAATCCCTTGCAGGACCGCCATCGCAGCAAAATCCTCCCGAGGGCCTCCCTACACTGACCTCTCCCCTACTGCCCTTGCCCCTTTCGGGTAAGGTAGTCTTCCACTAGCTTTCCTAATTAATCAGCCAAGGGGTCCCATTCCTCCCTTGTGGTAGCACTGTTTTCCCGGGTGGTCGCTCCATGTTCCAATTAACATAATGATCTCAACATGAACAGTAAATAACAACTGACAATAAAAGTATAATCATGAATAGTAATCTTCATACCCAAAACCACATATAGCACTAGCAAGTACTACCCAGAAAGTTCAGTGGTAAACAAGGTATAAAGATAGACAAACTAGGGTAACCTATTGGGTCCCATCAAAATTAACCTATGCAGATCATTATGATTAATTAGAACATGGCTGGGTAAAAAGAAGTGATCAAGGGCACAACTTGCCTGGGACTTGAGAATCCAGGTACCAGGATGATCTTCAGGTGACTCGTGACCTCACTGCTAGTCGTAGCAATACAAACAAACAGTATATAGGCAAAATTTAACATCACACCAAACAAGTAAACAAAATATATAATAATAATCCACACATTAAAATAAGATTCTAGGAACAGGAATCATTAATTTTGGAGTTATGGATTTTAAGTTATGAATTTCCTAAGGTTTAATGTGTTTAAAATGGATTAAGTGAGAGATTAAATTTCTAATTGTTTTCATGACAAAACAGAGGCTCTAAGTGATAGAGAATTAAATTATAAAAATTTAGAAAGTGGAATGGACTAATTTGGAGCAAGTATGAATTTTCTATGAATTTATCAAGTTCTAGCATTTATTTTATCTATTAAAAATCCATTTATAAATTATTTTCTCTGTTTTATAATACTCTGGACGGGGCCTCAATTTTCAGAAAGCGCAGGGGGCTCGGCGTAAATGTTTTTAAGATACAAGCCAACCCAGGACTGGACCGCGGGTTGATATATCAGAAACGGAGGGATTCTTTTATAAATGTGTACAACGAAGGGGTACGGGAGGATCGTGGCCGCCCGATCAACAATCAAGGGCCAGGATTAGATCTTGGCACACTGAACCGGTACACATCCCTGACCGTTCACTCCAAGATCTGCGTCACAGATTTAATGTAGTTTGATTCCCTATGGACCGTCCGATCTAATTTCTGTGGCATAGATTCAACGCGGTGAAAGGTTATTCGGCTTCTAATCCCGACCGTCCATCGTGAATCGACGGTCACAATGCTCTCTCCCTCCTTCGACTGCGATCCCGGCGGCGCAAAGCACCGGCGCGGTGGCGCCATGAACAGCCGCCCAGATCACGGGATTATCGCGCTAAGCCTTGAATTGGTAAGTGCAAAACGATGCCCTACACTAGACGACCACGAGGAATAGATACTTACCCCACCACGAAATGCGGACAGACACGGCGTCGGCGGAGGCGGATTTCGCAAGTCCGATGAGGTTGCCGCCGCGGAATTGGCCGAGCCAAAGCTCCCGACGCACAAGGACACCCCTGCGCAAACCTCCCCAGTCGATCGCCCAGCCGCGGCAGCTAGCAGGGCGCACGGTGGCGAGTAACGCCGGTGGCGGCGGCGGCGGATCCTTAAAATCCCCCCAACCCGATATGCTTATGGCGCCATCCAAGCCACGCACGCGTACATATAACCGAGGCCAGGGTGCGGCGCGGAGTCCGTCCCCCGAGCAACAACCAGCGAGCGAAGAATCTGGACAAGATTTTCGGAGTCCGGTTCGCTCCCAGGCGCCGCGGTGAAGCCGTTGGGGAAGAGGATCGAGCTGTCGCCAGGGGTCCACACGGAAGTGGCTAGTGCGCACGCAGTGAGACTTACGGGCGGGGCCCACGCGCCAGCGACGACGCACCCGCGCCAGCGACTGGCCGCCGGGCCCAGGGTGTCGGCGCCACATCTCCAGGAATTGGGCTGCACGGAGGGGCTGGTTAAATGGGCCGAATACCAGGTTAGGGCCCAGTTAGGCTAGGTTAGTTTTATTCTTTTCTTTTCTTTATTTCCTTTTATGTTTTTCTAGTTTTCAAATTTTTGATTTCAATTTTGAATCCCCATTCAAATTCAACTTCGTGCTAAGTTTGTTTTACCATTAGATATTCATATTAGACATGGTATGAGTGAATTCATCTATTTTTAATATTTATTCCATGTCATTAGTGCCACTCTTTTCAATCCTACTTCAAATTTGTAAGTGTCAAAATAATTCTAATGTGAATATAAACTTTACTGTTTATGATAACATTATTTATTCTTTTCCTTATTATTTATTTATGAGAGGAATAAATGGTTTTCTTTAAAAGAAAAATCATTTTTCTTATTTTCCTAATTTCCAAAGCATTATGATACTCTGTTTATATATTTTTTTTTCTCTACTAATTTTGGGTCTTACAAATCCTACCCCCCTTAAAAATAATCTCGTCCTCGAGATTTGTAAGAAAAGGGATGTATACTCATATTGTTCTCGGAACATATGCACAAACAAAGAAATCTCGGCATGAGGTATAATTCTTCAACAAAACATAGGGTCAATAGACCTTATTGTTCCTTCTAGAATAATATCATATCGTCTACTAACTAAAGTAACATCTAGACCTTACAAATCATCATAATTTATATCTATATAGCTTGGTGAAGCTGGTGGTGGTGGTGGAGGTTGTTGTTGTTGTTGTCTTTCCAACCGCGCTTGCCTTATTTCTTGGCGGGCCTGACGTATTTCCTCGCGTTGTTGTCTTATCTGATTCTGCATCTCGGTCACCAGGTCTGTTAACTGTTGTATTACCAGTCGTTGGGTAGCAACCACTTGATCAATTTCGACAGGTGGAGGATTTGGAGGATTCATTTCTGTTTGCTGTTACGTGACAATCTTTCCTTTCCTGGTATTGACCATGAAAGTTAGAAGCATGTGGTAATAGTTTTGCAAATGACCTTATTCAATAAGCAGAATGATTAAGCTAGTAGCTGGTTATAATCTGAAGATTTCTTTAGTAGGGCTTAATTTTTTTTGTTTTATGTCCAGATTGGGGTAACCAGTTGTATAAGGTAAATATCCAAGGGTAAGATAGAATCTGTCAAGATGAGATATATATATGGGTGAGATAGACTACAAGATGTATGTTAAAAAGTTTGTTTGTTGTTAGGTGGGAATAGAAAGGTTATGTCATTCATCATGGTTCTATGGGTTGGGTTAGCTCATGGTTGAATTGATCCAATGTGCTAAGATAAGTTAATACATGGATAGTGGGGTCTAATCTCTTCTACTAGTGTCATTAATCTGTTTAAGTGAACCACATTAAGTTAGATAACATTAGACCACACTGGATCAGGTCACATTAGGTAAGATAAGATCTAGATTAAATTGGATATGACTAGATTAGACTAGTTTATAATTGAGAGGTTATGCAACTATCAGATGGTTAAGGTAGTTGCATATGGCCAAGTCAATCTGTCATTCTTAATTTAGTGCAGGGTGAACTAAGTTAAGACCTGTTCTATAGGGGTAGAGTCTAAACTATCTCATCAGTATTATCTAACATGTTTGATAAGTCACTTTAGATTTGATCAGATCTAGGTTAGATTGGTGTGACTTGTTTGACTAGATAAGATCTAGTTAATTTGCATTAGATCATGGTTGTTAAACTAGGGTGGATAAGTATGCTTATTAGGACAAGATGGATCCATAAAGATAAGATAGAATCTTTTGAGACCAGTTAGACCTATTAGGATGAGATACAATCTTTTCAAGATAGGATGAGTATCTTTTAAGATAAGATGGATCTATTAAGATAAGGGAGAATCTTTTAAGATAAGATGAATTGGTTAGAATGAGAGCTTTTTAGGATAAGATAAATCTCTTAAGCTAGATATGTTCCAATGGGGACAATCTAGGTTGTCTAGTTATTTTATAAATATATTTTTATACCTATGTGTATATGCAGATGCAATTGTGGACATTACTCCACAACTCATCACACTCAACCAAAGATCCAAATCAGACATGTATCATAAGAACAAACTTTCAAGCATACAAATATTTACAAAAATATTTTTGATTTTGTTCCTAAGATTAGGTATCCTATTCCTAAAGGTCACTTTAAGCACAGGATTTCAAAGAGTGAAATCCACATTTGTCTTTAGAAAGAAAAGATAAGAATAATCAGAGTAAAGCGGAAATAGATGAGGAAAGATTAAGATAAGCTTAGAAAGGATCAGAGTAGCAAAGGTAAGTAGATAATGGTTGTCCAGTTCTATCTAGGTTTCGTCCTACAGTCAACATCCCTCTGATACCACTTCTGTAACACCCGGATTTTAGGGGTCCAAAACCCGGGTGCTAACATAAACACCAGGTATGCTGGGACCAAGTCTCACACATATGATGTATAGTGGCACAGGATCGAATGTCACATCTTTATACATAACAGGAGTTCTATACAAAATAAATAATTACATTATAAGGAGACAACGGTCCAGCAACCCAAAGTTGACTGGGAGACGACGACCTAGACTTCTCACGAACTCATCGCATCATCCTCCAAGCGCCTCATCCTGTGGTACCTGTTCTTGACCTGTGGGGTGTGTGAGACAGCAAGAGTGAGCTCACATACGTTCATCGCTCAACAAGTTGTGGGGAATAATGTGCATGAACTCGCCAAAGGTGGGAGCTCACGTGAAGTGTAAGGCTTACCAAAGAGGATGGTTGAAGCTGAGCATTGCTTTTAAAGTTGGTCAAAATTTTATTAGCAATTACTAAGTATAAGTAAATACCAACCCAATTAAATAGTAGAACAAAAACAACATCACCTGCGATGCAATGCATATGCCAAATTGAGTTTAAGTTCCATAATTTAATCATGTGAGGGTCCGAGCTGCTCATGACCGTGAGCACGGCTAGTATACCAGTTTTACACTCTGCAGAGGTTGCGCATCTTTACCCACAAGTCGTGTATCCCATGTCGCCAGGGTTTGCAAGGCCCTTAGACACTTCCGAGGTGAATGGCTAGGGATCCACTACGAGGCCTTTACAAAGTTCCACTAGCTTCCGAAAACCCGCTACAGTTTATAGGGAGATCCAGTGCAGGAATCCCTTGCAGGACCGCCATCGCAGCAAAATCCTCCCGAGGGCCTCCCTACACTGACCTCTCCCCTACTGCCCTTGCCCCTTTCGGGTAAGGTAGTCTTCCACTAGCTTTCCTAATTAATCAGCCAAGGGGTCCCATTCCTCCCTTGTGGTAGCACTGTTTTCCCGGGTGGTCGCTCCATGTTCCAATTAACATAATGATCTCAACATGAACAGTAAATAACAACTGACAATAAAAGTATAATCATGAATAGTAATCTTCATACCCAAAACCACATATAGCACTAGCAAGTACTACCCAGAAAGTTCAGTGGTAAACAAGGTATAAAGATAGACAAACTAGGGTAACCTATTGGGTCCCATCAAAATTAACCTATGCAGATCATTATGATTAATTAGAACATGGCTGGGTAAAAAGAAGTGATCAAGGGCACAACTTGCCTGGGACTTGAGAATCCAGGTACCAGGATGATCTTCAGGTGACTCGTGACCTCACTGCTAGTCGTAGCAATACAAACAAACAGTATATAGGCAAAATTTAACATCACACCAAACAAGTAAACAAAATATATAATAATAATCCACACATTAAAATAAGATTCTAGGAACAGGAATCATTAATTTTGGAGTTATGGATTTTAAGTTATGAATTTCCTAAGGTTTAATGTGTTTAAAATGGATTAAGTGAGAGATTAAATTTCTAATTGTTTTCATGACAAAACAGAGGCTCTAAGTGATAGAGAATTAAATTATAAAAATTTAGAAAGTGGAATGGACTAATTTGGAGCAAGTATGAATTTTCTATGAATTTATCAAGTTCTAGCATTTATTTTATCTATTAAAAATCCATTTATAAATTATTTTCTCTGTTTTATAATACTCTGGACGGGGCCTCAATTTTCAGAAAGCGCAGGGGGCTCGGCGTAAATGTTTTTAAGATACAAGCCAACCCAGGACTGGACCGCGGGTTGATATATCAGAAACGGAGGGATTCTTTTATAAATGTGTACAACGAAGGGGTACGGGAGGATCGTGGCCGCCCGATCAACAATCAAGGGCCAGGATTAGATCTTGGCACACTGAACCGGTACACATCCCTGACCGTTCACTCCAAGATCTGCGTCACAGATTTAATGTAGTTTGATTCCCTATGGACCGTCCGATCTAATTTCTGTGGCATAGATTCAACGCGGTGAAAGGTTATTCGGCTTCTAATCCCGACCGTCCATCGTGAATCGACGGTCACAATGCTCTCTCCCTCCTTCGACTGCGATCCCGGCGGCGCAAAGCACCGGCGCGGTGGCGCCATGAACAGCCGCCCAGATCACGGGATTATCGCGCTAAGCCTTGAATTGGTAAGTGCAAAACGATGCCCTACACTAGACGACCACGAGGAATAGATACTTACCCCACCACGAAATGCGGACAGACACGGCGTCGGCGGAGGCGGATTTCGCAAGTCCGATGAGGTTGCCGCCGCGGAATTGGCCGAGCCAAAGCTCCCGACGCACAAGGACACCCCTGCGCAAACCTCCCCAGTCGATCGCCCAGCCGCGGCAGCTAGCAGGGCGCACGGTGGCGAGTAACGCCGGTGGCGGCGGCGGCGGATCCTTAAAATCCCCCCAACCCGATATGCTTATGGCGCCATCCAAGCCACGCACGCGTACATATAACCGAGGCCAGGGTGCGGCGCGGAGTCCGTCCCCCGAGCAACAACCAGCGAGCGAAGAATCTGGACAAGATTTTCGGAGTCCGGTTCGCTCCCAGGCGCCGCGGTGAAGCCGTTGGGGAAGAGGATCGAGCTGTCGCCAGGGGTCCACACGGAAGTGGCTAGTGCGCACGCAGTGAGACTTACGGGCGGGGCCCACGCGCCAGCGACGACGCACCCGCGCCAGCGACTGGCCGCCGGGCCCAGGGTGTCGGCGCCACATCTCCAGGAATTGGGCTGCACGGAGGGGCTGGTTAAATGGGCCGAATACCAGGTTAGGGCCCAGTTAGGCTAGGTTAGTTTTATTCTTTTCTTTTCTTTATTTCCTTTTATGTTTTTCTAGTTTTCAAATTTTTGATTTCAATTTTGAATCCCCATTCAAATTCAACTTCGTGCTAAGTTTGTTTTACCATTAGATATTCATATTAGACATGGTATGAGTGAATTCATCTATTTTTAATATTTATTCCATGTCATTAGTGCCACTCTTTTCAATCCTACTTCAAATTTGTAAGTGTCAAAATAATTCTAATGTGAATATAAACTTTACTGTTTATGATAACATTATTTATTCTTTTCCTTATTATTTATTTATGAGAGGAATAAATGGTTTTCTTTAAAAGAAAAATCATTTTTCTTATTTTCCTAATTTCCAAAGCATTATGATACTCTGTTTATATATTTTTTTTCTCTACTAATTTTGGGTCTTACAAATCCTACCCCCCTTAAAAATAATCTCGTCCTCGAGATTTGTAAGAAAAGGGATGTATACTCATATTGTTCTCGGAACATATGCACAAACAAAGAAATCTCGGCATGAGGTATAATTCTTCAACAAAACATAGGGTCAATAGACCTTATTGTTCCTTCTAGAATAATATCATATCGTCTACTAACTAAAGTAACATCTAGACCTTACAAATCATCATAATTTATATCTATATAGCTTGGTGAAGCTGGTGGTGGTGGTGGAGGTTGTTGTTGTTGTTGTCTTTCCAACCGCGCTTGCCTTATTTCTTGGCGGGCCTGACGTATTTCCTCGCGTTGTTGTCTTATCTGATTCTGCATCTCGGTCACCAGGTCTGTTAACTGTTGTATTACCAGTCGTTGGGTAGCAACCACTTGATCAATTTCGACAGGTGGAGGATTTGGAGGATTCATTTCTGTTTGCTGTTACGTGACAATCTTTCCTTTCCTGGTATTGACCATGAAAGTTAGAAGCATGTGGTAATAGTTTTGCAAATGACCTTATTCAATAAGCAGAATGATTAAGCTAGTAGCTGGTTATAATCTGAAGATTTCTTTAGTAGGGCTTAATTTTTTTTGTTTTATGTCCAGATTGGGGTAACCAGTTGTATAAGGTAAATATCCAAGGGTAAGATAGAATCTGTCAAGATGAGATATATATATGGGTGAGATAGACTACAAGATGTATGTTAAAAAGTTTGTTTGTTGTTAGGTGGGAATAGAAAGGTTATGTCATTCATCATGGTTCTATGGGTTGGGTTAGCTCATGGTTGAATTGATCCAATGTGCTAAGATAAGTTAATACATGGATAGTGGGGTCTAATCTCTTCTACTAGTGTCATTAATCTGTTTAAGTGAACCACATTAAGTTAGATAACATTAGACCACACTGGATCAGGTCACATTAGGTAAGATAAGATCTAGATTAAATTGGATATGACTAGATTAGACTAGTTTATAATTGAGAGGTTATGCAACTATCAGATGGTTAAGGTAGTTGCATATGGCCAAACCAATCCGCCTTCGTCGGATTCTTTAATGGTCTCCTTCGGCATTTCCCACTTTTCTGTAAGTGGCCATACCCTGAAGGCAATGTGCTCTTGGACCAAGTCCCTTGTCCCAATGAAAGAGCAGATTACGCCGAAGGCTCTTTGGCATTCCTCGGCTGCTTCGTCCATTTCAACCTTCGGCCTTCGAAGTCCGAAGCGTTGCCAGATGGGGCGCATAATGATACTTTTAACATTTTCTTGCGCTGTCAAGTCATTCTTCACATAGAACCACTCTGTCATCCAGGCTCCGGGCCACCTCTTCCGAAAGGTCGGCACAGGGCAGCTTGACCCGGAGCGGGCACCGAAGCTATAACACCCAAAATTGTTGTGGTATTGTTCTTTTCCCCAGGGCTTCGTCTCGTATAATAACTCATGAATATTGCAGAAACTTTTAGCGTTTGGTTCCAAACCTTGGCTTCTCACAGCCCAGACAAACACCCCCATTCTTATGATGGCTTCGGGGGTAATTTGATGAAGGTAGACTTGAAATGTCTTCAGGACTTCAACAACAAAGTTGCTTAGGGGGAACCGAAGCCCAGCCTTGAGAAAGCTTCGGAAGACTACGACTTCATCTTCTTCTGGGGTGGGAGAAGTCTTCTCTCCAGCGTCAGCCCTCACAACAGATATATCTCGAAAATACCTCCCCCTCATATTATCAATATGACTCTGCTTGATAGTGGTCTTACCGAAAACCGTGTGACTTGGCCGCCATGGTCGATCTTCGGCCTCTTCCCCACCACTTTCTACATCATAGCTGTCGCTGTCACCAGTATCTTCGGACAAACCTTCAAGAATCTCCTTGGTGATTTTCTCTGTATTGGTCTCCGCCATCGCTATCAGGAACCCCAAATTCTTCTCTTCTTCGAGACTCAGCTTCGTCTCAGCAGGGATCTTCTTACCTTCAGACATCTTCGGACACGCTAAAAAACTGTTTTCAGGGCCGAAGCTTCGAAATCAAAAAGGTCACCAATCTTAATGCACAAGAGCTAAAAATTTAGTGGACCGAAGCAGATGGCAAGTGTGCGTACCAAATGAGTTGGCGGTGTGATCTTATTTATACGCCCAGGGCGCTGAAAATTGAAAGACCCCGCTTGTCAGTGAATGTTGCTATTCTAGCAAAGGGAAGGTGTTTTTTCGGACCTTCGGCTCAAGGCCTTCGTCCATATCGCAATCTGAATTTATTATTAACAAATTAATATTGCGAGGGGCTACTGTTGGGGGCCTTCGTCCTCCGAAGGTCCTCAAAAACATGATTTGACAATGTTTTCCAAGTGGATTATGTGAACAGGTATCTTCGGACTCAGAATTATGAACATAAAGCACGGTCAGGACGAAGCCTGAGCCAGACGAAGGACGAGCTGATTACCAAGTTCTACGAAGGACGGTGCACAGCCGAAGCTGTGTGCAGGGAAGCTTCGTCGCGATAGCGGAAAGGGGAACCGACTTAAAGATGAAAAGATTACGTGGGCCTCGACAGATTTCCATAAGCCGTTAACAAATGTAATGGACATGGATGTAATTTTACGTGGGCTGCGTCCCGCGTCTATAAATAGATGAACAGTACTCCCGTACTGTTCACGCTGACTTGGCATTTGCTTTTGCGTCACGCTTGTACTTTTTACCTTCTCTCAGGACCGAAGGTACATTTGTAATTTGAAATCATTTCTATTTTTCCATGTTAATAAAATAGAAATGATTCTATGATGGTGTTCATATTATACTTCATGCCCTATATGAATCCTTCGTCATTACTTGTTATGTTTACGAAGGTATGTCTCTTGTGACCTTCGTCCGAAATACATTATCTCCCGAAGGGACATAATGTTCCGAAGGACGAAGGACTTTAACACTTAACATTTTTTATGTTGCCTTGTTCTTAACTCTTAGCCTTTGAGAACAAGTCCCCAACAGCGTCAAAAAAGGTGCGCCACCTTATTTAAATTCATATCCTTCCCCTCCTCCTCTCTCTCTTGCTACAGGGACCGGGAAAGGGGATGTTGTGGAAAGGATCCTTCCCGGCGAAGGAACCGGGCCCCGAGCCCTCCTATTGATCAGGGGTTCGAAGGCTGGCCCCTCGGAAGGGTTTCGACAGCCGCCCCAGAGCACTCGGACTTCAAGCCCATTACTGATCAGGGGTTCAAAGGCTGGCCCCTCGGAAGGGTTCGACAGCCGCCCCAGAGCGCCCGGGCTCCGTGCCCACTACTGATCAGGGGTTCATAGGCTGGCCCCTCGGAAGGGTTTGACAGTCGCCCTAGAGCACACAGAGTGAGGGATGACTCTGGGTATGTTCGATACATAGCCGCGGCTCGGGCTACGCTCCCGAGGTACCTTAGGACATTTCCGAGACCGGCGGGAACGATTTGTAACGGAATCCCACCGGAGGGAGGCATCGAGCCCTCGGACCCTGTCGAAGGGGTCTGGGTCCGGCGAATCACCCGCAGGTACTTTTGGAGCGCGCCTCTGGGCCACCAGCCGACCCCTAACGAACGGGGCACGGGCGTCCACTCAGATCACCCGTTAGCAGCTCACTGGAAACACCATGTTCGGCGCCCTTCGAGGGCAACATGGCGCTTCCCCCCCTCGTCCTTGCGGAAAGGCGACGCAGGGGCGTATAATAAAAGTCGGGAAAGTCCTTGATCGTCCTCTCGCTCCGTGCAGAGGCTCGGGTGCTGCTCTCGCACCCGGCTACGGCCAAAACTGTTGACAGCATCAACAAACCAACTTGATAACTTGGAACCCGACCACGCACCCGGGCTACGGCCGGGCTGCATGAGGGAACGATCAGACCGGCCGAAGCACCACGAAAAGCATTCAGACCTCAGAGGAGTCAAACCACTCCTCCGAGGCCTCGGGGGCTACACCCGGCGGGTGCGCTCGCGCGCACCCACCAGAACAAGGCAAAAACCGAGAAAGGCCGGTCCCCTCACCGAAAACGCGGCAAAAGCCTCCAAGCGAGTACCATCACTCCCTTCGAGGCTCGAGGGCTACTGTCGGGTACCATAATTAGGGGTACCCCCAACGCTCCTAATCATGGCTGGTAAACACCCTCAGACCAATTGATAGGTGCGGTTCAAGCCAAGACTTCGTCTACCCGAAGGACGCGATCTCACCCGAGCCCAGCCTCGGCTTGGAACAGTA
Source organism: Zea luxurians (assembly GCA_029449295.1). Classification (NCBI taxonomy): domain Eukaryota; kingdom Viridiplantae; phylum Streptophyta; class Magnoliopsida; order Poales; family Poaceae; genus Zea; species Zea luxurians. The sequence goes on from JAOPSE010000102.1 coordinate 5,404,296, forward strand.
GTCCCAGACGAGTTCACGCCTCGCCCGAGGGCCTCCTCAGGCAGCGGGCGCCCCCTCGGATCTCCCGAGGCCTGGCTCGGGCAGGCTTTGTTGTGAAGCAACCTTGGCCATACCGCCTCACCAACCGACCGCTTCGCAGGCGCATTAAATGCAGGGGATGCCTGACACCGTATCCTGACATACGCGCCTCACACGGGAAGGCCGAAGTGACCGCAGTCACTTCGCCCCTCTTCTTTACTGTCTGACATGACAGGAAAACAGCACCGCTCGCTCCGCTCCGACTGTCGTGTCAGCCACCCCAACAATGACTGACAACAAGTCACGATCAATCACCGAGTTCGGCCTCAGGCGCAACAGGAAGCTCCGCCTCGCCCGACCTCATGCTCCGGCCTCGGGAGGAGGTCTCCGCCTCGCCCGACCCCCGGACTCGGCCTCGACCCCGGTCTCGGGAGGAATCGCGTCCTCGCCTGACCCCGGCCTCGGCCTCAAGAGAAGTCTCCACCTCGACCGACCCTGGGCTCGGACTGACCGCGCTAATAGGGGACGCATCATTTCCCTATTCCTAGTCTGCTCAGGCTACAAGGAACAAGACCGGCGTCCCATCTGGCTTACCCCAACGACGGGTAATGATGGTGCCCCACGTGCACCATGACGCCGGTGGCTCTCAGCCCCTTACGACAGCAAGGAGACGTCAGCAGGATCCTCGCCGCGCTGCCAGCTGTGCTCCTACAGGACTCAGGCGCTCCTCCGGCGGCCACACCATCACATGTACAGGGCCCAAGCTCTCCCCCAACGGTCACGTTGGCATGTACGCAGGGCTTAGGCACTCCACTGCCGGACACGTTAGCGCATAGCTACGCCCCCTGTTGTACGTCTGGACTCTCTCCTTGCCTATATAAAAGGGAGGTCCAGGGCCACCCTGAGGGGGGTTCGCGCGAGGGAAGCGGCGGACGAGCTCTGTGCCCCTCTCTCTCCCGCGACGCGCTTGTAACTCCTACTGCGAGCGGCACCCCTGGTGCAGGATAATACAAGGCATATCCCACCTCTTGTGTTCCATCCCGCGCCTACCCATCTGGGCAGGGACACGCAGCGACAATTTACTCGTCGGTCCAGGGATCCCCCGGGTCCGAAACGCCGACAAATAGTCGATTACATCATGATGTCCGGGACATCCACATAGTCTTTAATAATTATCAAAGTGCGGAAAAGAAACGTAGATACACATGGCCTACACAGGCAGCCGACTGGGGGTTTGCCGCTAACCCACGCCTAGAACTCATCGTACTCTTGGAACTCCTGGAAGTCCTCCTCCACGACTTTATCTTCACCTGAGCAATGGTTGCAACGCGGACAACCTGGGGGGTTGTGTGTAAATCAAGGGTGAGTACACATCAACATACTCAGCAATATGTCCCGTTTGGCTGTAGTGGACTAGCTTTATGTGGAGTTTAGTCAAGCAATTGCTTTTAGTTGGTCAGGTTATTATTACAAGTAGAAAGCCAGGTTTTAGCATTAACCCAAGTTATTAACCCAATGTACACTTTCCAAATAGAAAGAATACCACTTACCATTACCATAGTCATAACCAAAACTAGGGGTGGGCATTCGGGTTACCCGAAAATTTTGGGTCGGGTAATTCGGGTATTTAAAATTTCGGGTTTTGAGAATTGATACCCGAAATTACAACGGGTTTTACAATACCCGAAAATTCGGCTACCCGGAATTTCGGGTTCGGGTTCGGGTATTCCCGAACTACCCGAACTATTGTGTTGGCTTCATAAAAACACATACACCCTATTAAATTAATATAAAAATATAGTTTGAATAATGATATACATGGACAAATAAAACACAAGCAATCTACAATCACAAGTTATGCACACTTACAAATAATTATAGATGTACAAATTAATAATTAAGCATGACATGAGCACATGACATATGAAAGTTCGGGTAATTCGGGTATTTCGAGTACCCGATTGTGATACCCGAATTACCCGAAATAAATTCGGGTTTTGCAAGTTGCTACCCGAAATTCCCGAACAAAATTCGGGTTTTGGGTATTTCGGGTTCGGGTATTCCGGGTTCGGGTTTCAAGTTACGGGTTTTTTGCCTAGTCCTAACCAAAACCATCATCTCATCACCACCTGTAAACCAAACATCTCTGATCAAGTATCTCTAATCAATGGAGCTCCCTTGGCCGCTCATAACCGCGAGCATGACTGATATATTAGTTTCATAACACTCTGCAGAGGTTGTGCACTTTACCCATAAGCCGTGATTCCCTCTTGCCTCGGGCCGATCAAACCCTTAAACACTGCCAAGGTGAATAGGCAAGGTTTCGCTACGTAGCCTTTACAAAGATTTCCTGGGGCTGTAGCTGCCCATTAGGTTTCCTAAATGCACCGCACTCCTCCCCAAGGGGCGAACCAACCTTGACAGAGCGAGCCGCATACACTGAGCCCCATTAACGGCACGACGGCGAAGCGAACTACACCCCAGTTCCTCTAATTATTCAGCTAAGGGCGTCCCACTCCACCCTCATGGTTGCACTGTTTTCCCGGGCGGTCATCCAACGAACCAGTCCTTACGGAGAGGCACTCGAGAAACAGCTTGAGTCTCCTTGAATGCCACAAGTACATCATCATAATCAAAAAGGGAAAACAACGTATCATAGATGATCTCATCATGTTCATTGATTAATGTGAAGCACTAGCATATAGCTAAACCGAAATAACCCAACCAGAATAGGTAAACAAGGACGAGATAAACAAAAGCTAGTCAATCTTTAGGTATAAACTGTGTAAATGCGGGGAGTGAATTATAAGAATGAGTAGGACATAGATGGGTCAAGGGACACTTGCCTTCACCAACCGACTACTGCTCAGGGTCTTTACATGCAACTCTTTCGGACTCCACCAACTGACCGTTATCTATACGAGTTCAAACATATATTCCATACATTTAATACGAAAGAACAATACACCATACAACAGAATGTAATAAATAAGCAGAAGCTCGGCGCAGGGCTCACATCTACGACTAAGCGAGAAAGAAAGAGTAACGGTCGAGGCTACGGTCGAAAAGCGATCACGTTACGCGATTATAAATCAGAGTACTCGTCTAAACAGAACAATATTAATTTGGCCATCGTGCTATGCATAGGATAAAGTCATGTTCTGTTTTTAATCGTCATAAGCAGATCAGAGTAAAATTAAAAAGGTTGTCGCGCGGCGAAACGCGCGACACAACACTTACATTGAATTAAGAAATAAACGACTCGTCGCGCGACGGAGCGCGCAACGAGGCAGTTGCATTAATTATAAAAATAACGTCAAGCGTCGCGCGACGAAACACACGACAGCGTACGTCATCCAAACTAAATTTAAAACGAAACGTCGCGCAACTGGACGCGCGACGCCACACCTTAAGTAATCTGAAATTAAGACGAATCGTCGCGCGGCGAAGCGCACGACGTAACACGTTAATAGAATCTGAAATCAAACTAATTCACCGCGCGACGAAGCGCGCGACAGCATATTAACAAGGTATGAAATTAAATAAATCGCCGCGCGATGAAGCGCGCGACGTAGCACGCTAAATAACCAAAATTAATCCAACTCGTCGCGCGACGAAGCGCGCGACGCACCACACTAATAAATCTGAAATTAAACTCATTTGTCGCGTGACGAAGTGCGCGACGCAGCACATTCATTAAACTAAATTCAAAACTAATTAAACTGAAATTTGATCGCCGCGCGCGCGAGAACGCGCTGGGCAAGCCGCAAGGGGCCGCGCGCCGGACAGGGGCCGCGCCGAGGACCTCGCTGCCTGGGGTGCAGGGGCCGCGCACCGGGGGCTGAGGCCGCGCACCGGGGGCTGAGGCCGCGCGCAGGGGGCGCCAGGGAGCCGACCGCGTAGGGGGCCACACGCAGGGGCGCCGGGGAGGGCTGGGACAGGGCCACGCGCCGCGCCAGGGAGGCAGGGTGGAGCCGCGCGTCGCGCGGGGGAGCCGGGCGGGGCCGCGCCGCTGCGCCAGGGGGCCGGGGAGGGGCCGCGCCGCCGCGCCAAGGAGCCACGCGCAGGGACGCGCGCGCACGAGGGGAAGGGTGGGGTCGCGCGCAGGGGCGCCAGGGGCCGCGCGCAGGGGAGAGAAGAGGGCGTGCACAGGAGAGGGAAGGGGAGGAAGAGGGCATGCGCAGGGGAGGGAAGGGGAGGAAGAGGGAGAGAGAGAGGGGGTAGGGGAGGGGAGCTCACCTCGGGGATCCAAATCCGGCGATCACCGTCTCCAAATCCTAGGGCACCACGGGGAGAAGAGAGAGGGAGGTGGAGGAGAGAAAGTTGTTGCGCGGGAGAATTGAATGAGAGAAAGGAAGAGAAGGGAGGGGGCGCGCGTATGGGGAGAGGCAAGGCGCCAGGGGCACGCGGGCTAGGGCCGGGCCAAGCTGGGCCAGACCGGGCTAGGTCGCGTCGTGGGTCAAAATCTCACGACACGCACAACCACTGATCGGAATCCAAATGCGAAACGAAATCCGCAACGAGACGAGACAAACACGTGATTAAACATGACATCAAACAAAAGAGATATGCTTCGGCATGATGCAACACCCATGACAACTTAGGTTTTTGTTTACACACGATACTGACACCAGTCGCTATACTGCTTTGAAATTGGGGAGAAGGAGTGAAACGGGAAGAGAAAAGAGAGTAACGCCTGAATTTGGTGAGTAAAAAGAAGAAAAAATTCTACCACCAAATTCAAGGCGTTACAAACCTATCCCCTTAAAAGAATCTCGCCCTCGAGATTCAAGGTTGGCTAGCAAATAGTTCGGGATATTTATCAGATCATCCTCACGCAACCAGGTTGCTTCTTCCTCAGAGTGGTGATCACATCTGACTTTGCACATTCTGATAGTTTTCCTCTGGGTGACCCTGTCTGCAGTCTCGAGAATCTGCGCTGGCTTTTCTATGTAGGTCAAGTCCTCCTGGACCTCCAGACCTTCCACTAGCAACTGCTCTTCTGGCACACGCAGACACTTCTTCAACCGAGACAGATGAAAGACATGCATTGTGGACAAACCTTCTGGCAGACTGAGCTGATAGGCCACTTCTCCATGCTTTGCGAGAATCTGATACGGGCCAACATAGCGGGGTGCTAGCTTGCCTTTGACTCTGAATCTTCTACAACTCCTTCCATAAAGCGCCTGAAAATGGTGACATCTTCAAGCTGGCCTGGTAACTGTTGTTATAGGAGAATTCTGCATAAGGCAATCTCTTGTCCCATTCGGATTGATCTTGCAACGCACATGCCCTCAACATATCTTCAAGGATTTGATTAGTTCTTTCAGTCTAACCGTCTGTCTGTGGATGGTAAGCTGAACTGAAATTCAGATGTGTACCCAAGGCTTTATGCAACTACTGCCAGAAATGAGAGGTGAACTGCGTTCCTCTGTCTGACACTATCTTCTTTGGTACACCATGGAGACAAACGATCCGAGACATGTACAACTCTGGCAACATTGCACTACTGTAGTTAGTCTTGACAGGTATGAAGTGGGCTGACTTGGTTAAGCGGTCCACCACTACCCAAATTGAATCATAGCCGGCTCGAGTGTGGGGCAATCCGACTATGAAGTCCATCCCGATTTCATCCCATTTCCACTGAGGAATTCTGAGAGCACCTAGAGGGGGGGGGGGGGGTGAATAGGTGATCCTGTAAAACTTCAAACTTAAGCCACAAAAACTTGTTAAGCGTTAGCACAGTTAATGCCAAGTGGCTAAGGTGAAGTCTTCAACAAAACACAATACCACAAGAATCAAGCACAGAGGGACACGGTGGTTTATCCCGTGGTTCGGCCAAGCCAATGCTTGCCTACTTCCACGTTGTGGCGTCCCAACGGACGAGGGTTGCAATCAACCCCTCTCAAGCGGTCCAAAGACCCACTTGAATACCACGGTGTTTTGTTGTTCTTATCTCAATCCCGTTTGCGAGGAATCTCCACAACTTGGAGCCTCTCGCCCTTACAAAAGATGTTCACAAAGAATCACGGAGTAAGGGAGGGATTAGCAACTCACACACAACACAAAGATCACAGCGAATACGCACACACAAAACCCAGACTTGAGCTCAAGAGGCTAACACACTAGAACAGAGCTCAAATCACTAGAATTTCAAACAAGTGCGCAAGATTGATGTGTGAGTGATCAAGAGTGCTCAAGGAATGCTTGGGTACTTCCTCCATGCGCCAAGGGGTCCCTTTTATAGCCCCAAGGCAGCTAGGAGCCGTTGGGAACAAATCTGGAAGGCCATCTTTGCCTTCTGTCTCGTGGCGCACCGGACAGTCCGGTGCACACCGGACACTGTCCGGTGCCCGATTTGTTTCCAAAAACAGCACTTCTGACCGTTGCTGGCTGCTCCAGATCTGCGCTTAGTTGGCGCACCGGACATGTCCGGTGCACACCGGACAGTCCGGTGTTCCTTCCCGACCGTTGGCTCGGCCACGTGTCTCGCGCGGATTGCGCGGCCGACCGTTGGCCCTGGCCGACCGTTGGCTCACCGGACAGTCCGGTGCACACCGGACAGTCCGGTGAATTATAGCCGTACGCCGTCGGCGAATTCCCGAGAGCGGCCAGTTCGCGCCGAGGAGGCCTGGCGCACCGGACACTGTCCGGTGCACACCGGACAGTCCGGTGCTCCAGACCGAGCAGGGACTTGGCTGCACACAGCCAAGTCATTCTCTCCCCTTTTCTCTTTTTCTTCTTGCTGTTTCTAACACTTAGACAAACATGTTAGTCCACAAAACCAATGTACTAAGGCTTAGAAACATACCTTTATCTCATGATTTGCACCTTGTTCATCCATGTACACAAATTCATAATTAAACACATGTGTTGGCACTCAATCACCAAAATACTTAGAAATGGCCCAAGGGCACATTTCCCTTTCAATCTCCCCCTTTTTGGTGATTTATGCCAACACAACATAAAGCCACTAGAACAAGTGCAAACTCAATTCAAATAACACTTAAATTTATTTTGAATCAATTTTGGCATATATGGATCATCCTTTGCCACCACTTGGTTTGTTTTTGCAAATCAGACTCAAATCTCTATCTCTAAGTTAAACACACATGTTTAAGCATAAAGAGAGTCATTCAAAAAGAGATTGATCAAGGATTTCAAAAACTCCCCCTTTTTCCCATAATCAACTACTTCTCCCAAAAGAAGCCAACTTTGAAAAGAGAGTCAACAAAAGAGAGTTTTGACAAACCAAAAGCTCTACTCTACTATTTTCAAATTTCTCAAGTGGTAGCTGATCCATTTATTGCTTTGGCCTTTATTTTCTCCCCCTTTGGCATCAAACACCAAAACGGGATCAATTTTGGCCCTTTAACCCCATTGCCTCACCAAAATCTTTAATTAAGAGCAAATGGCAATAAGAGTTCATGAGATGGACTTGGAATAAGTTACCCCTCATCGGAGTGCAGTGGAAGTCTTTCATGGTCCAAGTCCACCTTTTCCCTTTCAATTCTCCTTTGTGACTAACACAAGCAAACTCAAACATATGGTTAGTCTCAAAGGGTCAAGTTGCAACACATCTCCCCCTAAACATGTGCATCACATTGCAACGGACTTGTGAGGTCCAGGGAGTGTTTGTACAACTTGAGCACCATAATAAGCAACAAAATGCAGAAGGGAACATGATCAAAAGCATAAATACATGTATGCTACAATTCAATCCAAGTTCCGCGAATCTAAGACATTTAGCTCACTACGCAGCCTGCAAAAGGTCTTCTCATCTAAAGGCTTGGTAAAGATATCGGCTAGCTGGTTCTCGGTGCTAACATAAAACACTTCGATATCTCCCTTTTGCTGGTGGTCTCTCAAAAAGTGATGCCGGATGTCTATGTGCTTTGTGCGGCTGTGCTCAACGGGATTTTCCGCTATTCGGATAGCACTCTCATTATCACATAGGAGTGGGACTTTGCTCAGATTGTAGCCAAAGTCCCTGAGGGTTTGCCTCATCCAAAGTAGTTGCGCACAACACTGTCCTGCGGCAACGTACTCGGCCTCAGCGGTGGATAGGGCAACGGAGGTTTGTTTCTTAGAGTTCCATGACACCAGGGACCTTCCTAAGAATTGGCACGTCCCCGATGTACTCTTCCTATCGACCTTACATCCAGCATAGTCGGAATCTGAGTACCCAATCAAGTCAAAGTTAGACCCCTTTGGATACCAGATCCCGAAGCAGGGCGTAGCGACTAAATATCTAAGAATTCGCTTCACCGCCACCAAGTGACACTCCTTAGGATCGGATTGAAATCTAGCACACATGCATACGCTAAGCATAATATCCGGTCTACTAGCACATAAATAAAGTAGAGATCCTATCATTGACCGGTATGCTTTTTGATCAACGGACTTACCTCCTTTGTTGAGGTCGGTGTGTCCGTCGGTTCCCATCGGAGTCTTTGCGGGCTTGGCGTCCTTCATCCCAAACCGCTTCAGCAGATCTTGCGTGTACTTCGTTTGGGAGATGAAGGTGCCGTCCTTGAGTTGCTTCACTTGGAACCCAAGGAAGTAGTTCAACTCGCCCATCATCGACATCTCGAATTTCTGCGTCATCACCCTGCTAAACTCTTCACAAGACTTTTGATTAGTAGAACCAAATATTATGTCATCGACATAAATTTGGCATACAAACAAATCACCATCACATGTCTTTGTAAAAAGAGTTGGATCGGCTTTCCCAACCTTGAAAGCATTAGCAAGTAAGAAATCTCTAAGGCATTCATACCATGCTCTTGGGGCTTGTTTAAGTCCATAGAGCGCCTTAGAGAGCTTACACACGTGGTCGGGGTACCGCTCATCCTCGAAGCCAGGGGGTTGCTCCACGTACACCTCTTCCTTTATTGGCCCGTTGAGGAACGCGCTCTTCACATCCATTTGGTACAACCTGAAAGAATGGTGAGCGGCATATGCTAGCAAGATGCGAATGGATTCTAGCCTAGCCACAGGAGCAAAAGTCTCCTCAAAGTCCAAACCTGCGACTTGGGCATAACCTTTTGCCACAAGTCGAGCCTTGTTCCTTGTCACAACTCCGTGCTCGTCCTGTTTGTTGCGGAACACCCACTTGGTTCCCACAACATTTTGCTTGGGACGAGGCACCAGCGTCCAAACTTCATTGCGCTTGAAGTTGTTGAGTTCCTCCTGCATGGCCAACACCCAATCCGGATCTAGCAAGGCCTCCTCTACCCTGAAAGGCTCAATAGAGGAGACAAAAGAGTAATGTTCACAAAAATTAACTAATCGAGACCGAGTAGTTACTCCCTTGCTAATGTCACCCAGAATTTGGTCGACGGGATGATCCCTTTGAATCATCGCTCGAACTTGGGTTGGAGGTGCCGGTTGCGCTTCTTCCTCCATCACATGATCGTCTTGTGCTCCCCCTTGATCACACGCCTCCTTTTGATGAACCTGTTCATCGTCTTGAGTTGGGGGTTGCACCGTCGTTGAGGAAGAAGGTTGATCTCCTTCATCTTGTTCCTGTGGCCGAACGTCTCCAATCGCCATGGTTCGTATAGCGGCCGTCGGAACATCTTCTTCATCTACATCATCACAATCAACAACTTGCTCTCTTGGAGAGCCATTAGTCTCATCAAATACAACGTCGCTAGAGACTTCAACCAAACCCGATGATTTGTTGAAGACCCTATACGCCTTTGTATTTGAATCATAACCTAATAAAAACCCTTCTACAGCTTTGGGAGCAAACTTAGAATTTCTACCCTTCTTCACTAGAATGTAGCACTTGCTCCCAAATACACGAAAGTACGATACATTGGGTTTGTTACCGGTTAGTAGCTCATACGAAGTCTTCTTGAGGAGTCGATGAAGGTAGACCCTGTTGATGGCGTGGCAAGCCGTGTTCACGGCTTCCGACCAAAAACACTCGGGGGTCTTGAACTCTCCAAGCATCGTCCTCGCCATATCGATTAGCGTCCTGTTCTTCCTCTCTACCACACCATTTTGCTGTGGTGTGTAGGGAGCGGAGAACTCGTGCTTGATCCCTTCCTCCTCAAGAAACTCCTCCACTTGAAGGTTCTTGAACTCGGACCCGTTGTCGCTCCTTATCTTCTTCACCTTGAGCTCAAACTCATTTTGAGCTCTCCTGAGGAAGCGCTTGAGGGTTCCTTGAGTTTCAGACTTATCCTGCAAAAAGAACACCCAAGTGAAGCGGGAAAAGTCATCAACAATAACTAAACCATACTTACTCCCTCCTATGCTTAGATAGGCGACGGGTCCGAAGAGGTCCATATGCAGCAGTTCCAGAGGTCTTGACGTGGTCATCACATTCTTGCTGTGATGCGCTCCTCCCACCTGTTTACCTGCTTGACAAGCTGCACAAGGTCTATCTTTTTCGAAATGCACATTTGTTAGACCTATCACGTGTTCTCCCTTTAGAAGCTTGTGGAGGTTCTTCATCCCCACATGTGCTAAGCGGCGATGCCACAGCCAGCCCATGCAAGTCTTAGCCATTAAGCATGCATCTAGACCGGCCTCTTCTTTTGCAAAATCAACTAAATAAAGCTTGCCGTCTAGTACACCCTTAAAAGCCAGTGAACCATCACATCTTCTAAAGACAGACACATCTATATTTGTAAATAAACAATTATATCCCATTTGACATAATTGACTAACAGATAGCAAATTATATCCAAGACTCTCCACTAGGAATACATTTGATATAGAATGCTCATTAGAAATTGCAATTTTACCTAACCCTTTTACCTTGCCTTGATTCCCATCACCGAATATAATTGAATCTTGGGAATCCTTATTCTTGACGTAGGAGGTGAACATCTTCTTCTCCCCCGTCATATGGTTTGTGCATCCGCTGTCGATAATCCAGCTTGAACCCCCGGATGCATAAACCTGCAAGGCAAATTTAGGCTTGGGTCTTAGGTACCCAACTCATGTTGGGTCCTGCAAGGTTAGCACAAATATCTTTGGGGACCCAAATGCAAGTTTTATCTCCCTTGCATCTTGCCCCCAACTTCCTAGCAATTACCTTCTTACCCTTTCTACAAATAGCAAAGGGAGCATTACAAGCATAATAAATGGTAGAAGGTTCATTCACTACTTTCCTAGGAGCATGAATAACATTCTTTCTAGGTACATGAGCAATATCTCTCCTAGGCATATGTACAACATTTCTCCTACACATATCTCTACCATGATTATAAGAAGAACTAGAAGCAAACATTGCATGAGAATCATAAGCATATGAATCAAAATGATTATAAGCATTTCTAGCATGTCTCCTATCATAATACATAAAAGCATGATTCTTTTTAGTATTACTAGCCATCGGGGCCTTCCCCTTCTCCTTGACGAAGATGGGAGCCTTATGGCTTGTTAAGTTCTTGGCTTCCCTCTTGAAGCCAAGCCCATCCTTAATTGAGGGGTGTCTACCAATCGTGTAGGCATCCCTTGCAAATTTGATTTTATCAACTTCATTCTGGCTAGTCTTAAGTTGGGCATTAAGACTAGCCACTTCATCATTTAATTTGGAAATTAGAACTAGGTGTTCACTACAAGCATTAACATCAAAATCCTTACACCTAGTACAAATTTCAACATGTTCAACACAAGAATTTGATTTACTAGCTACTTCTAGTTTAGCACTTAAATCAATATTAACACTTCTTAAGGTAGAAATGGTTTCATGACAGGAAGATATTTCACTAGAAAGCATTTCATTTCTTTTCACTTCTAAAGCATATGATTTTTGTGCCTCTACAAATTTATCATGTTCATCATACAATAAATCTTCTTGCTTTTCTAAAAGCCTATCCTTTTCATTCAATGCATTAATTAATTCATTGATTTTCTCTATCTTAGATCTATCTAAGCCCTTGAACAAGCAAGAATAATCTATGTCATCATCACTAGACTCACTATCACTAGATGAAGCATAAGTGGAGTCTTGAATACTCACCTTCTTCTCCCTTGCCATAAGGCAAGTGAGACGCTCGTTGGGGAAGAGAGCCGATTTGTTGAAGGCAGTGGCGGCGAGTCCTTCGTTGTCGGAGTCGGAGGAGAAGCAATCCGAGTCCCACTCCTTTCCTAGATGCGCCTCGCCTTTTGCCTTCTTGTATTGCTTCTTCTTCTCTCTTTTGTTCCCCTTTTCCTGGTCACTTTCATTATCGGGACAGTTAGCAATGAAATGACCAAGCTTACCGCATTTGAAGCATGAGCGCTTCCCCTTGGCTTTGGTCTTGCTTGGTTGTCCCTTGTGACCTTTAAGCACCGTCTTGAATCTCTTAATGATGAGAGCCATCTCTTCATCATTAAGGCCAGCCGCCTCAACTTGCGCCACCTTGCTAGGTAGCGACTCCTTGCTCCTCGTTGCCTTTAGAGCAATGGGTTGAGGCTCGTGGAGTGGTCCGTTCAACGCGTCGTCGACGTATCTTGCCTCCTTGATCATCATCCGCCCGCTCACGAATTTTCCAAGCACTTCCTCGGGCGTCATCATCGTGTACCTGGGATTCTCACGAATATTGTTCACGAGATGAGGATCAAGTACGGTAAAGGACCTGAGCATTAGGCGGACGACGTCGTGGTCCGTCCATCGCGTGCTCCTGTAGCTTCTTATCTTGTTGATAAGGGTCTTGAGCCGGTTGTACGTTTGCGTTGGCTCCTCGCCCCTTATCATCGCGAACCGTCCAAGCTCGCCCTCCACCAACTCCATCTTGGTGAGTAAGGTGACGTCGTTCCCCTCATGAGAAATCTTGAGGGTGTCCCAGATTTGCTTGGCGTTGTCCAAGCCGCTCACCTTATGGTATTCATCCCTGCACAAGGAAGCTAGAAGAACAGTAGTAGCTTGTGCATTTTTATGAATTTGTTCATTAATGAACATGGGACTATCCGAACTATCAAAGTGCATTCCACTCTCTACAATCTCCCATATACTAGGATGGAGAGAGAATAGGTGACTACGCATTTTGTGACTCCAAAATCCGTAGTCCTCTCCATCAAAGTGTGGGGGCTTGCCAAGTGGAATGGAGAGCAAATGAGAATGTGAACTTTGCGGAATACGAGAGTAATCAAAGGAAAAGTTCGAATTAACCGGTTTTCTCCTCTCGTAGTCGTTGTGGTCCTCATCCTTTTGGGAAGAAGTAGACTCGTCGCTGTCGTAGTAGATGATCTCCTTGATGCGCCTGGTCTTCTTCTTCTTCCCATCCTTTCGTCTTTGACCCGAGCCGGAGTCGGTAGGCTTGTCGTCCTTCGGCTCGTTGACGAAGGTCTCCTTCTCTTTGTCGTTGATCACTATACCCTTCCCCTTAGGATCCATCTATTCGGGCGGTTAGTCCCTTTGTGAATAGAACGGCTCCGATACCAATTGAGAGCACCTAGAGGGGGGGGGGGTGAATAGGTGATCCTGTAAAACTTCAAACTTAAGCCACAAAAACTTGTTAAGCGTTAGCACAGTTAATGCCAAGTGGCTAAGGTGAAGTCTTCAACAAAACACAATACCACAAGAATCAAGCACAGAGGGACACGGTGGTTTATCCCGTGGTTCGGCCAAGCCAATGCTTGCCTACTTCCACGTTGTGGCGTCCCAACGGACGAGGGTTGCAATCAACCCCTCTCAAGCGGTCCAAAGACCCACTTGAATACCACGGTGTTTTGTTGTTCTTATCTCAATCCCGTTTGCGAGGAATCTCCACAACTTGGAGCCTCTCGCCCTTACAAAAGATGTTCACAAAGAATCACGGAGTAAGGGAGGGATTAGCAACTCACACACAACACAAAGATCACAGCGAATACGCACACACAAAACCCAGACTTGAGCTCAAGAGGCTAACACACTAGAACAGAGCTCAAATCACTAGAATTTCAAACAAGTGCGCAAGATTGATGTGTGAGTGATCAAGAGTGCTCAAGGAATGCTTGGGTACTTCCTCCATGCGCCAAGGGGTCCCTTTTATAGCCCCAAGGCAGCTAGGAGCCGTTGGGAACAAATCTGGAAGGCCATCTTTGCCTTCTGTCTCGTGGCGCACCGGACAGTCCGGTGCACACCGGACACTGTCCGGTGCCCGATTTGTTTCCAAAAACAGCACTTCTGACCGTTGCTGGCTGCTCCAGATCTGCGCTTAGTTGGCGCACCGGACATGTCCGGTGCACACCGGACAGTCCGGTGTTCCTTCCCGACCGTTGGCTCGGCCACGTGTCTCGCGCGGATTGCGCGGCCGACCGTTGGCCCTGGCCGACCGTTGGCTCACCGGACAGTCCGGTGCACACCGGACAGTCCGGTGAATTATAGCCGTACGCCGTCGGCGAATTCCCGAGAGCGGCCAGTTCGCGCCGAGGAGGCCTGGCGCACCGGACACTGTCCGGTGCACACCGGACAGTCCGGTGCTCCAGACCGAGCAGGGACTTGGCTGCACACAGCCAAGTCATTCTCTCCCCTTTTCTCTTTTTCTTCTTGCTGTTTCTAACACTTAGACAAACATGTTAGTCCACAAAACCAATGTACTAAGGCTTAGAAACATACCTTTATCTCATGATTTGCACCTTGTTCATCCATGTACACAAATTCATAATTAAACACATGTGTTGGCACTCAATCACCAAAATACTTAGAAATGGCCCAAGGGCACATTTCCCTTTCAAATTCACAACGGTTGCAACAATCCAGCTGGCCTCTGATGCTCTGCCTTGATCCTTTGACAACTGTCACATATAGCCACATGCTCTGTGATCTCCCTTTTCATTCCGTACCACCAGAATTTCTTCTTCAGATTCTGATACATCTTCTCACTTCCAGGGTGTATAGAATAAGCTGTCTCATGAGCTTCCTTGAGGATCAACTCCCAAATGGACTGGACATTGGGAACACACAAACGGTCCTTGAACCATACCACACCTTCTGCATCTTCCCGAAAATCCTTGCCTCTTCCTTCTAGAATTAGTTGACGGATTTCATTGATCTTCTCATCATTCTTTTGTGCTTCTTTGATTTCCCGCTCTAAAGTGGGCTCTAACTCAACTGTTACTCCTCGCATGCTGTTCAGAAATCCGAGGCTCAACCTGTCAAACTCTTTGGCCAACTCATAAGGCATCGGATGAGCGACCATCATATTGACCTGACTTTTCCTGCTCAAAGCATCCGCCACTACATTCGCTTTGCCTGGATGGTAATGAATCTCCAATTCATAGTCTTTGATCAAGTCTAACCATCTTCGTTGTCTCATATTCAGCTCCGACTGAGTGAATATGTACTTCAGACTCTTATGGTCTGTGTAAACATCACATTTCTGCTCATACAGATAGTGTCTCCATGTCTTTAGTGCATGAACCACTGCTGCCAACTCTAGGTCATGGATTGGGTAATTCTTCTCATGAACCTTCAGTTGTCAGGACGAGTAAGCTACAACTCTTCCCTCTTGCATCAACACGCATCCCATACCAGTGTAACAAGCGTCACAATACACTGAGAAGGGCTTGTGCACATTAGGCAAGACTAAGACAGGCGCTGTAGTCAACTTCTTTTTCAGCGTTTCAAAGGCTTCTTGGTATTTCTGGGTCCATTTGAACTCAACTTTGTTGGCTAGCAAAGCTGTCATCGGTTTCGCAATCTTCGAGAACCCTTCAATGAATCGTCGATAATATCTAGCCATTCCAATGAAGTTCTTGATTTCTCAAGCATCTGTTGGCGCTTTCCAGTTCAGAATGTCTGCCACTTTCTTCGGATCCATAGCTAATTCGTCTTTGTTAATTATGTGACCCAAGAACATGACTTCATTGATCCAGAACTCGCACTTACTCAACTTTGCATACAACTGGTGCTCTCGCAGTCTCTGCAATACCATCTTCAAATAATCCACATGTTCTTCCTCACTTTGAGAATATATAAGAATATCATCAATAAATACCACCACAAACTTGTCAAGATAATCCATGAATACATTGTTCATCATATTCATAAAGAAGGCTGGTGCATTTGTTAGACCAAAGGACATAACAGTGAACTCATACAACCCATACTTGGTAATGAATGTCGTCTTCGGGATGTCTGAGGGCCGAATCCTGAGCTGGTGATAACCCGACCTCAGATCTATCTTTGAGAACACGCTGGCTCCTCTCAACTGGTCGAACATATCTTCTATTCTGGGCAAGGGGTACTTGTTCTTGATTGTGACTTCATTCAGAGCTCGATAATCGATGCACATCCTTCTAGTGTCATCTTTCTTCTCCACGAACAGGACAGGGGCGGCCCAAGGCGAGGTGCTTGGCCTTATATAACCTTTCTCTGACAGCTCATCAATCTGCTTCTTAAGTTCAACCAACTCTGGTCTAGATACCTTGTAGGCTCTTTTAGAAATGGGGGTGGTGCCAGGAAGGAGCTCTATGGCAAACTCAACTTTCTGCTCAGGTGGCATGCCTGGTAAGTCTTCCGGGAACACATCTAGGAATTCAAACACCACTTTGATAATCTCGAGTGAATCTGGCTCCTTGCTATCAATAGCCATCTGATGACAACCTCCTTTCTTTGGCTCAGGTGAGATTAACTCGGCTACCACTTCTTCTCCTAGTGGGGACACCAACTTAATTATCCTCCTATCACAACTGATAATTGCTTGGTATTTATCTAGCCAATTCATCCCTAGGATGACATCTATTCCCTAAGTACCCATTACTATGAGATTAGCGGGAAACGCTATCCCCCTTATTTCCACATTTACATTCAAGCAAATGTTATCGACTCAAATTCTACCACTGGCTGAGTCAATTTGAATGGGTGTTGACGTGATAGTTACTGGAAGATTATGTGCTTCTACCCATGATGCAGTGATAAATGAATGCGTTGCTCCAATATTAAATAACACTTCTACAATATGGGAGTCGACTGGAAACATACCTACTGTCATGCCGGGGGTTTCCTGAACTGCTTTGGCCTCCAAATGGTTCAGTCTCCCATGGTTGTAGCGTGGCTGGGAGCGGTTGCCTGCTCCAGGCTGAGACACATTCTGCTTTGCTGGGGCACCAGGGCCTGACTACTGCTGGGTTGCCTTCTTCGGACATTGTATCACCCAATGGCCTTGTTCTCCACAATGGAAATATGCTCTACTTCCGCCTTGAACTGGGGCTGCTTGACTACTCTGGTTGGTTGCTGGGGCGGGGAGGCGAGGTGCCTGCTGATTCTGTCTCTAGAACTGACCTCCTCTTGACTGATTGTTCCGGCGATTCTGCTGCTGGTGCTGAGGGTACTGCCTCTGAAACTGCTGCTGAGGCGGACGCTAATTCTGCTTGAACTGTTGAGGCGAGTTGCCTGAGAAACGGGGCGATTGCTGCTTCCAGGTTGAGGTCCACCAATCTTGCGCTTGCGATCCTCCATCTCCTTGCGTTTCTTCTTTGTCATGATCGCTTTGTCGATCAGGTGCTGAAATGTGGGGAAGGTATGATTCATCAGCTGATAATTCATGGGATCAACTAGGCCTCTCAAGAAACGGTACTGCTTCTTAGCATCTGTGTTGACATCTTCAGGAGCATAGCGGGACAGCTGCAGAAACTTGTCTCGGTACTCACTGACAGACATAGGCCCTTGCTTGAGCACCAGGAACACCTCCTTCTTCACTGTCATCAGACCTACGGGAACATGGTACTGGCGGAAATTGTCTCTGAATTCCTCCCAAGTGATGGTGTCGGGGTTGGCGTGGGTGGCGAGATATGACTCCCACCAAGACTGAGCTACTCCTCTCAACAGACGGGGACCATACAGAACTTTCTCCCTGTCGTCGCACTAAGCGGTGTGCAACTCTCGCTCCACGGTACGCAGCCAATCTTCAACATCCATGGGGTTAGAAGAGTGAGCAAACACTGGGGGATGACCTCTCATGAATTCAACATGCTTGTCTCTAGGCATCTGAGGCATCTGAGGTGGGGGCTGATGTTGCTGCTGCTGTTGAATGGTGGCCAGAGTCTGACCGTTGGCTTGAACTGCCTGAGTGTGCATTAGGAACATCTGCTCGATGGTCATCGGGGGCAGCGGTGGCAGCTGCTGACAGGTTGCCTCATCCTGTGGTGCTATCTGCTCCTGCTGAGCACGCCTTCCTCCTCTGTGCCTATTGTCTGACATCTGCATAATGCAATCACACATCAGAACTGATCTTGCAACTTGCAGCATAAGAAAAGAGTATAGAATCCTTCCACAATTCTGAACAGATGAGCGTCTTCACTGATTCCCAACACAGGCAAACCCAGCTTCTCAGATAAAAGAGGAAAGTTGAATAAAAGGGCTTCCCAACTAGATAACTAATTTTATTAACATTTAACAAGTAAACCAAAGTGCAGGGGATACCCACACCCTGGCGACAGTCATTACAAAGATCCAAATCCATCATAGTTCATCATGACAAACATAAAAAGCACAGGATAAGCAAACTACCCTGTCTAACTAAGACTAACTAAGAGTAAGACTAAAACTAAGATTATAACTTCTATATATTTTTTAGTATTAATTACAAGGTACGACGCTGATGATCTATGGTTCTAAATTTATCTTGGTCCTACAGTCGAGGTTACCATAAGCATGGTGTCCACGCTGAGGTGAGCGGTACAAGTGCTGAGTCCCGACGGGAGTGGGGGAGCCATCCTCCAGGTGACGATGCTCCGCGCGCTCAGCCCGCAACTGGGTGATCTCAGCACGAGCCCTACTCAGCTCATCTAATGCATGGTCTAGCTCCGTGTTTAGCACGACGGCTAGGTTGATTGTGCTGCTTAACCTAGGATTGTCCTCACCGACAGGTGAGACAACCATGCCTCCTATGCTGCCCGATGGACGGTGGGGGTAATACTTCAGGTTAAGACCATCGACTACCCCACCGAACACTGAGCAGTAGTGCGAAAGCGCACGCCGTGTGGCATCTTGCATGGCCGCCTCAACTGAGTCCCGCTCAGAAATAGAGTAATGCTCTGAGCAGACCTCCACACCCCGGAGACTGTTCTCCAAACGGCGCACCAAACAAGTCGCCTCCCAGCGGTCCGGGTAAACCCCGCGACTATGCTGGAAGACAACACTGCGATACTCGATGGACTTGGTACGCCGGTCAAGTGCCTGGCGTAGCAAGGTGTCGAGC
Organism: Zea luxurians; assembly: GCA_029449295.1. Lineage (NCBI taxonomy): Eukaryota > Viridiplantae > Streptophyta > Magnoliopsida > Poales > Poaceae > Zea > Zea luxurians. Next base: position 5,423,441 of record JAOPSE010000102.1, read on the forward strand.
GCAACGTGAAAGTGACACCCGCGAGCGGCGTCATGAGTGATGGGTCGGGCAACCCATCCCTCTGGCTCTTGCTCCTCGTGCAGGCGGTGGTGCAGCCTCTCCAAATGGCTAGACTGACCAGTCACCGGACGGCGAAGCGGACGCTCCGCGAGACGAGAAGGCAAGAAAGGAATGGCTGACTTCAGTGCAGTGTGTCTAAGATGAGCCATCTACAAAAGACACCGTAAGCATAAGAGTGAGAACAGAGCTAATATGACCAGCAAGTAAACCATAAAAAATTAGGAATTAGAATAAAACAATTTTTCAGCAAGGTATAATATATAGTAGAACATAGGTTTGGTCGATATGACCAACTTTTGAAGGGATACCAAAGTCAAGGTGATAATAGGGGTCTATAATCCTTAGAACGACCATTCTATTCTAGGTCAGCGGTCCTACAGTAAGCACGACTTTGATACCACCTATGTCACACCCGGTTTTAGAAGGCAAACCAAATACGAACCATGTACGTGCCAGGATCAGCAATTCACGTACACAGCAGTTACATGACTGGACATCATCACACAATGCTCAATTAATAACATAAAAGAAGGTATAATAGTCGATTACATCATGTTGTCCGGGACATCCACATAGTCTTTAATAATTATCAAAGTGCGAAAAAGAAACGTAGATACACACGGCCTACACATGCAGCCGACTGGGGGTTTGCCGCTAACCCACGCCTAGAACTCATCATACTCTTGGAACTCCTGGAAGCACTACCGGGATCAATCGCTTTGCCGAGTGCCTGAAGCACTCGGCGAAGCGTTCAAAACACTCGGCAAAAGCTTTGCCGAGTGTTACACTCGGCAAAGAAGGCTCGGTGAACAGTGCATCGGCAAAGCCTTCTTTGCCGAGAGCTTTTTATCGGGCACTCGGCAAAGATCTTTGCCGAGTGCCAGAGAGCACTCGGCAAAGAAAAGCAGCCGTTACGGCGTCGAGTGACGGAGACGGCGGCTTTGCCGAGTGTCCCACCTGACACTCGGCAAAGAAGTTAGTTTTGCCGAGTGCCTTCCGTGCAGCACTCGGCAAAGAATCCATCTTTGCCGAGTGTCCCATGTGGCACTCGGCAAAGAACCCGCCAGGGAGGGTCCCCATGTCAGGTTCTTTGCCGAGTGTCCCGTGTGGCACTCGGCAAAGCCGACCTCTTTGCCGAGTGCCAGGGACGCAACACTCGGCAAAGAACCTAAGCCGGTGCCCAGGTCTGTGCTCTTTGCCGAGTGTTATGACCTTGACACTCGGCAAAGAGCCTCTTTGCCGAGTGTTACACTCGGCAAAGTGACCAGTATATACCTTTTTTATTTGTTTTTTGTATTCCATCCACACAAACAGAAGATATCACATATATATCACATATATACATCACACATATCATCACAGACATAAATAGCCAACACAAACATAAAACCGTCACCACAAACATAAATATCCATCACAAACATAAGTGTTCAACATAAGTATCAAACACAAACATAAGTCTCTAACGTCGCAAGCTCTCACATAAGTATCAAACACAGACATAAGTATTATACACAAGTACAGAAGTCTAAAGCAATGAAAACACAACACTCATGGAGGTGGGCGGCTTGACCGGGGCTGCGTTGGGCTGAACCCTTCCGGAGGATTGTTGGATGCCTCCCCAGATTGGCCCTGCACAGAGAAGAGATTGCATGTGTTATACCAGATGCATTACAAACATCTAACTACAATTTTGATACTCACAGGAGTGTGGAAGAGAGCAGGGTCAACTGGAGGGAACAATGGAGGTGGCGGAGCGATGCCCTGTGCGGCGCCAAGGCTCTGCATGTACTGGAACATCTCTGCCATCCTCTGTTGATCTGCCCGGCGGGCCTCCCGCTCCGCCTCCCGCTCCGCCATCATCCTCGCCTCCATCTCGCGACGTTCCCTCCTCTCTTCTTCTAGTTGGGTCTGTAATATTACAAGCCAACGTTATAGTAACTCAAAGAGTAGGTATATAACTCAAGGAAGGACGAGTTACACTAACCTCGAGTGCCTGTATGCGATGCTGTGAGCTGTCGTGCCGAGGTCGTATGACTGGACTCGAGCCCGTGCTCCTTGCTCTCACCTGAGACAGAGTGGGAGTGGAGGACGAGTCGATTGCCCCGTCGGCAATCCAGTACCGCCCATGTCTCTTGCCTCCTCCGACCCTCATGAGCACATCGGTGTCGATCGGCTGGGTGCTCGGATCATAGTCTGGGCCATGGACCTCCTGCGCCATGGCGGTGTAGTCATGGAGGCGGCTGTAGACGGCGGGGTTGGTGTAGGCCTCGGGCCCGTCATCCGGGTTGTAGGTGACGTCGGACGTCGCCTTACCCTTATGGGCCATAGCATAGGCCGAGAAGGTGGAGCAAGGCCTTCCACCATGTGACGCCGACTGCAACGAAAACCAACGAGATAGTTAGAAATAATATCTAACTTAGTGCTATATATCTAAATAAAAAAGGTGGCGTACCCATGCTTCGGCATATTGGCCCAGGCTCCGGCTGCCTTGGTGGTGGGAGGGGCCTTGCATCATCAAACGCCGTTCCCGGCTAGCTGTGTGCGCCTCGTCCCACTCAGCCGAACACCACCTATCCACCATCTGCTCCCAGCACAGAGGATGTGCGGCGCACCAATGTGGAATCATCTGCAAAGTAAACACGTAAAGTGCATATCAGAAGATAAAATAAAATTCATGTATCGAGTACTGGTACCAAACATGCATGACTTTACCTGCAGGTACTGCTCCCTGGTCAACGACATGGTTCGGGCTTGAGTTTTGGTCACCTTCTCCCCAAGGACGGAGCCGTGGTAGGTGATGATGGCCTGGATGCGGGCCTCATAGTGCATGTCCACGACGAGCTTCTTACAGCTCGTGGTGGCCACCACATCCGCCCTAGCCTCGTATCCAGCATCGCATCTGAAGGAATCCTGCATACAAAAACGATGTATCCATACATTATTTCAAGAATTTGCAACGAATGCGACATATTTTACATTATACTAAGACTTACCCACAGCTCTTGCTTCACCCGCTCCGCCTTGTTATTGAATTCCCTGCCGTCCCGGTCTACTGCATCGGGAGCGACGGCGTAGTGGTCAAAGGTGAAGGCTGGGCCCGTCACTCCGGCGTACTCCACAAGTCCAGGGAAGTGTTCCCTGCACAGCAGGCCGAGGATGCCATTGGGGGGGCGACGATGACCCCCAGCATAATCCAAAACCGTCCAAGACCTGTCCAAGTGATAAATAAAAAGTATTAGTTTATATTATGATTTTGAACACATAATATGAACAAGAATGAAGAACATAAAGTTACATACCTCTCCCCTTCCGGCCGAATCAGCGGTCGTCTGTCCCGAAGTATGGGACGCTGAGGGAGACTCGCGGGGCCTCGCAGGTAGATGCTCCTCGAACTAGAGCCGCCTGAACCTGAGGCGTCCTGCTGCTGGTCGTCGTCGTCCTGCTGCTGGCCGTCGTCGTCCTGAGGCGCCGCCTGCTGCTGCGCTGCCTGCTCTGCCTCGTCCTGTTGCGCTGCCTGCTGTGCATCGTCCGCCGTCCTACTCCTCCTCCCCCTCCTCCTCCTCAGGAAACCGCCCACCATATTTGTCCAACAACCTGCAATTAAGAGTAAACAAATAAGCACATATAAAAAGATGTATTTAAAAACAGGTGCGAAATAAAAAGTCATATAGCATTACATCGATTAAAAATAATCTTCATATGTGTCGGGGTTAGCCGGATCATAACTCTCATCATCACTATCAAGCATTTCAATCTCCACACCATCGGAAGAAGCAAGTTCGTCAGTAATGTCATTGCCTTCAAGGATTACTAAGTCATTATCATTTTGCACCTCATCCTCCTCCTCATCAACAACCATTTCAATATCTACGTCCATTCCGATAGCTTCGGTTAAGTCTATCTCAAATCGCCCTTCTAGCCCATCTTCTTGGAAGAACTCTCCATCATATGTGTCCGGGTCTAAGTTGTAATCTTCATCGTTAGGAACAGGTAACCTCCCGTGCGGCGATACCTTATACACAACATCCCAACCCTTAAGATGTTCTTTCGTTTGACACGCATATGGGAGATAATACACTTGTGTGGCCTGTTGGGCAACGATATAGACATCGTCTCCTGCTAAGGTGGAATCCTGTCGAATTTCGACTATCCCAAGATTAGAATGTGTCCGTCTCGTCACTTGAGGGTCAAACCAATGACATTTGAATATCACTGGAGTAAGAGGTTTGGAACCATAAAAATTGAGTTCATATATTTCTTCAATTCTTCCATAATACTCGACCTCGTCAAGCCCGGGCGTAAAGACTCCAGAACACGTGGTTTTTCGATTGGGCCGACTTTGGTCGTAGCTTGTTGTGCGAAAACGGTATCCATTGATGTCATACCCAGAAAATTTCCTGACCCTATAGGCAAAGCCATTGGCTACTTGTCTCAACTCGGCACTCATAGACGGCTCTCTTTGGCCCTGCAAGTTCAAACACGCTAGATTGTTATATTATTCGCACGTAAGAGCAACTTGGAATAACAAACTAAGCACGTACCTTATGTTTAAACCAGGAAATGAAATCGGGCAATCCATTTCCCGCACCCTTTCTAAGAAGGGTATCATATTCCTGTGGAGTTGGGTCCCTTGATCGACGCCAGAATTCATGAAGAAATTGCTCCATGTATGGCGTCACCTCTTCAAGGTTGGTCAATACATATAGCATGATATGGCGCCACTCTTCATGTCTCAGGGTCTTGATGGTCGAACCACTCGCGCTTCCGAGTTGCCCTCGAAAAATGCTGAGGTTCGATTCATTGCCGCCATCATTGTAACGAGGGGGTGGATTATGCACGCTCGGCAGTTTGTCACCATAGTAAGTTGTTGTGAAGTTTGACACCTCCTCCAGTATGTATGCCTCTGCAATGGAAGCCTCGATTTTGCATTTATTTCTACATTTCTTTCGGATACTCTTTAGACATCTCTCGATTGGATAGCACCAACGTCCCTGCACGGGCCCCCCCATTCGTGCCTCATATGGGAGATGAATAATCAAATGCTGCATCGGATTGAAGAAGCCGGGTGGAAAGATCTTCTCCAGCTTACACAGTAACACGGGTGCCATCCTTTCCAAGTCTGCAATCATGGTCCGAGCTAACTCTTTTGCACAAAGCTGGCGAAAGAAATAGCTCAACTCTGCAAGCGCTAGCCAGACATGCTCAGGGACATAGCCTCGAACCATCGCCGGAAGAATTCGTTCAATCCATATGTGGAAGTCATGACTCTTCATCCCTAAGACTCGCAGAGTAGATAAGTTCACCCCCCTACTAAGGTTAGCTGCATACCCATCAGGGAACATTAACATCTTGATCCACTGTAGTACTTCCTTCCTCTGGGCCCTGCTCAGGACGAAATCGGCCTTAGGCCTTCTCCATGTCTTACCACCACTAGGCGGCTTCATCTCTTGGTTTGGTCTATCACATAACTCTGCCAGATCCACTCTTGCCTTTACGTTATCCTTTGACTTATCAGGAATCTCCATAATTGTCGCCCAAAGTGCCTCGGCGACATTCTTTTCAGTGTGCATCACGTCAATGTTGTGTGGAAGGAGCAGGTCATCATAATAGGGGAGCCGAGTCAAGCCCGACTTATGTGTCCACATATGTTGCTCACCATATCCCACAAAACCACCTTCTGGGTTGGCCACGAGACCATCTATCTGTTCGCGAACTTCGGCACCAGTCATCATTGCAGGTGGGCGGTCTGTCACCACGACACCTTTCGTAAAGTTCTTGATGTCTTGTCGGAATGCATGGTTAGGAGGGAGAAATTGTCGATGTTTATCGAATGACGAATATTTGCCACCCTTCTTCAACCAAATGAACCTAAGAGCTTCCTTGCAAACTGGGCATGGGAACTTACCGTGAACACACCAGGCGCAAAATAGCCCATACGCCGGAAAGTCATGCATGGAGTACTGGTACCAAACATGCATTTTGAAGTTTGTCTTCGTAGCTCGGTCGTACGTCCATACCCCTTCCTCCCAAGCACGGACCAATTCATCAATCAAAGGCTCCATGTACACGCCCATTTTATTCCCCGGGTGTCCAGGAATTATCAACGACACGAATATGTTCTGTCTTTGAAAGCATACGCCGGGGGGGAGATTGATGGGGATAACGAACACGGGCCAACATGTGTATGGGGCAGCGGTCATTCCATAGGGATTGAACCCATCTGTGGCCAGCGCAACACGAACATGTCGAGCCTCTTTGGCTTTCTCATGGTGAATGGCATCAAAGTGGGTCCATGCTTCACCATCGGATGCGTGAACCATCTTGTCAGGATTGTATCGTTTGCCTTTTTTGTGCCATGTCATCTGTTTCGCGGATTCCTCTGTCATGTATAGACGCTGGATCCTCGGTATGAACGGAAGGTGGCGTAGGATTGTCACGGGGATGTCGAGCTGCTTCTTCTGTCCATCACCAGAGTCTACCTCCATGAACCTAGACGATTTACACTTCGGACAGTACTTTGCCTCAGTGTGTTCTTTCCTAAATAGGACGCAGCCCTTCGGACAAGCATGTATCTGCTCATACGTCATCTTGAGTGCACGAAGGAGTTTCTGTGCCTCGTACATGCTCTTTGGCAGAACGTGATCCTCCGGAAGCAGGCTGCCAATAACTGTCAACAAACCATCGAAGGCGTCTCGACTCATGCTATACTGCGACTTCAACGCCATTATACGCCCAATGGCATCCAGTTGAGAAACCTTTGTCTTGCCGTGAAGGGGTTTCTGTGCCGCGTCAAACATGTCGTAGAATGCCTTTGCGGTCGCCTCTGGCTCGTCCTCCGTACGTCCTTCGGCGAACTGTGCCTCGTGATAGTCGTTCAACATGTCTGCTACCCCGGCATCAGCATCGTAATCCTCGACGCGTTGTCTCACCACCTCCTCTCTCGTGCGATGCGCTTCACCATGGAAGATCCACCGAGTATAGTCCGGCGTAAATCCATTCTTCCAAATATGTTCTACCATGGCCTTCTTTGGTTTTCTTTTCCGGTTGTCACATTTGCTGCACGGACAAGGGACTAGGCTAGCTCCTTTAGCAGCTTCGCCATATGCCCGTTCCACGAAAGCATCGGTCTTCCTAATCCATTCTGGGGTGACATCATTACGTTGAACGCGGCCCGTGTACATCCACTCACGGTCCTCCATCCTCTAACATATATAACCGAGTATAGTTTAATATAGACATGTAATGCATGTACACTACGTTCCTACCTTCTAATAGGTGAGGATAGGTCCTAATCCCACCCGCGGTTGCGTAGATGGAGTTAGTTTCCATGCTCTACTCCGATCCGAGATAGAATTTCGGCAGCACCTCCCCGCTGTTCTCCGGATACACGTCCTGGCAGGGAGAGTGTACTGTCCGGAGAACAACAGGGAGGTGACGCCGAAACTCTATCTCGGACCGGAGTAGAGCATGGAAACTAACACCATCTACGCAACCGCGGGCTGTCCAAAAAACGTGGACAATTCGAAACTGATACATTTGTAGATATGCAAAGATCTGCATATCTACACCGTATCACTTTCGAACGGGAGACGCCTAACTGGGTTACGTGATCTACGACCATGATGCGGAAATAGAGGTTATACCTAGGGTGGCGGTGGAGTCAGGCTAGTGGGGCTGTGGCGGGTCGGTGCAGTGGCGACGCGACGCGGTGCAGGCAGACCCGCAGCGGCTAGGAAGACAAGTATCTTCTCTGTAAAAAAAGAAACACAAGTCTATTAATACAAAAAAAATCGACAGCACCTCCCCTGTACGTTGAGGTTTTTAAAACCTGCAAATAACACTAACAGCACGATGGCTGACATGCACACAGTAACAAAAAAATCACCTAAAGTATACACTGCAAAGGTAATAGAGCAATCTAATTAGTGCTGAGAACAAGTGAGCACAAGGCCAAAAGAGCTATCGTTCCCGGGCCTCAACACACCCAGACTCGAGGCAGCTCCATTTTTTCGCCAGCGATCTTGATCCAACACCCACCTCTGGTTTTTACCCGACCTCCAAAACAAAGTAAAGTCTCAACGCGGAGGCGGTAGCGGCAGCAGCGTCGATCGATCGGCCGGCGTCTACGGCCTACGTTCGACTTGCTGCCTCGACGGACGGCCGGCTCGATCTCGACCGATCGCCGGTCGTCGATCGGAGATCGATGGAGTTCACCACTCCCCCGCCCGCGACCCGGTCGGGCGGCGGAGAGGAGAGGGCGGCTGCTGAGCACAACCAGCACCACCAGCAGCAGCATGCGACGGTGGAGAAGGAGCACATGTTCGACAAGGTGGTGACGCCGAGCGACGTCGGGAAGCTGAACCGGCTGGTGATCCCGAAGCAGCACGCGGAGAAGTACTTCCCGCTGGACGCGGCGGCGAACGAGAAGGGCCTCCTGCTCAGCTTCGAGGACCGCACGGGGAAGCCCTGGCGCTTCCGCTACTCCTACTGGAACAGTAGCCAGAGCTACGTGATGACCAAGGGCTGGAGCCGCTTCGTCAAGGAGAAGCGCCTCGACGCCGGGGACACAGTCTCCTTCGGCCGCGGCATCAGCGAGGCGGCGCGCGGCAGGCTTTTCATCGACTGGCGGTGCCGACCCGACCCGCCCGTCGTGCACCACCAGTACCACCACCGCCTCCCTCTCCCCTCCGCCGTCGTCCCCTACGCGCCGTGGGCGGCGCACGCGCACCACCACCACTACCCAGCAGATGGGCACACGGAACCACCACAGCATTTTTTAGAACCTGAACTCTCTATCTTCCAACTACTGCTCATCTTCTTCCTCCCTTCTCTCAAGTATCTAGATTCTCTTCCATTCTATTCCCTTGTCGCTACTGGTTTGACTTTAAGAGATTAGTGTTGCTAACAGTGTGGTGATGGCAAATATCAGTCTCCCCATGCCATGGGAAATCCGTAACTCCTCACGCTGCCTCATGCCCCCAACACCACCGCTGCAGGCTCCTCTTCGGCGCTCCCGTTCGCCCGCGCGCTCAACCCTGGTATGCCACCACCACCACCGTCTCACAAGCTACTCCCCGCTTGCAGGCTCCTCCACCTCGAGCTCCGACCGCACGAGGCCAAGGACCGGCCGGAGCCTCACGCCCCTGTCTACTATGGTTGTTGCTGTGAGCTCCAAGGCCAGAGGTCACCCATGCATCCGCATCCGGCTTGACCTGACCTTGCCATCGTGAGGGAGGGTGATGGCAGTGAATAGCCCACACTCTAAAACAGACAAGACCACGCCATTACCGGTAACGAACGACGATTAGTGCCGTTGATACAGCCGCCGTGCCAGCGCCGTGAGTTCTCCGCTGAGGAAGCCAGCGCGCAAGAAGCCCAAAGACCCCAGCGCCGAGCCGGACGGGGGTCCGGGAAGCGAGGGAAGCAGGGGTCACCGACCCCGCCGTATCCTTCCACCACCTCCCGCCGCCGGACTACCCTGTCCCGGACCCGGACCCCTTCCTCCGGATGCTCGACGCGCTCCGCCTCACAGTCCCCTCCCTCACCGCCTTCCTCCGCTCCCTTCCCTCCGTCGCCGGGCTCGTGCTCGACCTCTTCTGCGGCGACGCGCTCGACGCGGCCGCATCCGCCGGCATCCCGGCCTACTTCTACTACACCTCATGCGCTGGCGACCTCGCCGCGTTCCTCCACCTTCCCCACTACTTCGCCACGACGGAGGGCGGGCCCAGCTTCAAAGACATGGGCAAGGCGCTCCTCCACTTCCCCGGCGCATTCATGACCCACTGCGGGTGGAACTCGATGCTGGAGGCGGCGTCGGCCGGCGTCCCCATGCTGTCCCCATGCTGTGCTGGCCGACGCTATAATGGCAAATTTCTCGACAGAGGGGGAAGAAGGGAGACGGGGAGGCTCACCGCGGGGAACGAGGGCGTCGTGGACGGACGGCGGGCGCGCGCGACGGAGCTCGGCGTGGACTGACGGCGGGCGCACGCGACGGACGGTGTGGACAGTCGAGCTCGGCGTGGACTGACGGGCACGCGCGACGGACGGCGAGGGCAGGCGGGGCGCGATGGCGAGGGCAGGCGGGCGCACGCGACGGCGAGGGGAGGCGAGGGAAGGAGAGTGCGGCGGCGAGGGCAGGCGAGCGGGCGCGGGCGGCGAGCGCGCGCGGGCGGCGAGCGCGCGCGGGCGGCGAGCGCGCGCGGGCAGGCGACGGCGCGCGCGCGGGCAGTGCGGTGGCGAGGTCAGGCGACGGCGCGCGCGCGGGCGGCCGGGCGCGGCCGGCGGTGAGGCGGCCGGCGTTGAGGCGTGGGAAGGCGGCAGCGGCGGCGGTGAGGCACGGGAAAAAAGAGAAGCAAAGCAGAAGGAAGAAGAAAGCCGGCCGCGCGGCCGGTTAAAGTTTGTTTCTTTGCCGAGTGCCCGTGATCCGGCACTTGGCAAAGATTTTTTTAAAATATTAAAATATTCTTTGCCGAGTGCCAGATCAGCGGCACTCGGCAAAGAGTTCTTTGCCGAGTGTCCCCCGTTGCGGCACTCGGCAAAGGTTCTTTACTACCTCTTTGCCGAGTGTCACACATCTAGCACTCGGCAAAGGTTCTTTACTAAGTCTTTGCCGAGTGTCATTCCTAGACACTCGGCAAAGTGCATTTATATTTTTTTTATTTTGTCTCCCAAACTTTTTGTGGTATGTTCCTACACTATGTAGATCTACATGTATCATTTGTGGACAATTTTAACAGAGTTTGAAATAGCTAGTAGATTTAGTTTGTTTATTTGAATTTCTTCTGAAAATTCAAATTTGAACTGCAGGTCACTCGAAACTTGGAAAACCGTGCATGAAAAAAATGATATTCATGTTACTTAGCATAAGTTACGACCGATTCCATGAGCCGACCGAAAACTTCGAGCAACATGCTCACTAAACATGGCCGTGAACTTGCCATCCACATGTTTAAAAATTGTATAAAACACAAACAAAGTCAGAAAATCATGAAACTTGTCCACGTGTCATGATATCATATGTACAGGTTGTGATAAAAAATTGAGAATGTTTGGACAAAGTTGTGAGACACTATGTGTAGAAACCTAAGAGAACTACACATGAAATCATAGAGTTTCAATGTGGATCTCTTAGGTTTGTACACATAGCGCGTCATAGTTTTCTCGAAATTTTTTCAATTTTTTATCGCAGCCTGTACATATGATATCATGACACGTGGACAGGTTTCATGATTTTCTGACTTTGTGTGTGTTTTATACAATTTTTAAACATGTTGATGGCAAGTTCACGACCATGTTTAGTGAGCATGTTGCTCGAAGTTTTTGGTCCGCTCCTGGAATCGGTCGTAACTTATGCTAAGTAACATGAATATCATTTTTTCATGCACGGTTTTCCAAGTTTCGAGTGACCTGCAGTTCAAATCTAAATTTTCCGAAGAAATTCAAATAAACGAACTAAATCTACTAACGATTGAAACTCTGTTAAAATTGTCCACAAATGATACATGTAGGTCTACATAGTGTAGGAACATACCACAAAAAGTTTGGGAGACAAAATAAAAGAAATAAAAATATACTTTGCCGAGTGTCTAGGGATGGCACTCGGCAAAGAGTTCTTTGCCGAGCGTCAACTGGACGACACTCGGCAAAGAAGACTCTTTGCCGAGTGCCAACCGTTGGCGCTCGGCAAAGACTGACGGCCGTCAGCTTTGGGACGGCCGCTGACGGCCCTTTGCCGAGAGCCCCATTTGCCGAGTGTTTGACACTCGGCAAACATGGATTTGCCGAGTGTGGACCTGTACCGAGTGTCCTACGCTCGGTAAAGACGCTCGTTACCGAGAGCCGAGCTGTGCCGAGTGCCCGAGAAAAGGCACTCGGCAAAGCGGCCGGCACTCGGCAAAGGCTCGGATTCCGGTAGTGAAGTCCTCCTCCACGACTTCATCTTCACCTGAGCAGTGGTTGCAACATGGACAACCTAGGGGGGTTGGTGTGTAAAGCAAGGGTGAGTACACATCAACATACTTAGCAATATGTCCCGTTTGGCTGTAGTGGACTAGCTTTATGTGGAGTTTAGTAAAGCAATTGCTTTTAGTTGGTCAGGTTATTATTACTAGTAGAAAGCTAGGTTTTAGCATTAACCCAAGTTATTAACCCAATGTACCCTTTCCAAATGGAAAGAATACCACTTACCATTACCATAGTCATAACCAAAACCATCATCCTCATCACCACCTGTAAACAAAACATCTCTGATCAATTATCTCTAATCAATGGAGCTCACTTGGCCGCTCATAACCGCGAGCATGACTAATATATTAGTTTCATAACACTCTGCAGAGGTTGCGCACTTTACCCATAAGCCGTGATTCCCTCTTGCCTCGGGCCGATCAAACCCTTAAACACTACCAAGGTGAATAGGCAAGGTTTCACTACGTAGCCTTTACAAAGATTTCTTGGGGCTGTAGCCGCCCGTTAGGTTTCCTAAATGCACCGCACTCCTCCCCAAGGGGCGAACCAACCTTGACAGAGCGAGCCGCATACGCTGAGCCCCATTAACGGCACGACGGTGAAGCGAACTACACCCCAGTTCCTCTAATTATTCAGCTAAGGACGTCCCACTCCACCCTCATGGTTGCACTATTTTCCTGGGCGGTCATCCAACGAACCAGTCCTTACGGAGAGGCACTCGAGAAACAGCTTGAGTCCCCTTAAATGCCACAAGTACATCATCATAATCAAAAAGGGAAAACAACGTATCATAGACGATCTCATCATGTTCATTGATTAATGTGAAGCACTAGCATATAGCTAAACCGAAATAACCCAACTAGAATAGGTAAACAAGGACGAGATAAACAAAAGCTAGTCAATCCTTAGGTATAAACTGTGTAAATGCGGGGAGTGAATTATAAGAATGAGTAGGACATAGATGGGTCAAGGGACACTTGCCTTCACCAACCTACTCATTCGTCGTGCGACGAAGCGCGCGACGCAGCATGTTCATTAAACTAAATTCAAAACTAATTAAACTGAAATTTGATCGCCGCGCGCGCTGGGGCTGCGCGCGCGGGAACGCGTTGGGCAAGCCACGAGGGACCGCGCGCCGGACAGGGGCTGCGTGCATGGGCCGAGGAGCCGCGCGTAGGGGGCGCCGGGGAGCCGACCGCGCAGGGGGCCGAGGGGGCCGCGCGCAGGGGCGCCGAGGAGTGCCGGGACGGGGCCACGTGCCATGCCAGGGAGGCAGGGCGAGGCCACGCGCCGCGCGGGGGAGCTGGGGCTGGGCCGTGCCACCACGCCAGGGGCCCGGGGAGGGGCCGCGCCGCCGCGCTAGGGAGCCACGCGCAGGGACGCGCGCGTGAGGGGAAGGGCGGGGTCGCGCGCTGGGGCACAAGGGGCCGCGCGCAGGGGAGAGAAGAGGGCGCACGCAGGGGAGGGAAGGGGAGGAAGAGGGAGAGAGAGAGAGAGGGGAGGGGAGCTCACCTCGGGGATCCAAATCCGGCGATCACCGTCTCCAAATCCTAGGGCACCATGGGGAGAAGAGAGAGAGGTGGAGGAGAGGAAGTTGCTGCGCGGAAGAATTGAATGAGATAAAGGAAGAGAAGGGAGGGGGGCGCGTATGGGGAGAGGCAGGGCGCCAAGGGCGCGTGGGCCAGGGCCAGGCCAAGCAGGGCCAGGCCGGGCCGGGCTGGGTCGCGTCGCGGGTCAAAATCTCACGACACGCACAACCACTGATCGAAATCCAAATGCAAACCGAAATCCGCAACGAGACGAGACAAACACGCGATTAAACATGACATCAAACAAGAGAGATATGCTTCGGCATGATGCAACACCCATGACAACTTAGGTTTTTGTTTACACACGATACTGACACCAGTCGCTATATTGCTTTGAAATTGGGGAGAAGGAGCGAAACGGGAAGAGAAAAGAGAGTAACGCCTGAATTTGGTGAGTAAAAAGAAGAAAAATTCTACCCCCAAATTCAGGGCGTTACACCCGCTCACCCTCGCTGGTCTACGAACCCCGCCTGTCAGCCATTCCCCTCTTCCCTAACCTCCCGCCCATGCTTTTCGTCGTCGACGTGCCCACTATCGTGCGTTTTCCGACCACATCCTCGCGCCCGAGCCCTTTTCTGAAGCCCACGCCCACGCCCACGCACTCACTCCCCTCACCAAGTTGCGCCCTTAGCTGAACTCCCTCACTCTCTCTCTCTTGCCCTGCGCACATGCCCGTGGAACTCGACCGAAGGTTCACCGCCGTTCTATGGCCGTCGTCGAGCGCCTATCGTGTGCATTGTCTCGGTGAGCTCCGCCCCTTAGCTAGCAACGCGGGACACCTCCCGGTTTGCCCCAACCTCTCTAATTCGCCCAGTCCGCGCTCATCGGCGTTCTCCCCGTGCAGCCAAAGCTGCCACCACCGACCCGAGGTGTCTTTGCGTCCCTGCCGTTTCCCTGGTGCTCCAGAGTTTCTTCTTGAGGTGAGCAACCTCCTCGTGCTCCTATTTCTCCGTTTGTTGCCCTGGTCTTCGCGTGATTGCTCGTCGGAGCAAATCCACGCCGTCGTTGGGCCACTCCGTCGCTTTTTGCGCCCTCTGGTGCCCCCGCGTCGGCGTTGTGGCCATGGTTGAGTCAGCCGTGTCGCCCTGAGTGCGCCCGAGTCTTTCCCCAATCCCCTAGAGCTCTGTCATGGTCGTGCCCTTGCCTCCGGCAAGACCTCGCCATAGAGACGAGCGATACCGCCACACTTAAGGCCGACCACCCTTACAACGCTGGCTGTTAGATCCTGGATGTCCATCCGAGATCTGGCGGTCTATGTTTAATTAGGACCGATCAAATCTCAGTCACCCGCTGTAGATCTGGCCGCTCAGATCTCCCCCTCACCCGCGCCCCTGCCGATGGGCCTAGTCTGTTAGGCCTACCTCAAGTCGCTGGCGCCCCGAGCCCACCTGTCAGCGCTCACCGCGTGTCCGCGCTCGTGCTCGTGCTCGGATCTGTTCTTGGCCGTTGATCTGAGATCCAATGGTTGAGAGAGCCCGATACCCCTTCTCGTGGTAAAATTGTTAAAGAAACCCCTGGTTTGTTTGAAATCAACTCGTCGTCCCTGGTTTTCGCGTGCAGACCCCTGTAATCTTGCGGATTGACCCCTGGCCTTCTGTTTAATCACAAATTTATGCCTAATTTTGTATTTCAAACTTTAAAACTTGTTTATTTTATATCTTTTGCATATGAACTCCAAATTGAGTGATTCAAATTGCAAAATGTTCATAAATTTATTCTCTGTTCAAATAAATTAGGATCATTCATTGTCTATGCATTCTAATTTTATGCCTAGGCTATAGGTTAGTTTATGTAATAATTTATTTATTTGGTAAGATAAATAAAAAGGAAACCCTAATGGTAAATAGATGTTTAATCTTGTGAGATTAATAAAATGTAATGTATAGATTTATCCCTGGTTTAACTTTTGTGTCTTATTAAATTAAGTGGAATCTAATGATGTAGTCCATGGAGATAGACAACACTTAGAGAATAACCAACTACTAAATGTGATTAGTTCACCCTATAACCTAAGCTCCTTTTTGAGTTTATACTTTTCCTTTTGAGATGTGTTCAATTGTTTGTACGTGTGTGGTGGGTTGTTCATTTGTCATGATCCAAATGTATTGAATGCATGATCGCTTTATTTAGACGACGAGCAGCCTATGGTTCCTGAGTATGTTGACGAAGATCTTCCTTAGCAACAACCTGGTGAAGGCAGGTGTCCTCTAACCTATTATGTCCTACTTACTTTATAATCCACTGTCCTGTATTACTTAACTGAAACCTAAGGATTGACTAGTCTGTATTTACCTTATCCTTGTTTACCTTTTTGGGTTATCATGGTTAGCTTATGCTATCGCTTTAACTTAATCAATAAACATGATGTGAACATTTATAATACGATGGTGTTATCCCGATGATGATCTTGTGATGTTTTAGGGGACTTGGGCCATTTCCCTGTGTATCTCTCCGTAAGGACCTGTTCGTTGAGTGACCACCTAGGATAACAGTGCAACCATAAGGGTGGAATGGGACACCTTCGGCTGAATAATTAGATGAACCTGGAGGTGTAGTTGGCTTTGCCTGAGGGCCGTCAATGGGGGCTGGGGCGTAGTCCTCGCTCTGCCAAGGGGGGTGCAGAGGTTCATTCGATTTAGTTTTGTTAGTCACCCACCTTAGGGAGGTGTACTGCGTTTCTACGACTGACGAAACCTAACGAGCAGTTATGCACCAGGGGAGTATTTGTAAAGGCTACATAGTGAAACCTTGCCGACTCACCTTGGTAGTGTTTGAGGGTTTGATCGACCCAAGGCAAAAAAGGGATCATGACTTGTGGGTAAAGTGTGCAACCTCTGTAGAGTATTAGAAACTGGTATATCAGCCGAGCTCACGGTTAAGAACGACCTTGGGATCCTCTTTGATTAGAAGAACTTTGGATACTTTTATGATGATGTTTAATGATGATTATTACAATTATGATCTCTGGTATTTCCTCTTGGAGCGAGTACATTTGGGTAATAACTCGGTTCATTACTAAAATTTGGCTCTACTTTTAGTAATAAATACTTGACCAACTAAAAGCAACTGCTCAACCTTAACTCCACATACAGCTAGTCCACTTTGGCCAAATGGGACATTTGCTGAGTACGTTGATGTGTACTACCCTTGCTTTAAAAACCACCCCCAAGTTGCCCCCACTGTATTCAGTGCTTAGGAGGAGATGCAGGCAACATGGAGGACTTTGAGGAGTTCCAGGATTACGATGAGTTATAGTTATGTTAGTGGCAAACCCCCAGTCAGCTGCCCATGAAGGCCTTATATAATACGTTTTGTATTCCGCACTTTGATGATATTAAATTACTATGTTATAGACTCTGTGGATGTCTTGGACATCTTGATGTAATAAACGTACCTTTTCGTTATTTACTTTGAGCAATGTGTGATGATGTCCAATTATGTAATCAGTGTGTACGTGAGTTTCTAATCCTGGCACATACATAGTTTGCATCTGGTTTGCCTTCTAAAACCGGGTGTGACACTGCAGTGCCCGACAAATTCAGGGTCATTCTGGCAATAGGGACCATGATTTGAGAAATTTCATAAAAAGAATCTCTTCAATTGCATATCAGATATAATAGTTTATCAGCAAGCAACAAGGTAATAATTTAGATCATCGTAGCTCTATCCATGTGCACTCCCCTTCAGAAGATAGAAATTATACATAATTTTCATAGTAATCAGTTCAATTGGAAATTAAACTAAAATGATAGCAATATGAAGGAAGCAAACAATTGAGAGTTTAGGTATTGAAAGTCGCCTAGAGGGGGATGAATAGGCGAAACCTGAAATTTATAAACTTTAAACACACTAAAGGCTGGGGTTAGCGTTAGAATTAAATTCAAGTCCGAAAGATTGTAAGAGTTGCTCAAAGGATGCAGATGACGTATGGGAGCGAACTCAAATCAGTACTAGCAAGGAAACGCTAGAGAGAAGAAAGAGGGCAAACAAATCAAGCGAGAATCAAAGCGAGTAGACACGGTGATTTGTTTTACCGAGGTTCGGTTTCAAAGAACCTAATCCTCGTTGAGGAGGCCACAAAGGGCAGGTCTATTTCAACCCTTTCCCCCTCTCTCAAACGGTCACTTAGACCGAGTGAGCCTGTCCCTTAATCACACGTGTCACTAAGACCCCGCAAGGACCACCACACACTTGGTGTCTCTTGCTTTGCTTACAAAGCACTTGAGAATAAGGATGGGAAAAGAAAAAGGCCAATCCAAGCAACAAGAGCAACAAAAGAACACAAAACACCCTCTCTTAAGTCCCTAATGGAATTGAGTTGATTTGAAGGCCTAGAGAGGATTTGATCTATTAAATGTTTCTTGGAGTGAAGTCTTTTGGTCTTGCAATGAATGGGATGTTTAGAATCCTTCTATACCAATGAATGTGGTGGTTGGGGTGCCCCCAACCACTTCCTAGCCATTGGCAAGGGCTGCTGGGGATGGGCGCACCGGACAGTCCGGTGCCCCATCGGACAGTCACTGTGCATTGTTCGGTGCGCGCCATGCCAGCGCAACCGTTAGGGTTCGTAGCAGTTGACCGTTGGAGTCGCTTGCCGTCTTGCTGCACCAGACAGTCCGGTGCCACACCGGACAGTCCGGTGCCCTCTGACTTCTGTGCTTTGACTTCTGTTGGGGCACTGTTCACGGCAGAAAGCTTTTATAGTCGATCGTTGGCACCAGTTAGCCGTTGCTTCGCTGGCTCACCGGACAGTCCGGTGAATTATAGCGGAGGCTGCCCTGGAATTCCCGAGAGTGGCTGGTTTGGAGGGCGTCTGCCTTGTCCGGTGCACACGGACAGTGTCTGGTGCGCCAAAAATCAGCACACTTAAGTCCTTTTTGCTCCAAGTAAATTGTGTCCCCTAACTGAATTCTTTCTTGGTTTGTGTTGAACCTTATGCACCTGAGATAAATCACATCTAGCCAAACTAGTTAGTCTATATGGTTTGTGTTGGTCGTCAACCACCAAAATCTATTTACAGAAATGGTTAACCCTATTTCCCTTTCAATCTCCCCCTTTTTGGTGATTGATGTCAACACTAACCAAAGCAAATATGAAGTGTAGAAATGTAACTAGTTTGCAATTGAGATAGATGTGCATAGGTTACTTGAAATTAAACCAAATGAAAGATTTTTAAACATATGACTAAGAATAAATGGATTGCTTTTCCTTATTTAACATTTTGGACCACATTTGCACCACATGTTTATTTTTGCAAATATTTTGTAAAAAATTTCAAAATCTTTTGCAAATAATCAAAGGTATAGGAATACGATTTTAAGAAACATTTTTAAGATTTGAAATTCCTCCCCATGTTTCAAATGCTTTTCCTTTGACTAAATAAAAGCTCCCCCTGAATGAATTGTCCCCTTAGTTTTCAAGAGGGTTTTGAAAAAGATACCAAGTGAAATTTTCCTAATTGAAATTTTTTCATAGTAATGTGAGATTTTGAAGATACCCATTTGAAAAACAATTTTGAAATACCAAATGAGATGCCAATTGATAATTCACTTCACATGCCAATATAAAATTAATTTTGAGGCAATCTTAACTACCAATTGAAATACTTATTGTGAAATTTTTGAAATGGTGGTGCGGTCCTTTTGCTTTGGGCTTAATACATTCCCCCTTTGACATTAATCGCCAAAAACGGAGAACTTGAGAGCCCTTTGACAATTTTCCTAATACTTTGTGGCGGAACTGCCCGAATTATTCCAACTTAAGTGCCTCAATCCGGCCTTAGAGGCTAGACCACACTTAAAAGGGAATAACCCGTCAATCCCTCGGATCTAGTCCGACACGGCCACTGACAGGATCAAGTACCACAGTCTCACTCGATGGTGAGTCACAGAGCAAATACAATAAAGCATAAAACCATGCATGGAAGAGTATTAAATTATTACATCATCATTGTCACCATCGGAGTTTTCGCAAAGGTAACCATCATTGTTTTTGGAGTGCAGCGGAAAAATAAACTAACGGTAAATAAATGGAGGGATGGGGAAGCCTGTCCCATCACTCCTCATGCTCCTCCTCAGCCGAGGCAGGGTCCCACTCAACAGTCCAACCCGGTGGCAGGGTGGATGGCCAAGTCACTCCAGCAACCACGTCCTCCAGAGAACCTGTAAAATTGTGCCACAAGCAAGGCTGAGTATACTAATACTCAGCTAGACTTACCCGGTGTGAGGAGTCTATACTCCTCTACCTCTAGACATGCAGCTGTTTGGCTGTGGGGTTTGGTTGCCAAAAGCACTAGCTGAGTTTCTAAATCAAGATTTTAACTTAATCAAGATTAAGTGTGACTTTCTTAAGGCTAAAAGTGTACTATCTATTCATACATAGTAGCAAACATTATTAGCAATCAACAGTTTGTATCATCTCAACCAGTTCCACTTGTTACTCAATGTAGCAGCATGGATCAAGCAGTCTCATTAGCTGCGAGAAGCAGACGATTCGAATCGAGTTTTTATCCTTGCAAGGTAAACCTAAACACACGACATGCAGGGGCACTCCGTCCCCACCCATATCAACCGTCCCCATCGATTCCCCGTCAGCAGATCAGGGCTCACCGCCTTGGCGTACAATGCCCCACTGACCCCGACTGGCCGTCGTGCAGTGGCCGCACTTGTACCCACCATAACCGGAATGGGAGACTACGTCTCAGGTCGCGTGAGGAGGTATGTCCACTGCCAGGTTCACTCAGGTACTAGGCTTACCGATTTACCATATTTCTCGGTATGTGCTTAGTACGTTCAAACGCTTGACTCACGGTACCACACCTTAATCCTTAATCAACCTTTTATTCCGTGAACAACCAATCCCCATGGATTGTTGCCCACAAACCACATCATTATGAGAAGAAAGTGGATACAACCAAATTCCTGACCTCGCGCGAGTGCTAGAAAAATCACTCGACTTCTACCGAGATCCTAATTAATAAAGCAGCTACTCGACCTAGCATACTAGTCTCCATCTCAAAAGGATTCCTGAGATCATGCAACTAGGGTTTCAAACAATTCCTACACTTAAGTGCACAAACAATCCTACAATCATTAAGTGTAGTAAAATAGCATAAATAACAGGTTATGCATAAAACCGGGGCTTGCCTTCCAAAGCAGTGGCAGGCAGGTCCTCTGGTGCAGGCTCTGGTGCTGGGTCGGGGGCAACCTCCTGGGTAGCTCCTTGCTCCGGCACGAGGACGTACTCTCCGTCAGCAAGATTACAGTCTATCGAAATGCAATGAACATGTATGTCATGATTATGCAAAATTTAAGAACATTAAGCTACAGAATTTAAGTCAAGAATTAACTTAGGGCTTCTTGGCTACGAGGGTCTTCTAGTGGTATACATAGACTTATCACCCTTTTTGGGTTTAGGCCTTCCCTTTAAAATAGCATATTGGATTTGTATTGCCTTTATAGATTTTAGTGGACAATTATAAAGGTCTTAGGGGGACATTAAATTCCACCATCCATTTTCTTTTCTTAAGTCCTATCTAGGGTTTCTAGTGGGGGTTTTGAACTATGATGGTAGTTTAAAACTTTCCAAAAATTCTGTAAAAGTTACAGTGGGTTGTTACTGGCTATACTAGCTTGTTTTGATAATTTGAGGCTTAAAGTATAAAAACTAATCTTTAAACAAAAATAACAATGGTTAGGCAAAATGGGCCACTTTACACTACAAGTCCTGTATTAAAGTGGTTTCTGACCTAATGGTTATTTTTGCTGGCCTCTAGTAGTGATGAAAAGCTCTTGTGCCAAAAATGACAGAGAGCTACATGGTGGTTAATCAATGGTGAATTTCTAAACTTTGGTGCAAAAAGAGTGATTAGAACTAACTTGTCCTTTGAAAAATATCAAACAACAGATTTCAGATTTTTCTCAAGTTCTTATTATCAATACAGTAGTTATCCTAGGGTTTGGGGAGGTTTCTCTTTAGGGATATTTTTGTAGGGTTTTTCTAAGTTATCCCTATTTTCTTCATTAAAAAGGTATCTTGTTTATTTTACACTACAACAGGGTATGATATATTTTTCCAGTGAACTACATTGACTAAGTATCTCAACAAAAATAGGTGTGCCCTCTGGTTCATCATTTGTAGCACTTTTTCTATTTTCCTTAACTTAAGTATATTATAGAATAAGGGGTTTAAAATTATCTTAATGTAATAGACAGAGAGGTTCAACATTTTTAACTAAGTTAGTGAGTGAATATAAACTTCTCCAAATTTTTCTAACCCTAGTTAAATAGTGCAACTATTTTTCTTGCTATTATTAAGCTTTTGGCCAAAACTGAAAATAAATCAGAACCTTATATTTTTCTCTAGTTCATATGTGGTTTTATATTTTTCTTAGACAGGTTACAGTATTTAGAGTTTGGCAAAATTGGTTTGACCAAATTTGGACGATTTAAACAAAAGTTATGCATTTTTAAAGTTGCTGTCCAATTAAAAACAGATTTAATTAAGGTTTTCTGGAAAAACCAGTTTGCGCCGAGACCCCTAGGGTTAAACTGATTCAACTCTCGCAGATCTACCCCCAGGTCACTATTCATACGAGTCTTGGGCTTTACACTTAACCCCCCAGGGTTTTCTTCCTCACACCCGCGGTCCTTCTTCTAAACCGAACAGTAGCCGTAGGAAAGAAAGGACGGCGCGGCTTACCGGCGGCGAGGGAGGTCCGGCGAAGGGTGGGGTCGGCTCGGGGAGGCTCTGGCGGTCACGTCGAGGTGCGGGTCGTCGCCGGAGGTGGCCGGAATCGCCTGGTCCACGAGCGCAGGCGGGTGTCCTCGTCGGCGGCGAGTATACCGGCCAAATCACGGCGAGCTGGTTCAATCCGACGGCACGGTGAGCTTCACGGGGTCGCGTAGTGACTGTGTGCGCAAGGAATCGAAGAATGGCTGAGTGGATTACCCGGTCCACGAACTCCGGCGAGGTTAAGTGCTCCGGCGTGGGTGGACTGGCTTCTCCGGCGAAGGAAACTCCAATTCCTCGCTCGGGGAGTCTCGCAGAGGGGTGCACAAGCTTCTCCGAGGGCGGGACGGGGCTGGAAATGGCGGAGTGGGCCGGTCGACGGTGGCAGGGGGATTGGGTGGCCGCGGACGGCGACGCACGGGCCAACGACGGCGAACCAAGCTCCGGCGAGGGTCGGGTGGGTGCGGACGGGTATGGTCGACGCTCGGGAGGGTTTTATAGGCGCGGGCGTGCACCAGGGCGTTGGCTTGCCCGTTTGGCACGACGCGGGCGCGAGGGGCGCGCGCGGGCGTGCTCTGGCGTGCTTAGAGCGCGTCGAACACGTGGCGCTTTGCTTCTGCCCGTGTTCTTCGCTCTGCTGAGCGGCCAAGCGTACGAATCTCGCCATGTCGACTGTGAAAGATCTCTTCCCTGCACCTAGAGCTACCTATTTCATGTGAGTTCCAAGGGAGGATACGCCCTAGGTTAGGAGATAGACCGGCGCCAAGTTTGGTTTGTCTCACTGCACACTCCGCGACAAAACCGATGTCAAAGCTTGTCAAATGTCCAAGTCTCGGTTTCAAATTTTTCCAGGGGGTGCCTTAAGTGGTATAGCACATTTTTGGTATAGAACCCAAGTGGTTTTGGCGCCATTTTCAAAGTGAACACGGCTGGTCTTTGAATTAGGGCCAAAATGTGACTTAGAGAAAATTAGAGAGCTCTAGCTCTCTCTCCACTTGGAGATTGAAATGGGGTTTCTCCAGGGGCCTTTTTGCAAAATTTCCCCCTCCAAAATGATGGCTATAATGTTGCTTAGGGTTTGGGTAAAAGTTACACATGCTTTACCTACTTGATCATTCTCTCCCCCCCCTTACTTAGGGTTTAGGAAGGTAGGGCTTTGGAGAGAGCTAGGGTTCTTCTCATGTCATGGGCAACTCAATTATAACATGAGCCCCAAGGTTCTTATGTGCTGCCCTAAGCCTTTATCTTATGTGATCACAGCTTCTAGTGCCAAAGTGGCTCCAGCCAGGGTAACACCTGGGTGTTACAACCCTCCCCCCTTAAAGGAATCTCGTCCCGAGATTTAGGTAGAGTTCCTTGGAGGGTGCTTGAAGGGGTGATGGTGGTGTTTCTCCTTTACACAAGTTTCTCTTGTTAACTGTTCTTCGAATGTCATCCTCTTTGCAACTTCAGAAGGAAGCCCTTCTTAAGTTAAGTCCATAACTTAGACTATCCTTGTTATCTAAGTTGTTCTTATAATTGTATTCAAAGGGCAGGTGGGGGTGGGGTTTCGGGGTTACGTACCGGCTTCTTTGGGTAGAAAGTCGGGGAAGCGAGAGCGTAGAAAATTCTCCGTCTCCCATGTAGCTTCTTCTGCTGAATGATGACTCCACTGAACCTTATACATTTTGATTGACCTTGCTCGAGTTGATCTTTCCTTCTGATCCAATACCTTGACGGGGTATTCTTGGTAGGACAAGTCTGGTTCTATCTCAATGTCTGGTTCTGGTAGCACTTCAGTGGGTAGACGAACACATTTTCGCAGTTGAGATACATGGAACACATTGTGAATTGCTGACATATGGGGTGGTAGTTCCAATTGGTAGGCTACGGGTCCACAACTTTCCTTGATCTTATAAGGTCCAATGTAGCGAGGGGCCAACTTGCCCTTGATCCCAAATCTCTGGACACCCTTGGTTGGTGATACCTTAAGATAGACATGATCTCCCACCTCAAACTGCAGTGGCTTCCGTCTCTGGTCATGATAACTCCTTTGCCTGGCCTGAGCAGCTTCCAAGTTCTTCCTGATAACCCTAACCTTTTCCTCTGCTTCAATTACCAAATCTGGCCCAAATATTTCCCTTTCTCCTGCTTGAGACCAATTTAGCGGGGTTCTGCATCTTCTTCCATACAAAGCCTCGAAAGGTGCCATTTTCAGACTAGACTGATAGCTATTATTGTAAGAAAATTCTGCCAAGGACAGACACTTGTCCCAGTCCTTTCCATAGCGTAGTGCACATGCTCTCAACATGTCTTCCAAAACCTGATTTACCCTTTCTGTCTGACCATCTGTTTGAGGGTGATATGCTGAGCTTCGGATTACATGGGTCCCAAGTGATTCCTGTAATTGCTCCCAAAATCGTGCCACAAAAGGTGCTCCTCGGTCAGAGACTATGGTCCTTGGTATCCCATGCAGACGAACTATCTGGTCGACGTAAATTTCCGCATACTTTTCCGTCCGGTGGGTAGTGTGCACTGGCAAGAAATGAGCCGTCTTGGTCAATCTGTCCACAATAACCCATATGGAATCATGGTGTCGGGAGGTATTGGGTAATCCCACTATGAAATCCATGCAAATGTCCTCCCATTTCCAAGATGGTATGGGAAGGGGTTGCAAAGGGCCTGCCGCTTTCAGATGACTAGCTTTTACTCTCTGACAAGTGTCACATTCTGAAACGTACTTGGCAATTTCCCTCTTCATCCTGGTCCACCAATAAAGAGGTCTGAGGTCATGGTACATCTTGTTGCTACCCGGGTGCATGGAGAACTTAGAAATGTGAGCTTCATCCAATATCTTCCTTCTGAGCTCTGGATTTTTGGGAACAACCAATCGATCTTCAAACCATAAAATTCCCTTGCTGTCCTGACGGAAACACTTGTATTTCTCGGCCTTTTGCTTGATCATATCCTTGATGACCTGAACACCCTTATCCCTGAACTGTGCCTGAGCTATTTGTTCTTGCAGTGTAGGCTCCACTGCTATATATCCCAATTCACCGGAAGGAACAACTTCCAGGTTCAGTTTGCACAACTCATCACACAAGGTGGTGATTCTTGCATCCATGTTCATGCAATTACATTGGGTCTTTCGGCTCAAAGCATCTGCCACAACATTTGCCTTGCCAGGATGGTAATGTACCTCCAAATCATAGTCCTTGATTAATTCCAACCATCTCCTCTGCCTCATATTCAGATCTGCCTGAGTGAAAATGTACTTGAGGCTCTTGTGATCAGTGTAAATGTTACAGTGGGCTCCCATCAAGTAGTGTCTCCATATTTTTAGAGCATGAACTACTGCTGCCAACTCCAAGTCATGTGTCGGGTAATTCTGCTCATGAGGTCTAAGGGCTCGGGAAGCATAAGCAATCACTCTGTTCTCTTGCATCAACACACAACCCAATCCTGTCCCAGAAGCATCACAATAAACTTCAAATGGCTTGGTATTATCCGGTTGAGCTAGCACTGGAGCTGTTGTCAATTGTTGCCTCAGGGTATGAAAAGCATCTTCACACTTTTGGCTCCACTCAAATTTGACTCCTTTCTTTAACAGTTCAGTCATTGGCTTGGCAATTCTAGAGAAATCCGGAATAAATCGTCGGTAATACCCTGCCAATCCCAGAAAACTCCTAATTTGCTTCACTGTAGTCGGGGGTTTCCAGTCCATTACTTCTTGCACCTTCTCAGGGTCAACTGATATCCCACCCTGAGAAATTGTGTGACCCAAGAATTTTATTTCTTTCAGCCAGAACTCACACTTGGACAACTTAGCATATAACTGATGGTCGCGAAGTCTTTGAAGCACAATATGCAGATGCTCTGTGTGTTCATCTTCATTCTTGGAGTAAACCAGAATGTCATCAATGAAGACAACCACAAACTTGTCCAGCTCTGGCATGAACACTGAGTTCATCAAGTACATGAAATAAGCCGGGGCATTGGTTAGCCCAAAAGACATCACCAAAAACTCATAGAGCCCATATCTGGTAGAGAAGGCCGTCTTGGGAATATCACTGGTTCGAATCTTGATCTGATGGTAGCCCGAGCGAAGGTCTATTTTAGAGAATACCTTGGCTCCTACCAACTGATCAAACAGAACATCAATGCGGGGTAACGGGTACTTGTTTTTGATAGTCACCGCATTGAGAGGGCGGTAATCAACACACATCCTCAAACTCTCATCCTTTTTCTTCACGAACAAGGCGGGACATCCCCATGGTGAAGTGCTTGGTCGAATAAATCCCTTGTCCAGCAATTCTTGCAGTTGCTTCTTCAATTCCGCCAACTCTGCGGGAGGCATCCTATAAGGTCTCTTGGAGATAGGAGCAGTCCCGGGTTGCAATTCAATGGCAAACTCAATGTCCCGGTCAGGCGGCATCCCTGGCAATTCATCCGGGAAAACGTCGGGGTAGTCGCAGACCACTGGGATCTGCCTTACTGGAGACTCTGCCATAACAAAGGCACAAGACTGGGCATCATCCTGGTTGGGTAAATACAAAACAGTCTCGCCATAAGCAGGAGAATGAATTTCAATGGCTCTGGCTGCAATATCCAATATTGCCTGATGTTTGGCCAACCAATCAGTTCCCAAGATGATATCCACACTATCCAGTCCCAAGATAAGAAGGTCAGTTTTAACTATCAAACTACCAAACTTTATGGGCACGTGCCTGCTGATTTGATTTGTGGCAATCCTGCCTCCCGGGGTTGAAATGGTAATAGCCCCGTGGGTGTGGCAAAAAGGCAGCTGGCACTTGACACTAAATTTGGCACTGACAAAACTATGTGAAGCACCAGAATCAAAAAGAACAATAGCAGGAAAATTTAAAACTGTAAAGATACCAGTCATGACGGGTGCTCCTTCTGGAATGTCAGCCATTGTAGTGAAGTTCAGCTTGCCCTGTCTTACTTGCACTTTCTGCCTCTTCCCCTGGTTCTGGTTGACATTTTGCCCCTGCCTCTGCTGATTCTTGGGGCAATTCTTGGCATAGTGCCCAGTACTGCCACAAGTGAAACACCGGTTATCATTAGCCTGGCGGTACTGCTGCTGCTGGTTGTTCCTCTGAACTGGGAATTGGGCACGGTTGGGTGCTTGCTGCTGCTGCTGCTGCTGAGGTGGCCTGATCACCCACCTTCCTTGCTGCTGCTGGGGTCCCCTGCTCTGGGAATCAGACACAATCCTGAAGCGCTGGGGCTGTGACGAGGGTCCTGCCACAGGGGTCTTCCTCTTCTTCTCCGCCTGTCGAGCCAAGATGCAGTCTTCCTGGGAGATAGCCATGTTGACCAACTCATTGTAACTGTTGGCTCTGACGGTGTTGAGACGGTCACGGAGCTTGGTGCTGAGCCCTCTCCTGAACCTGTCTCGCTTCTTCTCATCCGTATCTGCATGGTATCCGGCATACTGACACAGATCGTTGAAGGCCTGGGCATATTGTAACACGGTCCTGCTGCCCTGAGTGAGTGCCAGAAACTCATTGAGCTTCCGGTCCATGATGCCAGCGGGAATATGATGCCCTCTGAAAGCGGCCTTGAACTCCCTCCACTCCACCTCTCTACCATCCGGCTGCATAGCCAGAAAATGGTCCCACCAAGTCCTTGCGGGTCCGCGAAGCTGCTGTGTGGCGAACCTGACCTTGGTGACCTCTGAGCAAGCCCCATGGAGCAGTGGGAACTTGGATTCTACCACCCTCAACCACACATCTGCATCCAGTGGGTCCTCCGACCTGGTAAACAATGGTGGCTGGGTGCTGAGAAACTCCTGGTAAGTAGCAGCGGCGGGGTGACGCTGATGGTCTCCACCATAATGCTGAGGTGGTGGCTGACGCTGAGCTAACTGCCTCAGAATCTCATTCTGCTGGGCCATGAGCTCCTGCAGAGTGGGAGGCGGTGGCGGTGGAGGAACGTGCTCATTCTGTTCACGGCGCGCTCTCCTAGCCATCTGAAAAAGCCACATGGTTGCTTAATAACATATCTCCAAGCTTAAGGTTCGAACATGGTAGGGAGTCGAAGTAATTGATAGATTTCAAATAAAACAAACGAAAACATGATCCTTCCATCCGAATTTAAATTACCATCAGTCCTCCCTAGACATCCAAAAGAGTTTCACTACTGGTTACATCAAGGAGCAAAAAGACTCAACTCTACCTAGCCTAGTACCCTAAGGGTGCAAAAGCTAAGCTAGCGGCGAGGAGTCCAACTATCACCAATTTCTAACATTAGTCTGGCCTCTACTGAGCGAACGAGGCGACGCTAGACTCGGGGGAAGGGGGTCTCCCTGAGCCAGCGGTGTCTACACTGGAGGCAGACTCATCTCCTCCCTCGATGTCGACGTCCTCGTCAGCCTCCGCATCATGGATCTCTTGGTGATGCATGTCCAGATGCGCATTAGCCTCTGCTAACTGCTGCTGAGTGTTGAGGAGCTGATCCTCAAGGACCTCTATGGTATTCTCCCTGGTACCCACCAGCTCTTCCAACTCATGAATCTCGTCAGTCAGCTGCTCCACCTGTAAATCTTTCTCCACCAGCTCCTGGGATAAATCCACCACGAGCTCCTCCCTGCTATCCAGGGTGATCTTGGTGGCCTCCAACAATGCCATCAGGTGGGACATGGCCTCCCCACGCATCACTTGCAGACGATACAGAGCATTCATGCATCGTACAGACAAGTAGGCGGTGTGGCCTGGGTAGAGAGCCCAGATGTCCTTGGCATGCTCCACCCGATCCTTCCACATCGGGTCGTCCTCCTTTTCCGCGGGGAACAACCCAATGGGGTGGGTAGCCAACTCCAAGGGATGGAATCCGCAGAAGGTAGTCAGCCCATGCAGAGCGATGGCCTCAATAGTGTCCTCAGCCCGGTATCCATAGGACTCGGAGTCCAGTGAACGCCAGCCTGGCTGCAAGGGATGAGGCTCCAAGGTCATCCTCACCCTACAGCGAGGTACCCGGTGCTTCTCGAATAGCTGCACCGCGTACTGAGGGGGTGTCGAATATCCTGCCCCCTGAAGCACCTCCCACAAGATGCGGGGAAAACCCTCTCGCGCAAGTCCGTCAGTGTGGGTCAGTGCATCTCCATCCTTGGAGGATCCGTGGGAAGTCATCTGTGCACGGTTAAGCGTAAGTAAAGAAAAAGAAGTAAAAAGAACAGGGAAAACAAAACTTAACCTGCCTCTGGTTAAAAGAAAAAGGTAGTGAGGACCTAGTTGGCTGCTATTTCACTTTTAAGTCTTTTTATTTAGTCAATTATTTACTTAATTAAGAATGCATGCGTGCACGTCCTGAACGACCTCACAAGGAAATAAAAGGAATAGGGAAGAAGTCCCATCCTGTAAAAGTGGCCTGTAGGGCCTAGTCACTTAGCCACCTAGCTACCCTTCTATTATCCTAAGGCTTCACGTCCTAGGTCTATCCTGCTCGCCCTACTATCTATCCAACATTGTTTCTATCCAGTTTTACTTTTAGAAAAGGGATGGTATTTAGGATTTATTGATTCCTCTGTGGTGGTACAAGCTCCGATACCAGCTGTGGCGGAACTGCCCGAATTATTCCAACTTAAGTGCCTCAATCCGGCCTTAGAGGCTAGACCACACTTAAAAGGGAATAACCCGTCAATCCCTCGGATCTAGTCCGACACGGCCACTGACAGGATCAAGTACCACAGTCTCACTCGATGGTGAGTCACAGAGCAAATACAATAAAGCATAAAACCATGCATGGAAGAGTATTAAATTATTACATCATCATTGTCACCATCGGAGTTTTCGCAAAGGTAACCATCATTGTTTTTGGAGTGCAGCGGAAAAATAAACTAACGGTAAATAAATGGAGGGATGGGGAAGCCTGTCCCATCACTCCTCATGCTCCTCCTCAGCCGAGGCAGGGTCCCACTCAACAGTCCAACCCGGTGGCAGGGTGGATGGCCAAGTCACTCCAGCAACCACGTCCTCCAGAGAACCTGTAAAATTGTGCCACAAGCAAGGCTGAGTATACTAATACTCAGCTAGACTTACCCGGTGTGAGGAGTCTATACTCCTCTACCTCTAGACATGCAGCTGTTTGGCTGTGGGGTTTGGTTGCCAAAAGCACTAGCTGAGTTTCTAAATCAAGATTTTAACTTAATCAAGATTAAGTGTGACTTTCTTAAGGCTAAAAGTGTACTATCTATTCATACATAGTAGCAAACATTATTAGCAATCAACAGTTTGTATCATCTCAACCAGTTCCACTTGTTACTCAATGTAGCAGCATGGATCAAGCAGTCTCATTAGCTGCGAGAAGCAGACGATTCGAATCGAGTTTTTATCCTTGCAAGGTAAACCTAAACACACGACATGCAGGGGCACTCCGTCCCCACCCATATCAACCGTCCCCATCGATTCCCCGTCAGCAGATCAGGGCTCACCGCCTTGGCGTACAATGCCCCACTGACCCCGACTGGCCGTCGTGCAGTGGCCGCACTTGTACCCACCATAACCGGAATGGGAGACTACGTCTCAGGTCGCGTGAGGAGGTATGTCCACTGCCAGGTTCACTCAGGTACTAGGCTTACCGATTTACCATATTTCTCGGTATGTGCTTAGTACGTTCAAACGCTTGACTCACGGTACCACACCTTAATCCTTAATCAACCTTTTATTCCGTGAACAACCAATCCCCATGGATTGTTGCCCACAAACCACATCATTATGAGAAGAAAGTGGATACAACCAAATTCCTGACCTCGCGCGAGTGCTAGAAAAATCACTCGACTTCTACCGAGATCCTAATTAATAAAGCAGCTACTCGACCTAGCATACTAGTCTCCATCTCAAAAGGATTCCTGAGATCATGCAACTAGGGTTTCAAACAATTCCTACACTTAAGTGCACAAACAATCCTACAATCATTAAGTGTAGTAAAATAGCATAAATAACAGGTTATGCATAAAACCGGGGCTTGCCTTCCAAAGCAGTGGCAGGCAGGTCCTCTGGTGCAGGCTCTGGTGCTGGGTCGGGGGCAACCTCCTGGGTAGCTCCTTGCTCCGGCACGAGGACGTACTCTCCGTCAGCAAGATTACAGTCTATCGAAATGCAATGAACATGTATGTCATGATTATGCAAAATTTAAGAACATTAAGCTACAGAATTTAAGTCAAGAATTAACTTAGGGCTTCTTGGCTACGAGGGTCTTCTAGTGGTATACATAGACTTATCACCCTTTTTGGGTTTAGGCCTTCCCTTTAAAATAGCATATTGGATTTGTATTGCCTTTATAGATTTTAGTGGACAATTATAAAGGTCTTAGGGGGACATTAAATTCCACCATCCATTTTCTTTTCTTAAGTCCTATCTAGGGTTTCTAGTGGGGGTTTTGAACTATGATGGTAGTTTAAAACTTTCCAAAAATTCTGTAAAAGTTACAGTGGGTTGTTACTGGCTATACTAGCTTGTTTTGATAATTTGAGGCTTAAAGTATAAAAACTAATCTTTAAACAAAAATAACAATGGTTAGGCAAAATGGGCCACTTTACACTACAAGTCCTGTATTAAAGTGGTTTCTGACCTAATGGTTATTTTTGCTGGCCTCTAGTAGTGATGAAAAGCTCTTGTGCCAAAAATGACAGAGAGCTACATGGTGG
The DNA here is from genome assembly GCA_029449295.1 of Zea luxurians. Lineage (NCBI taxonomy): Eukaryota > Viridiplantae > Streptophyta > Magnoliopsida > Poales > Poaceae > Zea > Zea luxurians. Next base: position 5,455,436 of record JAOPSE010000102.1, read on the forward strand.
TTAATCAATGGTGAATTTCTAAACTTTGGTGCAAAAAGAGTGATTAGAACTAACTTGTCCTTTGAAAAATATCAAACAACAGATTTCAGATTTTTCTCAAGTTCTTATTATCAATACAGTAGTTATCCTAGGGTTTGGGGAGGTTTCTCCTTAGGGATATTTTTGTAGGGTTTTTCTAAGTTATCCCTATTTTCTTCATTAAAAAGGTATCTTGTTTATTTTACACTACAACAGGGTATGATATATTTTTCCAGTGAACTACATTGACTAAGTATCTCAACAAAAATAGGTGTGCCCTCTGGTTCATCATTTGTAGCACTTTTTCTATTTTCCTTAACTTAAGTATATTATAGAATAAGGGGTTTAAAATTATCTTAATGTAATAGACAGAGAGGTTCAACATTTTTAACTAAGTTAGTGAGTGAATATAAACTTCTCCAAATTTTTCTAACCCTAGTTAAATAGTGCAACTATTTTTCTTGCTATTATTAAGCTTTTGGCCAAAACTGAAAATAAATCAGAACCTTATATTTTTCTCTAGTTCATATGTGGTTTTATATTTTTCTTAGACAGGTTACAGTATTTAGAGTTTGGCAAAATTGGTTTGACCAAATTTGGACGATTTAAACAAAAGTTATGCATTTTTAAAGTTGCTGTCCAATTAAAAACAGATTTAATTAAGGTTTTCTGGAAAAACCAGTTTGCGCCGAGACCCCTAGGGTTAAACTGATTCAACTCTCGCAGATCTACCCCCAGGTCACTATTCATACGAGTCTTGGGCTTTACACTTAACCCCCCAGGGTTTTCTTCCTCACACCCGCGGTCCTTCTTCTAAACCGAACAGTAGCCGTAGGAAAGAAAGGACGGCGCGGCTTACCGGCGGCGAGGGAGGTCCGGCGAAGGGTGGGGTCGGCTCGGGGAGGCTCTGGCGGTCACGTCGAGGTGCGGGTCGTCGCCGGAGGTGGCCGGAATCGCCTGGTCCACGAGCGCAGGCGGGTGTCCTCGTCGGCGGCGAGTATACCGGCCAAATCACGGCGAGCTGGTTCAATCCGACGGCACGGTGAGCTTCACGGGGTCGCGTAGTGACTGTGTGCGCAAGGAATCGAAGAATGGCTGAGTGGATTACCCGGTCCACGAACTCCGGCGAGGTTAAGTGCTCCGGCGTGGGTGGACTGGCTTCTCCGGCGAAGGAAACTCCAATTCCTCGCTCGGGGAGTCTCGCAGAGGGGTGCACAAGCTTCTCCGAGGGCGGGACGGGGCTGGAAATGGCGGAGTGGGCCGGTCGACGGTGGCAGGGGGATTGGGTGGCCGCGGACGGCGACGCACGGGCCAACGACGGCGAACCAAGCTCCGGCGAGGGTCGGGTGGGTGCGGACGGGTATGGTCGACGCTCGGGAGGGTTTTATAGGCGCGGGCGTGCACCAGGGCGTTGGCTTGCCCGTTTGGCACGACGCGGGCGCGAGGGGCGCGCGCGGGCGTGCTCTGGCGTGCTCAGAGCGCGTCGAACACGTGGCGCTTTGCTTCTGCCCGTGTTCTTCGCTCTGCTGAGCGGCCAAGCGTACGAATCTCGCCATGTCGACTGTGAAAGATCTCTTCCCTGCACCTAGAGCTACCTATTTCATGTGAGTTCCAAGGGAGGATACGCCCTAGGTTAGGAGATAGACCGGCGCCAAGTTTGGTTTGTCTCACTGCACACTCCGCGACAAAACCGATGTCAAAGCTTGTCAAATGTCCAAGTCTCGGTTTCAAATTTTTCCAGGGGGTGCCTTAAGTGGTATAGCACATTTTTGGTATAGAACCCAAGTGGTTTTGGCGCCATTTTCAAAGTGAACACGGCTGGTCTTTGAATTAGGGCCAAAATGTGACTTAGAGAAAATTAGAGAGCTCTAGCTCTCTCTCCACTTGGAGATTGAAATGGGGTTTCTCCAGGGGCCTTTTTGCAAAATTTCCCCCTCCAAAATGATGGCTATAATGTTGCTTAGGGTTTGGGTAAAAGTTACACATGCTTTACCTACTTGATCATTCTCTCCCCCCCCTTACTTAGGGTTTAGGAAGGTAGGGCTTTGGAGAGAGCTAGGGTTCTTCTCATGTCATGGGCAACTCAATTATAACATGAGCCCCAAGGTTCTTATGTGCTGCCCTAAGCCTTTATCTTATGTGATCACAGCTTCTAGTGCCAAAGTGGCTCCAGCCAGGGTAACACCTGGGTGTTACATACTTTCTCCCCATTGGTAAAAAGAAATATGAGTGAAGGGTCATACCAATTGAGAGTGTGTAGGAGTAACGGCAAAGGGTAAATGATACCGTCAGAGTTGGAGTGGAAGCCTTGTCTTTGCCGAATACTCCATTTCCCTTTCAATCTAAGACTAATCATAGAAATATACTTGAAAGCACATTAGTCTTAGCCTTGACATAAGAAGAATAAGAAATATGCATTTGTACCAAATGTGTACATGATCAAAGGTGTATACTTGGCCTATGTGTGTAGTGTTTCAATCAAAATTCCGAGAATCAAGTATATTTGGCTCATTCCTAAGTTTGCTAAAGGTTTTCTCTTCTAGTGGCTTGGTAAAGATATCGGCTAATTAGTTGTGGGTGCTAACATAAGCAATTTCGATATCCCTCTTTTGTTGGTGATCTCTCAAAAAATGATACCGGATGTCTATGTGCTTAGTGCGGCTGTGTTCAACGGGATTATCCGCCATGCGGACCGCACTCTCATTATCACATAGGAGAGGAACTTTGCTCAACTTGTAGCCATAATCCCTAAGGGTTTGTGTAACACCATAAAAGCCATCAACTAAAAATAATGAATTTAGTTATTATGGTAATTAGGAAAATAATTTTTTTAAGTGTTTAATTATTTATTTGCACTTTGAATCATTTTTTCTTTGTATGCGCATGATTGATGATCGGATGTTTTATAGCAATTCTTATTAAAAGAAAATCCTAGTAATCAATATAATAATTAAATAATATTATAATTATTTGTCTAAAAATAAATATTTTATTTATAAATAATTTTGGTAAATTTGTATGGATTTTTGGGCTCTTTAAAATTCATTTCGCAATTTGAAAAAAAGAAGACTAACCTAACCCTAGCCGGCCCACTAGGGCCCATTAGCCGGCCGCCCCCTGCTCTCCTCTTCCTAGGCGCCACCGCCACCCTCTCCTTTCTCCCTCTCCCCCTATTCTCTCTCCTCTGCTTCTCTCTCTGTCCGAGCGCCGCGCGCCAGGAGCTCCCACGGCCCCTCACGACCCTGCACCGAACCGCCCCGGCCCGAGGCTGCCCCTGTCCCGACCGGCGTCCCGCGCGCGCCCATGACCCCAGCCGACCCCGCCCCACACGCACATCGAGCCACCAGCTCGCGCCCAGCGCCGCGCAACCCCGGCTGCTGAAGCACGCGCCTAGGACCGACCATGCCGCGCCCGACCACGCCAAGCGCTGACCACGACTGAGCCGTTTCCCTCGCCGTTCAACCTCCCTGCGTTATGGAGCTTCAAGTGGCGTCCGTTTCTCCTTCTCCCCCATTCCTCTCACACCATTGATACCAAGAAGAAACCGCCATAGCCATTAATGGCCCTTGAAGGACTGCCGGCCACCTCTCCCTCTCCCCTCCCTCTCTCTATAAAAGGGACCCGACGCCCTCTCCTCCCTTCCTCCCCTACCCGAGCTCTCTCTCATTCCTTGCACTCTCTCCCTCGTCGTTCGTCGCTGGAGTTCGCTGGAGTTCACCGGAGCTCGCCCCACCGGAGCCCGCCCGACATCGAGGACCCCTGCCCGCTTCTCTTGCTCGACCGACCTCCTTGCCGAGCCATCTCCATTTCCCTGCGCAAGCAAGAACCCAAGGTGGAAGACAATCCCAAATTAATTTGTGTATTTTCAAAATACTTTTGATTCGATTCATGAATTGTATATTTAGTTTGTTGTAATATGAACATGTGTGATCCAAAGTTCATACTTATGTGTGCTATGCGAATTTTGGTAGATATATGCGATACGTAGTGCACCGTGATTGTTCATGTTAGTCGATGCGTTGATTTTTGGATTAGAGAGAAATATGACGAAAATTTAGTAGTCACACGTTGGTGATAAAAACACTAGATAGGAAATTTTGTAGTTAAATTTGATCACAATGAACTTTAGAAATTATATGGAGTTATAGTCATAGGTTCATTTTAATGAATTTAGAAAAATGGTATAGAACTCATGTCATATAAACATTATAGGATTTTAGATGATTTATCACTGATTATTTTATTAATATTTTCTTTTTATAAAGAAAGGAGAAAATACCACTAGTAGTATAGAAAGTAGACTTTTACTAGCCAAATAAACATGTTCGCAAGTATAACACTTAAATTCTTAGAGTAAGAAAAATACTTGTTTATATCAAAATAACCTCGCTTGTGTTATAAATGTCCAATTAGTAATTTATAGGGATTTTTATAATATTAAATTCATTTGTTTTGGTTATACTCAATAATTCGAGTTAGAAATAAAAAGGATAAAATCTATTAGTCGAATTATTAGTATTAAAGACAATAACTACTATTTATTTTCATTGATGATGTTAATACGTATTAATACTAGTTAAAACTCTATTTATAGCACCCACTCATAAATTCACCATTTAGGACTCACAATAATAGCTATAATTGAATTAAGAAGTATTTACGCGTTTTGGACGTATTTAAGGTGTGATAAGTGCGATGTGTTAATGTGTATGTAATGGTGTATGTTTATGTAATGGTGCGTGTTTATTTATTGGTGTATGTTTTCTCTTTGTATGGCAACGTACGACATTATTAGAAGCTGATTTTGTGGTAGAGGATTCGAATACGTTCGAGGACGACCCGCAAGACGCTTTTGAGCAAGGCAAGTGGATTCTCCCTCTGCATAATCTTTTTGTACTCAATCATTGCATATAATAATGTTTACTTTTTGATATACTACATAATTTGATGGGTTTTACCTAATTAAGGATTTCTTAGATTTACCAACTGTATTCCTTGTTTACCCTGGGAAATTATTAAGCTTTGCAAATTTGTGCTACTGCTCCACTTAATGACTTTTATATCACTCATTAATTGATATTAATGTTCCGATAATGAAATTGACAATTATGACATTAACCCGATGGTTAAAACAACATTATTTCATATTAATTGGAACATGGAGTGACCACCCAGGATAACAGTGCAACCACGAATGCTATCATGGCTCTGGCTTTGGTAATTAGCTTTATATGCTTAGTGCCTGGCAACCTTACCTGAAATATGGGCAAGAGGGGGAGCGGTGTTGTTGGCAGCCCACGTTATCATGGGGATGTATTCTTGGCTAAGGAACCTCACCCAGGAGGCCACCACCATCGACTTTAGAAACCTTAGCGGGTTGCTTAGTATTAAGTGTATTTTGTGAAAGCCTCATAATGGATCCCTAGCCATTCACCTCGGCAGTGTTTAAGGGTCCGATCAACCCAGGCTAGATGGGATACATGGCTCGTGGGTAAAGTTGTACCACCTCTACAGAGTGTAAAACTGATATATCAGCCGTGCTCCCGGTTAAGAGCAGTCTAGACTCCTCACATGATAATTGAACTTGAAGATGGAATTAAATTGAGATCCGATGATCTGCCAATGATTTGCTTAAGTGGTTTGAATTAAGTGTTTTTGTTACACTCATATTCCTTTGTTTAAATGGGATACTTGGGATTCACACTTATTAGTAAGACATGTGTTGTTAATAAAATGTTGACCAACTAAAATGCTTACTGCTCAACCTTAGCCTCACCTTGTTATACCTGCATTAATTTCCCCCCACTTGCTGAGCCCCGACCATAAGTGAGCTCACCCTTGCTAATATTTTGATCAGAGGGTGATGATGGAGACTTTGATGAAGATTTTGACGATGATGAATTCTAAATCTAACGATACGCCGATCATCTTCCTGTGGGAGATTGCCCATGTTATTTAAATTCCGCCTTACTTTGATGTGATACTTGTTAAAGATACAATGATTCAGATGATGTAATAAAGTATTCTACTCTCTTTACGCCTTTATTGCATTGTCTTTTGATACATTACACTTGTGACGTCAACATATGCGTGAAAATGGATCTTGGCACACATATGGTATGCGCTCAGTTCTACCCCCTGGAACCGGGTGTGATAGAAGTGGTATCAAAGCTATGCTGACCCTAGGTCGTTAGATTAGTTAGAAATGGAAAGCCTAGTTGTTCAAAACTTGCTAATGTCATTCTTATAAATTATTTTATCAGCCTTACCTCTTTAAAATTTCAACTGAGTTGACATTTCTCTTGTAGATGGTTCGTACTCTCCAAACTACCCGTGTCAACACTAGCTACACCCCTTTGCCCCGGCAAATCCCTGTCTACCCAGTGGTAGTCGAGGAAGTTCCGGTGGATATCCCTCACATTCGAGTGGAGAATGGAGTCATCTTGGAGGACAGCTTGGAGGAACAACTGCCGACGCCTACCCCGTTGGCAGAGTCACTGGCCTTCGCAGCTAGGTCATCGACATCGGCACCGCCTGCACCAGCCGTCCAAGCACCTGCACCCGGAGGCGACGACCCCGACAACTTTGGGGATGACGATGACGAGGATGACGACGACGACGAAGGAGGAGACGGACACGTCAACGAGGAAGCTGACTACGCCCAACAGGACTACTTCATGGGGTTTGGACCTGTTGTCGAACATTACACATCGATGTTCAAGACGGGGCACTTCCCCACCCTGCTGCAAGACGTGCTGCACGCGCTAGGCACCTATGTCCGCCCCCTGTACGAAACAAGGTGAGTGAGCGAGCCTCCCTGGGCTTGCTACTACATCACTCGCATCCACGTCAGGGTGATGGATGCAGGGGATTGGGGATTCAGGACTCTATCTGCTCTCGAGTCCCTGACACCACTGTCCACCTACGCTGCCTCGGTCAGCGATGCTGCCAGACGGACCCTATGGTCACTCAGCCACACCTACCGGCAGCAGCTGCAGGACACGAGGTTCAGGCATCTTCGTCTACGTCTGAGTGGAGGAAGTCAGACCAGCATTGTCCCAGGTGAAGCTGGTGAGGATCACCTAAACACCTTAGCTGGTGTAGTGGCCGGTCTCAACACTGACCTGGACAGTGTCACCCTAGATCTCTCTAGGGTGCACTTGGAGCTGGAGAATGCCCATGCCAGGATTGCAGCCCTGGAAGCCCAACTTCAAGGACTGGATCCACCCGAAGCCTAGGTCCTCGCGATGGCGTTGTCTCCTCCCCGCAAGAGGCTGCGTTATGGGGAACCCGAATCCGTCACCCGGCTGCTTTAAGTATTTTAAGTTATGATGTAATAAGTTAGTTGCTACGTCAGACGATGATACTCTTTTTAAGTTATCTTATTAATAAATAACAACCATGTGATGATGTTGGTTGACATGTTTGAGTTGGATTTTTGTTTGAGTGCAATGGTCTTATGGAATGATGGCCATAAGAGCATATAAAAAAAATAAAAATATAAACTTAAGATATTCCCCTCTAGAATCTTTTCTACTCCTTACTTTTCTAAGGATTTCACTTCCTAACCAATCAGATGGTGAACGCATGTCAAGGACCCAACAACAACCGAAACCAGCATGGTCAACAGATACCACAACCACCACTGAACCCCAACATGGAACAGTTCATCGCCGCCCAGATGCAGTTTCTACAAGGACTCACTGCAACTGTGCAACAGATTCAGCAGAACCAGCTGAATCGACAGCATCAGCAACAACAGCAGAATGCACCCCCGGCCAGATAAGGACCGAGATTTTATGATTCATCACCCGCCAACATTCTCCCATGCGGTTGATCCTTTAGATGCCGATTACTGGCTCAAGATCATTGGAAAGAAGCTAGACATCACCCAGTGCAACGACCGGGAGAAGGTCTTGTACGCCTCGGGAAGACTCGAGGGAGCTGCGTCCGACTGGTGGGATGCCTTCACAGCGGCACACCCCAACACAGATACAATAACCTGGCAGGAGTTCCAAGCGAACTTCCACGCTCATCATATTCCCTCGGGAATTATGAAACTGAAGAAGAAGGAATTCCTTTCCCTTACTTAAGGGAATATGTCTATTAGTGAGTGTCGTGATCGCTTCACTCAGCTTTCATGCTACGCACCAGAAGAGGTGGATACAGATGAGAAGCGCCAAGAGCGTTTCTTGGAAGGATTGATCGGACCTCTGAACTATCAACTTCAGAGTCATACTTTCCCCAATTTCCAGACACTGTTGAACAAGGCAATTGGCCTTGAAAGCAAAAGATGGGAATTATGTTTGACCACAAAAGAAAATTCCAAGGTCAGTCCAGCAGGAACACCTGCCCGAACAACGCTCAAGGTTCACAGTTCCGCTCTGGAAATCAGGGTGGAAACAATTATCAGATGTAACGCTCTGGACAGCAAGGCCAGAGAAATAATCAAAATCAGAACCAACAAAGGATCAACTCTCAGACCAATCAGAGGTCTGGTGGGAGTTCACAGAATCGTCAAGGTGGCGCCGTGAACACGCAGGCCAGAAGCAACAACGCACCAGTCCAACCCAATGGTTGTTTCAAGTGCGGTGAGCTGGGCCACTATGCTAACAACTACCCAAGGCGCAACCAGCAGACACCTCAGAAAAGCAATGACCAGAGGAATGACCAGAACACCCCCGCTCGTGGATCTACTCAGAATAAAGCTCCGCAGAACCAGAGTAGAGGAAGGGTCAATCATGTCACAGCGGAATCAGTACCTGAGGATGCCGACATAGTGTATGGTATGTTCCTTGTTAACTCCATACCTGCATTAGTTTTATTTGACTGTGGAGCATCGTATTCATTTATAACTGAGTCATTTGTGGAAAAACACAACATACCAAAGTACCCTCTTAAGAAGATGTTACACATTAGTTCACCGGGAGGTAACATGAAGGCCACACACTCATGCCCCCATGTTAATCTCAAGATTCAAGGAATAGATTTTTCAGTCAACGTAGTGGTCCTAGGATCCAATGGTATTGATGTGATTCTTGGATGCAATTGGTTGAAGAGTTGTGATGGAGACATGGAGTGATACAGTGTGCCAACAGAACAATTACATTGACAAGTCCTCAAGGTGAAAGAGTTCAAGTTAGCACAGACATGTCAACAAATGCAAAAGGGAAGACAGTGATAAATCACTTGGAAGAAAAGCCCTTGGAAAATATCAAGGTAGCGTGTGAATACCCAGACGTATTTCCGGAGGAATTACCAGGTATGCCACCTGACCGTGATATAGAGTTTTCTATTGAATTATTACCCAGAACTGCACCTATCTCGAAAAGACCATATAGAATGGATGTCAAGAATTTAGTAGAACTGAAGAAACAAATAGAAGAATTACTAGAAAAAGGTTTCATTCGCCCAAGTTCATCCCCTTGGGAAGCCCCAGTTCTATTTGTGAACAAGAAAGATGGTTCGAGGAGAATGTGTGTTGATTATAGAAGTTTGAATGAAGTAACCATCAAGAATAAATACCCATTACCTCGAATTGAAGATTTATTCGATCAGATGAAGGGAGCTAAGATATTCTCGAAGATAGATCTGAGATCATAATATCATCAATTAAAAATTCGAGCAGAAGATGTATCCAAGACAGCCTTCACGACGAGATATGGATTATATGAGTTTTTGGTCATATCGTTTGGACTGACTAATGCACCAGCATACTTTATGAACTTGATGAATAAAGTATTCATGGAATATCTGGATCAGTTTGTGGTCGTATTCATTGATGACATACTGATATATTCTCCAAGTGAAGAAACACATGAAGATCATCTAAGGCTAGTCCTACAAAAGCTTCGTGACAACCAACTGTATGCAAAGTTCTCGAAGTGTGATTTTTGGTTGAAGGAAGTTGCTTTCTTAGGGCATATCGTTACCGATGGTGGAATTAAAGTGGACCCAGGCAAGATAAGTGAGATACTGGATTAGAAGCAACCAAAGGATGCGTCCAAGATCAGAAGTTTTCTTGGATTGGCAGGATACTATAGAAGATTTATTGAAGGTTTTTCCAAGTTAGTGAAACCTCTTACCTCTCTACTGGAGAAAGGTAAAGAGTTCAAGTGGGATGAAGCTTGCCAGAATTGTTTTGAAGAACTCAAGAAAAGGTTAACCACTGCACCAATATTAGTAATGCCAGACATTCACAAGGGATTTGATGTGTATTGCGATGCATCACACCTTGGACTTGGATGTGTGCTAATGCAAGAAGGAAAAGTGATAGCTTATGCCTCAAGGCAGTTGAGAAAGCATGAGAAGAATTATCCTACACATGATCTAGAACTAGATGCCGTAGTGCATGCTTTGAAGATTTGGAGGCACTATATGATTGGAAACAAGTGCAAAATCTTCAAGGATCACAAAAGCTTGAAATACATATTCATTCAGAAAGAACTCAATTTAAGACAGAGAAGATGGCTTGAGTTGATTAAGGACTATGATTTGGAAATACAATATCACCCCGGAAAAGCAAATGTAGTAGCTGATGCTTTGAGCCGTAAGGGTCAAGTGAACAACATCACTACTCATTTGATGTCACTAGAATTGTGCTGGGAAATGGAACAACTCAACCTTGGTATGCTCAATAATGTAGAAGCAACGGTTGTGGAAGTTGAATCTACTTTGGAAGAAGAGATTCGTAAAGGACAAGAGTCCGATGAGAAAATTAAGGAAATTAAAACTTTGATTGGTTTGGGAAAAGCCCCAGATTTCACAGAAGATGATCAAGGCACAATATGGTTTAAGAAGAGAATATGTGTACCGGAAATTGAACACCTTCGCCAACTTATTTTGAGAGAAGCTCATGATTCGACTTACTCTATTCACCCTAGTAGTACAAAGATGTACCAGGATTTGAAGGAAAAGTATTGGTGGTATGGTTTGAAAAGAGATGTTGCTACTCATGTTGCATTGTGTGATGTGTGTCAGCGAGTTAAAGCCGAACACCAAAGACCAGCATGATTACTACAACCTCTCAAAGTACCTGAATGGAAGTGGGAAGAAATCGGTATGGATTTCATAGTTGGACTACCCCGTACTCGGGATGGCTATGATTCAATATGAGTCATAGTAGATAGGTTGACTAAAGTGGCACACTTTATACCTGTGAAGACAACTTACTCGGGAGCCCGGTTAGCAGAGTTATACATGTCGAGGATTGTTTGTCTACATGGAGTACCGAAGAAGATCATATCAGATCGAGGAACCCAATTTACCTCGTGCTTTTGGAAAAGACTTCATTAGTCCATGGATACCAAGCTAAACTTTAGTTCAGCTTATCATCCGCAAACGGATGGGCAAACAAAAAGAACAAACCAAGTGTTGGAAGATATGCTAAGAGCTTGCGCTCTAAAGCATGGTAGAAGCTAGGATAAAAGTTTGCCTTATGCAGAATTCTCGTATAACAACAGCTATCAGGCAAGTCTAAAAATGGCACCCTTTGAAGCACTTTATGGACGAAAGTGTAGAACACCGCTTTATTGGAACCAGACCGAAGAAAGTCAAGTATTTGGTCCAGAGATTCTCCAAGAAGCTGAAAATCAAGTGCAGATTGTGGCGGAACTGCCCGAATTATTCCAACTTAAGTGCCTAAATCCGGCCTTAGAGGCTAGACCACACTTAAATGGGAATAACCCGTCAATCCCTCGGATCTAGTCCGACACGGCCACTAACAGGATCAAGTACCACAGTCTCACTCGATGGTGAGTCACAGAGCAAATACAATAAAGCATAAAACCATGCATGGAAGAGTATTAAATTATTACATCACCATTGTCACCATCGGAGTTTTTGCAAAAGTAACCATCATTGTTTTGAAGTGCAGCGGAAATAAACTAACGATCAATAAATGGAGAGATGGGGAAGCCTCTCCCATCACTCCTCATGCTCCTCCTCAGCCGAGGCAGGGTCCCACTCGACAGTCCAACCCGGTGGCAGGGTGGATGGCCAAGTCACTCCAGCAACCATGTCCTCCAGAGAACCTGTAAAATTATGCCACAAGCAAGGCTGAGTATACTAATACTCAGCTAGACTTACCCGGTGTGAGGAGTCTATACTCCTCTACCTCTAGACATGCAGCTGTCTGGCTGTGGGGTTTGGTTGCCAAAAGCACTAGCTGAGTTTCTAAATCAAGATTTTAACTTAATCAAAATTAAGTGTGACTCTCTTAAGGCTAAAAGTGTACTATCTATTCATACATAGTAGCAAGCATTTTTAGCAATCAACAGCTTGTATCATCTCATCACAGTTCCACTTGTTACTCAATGTAGCAGCATGGATCAAGCAGTCTCATTAGCTGCGAGAAGCAGACGATTCGAATCGAGTTTTTATCCTTGCAAGGTAAACCTAAACACACGACATGCAGGGGCACTCCGTCCCCACACATATCAACCGTTCCCATCGATTCCCTGGCAGCAGATCAGGGCTCACCGCCTTGGCGTACAATGCCTCACTGACCCCGACTGACCGTCGTGCAGTGACAGCACTTGTACCCACCATAACCGGAATGGGAGACTACGTCTCAGGTCGCGTGAGGGGATATGTCCACTGGCAGGTTCAATCAGGTACTAGGTTTACCGATTTACCATATTTCTCGGTATGTGCTTAGTACATTCAAACGCTTGACTCACGGTACCACACCTTAATCCTTAATCAACTTTTTATCCCGTGAACAACCAATCCCCATGGATTGTTGCCCACAAACCAACATCAATATGATGGGAAAGTGGATACAGCCAATTCCTGACCTCGCGCGAGTGCTAGAAAAATCACTCGACTTCTACCGAGATCCTAATTAATAAAGCAGCTACTCGACTTAGCATACTAGTGTTCATCTCAATGGGATTCCTGAGATCATGCAACTAGGGTTTCAGTCAACTCCTACACTTAAGTGCACAATACAAGCCTACAAACATTAAGTGTAGTAAAATATCATATAGAACAGGTTATGCATAAAACCGGGGCTTGCCTTCCAAAGCAGTGGCAGGCAGGTCCTCTGGTGCAGGCTCTGGTGCTGGGTCTGGGGCAACCTCCTGGGCAGCTCCTTGCTCCGGCACGAGGACGTACTCTCCGTCAGCAAGATTACAGTCTATCGAAATGCAATGAACATGTATGTCATGATTTGCAAGATTTAAAAACATTAAGCCACAGAAATTAAGTCAAGAATTAACTTAGGGTTCCTTGGCTACGTGGGTCTTCTAGTGGTATACATAGACTTATTACCTTTTAGGTTTAGGTTTTCTTTTAGGATAACATATTGGATTTGTATTGCCTTTATGGATTTCAGTGGACAATTTATAAAGGTCTTAGGAGAATATTAAATTCCATCATCCATTTTCCTTTCTTAAATTTCCATCTAGGGTTTCTAGTAGGGGTTTGAACTATGACAGTAGTTTAAAAATTTCCAAAAACTTTGTAAAAATTACAGTGGTTTGCCACTGGCTAGTTTAGCTTGTTTTAAGAATTTGAGGCTTAAAGTACAAAAGCTAGCCCTTAAACAAAAATAACAATAGTTAGGCAAAATGGGTCACTTTACACTACAAGTCTTTTATTAAAGTGGGTTCTGACCTAAGGGTTATTTTTGTTGGCTTCTAGTAGTGATAAAAAGCTCTTGTACCAAAAATGGCAGAGAGCAACATGATGGTTAATTAATGATGGATTTTTAAAGTTTGGTGCAAAAGGGGTGCTTAAAACTAACTTGTCATTTGAAAAATATCAAACAACAGATTTCAGATTTTTCTTAAGTTCTTATTATCAAAACATTAGTTATCCTAAGGTTTGGGGAGGTTTCACCTTAGGGTAATTTTTGTAGGGTTTTTCTAAGTTATCCTTATTTTATTAGTTTAAAAGGTAGCTTCCTTATTTTACACTACAACAGGGTATGATATATTTTTCCAGTGAACTACATTGACTAAGTATCTCAACAAAAATAGGAGTGCCCTCTGGTGCATTATTTATGTCACTTTTTCTATTTTTCTTAAACTTAAGCATATTATGGAATAAGGGGTTAAAACTAACTTAAGGTAGTGAATAGAGGGGTTTAACATTTTTAACTAGGTCAGTAGGTAGATATAAACTTCTCCAAATTTTTCTAACCCTAGTTAAATAGTACAACCATTTTTCTTGCTATTATTAAGCTTTTGGCCAAAACTAAAATTAAATCAGAACCTTATATTTTTCTCTAGTACTTATGGGGTTTTATATTTTTCTTAGACAGGTTATATTATTTAGAGTCTGGCAAAATTAGTTTGACCAAATTTGGATAAACCAAACAGAAGTTATGGGTTTTTTAAAGTTTCTGTTTGAATTTAAATCAGGTTTTAATTAAGTTTTTCTGGAAAAGCAGTTTGCGCCGAGGCCCCTGAGTTTAAACCGAATCAAACTTCGCAGATCTACCCTCGGGTCACTATTCATTTGGGTCTCTGGCTTTTCACTTAACCCCCTGGATTCCTCTCCCTCTCACCCGCAGTCCTTCCCTTAACTGAAACAGTAGCCGCGGGAAAGAAAAGGACGGCGCGGCTTACCGGCGGCGAGGGAGGTCCGGCGAGGTGGTCAGAGACGTTCGGGAGGTTGCGGCGGTCACGTCGATGTGCGGGTCGTCGCTGGAGGTGGTCGGAGTCACACTGGCCACGAGCGCAGGCGGCGGGGGTCGACGGCGACGCCTGCTCCGGCCAAACCACGGCGGCAGAGTTCAATCAATGGGCACGAGGAGCTTCACGGGATGACACAGAGGCCATACGCGCAATGAATCGGGAAATGGTGGAGGGGTTTACCCGGTCCACGTGCGCCGGCGAGTTCTTGAACTTCCGGTGAGCGCGATTCGGCTACTCCGGTGATGCAAGCCCACGGTTCAAGCTTGAGCAAGGCTCACGGCTTCACCAGGAAGCTAACTGGGGGCTTGGATCGAACGGAGGGGGACTGGAGAGGGGTTGGCCACGGTGGTGGCTTTCGGTCGACACTGGCGGGTCGCGGGGAGGTCGCCGGAGGCAACGGCTGGCTCGAGCGAGTCCGGCGAGGTACGGAGGAGGCAATGGGGAAGGCAACCGAGCACTGGGGCGGGTTTTATAGGCGCGGACGCGGCCGGGGCACTGGCTTGGCTCAGGCGCGGCGCGGGGCGCGCGCGGGCGTGCTCTGGCGCGATAGAACGCGTCGAACACGTGGCGGTTTGTTTCTTCCAGTGTTCAAACGTCGACAGAGGTCGCAAACGTGCGAATCTTTGCAAAGGTTCGGCGCAGACCTCTTCCTGGCACCTAGGGCTGTCACTCAACTGTGAGAAGTCGGGGCAGATATGGCCTAGGGAGGGAGATCTTTGGATGCCAAAACAGGTGTGTCTCACTGGGCACTTCGCGACAAAAGCCATGCCATGGCATGTCAAACGTCCGAGTCTCGGGCTCAACTTTTTCCAGTGGGTGCCCCAGGTAGTATGCCATGTTTTTGGTATAGATCACAAGTGGATTTGATGCCATCTTCAAGGTGAACACGGCTGATCCCTTAACTAGGGTCAAAAATGGACTTAGAGAGGAATAGAGAGCTCTAGCTCTCTCTCCACTTAATGATTTGATTTGGGGTTCCACCAGGGGCCTTTTTGCAATAATTCCCTCCCCTAATTGCTGGTTACAAGGTTACTTAAGGTTTGGGTAAATGTTACTCATGTTTTGCACACTTGCTCACTCTCTCTTCCCTCTTATCTAGGCTTTTGGGAGATAGGGTCTAAGAGAGGTCTAGGGTTCTTCTCCCCTCTCATCCAAGAGAATAAGTGTGCAAAGATTGGAGTAATGCTTTTGGTTACTCACCATCCTTGGTTAACCTCTAGCTTTCCAAGGCCCTTATGCTTTTATTCATCAAGTTCTTCCACAGGTGCTCATACCCTTTAATAGCAAGGTGAGCTCTAGCCATGGTAACACCTGGGGTGTTACAGCCCTCCCCCCTTAAAGGAATCTCGTCCCGAGATTTCAGGTAGAGTCCCTTGGAGGGATGCTTTGAAGGTGTGCTGGTGCTACTTTCCTTATACTCAAGTTTTACCTTTAACTGCTCTTCGAATGTCATCCTCTTTGCAACTTCAGAAGGAAGCCCTTCTTAAGTTAAATTCACAACTTAGACTATTCTCTTTATCTAAGTTTTTCTTATAATTGACTTCAAAGGGCAGACGGGGGTGGGGTTTTGGGGTTACATACCGATTTCTTTGGGCAGAAAGTCGGGGAAGCGAGAGCGTAGAAACTCCTCCGTCTCCCATGTAGCTTCTTCTGCTGAATGATGACTCCACTGAACCTTATACATTTTGATTGACCTTGCCCGAGTTGATCTTTCCTTCTGATCCAATACCTTGACGGGGTACTCTTGGTAGGACAAGTCTGGTTCTATCCCAATGTCTGGTTCTGGTAGCACTTCAGTGGGTAGATGAACACATTTCCGCAGCTGAGATACATGGAACACATTGTGAACTGCTGCCATGCAGGGTGGCAATTCCAACTGATAAGCTACAGGTCCACAACTTGCTTTGATCTTATATGGTCCAATGTAGCGAGGGGCTAACTTGCCCTTGATCCCGAATCTCTGGACACCCTTGGTTGGTGATATCTTAAGGTAGACATGGTCTCCCACCTCAAACTGTAGAGGCTTCCGCCTCTTATCATGATAACTCTTTTGCCTGGCCTGAGCAGCTTCCAAGTTCTTCCTGATGACTCTAACCTTTTCCTCTGCTTCAATTACCAAATCTGGCCCAAATATTTCCCTTTCTCCTGCTTGAGACCAATTTAGCGGGGTCCTACATCTTCTCCCATATAAGGCCTCAAAAGGAGCCATCTTCAGGCTGGACTGATAGCTGTTATTGTAAGAAAACTCTGCCAAGGAAAGACATTTGTCCCAATCCTTCCCATAATGTAGTGCACATGCCCGCAACATGTCTTCCAAAATCTGATTTACCCTTTCTGTCTGACCATCTGTTTGAGGGTGATAAGCTGAGCTTCGGATCACGTGGGTTCCAAGTGATTCCTGTAATTGCTCCCAAAATCGTGCCACAAAAGGTGCTCCTCGGTCAGAGACTATAGTCCTTGGTATCCCATGCAGACGAACTATCTGGTCAATGTAGATCTCCGCATACTTCTCCGCCCAGTGGGTGGTGTGCACTGGCAGGAAATGAGCAGTTTTGGTCAATCTGTCCACAATAACCCATATGGAATCATGGTGCCTGGAGGTATTGGGTAATCCTACTATGAAGTCCATGCAAACGTCCTCCCATTTCCAAGATGGGATGGGGAGGGGTTGCAAAGGGCCTACTGCTTTCAAATGACTAGCTTTTACCCTCTGACAAGTGTCACATTCTGAGATGTACTTGGCAATTTCCCTTTTCATCCTGGTCCACCAATAAAGAGGTCTGAGATCATGGTACATCTTGTTGCTACCAGGGTGCATGGAGAATTTGGAAAGGTGAGCTTCATCCAATATCTTCTTTCTGAGCTCAGAGTCTTTGGGAACCACCAATCGATCTTCAAACCATAAAATTCCCTTGCTGTCCTGACGGAAACACTTGTATTTCTCGGCCTTCAGCTTGATCATTTCTTTAATAACCTGAACTCCCTTATCCCCAAACTGCGCCTGAGCTATTTGCTCTTGCAATGTGGGCTCCACTGCGATATATCTCAATTCACCGGAAGGAACAACTTCCAGATTCAGCTTGCACAACTCATCACACAAGGTGGTGATTCTTGCATCCATGTTCATGCAATTACATTGGGCCTTTCGGCTCAGGGCATCTGCCACAACATTGGCTTTGCCAGGATGGTAATGCACCTCCAAATCATAGTCTTTGATTAATTCCAACCATCTTCTCTGCCTCATGTTCAGATCTGCCTGAGTGAAAATGTACTTGAGGCTCTTGTGATCAGTGTAAATGTTACAGTGAGCTCCCATCAAGTAGTGTCTCCATATCTTGAGGGCATGAACTACTGCTGCCAACTCCGAATCATGTGTCGGGTAATTCTGCTCATGGGGCCTGAGTGCTCGGGAAGCATAAGCAATTACTCTGTTTTCTTGCATCAAAACACATCCTAATCCTGTACCAGAAGCATCACAATAAACTTCAAATGGCTTGGTATTGTCGGGTTGGGCTAGCACTGGGGCTGTTGTCAAATGTTGCCTCAAGGTATGAAAAGCATCTTCACACTTTTGGCTCCACGTGAACTTGGCTCCCTTCTTCAACAGTTCAGTCATTGGCTTGGCAATCCTGGAGAAATCCGGAATAAATCGTCGGTAATACCCTGCCAATCCCAGGAAACTCCGAATCTGTCTCACTGTAGTCGGAGGTTTCCAGCCCATTACTTCTTGCACTTTCTCAGGGTCAACTGATATCCCTTCCTGAGAGATTGTGTGACCCAAGAATTTTATTTCTTTTAGCCAGAACTCACACTTGGACAACTTAGCATACAACTGATGGTCGCGAAGTCTCTGAAGCACGATATGCAGATGTTTAGTGTGCTCAGCCTCATTCTTGGAATAAACCAGAATGTCATCAATGAAAACAACCACGAACTTATCCAATTCTGGCATGAATACTGAGTTCATCAAGTACATAAAATAAGCCGGGGCATTGGTTAGCCCAAAAGACATTACCAGAAACTCATAGAGCCCATATCTGGTAGAGAAAGCCGTCTTGGGAATGTCACTGGTTCGGATCTTGATCTGATGGTAGCCTGAGCGAAGGTCTATCTTGGAGAATACCTTGGCTCCTACCAACTGATCAAACAAGACATCAATGCGGGGTAACGGGTACTTGTTCTTGATAGTCACCGCATTGAGAGGGCGGTAATCAACACACATCCTCAAACTCTCATCCTTTTTCTTCACAAATAAAGCTGGACATCCCCATGGTGAAGTACTTGGACGAATAAACCCCTTGTCCAACAATTCCTGCAATTGTTTCTTCATTTCTGCCAATTCCGCGGGAGGCATCCTATAAGGTCTCTTGGAGATAGGAGCAGTCCCGGGTTGCAATTCAATGGCAAACTCAATATCTCTGTCAGGTGGCATTCCTGGCAATTCATCCGGAAAAACATCGGGGTAGTCGCAGACTACCGGGATCTGCCTTACTGGGGATTCTGCCATAACAAAGGCACAAGACCGGGTACCACCCTGGTTGGGTAAATACAAAACAGTCTCGCCATAAGCAGGGGAATGAATTTCAATGGCTCTGGCTGCAATATCCAATATTGCCTGATGTTTGGTCAACCAATCAGTTCCCAAGATGATATCCACGCTGTCCAAACCCAAAATGAGGAGGGTGGTTTTAATTATTAGACTACCAAACTTTATGGGCACATTCTTGCTGATTTGATTAGTGGCAATCCTGCCTCCCGGGGTTGAAATGGTAATAGCCCCGTTGGTGTGGTGAAAAGGCAACTGGCACTTGACACTAAATTTGGCACTGACAAAACTATGCGAAGCACCAGAATCAAAAAGAACAATAGCAGGAAAATTTAAAACTGTAAAGATACCAGTCATGACGGGTGCTCCCTCTGGAATATCAGCCATTGTAGTGAAGTTCAGCTTGCCCTGCCTCACTTGCACTTTCTGCCTCTTTCCTTGGTTCTGGTTAACATTCTGCCCCTGCCTCTGCTGATTCTTGGGGCAATTCTTGGCATAATGCCCAGTGCTGCCACAAGTGAAACACCTGTTGTCATTAGCCTGGCGGTACTGCTGCTGCTGATTGTTCCTCTGAACTGGAAACTGGGCGCGGTTGGGTGCCTGCTGCTGCTGCGGTGGCCTGATCACCCATCTCCCTTGCTGCTGCTGAGGTCCCTTGTTCTGCGTGTCAGACACAATCCTGAAGCGCTGTGGCTGAGATGAGGGTCCTGCCACAGGGGTCTTCCTCTTCTTCTCCGCCTGTCGAGCCAAGATGCAGTCTTCCTGGGAGATAGCCATGTTGACCAACTCATTGTAACTGTTGGCCCTGACGGTGTTGAGACGGTCACGGAGCTTAGTGCTGAGCCCCCTTCTGAACCTGTCTCGCTTCTTTTCATCCGTATCAGCATGATATCCCGCATATTGACACAAATCATTGAAGGCCTGGGCATATTGCAACACTGTCCTGCTGCCCTGAGTGAGTGCCAGAAACTCATTGAGCTTCCGGTCCATGATGCCAGCGGGAATATGATGCCCTCTGAAAGCGGCCTTGAACTCCCTCCACTCCACCTCTCTACCATCTGGCTGCATAGCAAGAAAATGGTCCCACCAAGTCCTTGCGGGTCCGCGAAGCTGCTGGGTGGCGAACCTAACCTTGGTGACCTCTGAGCAAGCCCCATGGAGCAGTGGGAATTTGGATTCTACCACCCTCAACCACACATCTGCATCAAGTGGGTCCTCCGCCCTGGTAAACAATGGTGGCTGAGTGCTGAGAAACTCCTGGTAGGTAGCAGCGACGGGGTGACGCTGATGGTCTCCACCATAATGCTGAGGTGGTGGCTGACGCTGAGCTAATTGTCTCAGGATCTCGTTCTGCTGGGCCATGAGCTCCTGCAGAGTGGGAGGCGGTGGCGGTGGAGGAACGTGCTCATTCTGGCCACGGCGCGCTCTCCCAGCCATCTGAAAACTCACATGGTTGCTCAATAACACATCTCCAAGCTTGAGGTTTCAACATGGTAGGGGAGTTAAAGCAATTTGATAAATTCCAAATAAAACAAAACGGAAACATAAACCTTCCGTCCAAATTTAAACTGCCATTAATCATCCCTGAACCTCAAAAAGAGTTTTAACACTGGTTACATCAAAGATCAAAAGACTCAACTCTACCCAGCCTAGTACCCTAAAGGTGCAAAAGCTAAGCTAGCGGCGAGGAGTCCAACTATCATCAACTTCTAGCATTAGCCTGGCATCTAGTGAGCGAACGAGGCAACGCTGGACTCGGGGGAAGGTGGTCTCCCTGAACCAGCGGTGTCTACACTGGAGGCAGGCTCATCTCCTCCCTCGATGTCCACGTCCTCGTCAGCCTCCTCATCATGGATCTCTTGGTGATGCATGTCCAGGTGCGCGTTAGCCTCCGCTAGCTGCTGCTGGGTGTTGAGGAGCTGATCCTCGAGAACCTCGATGGTATTCTCCCTGGTGCCCACTAGCTCCTCCAACTCATGAATCTCGTCAGTCAGCTGCTCCACTTGTAAATCTTTCTCCACCAGCTCCTGGGATAAATCCACCACGAGCTCCTCCCTGTTGTCCAGGGTGATCTTGGTGGCCTCCAGCAATGCCATCAGGTGGGACATTGCCTCCCCACGCATCACTTGCAGATGATACAAAGCGTTCATGCATCGTACCGTCAAGTGAGCGGTGTGGCCTGGGTAGAGAGCCCAGATGTCCTTGGCATGCTCCACCCGATCCCTCCACATCGGGTCGTCCTCCTTTTCCGCGGGAAACAACCCCATGGGGTGGGTAGCCAGCTCCAGGGGATGGAATCCGCAGAAGGTAGTCAGTCCATGCAGAGCGATAGCCTCAATGGTGTCCTCAGCCCAGTATCCATAGGACTCAGAGTCCAGGGAACGCCAGCCTGGCTGCAGGGGATGAGGCTCTAAAGTCATCCTCACCCTACAGCGAGGCACTCGGTGCTTCTCGAACTGCTGCACCGCGTACTGAGGGGGTGTCAGATATCCTGCCCCCTGAAGTACCTCCCACAAGATGCGGGGAAAACCCTCTCGTGCAAGTCCGTCAGTGTGGGTCAGTGCATTTCCGTCCTCGGAGGATCCGTGGGAAGTCATCTGTGCACGGTTAAGCATAAGTAAAAGAAAAAGAATTACAAAAAGAACAAGATAAATAAAACTCAGCCTGTCTCTAATTATAAGATAAAGGCACTAGGGACCTAGTTGATTGTTACCTTGTTTTTATGTTTCTTTTACTCAGTTATCCATTTGCTTAATTATGAATGCATGCATGCTCGCCCTGAACGACCTCTCCAAAAGATAAAAAGGAATAGGGAAGGACTCCCATCCTTTTTTTTAAAAAGTGGCCTATAGGGCCTAGTCACTTAGCCACCTAGCTACCCTTCTATTATCCTAAGGCCTCACGTCCTAGGTCTATCCTGCTCGTCCTATAATCTATCCAACAGTGTTTCTATCAACTTTTACTTTAGAAAAGGGATAGCATTTATGTTTTATTGATTCCTTCTAAAGGGATAGCATTTATGTTTTATTGATTCCTCTGTGGTGGTACAAGCTCCGATACCAGCTGTGGCGGAACTGCCCGAATTATTCCAACTTAAGTGCCTAAATCCGGCCTTAGAGGCTAGACCACACTTAAATGGGAATAACCCGTCAATCCCTCGGATCTAGTCCGACACGGCCACTGACAGGATCAAGTACCACAGTCTCACTCGATGGTGAGTCACAGAGCAAATACAATAAAGCATAAAACCATGCATGGAAGAGTATTAAATTATTACATCACCATTGTCACCATCGGAGTTTTTGCAAAAGTAACCATCATTGTTTTGAAGTGCAGCGGAAATAAACTAACGATCAATAAATGGAGAGATGGGGAAGCCTCTCCCATCACTCCTCATGCTCCTCCTCAGCCGAGGCAGGGTCCCACTCGACAGTCCAACCCGGTGGCAGGGTGGATGGCCAAGTCACTCCAGCAACCATGTCCTCCAGAGAACCTGTAAAATTATGCCACAAGCAAGGCTGAGTATACTAATACTCAGCTAGACTTACCCGGTGTGAGGAGTCTATACTCCTCTACCTCTAGACATGCAGCTGTCTGGCTGTGGGGTTTGGTTGCCAAAAGCACTAGCTGAGTTTCTAAATCAAGATTTTAACTTAATCAAAATTAAGTGTGACTCTCTTAAGGCTAAAAGTGTACTATCTATTCATACATAGTAGCAAGCATTTTTAGCAATCAACAGCTTGTATCATCTCATCACAGTTCCACTTGTTACTCAATGTAGCAGCATGGATCAAGCAGTCTCATTAGCTGCGAGAAGCAGACGATTCGAATCGAGTTTTTATCCTTGCAAGGTAAACCTAAACACACGACATGCAGGGGCACTCCGTCCCCACACATATCAACCGTCCCCATCGATTCCCTGGCAGCAGATCAGGGCTCACCGCCTTGGCGTACAATGCCTCACTGACCCCGACTGGCCGTCGTGCAGTGACAGCACTTGTACCCACCATAACCGGAATGGGAGACTATGTCTCAGGTCGCGTGAGGGGATATGTCCACTGGCAGGTTCAATCAGGTACTAGGTTTACCGATTTACCATATTTCTCGGTATGTGCTTAGTACATTCAAACGCTTGACTCACGGTACCACACCTTAATCCTTAATCAACTTTTTATCCCGTGAACAACCAATCCCCATGGATTGTTGCCCACAAACCAACATCAATATGATGGGAAAGTGGATACAGCCAATTCCTGACCTCGCGCGAGTGCTAGAAAAATCACTCGACTTCTACCGAGATCCTAATTAATAAAGCAGCTACTCGACTTAGCATACTAGTGTTCATCTCAATGGGATTCCTGAGATCATGCAACTAGGGTTTCAGTCAACTCCTACACTTAAGTGCACAATACAAGCCTACAAACATTAAGTGTAGTAAAATATCATATAGAACAGGTTATGCATAAAACCGGGGCTTGCCTTCCAAAGCAGTGGCAGGCAGGTCCTCTGGTGCAGGCTCTGGTGCTGGGTCTGGGGCAACCTCCTGGGCAGCTCCTTGCTCCGGCACGAGGACGTACTCTCCGTCAGCAAGATTACAGTCTATCGAAATGCAATGAACATGTATGTCATGATTTGCAAGATTTAAAAACATTAAGCCACAGAAATTAAGTCAAGAATTAACTTAGGGTTCCTTGGCTACGTGGGTCTTCTAGTGGTATACATAGACTTATTACCTTTTAGGTTTAGGTTTTCTTTTAGGATAACATATTGGATTTGTATTGCCTTTATGGATTTCAGTGGACAATTTATAAAGGTCTTAGGAGGATATTAAATTCCATCATCCATTTTCCTTTCTTAAATTTCCATCTAGGGTTTCTAGTAGGGGTTTGAACTATGACAGTAGTTTAAAAATTTCCAAAAACTTTGTAAAAATTACAGTGGTTTGCCACTGGCTAGTTTAGCTTGTTTTAAGAATTTGAGGCTTAAAGTACAAAAGCTAGCCCTTAAACAAAAATAACAATAGTTAGGCAAAATGGGTCATTTTACACTACAAGTCTTTTATTAAAGTGGGTTCTGACCTAAGGGTTATTTTTGTTGGCTTCTAGTAGTGATAAAAAGCTCTTGTACCAAAAATGGCAGAGAGCAACATGATGGTTAATTAATGATGGATTTTTAAAGTTTGGTGCAAAAGGGGTGCTTAAAACTAACTTGTCATTTGAAAAATATCAAACAACAGATTTCAGATTTTTCTTAAGTTCTTATTATCAAAACATTAGTTATCCTAAGGTTTGGGGAGGTTTCACCTTAGGGTCATTTTTGTAGGGTTTTTCTAAGTTATCCTTATTTTATTAGTTTAAAAGGTAGCTTCCTTATTTTACACTACAACAGGGTATGATATATTTTTCCAGTGAACTACATTGACTAAGTATCTCAACAAAAATAGGAGTGCCCTCTGGTGCATTATTTATGTCACTTTTTCTATTTTTCTTAAACTTAAGCATATTATGGAATAAGGGGTTAAAACTAACTTAAGGTAGTGAACAGAGGGGTTTAACATTTTTAACTAGGTCAGTAGGTAGATATAAACTTCTCCAAATTTTTCTAACCCTAGTTAAATAGTACAACCATTTTTCTTGCTATTATTAAGCTTTTGGCCAAAACTAAAATTAAATCAGAACCTTATATTTTTCT
Organism: Zea luxurians; assembly: GCA_029449295.1. Taxonomy (NCBI): domain Eukaryota; kingdom Viridiplantae; phylum Streptophyta; class Magnoliopsida; order Poales; family Poaceae; genus Zea; species Zea luxurians. Next base: position 5,480,333 of record JAOPSE010000102.1, read on the forward strand.
CTAGTACTTATGGGGTTTTATATTTTTCTTAGACAGGTTATATTATTTAGAGTCTGGCAAAATTAGTTTGACCAAATTTGGATAAACCAAACAGAAGTTATGGGTTTTTTAAAGTTTCTGTTTGAATTTAAATCAGGTTTTAATTAAGTTTTTCTGGAAAAGCAGTTTGCGCCGAGGCCCCTGAGTTTAAACCGAATCAAACTTCGCAGATCTACCCTCGGGTCACTATTCATTTGGGTCTCTAGCTTTTCACTTAACCCCCTGGATTCCTCTCCCTCTCACCCGCAGTCCTTCCCTTAACTGAAACAGTAGCCGCGGGAAAGAAAAGGACGACGCGGCTTACCGGCGGCGAGGGAGGTCCGGCGAGGTGGTCAGAGACGTTCGGGAGGTTGCGGCGGTCACGTCGATGTGCGGGTCGTCGCTGGAGGTGGTCGGAGTCACACTGGCCACGAGCGCAGGCGGCGGGGGTCGACGGCGACGCCTGCTCCGGCCAAACCACGGCGGCAGAGTTCAATCAATGGGCACGAGGAGCTTCACGGGATGACACAGAGGCCATACGCGCAATGAATCGGGAAATGGTGGAGGGGTTTACCCGGTCCACGTGCGCCGGCGAGTTCTTGAACTTCCGGTGAGCGCAATTCGGCTACTCCGGTGATGCAGGCCCTCGGTTCAAGCTTGAGCAAGGCTCACGGCTTCACCAGGAAGCTAACTGGGGGCTTGGATCGAACGGAGGGGGACTGGAGAGGGGTTGGCCACGGTGGTGGCTTTCGGTCGGCACTGGCGGGTCGCGGGGAGGTCGCCGGAGGCAACGGCTGGCTCGGGCGAGTCCGGCGAGGTACGGAGGAGGCAATGGGGAAGGCAACCGAGCACTGGGGCGGGTTTTATAGGCGCGGATGCGGCCGGGGCGCTGGCTTGGCTCGGGCGCGGCGCGGGGCGCGCGCGGGCGTGCTCTGGCGCGACAGAACGCGTCGAACACGTGGCGGTTTGTTTCTTCCAGTGTTCAAACGTCGACAGAGGTCGCAAACGTGCGAATCTTTGCAAAGGTTCGGCGCAGACCTCTTCCTGGCACCTAGGGCTGTCACTCAACTGTGAGAAGTCGGGGCAGATATGGCCTAGGGAGGGAGATCTTTGGATGCCAAAACAGGTGTGTCTCACTGGGCACTTCGCGACAAAAGCCATGCCATGGCATGTCAAACGTCCGAGTCTCGGGCTCAACTTTTTCCAGTGGGTGCCCCAGGTAGTATGCCACGTTTTTGGTATAGATCACAAGTGGATTTGATGCCATCTTCAAGGTGAACACGGCTGATCCCTTAACTAGGGTCAAAAATGGACTTAGAGAGGAATAGAGAGCTCTAGCTCTCTCTCCACTTAATGATTTGATTTGGGGTTCCACCAGGGGCCTTTTTGCAATAATTCCCTCCCCTAATTGCTGGTTACAAGGTTACTTAAGGTTTGGGTAAATGTTACTCATGTTTTGCACACTTGCTCACTCTCTCTTCCCTCTTATCTAGGCTTTTGGGAGATAGGGTCTAAGAGAGGTCTAGGGTTCTTCTCCCCTCTCATCCAAGAGAATAAGTGTGCAAAGATTGGAGTAATGCTTTTGGTTACTCACCATCCTTGGTTAACCTCTAGCTTTCCAAGGCCCTTATGCTTTTATTCATCAAGTTCTTCCACAGGTGCTCATACCCTTTAATAGCAAGGTGAGCTCTAGCCATGGTAACACCTGGGGTGTTACAGCAGATTATCAGAGAGAATTTGAAGACAACACAGTCTAGACAGAAAAGCTATGCTGATAATAAAAGAAGAGAGTTGATGTTCGAAGTAGGAGACTTCGTATACCTTAAAGTTTCACCGATGAGAGGAATGAAAAGGTTTAAGGTTAAGGGAAAGTTATCTCCTCGCTATATTGGCCCATTCAAGATTTTGGAAAGAAAAGGTGAAGTAGCCTACCAGTTAGAGCTACCCGATAGTTTGTCGGACGTGCATGACGTATTTCATGTGTCACAACTCAAGAAGTGCTTGAGAGTACCAGAGGAACAGTTACCCTATCAGAATTCTGGAAACATCTCGTAGAATTACACAGAGTAAAGTTATTAACATGTGCAAAGTTCAGTGGAGTCATCATTCGGAAGATGAGGCCTGTTGGGGACTTGTTCTCAAATGCTATGAATTAGGAACAAGGCAACATAGAATGTCAGATGTTAAAGCACTTCGTCCGCTGAAGCATTATTTCCCCAAGGATTTAATGAACTTCGGACGAAGGTTATGAATAATATATCACGAAGGTTGCACCTTCGTGATCAAAGATGAAATAATGCAAAACAAAATATAAAACGTTATAGAATAGCAAGAATAAATAACATTATTTGATTATTTTGTAATGTGAACTTAAATATCAAAACATAATGTTTAAGCACATTTGTACCTTCGCCTTGGCAGAAAACGATAATTCTAGAGTAACACGTTAGCAATTACCAGATTGCGTGAACAACAAAGAAGTACTGTTCACCTATTTATAGGCACAGGACGCAGCCTGTAAGAAATTACAATCATGCCCCTTACAGAAGATCACAATCATAACTCAGACTCTTATGGACTAAAAAGCAATTCCATCTTTAAGTCGGTTCGATCCTTCATCTTTGGATACGCTATAACGTCGAAGCTTTATGAGTGGTAGCTTCGGTATCACATATAAACAGATTTGCTGAAGGTGTTTTCTTCCCGTAGGACCTTCGGCGACGAAGCATGATCCCAACAGTAGCCCCTTCGCGGCGCTAGATCGTTTTTCGTAACGAGCTTGACCCGTGAAAAAGTCTCTTAAGCTTCGGGTAGCTGAAGGTCCGAAAAACACCTTCCCTGAGCTCGTTGCGGAGAAACGATACAACTTCCAAGCGTGGAGTAGTCCCATCATGCATATTTACCTTCTCGGGTTTTGTGGCCCACCGTTCAGTGGGTGCGGGCGAGTGTTCGTCCGGTGTAGGAGACTTGACGATTCGCCTTTTTACCTGCAGCGCTATATAAACAGACAAGTAGGTGTAAAGTTACCACAGCATTCATTGCGATTGCACTGTTTTGCTGCCAAAAATTTCACCATAGCCGAAGCTTGACCTTTGCATTCAAACGAAGCACCACTCCGGACTCTGCTTCGTCACAAGAAGAGCTTCGGAAAAAAGGTCATTAATTTCAAAAAACTTTAGGAATTTATAATCAAATGGCTAGATTGCGCTCCACTGCCAGGATTGAGCGTGAGGGAGACGAGGCCGAAGCTACTGAAACTGTTCCGATTTCCAAAGCAATGAGGCGTTCGAGGCTCGTTTCATTAGAGGACACACCTGCTGCCGAAGCAACACAAGCTGTTGTTGAAGAAATTGGTTCTGAGGATGAGTACAGCTTCGGGATGCCAAGTAAACCTAGTCATCTGGACTTTGGAAGGTCCACCATCTCTGAAGCTGATCTTCCTAAGATGGTGAAGCTGGGTTACTTTAGCGAGGCCAAGAAGGAATTAATTCATTTTGGTGGAGAAGAAACTATCCCAAAACCAGGAAAGAATGAGGTAGTAGTCTTCAAAAGTTTTCTGAAGGCTGGTTTAAGGTTCCCCCTTAACAAGATGATTGCTATTGTACTGAAGAAGTTTGGAATTTACCTTCATCAGCTGACCCCTAATGCTATCGTTAGGTTGAGCGTTTATATTTGGGCCCTTCGTAGCCAGGGAGTGGAACCGTTTGGTGAGGGTTTCTGCCGAGTTCATGAATTACACTACCAGACTAAAGCCAGAGGAGACGGTCTGCACGAGAATTTTGGCTGCTACAACTTTGCTTATCGCAAGACTACGAAGTTTCCAGTGATAAGCTATCGAAGCAAATGGCCAGCCGGATGGAAGTCTGAATGGTTTTATGTTAAAGTTGATGAAGATGAGGATAGATTGGTCCAGAGTCCTCTAGAACTGACCTTCGGAGAAACGAGGCCCCAATGCAACCTGATAATGGGGAGCCCGAGTCAGATTGCTTTGGCTAAATTTCGAGTGATTTCAGATCATATTGGCACTAGGGACTTAGTGCAGGAATTCTTGGCTTTTAAAGTGTTCCCAACACTGAGGGACTGGGAGATGCCGAAGCTAGAGGGAGAAAAGAAGAAGGGAGAACTTGTTCGATTGCCTTATCACTACAAATTTAAGAAACATTTTAAAGCACCATGCCAAGAATGGTTGGACACAATTGAAGTTATGTGCAATGAGATTCTCGGCTGCTATTCTAAGAAAGAAGATCAGTTAATGACTGCGGCCTTCGGCACTCGTCCGAAACGAAGATTGAATCGGGTGCTGGATGCCTTGAATTTTGATTATCCTGATTATGAGCAACTGAGCGGAGATGCCGAAGACCAGAAAAGAAAAAGGATTGCCAGCGTCCTTGATAAAGAAGGCACCAAATCGGCTAAAAAGGACAAAGAAAATTCTGAGAAAAGAAAATTGAGCCCTGAGCCGAAGATAGCTGCTCCAAAGAGAAGAAAAGCTGCATCCCCAAAACCGAAGACGCCAGCCCGAGAGGAGGAAGCTCCTGCAACACCTTCTGCTGCCGAAGTGGAGGAGATTCTAAAGGTAATGACTGAACCTTTATCTATCAAGCTAAGTCCGCTGGCGCCAGAACTGACGATGTTTTTTCAAAAGGAAAAAGAACCTTCAGCAACAGAAAGTCCTGCCAAGCCGAAGAAGAAAATAAGAATTATGCAAGTGGCCGATGTCATTCATCAGACACCACCACCAACATCGGCGCCAAAAATAATTGAAAGCACTGTTACTGCCGAAGCCACAGCCACCAGAGCCGAAACTACCGGAGCCGAAGCCACCGGAGCCGAAACTGAGATCACCGAAGATCCTAATCTAGAAACCACACTTGGTGATATTGATAACATACTTCTGAAAATGGCTGAAGAAGAAACTGCTACGGTCACGGTGGACACGACGATTGAGAAAGGAAAAGGGCAGATTGAAGACACTTTGGAAGAAGAAAACTTTAATTTTCAAGAAATACTTGGACAAGAGTTATCAGAAGCTGAAAAAGAAGAACTAAAGAAATATGCTATATCCTGTGGATACAAACCAGGGGCTCTGCTGTTTGGTGGAGTCAATGAAGGGAAAATAAGATGCCTTTGGAATCGAACCGAGGCTAAAGTTGTTAGAACTTTCTCAAAGAATGTTGGGCTGCCGAAAATTGAAGCGGACTTGTGCAGATACCAGCGATAGCATATCGCCGGTAGCTTGTTCTATGCTAATTTCAAGGTAAAAACTCTCAACTTTTATTGTTTTTTTAAATTAAGATGTTTTCTGACGAAGGTTGTTTTGCCAGAGTATATTATTAAGTAAAGTGCTGAGGATGCAACAAGATCTTGAAGACGAGAAAAACAAAGCTACTATCAGAGATCTAGAAAATAAAGTCAAAAGTTACGAAGCTGCTTTAAAGAAAAAGGACTTTGACATTCAAGAACTTGAACATAAAGCTAGAGATCACGAGGCTGCCTTGGAGAAAAAGGACTTCGTAATTCACTCTATGGAAGGCTCGCTAGCTAAAGCTCAAGCTGAAATTGACAAATTAAACAACGAATTGCTCATAAAATTAGAAAAATCTGAGCAGGAAAAGAAGAATCTTGAAACAAGTCTCAAGACCGAAATTGAGAAGAATTCAAATTTGCAAAAATTACTGAAAGAGCTTCAGGAAAAATGTTTAGATTTCGGCAACCGATGCGTGCAGCGGCTGAAGGATGTGTTTCACTCAATTGGAGCCAGCTGTGATAAATTTACACCTTCAGCTGAAAACCTGCCAAGCACCTTCGAATACATTGAGGGCGAAGTTGATGCACTTGATGAAGTTATCGCTGGGCATGCCAATTTCTGCGCCCTGTTAGCTTCTCGAGGCACAACTACTGCTTTCTTGAAGGCTGGTTGCACGCACGGAAAAATTGTGAATAGGCCAAACTTCAGTTTGTCACCAGCAGATTTAATTGACATCCCCAGCCTAGCTCGAAGCATAGGAAACAGGTTTATGACCCAGATTTGGATAAACGGTGGGCGAAAAATGGCTGGTGACGAAGCTCGGAGCCACCTTAAGCCAGTGAGAAACTTATACTTGTTACTTTTACCTTCTCCTTGAACTCTGCAGTTTTCTCATTCCGTTTTAATATGTATAGGATGATGAAGCTAAAGAATGAGGAGCTGAAGCTTTAACATATATCCCGAAAGACTCTGCTGCACAAGATTTTAGAGAAAATTTTTGTAATATAATTGTAAAGAAACTTATGTAAGTTTGTGCATACCTTGTAATATATCTTTCCCCTTTGTCCATGTACAATCTGCTTTGCTGTGGACGAAATTTTCTTTTTGAGCCGAAGGCGAAAAACACCTTCCCTTCTTTTCGTACACAACGAAGCATGAAAATTTCTTCTTTCTGTTTTTCTCCGAAGCTTTATCCTCATAGCTGAAGCATCTGTCTTTTCTGAATGATATAATGATAATGATCCTATGCATGTCTAAATGAATGTTTATGAATGCAAATGTCATGATGTGATGTATCGTGCAAATGAATGTCCGAATATATATTCGAAGCCATAATCATAAACATCATTCTCTTAGGAATGACTCAATCCTTTTTACCGCTTATTTTTCGGCTTCACCGTTTATTTTTCGATGTATCAGCGTTGACTTTTCGCTGTAAGCCTCCCTTAGGAGCTTCTTCGCCTTTTACTTCAGCGGAATCAGCGTTTATTTTTCGCTGCAAGCCTCCCTTAGGAGCTTCTTCGCCTTTTACTTCAGCGGAATCAGCGTTTATTTTTCGCTGCAAGCCTCCCTTAGGAGCTTCTTCGCCTTTTACTTCAGCGGAATCAGCGTTTATTTTTCGCTGTAAGCTCTGCATTCCCTTAGGAACGACTTTTGAGCTTCTCCCTGTTTTCTTTTCTTTTTTGTTTGCACTCGATGGTGCATTCTCAGCTTTTACATTTACATCTTTGGGGGATATTGCTCTTATAGAGCTGAAATAAGGAAAAAGAGATTACATGCTATGGCCCCATTAAAAACCTTTCTCCCCCTTTGGAAAGGAAAAGGGTGCCACAAGAAAAAACTACAAATTAAAAAATAGAAAAGATTACATCAGGTTACACATAATACCGCCGAAGCTCATCGGCATTCCAAGATCTAGGAATGTCGTTGCCGTCCATATCCTTTAATCTGTAGGATCCGGGTCTTGACGAAGATACTACCAGAAAGGGGCCTTCCCACTTCAGCTGTAGTTTGCCCACTGTGTCTGGGTTGGCCACTCTTCGAAGCACCAAATGTCCTGGCTTAATGTTCTTCAACCGAACCTTTCTATCACGCCATTTTATTGTTTCGGCTTGGTATTTATTGATGTTTTCCACAGCCTGAAGCCTGATCCCTTCTATAGCATCTTTGTCCACAGAGCAATCAGCTTCATCTTTTGCCGAAGCCACTGTTCTTATTGATCCTGCCTTAGCCTCTTCTGGGGTTATTGCTTCATCACCAAACAGCAATTTGAATGGTGTAAAACCTGTTGACCTTGATACTGTTGTGTTGTGGCTCCACACCACTTTGATTAATTCATCTGGCCACTTCCCCTTGGCTGATTGAATATTAACTTCATTATTCCTGTCATTATGATGTCATTAGCCCTTTCAACTAGTCCATTTGATTCCGGATGTCGAACTGATGCAAAATGGATCTTTGTGCCAATTTGTTCACAAAATTCTTTGAAAGCTTCGGAATAAAACTGTGTTCCATTATCCATAGTGATGGCCTTCGGCACTCCGAAGCGACAGACAATGTTTTGCCAGAAAAACTTTTGAATAGTAACCGAAGTTATTGTGGCCAAAGGCTTTGCCTCAATCCATTTAGAAAAATATTCCACTGCCACTACAACATATCTTAAGTTCCCTTGTGCTGGTGGTAGCGGACCTAACAAATCAAGGCCCATCTTTGCAATGGCCAAGTGGGTTGTATTAACTGGGTTAGAGACGAAGGTTGTTTTTGATCTCTTGCATATTTCTGACAACCTTCGCACTTTTGGACTAACTCCGCTGCATCCGAAGCTGCCTTTGGCCAATAAAATCCTTGACGGAAAACTTTTCCCAGCAAAGGCCTAGATCCAATGTGAGATCCACACAGGCCTGCATGTATTTCCTTCATCAATTCTATACCTTCGGCTCTGGATAAACATTTGAGTAACGGAGAGCAGACCCCATGCTTGTACAGCTCCCCTTCTATTATTACATATGGACGAGCTCTTGCCTCTATTCTCTTGTTATAAGCTTCGTCATCTGAAAGGAAGTTACCCTGAAGGTAAGAGATGATCTCAGTTCTCCAGTCTTCACTATAAACAGGAGATATATTGAGGACCGCTCTTTCAAGGAGTTCAACTGAGGGTGCTTTTATTATTTCAAAAAATACTTCCGAAGGTAAGGGCAGCCCCTGTGCTGCTGACTTGGCTAGTGTTGGGGACTTGTTCTCAAATGCTTCGAGTTAAGAACAAGGCAACATAAAAAGTGTTAAATGTTAAAGCACTTCGTCCTTCAAGACATTATATCCCTTCGGATATAATAAATTCTGGACGAAGGTTATGAAGGAAAAGACCTTCGTAAGCTCGATAGATAATGAAGGAGAATACGTATATGCAATACAAATAATAATACCGATATTATTATCAATTTATTTTTATTTTGCATTATCAAATTCATAATAACAAATTATAAATGTACCTTCGAATTGATGAAAGGTAAAGGTACAGACGTGATGCGAAAAGCAAATGCCAAGTCAGCGTGAACAGTACGGGAGTACTGTTCATCTATTTATAGACACGGGACGCAGCCTGTGTAAAATTACATTAATGCCCTTTACATTTATCAATGACTCTATAGTAATTCTTCAGGGTCTAATTTGGCTTTTCATCTTTAAGTCGGTTCCCCTTTTCTGCTGTCATGCCGAAGCTTATCTGCGCATAGCTTCGTGATCATCTTATCCTTCGTCACGATCGCCTTCCGTCCCACTCAAGCTTCGTCTTGACCATACTCTTGTATACCCGTAACCCGATTCTGAAGACACCTGTTCACATATTTCACTTGGAAAACATTGTCAAATCATGTTTTTGAGGACCTTCGGAAGCCGAAGGCCCCCAACAGTAGCCCCTCGCAATATTAATTTGCTGGAATGATAAATTCATATTGCGACATGGACGAAGGCTTTAAGCCGAAGGTCCGAAAAAACACCTTCCCTTTGCTAGAATAGCAACAACCTTTGACAAGCGGGACCCTCCATTTTTCAACGCACTAGGTGTATAAATAAGAGCTCACCACCTGTTTATTTGGCACGCTCCCTTGCCATCTGCTTTTACTCACCCAACTTTTAGCGTGCGCGCAACAACACTTGCTTGGCCTTTTAAATTTTTAAGCTTCGGTTTCGAGAGCACTTTCTCAGCGTTTGCGAAGATGTCTGAAGATAAGAAAGCTGTTGGTGATTCAAAGCTAAGCCTTTCTGAGGAAATGCATCTGGGCTTTCTTGAATCAATATCAAAGACTAATACAGAGAAGATTACTAGGGAGATTTTGGAGGGTTTATCTGAAGATACTGGTGACAGCGACAATTATGATGTGGATAGTGGTGGTGACGACTTCGAAGATCGACATTAGCGACCAAGCCATGTGGTTTTCGGTAAATCCAGTATTAAAGAAAATCATCTTGTCAATATGAGGGGCAGATATTTTCGGGATTTGTCTGTTGTGAGGGCCGACGAATGAGAGAAGACTTGTCCGACTCCTGAGGAAAATGAAGTCGTGATATTCCGAAGCTTCTTAAAGGCTGGACTGCGACTTCCCTTGAGCAGTTTTGTCGTGGAAATACTAAAGATATTTGAAATCTACCTTCACCAACTTACCCCCGAAGCAATCATAAGGATGAACATCTTTGTGTGGGCCGTGAGGAGCCAAGGTTTGGAACCTAATGCAAAAAGCTTCTGCAACATACATGAGCTACTGTATGAAACAAAACCCTGGGGTAAAGAGCAGTATCACAACAATTTTGGCTGCTACAGCTTCGGCGCCCGGTCTGGGTCAAGTTGCCCCGTGCCAACCTTTCGAAAGAGGTGGCCCGGCGACTGGATGACAGAATGGTTTTATGTGAAAAATGACTTGAAATCACGGGAAGATATCAAAGGTATCATTATGTGTCCTATCTGGCAACGCTTCGGCCTCCGAAAACCGAAGGTGGAAATGAATGAAGCAGCCAAAGAATGCCAGAGAGCCTTCGGCGTTGTTTGCTCTTTTATTGGGACAAGGGATTTGGTCCAAGAACACATTGCTTTCAGAGTATGGCCGCTTGTGGAAAAATGGGAAATGCCGAAGGAGACCATTAAAGAAACTGACGAAGGTGGACTAGTTAGGCTAAAATACACATTCAAATACGGAGATAAGTTTGTTGAGCCAGATGATGACTGGTTGAAAAGTATTGAGACCATCAGTGATGAATTGCTTGGGTATACTCAAAGGCCGAAGATACTACATTATCAGCGGCCTTTAGAGGCCGAAAGAAGAAAAGACTCAACCGAGTATTTGATGCAATTGGGTTTGTTTACCCCGACTACCATTATCCAACGCGGGGTCAAAAAAGAAAGAATACATCTTCTGCGAAGGAAACTGCTTCAGCCGCTCCTAGCGAGCCGGCGCCGAAGAGGAAAAAGGTAAAGGTTCTCACACACCGGCCACGTTATATTGAACCGGCCACAGTGCCTGAGTTTATTGGTGAGACCTCTTCGGCCACCGAAGCTAAAGAACCAACTCCACTGCCAAAAATCGACGAGCTGGCCGAAGTGCCAGCAACAGAAAAAACAGAAGAACCGAGGACTGAAGAAACAAAGACATCAGAAATTTTAAGTCCTTCAGCAAAAATTGAGGCAGCAAAAAGCCAAAAGGGTCCAGCAGTGACCCCGAAAAGAAAAAGGATGGTTAATGTGCTGGATGTTTTGGAGACAATTAAGTCTTCAAGCACAACTCCGAAGAAAATTGTTGAAACTTCCGAAGTGCATACTGAAGCCTTTATTGCCGAAGCTTCAAAGCAACAATCTGAAACTGAAGCTGGGCCTTCAGAGCCCACCAAGGAAAAATCCTTGGAAGCCGAAGAAACAAAAATGGCAGAGCCAATTTTGGTTGAAGAAACTGGCACTGCTGCCCTCGAAGCATCCTCCAAAGCCCTCGATTATATTGTACGACATGCTTCGGGAAAAAGATTATCTGAAGAAGAGATTTTTGAAGCTAACCACTATGCCCGAGAACTGAAGTATCCAAAGGGGGCCTTAGTATTCAATGGCATAGACGAAGATGACTTCTTATACTGTCTCCCAGATAACAAAGAATTATCCGTCTGCCGGGAGATGGCTATAAGTATGGGGTTCCCGAAGCTTGAAGCTGGCCTCTGCGCTATGACAAAGGACGATCTTGCAGATAGCCTCGCATATAATAGTCTGAAGGTGTGAAAATTGTATATTTGAAAATTTATAATTTTTGAATTATTCTTTTATTCTTATACTAATTCCTTTCATATAGGTTTTAATACTTAGCAACGCTTTGAGAGCGCAAAGGAATGCTGAAGACAAGAGCTATAATATTGCTTTCAACAACCTACGAACTGAGGATATTAAGCTGAGGAACGAAGCTTTGGAAAAAGATAAAATTCTGCTTACATTGGTAGATAAGATAAAGGAAGACGAAGCTACTTCTAAAGCTCAAGCTGAGGCTCAAAAGCACGAAATCGAGGATCTTCGGAAACAATTAGCCAGAGCTAGAGAAGAACGCATACTTGAAGAAACGAAACGAGAACTTAGCGATCAATGGGCAAATCATTTAGAAGGAAACGTTGAAGAGCTTCGTGCATCCAAGAAAAGGTGCTATGACAAATCTATAGAGTGCGTTAAGAAAATAAAAACTAGCTTCGCCAGCATTGGCGCATTCTCGAGCGAGGAAAACTTCACAAGGGGTAACCCCGAAGGCCCGATTGAATGGATCAATCACGAAGCTGAGGCTTTTGAGGAAATTTTGAATAGCCGCGAAGACATATGCGCCTTTTCGGGTGCCAGGGGGATTGCTACTATTTTGGAGAGGAAAGGCTATGAACATGTGAAATCTTTGGCACAATCCGAAAGTGCCTTATCCTCCGAAGATATAAAAGACCCCTCGGCCGAAGCAAGCATGGTTGGTGGAAAATTTTTCACCGACATCTGGGACAATGGTGGCCGGGAAATGGCCCAAGAAATTATTCAAAAAAGCGAAAAAGGCATTCATGATGCTAGAAAAGTAGCAGAGGCCGCTGAGAAAAGCGCAGAGCCCGAAGGGCAAATAGGTATTAACTAGTGGTTTTTGACTCTATTGTAATTTTTTGTTTTCGAACTTGTTCACGGTTTGTAATAGTAATAAATCCGTATCTACTCTTCCCTCAGAACCTGCTGAGTCATCTGTGGGCTCCCACACGAAGGGGGATGACGAAATTAGACAAATGGCCGAAGCCATCATGGATAGAGTCGTTGATCAGCTTCTAAACGAAGCTGCAGAAGTAGTCTTAAGGGAAGATTAGATGCTGTTGCAAAAACATTTAGAATGTAATGTTTGTTGAGAATCATGTGTAATATTGTGTAACTTAGGGTGTACTATATTAGCTGTTTATAGTTATATTCTTTGCGATGCATGAAACATTATATACATACCATTTTTGAGCCTTCGGCGAAAAAAACACCTTCCCTTCTTTTCATGCTTCGTAAATAATATCCGTGTTCTCATAAAATCAGTAGCCAATCCTCGTAAAATCAATAATCAATAGATCTTTCCATTTCAGAGTTTGACGAAGATATAACTCTTCAATGGCTATTGTTTGTGCCGTGTCACTATTTCTTCAAAACGATCTTCGAATATCAATATTGAGACCCCCTTCTTGCGTTGTTGATGCACTATGATGTATGATGTTATGCTATGCAAATGATGTAATGATGTGATGTTATGCAAAATGATATTTGCCGGAGGTCGACATTTATTTTTCACTGTAAGCCTCCCTTAGGAGCTTCTTCGCCTTTTACTTCAGCGGAATCAGCGTTTATTTTTCACTGTAAGCCTCCCTTAGGAGCTTCTTCGCCTTTTACTTCAGCGGAATCAACATTTATTTTTCGCTGTAAGCCTCCCTTAGGAGCTTCTTTGCCTTTTACTTTCAGCGGAATCAGCGTTTATTTTTCGCTGTAAGCCTCCCTTAGGAGCTTCTTCGCCTTTTACTTTCAGCGGAATCAGCGTTTATTTTTCGCTGTAAGCTCTGCATTCCCTTCGGAACGACTTTTGAGCAGAAAACTTACATTGCGCTCCCTTAGGAACGACTTTTGAGCGGAAAGCTTACACTGCGCTCCCTTAGGAACGACTTTTTGCTGCTTCAAGGAAATTGCACTGTATTCCTTAGAACAAATTTTTGATGGTTCGAAGGTCCTCCTTGCCACCATAAATTCTTATGCTTCGGCAACTTAAGCCTATGGAGAAGACATATTTTTATTACGGTAAAAAGCGAAACTGTTACAAGAGGTTAAAAAACGATAAAAAGCACTTAAACTTCCCATAATTGTTCCTTATTAAAAAGAAAGTAAGACTGAAATGCAAAAATGCGAAAAGCCACTGTCGAGGTAGGATATTCGTCAGTAAATATGCTTCGACTCTGGCACAGTGCTATTGACTGTGCGAGCTTCGGACTCCTCTCTGAAGTCCCGCTGAAGGTGAGTGTGCTGACTCCCTTCTGGTTGCTGACCTCGTTGCATTGGTGGTGGCGGTGGAGGCTGTTGCCAAGATGCTTGGGGTTGACTTGTCGAAGCAACAGAAGCTGCAGGGTGATTGCCTACATATTCTGGAATGTAAGGCGAATGATACGAAGCAGTATGCATGACTTGCTTCGGCTGATTCTGTTGCACTGCAGCTTCTGATATCTCCTTTTGCTTCTGGATGGTAACATGGCACATCCTGGTGGTATGGCCCTTGTCTTCACCACAGAATAGGCAGTAAATTTTTCTTGGCTGATCCCCAAATCTTCCCCTGAAGCCCCTGGCGCCTCTGCCCCTTGGCGCTGGCGGCCGGAAAGAGCTTTGCTGCTGCCCCGAAGCTTGCGAGGAGCACTGTGGCCTTTGCTGTTGACTCCCTCTGTCATCACTTTGAGTAGAGTTGTGAATTGACCTGACGTGCCTCAGATGGAATCTTCCTCCAAAGCCCCTGGTCATTTCAGAGAACCTGGATGCCTCCTCCCTTCTTTGGCGAAAATCATTGTCAGCTCGAATATACTCGTCCATCTTCTGGAGCAGCTTCTCCAAAGTTTGAGGAGGCTTTCTGGCAAAGTACTGAGCTGAAGGTCCCGGCCGAAGCCCCTTGATCATGGCCTCAATGACAATTTCATTGGGCACTGTTGGTGCCTGTGCCCTCAGACGTAGGAACCTTCGGACGTACGCCTGAAGGTATTCTTCGTGGTCCTGGGTGCACTGGAATAAAGCTTGAGCAGTGACTGGCTTCGTTTGAAACCCTTGGAAGCTGGTTATCAACATGTCCTTTAGCTTTTGCCATGAGGTGATTGTCCCTGGCCGAAGAGAGGAGTACCAGGTTTGTGCAACACTCCTAACAGCCATGACGAAAGACTTTGCCATGACCGCCGTGTTACCACCATACGAAGATATAGTTGCTTCATAGCTCATCAAGAATTGCTTCGGGTCTGAATGACCGTCGTACATGGGGAGCTGAGGTGGCTTGTAAGACTGTGGCCAAGGTGTAGCCTGCAGTTCTGTTGATAGAGGAGAAGTATCATCAAAAGCAAAATTTCCATGATGGAAATCTTCATACCAGTCGTCCTCGTTGTAGAAGCCCTCCTGATGAAGCTCTCTGTGCGGAGGCCTTTGGTTCTGGTCATCTTGAGCAAGATGACGAAGTTCTTCAGAGGCTTCGTCTATCTGCCTTTGTAGGTCAGCTAGACGAGCCATCTTTTCCTTCTTCCGTTGGACCTGTTGATGGAGCATCTCCAAGTTTTGGATTTCTTGATCCATGTCGTCCTCCGGAGGCGTTGGACTGGTGGCCTTCCTCTTCTGGCTTCGGGCCTCCCTGAGAGAGAGGACATCCTGATTGGGATCCAGCGGCTGCAGAGTGGCAGCCCCTGTGGCTGAAGCTTTCCTCGGCGGCATGACGAAGGTGATGCTTGCCGAAGATGTTCAAAACTCAAAAAATGGACGTGAGTTCACCGGAGGTGGGCGCCAATGTTGGGGACTTGTTCTCAAATGCTTTAAGTTAAGAACAAGGCAACATAAAAAGTGTTAAATGTTAAAGCCCTTCGTCCTTCAAGACATTATATCCCTTCAGATATAATAAATTCTGGACGAAGGTTATGAAGGAAATGACCTTCGTAAGCTCGACAGATAATGAAGGAGAATACGTATATGCAATACAAATAATAATACCGATATTATTATCAATTTATTTTTATTTTGCATTATCAAATCCATAATAACAAATTATAAATGTACCTTCGAATTGATGAAAGGTAAAGGTACAGACGTGATGCGAAAAGCAAATGCCAAGTCAGCGTGAACAGTACGGGAGTACTGTTCATCTATTTATAGACACAGGACGCAGCCTGTGTAAAATTACATTAATGCCCTTTACATTTATCAATGACTCTATAGTAATTCTTCAGGGTCTAATTTGGCTTTTCATCTTTAAGTCGGTTCCCCTTTTCTGCTGTCATGCCGAAGCTTATCTGCGCATAGCTTCGTGATCATCTTATCCTTCGTCACGATCGCCTTCCATCCCACTCAAGCTTCGTCTTGACCATACTCTTGTATACCCGTAACCCGATTCCGAAGACACCTGTTCACATATTTCACTTGGAAAACATTGTCAAATCATGTTTTTGAGGACCTTCGGAAGCCGAAGGCCCCCAACAGCTAGCAAATCAGCATGTTCATTTTCTCCTCGAGGAATATTTTTTACAGAAAACCCTTCAAAGGAAGCTTCAATCCTTCGGACCGTATCTAAATACTTCTCAAGCTTCGGGTCTCTTGCCTTACAACTCTTGTCAATATGACCAGAGATAACCTGGGAATCAGTTCTAAGAACCGCCCTTCCGATTCCCATTGCCTTTAACTTCCGAAGACCCAAAAGTAAAGCTTCGTACTCAGCAATGTTATTTGTGCAGCTAAAATCAAGTCTTGCTGCGTAGCAAGTTTTAACTTTGGAGGGTGCGACCAACACAACGACTGCTCCTGCCCCGAAGGTTCCCCAAGAACCATCGCAGAATACTGTCCATGCTTCGGCATCTTTACTCGCCTCTTCTACCTGAGCCCCTGGCGTCCAGTCAGCAATGAAGTCAGCTAACGCCTGGGACTGAATCAAAGATCTGTGCACATAATCAATGCAGAATTCATTGAGTTTCGCAGCCCACTTTCCAATCCTTCCAGTAGCTTCTCTATTTCTCATAATGTCCTTCAATGGTTGTGAAGAAGGGACAATTATATTATATGCTTGGAAATAATGCCGAAGCTTTCTGGAAGCCATCAAAACAACATATAGCACCTTCTCCAATCCTGTATAATTTTTCTTTGATAAACTAAGAACTTCAGATACAAAGTATATTGGAGCTTGCTTTTTGACTTGCCCTTCAAGCTTCTCTTGGACAAGTGCCGCACTTACCGCTGAGTGCGAGGCTGCCACATATAACAACAGAGGAGCCCCTGGCGTTGGTGGAGTTAACGTCGTTAAGTCTATCAAATATTGCTTCAGCTCTTCGAAGGCTCTCTGCTGAACTGGTCCCCATTGAAAAACTTCGGCTGATTTCAGCACTTCGAAGAATGGTAAATTTCTCTCTGCTGATCTAGATATGAATCTATTGAGAGATACCAATCTTCCTGTCAATCGTTGAGCCCCCTTCTTTGTGCTTGGTGGTTCCATTCGAAGAATAGCTTCGATTTTATTTGGATTAGCCTCAATCCCTTTTGTCGAAACTAGGCAACCAAAGAATTTCCCTTTCTTTACTCCAAAAACACACCTTTCTGGATTCAGTTTTAGACCGGCCTGTCTAAAATTAGCGAAAGTCTCCTGCAAATCAGCAATGTGATTTTCTTGCTTCGTGCTTTTTACAATGATATCATCGACATAAGTTAGCACGTTTCTGCCTATTTGAGAATGAAGAACCTTTGTTGTCATTCTGCTGAAGCTTCCTCCAGCATTCTTGAGCCCCTCAGGCATCCGAAGGTAACAATATGTTCCGCTAGGGGTTATGAAGCTGGTTTTTGGCTCATCCTCCTTCTTCATCCAAATCTGATGATAGCCTGAATAACAGTCCAAGAGACTCATAAGTTCTGATGAAGCTGCTGCATCAACTAGGGAGTCTATCCTTGGCAATGGGAACTCATCCTTCGGACAAGCCTTGTTGAGATTAGTGAAATCAATACACATCCTCCATTTGCCGTTGGCCTTTTTTTACCATAACAGTGTTAGCCAGCCATTCTGGATATTTCACTTCCCTGATGACTCCAGCACTGAGGAGTCTTTTTACTTCATTTCGAGCACCTTCGGCCTTGTCATCAGACATCTTCTGAAGCCTCTGCTTTCTGGGCCTGAAGGATGGATCAACATTGAGCGAGTGTTCAATAACATCCCTGTTGACACCACAAAGATCGTTAGCCGACCATGCAAAGACATCTTTGTTGTTGAACAAGAATCTTATCAGGGTCTTCTCTTGTTCCTCAGACAATTGAGATCCCAGCAGCACCTTCTGCTCTGCGATATCTTCACATAAAAGCATGGGTTTCGGCTGATCGGCCAAAGCAGCCTTCTCCCTTCTATGCTTGTACTGCTCACAAGCTTCGGCTTCATCTATATTGTGGATTGCCTTTGAATCAGTCCAATTCCCCTCGGCCTTTCTGGCAGCTTCCTGACTCCCATGAATAGCAATAGGTCCCTGATCCGAAGGTATCTTCATGCAAAGATATGCTGGATGAAGAATTGCTTCCAAAGCATTGAGTGTTCCGCGACCAATGATAGCATTGTAAGGATACTCCATGTCAACAATGTCAAACACAATTCGCTCAGTCCTTGTGTTATTGACGAATCCGAAGGTCACTGACATGGTAATCTTACCAAGCGCTACAATTTGTCGCCCTCCGAAGCCACAAAGAGGGTGCGTAGCATCATGAATCTTGTCTTCGGGCTCTTGCATTTGTCTGAAGGCCTTAGTAAATATGATATCCGCTGCACTGCCTGTATCAACCAAGACATTATGGACCAGAAATCCTTTGATCACACAAGAGATAACCATAGCATCATTATGTGGGTAATCCTTGAGCTGAAGATCCTCTTGAGAGAAGGTAATTGGGATGTGAGACCATCTTGACTTGATGAAGGGTCCTTGTACCCCTACATGTTGTACTCTTCTTTGCGCCTCCTCCTTCTGCTTCTTGTTAGCCGGCTCTGAGCATGAACCGCCTGTTATCGGGAGAATCAGCTTCGGAGCCGAAGCAGTTCCAGCTTGGTTCTTGAACGAAGCCATCAGCTCAAAAAGTGGAAGTGAGTTCACCGGAGGTGGGCGCCAATGTTGGGGACTTGTTCTCAAATGCTATGAATTAGGAACAAGGCAACATAGAATGTCAGATGTTAAAGCCCTTCGTCCGCTGAAGCATTATTTCCCCAAGGATTTAATGAACTTCAGACGAAGGTTATGAATAATATATCACGAAGGTTGCACCTTCGTGATCAAAGATGAAATAATGCAAAACAAAATATAAAACGTTATAGAATAGCAAGAATAAATAACATTATTTGATTATTTTGTAATGTGAACTTAAATATCAAAACATAATGTTTAGGCACATTTGTACCTTTGCCTTGGCAGAAAACGATAATTCCAGAGTAACACGTTAGCAATTACCAGATTGCGTGAACAGCAAAGAAGTACTGTTCACCTATTTATAGGCACAGGACGCAGCCTGTAAGAAATTACAATCATGCCCCTTACAGAAGATCACAATCATAACTCAGACTCTTATGGACTAAAAAGTAATTCCATCTTTAAGTCGGTTCGATCCTTCGTCTTTGGATACGCTATAACGTCGAAGCTTTATGAGTGGTAGCTTCGGTATCACATATAAACAGATTTGCTGAAGGTGTTTTCTTCCTGCAGGACCTTCGGCGACGAAGCATGATCCCAACAAGGCCACTTGGGAAAGAGAAGATGAACTCAGAGCAGAATTCCCCCAGTTATTCTCGGAAGTTTCATAATCTCGAGGACGAGATTCTTTTAAGGAGGGTAGGTTTGTAACACCATTAGCCGGCCGCCCCCTGCTCTCCTCTTCCTAGGCACCACCGCCACCCTCTCCTTTCTCCCTCTCCCCCTATTCTCTCTCCTCTACTTCTCTCTCTGTCCGAGCGCCGCGCGCCAGGAGCTCCCGTGGTCCCTCACGACCCTGCACCGAGCCGCCCCGGTCAGAGGCCGCCCCTGTCCCGACTGGCGTCCCGCGCACGCCCATGACCCCGGTCGACCCCGCCCCACACGCACATCATGCCACCAGCTCGTGCCCAACGCCGCGTGACCCCGACTGCCGGAGCACGCGCCCGACCGCGCCAAGCGCTGACCACGATCGAGCCGTTTCCCTCACCGTTCCACCTCCCTGCGTTATGGAGCTTCAAGTGGCGTCCGTTTCTCCTTCCCCCCATTCCTCTCACACCATTGATGCCAAGAAGAAACCGCCATAGCCATTAATGGCCCTTGAAGGACCACCGGCCACCTCTCCCTCTTCCCTCCCTCTCTCTATAAAAGGGACCCGACGCCCTCTCCTCCCTTCCTCCCCTACCCGAGCTCTCTCTCATTCCTCGCACTCTCTCCCTCGCCGTTCGTCGTTGGAGTTCGCCGGAGTTCACCGGAGCTCGCCCCGCCGGAGCCCACCCGACGTCGAGGACCCCTGCCCGCTTCTCTTGCTCGACCGACCTCCTTGCCGAGCCATCTCCATTTCCCTGCGCAAGCGAGAACCCAAGGTGGAAGACAACGCCAAATTAATTTGTGTATTTTCAAAATACTTTTGATTCGATTCACGAATTGTATATTTAGTTTGTTGTAATATGAACATGTGTGGTCCGAAATTCATACGTATCTGCGCTATGCGAATTTTGGTAGATATATGCGATACGTAGTGCACCGTGATTGTGCATGTTAGTCGATGCGTTGATTTTTGGATTAGAGAGAAATATGACGAAAATTTAGTAGTCACACGTTGGTGATAAAAAAACACTAGATAGGAAATTTTGTAGTTAAATTTGGTCACAATGAACTTTAGAAATTATATGGAGAGTTATAATCATAGGTTCATTTTAATGAATTTAGAAAAATAGTATAGAACTCATGTCATATAAATATTATAGGATTTTAGATGATTTATCACTAATTATTTTATTAATATTTTCTTTTTTATAAAGAAAGGAGAAAATACCACTAGTAGTATGGAAAATAGACTTTTACTAGCCAAATAAACATGTTCGCAAGTATAGCACTTAAATTCTTAGAGTAAGAGAAATACTTATTTATATCAAAATAACCTCGCTTGTGTTATAAAAGTCCAATTAGTAATTTATAGAGATTTTTAGAATATTAAATTCATTTTTTTGTTATACTCAATAATTCGAGTTAGAAATAAAAAGGATAAAATCTATTAGTCGAATTATTAGTATTAAAGACAATAACTACTATTTATTTTTATTGATGATGTTAATACGTATTAATACTAGTTAAAACTCTAATTTATAGCACCCACTTATAAATTCACCGTTTAGGACTCACAATAATAGCTATAATTGAATTAATAAGTATTTACGCGTTTAGGACGTATTTAAGGTGTGATAAGTGCGATGTGTTAATGTGTATGTAATGGTGTATGTTTATGTAATGGTGCATGTTTATTTATTGGTGTATGTTTTCTCTTTGTATAGCAACGTACGACGTTATTAGAAGTTGATTTTGTGGTAGAGGATTCGAATACGTTCGAGGATGACCCGCAAGACGCTTTTGAGCAAGGCAAGTGGATTCTCTCTCAGCATAATCTTTTTGTACCCAATCATTGCATATAATATTGTTTACTTTTTGATAAACTGCATAATTTGATGGGTTTTACCTAATTAAGGATTTCCTATATTTACCAACTGTATTCCTTGTTTACCCTAGGAAATTATTAAGCTTTGCAAATTTGTGCTACCGCTCTACTTAATGACTTTTATGTCACTCATTAATTGATATTAATGTTCCGATAATGAAATTGGCAATTATGACATTAACCCGATGGTTAAAACAACATTATTTCATATTAATTGGAACATGGAGTGACCACCCAGGATAACAGTGCAACCACAAGTGCTATCATGGCTCTGGCTTTGGTAATTAGCTTTATATGCTTAGTGCCTCGCATACTTACCTAAAATATGGGCAAGAGGGGGAGCGGTGGTGTTGGCAGCCCACGTTATCATGGGGACGTATTCTTGGCTAAGGTACCTCACCTAGGGGGGCACCACCATCGACTTTAGAAACCTTAGTGGGTTGCTTAGTATTAAGTGTATTTTGTGAAAGCCTCATAATGGATCCTTAGCCATTCACCTCGGCAGTGTTCAAGGGTCCGATCAACCCAGGCTAGATGGGATACATGGCTCATGGGTAAAGTTGTACCACCTCTGTAGAGTGTAAAACTGATATATCAGCCGTGCTCCCGGTTAAGAGCAGCCTGGACTCCTCACATGATAATTGAACTTGAAGATGGAATTAAATTGAGATCCGATGATCTGCCAAGGATTTGCTTAAGTGGTTTCACTTAAGTGTTTTTGTTACACTCATATTCCTTTGTTTAAATGGGATACTTGGGATTCACACTTATTAGTAAGACATGTGTTGTTAATAAAATGTTGACCAACTAAAATGCTTACTGCTCAACCTTAGCCTCACCTTGTTATACCTGCATTATTTTTCCCCCACTTACTGAGCCCCGACCATAAGTGAGCTCACCCTTGCTAATATTTTGATCAGAGGGTGATACTGGAGACTTTGATGGAGATTTTGACGATGATGAATTCTAAGTCTAACAATATGCTGGTCATCTTCCTGTGGGAGATTGCCCATGTTATTTAAATTCCGCCTGACTTTGATGTGATACTTGTTAAAGATACAATGATTCAGATGATGTAATAAAGTATTCTACTCTCTTTACGCCTTTATTGCATTGTCTTTTGATACATTACACTTGTGACGTCAACATATGTGTGGAAATAGATCTTGGCACATATGGTATGCGCTCGGTTCTACCCCCTAGAACCGGGTGTGACAGTTTGCCTCATCCAAAGTAATTGCGCACAACAATGTCCTGCGGCAATGTACTCGGCTTTAGCGGTGGAAAGAGCTATGGAGTTTTGTTTCTTTGAAGCCCATGACACCAGGGATCTTCCCAGAAACTGACAAGTCCCTGTTGTGCTCTTTCTATCAATTTTACATCCGGCATAATCGGCATCGAAATACCCAATTAGATCAAAGGTAGATCCCTTGGGGTACCAAAGCCTAAACTTAGGAGTGTAAACTAAATATCGCATGATTCTTTTCATGGCCCTAAGGTAAACTTCCTTAGGATTAGCCTAGAACCTTGCACACATGCATACTGAAAGCATAATATCCGGTCGAGATGCACATAAATAGAGTAAAGATCCTATCATCGGCCGATATACCTTTTGATCTACGGATTTACCTCTCGTGTCGAGGTCGAGATGCCCATTGGTTCCCATGGGTGTCTTGATGGGTTTGCCATTCTTCATCCCAAACTTCTTAAGTATATCTTGAATGTACTTGGTTTGGCTGATGAAGGTGCCCTCTTGGAGTTGCTTGATTTGAAATCCAAGGAAATACTTCAACTCCCCCATCATAATCATCTCGAATTTCCATATCATGATCCTACTAAACTCTTCACATGTTGACTTGTTAGTAGACCCAAATATAATATCATCAACATAAATTTGGCATATAAACAAGTCTTTTGCAACAGTTTTAGTGAAAAGAGTAGGATCGTTCTTTTCGACTTTAAAGCCATTAGTGATAAGGAAATCTCCAGGCATTCATACCATGCTCTTGGGGCTTGCTTGAGCCCATAAAGCGCCTTTGAGAGCCTATACACATGGTTAGGGCATTCACTATCTTCAAAGCCGGGAGGTTGCTCAACATAGACCTCTTTCTTGATAGGGCCGTTGAGGTAGGCACTTTTCACGTCCATTTGATAAAGCTTGAAGCCATGGTAAGTAGCATAGGCAAGTAATATACGAATTGACTCAAGCCTAGCTACGGGTACATAAGTTTCATCAAAGTCCAAACCTTGACTTGTGAGTAACCTTTGGCCACAAGTCGGGCTTTGTTCCTTGTCACCACAACATGCTCATCTTGCTTGTTGCGGAATACCCACTTGGTACCTACAATATTTTGATTAGGATGTGGAACTAAATGTCATACCTCATTTCATATGAAGTTGTTGAGCTCCTCTTGCATAGCCACCACCTAATCCGGATCTCTTAATGCATCCTCTATCATATATGGCTCAATAGAAGACACAAAAGAGTAATGTTCATAGAAATGTGCAACTCGAGATCTAGTGGTTACCCCCTTGTGAATATCACCAAGATGGAGTTGACGGGGTGATCTCTTTGAATTTCTTGGTGGACTCTTGGGTGTGGTGGTCTTTGATCCCTAATCTCTTGTTCATCTTCCTTGTCTTCATCGTCATCTCCCCCTTGATCAATGTCCTCCTCTTGAGGTGGCCCATTGTCTTGTTCTTCATCCTCTTCTTCTTGAGCCTCGTCCTCATCTTGAGTTGGTGGAGATACTTGCATGGAAGATGATGGTTGATCTTGTGCTTGTGTGGGCTCCTCGGATTCTTTTGGACACATGTCACCAATGGACATGTTCCTTAGAGCGGCACACGGAGCCTCTTCATCATCTAGTTCATCAAGATCAACTTGCTCCACTTGGGAGCCATTAGTATCATCAAACACAATGTCACAAGAAACTTCAACTAATCCAATGGACTTGTCGAAGACTCTATATGCCATTATGTTTGAGTTATAACCTAGTAAAAAGCCTTCTATAGCTTTAGGAGCAAATTTAGAACTTCTACCTCTTTTAATAAGAATAAAGCATTTGCTCCCAAAGACTCTAAAATATGAAACATTGGGCTTTTTACCAGTGAGGAGTTCATACGATGTTTTCTTGAGGATTCAGTGAAGATATAACCGGTTGATGGAGTAGCAGGCGGTGTTAATCGCCTCCACCCAAAACCGGTCTGGTGTTTTGTATTCATCAAGCATGGTCCTCGCCATGTTCAATAGAGTTATATTCTTCCTCTCCACTACACCATTTTGTTGAGGTGTGTAGGGAGAAGAGAACTCATGCTTGATCCCCTCCTCCTCAAGAAAACCTTCAATTTGTGAATTCTTGAACTCCGTCCTATTGTCGCTTCTTATCTTTTTGATTCTCAATCCAAGCTCATTTTGAGCTCGTCTTAAGAATCTCTTTAAAGTCTCTTGGGTTTGTGATTTTTCCTGCAAAAAGAACACCCAAGTGAAGCGAGAATAATCATCCACAATAAATAGACAGTACTTGCTCCCGCCGATGCTTATATAAGAGATCGAGCCAAATAGGTCCATGTGGAGTAGCTCAAGCGGCATGTCCATCGTCATGATATTCTTGTGTGGATGATGGACTCCGACCTGCTTTCCTGCTTGACATGCGCTACAAATCCTGTCTTTCTCAAAATGAACATTTGTTAGTCCTAAAATGTGCTCCCCCTTTAGAAGTTTATGAAGATTCTTCATTCCAACACGGGCTAGTCGGCGATGCCAGAGCCAACCCAGTTAGTCTTAGCAATTAAGCAAGTGTCTAGTTCAGCTTTGTTATCATTAAAATCAACTAAATATAGCTGACCATCTAACACTCCCTTAATTGCTATTGAATCATCACTTGTTTTGAAGATAGTAACACCTATATTCGTAAAAAGATAGTTGTAGCCCATTTTGCATAATTGAGAAACAGAAAGCAAATTGCAATCTAAAGAATCTACGAGAAAAGCATTAGAAATAGAGTGGTTAGGAGATATAGCTATTTTACCCAAACCTTTGACCAAACCTTGTTTTCCATCCCCGAATGTGATAGCTCTTTGGGATCTTCATTTTTCTCATATGAGGAGAACACCCTTTCCTCCCCTGTCATGTGGTTTGTGCACCCGCTATCGATTATCCAGCTTGATCCACCGGATGCATAAACCTACAAAACAAGTTTAGGCCTTGTTCTTAGGTACCCAAACGGTCTTGGGTCCTTTCACATTAGAAACAAGTACCTTGGGTACCCAAACACAAGTCTTTGGACTCTTGTGTTTGCCCCCAACATATTTGGCAACTACTTTGCCTGATTTGTTAGTTAGCACATAAGTAGCATCAAAAGTCTTAAATGAAATGTTATGCTCATTTGATGCATTAGGAATTTTCTTTTTAGGCATTTTAATATGAGTGGTATGCCTAGAGCTAGAAGCCTCATTTTTATACATAAATGCATGACGAGAAACAGAATGAGGTTTCCTAGCATGAATTCTCCTAATTTTATGCTCAGGATAGTTTGCAGGATATAAAATATAGCCTTCACTATCCTGAACCATGGGAGCCTTGCCCTTTATAAAGTTAGACAATTTCTTAGGGCATTAAGCTTGACATTCCTTTGGTTCCCTTGTAGGAACCCAATGCCATCCTTAATGTCGGGGCGTCTCTCATTGTATAGCATGCTTCTAGCAAATTTAAAATTTTCATTTTCTAGCTCATGCTCGCATTTTTTGCATTTAAATTAGCTATGTGATCATTTTGTTGTTTAATCATGGCAATGTGATCATCAATAGCTTCTATATCAACATCTCTACATCTAGTACAAATGGCAACATTTTCAACAGTAGATGTAGATGATATGCATGTATTCAATTCATTAATCTTAGCATTTAGACTAGCATTCTCATCTCTAAGACATGAAATTGAATCATTGCAAGCATTTAGTTTTTCAATCTTAGAAACTAAACTAGCATTTTCATTTTTAAGACATGAAATAGAATCATTGCTCATGCTAAGCTCCTTAGGCAGATTTTCACATTTTTCTACTTCTAGAGTATAAGCATTCTTCAATTTAACAAAAAATTTTGTTTTCCTTAACGAGCAAGTCCTCTTGGCATTCCAAGAGATCATCCTTCTCGTTAATGGTTTCAATTAATTCATTTAATTTTTTCTTTTGGTCCATGGTGAGGTTGGCAAAGAGAGAAACTAAATCATCTTCATTTTCACTAGAGCTACCCTCATCACTAGATGTGGTATATTTGGGTGTGGCTCTAGAGTGTACCTTCTTCTTTTTGCCTTCCTTAGCCATGAGACTTCTGGTGGCCGACATTGGGAAGAGGAGGCCCTTGTTGACGGTGATGTTGGCGGCATCCTCGTCGGAGGAGGAGTCAGTGGAGCTCTTGTTGGAGTCCCATTCCCGCCCCATGTGTGCCTCGCCGCCCTTCTTCTTGTAGTATCTCTTCTTTTCCTTCTTCTTCCCCTTCTTGTCTTTGTCCATGTCACTTTCACTAGAATATGGACATTTAGCGATAAAGTGACCGGACTTACCACACCGGTAGCACACCTTTTAGAGCGGGGCTTGTAATCCTTCCCCCTCCTTTGCTTGAGGATTTGGCAGAAGCCCTTAATGATGAGCGCCATCTCCTCGTTGTCGAGCTTGGAGGCATCGATTGGAAGCCTACTTGGTGTAGACTCCTCCTTCTTTTCTTCTGTTGCCTTGAATGCAACAGGTTGCACCTCGGGTGTGGAGGTGGCGCCTTGCTCCAAATTGACAATGTGTTTGGAGTCTTTGATCATAAGTTCAAAGCTCACAAACTTGCCAATTACCTCCTCGAGAGACATATGTTTATATCTAGGATCCCCACGTATTAATTGAACTTGAGTAGGATTACAAAATACGAGGGATCTAAGAATAACCTTGACCATTTCATGGTCATCCAATTTTATGATCCCGAGGTTGCGCACTTGGTTGACCATCATCTTGAGTCGGTTGTACATAGCTTGCGGCTCTTCCCCTTTGTTGAGGATGAATCGATTGAGCTCTCCCTCGATCATTTCACGCTTGGTGATCTTGGTCACCTCACCCCCTTCGTGCGCAATTTTGAGGACGTCCCAAATTTCTTTGGCGTTCTTCAACCCTTACACCTTATTATACTCCTCTCAACATAAAGAGACGAGGAGTATAGAAGTTGCTTGTGAGTTGAAGTGCCTAATTTGGGCGGCCTCGTCCGAGTCATAATCCTCGTCCCCCACCTTTGGTGCCTATGCTCCAAATTCAACAATATCTCAAATACTTTCGTGGAGTGAGGTTAGATGATGCCTCATTTTGTCACTCCACATGCAATAATCTTCACCATCAAAATATGGTGGTTTGCCTAGGGGCACGGAAAGTAATGGAATGCACTTTGAAATACGGAGATAGCATAGGGGCATCTTACTATACTTCTTACGCTCATGGCGCTTAGAAGTAGTGGACGACTCGGTGCCGGACGTAGAGGGTGATGAAGAATCGGTCTCGTAGTGGACCCACCTTCTTCATTTTCTTCTTCTTCTTGTCACCCCTTCGATGTGAGTTCATGGAGGAAGAGGATTCCTCCTTATACTTGTTGTTGGACTCCCTTGAGAGAGTCCTCCATGAGCCTGCGGGCTTTTCACCGGTCACGATCTCCCTCTTGGCGTGATCTCCAAACATAACTTCGAGTTGGTTAGGCTCTTAATGAAGCACTGGCTTTGATACCAATTGAAAGTCGCCTAGAGGGGGGTGAATATGCGAAACCTGAAATTATAAACTTTAAACACACTAAAAGCCAGGGTTAGCGTTAGAATTAAATTCAAGTCCGAAAGATTGTAAGAGTTGCTCAAAGGATGCGGATGACGTATGAGAGCGAACTCAACTCAATACTAGCAAGGAAACGTTAGAGAGAGGAAAGAGGGCAAACAAATCAAGCGAGAATCAAAGTGAGTAGACACGGTGATTTGTTTTACCGAGGTTCGGTTCCAAAAAACCTAATCCTCGTTGAGGAGGCCACAAAGGCCGGATCTATTTCAACCCTTTCCCTCTCTCTTAAATGGTCACTTAGACCGAGTGAGCCTTTCCCTTAATCACACGGGTCACTAAGACCCCGCAAGGACCACCACACACTTGGTGTCTCTTGCTTTTCTTACAAAGCACTTGAGAATAAGGATGGGAAAATAAAAAGGCCAATCTAAGCAACAAGAGCAACAAAAGAACACAAAACACCCTCTCTCAAGTCCCTAATAGAATTGAGTTGATTTGGAGGCTTGGAGAGGATTTGATCTATTGAATATGTCTTAGAGTGAAGCCTTTTGCTCTTGCAATGAATGGGATGTTCATAATCCTTGGATGCCAATGAATGTGGTGGTTGGGGGGATTTATAGCCCCCAACCACTTCCAAGCCGTTGGCAAGGGCTGCTGGCGATGGGCGCACCAGGCAATCCGGCGCGCCACCGGACAGTCACTGTGCACTGTCCGGTGCACGCCATGTCAGCGCAACCATTAGGGTTCAGAGCAGTTGACCATTGGAGTCGCTTGTTGTATTGCTGCACCAGACAGTTTGGTGCCCTTTGACTTCTGCGCTCTGACTTCTGTTGAGGCACTTGTCAGATACCGTAATTAGGGGTACCCCCAATGCTCCTTAATCCGGCTGGAAAACATCTTCAGAACAAACCATAAACGACTGATAAAGCGCAGGCCTCGTCTACCAAGGGACGTGACCTCATCCGAGCCCAACCTCGGGCAAGGACGGTAGTCCCGTACGGATTCACGCCTCGACCGAGGGTCCCCTCAGTCAGCAGACGCACCCTCGGCTCGCCCAAAGCCCAGCTCGGACAGACTTTGTCGTGCAGCGACCTTGCCCAAATCGCCTTACCAACCGACCGTATCGCATGCGCATTTAATGCGGGGATCGCCTGACACCTTATCCTAACACGCGCGCCTCAGTCGGCAAGGTCAAAGTGACCGCAGTCACTTCGCCCCTTTACTGACCGTTCTGATAGGAAAACAACATTGTTCGCCCCGCTCCAGCAACTGTGCCAGCCACCAGGGAAAGACTGACAACAGCAAGTCACGACCTCCCCTGAGTTCGGCCTCCGCCTCGCCCGACCCCAGGCCTCGGCCTCAACCTCGGCCTCGGGAGAAGGTCTCTGCCTCGCCCGACCCTGGGTCTCGGCCTCAGCCTCGGCCTCGGGAGGAGTCACAACCTCGCCCAACCTCAGCCTCGGCCTCGGAGGAGTCGTCGCCTCGCCCGACCTCGGCCTCGTATCAACTACGCTACTAGGGATCCATCATTACCCTACCCCTAGCTAGCCGCCTCAGGCTACGAAGGAACAAGACCGGTGTCCCATCTAAGTTACTTCGGTAACAGGTAATGATGGTTCCCCGCGTGCGCCCATGACGTCGGTTGCTCTCAACCCCCTACGGAAGCAAGGAAACGTCAGCAGGATCCATGCCGCACCGCCAGCTATGCTTCTACAGGGCTCAAGGCACTTCTTCGACGGCCACGATGGTACATCTATAGGGCTCAAGGCACTTCTCCGACGGCCACGTTATTACCTGTACAGGGCTCAAGGCACTTCCCTGCCAGCCATGTTAGCACATAGCTACACCCGCATTGTACAGCTGGGCATCTCCTTGTATCTATAAAAGGGGATGTCCAGGGCCTTCCCGAAGGAGAAAGGGGGGAAGAAAAAGGGAGACAAGGGGGAGACGAACGTGCAATGTACGAACATACGGACGCACAACGCAGACGAGCGGAGACAGGAAGAGTAGGAGTGGCGCGGTAGAGGCAGCCTCAGACAGCTCACCTCAAGGCTGAACCCTCTCTTTCTCTCTCTCCCTCGCTCTCACTCTCCCTCGCGACACTTGTAACCCCTACTGCAAGCACCCTAGGTGCAAGATAATATAAGCCTCATCCCTTCGCTTGTGTTCCATTTTGCATCGACCCATCTGGACAAGGGCACGCGGCACTAAAATTCACTAGTCGGTCCGGTTGAGGGTCCCCTGGGTCCGAAACACCGACAGTTGGCGCGCCAGGTAGGGGCTCGCTGCGTGTTGACAAACACTTTTCCGTTGAGTTCCAGATGGGTAGCTTTCAGCAGCCTCTTTAGCCCGGGACGGTGCTCCGCTTTGGGAGTCTCGAGTTCATGTCCCTCGACGGCAGCTACGACATGGTACTCCTCCCCTCGCAGCACGGCAACAACGATGGTCGTCGGCTCGCCCGGCGAAGGCGAACTCGACGACGACTTCCTCCCGCGGCGGAAGAGGAACACCCGGGTTTGCCTCGCTACCCTCCTCGCTGGAGGAGGAGGAGACGGGGCAACCGTGGCCAGGCAGGAGGCGGCACCTCGATGACTGTCGGACCAGAGCGAGTCAACGACGCCGGCACCCCTGCAAGGGACATGTCGGGTGTTGTCCTCACACCTGAGACAACGGCGGGTGTCGCTTCCCAGCAACATGCCAACCCCAAGCGGACTGATGATGCCAGCACCCTCACGAAGGACTTGTTGGGCGTTAGCCTCGTACCTGAGATAACGGTGCAGCCCGTCCCCGATGCGACTTTGCCACCGTCCATCAACCAATAGGTACCATCCATTTTTCACCCTGTTCCCTTTAGATTCAGCTTCGATCCACCAAGCGACCCCGCTTCGGTGAGCGCTTTCGCTAGGGCATATCCTGACCTTCCGGGGTACCATATGTGGTCCTCTTGGGACCGACTGACGACCGTCTCAACCTCCAGACCCACGGGTTCCGAGGAAGAGGATGACCCCGACGTCAGTTGGGATTTCTCCGGACTCCGTGATCCCAGTGCCATGCGCGACTTCATGTCCGCATGTGACCACTGCCTCTCCGGTTGCTCTGATGATGGTCACAGCCTTGACGACGAGGGTTGCGACCCAACTCGCGAGTGCTACCACATCGATCAGGAGGATCACGACGAAGAAAACCACCTTGGCATGCCAGGAAGTGACAGCGCCCTTGCACCTGCGACTCGTGTTGAGATCCCGAGGGAGCTAGCTGTGGTCCAAGTCCCTGCGGGGGGTCAGGACACACAACTTGAGCAACTCCGTGAGATGCAGGCCAAGCTCGACGAAGAAGCGGGGCGACTTGTGCAGCTCCGGCAAAACATCGAGCAGGAATGGGTAGGCCGAGTGCTCGCTGAAGGAGCACGTCATCGGGCCTAGGACGTCCAGCGCCGCATTGTTGACGATGCCAGGGCGATGCCGCCCCCGGCCTTCAACGGGACCGGCCAGAGCCTAGCCGCAGCAGCAATGTTGCTTCGGACAATGCCAGAGCCATCTACCACCGAAGGGCGACGTATCCAGGGTGAGCTCAAGGGCCTCCTGGAAGACGCCGCTGTCCGACAAGCCGAGAGCTCTGCCTCCCGGAGGCGAGGAGACCCCTCGGAGCATCGCGCAGCGCCCTCCCGACGAATGCGAGAGGCCTCGGTCCACACCGAGCACACACGGGACGGGACGCCTGCGGCCCCGAATCGCCTCAGCGACAATCAGCGCCACCGCGACCGTCGAGCCCGCCTCGAGGAAAATGTGCGCCGAGGCTACCACCCCAGGCGCGGGGGACGTTACGACAGTGAGGAGGATCGAAGTCCCTCGCCCGAGCCAGCAGGCCCGCGAGTCTTCAGCCGGGCCATACGACGAGCGCCGTTCCCGGCCCGGTTCCGAACCCCGACTACCATCACCAAGTACTCAGGGGTGACAAGGCCGGAGTTGTGGCTTGCGGACTACCGGCTAGCATGCCAGTTGGGAGGGGTGGACGACGACAACCTCATCATCCGCAACCTTCCCCTTTTCCTCTCCGACGCTGCCCGGGCCTGGCTAGAGCATCTGCCTCCTGCGCAGATCTCCGACTGGGACGACCTGGTCAAGGCTTTCACTGGAAATTTCCAAGGTACGTACGTGCGCCCTGGGAACTCATGGGATCTCCGAAGCTGCCGCCAGCAGCCAGGGGAATCCCTGCGAGAGTACATCCGGTGGTTTTCGAAGCAGCACACCGAGCTTCCCAACATCACCGACTTGGATGTCATCGGGGCATTCCTCGCTGGCACCACTTGCCGAGACCTGGTGAGCAAACTTGGATGCAAGACTCCCACCAAGGCGAGCGAGTTGATGGACATCGCCACCAAGTTTTCCTCTGGTCAGGAGGTAGTCGAAGCCATCTTCCGGAAGGACAAGCAGCCTCAGGGAGGGCAGAAGGAAGACGCCCCCGAGGCGTCCGTCCAGCGTGGCGCGAAGAAGAAGGCCAAGAAAAAGGCGCAAGCGAAGCGCAACACCGTCGACACGGATCTCGTCGCTGCTGCCGAGCACAGGAACCCTCGGAAGCCTCCCGGGGGGCCAACGCGTTCGACAAGATGCTCAAGGAGTCGTGCCTCTATCACTAAGGTCCCGTCAAGCACAACCTTGAAGAGTGCGACATGCTCCGGTGCTACTTCAACAAGGCTAGACCCTCAGCAGAAGGTGGCAAAGACCAAGACCACAACCAGGGGGGCGACAAGGAAGAGGAGTTCCCGGAGGTCCACAACTGCTTCATGATCTACGACGGACAGGTGGCGAACGCCTCGGCTCGGCACCGCAAGCAGGAGCGCCGGGAGGTCTGCTCGGTGAAGGTAGCGGCGCCGGTCTACCTAGACTGGTCCGACAAGCCCATTACCTTCGACTAAGGCGACCACCCCGACTTCGTGCCGAGCCTAGGAAGGTACCCGCTCGTCGTCGACCCAATCATCGGCAATGTTAAGCTCTCCAAGGTCCTCATGGACGGAGGCAGCAGCCTCAACATCATCTACGCCGAGACCCTGGAGCTCTTGGGGGTTGATCGGTCCAAGATCCGGGCTGGTGCAGCACCCTTCCACGGGATTGCACCCGGAAAGCGTATCCCGCCCCTCGGACAGGTTGACTTGCCCGTCTGCTTCGAAACTCCCTCCAACTTCTGAAAGGAAACCCTCACCTTCGAGGTAGTTGGGTTCCGAGGGACCTATCACGCGGTGCTGGGAAGACCGTGCTACGCCAAGTTCATGGCCATCCCCAACTACACTTACCTCAAGCTCAAGATGCCTGGCCCCAAGGGAGTCATCACCGTCGGACCCACGTACCGCCACGCTTACGAGTGCGACGTGGAATGCGTGGAGTACGCCGAGGCCCTCGCCGAGTCCGAAGCCCTCATCGCCGACATGGATTGCCTCTCCAAGGAGGCGCCCGACACGAAGCGGCACGCCGGCAACTTCGAGCCAGCTGAGGCAGTCAAGTCTGTCTCTCTCGACCCCAGCAACGACGCCAGCAAGAAAGTCAGGATTGGCTCCGAGCTCGACCCCAAATAGGAAGCAGTGCTCGTCGACTTTCTCCGCGCAAACGCCAAAGTTTTTGCATGGAGTCCCTCGGACATGCCAGGCATACCGAGGGATGTCGCCGAGCACTCACTGGACATCCGAGCTGGAGCCCGACCCGTGAAGCAGCACCTGCGCCATTTTGATGAAGAAAAGCACAGAGCCATAGGCGAGGAGGTCCACAAGCTAATGGCTGCAGGGTTCATCAAAGAGGTATTCCATCCCGAATGGTTAGCTAACCCTGTTCTTGTAAAGAAAAAAGGTGGGAAGTGGAGGATGTGCGTAGACTACATTGGGTTAAACAAAGCATGTCTGAAGGTTCCCTACCCTCTGCCCCGCATCGATCAAATTGTGGACTCCACTGCTGGGTGCGAAACCCTATCATTCCTTGACGCCTATTCAGGCTATCACCAAACCAAGATAAAAGAATCCGACCAGCTCGCGACTTCTTTTATCACACCTTTTGGCATGTATTGTTATACTACTATGCCATTTGGCTTGAGGAATGCAGGTGCAACCTACCAGAGGTGCATGAACCATGTGTTCGGAGAACACATCGGCAGGACGGTCGAGGCTTACGTTGATGACATCGTCGTCAAAACAAGGAAAGCCTCCGACCTCCTCTCTGACCTTGAGGTAACATTCAGTTGCCTAAAAGCGAAGAGCATAAAACTCAATCCTAAGAAGTGTGTCTTCGGAGTCCCCCGAGGCATGCTCTTAGGGTTCATCGTCTCCAAACGAGGCATCGAAGCCAACCCAGAGAAAATCGCGGCCATCACCAACATGGGGCCAATCAAAGATTTGAAAGGAGTACAAAGGGTCATGGGATGCCTTGCGGCTCTGAGCTGCTTCATCTCATGCCTCGGCGAGAAAGGATTGCCCTTGTACCGCCTCTTAAGGAAGGCCGA
The DNA here is from genome assembly GCA_029449295.1 of Zea luxurians. Classification (NCBI taxonomy): domain Eukaryota; kingdom Viridiplantae; phylum Streptophyta; class Magnoliopsida; order Poales; family Poaceae; genus Zea; species Zea luxurians. The sequence continues at coordinate 5,514,786 of JAOPSE010000102.1, forward strand.
GTGCTTCACTTGGACCCCCGAGGCCAAGGAAGCCCTCGGAAACTTAAAGGCGCTCCTTACCAATGCGCCCATCTTGGTGCCCCTCGCTGCGGAAGAAGCCATCTTGATTTACGTCGCCGCAACCACTTAGGTGGTCAGCGCTGCGGTCGTAGTCGAGAGACGAGAAGAAGGGCACACACTACTCGTCCAGAGGCCAGTCTACTTCATCAGCGAAGTGCTATCCGAGACCAAAGTCCGCTACCCACAAATCCAGAAGCTGCTCTACGCAGTGATTCTGACACGGCGGAAGCTGTGACACTACTTCGAGTCTCATCCGGTTACTGTGGTGTTATCTTTCCCTCTGGGAGAAATCATCCAGAGCCGAGAGGCCTCGGGTAGGATAGCAAAATGGGTAGTGGAACTCATGGGTGAAACACTTTCATTTGCCCCTCGGAAGGCCATAAAATCCCAAGTCTTGGCCGACTTCCTGGCTGAATGGACTGACACCCAGTTGCCGACAGTCCCAATACAGCCCGAACTTTGGACCATGTACTTCGACGGGTCGTTGATGAAAACAGGAGCATGTGCTGGCTTGCTCTTCATCTCACCCCTCGGAGAACATGTGCGTTACGTACTGCGCCTCCATTTTCCGGCGTCAAACAACGTGGCCGAGTATGAGGCCTTGGTTAATGCATTGCGCATCGCCGTCGAGCTAGGGGTTCAGCGCCTCGACGCTCGTGGTGACTCGCAGCTCGTCATTAACCAGGTCATGAAGAACTCCCACTGCCGCGATCGAAAATGGAGGCCTACCGTGACGAAGTTCGGCGCTTGGAAGACAAGTTCTATGGGCTAGAGCTCAACCATGTTGCTCGACGGTACAACGAGACTGCGGATAAGCTGGCCAAAATAGCCTCGAGGCGAACGACAGTTCCCCCAGACGTCTTCTCTAGGGACATATATTAGCCATTCGTCAAACTCGACGACGCGCCCGAACCCGAGGAACCCTCGGCCCAGCCCGAGGAACCCTCGGCCGCCAAGGGTGAGGCCCTGCGCGTTGAGGGGGAGCGGAATGGGGTCACACCGGTTCCAAACTGGTAGACCCCGTACCTGGAATATCTCCTCCGAGGAGAGCTGCCCCTCGACAAGGCCGAAGCTCGGCGACTGGCTCGGCGCGCCAAGTCGTTCGTTTTACTGGGTGATGAAAAAGAGTTATACCACCGTAGCCCCTCGGGCATCCTCCAACGATGCATATCCATTGCCCAAGGACAAGAGTTGTTACAAGAAATACACTCGGGGGCTTGCGGTCACCATGCAGCGCCTCGGGCCCTCGTGGGAAACACTTTCCGACAAGGTTTCTACTGGCCAACCGCGGTAGCCGACGCCACTAGGATTGTACGCTCCTGCCAAGGGTGTCAGTTCTACACGAGACAGACGCACCTGCTCGCTCAAGCCCTACAGACAATACCCATCACTTGGCCGTTTGCCGTATGGGGTCTGGACCTCGCCGGTCCCTTGCAGAAGGCACCCGGGGGCTTCTCGCACCTGCTGGTCGCCATTGACAAATTCTCCAAGTGGATCGAAGTCCGACCCTTAACCAGCATCAGGTCCGAGCAGGCGGTGGCATTCTTCACAAATATCATCCATCGCTTTGGGGTCCCAAACTCAATCATCACCGACAATGGCACGCAGTTCACTGGGAAAAAGTTCCTGGACTTCTACGAGGACCACCACATCCGTGTGGACTGGGCCGCCGTAGCGCACCCAATGACGAATGGGCAGGTGGAACGCGCCAACGGTATGATTTTGCAGGGACTAAAGCCGAGGATCTACAACGACCTCAACAAGTTTGGCAAGCGTTGGATAAAAGAACTACCCTCGGTGGTTTGGAGTCTGAGGACGACGTCGAGCCGGGCCACGGGCTTCACGCCGTTTTTCCTAGTCTATGGGGCCGAGGCTATCTTACCCACGGACTTGGAATATGGTTCCCCGAGGACAAAGGCTTACGACGACCAAAGCAACCAGACCAGCCGAGAGGATTCATTGGACCAGCTAGAAGAGGCTCGGGACGTGGCCTTACTACACTCGGCGCGGTATCAGCAGTCTCTACGACGCTACCACGCCCGAAGGGTTCGGCCTCGAGACTTCCAAGTGGGAGACTTGGTACTTCGGCTGCGACAAGACGCCCGAGGGTGCCACAAACTTACTCCTCCCTGGGAAGGGACCTTCATCATCGCCAAGATTTTGAAGCCCGGGACATACAAGCTGGCCAACGATCAAGGCAAGGTCTACAACAACGCTTGGAACATCGAACAACTATGTCGCTTTTACCCTTAAAATGTTTCAAGTCGTTCATGTATCTCGCTTTCTTTACATGCATAAATAAAGTCTAACCATCAAGGAAGGATCAGCCTTGCCTCGGCAAAGCCCGACCCTCCCTCGGGGGCTAGAAGGGGGGAACCCCCTCTGCGTCAAAATTTTCCTCGGAAAAGTCTTTTGCCAGAACGTCTTTCGTGCATTTCGACTGCGTCGATAACAGAATCCTAAAGACGAGCAAGAGAGACCGTAAGCGGCAAGGCTGACCGAGCCGAGGGACTCCTACGCCTCCGGGATACAGATACCTCACTCATCACCTTCCGCGAAAAGGTAGCTCATGCTCGGATAAGCGATTCTGTTACCGAACAAGTCCTAACGCTCGAAAAACTTTTCTACCAAAACGACTTTTCGTGCTTTTTGACTATATCGATAACGGAATCCTAAAAACGACGAGAGAACACGTAAGCGGCAAGGCCGACCGAGCCGAGGGACTCCTACACCTCCGGGATACGGATACCTCACTCATCACCTTCCGCGAAAAGTGACTCACGCTCAGATAAGTGATTCTGCTACCGAACAAGTCCTAACGCACGAAACAAGAGGAAAGAAAACGCAGCTTTATAATCCAACAATAAAAATGTTTAGGCCTCAGCGGCCGCAAAAGACATACGCATACTTAAAACAAACTGTACTTGCAGGATCAGACATCGGCAGGGGGAGGAACAACACCCTCAGCGTCGTTTCCACCCTCGGCAGAATTTGGCCCGGCCTCAGGCGGCGACACGGGCGGAAGGATCTCCACCTCAAAGGAGGAAGCCAGCGCCGCGCTTGGGCCCTCGATAGCTGCGTCAAGCCTCTGGACCTTGGCTAAGGCAGCCTCCTCTTCGTCGGGTAAGTAGTACCCCTCGCAGACCCGCTCTAGATCCACGTCGTAGTGGGAAGCGAGCACGGCGAAGGCCCGCCTAACGCCATGGTGCAGCGCCCCGCGGGGTCTGCTGCGCACATGGCCGCCCAAGGCCCGCAGGTGACTCTGGGGGGAGCTACCCAAGGGGACATCATCGAGGCCAAAGGCCTGGCAGAAAGCTGAGATGGCCTTAGACATGGCCACACGGTCGACCTCCTTCTGCTCAGCTGCCCAGGCGAGCGCCTTGCAGTTCTTGACGGACTCGTTAAGAGCTGTCTCGAACCCTGCAGGCAGCAGGACAACATTCTTTAGACGCAAGGAGAAGAATGGAGACATAAACAAAGTCACAGAGTGGGCTAAAACATACCTTCGGCCCGGGCACGCCGCTGCGAGGCCATGGCTCGGGCAGACCGGGCAGACCCGACGACCACAGCCAGGCCCTCCGCAAGGGTCCCGGCCCGAGCGGTCGCCTCAGGTCTCGAAAGAAGGGTAGAAAGGGGGAAGCCCCCTCTACCTCAAAATTTTCCTCGAAAAAAGTTTTCTGCCAAAACGACTTTCGTGCCTTTCGACTGCGTCGATAACGGATTCCTAATGACGAGCGAGAGAGATCTTGAACGGCAAGGCCGACCGAGCCGAGGGACTCCTACGCCTCTGGGATACGGATACCTCACTCGTCACCTTCCGTGAAAGGTAGCTCACGCTCGGATAAGTGATTCTGCTACTGAAGAACAAGTCCTAATGCTCGAAACAAGAGGAAAGAAGCACGGCTTTATACCCAAATGTTCAAGCCTCAGCAGCCACAAAGAACAAACACACGTACTTGGGGTAACAATGGCACCTAGACTTAGACGTCGGCAGCGCCCTCGGCGGTTGTCCCGACCTGTGGCAGATGTCTTAGTACTTAAAGCTATTACATCTTGCTCTCGAGGGTACCATTACAAACGGGACTCCGGGTCCATTGCTTCAGGAATGAACAACCTCCACACCAGAAGGCCTGCGGGATAACAAACCCCAGGTGGCTCACCGGCGACCACTGCACCGGCAGCGCGACAACGACCTCCATCTCGGGCGGCTAGACAGCAGCAGCGATGGCTTCAAGGCAAATGCTACTGCTGAAAGGCCTTCGTTCACGTCCCCTCATGGGGGACGAGAACCAGCCATTAAAGCCAAAGAGCCGGAGGTCCGGAGCGCAGGTGGCACCGATGGTCTCGTCGGCGGAGGCAACCGCTTCGGCAGAGGAAGCCTCACCTATGGCGACCACCACCTCAGCACCGACGACAGCGGCCACCTGCCCAACAACACCGCACCGGCGAACGGCGGCCGCCCTAAAGCGCACCGGCAGGTCCTTACTCCCGTCCTCGCCGAGGCTATCCCAGAACACGAGTACCGCCCTCACGGCGTACGACATGTTGTGCGACCCCCCGGTGCAGCCGACGGCGCAAGGAGGACCTGGACGTGGCCGGCCCGTGCACGGCGCGACCGACACTCGTGCGGCGGATGGGCAGCCGCGCTCCGCCCCAGCGGTAGGAGGCGGCACCAGAAGCAGCACTAGAGCCGCTTGGGCTGGGGAGCCAGACACGCGGCAGCTGCCAGCGCCACGGGCGGCGAACGCCCTTCTCCCCTGATCACTAAGGGAAGGAGCGGGCCGCTGCCCATGCGGAGGCGGGCCCCGACTCGGTGCACCCTCCTCCCCAGCATGGATGATGAACATCCTTGAAGCTAAGGGTAGGGGGGAGGCCACGACCCGGCTCGCTCTTCCCCACCACGAGGCCTGCGGTCATCATCCTGGGTGACCGCCGACGGGGGACTGCAGCCGGGCTGTGTGATGAAAATCCTTGAAGCCGAGCGATGACTAACGAGCGCCAACCCCCACGAGGTCGTGCTCCTCCAACAGCGGCAAGAAGAAGGCAACACGGGTGCACCTCATCTGGAGGCCCAGAAGGCGGAGGGGCGTGATGAAGGCAAGAGGAGTGTGAAGGCATGGCTACCCCTAGGGGGTTGATCCCTTTTTAAAGGCAGATCTCCTCACTCGCACCCCAAGCGTCATGGGCAAAGTCTCGACCGACGTGCTCTAGGGTTCCCACCCTACGACATGGGGGCTGGGTCCCACACGTCATGCGAGCTGACCCGAAACGCGAAGAAGGCAAACCGCCGCACGCGAAGCATGTAACCGCCCTGCGGTTATAAGCGTTCCCTCATCCTCGCCGAAACCAGCGGTCGAAAGGGCAAGCCGCCACGCAGGGAGCATGCAACCGCACCATGGCTGTGCACCCTTTCAGCTTCGTCGCATCCGGTGGTCCAGCATGGAGGCCCAGTCCCACATGTCATGTAACCGGCGCGCCGGTCACTGCGTGCAAGGAAACAGCACCGCCGCTTGCGCCAATGCTGCGTCTTCTCGACTGCGGAACCAGCGCATCGACTCAAGGCAGCTCTGCGCGTGACCCAACAGTGCCCATTAAGTGCGGCGGTCACGGGTCACTCAGCCGCAGAGATAGGCACGACGGTCGATATGATCAGAGACAGGCCGGCAGTAATTGCAGCAACAGGCGTGCAGAAGCAGTGGTCCAATCACCTACAGGTTTGCACCCTCTCCCACAGCATAAAAAACGATGCACCCGTGTTTTGTTCCTCGAACGACTCGCGCACACACAACGGCCGCCCCGCGAATCACCCGTCCCATCGTATTAACTCCTTAGCAGGACAAGCGACACCTCCGGCAGGCGAAGCGGGCACCGTTTCGTCTCCGTCATGATGACCGTGTCATAAAAGGTGCGCCACATTATTTAAATTTATATCCTTTTCCTTTTCCTCTCTCTCTCTTGCCACAGGGACCGAGAAAGGGGATATTGCAAAAAGGATCCTTCTCGGCGAAGGAAACGGGCCCCGAGCCCTCCTACTGATCAAGGGTTCGAAGGTTGCGCCCTCTGGGGTTTGGCAACCGCCTCGGAGCACTCGGGCTCCGAGCCCTTTACTGATCAGGGGTTCGAAGGCTGGCCCCTCGAAAGGGTTCGACAGCCGCCCCAGAGCACGCAGAGTCAGGGATGACCCTAGGTACGTCTGTTACATGGCCGAGGCTCGAGCTACGCTCCCGAGGTACCCTAGGACATTTCCGAGACCAGCGGGAACGATTTGTAATGGAATCCCACTGGAGGGAGGCACCGAGCCCTCGGACCCAATCGAATGGGTCCGGGTCTAGCAAATCACCTGCTGGTACTTTTGGAGCGCGCCTCTGGGCCACTAGCCGACCCTTATCGAACGGGGCTCAGGCGTCCACTCGGATCACCCGTTAGCAACTCACTGGAAACACCGTGTTCGGTGCCCTCCGAGGGTAACACGACGCTTCCCCCCCTTCCTCCTTGCGGAAAGGCGACGAAGGGGCGTACAACAAAAGTCGAGACAGTCCTTGATCGTCCTCTCGCTCCGTGCAGAGGCTCGGGGGCTGCTCTCGCACCAGGCTACGGCCAAACCGTTGACCATGTCAACAAACCAGCTTGAAAACTCGGAGCCTGACCATGCACCCGGGCTACGGCCAGGCCGCATGAGGGAACAACAAGGCTGACCGAGGCATCGCAAAAAGGATTAAGACCTCAGAGGAGTCAAACAACTCCTTTGAGGCCTCGGGGGCTACACCCGGCGGGTGCGCTCGCGTGCACCCACCGGAACAAAACGTAACCGAGAAAGGCTGGTCCCCATGCCAGAAATCCGGCAAAACCTCCAAGCGAGTACCTACACTCTCTTGAAGGCTCGGGGGCTACTGTCGGATACCGTAATTAAGGGTACCCCCAATGCTCCTTAATCTGGCTGGAAAACATCTTCAGAACAAACCATAAACGACTGATAAAGCGCAAGCCTCGTCTACCAAGGGACGCGACCTCATCCGAGCCCAACCTAAGGCAAGGACGGTAGTCCCGGACGGATTCACGCCTCGACCAAGGGTCCCCTCAGTCAGCAGACGCACCCTCGGCTCACCCAAAGCCTAGCTCGGGCAGACTTTGTCGTGCAGCGACCTCGCCCAAATCACCTTACCAACCGACCGTATCGCATGCGCATTTAATGCGGGGGTCGCCTGACACCTTATCCTGACACGCGCGCCTCAGTCGGCAAGGTCGAAGTGACCGCAGTCACTTCGCCCCTTTACTGACTATTCTGACAGGAAAACAACACTGTTCGCCCCGCTCCAGCAACTGTGCCAGCCACCAGGGAAAGACTGACAACAGCAAGTCACGACCTCCCCTGAGTCCGGCCTCGGGCGCAACAGGGGCTCCGCCTCGCCCGACCCCAGGCCTCGGCCTCAACCTCGGCCTCGGGAGAAGGTCTCTGCCTCGCCCGACCCTGGGTCTCGGCCTCAGCCTCGGCCTCGGGAGGAGTCACAACCTCGCCCGACCTTAGCCTCGGCCTCGGAGGAGTCATCGCCTCGCCCGACCTCGGCCTCGTATCAACTACGCTACTAGGGATCCATCATTACCCTACCCCTAGCTAGCCGCCTCAGGCTACAAAGGAACAAGACCGGTGTCCCATCTAAGTTACTCCGGTAACAGGTAATGATGGTTCCCCGCATGCGCCCATGACGTCGGTTGCTCTCAACCCCCTACGGAAGCAAGGAAACATCAGCAGGATCCATGCCGCACCGCCAGCTATGCTTCTACAGGGCTCAAGGCACTTCTCCGATGGCCACGATGGTACATCTATAGGGCTCAAGACACTTCTCTGACGGCCACGTTATTACCTGTACAGGGCTCAAGGCACTTCCCTGCCAGCCACATTAGCACATAGCTACACCCCCATTGTACAGCTGGGCATCTCCTTGTATCTATAAAAGGGGATGTCCAGGGCCTTCCCGAAGGAGAAAGGGGGGAAGAAAAAGGGAGACGAGGGGGAGACGAACGTGCGATGTACGAACACACGGACGCACGACGCAGACGAGCGGAGATAGGCAGAGTAGGAGGGGCGCGGTAGAGGCAGCCTCAGACAGCTCACCTCAAGGCCGAACCCTCTCTTTCTCTCTCTCCCTCGCTCTCGCTCTCCCTCGCGACGCTTGTAACCCCTACTGCAAGCACCCCCAGTTGCAAGATAATATAAGCCTCATCCCTTCGCTTGTGTTCCATCTTGCATCGACCCATCGGGACAAGGGCACGCAGCACTAAAATTCACTTGTCGGTCCGGTTGAGGGTCCCCCGGGTCCGAAACACCGACAACGCTGTTCACGGCAGAAAGCTTTTGTAGTCGACCGTTGGCGCCAGTTAGTCGTTGCTCTGCTGGCTCATCAGACAGTCCGGTGAATTATAGCAAAGGCTGCCCTGGAATTCCCGAGAGTGGCTAGTTTGGAGGGCGCCTGCCTTGTCCGGTGCACATCGGACAGTGTTCGATGTGCCAAAAATCAGCACACCCAAGTCCTTTTTGCTCCAAGTAAATTGTGTCCCCTAACTGAATTCTTTCTTGGTTTGTGTTGAACCTTATGCACCTGAGATAAATCACATCTAGCCAAACTAGTTAGTCCATATGGTTTGTGTTGGTCGTCAATCACCAAAATCTATTTATAGAAATGGTTAACCCTAATTCCCTTTCAGGTATATACTGACTAGATATTCCGACGAGTTGGGACACGACCTACAGGAGAAACTTGAATGCTTTCTGGTTGAAGGCAATAAAAAACCGTCCCTAATTTTTTTAGAAAAGATGAACTCAACTGCCTATAAGTATAAAAGGAAAGAGAGAGGACCGTACTAGCCCAGGTGGTGGAGGTGGCATTGGCATTTCACCAGGTTGAGGGTTCGAACCCCGATTTCTCACAAAAAAATCCCCTCATTGTTTCTTGCCCACTCTCATGGAGCGGCTCGGCTGTGACCGCCTCAGACCTAGGTGGGACTTTGCAGCCTGAGACGACCCGTTAGTGATGGAAGAGCAGGGTTTGTGGGTTTTCTAGGCCGAGACCATGGTTCGAGTTCCTTCTTTATTAGAAAACCAAGAGGGCTGTCTTTCACTTCTTGGTCCAGTTTTTTAAAAGGAAAGAGGAAACAAACAAATCAGTAGTGACACTGATACCAACCTAATCTACGGAACTATGTTGCAAACCTGCATAGGTATGAATGTTTTAACAACATGTGAATAAATTGGTTCTATCTAAAATTTAATCATTGGCCACGCAGATCAAATCAAACACTATCAAATCTGTATTCCATCAGATCAAACATAGAATGATCCAAATAATGTTGATGGAATACTATAGCTGAAATACACTCTATAGAAAGGATTCTAGTTTTAGTGTCAGCACAATCTTGACAGGATAAGGGTTAGAGAGGGGGTACATGAGCCCTTGAACTCACCACTTGTTATGTTCCAGTAGGTAAAAGAAAGGAAATTAAGAGAGGTGCTGTGTTAGTCATTTATGTAAACATGTAAATCAGTGGAAAATTAGAGTTACATTTATTCAAATTTATTAACTTCAAACTTTTATTTTAAGTGGTGGATACAAACTCCCACAAGTTAGAGCATTACCATTATGTTAACTAAATAGCATTAGATACAAACCTATACTGTGAAGTCTAACAAAACCTTGTGCTTCCCAAGGTAGTTCTAATATTATTCAAGTGCCATCGTAAAGATAAATTACACATTGTGACAATGCATTTTTCCGATTTAGTGGAAACTTCTTGCAAACTTTAAATAACATTGTTCCAAAGATACTTGGATCAACAAAGGAGCCAAATTTCAAAACTCAAAATTCATTGGTGCTTCGAGTATAATTATATGATTCACCCAAAGTCCTCATTTGAAAAACACAACTTAACACCTAAAATACCATGAATAGTACAGTTGTGCACATACCCTATAGCTATTATACTCCTTCACCTTGAGTTGCACCTCCTTGTTGCCCGCAGATTTACTGGTCCCAAGACCATTTTCAGAAAAGCGCCTGCACAATCCACCCAATAGGCCTCAGTTTACACTAACCAAATAATTCTAGCACTCCCAAAAACCACAAAAAATCGCTAGAGCTATACTATTCTGGTGTCACCCACATGTGATATCCTGGCCACTGGGATGGTGATATCCTGGCCTAAGGCTTAATAGAATTAATAGAGTATTCATACCAACAAGGTGCATCTTCTTTTCGGAAGCCTATCTCAAAAGAACCTCCAAGCTAAGTGTGCTTGGCTTGGAGCAATTTGGGATGAGTGACCGACCGAGAAGTTTTCTCGGGTGCGCATGAGTGAGGACAAAGTGTGCACAAAAGACCCATGTTGGTCTATGGGGACAATATATGATCCTAGAGAACTGCCAGGAGTAAGTACCGCCGGTCTAGGTATTGGACAGGGTGTTACAAGTGGTATTAGAGCCGACCCTCGTGGTTTCACGGGCGTGTGTGGGTTAGGGGTTTGGGTATATGGCGCATGTGGGCCTAGAGTGGTCACATGGCATATGATATGACGACACTAGACACACAGACGTGGCTAAGAGGGGAGGTTCCTGGATTGGGGTTGACCGACGAGGACGCCGGTCTTCTAAGGGGGTGGATTGTGATATTCTGGCCATTGGGATGGTGATATCCTGGCCCAAGGCTTAATAGAATTAATAGAGTATCCATACCAACAATGTGCATCTTCTTTTCAAAAGCATATCTCAAAAGAACCTCCAAGTTAAGTGTGCTTGGCTTGGAGCAATTTGGGAAGGGTGACCAACCGAAAAGTTTTCTCGGGTGCACATGAGTGAGGACAAAGTGTGCACAAAAGACCTGTGTTGGTCTGTGGGGACAATATATGATCCTAGAGAGCTGCCAGGAGTAAGTACCGACGGTTCAGGGATTGGAAGGGGTGTTACACCACACCATAGACGAGACAAAATAATCGTTTTGATTTCAAGTCGTAGATTCAACTATCTCAATTCCGACATATCCAACGATCTTGACTTTCATGACCTGGATACTAATGTGCCGATGGATTTGGAACGAGCCCAGCTACATCGAATCAATGGCAATGGAAAAAGGAACGAAGCAACAAAGTTAGAGATGAGGAGACGACCAAAACTATGTGGACGTACAACTGGTCCTCGTACGTGCCCTTGATGGCGATGACGTTGGCCAATTGGTGGATAATCTTGATCCCGTGATGCATGTCCTCGACATTCTCCTTGGTGATGAGCTTCCGCTTGGCTATACTCTTGCAGGCGTAGTCCACACCTGTAGCGAGATCCGTGCAGAGGTAGGTGGTCCCGAACTGCCCCTGCTCTAGCTTGCGACCGAGCACGTAGTGGTTGTGGAGGCTTAGGGTTGGGTGACCCAACACGTTGGACGTGAGCTCCGCGAGGGTCGGAACCCCACGCCACATGCTTGGGGTGGGGGCGGGGCTAAGCCGTCTGTCACCGCTCAAGCCTGGGATGGATGCTCGCTTCCCGTTCCCATGCAGCACAGGCTCATCGGCGGCCACAGAGGTGGCAATAGGTGAGTACTCGGGAGCATCATGGCGCTGTGATGGGTGGGGGTGGTAGCGCCGAGGATAGGGTGCAGGGTGGTAGAGGGGAGAAGGGCGCGAGGGACGGAGCAGTCTCTGGGGGCAGGCATCGCGCCTTGATGGCGGTGGCAGCGACGAGGTGGGTGTGGGGCATCATGGGGGTGGGGGAGCGGGTCTGGGATCATGCGGTGAGGGCAAGGAACACGCGATAGGGGTAGAGGGGGCGTGGGCAGGGCAGGCGGGGGCATGGGAGATGTGGACGCTGACCTTAGGGTCTTAATAGAGTAGTATAAATAAAAATCATAGCAAAATCACGGGTAATTGACTATCTATACTACTCTATTAAGAACCTAATGTGGGTGTCTGGTGCCACCATGGCTTCACCCTCCGCGCTAACACTTTGGGCCCGCCCCACACGCCCAACCTTGGCATTGTGCCCCGTGGGCCTCATGCCCAGCGCCCACGCAACACTCTCTCAACTACTAACCTGTAGACCCTTAGCCTCTGTGCAGCCAGCTACTATGCCTGCCCAACACCCGACCTCGCCCACGTAGCTACCACACCGCACAAAAAATAGTGCAGAACGAGCACTTGAACCCACACCCCTGCTCTAGAAATTTGGGGCTAACCACCAGACCATGCATACCTTAGTGCTTAGAAATAAACAATACTTATATTTGAATAAATATCTCAATGCCTATTTATATGATATATAAAAACCATAGCAAAGCACAGGCAACTGGCTAGTGTCCTATGAAGCTCTCTATGTATAGTCATGACCATTTATGGTGTGTTTATTTTATTACATCCATGAGATTAGATTAGTGACATGAAACAAAAATGTGAATTATGGCTAGGGTTTGCAGCAACGAAGGAGAGACTTAATCTAATTAAAATTCTCTATATAAAATTCTACTAGGGCTTTTATCTTATAATCCCACTAGGACTCTTACATTATAACCGATTAGAGGACTTAGCTTCTGGACTATATAAAGGAGAGAAATGCTTTGTAGATTGGTAGAAAGTAGAGAACATAGATGAATACAAAAGAGAAACAATAAACAAGCATAACCATCAATCCAACACAAGGCAACTCTTCTAACTCGATGCAGGATATTACGTTATTCAACGGTCTGAACTAGTATAAACCATTGTATTTACATCCACTATCGAGTTTAGCCTACATTTAATCCCATCAATTACTACTCTGTATAACCCCATATTAGGATAGTAGATCATCAGACACCAACAACTAACATACCAAGTAGAGCTTTTGGAAAAATGACAATCAAAAGCTTGATGGACCTCGAGATCGATGTCGCGATCTTGGTGGATTCGACTTTCATCTTCATATCCTTGATTTGCATGGCGGATGACTTTAGCAAACTCTTGGGTTGCCTCATGCAAACCATGAAGAACCAAGCAACTCCGACTCTTTTTAGGACTCGTTGGGTGATATCGGAGCCGATCTCTTCCATTAGGTCTAACAACCCGAAGAGATGGCTAGCAACGACGATAAAGGGAATGGCAAGGTGACCGACAAGAAGAGGGAGATCCCCATCGACGGTGACCTCAAGGATGATGTTCCCATCGACTCTGGATCGAACAACAAGAGGTACAGCAAGTAGAAGAAGCGCATCAAGAAGGTCATCTACTACGAGAGCGATGCTTCTTACTCTTTGCAAAAGGACAACAACTCCTCTTCAAAGAAAAAGACGGTTAGACAAAACTATACCAAAACGTCTTTTAATTACTCATGTATTTTTATGATTCCAATGTCATTTACTTTCTATACCTCTTGGCAAGCCTCCTCATTTTGATGGGGAGGACTATTCATGATGGAGTCACGAGATGTGTAGTCATTTATTTTCTCTGCATCCTAACATTTGAAATGTCGTAGAAAATGGAATGCAACTGCTAGATAGCGATGATGAGAATTTTAATGCTATTGATGCTCAAGAATCAATTCATAAAAATGTGCAAGCTATTGTGTTGCTAGCTTCTCTATGCACGGAAGAGTACAATAAAGTTAGTGGCTTCGACAATGCAAAAGTGATTTGGGACACTCTTAAGTTCGCTCATTAAGGCAACACTATGATGGTAATCACCTGGATGGAGCTCATCGAATGTGAACTTGGGAGGTTCTCTATGAAGAGAGGTGAAGAGCCAATAGAGACGTACAATAGACTCAAGACATTAGTGAACCAAATCCAAAACTACGAAAGCACAAAGATGACGCCCGAGGAGATCCTTGGTAAATTCATGAGCAGGCATATGATGGCCAAGGAGGCAAGGTACATCAACGACGTTGCCAACAGGAGCCTCCCCCACTATAATGAACTGCAACATGTCGCTCTCAAAGCGACGAACAGCAAGGATACGCTCCCCGACAAGGTGGCGCAGGTTGAGGCAACCGACCTCAACAAAGATGAGATGGTGCTTGTGATTAAGCGTTTCAAGACCACACTCAAGGGGCTCAAAGACCACTCCGACAAGAACAAGTCAAGGGGAAAGCGCTCCTGCTTCAAGTGCGTTAAGACTGGACATTTTATAACTAACTGTCCTAAAAATGAGAATGACCAGGAACAAGACAAAAAAGGGGAAGGAGAAGAAGCATTTCTATAAGAAGAAGGGTGAGGCACACATTAGTGAGGAGTGGGATTTATACTTCTCCTCCTCTGACTCTGACGACGAGGGACTCGCCGCCTCCACCTTCGACAAGTCTTATCTCATCCCCAACGAGCGTCATACATGTCTCATGGCAAAGGAGAAGAAGGCTTATGCATCCGGGGCTCAAGTTGGATCGTTGATAGTGGATGCACAAACCACATGATGGGGGAGAAGCAGATGTTTTCCTTCTACGTTAAGAACAAGGATTCCCACGACACGATCATCTTTGGTGATGGAAACCAAAGTAAGGTAAAGGGTTAGGTAAGATTGTGATTACTAACGAGCATTCAATTTCTAAAGTATTTTGGAATAATGTTTGGTTATAACTTGCTTTCCATTAGTCAGCTTTGTTGTACGAGTTATAATTGTTTATTTACAAATGTTGATGTAACTGTCTTTAGAAGGAGCGATGGTTCATTAGCTTTTAAAGGTGTACTAGACGATAAGCTTTATTTGGTTGATTTTACAAAAGAGAATGTCGATCTAGATGCATGTTTAATCGCTAAGACCAACATGGGCTGGTTGTGGCATTGCCGCCTAGCACATGTTAGGATGAAGAACCTTCATAAACTTATAAAGGGAGAACATGTGTTTGGACTAACCGATGTATGTTTTGAGAAAGACAGACCTTATGTTGTGTGTCAAGTTGGAAAGCAGGTTGGAACAAGTCATCTGAGCAAGAACGTAATGACGACGTCAAGACCATTGGAGCTGCTTCATATGGATCTCTTCGGACCCGCTGCTTATATTACCATAGGGGGGAATATGTATGGTCTTGTTATAGTTAATGACTATTCTCGCTTCACTTGGGTATTCTTTTTGCAGGATAAATCTAAAACCCAAGGAACTCTCAGGCGCTTCTTAAGGCGAGCTCAAAATGAGTTCAAATTAAAAATAAAAAAGATAAGGAGCGACAACGGTTCTGAGTTCAATAACCTTCACGTGAAGGAATACCTTGAGGAGGAAGACATCAAGCACGAGTTCTCTGCCCCTACATGCTAGAACAAAATGGTGTGGTGGAGAGGAAGAACAGGACGTTCATTGACATGGCAAGAACGATGCATGGCGAGTACAAGACGTCAGATCAGTTTTGGGCGGAAGCTGCGAACATGGCTAGCCACACCATAAACCGACTCTATCTACACCGCCTCCTCAAGAAGACTACGTACGAGTTTCTAATCGATAACAAACCCAATGTATCTTACTTTCGCGTATGTGGTAGCAAATGCTACATTTTGGTTAAGAGAGGTAGGCATTCTAGATTTGCTCCTAAAGTTGTTAAAGGGTTTTACTTGCTTATGATTTAAATACACAAGCATATAGGGTCTTCAACCAATCTACTAGACTTGTTGAAGTCACTAGTGATGTTGTATTTGAGGAGACTAATGGCCCTCCAAGATAGCAAGTTGATTTTGATGATGTAGATGAGAATGAAGTTCCGACGGTCGCGATAAGGAACATGGCGACTCGAGACGCGTGCCCCAGAAACCACAAGAACAAGATCAACAATCTTCCTCAACTATGGCGCAACCCCCTACTCAAGATAAGGAACATGTTTCTCAAGACAAGGAGGAAGAAGATGTTACACATGCACCTCCACCCCAAGTCCGCGCCACTATACAACGCGATCAACTGATGGATTAGATCCTAGTGGATATAAACAAGGGAGTAACAACTCGACCTCGTGTCGCTAATTTTTATGAACATTATTCCTTTGTATCTTTTATTGAGCCTCTTAGGGTAGAAGAAACTTTGAAGGATCTGGACTGGGTGATGGCCATCACTACACCAAAAAAACTTAACTTCCCAAAGCCAAAACCATAGGAAGTTAGCGCTCCACTCTCGGAAGTTAGAAAAACTGTCGGAAGTTAGCTAATCCCGTCGGAAGTTAGCCTCTCAAAAGGTTTTGGTCGAAAGTTAGCTTAACTTCTAAGGGGCCTCTTGGAAGTTAGTTAACTTCCTAGAGCTAGAAATGCCTCTCAGAAGTTAATGGCTAACTTCTTAGAGGCAAATATCCTCTTGGAAGTTAATGGCCAACGCTGTTGGCCCCATGGATGCGCCGTTACGCATTTAACTTCCGACCGTTTTATAGTGCCTCAAGGAAGTTAGTGGCTAACTTCCTAACGTTTTGCCATGCCTCTTGGAAGTTAGCTACCTAACTTCCTACCGTTTTACTATGCCTCTAGGAAGTTAGGCCTACCGTTTACTATTCCACTAGGAAGTTAAATTGACCAGCACTAAAAATGCTATTTTATTTTCATTATTCACCACATTGCACACATAACAAATATACAATAGCCACAATACAACACATGTCACATATAACATCTCATATACAAAATAACAACATCAAATCCAGCATCGAGAATAGTCTCACAAGCCACAATGCACATATAACATCCATAATTCACAATAGTCTCGCAAGACACAAAAGTTTCAAGTATCACAAAACACATCAAATGGAAGCTCACTACTGCCGATTAGCATCGAGAATCAACGACGAGTGATGTTCACAACCTCCAGTAGCGAAAAGCGCGTTAACAAAGTCTAAGTTGTCATCTTGTTGCTGCACCGGCAAGGTAGTTGGTGGGGTCTCATATACCTATACAAATGACATTCATCGAGTTACATCGTAATATAACAAGTAAATGATGATGAATTTGCATACCTGATGTGCGGTAGGTGGAGGTGAAGACCAAGGAAAATGTACAAGAGGTGGAGGTGGGGGAGCCATCGGGAACTATATCCCTTGGGCTTGTACTAGTTTCTACAAATTTGACAAATTCATTGATGTCAGTTGTTGGGGACTTGTTCTCAAATGCTATGAATCAAGAACAAGGCAACACGAAGATGTTAAATATTAAATATCCTTCGACCGCTAAAGCATTATCTCCTTAGGGGTTTAATGAACTCCGGACGAAGGATATAAACATAATATTACGAAGGTGACAAAAAATAACATAAAACGATATAAAATGTAAAACATTATAGATAGATATGTTGGAGATAAATGACACCATTCATACATTTATTTTTAATACAATGTCTAAGGTATGATTATACCTTCGCCTTGACACGCAATAATTCCCGAATGATGCTTTTGCAATTACAGGAATGCGTGAACAGTAAAGGAATACTGTTCACTATTTATAGACACAGGACACAGCCTGTGAACTATTACAATCATACCCCTCATAAAAATTTACAACATCGACTCAAACTCTTATGGACTAAAAGGTCATTCTATCTTTAAGTCGGTTTGTAATTCCAAAGCTTCATGGACAACACCCTTCGGCATTACGTACAGACAACTTCAACCGAAACTGTTTCTTCCTGCAGGACCTTCGGCGACGAAGCATGGTCCCAACAGTAGCCCCTTCGCGGTGCTAGATCGTTTTTCGTAACGAGCTTGATCCGTGAAAAAAGTCTCTCAGGCTTCAGGAAGCCAAAGGTCCAAAAAACACCTTCCCTGAGCTCGTTGTCGAGAAACGATACAGCTTTCGAGCGCGTAACGATTCCACCATGCGAGTTCACTATTCTGGTTTTTGCGGTCCACCGTTCAGCGGGTGCGAGCAACCGTTTGCCTGGTGTAAAAATTCCCGACGATTCGCCTTCCTTCCTGCAACACTATATAAACAGACTGGTAGGTGTAAAGTTACCACAGCATTCATTGCTATTACACTGTTTTGCTGCCAAAATTTTTAACCATAGCCGAAGCTCGACTCCCGGATTCAGACGAAGCTCCAATTAGGTGCCTGCTTCGTCAGAAGAAAAGCTTCGTCAGAAGAAGAGGTTATTTAGTTCGCGAGAAACTTTTCAAGAAATTTGGAATTGGATGGCCAGATTACGCTCTACTGCTAGGGTTGAGCGTGAGGGAGGCGGAGTCGAAGGTGTAGAGACTGTTCCTATCTCCGAAGCAATGCAGCGATCCGGATTGGTGACTTTGGAAAGAATCCCTACTGCTGAAACTGCTGCCGAAACAGAACAAGCTGCTGCCGAAGCAGAACGAGGAGATATCGAGGAAGCTGGTTCTGATGATGATTACCATATCGCAGTACCGAGCAAGCCTAGTCATTTGGACTTCGGGAAATCAACTATCTCCAAGGCGGATTTCTCCAAGATGGTAAAGGCAGGCTACTTCAGAGAAGATGAGAAGAAGCTACTTCGCTTCGGGGGAGAGGAGACTACCCCGAAGCCGGAAAAGGATGAAATTGTTATTTTCAAGAGTTTTTTAAAGGCTGGGTTAAGATTTCCTTTGAATAGAATGATTTCTGATGTGCTGCAAAGGTTTGGGATCTATTTTCACTAGTTGACCCCCAACGCCATCGTCAGACTTAGCGTTTATATCTGGGCTCTCCGAAGCCAGGCGGTGGAGCCGTTTGCCGACAGCTTCTGTCGGGTACATGAACTGCATTACCAGACTAAGGCTAGAAAGGATGGGTTGCACGAAAATTTTGGTTGTTACAATTTTGCCTATCGGAAGACCACAAAATTTCCTGTGATTAGCTACCGAAGCAAATGGCCGGTAGGGTGGAAGTCAGAATGGTTTTATGTTAAAGTTGACGAAGATAAGGAGAAGCTAGTACAGAGCCCTCTTGAACTGATCTTCGGAGAAACAAGACCTCGTTGTAGAATGACAACCGAAGGTCCAACTTGGGCCGCGCTAGCTGAATTCAAAATCATTGCAGAACACATTGGCACTAGAGATCTAGTGCATGAATTTTTGGCCTTCAGAGTATTTCCGACCATGAAGGAGTGGACTATGCCGAAGCTTAAAGGAGAGAAGAAAGAAGGGGAGCTTGTCCGACTACCCTATCATTATAAGTTTAAGAAATACTTTAAAACGCCCTGCCAAGAATGGCTTGATACAATTGAAGTAATGAGTAATGAAATCCTTGGAAATTACTCCAAAAAAGAGGACCAACTAATGACAGCAGCCTTTGGCACTCGGCCGAAGCGAAGGCTGAACAGGGTGCTCGATGCCATAGGTTTTGAATACGCTGATTATGATCGCTTGGTCGGAGATACTGGAGGCCCAAAGCGAAAAAGGATTTCTAGCGCTGCTGACGAAGAGGTCGCCAAGGTAACTAAAAAGAAAAGGGGAGATTCTGAAAAACTTAGCCCTGAAGAATTGAATCCTGAGCCGAAGGTGGCTACTGGAGGAAAGAGGAAAACTGCATCTCCAGAACCAAGATCGTTGGTTCAAGAAGAAGATACTCCTGCAACGCCTTCTGCTGTTGAAGTAGAAGAGATTATGAAGGTAATGACTGAACCCTTGCCTGTGAAGCTAAGTCCGCTGTCGTTGGAACTGACGAAGTTTTTTCAGAAGGACAAGGCAGCTTCGGCAGAAGAAGGTCCTGCACTGCCGAAAAAACGAAGGATTATTCAAATAGCAGATGTAATTCACGGGACACCATTGCCGACACCGGCATCAAGAATTGCTATTGACCAGACTGCCGAAGCTAAGGGCGCCACAGCCGAAACCACCACCAGAGCGGAAACCTCCAAAGCTAAAACTGGTGCAGCCGAAGCTGCCATGGTTGAAACTGAAGCTGCAGAAGATCTGAACCTGGACGAAACACTTGAAGTTATTGATAACATACTCTTAAAAATGACTGAGGAAGAATCTGCTGCGGCCGCGGCGAGCACAGGCACTGAAAAAGGGAAAAAACAAGCTGAAGACATTTTGGAGGAGGAAGATTTTGAATTTCAAGATTTACTTGGGCAAGAGCTGACAGATGCTGAAAAAGCAGAGCTTAAAAGGTGTGCCATAGCCTGCGGATATAAGCCAGGGGCTACACTGTTTGGTGGGGTTAACGAAGGAAAACTGAGGTGCCTTCGAAACCGCGTCGAAGCTAAAATTGTTAGAACTCTCTGCAAAAACATTGGGTTACCGAAGCTGGAGGTAGACCTCTGTCGCTACCAACGGCACCATATCGCTGGAAGTTTGCTTTATGCCAACTTCAAGGTAACAAATATTTTTGTTATTTCATTATTATTATTATCTTTTAGGTCGTTTTCTAACGAAGATCTTTTCGACAGAGCATACTGTTAAGTAAAGTTCTAAAAATGCAACAAGATCTCGAAGAAGAGAAGAACAAAACCGTCATCCAAAATTTGGCTGAAAAAGTTGAAAACTACGAAGCTGATTTGAAAAAGAAGGATTTCACCATCCAAGATCTTGAAATGATGGTCAAAGAGCACGAAGGTGCATTAGAAAAGAAAGATTTTGTTATTCAGTATATGGAGGGTTCTTTGGCTGAAATCCAAACTGAGAATAACAGCTTAAAGAATGAATTGCTCCAACAATCAGAAAAATTTGAGCAAGAAAAGAAATATCTCGAAGCAAGGCTAAAAACTGAGGTGGATAAAAATTCAATTTTGCAGAAATCCTTTAAAGAACTTCAAGAGAAATGCCTTAGCTTCGGCAGCCGATGCGTGCAACGGCTGAAGGATGTGTTCCATTCTGTCGGAGCTAGCTCTACGAAATTTACACCTTCAACTGATAATCTGCCCAGCACGTTAGAATATATTGAAGGCGAGGTTGACGCCCTTGACGAAGTTATTGGTGGGCACGCCGACTTCTGCGCCCTAGTAGCTTCTCGGGGCACAGCCACCGCTTTTCTGAAGACTGGCTGCACGCATGGAAATATTGTGAACAGACCAAACTTCAACTTGTCAGCATCAGATCTGATAAATATCCCAAGCCTAGCCCGAAGCATCGGGAATAGATTCATGACCCAGATTTGGGTAAGTGGCGGGCGAAAAATGGCGGGTGACGAAGCTCGAAGTCACCTTAAGCCGGTAAGAAACCTACTTTTGTTACTTTTACCTTCTCCCTGAAATTTGCACCTTTCTTATCTTGCTGTTTGATGTACGCAGGATGACGAAGCTGAAGTTTGACAAAGTTGAAGTTTGACGAAGCCTAGCCTGGAGCTTGATAATTGTTTATAATATGCTGTCCTGCAAAAATTCTGGAGAAACTTTTGTAATATAGTTATGGAACAACTTATGTAAATTTGTACATACCTTGTAATATATTTTGTTTCTGCTGTCTGCGTACAATCTGCTTTGCTGTGGACGAAACTTCTCTTTTGAGCCGAAGGCGAAAAACACCTTCCCTTCTTTTCGTACACAACGAAGCATGAAAATTTTCCTTCGAGTTTTTCCTCATCGCCGAAGTATCTGTGCTTTTATGCGGTACAATGATGATCCTATATATGTCTAAATGCATGTTTATGAATGCAAATGACATGATGAGATGCATTGTGCAAATGAATATCAAAATACATAATCATAGTCCTTTAGCGTTGACTTTTCGCTGTAAGCCTCCCTTAGGAGCTTCTTCGCCTTTTACTTTCAGCGGAATCAGCGTTTATTTTTCGCTGTAAGCCTCCCTTAGGAGCTTCTTCGCCTTTTACTTTCAGCGGAATCAGCGTTTATTTTTCGCTGTAAGCTCTGCATTCCCTTAGGAACGACTTTTGAGCTTCTCCCTGTTTCCTTTTCTTTTTCCTTTTGCCTTTACATTTACATTTTTTGGGGGATATCACTCTCATAAAATTGAAATAAGGAAAATTACATGTTGTGACCCCATTAAAAACCTTTCTCCCCCTTTGGAAAGGAAAAGGGTGCCACGAAAAAGAATATAAAAAATTACATCAGGCTAAACATAATATCGTCGAAGCTCATCCGCATTCCATGATCTAGGAATGTCGTTGCCGTCCATATCCTTCAATCTGTAGGAACCGGGTCTTGACGAAGATACTACCAAAAAGGGGCCTTCCCACTTCAGCTGTAATTTGCCTGCTGTCTCAGGGTTGGCTACTCTTCGAAGTACCAAGTGTCCTGGTTCAATGTTCTTCAGCTTGATTTTTCTGTCACGCCATTTTATTGTTTCAGCTTGATATTTATTGATGTTTTCCACAGCTTGAAGTCTGATCCCTTCAATAGCATCTTTTTCTACAGAGCAATCAGCTTCGTCTTTGCCTTCTGCCGAAGCTACTATCCTTATTGATCCTGCTTTGGCCTCTTCTGGGGTTATTGCTTCGTCACCGAACAATAGTTTAAAGGGCGTAAAACCTGTTGACCTTGACATGGTTGTGTTATGGCTCCATACCACTTTGATTAGCTCGCCAGGCCATTTTCCCCTAGGCTGGTTGAAGATTGACTTTATTATTCCTGTCATTATGATCCCATTGGCTCTTTCGACAAGTCCATTTGACTCTGGGTGTCGAACTGATGCAAAATGGATCTTCGTGCCAATTCGATCACAAAATTCTCTGAAGGCTTCAGAATCAAACTGTGTCCCATTATCCACAGTAATGGCCTTCGGCACTCCGAAGCGACAAACAATGTTCTGCCAGAAAAACTTTTGAATAGTAAATGAAGTTATTGTGGCTAAGGGCTTTGCCTCAATCCATTTGGAAAAATACTCCACTGCCACTACCACATATCTTAAGTTCCCCTGTGCTGGTGGTAATGGGCCTAGCAAATCAAGGCCCCACCTCTGCAATGGCCAAGTGGGTTGTATCAATTGAGTTAAAGACGAAGGTTGTTTTTGATCTCTTGCACATTTCTGACAACCTTCGCACTTTTGGACTATATCCGCTGCATCCGAAGCTGCCTTTGGCCAATAAAATCCTTAGCAAAAAACTTTCCCAAGCAAGGGCCTAGATCCAATGTGAGATCCACACAGGCCTGCATGTATTTCCTTCATTAATTCTATACCTTTGGATCTGGATAAACACTTGAGCAATGGGGAACAGACCCCACGCTTGTATAACTCCCCTTCTATTATGACATATGGTCGAGCTCTTGCTTCTATTCTCCTGTTATAAGCTTCGTCGTCTGAAAGAAAATTACCCTGAAGGAAAGAGACGGTCTCGGTTCTCCAATCCTCGCTATAAACAGGGGATATATTAAGGATTGCTCTTTCAAGAAGCTCGACCAAAGGTGCTTTTATTGTTTCGAAAAATACTTCCGAAGGTATGGGCAGCCCTTGGGCTGCTGACTTGGCCAATAGATCAGCATATTCATTTTCTCCACGAGGAATATTTTTGACAGAGAAACCTTCGAAGGAAGCCTCAATCCTTCGGACTGTATCTAGATACTTTTCAAGCTTCGGGTCTCTTGCTTTATAGCTCTTGTCAACATGACCAGAAATAACTTGAGAATCAGTTTTAAGAATGGCCCTTCTGATTCCCATTGCCTTTAACTTCCGAAGACCCAAGAGCAGAGCTTCATATTCAGCGATATTATTTGTGCAACTAAAATCAAGTCTTGCCGCATAACAAGTTTTAACTTTGGAAGGTGAAACCAACACAGCAGCTGCTCCTGCTCCGAAGGTTCCCCAAGACCCATCGCAAAACATTGTCCATGCTTCGGCATCTTTATTTGTTTCTTCCTCCTGAGCCCCTGGCGTCCAGTCAGCAATGAAGTCTGCTAACGCCTGGGACTGAATCGAGGATCTATGAACATAATCAATACAAAATTCATTGAGCTCTGCAGCCCATTTTCCAATCCTTCCAGTAGCTTCTCGGTTTCTCATAATATCCTTCAGAGGTTGTGAAGAAGGAACAATTATGTTGTAAGCTTGAAAATAATGCCGAAGCTTCCTGGAGGCCATCAAAACAGCATACAGTACCTTCTCCAATTCTGTATAATTTTTCTTCGACAAACTAAGAACCTCGGATACGAAGTATATTGGGGCCTGCCTCTTAACTTGGCCTTCAAGCTTCTCCTGGACAAGTGCTGCACTTACCACTGAGTGCGAAGCTGCCACATATAATAACAAAGAGCCCCTGGCGTTGGTGGAGTTAATGTTGTTAGATCTATCAAATATTGCTTCAGGTCTTCGAAGGCTTTCTGCTGGATTGGTCCCCATTGAAAGACTTCGGCTGACTTCAGCACTTCGAAGAATGGTAAGTTTCTCTCTGCCGATCTGGATATGAATCTGTTAAGAGATGCCAGCCTTCCCGTCAATCTTTGAGCCCCCTTTTTTGTGCTTGGTGGTTCCATTCGAAGTATAGCTTCGATTTTACTTGGATTAGCCTCAATTCCCTTTGTTGAAACTAGGCAACCAAGAAATTTCCCCTTCTTTACTCCGAAGACACATTTTTCTAGATTCAGCTTTAAACCAGCCTGTCTAAAATTAGCGAAGGTCTCCTGCAAATCAGCGATGTGGTTATCTTGCTTCGTGCTTTTTACAATGATGTCATCAACATAAGTTAGTACATTCCTGCCTATCTGAGAATGAAGAACCTTCGTTGTCATTCTGCTGAAGCTTCCTCCAGCATTATTAAGCCCCTCAGGCATCCGAAGGTAGCAATATGTCCCACTAGGGGTTATGAAGCTGGTTTTCGGTTCATCCTCCTTCTTCATCCAGATTTGATGATAGCCTGAATAGCAATCCAGCAAACTCATAAGCTCTGACAAAGCTGCTGCATCGACTAAGGAATCTATCCTTGGCAATGGAAACTCGTCCTTCGGACAAGCCTTATTGAGGTCAGTAAAATCAATACACATTCTTCATTTACCATTGGCCTTCTTCACCATAACAGTGTTAGCCAACCATTCTGGGTATTTCACCTCTCTAATAACTCCAGCACTGAGGAGTCTTTTCACTTCATTCCGAGCACCTTCGGCCTTGTCATCAGACATCTTCCGAAGTCTCTGCTTTCTGGGTCTGAAGGATGGGTCAACATTGAGCGAGTGCTCAATAACATCCCTGTTAACTCCGCAAAGATCATTAGCTGACCAGGCAAAAACAACTTTATTGTTGAACAGAAACCTTATCAAGGTTTTTTCCTGCTCTTTAGACAATTGAGATCCCAATAGCACCTTCTGATCTGCTATATCCTCACATAAGAGCATGGGCTTCGGCTGATCAGCTGAAGCAGCTTTTTCCCTTCTAAACTTGTATTGCTCACATGCCTCAGCTCCATCTATGTTATGGATTGCTTTTGAATCTGACCAATTTCCTTCGGCCCTTCTGGCAGCTTCCTGACTTCCATGAATAGCAATAGGCCCTTGGTCCGAAGGTATCTTCATGCAGAGGTAAGCTGGGTGAAGAATTGCTTCGAAGGCATTGAGAGTACCGCGACCAATGATAGCATTGTAAGGATACTCCATGTCAACAATATCAAACACAATCTGCTCAGTCCTTGTGTTGTTAACAAATCCGAAGGTTACCGGCATGGTAATCTTCCCAAGTGCTACAATTTGTCGTCCTCCGAAGCCACAAAGAGGGTGCGTAGCATCATGGATCTTGTCTTCGGGCTCTTGCATTTGTCTGAAAGCTTTAGCAAATATGATATCAGCTGCACTGCCTGTGTCAACCAAAACATTATGGACCAGAAATCCTTTGATTACACAAGAGATAACCATAGCATCATTGTGTGGGTAATCCTTGAGTTGGAGATCTTCTTGGGAGAACGTAATTGGAATATGAGACCATCTTGACTTGATGAAGGGTCCTTGCACCCCAACATGTTGTACCCTTCTCTGTGCTTCCTTCTTCTACTTTTTGTTGGCTGGCTCTGAGCATGAACCACCTATTATCGGGAGTAACAGCTTTGGGGCCAAAGCAGCTCTAGCTTGATCGTTGAACGAAGCCATCAGCTCAAAAAAGTGGAAGTGTGTTGACCGGAGGTGGGCGCCAATGTTGGGACTTGTTCTCAAATGCTATGAATCAAGAACAAGGCAACACGAAGATGTTAAATATTAAATATCCTTCATCCGCTGAAGCATTATCTCCTTAGGGGTTTAATGAACTCCGGACGAAGGATATAAACATAATATTACAAAGGTGACAAAAAATAACATAAAACGATATAAAATGTAAAACATTAAAGATAGATATGTTGGAGATAAATGACACCATTCATACATTTATTTTTAATACAATGTCTAAGGTATGATTATACCTTCGCCTTGACACGCAATAATTCTCGAATGATGCTTTTGCAATTACAGGAATGCGTGAACAGTAAAGGAATATTGTTCACTATTTATAGACACAGGACACAGCCTGTGAACTATTACAATCATACCCCTCATAAAAATTTACAACATCGACTCAAACTCTTATGGACTAAAAGTTCATTCTATCTTTAAGTCGGTTTGTAATTCCGAAGCTTCATGGACAACACCCTTCGGCATTACGTACAGACAACTTCAACTTGTTTCTTCCTGCAGGACCTTCAGCGACGAAGCATGGTCCCAACATCAGTGTTTTAAATCAAGGCATAACTTAAAGTGAAAGATCTTTTTTTAACTTACTTGTATCAGTGCTTGCTGTTGTTGAAACTGAGCAGCATAGTATTTTTGTTGCGCAGCATGTTGCCTCAAGTATTCCTCCTAGACCCTTTGTTGCTTCTGATGTTGCCTAAGCTCTTCTTGTAGTCGCTCACCTAGAACACTCCTGATAACCTACAACGACATGGGTTTGAAAACCTTGAGTACGAAGTGTACTTTCGCAAGTCTTACCCGACTAAGGAAAAATACTTTCAAGGATATGCTGGTTAAATAGTAATCAAGGAAAGGCTTGAGCAAAAATCAACTTAGATACTTTTGCAGAAATAGCTTACTAAAGTGAGTCCTTACTTTCAATATTCTAACGCTGAATTAAATATTAATAGACTCTACTTGCATCTAGTCTAATTTCACCATCTCATCAATACAACATTATTTTTATTCATAATATTTACATCCTGACCTAGGTTACAGGTCAGTGATCAAGTCTCCACTGTCCGGGGATATAACAGTGATCTGAATCGATTTACTCAGCTGAGGATCTCTAACCACACGATATATGTTTCTTGTAACTCGTGCATATGTCTACTGAAAGTCGCCTAGAGGGGGGTGAATAGGGCGAAACTGAAATTTACAAAGTTAATCACAACTACAAGCCGGGTTAGCGTTAGAAATAGAAATGAGTCCGAGAGAGAGGGCGCAAAACAAATCACGAGCGAATAAAGAGTGAGACACGTGGATTTGTTTTACCGAGGTTCGGTTCTCGCAAACCTACTCCCTGTTGAGGAGGCCACAAAGGCCGGGTCTTTTTCAACCCTTTCCCTCTCTCAAACGGTCCCTTGGACCGAGTGGGCTTCTCTTCTCAAATCAACCGGGAACAAAACTTCCCCGCAAGGACCACCACACAATTGGTGTCTCTTGCCTCGGTTACAATTGAGTTTTGATCACAAGAACAAATGAGAAAGAAAAGAAGCAATCCAAGCGAAAGAGCTCAAAAGAACACAACAAATCTCTCTCACTAATCACTAAAGCCTTGTGTGGAATTGGGAGAGGATTTGATCACTTTGGTGTGTCTTGTATTGAATGCCTAGCTCTTGTAAGTGGTTGAAAGGTGGAAAACTTGGATGACTTGAATGTGGGGTGGTTGGGGGTATTTATAGCCCCAACCACCAAACTAGCCGTTTGGTGGAGGCTGTATGTCGCATGGTGCACCGGACAGTCCGGTGCACACCGGACAGTGTCCGGTGCGCCAGCCACGTCACCAGGCCGTTGGGTTCCGACCGTTGGAGCTCTGTCTGCTGGGCCCGCCTGGATGTCCGGTGGCGCACCGGACATGTACTGTAGAGTGTCCGGTGCGCCACATCGCGCGTGCCTGACTTCTTCGCGCTCTGGCGCGCATTAATTGCTTCTGCAGGTGACCGTTGGCGCGAAGTAGCCGTTGCTCCGCCGTTACACCGGACAGTCCGGTGTACACCGGACATGTCCGACGAATTATAGCGGAGCGGTTTCTCAAAGCTGGTGAGTTCAGAGTTGCTTCTCCTTGGAGCACTGGACACTGTCCGGTGTACACCGGACAGTCCGGTGAATTATAGCACGGCGGCTCTGAGTTTTCCCGAAGGTGCGAAGTTTAGCTTGGAGTCCCCTGGTGCACTGGACACTGTCCGATGGTGCACCGGACAGTCCGGTGCGCCAGACTAGGGTGCCTTCGGTTGTCCCTTTGCTCTCTTTTATTGAACCCATTCTTGGTCATTTTATTGGCTTGTTGTGAACCTTTGGCACCTGTAGAACTTATAAACTAGAGCAAACTAGTTAGTCCAATTATTTGTGTTGGGCAATTCAACCACCAAAATCAGTTTAGGAATATAGGTGTAAGCCTAATTCCCTTTCAATCTCCCCCTTTTTGGTGATTGATGCCAACACAAACCAAAGCAAGTATAGAAGTGCATAATTGAACTAGTTTGCAATATGTAGGTGCAAAGGTTACTTAGAATTTGAGCCGATAAATATTACTTACTAGATATGCATAGATTGTTTCTTTGTTTTTAACATTTTGGACCACGCTTGCACCACATGTTTTGTTTTTGCAAATTCTTTTGTAAATCCTTTTCAAAGTTCTTTTGCAAATAGTCAAAGGTAAATGAGTAAGATTTTGAGAAGCATTTTCAAGATTTGAAATTTTCTCCCCCTGTTTCAAATGCTTTTCCTTTGACTAAAAACAAAACTCCCCCTCAAATAAATTCTCCTCTTAGTGTTCAAGAGGGTTTTAAGATATCAATTTTGAAAATACTACTTTCTCTCCCTTTTGAACACAATAAGATACCAATTTGAAATTCACCAATTGAAAATCATACGTTTTAAAAATTAGGGTGGTGGTGCGGTCCTTTTGCTTTGGGCTCATACTCTCTCCCCCTTTGGCATAAATCGCCAAAAACGGAATCATTAGAGCCCTTTGCTAACTACTTTCTCCCCTTTGGCAAATAAAACATATGAGTGAAGACTATACCAAAGACGGAGAATTGCTCGGAGCGACGGCGAAGGATGAGTAATAGAGTGGAGTGGAAGCCTTTGTCTTCGCCGAAGACTCCAATTCCCTTTCAATACACCTATGACTTGGTTTGAAATTCACTTGAAAACACATTAGTCATAGCATATATAAAGGAGACATGATCAAAGTATATTTATGAGCTATGTGTGCAAGATATCAAAAGAAATTTCTAGAATCAAGAATATTTAGCTCATGCCTAAGTTTGGTAAAAGTTTGTTCATCTAGTGGTTTGGTAAAGATATCGGCTAATTGATCTTTCGTATTAATGTATGCAATTTCGATATCCCCCTTTTGTTGGTGATCCCTAAGAAAATGATACCGAATGGCTATGTGTTTAGTGCGGCTATGCTCAACGGGATTATCCGCCATGCGGATTGCACTCTCATTATCACATAGAAAAGGAACTTTGGTTAATTTGTAACCATAGTCCCGCAGGGTTTGCCTCATCCAAAGCAATTGCGCGCAACAATGGCCTGCGGCAATATACTCGGCTTCGGCGATTGAAAGAGCAACCGAATTTTGCTTCTTTGAAGCCTAAGACACCAAGGATCTTCCCAAGAACTGGCAAGTCCCCGATGTGCTCTTTCTATTGATTTTGCACCCTGCCCAATCGGCATCCGAATAACCAATTAAATCAAATGTGGATCCCCGAGGGTACCAAAGCCCAAACTTAGGAGTATAAGCCAAATATCTCAAGATTCGTTTTACGGTCGTAAGGTGAGATTCCTTAGGGTCGGCTTGGAATCTTGCACACATGCATATGGAAAGCATAATGTCCGGTTGAGATGCACATAAATAGAGTAATGAACCTATCATCGACCGGTATACCTTTTGATCGACGGATTTACCTCCCGTGTCGAGGTCGAGATGCCCATTGGTTCCCATGGGTGTCTTGATGGGTTTGGCATCCTTCATTCCAAACTTGGTTAGAATGTCTTGAGTATACTTTGTTTGGCTAATGAAGGTGCCCTCTTGGAGTTGCTTCACTTGAAATCCTAAGAAATACTTCAACTCCCCCATCATTGACATCTCGAATTTTTGTGTCATGATCCTACTAAATTCTTCACATGTAGATTCGTTAGTAGACCCAAATATAATATCATCAACATAGATTTGTCATACAAACAAATCATTGTCAAGAGTTTTAGTGAATAAAGTAGGATCAGCCTTTCCGACTTTGAAGCCATTAGCTATAAGGAAATCTCTTAGGCATTCATACCATGCTCTTGGGGCTTGCTTGAGCCCATAAAGTGCCTTAGAGAGCCTATAGACATGGTTAGGGTACTCACTGTCTTCAAAGCCGGGAGGTTGCTCAACATAGACCTCTTCCTTGATTGGTCCATTGAGGAAGGCACTCTTCACGTCCATTTGGTAAAGCTTGAAGCCATGGTAAGTAGCATAGGCTAATAATATGCGAATTGACTCAAGCCTAGCTACGGGTGCATAGGTTTCACCAAAATCCAAACCTTCGACTTGGGAGTATCCCTTGGCCACAAGTCGGGATTTGTTCCTTGTCACCACACCATGCTCGTCTTGCTTGTTGCGGAAGACCCACTTGGTTCCTACAACATTTTGGTTAGGACGTGGAACTAAATGCCATACCTCGTTCCTAGTGAAGTTGTTGAGCTCCTCTTGCATCGCCATCACCCAATCCGAATCTTGGAGTGCTTCCTCTACCCTGTGTGGCTCAATAGAGGAAACAAAAGAGTAATGCTCACAAAAATATGCAACACGAGATCTAGTGGTTACCCCCTTATGAATGTCGCCGAGGATGGTGTCGACGGGGTGATCTCGTTGGATTGCTTGGTGGACTCTTGGGTGTGGCGGTCTTGGTTCTTCATCCTCCTTGTCTTGATCATTTTCATCTCCCCCTTGATCATTGCCATCATCTTGAGGTGGCTCATTTCTTTGATCTTCTCCTTCATCAACTTGAGCCTCATCCTCATTTGGAGTTGTTGGAGATGCTTGCGTGGAGGAGGATGGTTGATCTTGTGCATTTGGAGGCTCTTCGGATTCCTTAGGACACACATCCCCAATGGACATGTTCCTTAGCGCGATGCATGGAGCCTCTTCTTCACCTATCTCATCAAGATCAATTTGCTCTACTTGAGAGCCGTTAGTTTCATCAAACACAACGTCACAAGAAACTTCAACGAGTCCTGAGGACTTGTTAAAGACTCTATATGCCCTTGTGTTTGAATCATATCCTAGTAAAAAGCCTTCTACGGTCTTAGGAGCAAATTTGGATTTTCTACCTCTTTTAATAAGAATAAAGCATTTGCTACCAAAGACCCTAAAATATGAAATGTTGGGCTTTTTACCGGTTAGGAGTTCGTATGATGTCTTCATGAGGATTTGGTGTAGATATAACCGGTTGATGGCGAAGCAAGCGGTGTTAACCGCCTCGGCCCAAAACCGATCTGGCGTCTTGTACTCATCAAGCATGGTTCTTGCCATGTCCAATAGAGTTCGATTCTTCCTCTCCACTACACCATTTTGTTGTGGGTGTAGGGAGAAGAGAACTCATGCTTGATGCCCTCCTCCTCAAGGAAGCCTTCAATTTGAGAATTCTTGAACTCCGTTCCGTTGTCGCTTCTTATTTTCTTGATCCTTAAGCCGAACTCATTTTGAGCTCGTCTCAAGAATCCCTTTAAGGTCTCTTGGGTTTGAGATTTTTCTTGCAAAAAGAACACCCAAGTGAAGCGAGAATAATCATCCACAATAACTAGACAATACTTACTCCCGCCGATGCTTATGTAAGCAATCGGGCCGAATAGATCCATGTGTAGGAGCTCTAGTGGCCTGTCAGTCGTCATGATGTTCTTGTGTGGATGATGAGTGCCAACTTGCTTTCCTGCTTGGCATGCGCTACAAATCCTGTCCTTCTCAAAATGAACATTGGTTAATCCTAAAATGTGTTCACCCTTTAGAAGCTTATGAAGATTCTTCATTCCAACATGGGCTAGTCGGCGGTGCCAGAGCCAACCCATGTTAGTCTTAGCAATTAAGCAAGTGTCGAGTTCAGCTCTATCAAAATCTACCAAGTATAGCTGACCCTCTAACACTCCCTTAAATGCTATTGAATCGTCACTTCTTCCAAAGACAGTGACACCTACATCAGTAAATAGACAGTTGTAGCCCATTTGACATAATTGGGAAACGAAAAGCAAGTTGTAATCTAAAGAATCAACAAGAAAAACATTGGAAATGGAATGGTCAGGAGATATAGCTATTTTACCCAAACCTTTGACCAAACCTTGATTTCCATCCCCGAATGTGATAGCTCGTTGGGGATCTTGGTTTTTCTCGTAGGAGGAGAACATCTTCTTCTCCCCTGTCATGTGGTTTGTGCACCCGCTATCGATGATCCAACTTGTGCCCCCGGATGCATAAACCTACAAAACAATTTTAGTTCTTGACTTTAGGTACCCAAACGGTTTTGGGTCCTTTGGCATTAGACACAAGAACTTTGGGTACCCAAACACAAGTCTTGGAGCCCTTGTGTTTGCCCCCAACAAACTTGGCAACTACCTTGCCGGATTTGTTAGTTAAAACATATGATGCATCAAAAGTTTTGAATGAAATGATATGGTCATCTGATGCACTAGGAGTTTTCTTCTTAGGCAACTTAGCACGGGTTAGTTGCCTAGAACTAGATGTCTCACCCTTATACATAAAAGCATGGTTAGGGCCAGAGTGAGACTTCCTAGAATAAATTCTCCTAATTTTGCTCTCAGGATAGCCGACAGGGTACAAAATGTAGCCCTCGTTATCCTGAGGCATGGGAGCCTTGCCCTTAACAAAATTGGACAATCTTTTAGGAGGGGCATTAAGTTTGACATTGTCTCCCCTTTGGAAGCCAATGCCATCCTTGATGCCAGGGCGTCTCCCACCATAGAGCATACTTCTAGCAAATTTAAACTTTTCATTTTCTAAGTTATGCTCGGCAATTTTAGCATCTAATTTTGCTATATGATCATTTTGTTGTTTAATTAAGACCATGTGATCATGAATAGCATTAATATCAACATCTCTACATCTAGCACAAATAGACACATGCTCAACGGTAGATGTAGAGGGTTTGCAAGAATTAAGTTCAACAATCTTAGCATGCAAAATATCATTGTTATCTCTAAGATCGGAAATTGTAACATTGCAAACATCTAATTCTTTAGCCTTAGCGAGCAATTTTTCATTTTCAATCTTAAGGCTAGCCAGAGAAATGTTTAATTCTTCAATCTTAGCAAGCAAATCATCATTATTATTTCTAAGATTGGGAATTGAAACATCACAGACATGAGAATCAACCTTAGCTAACAAATTAGCATTCTCATTTCTAAGGTTGTCAATAGTTTCATGGCAAGTGCTTAGCTCACTAGATAGTTTTTCACATTTTTCTACTTCTAGAGCGTAAGCATTTTTAACCTTAACATGCTTTTTATTTTCTTTAATAAGGAAGTCCTCTTGAGAGTCCAAGAGATCATCCTTCTCATGAATAGCACTAATCAATTCATTTAATTTTTCCTTTTGTTGCATGTTTAGGTTGGCAAAAAGAATGCGCAAGTTATCCTCCTCATTGCTAGCATCATCCTCATCACTAGAGGTTTCATATTTAGTGGAGGATCTTGATTTTACCTTCTTCTTTTTGCCATCCTTTGCCATGAGGCACTTGTGGCCGACGTTGGGGAAGAGGAGGCCCTTGGTGACGGCGATGTTGGCGGCGTCCTCGTCGGAGGAGGAGTCGGTGGAGCTCTCGTCCGAGTCCCACTCCCGGCACACATGGGCATCGCCGCCCCTCTTCTTGTGGTACCTCTTCTTTTCTCTTCTCTTGCCCTTCTTGTCGTCGCCCCTGTCACTGTCACTAGAAATAGGACATTTGGCAATAAAGTGACCGGGCTTACCACACTTGTAGCAAACCTTTTTGGAGCGGGGCTTGTAATCTTTCCCCCTCCTTTGCTTGAGGATTTGGCGGAAGCTTTTGATGATAAGCGCCATTTCCTCATTGTCGAGATTTGAGGCGTCGATTGGTTGTCTACTTGATGTAGACTCCTCCTTCTTCTCCTCCGTCGCCTTGAATGCCACCGGTTGTGCTTCGGGCGTTGAGGAGGTGCCTTGCTCGATGATTTTCTTTGAGCCTTTAATCATTAGCTCAAAGCTCACAAATTTTCCTATAACCTCCTCGGGAGACATTAGCTTATATCTAGGATCACCTCGAATTAATTGAACTTGTGTAGGGTTAAGAAATACGAGGGATCTAAGAATAACCTTGACCATCTCATGGTCATCCCATTTTTCGCTCCCGAGGTTGCGCACTTGATTCACCAAGGTCTTCAAGCGGTTGTACATGGCTTGTGGGTCCTCCCCTTGGTGAAGCATGAAGCGACCGAGCTCCCCCTCGATCATCTCCCGCTTGGTGATTTTTGTCACCTCGTCTCCTTCGTGCGCGGTTTTGAGTACGTCCCAAATTTCCTTCGCACTCTTTAACCCTTGCACCTTATTATACTCCTCTCGACTTAGAGAGGTGAGGAGTATAGTAGTGGCTTGGGAGTTAAAGTGGTGAATTTGGGCCACTTCGTCCGAGTCGTAGTCTTCATCCCCTACGGATGGTACATGTACACCAAACTCAACAACATTCCATATGCTTGTGTGGAGTGAGGTTAGATGATGCCTCATTTTGTCACTCCACATATTATAATCTTCACCGTCAAAAACCGGTGGTTTGCCTAATGGAATGGAGAGCAAAGGAGTATGTTTTGAAATATGGGGATAGCGTAGAGGAATCTTACTATACTTCTTGCGCTCTTGGCGCTTAGAAGTAACGGACGGCGCGTCGGAGCCGGAGGTCGATGGTGATGAAGAGTCGGTCTCGTAGTAGACCACTTTCCTCATCCTCTTGTGCTTGTCGCCTCTCCGATGCGACTTGTGGGAAGAGGATTTCTTCTCCTTCCCCTTCCCTTTGTTGGAGGAGTCTTTCTTCTCCTTCCTCTTGTTGCGGGACTCTTCCGATGAAGTCTCCCCGTGGCTTGTAGTGGGCTTGTCGTCGGTCTCCATCTCCATCTTGGCGTGATCTCCCGACATCACTTCGAGCGGTTAGGCTCTAATGAAGCACCGGGCTCTGATACCAATTGAAAGTCGCCTAGAGGGGGGTGAATAGGGCGAAACTGAAATTTACAAAGTTAATCACAACTACAAGCCGGGTTAGCGTTAGAAATAGAAATGAGTCCGAGAGAGAGGGCACAAAACAAATCGCGAGCGAATAAAGAGTGAGACACGTGGATTTGTTTTACCGAGGTTTGGTTCTCGCAAACCTACTCCCCATTGAGGAGGCCACAAAGGTCGGGTCTTTTTCAACCCTTTCCCTCTCTCAAACGGTCCCTCGGACCGAGTGAGCTTCTCTTCTCAAATCAACCGGGAACTAAACTTCCCCGCAAGGACCACCACACAATTGGTGTCTCTTGCCTCGATTACAATTGAGTTTTGATCACAAGAACAAATGAGAAATAAAAGAAGCAATCCAAGCGCAAGAGCTCAAAAGAACACAACAAATCTCTCTCACTAATCACTAAAGCCTTGTGTGGAATTGGGAGAGGATTTGATCACTTTGGTGTGTCTTGTATTGAATGCCTAGCTCTTGTAAGTGGTTGAAAGGTGGAAAACTTGGATGACTTGAATGTGGGGTGGTTGGGGGTATTTATAGCCCCAACCACCAAACTAGCCGTTTGGTGGAGGCTGTCTGTCGCATGGTGCACCGGACAGTCCGGTGCACACCAGACAGTGTCCGGTGCGCCAGCCACGTCACCAGGCCGTTGGGTTCTGACCGTTGGAGCTCTGTCTGCTGGGCCCGCCTGGATGTCCGGTGGCGCACCGGACATGTACTGTAGAGTGTCCGGTGCGCCACATCGTGCGTGCCTGACTTCTGCGCGCTCTGGCGCGCATTAATTGCTTCTGCAGGTGACTGTTGGCGCGAGTAGCCGTTGCTCCGCCGTTACACCGGACAGTCTGGTGTACACCGGACATGTCCGGTGAATTATAGCGGAGCGGATTCCCGAAGCTGGCGAGTTCAGAGTCGCTTCTCCTTGGAGCACCGGATTGCTCCGCCGTTACACCGGACAGTCCGGTGAATTATAGCGCGGCGGCTCTGAGTTTTCCCGAAGGTGCGAAGTTTAGCTTGGAGTCCCCTGGTGCACCGGACACTGTCCAGTGGTGCACCGGACAGTCCGGTGCGCCAGACCAGGGTGCCTTCGGTTGTCCCTTTGCTCTCTTTTATTGAACCCATTCTTGGTCATTTTATTGGCTTGTTGTGAACCTTTGGCACCTGTAGAACTTATAAACTAGAGCAAACTAGTTAGTCCAATTATTTGTGTTGGGCAATTCAACCACCAAAATCAGTTTAGGAATATAGGTGTAAGCCTAATTCCCTTTCATCTACCATTCACATGGATCCTCTACTTCATGAACAGGTCTGCGCCACCCAAGAGCACACCACCCCTTTTAGGCGGTACTTCGCCAGGAGGGTACGTGGCACTCTTGCTATCTCTCCACTCCCAGTGCGTGATTGTCTTTTCATGTATGGAATAGTCGGGTTCAAGCTTACCATGTCCCATATCCAAGGCATGTGGCCAGTTAAGATAGTCCTTGATCATTCAGGCCTACATACGCATCCAATCCTTAATTAACCTGGGTGGAGCATCACCAATTCCTAGCCCAAGTCTCGAGTTAAGTACTTCCACCCTTAGGATTGTTTTGTGTTCCTAAGGATGAAAAGAGAATTATAGGGAACTTTGCATTAAGATCCCACCATGCTCCAGATGAGAATATTCTTGTAGGTATAAGCCATCCTTCCTCAGGATAACCCCTGAGCTAGGCATTATTGCAAAAGACAACCTCTATCTACAAGATCAAGTAGGGCTAAGCATTTTTGTAAATCATATTTTGATACTTCAACAAAAGTATCTATAAAGGTGTGGATATCAAGGTAGGTGTTGGGGGGCTTTGTCTTCCGAAGGTCCTCAAAAACATGATTAACAATGTTTCCCAAGTGTGATATATGTATAGGAACCTTCGGACTCGGAATGAAGATATACACAATATGAAAAGCATGGTCGGGATGAAGGTTGAACCGGTTACAAAGCTACGCGCAAGGAAGCTTCGGCTCAGCAGCAGAAAAAGGAACCGAGTTAAAGAGGAAAAGGCTATCTAGTCCTCGATAGATTATCCTCAAGACAATAGTAAACATAAAGGGCATGAATGTAATTTTACACAGGCTGCCCCCTGTGCCTATAAATAGATGAACAGTGCCCCCGTACTATTCACACTGACTTGTATTCACTCGTGCGTCACACTTGGACTTCTACCTCCTGTCAAGCCGAAGGTACAAATATAATTCAATATTGTTTATGTTCATTTATGATGATATAAAAAAGATATATTAATGATGTCATATGATTATTCATGTCATTTCTCATGTTTCATATGCTTCTTCTTTCATTAATATATACTGCGATGATGAAGGTACGTCCTTCATGACCTTCATCTGAAGATCATTATATCCTAAGGGAGATAATACTTCGAAGGACGAAGGGCTTTAACCATTAACATTTTGTGTTGCCTTGTTCTTAATCTATGAAGCTTTTAAGAACAAGTCTCCAACATTGGCGCCCACCTCCGGTGAACTCAATCGACCACCTTCGGCAAGTCGTGACCTTCGTCATGCCACCGAAGAAAACTTCTTTAGGGCTAGGGGCTGTGCTGTAGCCACTGGACGTCAACTAGGACACACTGCGCGAAGCTCGAACTCAAAAGAGGAAGGCTACAAGTCCAACACCCCAGGAGGAGGAGTTGGACTAGGAGATAAGGGATCTCGAAGCTATCTAGCAGCAGGTTGAAAGGAAGAGAGAGAAAATGCTTCGTCTTTCTGATCTACAGAAGAAGATCGATGAAGCTGCTGAAGAAATACGTCATCTTACCCAAGATGACCAGGACCGAAGACCTCCACAAAGAGAGCTTCGTCAAGACAATTCATACTATGATGATGATTGGTATGATGATTTCCATCATAGAAATTTTGCTTTTGATGATGCTTCTCCTCTATCAGCAGAACTGCAGGCTACCCCATAGCCCCCATCATACAAGCCACCTTAGCTCCCCATGTATGATGGGCACTCAGATCCAAAGCAGTTCCTGATGAGCTACGAAGCAACTATATCTTCGTACGGGGGCAACCCGCAGTCATGGCGAAGTCCTTCGTCATGGCAGTTCAAAGTGTGGCCCAGACATGGTACTCTTCTCTCCGGCCAGGGACAATCACGTCATGGCAGAAGCTTAAGGACATGCTGGTCACCATCTTTCAAGGGTTTTAGACGAAACCAGTCACTGCTCAGGCTTTATTCCAGTGCACTCAAGACCATGAGGAGTATCTTCAGGCATATGTCCAAAGGTTCTTGCGTTTGAGAGCACAAGCGCCCACGGTGCCCAATGAAATCGTCATTGAGGCCATGATCAAAGGTCTTTGGCCAGGGCCTATGGCTCAATACTTTGCCAGGAAACCCCCTCAGACTCTGGAGAAGCTGCTTTAGAAAATAGATGAGTACATCCGGGTTGACAATGACTTCCGCCAAAGAAGGGAGGAAGCTTATAGATTTTCTGAGATGACTAGGGGCTTCAGAGGAAGAATTCACCCTAGGCATGTCAGATCAATCCACAGCTCTAGTCAGAACGATGACAAAGGAGGCCACCTTCAGAGGCCACAGCACAGCTCACAGTCTTCAGGACAACAGCAAAGTTCCTTCAGGCCACCATCTCCAAGGGGCCGAGGCGGTAGGGGCTTTGGAGGAAGATATGGGGATCAGCCCAGGAAAATCTATTGCTTATTCTGTGGTGAAGACAAGGGCCACACGACAAGAACCTGACAGATTACCACAAAAGCAAAAAGAGATCGCCGAAGCACAAGCTCGGCAGAATCAGTCGAAGCAGGTCCTACATACTGCTTCATGTCACTCTCCCTACATACCAGAGTATGTGGGCAACCAACCTGCAGCTTCTGTTGCTTCGGCAAGCCATTCACAAGCTTCCTAGCCTCAGCTTCCACCGCCACCACCATTGTAACCTACTTATACCCGAAGCCAGTAGCCAGAAGGGTGCCAGCACTCCCAACAACAACGTGACTTCAGAGAGGAGTTCGAAGCTCGTACAGTCAACAGCACTGTACCAGAATCAAAGCACATATACTGAGCAATATCCTACTTCTAAAATACTTTTATTTCCTATGCCATCTTGCTTTCTGTGTAAGGAACAAGCAATGAAAACTTAGTTTTAATTTCTTGTAATGATTCTGCCTATACCAGAATGAAATATATATTCTTCACAGATTTACGAAGCTCAAAAGTCATTCCTAAGGGAATGCAGAGCCAACATAAACGAAGCTACAAAAGTCGTTCTTAAGGGATCACAGCGTAAGTCTTTTGCTCCAAAGTCGTTCCTAAGGGAATGCAGAGCCAAATTTGATGAAGCTACAAAAAGCTGCTCCTAAGGGAGTGCAACGTAAGTTTTCTGCTCAAAAGTCGTTCCAAAGGGAATGCAGAGCCAAATACCACCGAAATATAAGGTGAAGAAGTTCAAAAGTCTTTCCTAAGGGGATGCAGAACTTATACCGCCGAAATAGAAGGCGAAGAAGTTCAAAAGGTGTTCCTAAGGGGATGCAGAACTTATATCACCGAAATAGAAGGTGAAGAAGCTCAAAAGTCGTTCCTAAGGGGATGCAGAGCTTGTGTATTCCAGTGTGGGCGTGTGGGTGTGTGTCTTCGGCATCCTCATCATTTTGCATCATATCATCACATCATTTCACATAACATTACATCATACATCATATTGCATTAACGGCACAAGAATCAAATACGAAGTCAATCATCGGCAAATGCTTCGTCAAAATGAAAATGTGCTAAGGCACGAAGTAAGCTTCGGGAAATACAGTTTTATCAGCCTTATCATAAGAAGGGATTTTTTCTTTACGAAGCATAAAAAGAAGGGAAGGTGTTTTTTCGCCGAAGGCTCAAAAACGGTATGTGTGTAAATTTCATGCATCGAAAAAAATAAATTGCAATAATTTACATATTCGATTCAATGTTGCATACATCAAATGTTACATAGTTTCATTACAAAAAGAGGTCTAATCTTCCTTTATTAGTTCTATACATCAAGTTTTTCAAAATGATTATTACAATAAAACTTATTCCTCTCTAAGGACTTTCTCTGCAATTTCGTCCAGTAATTTGTCGACGACTTCGTCGATAATGGATTCAGCCATGCTTATGATATCCAATGATTCCTTCATCTCTGGATCAGCTAGGGGATCGTACGGCTCCAGAGGCAGGGATAGTTCAGCTGAAGTAGGTAAACATATTAGTTCAAAGCAACAAGGCCAATACCAAAGCTGAATAATCAAGAAATAATACCTATACGACTTTTGCGGTCTGCAGCTTCTTCAGCTCGCTTTGCTTCTGCTCGGGCGTCGTGGGTGTCTTTTTCACTCTTTTTTATAATCTCGTGGGCCAGCTCTTGGCCACCCTTCACCTAGACATCATTATAAAATTTCCCACCCATTAAAGTTGCTTCAGCTGAAGGATCCTTCGTATTATCTATGGAGAAGGTAGCTTCGGCTTGGGCTATGGCCTTAACGTGATCACATCTGGCCTTCTCCAGAATAGCCGAGATTCACCGCGCACCCGAAAATGCGCAAAT
Source organism: Zea luxurians (assembly GCA_029449295.1). NCBI lineage: Eukaryota > Viridiplantae > Streptophyta > Magnoliopsida > Poales > Poaceae > Zea > Zea luxurians. Next base: position 5,555,632 of record JAOPSE010000102.1, read on the forward strand.
ATCCCCGCGATCATTCAATATTTCTTCGAAGGCTTCGGCTTCTCTGTTTATCCACTCAATAACACCTTCGGGGTCGCCTCGGATAAAATTTTCTTCAGAAGAATAGGCGCCCACTTTGGAGAAGCTAGTTTTTATTTTCTTCACGCAATCCAATGATTTTTCAAAACACCTTTCCTTGGATTTCTGAAGCTCTTCAACATTTTTCTCTAGCTTTTTCCCCAGTATTCACTGATCTCTTGCTTATGCTCTGCGAGAGCGCATTTCTCACTAACTTCGGTCAGTTGTCTCCGAAGGTCTTCAACCTCAGCTTTTTGAGCTTCGGCTTGAGCATTGTATTTAGTCTCGTCTTCTTTCATTTTATCTACCAATGAAATCAAAATCTTGTCTTTCTCTAGACCATCATTTCTTAGCTCAATCACCTCGATCCGAAGGTTGTTAACAGCTATTGCACAGCTTTTGTCCTCGGCGCTCTTCTGTACCCTCAAGGCATTACTAAGAATTAAGCCATGCAAAGAAGAAGAAAAAATTGAGTATGACATTAACATATTTCATTTTTCAACTTCAAAAATAACTTTTATACCTTTATACTGTTGTACGTGAGGCTATCAGCAAGATCATCCTTCGACATAACCGAAAGGCCATCTTCCAGCTTCGAAAATCCCATACTTTTAGCTATCTCCCGACAAACAGATATTTCTTTATTGTCTGGGAGGCAGTATAGGAAATCATCTTCGTTACTGCCATTGAACACTAAGGCCCCCTTCGGAAATTTTAGTCCTTGGGCATAGTGTTTGGCTTCTACTATTTCTTCTTTGGATAAATTCTTTCTCGAAGCATGTCGAATGATGTAGTCAACATCTTCGTTCAGAGCTTTAGGAGCAGGAGCTTCGGTCTTTTCTGGTACAATCTGCCCTGCTGTTTTGTCCTCGGGCGCGGCTGTTGGGGGCCTTCGTCCTCCGAAGGTCCTCAAAAACATGATTTGACAATGTTTTCCAAGTGGATTATGTGAACAGGTATCTTCGGTCTCAGAATTATAAAGCACGGTCAGGACGAAGCCTGAACCAGACGAAGGGCGAGCTGATTACCAAGCTCTACGAAGGTGCACAGCCGAAGCTGTGTGCAAGGAAGCTTCGTCACGATAGCGGAAAGGGGAACCGACTTAAAGATGAAAAGACTACGTGGGCCTCGACAGATTTCCATAAGTCATTAACAAATGTAATGGACATGGATGTAATTTTACGTGGGCTGTGTCCCGCGTCTATAAATAGATGAACAGTACTCCCGTACTGTTCACGCTGACTTGGCATTCGCTTTTGCGTCACGCTTGTACCTTCTACCTTCTCTCAGGACCGAAGGTATTTTTGTAATTTGAAATCATTTCTATTTTTCCATGTTAATAAAATAGAAATGATTTTATGATGATGTCTAAATTATATTCCATGTTTTATATGAATCCTTCGTCATTATTTGTTATATTTACGAAGGTATGTTTCTTATGACCTTCGTCCGAAACTCATTATTCCCGAAGGGGCATAATGTCTCGAAGGACGAAGGGCTTTAGCACTTAACACTTTTTATGTTGCCTTGTTCTTAATTCTAAGCATTTGAGAACAAGTCCCCAACATTGGCGCCCACCTCCGGTGAACTCACTTCCACTTCGAGCTTTTTTGAACACCTTCGGAAGGTATAGACCTTCACTATGGCGCCGAAGAAAGCTTCAGCGATTGGGGCTTCAGCACTGCAACCGCTGGACCACAACCAGGAGACCGTCTCTCTTCGGGAGGCCCGAAGCCAGAAGAGAAAGGCCGTAAGCCCGACGCTTCAGGAGGAAGAGCTAGACCAAGAAATCAGGGATATGGAGATCCTACATCAACAAGTGCAAAGGAAGAAGGAGAAGATGGCCCGGCTAGCTGAGTTGCAACGGCAGATAGACGAAGCCTCTGAGGAAGTCTGCCACCTCACCCATGATGAGCAAAACAGAAGGCCTCAGCAGAAAGACCTTCGTCAGGAGGGCTTCGTCAACGAAGATGACTGGTATGACAATTTCCATCAGGGAAATTTTGTTTTCGATGATGCTTCTCCTTTGTCCGCTGAGCTGCAGGCTACACCTTGGCCTCCATCCTATAAGCCACCTCAGCTTCCCATGTTCGACGGCCACTCAGACCCGAAGCAGTTCCTGATGAGCTACGAAGCAACAGTGTCTTCGTATGGGGGCAATGCTGCAGTCATGGCGAAGTCTTTCGTTATGGCCGTCAGGAGTGTTGCTCAGACCTGGTATTCCTCCCTTCGGCCAGGAACGATCACTTCATGGCAAAAGCTGAAGGATATGTTACTGACCAGCTTTCAAGGATTTCAGACGAAGCCGGTCACAGCTCAAGCCTTGTTCCAGTGCATTCAGGATCATGAAGAATACCTTCAGGCTTATGTCCGAAGGTTCTTACGTTTGAGGGCGCAGGCACCAACGGTGCCCAATGAAATTGTTATTGAAGCCATGATCAAGGGGCTTCGTCCTGGGCCTGCAGCTCAATACTTTGCTAGAAAGCTGCCTCAGACCCTGGAGAAACTGCTCCAAAAGATGGATGAGTACATTCGTGCTGACAATGAATTTCGCCAAAGAAGGGAGGAGGCCTTCAGATTTTCTGAAATGACCAGGGGCTTCGGAGGAAGATACTACCCGAGGCATGTCCGGTCCATCCACAGCTCCACTCAGAATGATGATAAGGGGAGTCAGCAGAGCAGACCGCAGTGCTCCTCACAGGCTTCGGGGCAACAACAAGCTTTCTTCCGGCCACCAGCTCCGAGAGGCAGAGGCGCCAGGGGCTTCGGCGGAAGATTCGGAGATCAACCAAGGAAATTGTTTTGCTTGTTCTGTGGAGAAGGCAAGGGCCATACCACCAGGACGTGCCATATTACAATCCAGAAGCAAAAGGAGATAGCCGAAGCTACATCTCAACAAGTTCAGCCGAAGCAGGTCATGCATACTGCTTCGTATCATCCGCCTTACATCCCACAGTACATAGACAACCACCCTGCAGCTTCTGTAGCTTCGGCAAGTCAACCTCAAGCTTCCTGGCAACAGCCCCCGCCTCCACCTCCATTGCAACAGGGTCAACAGCCAGAAGGGAGTCAATATGCTCCACATCAAAGGGACTTCAGAGAACAATCCGAAGCTCGCACAGTCAACAGCACTGTGCCAGAGTCGAAGCACATTTATTGACACATATCCTACCTTTGATAGCAGTCTTTTCCATTCAGTTCTATTCTCTGTAGCAAAAAACATTGATCGTTTCCATGTAATAATTTCGCTGTTTCCCACGAGGAAAATCTATTTTCTCCACAGGATTAAGTTGATGAAGTTTTTGTGTTAACAAGGAGGACCTTCGAAATATTAAAAATCCTTTGGATTAACAGAAAGTCGTTCTAAGGAACGCAGAGTAAGTTCATGAAGTCACAAAAAGCCGTTCCAAAGGGAGCGCAGTGTAAGTTTTCTGCTCAAAAGTCGTTCCTAAAGGAATGCAGAGCTTACAGCGAAAAGTCAACGCTGATACCGTCTAAGTAAAAGACGAAGAAGCTCCTAAGGGAGGCTTACAGCGAAAAGTCAACGCTGATACCGTCTAAGTAAAAGACGAAGAAGCTCCAAAGACGTTCCTAAGGGAATGCAGAGCTTACGAATAAATTTTGTGTGTATCTTCGGAACAAAGGTCATTTGCATAACATAACATCATCACATCATCTTGCATAGCATAAGCATCATACATCATATTGCATTTTGCAAGAGAAGGGTACACAGTATCGACCTTCGGAAGAATGCTTTGAGAAAGCAATATCGAAATTGTATAAATTCGGAATACAGCTTCGGAGAATATTTTTACGAAGCATGGACAAGCTTCGTCAGAGCAATATCGAAATTGTATAGCTTCGGAGAATGCTTTCACGAAGCATGGATGTGACTTATCAGAACAGTTTTAACGGAGAATATTTTCTTCACGAAGCATGAAAAGAAGGGAAGGTGTTTTTTCGCCGAAGGCTCAAAAATGGTATGTATGTAGAGTTTCATGCATCGTAAAGAATTGAATAATGAAAAGAAACTTGTATATTACATTCAAATGTACAAAATGTTACATAGATCACAATTTAAATGTTTTTTCTAAATAGCATCTAGTCTTCTCTTAATACTGCTTCGGCGGCTTCATTTAGAAGCTGATCAACAACTTTGTCCATGATAGCTTCGGCCATTTGTTTAATTTCATCATCACCTTTTGTGTGCGGGTCGGCAGTCGATTCAGCAGCTTCTGAGGCAAAAGAATATTTCTTCATTACTATTACAAACCGTGAGCAAAGTTTGAAACAAAAATTACAACACAATAAGAACGACTAATTAATACCTAATTGCCTTTCGGGCTCTGTACTTTTTTCGGCAGCTTCTGCCACTTTCCTAGCATCATGGATGCCTTTTTCGCTCCTTTGGATGATTTCTTTCGCCATTCCTTGGCCGCCGTCGTTCCAGATATCAGTAAAAAATTTGCCACCAACCACGCTTGCTTCGGCCGAGGGGTCCTTGATGTCTTCGGAAGATAAGGTAGCTTCGGACTGAGCTAAAAATTTTACATGCCCGCAACCTTTTTTCTCTAAGACAGAAGCAATTCCTCTGGCGCCCGAAAAAGCGCAGATATCGCCACGACTGCTCAGGATCTCCTCGAAGGCCTCTGCTTCGTGACTAATCCATTCCAGTGGACCTTCGATATTGCCTCGAGAGAAATTCTCTTCGCTGGAAAAGGCGCCCACGTTGGCGAAGCTGGTTTTAATTTTATTCACGCATTCTATAGATTTAACATAACATTTCCTCTGAGATGCGCGAAGCTCTTTAACTCTTAACTCCAATTTGTTGACCATATGATCACTGAGTTCTCGTTTTGTTTCCTCAAGCACGCGCTCCTCTCTAGCTCTAGCCAGCTGTTTCTGCAGATCTTTAATTTCACGCTTTTGGGCTTCGGCCTGGGCTTTTGAAGCAGCTTCGTCCTTCTTTACTTTGTCTACCAGCGTAAGCAGAATTTTATCCTTTTCCAGAGCTTCGTTTCTCAGTTTGATAACTTCGGAGCGCAAATTGTTGAACGCAATCTCATAGCTTTCATCTTCGGCGCTTTTTTGGGCTCTTAATGCGTTGCTTAGAATTAAGCCCTGTACGAAAAAGAATCCACATAAGAATATAGGAATGAATTACGTATTAAAAAAGTTTTTTCAAACGCTTAATTCCCAAACCTTTAGGCTATTGTATGCAAGACTGTCTGCGAGATCCTCTTTCGTCATGGCGCTTAATCCAGCTTCGAGCTTCGGAAAGCCTATACTCCTGGCCATCTCTCGGCAGACAGATAGTTCTTTATTATCAGGTAGGCAGTATAGGAAGTCATCTTCATTTGTCCCATTGAATATTACTGCCCCCTTCGGATATTTTAGCTCTTTCGCATAATGGTTGGCTTCATAAGTTTCCTCTGCAGATAGTTTCTTCCCCGAAGCGTGTCGTATAATGTAATCGCATATGCTGGCAGGAGCTTCAGGGATGGCAGTGTCAATTTCTTCAACTACAACTGGTTCTGATATTTTTATTGCTTCGGCTTCCAAAGGTTGCTCCTTGTAGGGCTCTGAAGGCCCAGCTTCAGCTTCAGCTTGTTGCATCGAAGCTTCAGTAGAAGCTTCAGCAACTTCAACACTCTTTTTTGGAGTTGTGCTTGAAGACTTGATTGTCTCCAAGACATCTAGTACGTTTACCATTCTTTTCCTTTTTGGGGTCACCGATGGCCCCTTTTGGTTTTTTATTGCTTCGACATTTACCGAAGGACTTAAGATTTCAGACATTTTTGGCTCGTCAACCTTCGGTTTCTCTGATTTTTCCGCTGAAGGCGCTTCAATCTTTTCTTCCATCTTCGGCACTGAAGCTGGTTCGGTAGCTTCAGAGGCCAAAGAGACTTCACCAATGAATTCTGGCACTGTGGCCGGCTCAATAAAGCGTGTCCGATGGGTGAGCACCTTCATCTTTTTTCTTTGAGGCGCTGGCTCACTAGGGGCACTCGTGGTAGCTTCTATCGCAGGAGAAGAATTTTTCCTTTTGCGACCCAATACCGGATAGTGATAGTCAGGGTACATAAACCCGACTGCGTCAAACACACGGTTGAGCCTTTTCTTTTTTCGGCCTCCGAAGGCTGCTGATAGCGCAGTATTTTCGGCCTTCGAATATGCCCCAAGTAGTTCATCACTTAAAGTTTCAATGCTCTTCAGCCAGTCATCATCAGGTTCAACAAATTTATCTGCATATTTGAATGTGTATTTTAGTCTAACTAGTCCGCCTTCGTCGGACTCTTTAATAGTTTCCTTCGGCATTTCCCACTTTTCTGCAAGTGGCCATACCCTGAAGGCAATGTGCTCTTGGACCAAGTCCCTTGTCCCAATGAAAGAGCAGACTATGCCGAAGGCTCTTTGGCATTCCTCGGCTACTTCGTCCATTTCAACCTTCGGCCTTCGAAGTCCGAAGCGTTGCCAGATGGGGTGCATGATAATACTCTTCACATTTTCTTGCGCTGTTAAGTCATTCTTCACATAGAACCACTCTGTCATCCAGGCTCCGGGCCATCTCTTCCGAAAGGTTGGCACAGGGCGGCTTGACCCAGAGCGGGCACCGAAGCTGTAACACCCAAAATTATTGTGATATTGTTCTTTTCCCCACGGCTTCGTCTCATATAACAGTTCATGAATATTGCAAAAACTTTTAGCATTTGGTTCTAAACCTTGACTTCTTGCAGCCCAGACAAATATCCCCATTCTTATGATAGCTTCGGGAGTAAGTTGATGAAGGTAGACTTGAAATGTTTTCAGTACCTCGACAACAAAGTTGCTCAGGGGGAATCGAAGCCCAGCCTTGAGAAAGCTTCGGAAAATCTGTAACACCCAAATTTGTAAACTATGGTAATGGAGATAATTCTCCTACTACTCTGTTTCAATTTAACTAAACATGAGAACAACCACATCTAAAGGGGTTAAGTGACTAATGTCAACTTGTGCATCATATTGGAGTTTCTATGTTTGTGCATTAAATAAAATAATAATAATAATAATAATAAGATAATGATTACTAGAAGATGGATTAAAACCCTAAATTGAAATTAGAGTTTGGAAATAAGAAAAAGAGAAAGGATATATATAAATAAATATTTTCAGACTTGGTATTGTTATTGAACAAATATAGTCGAGAATGAAGAGCCACAAAAGTTTGAATTCAAATTGAAGTTTGAATTTGGAAAGGAGAGAAAAGGAAAAGGAATTAGAAATGGAAAAAAAGAAAAGAATACTCCACCTAACTGGGCCAACAGACTAGAATTCGGCCCATTTACCTAAATCCCACCGCGCAGCCCATCTCCCTACCGCTGCGCCCTCAGCCGCCGTCTCACTGCCACGCGGGCCCGCCTGGCCAGACCCCCCTGCGCCCGCCAACTCGTGTCGCCTTGCTGCTCGGGTGGTTGACATGTGGGACCCGCTTGTCATCGTTTTCACCCGCACCTGAACAGAATCCGCGCGCGAAGATATCGCCCCTCGACCCGTGCGCGATTTCCGCGGGCGCCTCAACCAATCTCCACCGGGTCGGCCAAGCTCGGACTCACCCCTTGCCCTGTGATCCATATATTAAGCCTCGACGCCATCGGAAGGGCAGAACGCCATCGAGCAGGCGGGAGAAAGATGTTGATGCTGCCGTCGCTACCATCGAACTGCGCTCAGGGAGACGTTCCGGCCTCGATGACTGCTCGGAGAGGTTCAATGGGACCTAGCGATGGTGTACATGGGCTAACCAAGGCCGGGAGTCAATCACGTCACGGCCAATTGCTCACCGGAGCAACGATGTCCGTGGAGGACGGCGCCTCTCCGTGGGCAGGAATCCCTGCGCAACCCTCAACGGTAAGAACCCCACCAAACGACTCGTATCCGTTTCCCCATTGTGTTGCGTGGCCGGATTGGGGTATGGTGCGCCCTGGGTCGGATCGGTCGCTCGCCGGTGACTTCCGGTGGTGGTGCGCCGCCGCGCCTGGCAGCCGGTGGAAAGAAGAAGGAGCCTCGGCCGTTGGATCTTGGATCGGTGGCTGCGATTAGGTGTTAGGTCCCGATGGGGGTGGGCTGATCTTGTCCGTAGGATCTTGATCGTGGGGCCGTTCGCTCGAATGGTGTTGGGTCGTTGAGATTCGATCCAATGGTTAGCGCTCGACCAGCCTTCATAAAATCAGAACCATCCGATTGATCCCACGGCGTGCTCGGCGTTCCTGTTTATGAAAACTGTGATCCGATCCTGACCATCGGATTCTAATCGGACGGCCGTGATCAGTCGATACCCCTTCGGTTGGCAGATTTGCAAACGAACCCTTATAATGTTAGTTAATCAACCCGCCATCCTACTACACTGTGCTCTGTGCCTTAGGAAACTTATACCGAGAACCTTGGGCTTTCTGGAATTCGAGGCCCAGTCCAGAGGGTTATAAAATCATAGAAAATGATTTAGAAAATGATTTTTAGTGTTAAAATAAATCCAGAAACTTAATTAATTCATAACTAATTCATTTTAGCTCTAAATTGAGTCATTCCAATTCCTAAAATTTTGTAATAATATTCTCTACCATTTTGAATCACTGTTTTGACATGAACTCTGTCAGAAAATTTATTTATCATTTAATCATATTTTAATCACATTAAACCTTAGGAAAATCATAACTTAAAATCTACAACACCAAATTTAGTGATTCCAGTTCCTGTGGTTTTATTTTAATGTGTAGATTATTACTGTGTATTTTGTTCTTATGTTTGGTGTAATGTTAAATTTGCCTATACACTGTTTGTTTGTATTGCTACGACTAGTGCGAGGTCACGAGTCATCTGAAGATCATCCTGGTACCTGGATTCTCAAGGCCCAGGCAAGTTGTGCCCTTGATCACTTCTTTTTACCCAGCCATGTTCTAATTAATCATAATGATCTGCATAGGATAATTTTGATGGGACCCAATAGGTTACCCTAGTTTGTCTATCTTTATACCTTGTTTACCACTGAACTTTCTGGGTAGTACTTGCTAGTGCTATATGTGGTTTTGGGTATGGAGATACACCATTCATGATTATACTTTAGTTATCAGTTGTTATTTATGGTTCATGTTAAGATCATTATGTTAATTGGAACATGGAGAACCACCCGGGAAAACAGTGCTACCACGAGGGTGGAATGGGACGCCCTTGGCTGATTAATTAGGAAAGCTAGTGGAAGACTACCTTACCCGAAAGGGGCAAGGGCAGTAGGGGAGAGGTCAGTGTAGGGAGGCCCTCGGGAGGATTTTGCTGCGATGGCGGTCCTGCAAGGGATTCCTGCACTGGATCTTCCTATAAACTGTAGCGGGTTTTCGGAAGCTAGTGGAACTTTGTAAAGGCCTCGTAGTGGATCCCTAGCCATTCACCTCGGAAGTGTCTAAGGGCTTTGCAAACCCTGGCGACATGGGATACACGACTTGTGGGTAAAGATGCGCAACCTCTGCAGAGTGTAAAACTGGTATACTAGCCGTGCTCACGGTCATGAGCAGCTCGGACACTCACATGATTAATTTATGGAACTAAATTCAATTTGTCATATGCATTGCATTGCAGGTGATGTTGTTGTTACTTTTGTTCCATTACTTAATTGGGTTTGGTATTTACTTATACTTAGTAACTGCTAATAAAATTTTGACCAACTTTAAAAGCAATGCTCAGCTCTAACCATCTTCTTTGGTAAGCCTTACACTTCACATGAGCTCCCATCTTTGGCGAGTTCATGCACATTATTCCCCACAACTTGTTGAGCGATGAACGTATGTGAGCTCACTCTTGCTGTCTCACATACACCACAGGTCAAGAACAGGTACTACAGGATGATGCTCATGGAGGATGCTGTGATGAGTTCGTGAGAGGTCTAGGTCGTCGTCTCCCAGTCAACTTTTGGGTTGCTGGACTGTTGTCTCCTTATAATGTAATTATTTATTTTGTATAGAACTCCTGTTATATATAAAGATGTGACATTCGATCCTGTGCCACTATACATCATATGTATGAGACTTGGTCCCAGCATACCTGGTGTTTATGTTAACCCCGGGTTTTGGACCCCTAAAATCCGGGTGTTACAGAAGTGGTATCAGAGGAATGTTGACTGTAGGACGAAACCTAGATAGAACTGGACAGCCCTTACCTACTTACCTTTGCTACTCTGGTTCTTTTCTAAACTTGCCTTAATCTTTTCTCATCTATTTCCGCTTCACTCTGATTATTCTTACCTTGTCCTTCTAAAGACAAATGTGGATTTCACACTTTGAAATCCTGTGCCTAAAGTGACTTTAGGAATAGGAGACCTAATCCTAGGAACAAAAACAAAACTATTTTTTTTTAAGTGTTTATGTATTTGAATGTTTGTTCTTATGATATCTGTCTGATTTGGATCTTTGATTGAGTGTGATGGGTTGTGGAGTAATATCCACAATTACATCTGCATATACGTATAGGCATAGATAGAACTCATAAGAAAACTAAGCCACTTAGATTATCCTCCATTAAAATGTATCTATCTCATAGAGATTCCTCTGATCTTAAAAGACTCTTCCATATCTTAATAGATTCATCTTATCTTAAAAGATTCTTCCTTATCTTAATAGATCTATCTCATCTTAAAAGATACTCATCTTATCTTGAAAAGATTCTATCTCAGCCTAATAGAACTAACTGACCTCAAAAGATTCATCTTATCCTAATAAGCATGCTTATCCACCCTAGATTAAACAAACATCTAGTGCAACTTAATTAGATCTTATCTAGTCAAACTAGTCACACCAATCTAACCTAGATCTGATCAAATCTAAAGTGACTTATCAAACATGTTAGATAACACTGATGAAATAGTTTAGACTCTACCCCTATAGAACAGGTCTTAACTTAGTTCATCCTGCACTAAATTAAGAATGACAGATCGACTTGGCCATATGCAACTACCTTAACAATCTGATAGCTGCATAACCTCTCAATTATAAACTAGCAAGAGACTCTAACTAATCTCAAAACATCCTAACATATTCTACCCTGTTGGACCTATCTAACCTAAACTAGTCTAATCTAGTCATAATCCAATTTAATCTAGATCTTATCTTACCTAATGTGACCTGATCCAGTGTGGTCTAATGTTATCTAACTTAATGTGGTTCACTTAAACAGATTAATGACACTAGTAGAAGAGATTAGACCCCACTAGCCATGTATTAACTTATCTTAGCACATTGGATCAATACAACCATGAACTAACCCAACCCATAGAGCCATGATGAATGGTATAACCTTTCTATTCCCACCTAACATCAAACAAACTTTTGGCCTACATCATGTAGTCTATCTCATCCATACCTATATTAACCATATTCCCCAGCCCAATAATATACACTAACTCCTAATCTATGAGACAAGACCGAAGAAGATGATCAACTTCATCAAGGAAGGATGAGCACCAACTCAAGTCTTCAAGGATCAAGTGAGGGCACCAAGATGATTCAAGATTTACCACCTTGGATGGAGTCTTTTCTTATCCTACTCTTTCTTACCCAAACCTATAAATGTTTTAAAGATATCATTTATCCTGCATAATAAAGTGGCTATACCCATATATACCCATGTTTTTCTAATCACCTGATAATTTGTGATATAAAAAAAAAAAGAAAGAGAAGAGTTTTGGTATTAAAATCAATTAGAAACTAACCCATAGACTACAAACAATTTCTTCTACATCCTCTTACTAATCTCGAGGACGAGATTCTTTTTAAGGGGGGTAGGATTTGTAACACCCAAATTTGTAAACTATGGTAATGGAGATAATTCTCCTACTACTCTGTTTCAATTTAACTAAACATGAGAACAACCACATCTAAAGGGGTTAAGTGACTAATGTCAACTTGTGCATCATATTGGAGTTTCTATGTTTGTGCATTAAATAAAATAATAATAATAATAATAATAAGATAATGATTACTAGAAGATGGATTAAAACCCTAAATTGAAATTAGAGTTTGGAAATAAGAAAAAGAGAAAGGATATATATAAATAAATATTTTCAGACTTGGTATTGTTATTGAACAAATATAGTCGAGAATGAAGAGCCACAAAAGTTTGAATTCAAATTGAAGTTTGAATTTGGAAAGGAGAGAAAAGGAAAAGGAATTAGAAATGGAAAAAAAGAAAAGAATACTCCACCTAACTGGGCCAACAGACTAGAATTCGGCCCATTTACCTAAATCCCACCGCGCAGCCCATCTCCCTACCGCTGCGCCCTCAGCCGCCGTCTCACTGCCACGCGGGCCCGCCTGGCCAGACCCCCCTGCGCCCGCCAACTCGTGTCGCCTTGCTGCTCGGGTGGTTGACATGTGGGACCCGCTTGTCATCGTTTTCACCCGCACCTGAACAGAATCCGCGCGCGAAGATATCGCCCCTCGACCCGTGCGCGATTTCCGCGGGCGCCTCAACCAATCTCCACCGGGTCGGCCAAGCTCGGACTCACCCCTTGCCCTGTGATCCATATATTAAGCCTCGACGCCATCGGAAGGGCAGAACGCCATCGAGCAGGCGGGAGAAAGATGTTGATGCTGCCGTCGCTACCATCGAACTGCGCTCAGGGAGACGTTCCGGCCTCGATGACTGCTCGGAGAGGTTCAATGGGACCTAGCGATGGTGTACATGGGCTAACCAAGGCCGGGAGTCAATCACGTCACGGCCAATTGCTCACCGGAGCAACGATGTCCGTGGAGGACGGCGCCTCTCCGTGGGCAGGAATCCCTGCGCAACCCTCAACGGTAAGAACCCCACCAAACGACTCGTATCCGTTTCCCCATTGTGTTGCGTGGCCGGATTGGGGTATGGTGCGCCCTGGGTCGGATCGGTCGCTCGCCGGTGACTTCCGGTGGTGGTGCGCCGCCGCGCCTGGCAGCCGGTGGAAAGAAGAAGGAGCCTCGGCTGTTGGATCTTGGATCGGTGGCTGCGATTAGGTGTTAGGTCCCGATGGGGGTGGGCTGATCTTGTCCGTAGGATCTTGATCGTGGGGCCGTTCGCTCGAATGGTGTTGGGTCGTTGAGATTCGATCCAATGGTTAGCGCTCGACCAGCCTTCATAAAATCAGAACCATCCGATTGATCCCACGGCGTGCTCGGCGTTCCTGTTTATGAAAACTGTGATCCGATCCTGACCATCGGATTCTAATCGGACGGCCGTGATCAGTCGATACCCCTTCGGTTGGCAGATTTGCAAACGAACCCTTATAATGTTAGTTAATCAACCCGCCATCCTACTACACTGTGCTCTGTGCCTTAGGAAACTTATACCGAGAACCTTGGGCTTTCTGGAATTCGAGGCCCAGTCCAGAGGGTTATAAAATCATAGAAAATGATTTAGAAAATGATTTTTAGTGTTAAAATAAATCCAGAAACTTAATTAATTCATAACTAATTCATTTTAGCTCTAAATTGAGTCATTCCAATTCCTAAAATTTTGTAATAATATTCTCTACCATTTTGAATCACTGTTTTGACATGAACTCTGTCAGAAAATTTATTTATCATTTAATCATATTTTAATCACATTAAACCTTAGGAAAATCATAACTTAAAATCTACAACACCAAATTTAGTGATTCCAGTTCCTGTGGTTTTATTTTAATGTGTAGATTATTACTGTGTATTTTGTTCTTATGTTTGGTGTAATGTTAAATTTGCCTATACACTGTTTGTTTGTATTGCTACGACTAGTGCGAGGTCACGAGTCATCTGAAGATCATCCTGGTACCTGGATTCTCAAGGCCCAGGCAAGTTGTGCCCTTGATCACTTCTTTTTACCCAGCCATGTTCTAATTAATCATAATGATCTGCATAGGATAATTTTGATGGGACCCAATAGGTTACCCTAGTTTGTCTATCTTTATACCTTGTTTACCACTGAACTTTCTGGGTAGTACTTGCTAGTGCTATATGTGGTTTTGGGTATGGAGATACACCATTCATGATTATACTTTTGTTATCAGTTGTTATTTATGGTTCATGTTAAGATCATTATGTTAATTGGAACATGGAGAACCACCCGGGAAAACAGTGCTACCACGAGGGTGGAATGGGACGCCCTTGGCTGATTAATTAGGAAAGCTAGTGGAAGACTACCTTACCCGAAAGGGGCAAGGGCAGTAGGGGAGAGGTCAGTGTAGGGAGGCCCTCGGGAGGATTTTGCTGCGATGGCGGTCCTGCAAGGGATTCCTGCACTGGATCTTCCTATAAACTGTAGCGGGTTTTCGGAAGCTAGTGGAACTTTGTAAAGGCCTCGTAGTGGATCCCTAGCCATTCACCTCGGAAGTGTCTAAGGGCTTTGCAAACCCTGGCGACATGGGATACACGACTTGTGGGTAAAGATGCGCAACCTCTGCAGAGTGTAAAACTGGTATACTAGCCGTGCTCACGGTCATGAGCAGCTCGGACACTCACATGATTAATTTATGGAACTAAATTCAATTTGTCATATGCATTGCATTGCAGGTGATGTTGTTGTTACTTTTGTTCCATTACTTAATTGGGTTTGGTATTTACTTATACTTAGTAACTGCTAATAAAATTTTGACCAACTTTAAAAGCAATGCTCAGCTCTAACCATCTTCTTTGGTAAGCCTTACACTTCACATGAGCTCCCATCTTTGGCGAGTTCATGCACATTATTCCCCACAACTTGTTGAGCGATGAACGTATGTGAGCTCACTCTTGCTGTCTCACATACACCACAGGTCAAGAACAGGTACTACAGGATGATGCTCATGGAGGATGCTGTGATGAGTTCGTGAGAGGTCTAGGTCGTCGTCTCCCAGTCAACTTTTGGGTTGCTGGACTGTTGTCTCCTTATAATGTAATTATTTATTTTGTATAGAACTCCTGTTATATATAAAGATGTGACATTCGATCCTGTGCCACTATACATCATATGTATGAGACTTGGTCCCAGCATACCTGGTGTTTATGTTAACCCCGGGTTTTGGACCCCTAAAATCCGGGTGTTACAAAATCACAACTTCATCTTCTTCGGGGGTGGGAGAAGTTTTTTCTCCAGCGTCAGCCCTCACAATAGATATATCTCGAAAATACCGCCCCCTCATATTATCAATATGGCTCTGCTTGATAGTGGTTTTCCCGAAAACCGTGTGACTTGGCCGCCATGGACGATCTTCGGCCTCTTCCCCGCCACTTTCTACATCATAGCTGTCACTGTCACCAGTATCTTCGGACAAACCTTCGAGAATCTCCTTGGTGATTTTCTCTGTATTGGTCTCCGCCATCGCAATCAGGAACCCCAGATTCTTCTCTTCCTCGAGGCTCAGCTTCGTCTCCGCAGGGATCTTCTTGCCTTCAGACATCTTCGGAAATGCTAAAAACTGTTTTCAGGGCCGAAGCTTCGAACTCAAAAAGGTCACCAATCTTAATGCACAAGAGCTAAAAATTTTAGTGGGCCGAAGCAGATGGCAAGTGTGCGTACCAAATGAGTTTGCGGTGCGATCTTATTTATACGCCCAGGGCGTTGAGAATTGAAAGGCCCCGCTTGTCAGTGAATGTTGCTATTCTAGCAAAGGGAAGGTGTTTTTTCGGACCTTCGGCTCAAGGCCTTCGTCCATATCGCAATCTGAATTTATTATTAACAAATTAATATTGCGAGGGGCTACTGTTGGGGGCCTTCGTCCTCCGAAGGTCCTCAAAAACATGATTTGACAATGTTTTCCAAGTGGATTATGTGAACAGGTATCTTCGGTCTCAGAATTATAAAGCACGATCAGGATGAAGCCTGAACCAGACGAAGGGCGAGCTGATTACCAAGCTCTACGAAGGTGCACAGCCGAAGCTGTGTGCAAGGAAGCTTCGTCACGATAGCGGAAAGGGGAACCGACTTAAAGATGAAAAGACTACGTGGGCCTCGACAGATTTCCATAAGTCATTAACAAATGTAATGGACATGGATGTAATTTTACGTGGGCTGTGTCCCGCGTCTATAAATAGATGAACAGTACTCCCGTACTGTTCACGCTGACTTGGCATTCGCTTTTGCGTCACGCTTGTACCTTCTACCTTCTCTCAGGACCGAAGGTATTTTTGTAATTTGAAATCATTTCTATTTTTCCATGTTAATAAAATAGAAATGATTTTATGATGATGTCTAAATTATATTCCATGTTTTATATGAATCCTTCGTCATTATTTGTTATATTTACGAAGGTATGTTTCTTATGACCTTCGTCCGAAACTCATTATTCCCGAAGGGGCATAATGTCTCGAAGGACGAAGGGCTTTAGCACTTAACACTTTTTATGTTGCCTTGTTCTTAATTCTAAGCATTTGAGAACAAGTCCCCAACAGCGGCAGGCTTCGTTTCGGTGGGCACTGAAGGCCTAGCTTCGGCTTCGGCCTGAACTTTCGTAGCTTCAGCAATTTTCTTAGGAGCAAGGCTCAAGGCCTTTGTAGTCTCTATAACAGCGTCTAATACGCTAGCCATCCTCCTCCTCTTAGGAGTTGCGACAGGAATTTTTTGTATCTTTGGCAAATCTGCCTCTGCCGGTGGGCTCAGGATTTCTGGCGTTTTATCACTCTTTCCATCTGTGGCCCTTCAGCTTTATCATCTCTAGCTTCGGCTGGCCTGACTATAGGCACCTTCGGCACTACAATCGGCTCTTTAGCACTCTGCACAATCAGAGCAGCTTGTTTTGCTTCGGCAGCTGAAGAGGTCCCCTCGCCAAATTCAGGCACTACGGCCGGTTCAATATAGCGCGACCGGTGGGTCAGAACCTTCACCTTTTTGCTCTTCGGCACAGCTATAATAGCCGAAGCGACAGTCTTTCTCTTTTCCCTTGCCCTTGCAACGGGTAATGATAATCAAGATATACGAAGCCAATCGCATCGAAAACCCTGTTCAATCTTTTCTTTCCCCGACCCCCGAAGGCTGCGGACAAAGCATTATCTTCAGCCTTGGAATAGGTCCCAAGTAGCTCGTCGCTGGTAGCTTCAATACACTTCAACCAGTCATCATCTGGCTCATCAAACTTCACCCTAAATCTGAAGGTATACTTCAATCGGACTAGACCACCTTCACTGGATTCGGTAGTGGTCTCCTTCGGCATATTCCAGCTCTCCACAAGTGGCCATACCCTGAAGGCTATGTGCTCTTGAATCAAATCCCTCATGCCAATAAAGGAGCACACAATACTAAAGGCCTTCTGACACTCTTCAACGTCGCCATCAATATCTACCTTCGGCCTTCGGAGGCCGAAGCGGGACCAGATGGGGCGCTGGATAACTTCCTTGATATCCTCTCTTTTCTTTAAATCATTTTTAACGTAAAACCACTCCTCCATCCAGGCTCCGGACCATCTTTTCTGGAATGTTGGCACTAGGTGGCTTACATTGGGGCGAACAATAAATCCATAACAACCGAAGTTGTTGTGGTACTGTTCTTTGCCAGTAGCCTTTGTCTCATACAAAAGCTCGTGCATATTGCAGAAGCACTTCGCGCTTGGCCTAGCCCCTGACTCCTTACAGCCCAGACAAAAATCTCCATCCTAATTATAGCTTCGGGGGTAATCTGATGAAGGAAGATTTGGAATATCTACACCACTTCAACCATAAATTTGCTCAAAGGAAACCGAAGACCAGCCTTCAAAAAGCTTCGATAGATTACAACTTCATTCTCTTCAGGAGTGGGGACGATGTTGTCTCCTCCAACCCTCACGACATGTCGCGAAAGTACCTTCCTCTCATGTTATCAATATGACTCTGTTTAATAGTCAATTTTCCAAAGACGACATGGCTTGGTCGCAACGGTCGATCTTCAGAATCTTCGTCTCCACTTTCTGCATCATAACTATCACTGTCATCAGAATCTTCAGACAAAGCCTCCATTATCTCCTTAGTAATTTTCTCTATATTCGTTTTTGCCATAGATTCAAAAAACCTAGTGATAAAAGGATCTGCAGCTTTCTTTTCTTCATACAGCTTAGTCTCTTCAGTCATCTTCGTCTCCTCAGTTATCTTCTTATCCTCAGTTATCTTCTTCTCCTCAGACATGGCGAAAACATGTCCTTAAACCGAAGCTTGGAAAGTTCGAAAATCAGACAAGAGCTAGTGAGCAGGAGCTAAAAGTTTGAGAAAATAACGCAAACGGCAGAAATGGCGTATCAAACGCTGCTGCTATGGCTCATATTTATAGACCCAGTGCTTTGCAACTTGGTGGACCCCGTCTGTCATTGGCTGTTGCTATTCTAGCAAAGGGAAGGTGTTTTTTTGGACCTTTGGCTTAAGGCCTTCGTTCATGTCGCAGTTTAAATTCGTTGTTATAACAAATTAATACTGCGAGGGGCTACTGTTAGGGGTCTTCATCTTCCGAAGGTCCTCAAAAACATGATTAACAATGTTTCCCAATGTGATATATGTACAGGAACCTTCGGACTCGGAATGAAGATGTACACAATATGAAAAGCATGGTCGGGACGAAGGTTGAACCGGTTACGAAGCTACGCGCAAGGAAGCTTCGGCTCAGCAGCAGAAAAAGGAACCGACTTAAAGAGGAAAAGGCTATCTAGTCCTCGATATATTATCCTCAAGACAATAGTAAACATAAAGGGCATGAATGTAAATTTACACAGGTTGTGCCCTGTGCCTATAAATAGATGAACAGTGCCCCGTACTGTTCACGCTAACTTGTATTCACTCGTGTGTTACACTTGGACTTCTGCCTTCCGTCAAGACGAAGGTACAAATATAATTCAATATTGTTTAAGTACATTCATGATGATATAAAAAAGATATATTAATGATGTCATATGATTATTCATGTCAGTTCTCATGTTTCATATGCTTCTTCTTTCATTAATATATACTGCGATGATGAAGGTACGTCCTTCATGACCTTTGTCTGAAGATCATTATATCCTAAGGGAGATAATACTTCGATGGACGAAGGGCTTTAACCATTAACATTTTGTGTTGTCTTGTTCTTAATCTACGAAGCTTTTAAGAACAAGTCTCCAACAGTAGGCAATGCATCAAATAGTTTCCAAGCAACTCCTATAAACTTAACGCACATTTCACTAGACTTAAAGTGTATAAGTCTTTTTTTAAATACAAGGAAGGGGCAAATGCACCGAGGCTTGTCTTTGTTGCAGTGAAGAGGTTCTAGATCCCTCTACCCAACCATCAATTAGATACACTAGAGTAGACTCCTCTTCAGCAACCACTTCATATTGAATCTTCACTCTTTATTTTGGGAGCTCTACATGAAATGACATGAACATGAATGCTTATGCTTATGCTGTTTGCAAATAAAATACTATAAAACATCATAAGACTATACTTCTTCTCAATTCCACATGAGGGCTCGACATACTCCCCTACTAGGAGTTGTTCCTCTATAATCACTCTTTATCTTTATTTCAATGGCTACCAGCTGACCCCAAACAGATCTCAAGTTGAACACCAACTTGAGGTGAAAACACAAAAACTCAAATTCAGGTAACTGAAAAAGAACTAAACCGAATTCAGTTTCAGATACTAAAACTTTACACAGTCGACACCACAACCAATATTCAGTCTCCATTTCCCCTCATTTCCATTCATATACACAGGTGAGAGCAGCAGGGGTGATCTTAATTAGTTTTCAAATGAAAGCTTGAACCCAACTACCTTAGGCCTGCTGCCCCATCTGCACACCTCCCTGTTAAAGCCCCTAGTATCTCACAATTTCATACGGTACAAACCAAAACTTCTTAGCCAAAGTTATACTCCAACTTTAGCTCTACCAACTTGGTATAACAACCCATGATTGAAAACATTCAGAGCAAATTCTATTGTACCCCAAAGTTACCCCCACACTGAATTGTTGTTTCAGATAACTGAATAAAATTCAATCACAGCCACTCTGACAGTCCAGCTTTGGACAGATCTTATTTCCTACTTTATGTGGATTCAAGCCTAACTTACTTAAAGGGATTTGTTCCTTATAACATGGTCTTGAACTCCTCTACATAAACCATGGTCCAAAACTGCATAGAACAGGCAGCACACAGCCCTGCACTAAAAATCCTGATTTCAAATTCAGATACTATTCACAAATCTGGAAAAAAAATCCAGAGGTCTGACAAAGAAGATTTGGACATGTTTTACTACCAATTTTGTGTAGCACCTATCCCATATACCTTTAGTAATCCTATTCATCTTACTGCGGTCTTCAAACATGCTATAGAACTTTGGTCCAAAACCAAATAGACTGGGCGCAACAGAGCTCCAAAGTTGAGCTCAACACACTAAAACCTAGTTTCAGCCTTATGCACTAAGTCTGGGATCCAGAAACCTGACAGCCTATGTTTGAGCAAATTTCACACCTAGTTCCAAGCAACCAACAGTGGTAGAGTTCAAGCAGTAAATGGTGTGAGCTTCACTGACCTGAGATGATCACGGAACAAGCTTCATACGGGTCAGCAACTCCTTAGGACGTCCGACCATGGCGAGGTGGGAGAACTGCAGGTGTGGTCACCAGCACAGGGGGTGGCACATACCAGCTCAAGCAAAATCGATCTAAGGACTGGGCAGAAGATTAATACTAGCAGGAACACATGCGCCACAACACCCTTGCAATTATCTTTGGATAGAATTCGTGAGTAGGGAGGAAACCTTCACTGAACCCAACTAAAGGGTTGTCTATATATGGGCAGACATCACAGATTATGTAGGCAGGGATATGGAACTCGACCACAACTTGGTGAACATGAATTCTGGGGCATGCCAGCATTGCAGGAGCAACTCAACATGGCTCCCAAGCACATATACTTTGCTGGCTCACATGCACTGTCCAAAGAAATGTTGAACCTGGTCAAGCTCTACACCAAAATATCACTTGAGAATAACTAGAGAAGCAACAGATGAGAACTCCATCGAAGGCAGGCTTCAAATATCCCAAAACTTGATATTTTTACAAGGATGAGATCACCACGTGTTCTGCTGTCCAGCTCACTCCATTAAAGACCAGTAGATAAGACCTTACTACCCTCAAAACAGTCCAAGGTTGATATTTTCAATAGAGGTGAGGAGTCTCTAGATCCTTAACTGTGTACCTCATCCATACAACCAAATGACACAATAGGGAGGGAGTGATCTTCTTCATAAACTCCAACTTAACACTAATCACTGAATCAGCCACCACTGCTCCACTTCACTTCTCCATGTTCAGTACCCTTAATCTCACAATTTCATATAATAACTAACCCTTCTTCCTTAACCAAATTTATTCTTTCTAATCATAGTTCTTTCACTTTGGTAATAACGCCCACAGGTTGGAAATACTTAGAGCAAAAGTTGTGATGCACTAAAGTAGAGCATAAATACTAAAAAGTCCAAATTCAGCAAACTGAACAGCATAATTTAAGTCTAACAAAGGGATTTGCAGTAGGCTGCTCTCTAAGTTCCACACAGTAGCAAGCCAACTCATTGCAGAAACCTTGATCATCTATAAATGGTCTCTCATTTTGCTACAGACCCTTAACCCAAATCTTTTTGGATTAATTACCATAGATCTCCAAAGGTGGGTAAAAACACACTAAATTGCTTAGGAACAGTCAACTAAATTTGCATATGTTTTGGTTGACAGAGAAAGTTTGGAGGTGTTTTACTCCCACTTTTATGTAGAACCAAGTCCAAACCTATTCACAAAACTATTCTCTGTACTATGGGCTCCAACTTTGCCACATAGTTCATAGTCCAAAACCACAAGGTTTGGTCACAATAGGGCTCTAAACTTTGCATCACTTACTGATTCTAGACTTTCAGTTCTGAATAGACTAAGTCACTAACCACCTGACATTCAAACTTTGAACAACTGTTACTCCACTTTTTATGTGGGATCATGTCCATCATCCTTTAATAAAGTTGTTCACCATTAGGTGGTCTTCACTTCCCCTACAAACATCTCAGTCCAAAACCTTATAGAACAACCACAAAAGGGCTCCAAACTTGGCACCATACAACAAATTTCAGATTTCAGAACTGAACCAAATGCAGTTAAAGCACTGTCTGTCATTCCAACATTGAGCAAGCTTTCTCTCCAACTTTTGTGTAGGATCAAACCGAAGTCACTTAAGGAGACTTATTCACCATCATATGGGCTTCAACTCCTCTACAGACACCATAACCTAAAGCTATCTAGATTTGCCACAAAGATGGTCCACATTTAGTTACACAACACTGAATTCAGACATAGACTACTGTTAATGGTCTGAAAACTAGGAAACTTGTCAGCTCCACTTTAGATAGACTTTTCAGTCAGTTCCAAATGCTTCTATGGTAAAGTGGCTTATGTAACTTAGTACCCCTATTGTAGCTCTTCAACTTTGTTACGATGGCCAAAATCCACAACTCTATGAATAGAGCAGTAGAGAGCTCAAAAGTTGGACCAAAACACTAAACTTCAGTTCTTGAATTGGCACTAAGTCTGAAATCTGACAGCCCTACTTTGATCCCCCTTTTCTCCTAGTAGCACATAGTTTTAGGGGCAAGTTGCTTATTAAAATTTATACTCCAATAGTTCCTCTACAGGTTTTACATAGTGACCCTTAGCTAAACCCTTTTGGATTCCAATCTACCACAGCCCAAAGTTGGCTCCAAACACAGAAATTCAGATGCTGAATTAAACTAAGTTTGAGTTACAAAAACCCTGACACCTCTACTTTGGAATAGTTTTTCTCCAAGTTCCAAATAGCTTTAGGGCTCAGCTACTCAACCAAACTTATACTGCTCATGTAGCCCTACAACTTTGTTATAATGACCATCTTCCAAATGGTTCAAGATCAGAAGTTACAAAGGACCAAAGTTGACTGGTTGATATGATTTTCAGAAATTCTAATGTGAACCCAAAACTGAACTTTTACAAATTCTTTATAAAACATGGAAATCTCCAAATAAGAAAGTTATTCACTTTTACAAGCTCTACAACTTTGATATATGAACCTTTGTCAAATTCTTTATGGATTTCAAATTCCTCTTTTAGGACAAATTATGGTTTCAAATGTGACTCCTTCTCATCTAGTGATTTACCAACTCAATCTATACTCCTAAAAGCCACATGACTACTTAATCTCAAATCCAACTCCAGTATATGAAGCTCATGTCCAAAGTGTCCTTAGTTTAGGAGTTGTTTTGTTTATCCACAATTCCAAGCAAGGTTTTCAAATCTCACTTAAGGTTTTTAAGGTTAATCCAATTCCTCAAATAATTCTTCCACTTGACCCGCCTTTGAAAGCAAAGTTGCTCTAGGTCCTAAGTCTTACCTTTAATACTTTAAATTCCAAGACAACTTATTACTTTCTCAAGAGACGACTTCTCTTCCCATGTCTTAAGCAAAGTTCTTAATTTGAGCCCTATACTCTAATACATAACACCACATTCATTGAAAATTTTTGACCTAGTGAATCACATTCTAGATGTATCAAGCATTAATGCAAGTGCAGATGGTGACATGCCAAGGTTTTAGTTATCGTAACACCATGGGCGTTACATCCTAAATCTAGAATCCTTTCCCAATCTAGATCAAACACTTGACCTACACTAGCCATCTTTTATCAAACCTAGAGTTTACTTGTCACTACGGTGCAGGTCAGTGACCAAATCTTCGTATCCAAGAAGTAATGGCGATCCGAATTGATTAATACCCACTTATGGATCTCCAACCACATGACATAAGTAGCACTTAAACCTTGCATATGTCAACTCGCATCCGGGTTTCTCAAGGCCAGAACGGGTTCTCGCTACCCGAGAGTACAGTCACTCCACCGTCTAGCCTCTTGCCATAGAGGGTACATGATACTCTCACTATCTCTCACGCCCAGTGCGCGAGCGAGTTGTTCTGGTACTGGTCCATCCGAGGGAAAGCTTACCCGTGACGAGGCATGTGGCAAGTTAAAAGGTCCTCGATCATCAAGCCTACATCGGCTCGGTCCTTAAATGACTCAGACAGAGATACTATGCCGAGACTTTCTTCTTGTACAAGTCACCCGCCCGGTCTCGTCTTGTATTTTATAAACCCAAAAATTGGTACCTGTCAGAGGTACTCTTTTTCGATGTTGAATCCATCACGGTCATGATGGATTCACCATCATAACTTTTCTTTGTAAATATTCACATTCCAATGTGAAACATCACCCTTTTAAAACAAAACATTATGTTTTCTAAGCAGGGCTAAGCATCATTAAAACTTGTTTGAGTAACTCAGGTAACAAGGAAATATACTCAATTTCTCAAGGAAGGAAATGCATCAGTAGTTTATCACATAGCTCCTATCACCTAATACATCATTCAAAGGTGATAAAACATTAAAATACAAAGAAATGGTAAATACGCTGGGGCTTGCCTTGAGTTGTAGGAGTAGCTGCTTCTTCACCACAGATGTCAAAATAGAAATTATTCTCCACAGGAGGGTTCTTAGTTGGAGGGACAACGTATTCTTGTACTATAGAATCTCCGTCGTGTTCTACATGCAATAGTACATACATGGATGCTTATGTTATGTTATGCACATGCATCTTTATAAACAAAAAATAGAAACACTCTTTTGAATATAACTTTCCTTCACGTGTTTCATTAGCTCGATAAGCTTATAGGATTAACTTAACTAGTCTTCTTAGGCTAACAAGTTATAGCAAGTTTACTATTTTCAATTTCACTTGTAAAATTAATTTCCTAATTTCATTTTGTATAAAAAGGGTTATTTCTTTGGACTATATTTGGTTTTTGATCAAATAGTGGCCAAACAAGTTCATACTTCACTCAAGGGCTAGAACAAGCATACCAAGTCTACCCAAAAGTTTTCATGATTTTTGAAACTCCTAATATATTTCTAAAATTCTAATATGCCTTGCATAAGTATCTTTAAATGGTATATAATTTACTGTTTGCAATAAAATTCTTAAACTATTTTTATTAATAACTGTTGGGGACTTGTTCTCAAATGCTAAGAATTAAGAACAAGGCAACATAGAAAGTGTTAAATGTTAAGCTCCTTCGTCCTTAAAAACATTATATCCCTTCGGATATAATGAATCTTGAACGAAGGTTACAAAGGAAAAGATTTTCATAAGATTGATTAACGGTAAAAAAGAACATGTACATAAAATACAAATAATGGTTTGGGTATTATCATTAACTTATCTTTATTGCCAAATTCATGAAAACAAATTACAAGTGTACCTTCGGATTGATGGAAAGTAAGGATGCAAACGTAATGTGAAAAAGCGTATGCCAAGTCAGCGTGAACAGTACGGGAGTGCTGTTCATCTATTTATAGGCATGGGACGCAGCCCGTGTAAAATTACATTGATGCCCTTTACATTTGATAATAACTTTACGGCAATCCTTCGAGGTCTAACTTGACTTTTCATCCATAAGTCGGTTCCTCTTTTCCTTCGTCATGTCGAAGCTTTTCTGCACGTAGCTTCGTGATCGTCCTATCTTTCGTCGTGATCGCTTTCCACCCCAGTCAAGCTTCGTCTTAACCATGCTCTTGTACACCCGCAACCTGACTCCGAAGATACCTGTTCACATGTTTCACTCGGAAAATATTGTCAAATCATGTTTTTGAGGAGCTTCGGAAGCCGAAGGCCCCCAACAATAACTATCTGATTTTATGAGTCTAATAAAATTGGTCTCATGATTTTACCATTTTCTACTATTTTTACTAGATTTTGTAAGTTACCATCAAAAAGAAAAGAATAAAGCGTGAATAGTACTAGGCTCAAACCAACCCAGGTCGGCCCACGAGGAGAGGAAAGTGCCCGCGCCCGTGACTTTGCACAACGTCCCTTGGCCATTCAAATAACTAGGCATGAGTCCACGTTACTATTCCTCGTGTGACTGTCATCTTCAATTAAACCCTCATACTTCTATTTCTTTTATGTTTTCAAGTCCCTGACCGCGCGCCGGTCGAACACTTGGCTCCGGCCACTGGGATCATTGTAACACCTAAATTTGGGGGTATAAATTTTTGTCTCCGATATTCACCAAATTCAGGTGTTACTCTTTTTTCTCTTCCCGTTCCGCTCCTTCTTCCCATTTTTAAAGCAGTATAGAGACTGGTGTCCATATCGCGTGTAAAAAAACCTAAGTTGACATAGGTGTTGCATCATGTCGAAGCATATTTATTTTGTTTGATGTTGTGTATAATCGCGCATTCGTATCGTTTCAGTTTTCGGTTCGCGATTTAAATGCAATTAGAGGTAAGCGAGTGTGACCTGTGGGTTGTCGGCCTGGCTCGTGGCCCAGGCGCGCCCCTAGCGCCCTTCCCCCTGTGCGCCCCCTCTCTCTCTCATTTCTCTTTTCCCGCGCAACGACTTCCCTCTCCCTCTCTTTCACCTCCCTCCACCTCCCCTTGCCCTCGGTGGGATTCCAGTGAGCAGTTGCCGCCGATCGTCGAGCCTCGAGGTGAGCTCCCCCTCTCCTCTCCCTCCTCCCTCCCTTCCCCTGGCGCGGCCCCTGTCCGGCGCGCCCCTATCCGGTGCCCCCCCCGGCGGTGTCCCTAACGTGGCCTCCGGCGTGGCTCGTCCGGCGCAATCTCGACGAGCGCAGCCCCGTCCCTTGCGCGTGTAGCTCTAACCCCATGCGCGCAGCCCTAGCGCGCATAGCATCTAAATGCAGTTCAAATTCAGTTTTAAATCCAGTTTAATTCATGTGCTGCCTCGCGTGTTTTGTCGTGCGACAATTCATTATAAATTTAGATTATTTAGTGCGTTGTGTCGCGCGCATTGTCGCACGACATTTCGTTTTAAATTCAAATTTCTTAGTGTGTTGCGTCGCTCGCTTTATCGCACGATGTTTCTTTTTAAATTCAATTTATTTAGCATATGCCAGCGCGCGCTTTGTCGCGCGACGCTTCGTGTTAATTTCATATTTAATTCAAGTGTTTTGTTCCGCACTCTGTCGCGTGACGATCCGTTTCAATTTCAGTTTAGTCTAAGTGTTGTGTCGCACGCTTCGTCGTGCGACAATCCAATTTAATTTTAGGTTGAGTCGCATTGCGTCGCGCGCTTTGTCGCGCGACGGTTTATTTATTTTCCATTTAAATTATGTGTTGTGTTGCGCGTTTCATCGCGCAACAATGCTTTTGAATTTACATAGAGTTGTTTATAATAATTAAGAGCGTAGCGTAACTTTGGTTTATGCATAGCGCGATTATTAAATTAATGTGGTTATGTTCAGACAAGTATTTTAATTCATAGCTCCTTAACGTAATCATCTTTCGATCGTAGCCTCGACCATCGTATTTTCTTTTTCGCATAGTCATAGGTGCAAGCCCTGCGCCAAACGTCTACTTATTTGTTGCATTCTATTGTGTGGTGTATTGTTTCTTTTTATATTAAATTTGTGGAATGTATGTTTGAACTCGTATAGATAATGGTCCATTGCGGAGTCCGAAGGAGTTGCAGGTAAAGACCCTGAGCAACAACTGGTTGGTAAAGGCAAGTGTCATTTGATCTATCTATATCCTACTTATTTTATAATCCACTCACCGCATTTACACAATTTATACCTAGGGATTGACTAGCTTTGTTTATCTTGTCCTTGTTTACCTATGTGGGTTGGATTATTTTGGTTTAGCTCTATGCTAGTGCTTCACCCTAATCAATAAACATGATGAGATTGTTTATGATATGTTGTTTACTACTTTTGATTATGATGATGGTATTGTGACATTTAAGGGGACTCGAGCGGTTTCTCGAGTGCCTCTCGGTAAGGACTGGTTTGTTGGATGACCACCCGGGGAAACCATACAACCATGAGGGTGGTATGGGACACCCTTAGCTAAGTAATTTAAGGAATTGAGGTGTAGTTTGCTTCGCCATCGTGCCATCAATGGGGTTTGGTGTATGCGGCTCGCTCTGCCAAGGATGGTTTGCCCCTTGGGGAGGAGTGTGCTACATTTAGGAAACCTAACGGGCGACTACAGCCTCAGGGAATCTTTGTAAAGGCTACGTAGTGAAACCTTGCCTATTCACCTTGGTAGTGTTTAAGGGTTTGATCGGCCCGAAATGTTGATCCTGGCACGTACATGGTTGATCGGCCTGGTTATGTAACTGCTACGTACGTGAATTGTTGATCCTAGTACGTACATTGTTCACATTCGGTTTGTCTTCTAAAACCGGGTGTGACATAAGTGGTATCAAAGCTGTGCTGACTGTAGGACCACAAACCTAGGGTAGAATATCCATTCTAAGGATTATAGACCCCTATTCTCACCTTGACCTTGGCATCACTTCAAAAGTTAGTCATCTCGACCAAATCTATGTTCTATTATGTATATTATACCTTGTTGAAAATTTTGTTTTATTTTATTTCCTAATCTTTTTATGGTATTTGCTAGTCATATTAGTTCTGTTCTTACTCTTATGCTTATGGTATCTTTTGTAGATGTCTCGTCTTAGACACACAGCACGGAAGTCAGTCATTCCTTTCTTTGCCCTCTCGTCTCGTGGAGCATCCGCTTCGCCTGGTGACTAGTCAGTCCAGCCATTTGGATAGGCTACAACACTTGCTATATGAGGAGCAGGAGCATCGGCGATAGGAGCTAGAGCAACAGGGCTCTTCTTCCTTGCCTCAGCAAGAGGTAGAGTCTATGAGGAGTAGCTTCTGGAGGAGACCCCGACGATGGAGATGGTGACAACGTCAGCTCGAGCCACAACATTGACCTTTTAGAGGAGCAGGAGCAGGAGGGATGGGTTGCTTGACCCATCACTCGTGACGCCGCTCACGGGTGTCACTTCCACGATGCGCTCGACACCTTGCTGCAGCAGGCACACAACCGACATACTTGGTCCATCGAGTATCGCTGTGTTGTCTTCCAGCACAGTCGTGGGGCATACCTGGACCGTTGGGAGGCGACTTGCTTGGTGCGTCGTCCGGAGGATAGCCTCCAGGGTGCGGAGGTCTGCTCGGAGCATTATTCTATCACTGAGCGGGACTCAGCTGAGGCGGTCATGGAAGATGTCGCACGGCGTGCGCTTTCTCACTACTGCTTAGTGCTCGGTGGGGTGGCCGATGGTCTTGACTTGAGGTATTACCCCTGCCGTCCATCTAGCAGCACAGGAGGCGTGGTTGTCTCACCTATTGGTGAGGACAAACCTAGGTTGAGCATCACAGCCAACCTAGTCGTCGTGCTAAACACGAAGCTAGACCACGCTTTAGACGAGTTGTGGAGGGCTCGTGCTGAGATCGCCCATTTGCGGGCTGAGCGCGCGGAGCACCATCACCTAGCGGATGGCTCTCCCGCGGTCCCGCCCCCATCGGGACTCAGCATCCATACCGCTCGCCTTGACGTGGTGCCATGTCTATGGCAACCCCGACTGTAGGACCAGGATAAATTTAGGACCATAGATCGTTAGTATTGGATCATGTAATTAAGGTTTAAAATACAAGTCTTAGTCTTATTCTCAGTTAGTCTTAGTTAGTCATGGTAGTTTGCTTATCTTGTGTTTTTATGCTTGTCATGATGAACTATGATGTATTTGAAACTTTGTAATGACTAGCGCGAGAGCGTGGGTACCCCCTGCATTTTGGTCTAGCTGTTAATAATAATAAAATTAGTTATCTAGTTAGGAAGCCTTTTGTCTCTACTTTCCTCTTTATCTGAGGAGTTGTGTCTGCCTGTGTTACAAGTCAGTGAAGATGTTTATTTGTTTAGTGTTGTGGAAGAATTCTATACCCTTTTCTTATGCTGCAAGTTTCACGAGATCAGTTCTGATGTGTGATTGCCTGTCGTAGATGTCAGACAACAGGCGCAGAGGAGGGGGCGTGCTCAGCAGGAGCAGCAGGCACTGCAAGATGAGGCACCTCAGCAGCAATTGCCACCACCGCCCCGATGACAATAGAGCAGATGATTTTGATGCAGACTCAGACAGTTCAGGTGATTGGTCAGACTCTGGCTGTCATGCAACAAGTGCAGCAGCAGTAGCCCCCCACCTCAACCTCAGATGCAAGTGCAGATCCCTTAGATGCCTAGAGATAAGCGTGCAGAATTCATGAGAGGTCATCCCCCAGTGTCCGCTCACTCTGCTGACCCCATGGATGCTGAAGATTGGTTGCGTACCGTGGAGCGGGAGTTGCACACCGCTCAGTGTGATGACAGAGAGAAGGTTCTGTATGGTTCCTGTCTGTTGAGGGGAGCAGCTCAGTCTTGGTGGGAGTCCTACCTTGCCACCCATGCAAACCCCGATGCCATCACTTGGGAAGAACTCAGAGATAATTTCTGTCGGTATCATGTTCCAGTAGGTCTGATGACAGTGAAGAAAGTGGAGTTTCTAGCGCTAAAGCAAGGGCCCATGCCTGTTAGTGAGTACAGAGACAGGTTTCTGCAGTTGTCTCGCTATGCTCCCAAAGATGTCAACATAGATGCCAAGAGGCAGTATCATTTCTCGAGAGGCTTAGTCGACCCCCTGCACTACTAGCTGATGAACCATACCTTCCCCACATTCTAGCACTTGATCGATAGAACAATCATGACTGAGAAGAAGTGCAAGGAGATGGAGGATCACAAGCGCAAGATTGGTGGACCTCGGCTTGGGAGCAGCAATCGCCCCCGTTTCTCAAGCAACCCACCTCAGCAGTTCAAGCAGAATCAGCACCCGCCTTAGCAGCAGTTCCAGAGGTAGTACCCTCAGCATCAGCAGTACTGCCAGAACTTTAAGACAGGAGGAAGTCAGTTCTAGAGGCAGAATCAATAGACACCTCGTCTTCCTGCCCTAGCAACCAACTAGAGCAGTCAAGTAGCCCCAGTGCAAGGAGGAGGCAGAGGATGCTTCCATTGTGGAGAGTAAGGCCATTTGGCGATGCACTGTCCGAAGAAGGTAGCTCAGCAGCAGTCAGTCTCCAGTGCTCCAGTGAAGCAGAATGTACCTCATCTAGGAGCAGGCAATCGTGTCCAAACACGCTACAACCATGGGAGGCTGAACCATTTGGAGGTTGAAGCAGTCCAAGAAACAGCAGGCATGATAGTATGTATGTTTCCAGTCGAATCCCATCTTGCAGAAGTGTTATTTGATACTGGAGCAACACATTCATTTATTACTGCATCATGGGTAGAAACGTATAATATTCCAATTACTACCATGTCAACACCAATTCAAATTGACTCGGCCGGTGGAAAAGTTCGAGCCGATAATGTATGCTTGAATGTAAGTGTGGAAATAAGGGGGATAGAGTTTCCCGCTAACCTCATAGTGATGGGTACTCAGGGAATAGATGCTATCCTAGGGATAAATTGGCTAGATAAGTACCAAGCAGTTATCAGTTGTGATAAGAGGACAGTTAAGTTGGTGTCCCCACTAGGATAGGAAGTGGTGACCGAGCTAGTCTCACCCGAGCCAAGGAAAGAAGGTTGTCACCAGATGGCTATTGATAGCAAGGAGATCGATCCACTTGTGGCTATCAAGGTTGTGTCAGAATTTTCTGATGTGTTCCCTAAAGATCTACCAGGTATGCCACCTGAGAGGAAAGTTGAGTTTGCCATAGAGCTTATTTCTGGCACCGCCCCTATTTATAAAAGAGCATATATAGTATCTGGACCAGAATCGGTTGAGCTCAAGAAGCAAATAGATGAGCTGTCAGAGAAAGGTTACATCAGACCAAGTACCTTACCTTGGGCCGCACCTATCCTGTTCGTGGAGAAGAAAGATGGCACTAGGGAGATTGTGCATCGATTACCGAGCTCTGAATGAAGTCATAATCAAGAACAAGTACCCCTTGTCCGGAATAGAAGATCTGTTTGACCAGCTAAGAGGAGCCATCATTTTCTCGAAGATAGATCTGAGGTTAGGTTATCATCAGCTCAGGATCTGACCTTCGGACATCCTAAAGACGATATTTATTACCAAGTATGGGTTGTATGAGTACACAGTTATGTCTTTTGGCCTAGCGAATGTGCCAGCCTTCTTCATGAATCTGATGAACAGTGTATTCATGGATTATCTCGACAAGTTTGTGGTGGTATTCATTGACGACATTCCCATATATTCTCAAAGTGAGGAGGAGCATGTGGATCGTCTGAAGATGGTATTGCGGAGATTGCGAGAGCACCAGCTGTATGAAAAGTTGAGCAAGTGCGAGTTATGGATTGATGAAGTCCTATTATTGGGTCACATTATAAACAAAGATGGATTGGCAGTGGATCCGAAGAAAGTGGTAGACATTATGAACTGGAAAGTGCCAACAAACGTTCGAGGAATCAAGAGCTTTATTGGAATCGCCAAATATTATCGACGATTCGTTGAAGGGTTTTTGAATATTGCGATACCAATGACAGCTTTGCTAGCAAACAAAGTTGAGTTCAAGTGGACCTAGAAGTGTCAAGAGGCCTTTGAAGCGCTGAAAGAGAAGTTGACTACAACGCTTGTCTTAGTCTTGCCTGATGTGCACAAGCCCTTCTCGGTGTATTGCAATGCTTGCTACACTGGCTTGGGATGTGTATTGATGCAAGAGGGAAGAGTTGTGGCTTACTCGTCCCGACAACTGAAGGTTCATGAGAAGAACTATCCAGTCCATAACCTGGAGTTAGCAGCAGTGGTTCATGTGCTGAAGACATGGAGACATTATTTGTACGGGTAGAAGTGTGATGTTTATACAGACCACAAGAGTCTGAAGTACATATTCACCCAGTCAGAGCTAAATATGAGGCAGTGAAGATGGTTAGAGCTGACTAAAGATTATGAATTGGAAATTCACTACCATTCAGGCAAAGCGAACATGGTTGCAGATGCTTTGAGCAGAAAGAGTCAAGTCAATATGATGCCTTATGATTTGGCCAAAGAATTTGACAGGTTGAGCCTCAGATTTTTGAACAACACATGAGGAGTAACAGTTGAATTAGAACCCACCTGTCGGAGAGGAAATCTCCAGCCGGGTGGCGGAATGCACATGCCCTAAATCCTAAGATGAGGAGGGGCCTAAGCGTTTTGCTTGTTAGAGATTGGGGAGATGAACACGCAAGAACACGCAAGGGTTTAGAGTGGTTTGGGCTGCCGGAGCGTAATACCCTACTCCACTGTGTGTTGTATTGCTCGTGAGCTTAAGTCTGAATGAGTCTGTCCGTCTGTTCGGACCTGCCCCCTGTAACGTCGCATGCTTCCCCTTTTATAGCTCAAGGGGGGCACGTACAACAGGTGTCGAGCCCCGACATGTGGGCCCAGGAACAAAATGGAGGGAAATAACTAACGCCTGCAACATCTGGGCCATCCTCGAGTGTAGTAATGCCTGTAGCGCTTATAGTATTGGCTTCTCTCGGCTGCTTCCTCGGTAACGCGCGAGTCGTCATGAGTATAGAACATGTGACAGTACACCGCCTGCCAATAGATTGGACAGGCACGCCGCCTATAAGATGGCCCGGTTGCTGCCTACTAGAGGAGTAGAGAGAGGGTGCATTAAATGCTGAGTCGTCACATCGCCTGCCAGCGGAGTGGACAGGGCACATTAAATGCTGAGATGGCACATCGCCTGTCAGGCGGCGGGCCTCCTCCGCATTAAATACCGAGATAGTGTAGCATGCGATGCGCCGCGGCGTGGCCCGCGGTGCATAGTCCTTACGTCAGGCTCCGCTCGCTGGCTTATGTCACGGGTAGAGGGCCAAGTGCTTGCATTGGGTCTCCGCCTGGGCGGGGAGCTGAGCTGTACAGGATGGGGCCCAGACACGCGTCAGTGTCGGACCCCTGTCTGGTCTTTGACCAGGGCTTAAGCATTTTCCATCCTGGCGCATCAGGACCCCGCTGTGAGTGGTCCGGACCCCTTGTGGAGGGGTTTGGTTCCCACCTTAGGGGCCTAGTATGCACACATGGAGGTCCTGGACCTCCCCTGGGAGTCCTGTCCACAAACTTAGGGGTTCGGCGCACTCCCATGGGGGTCCGGACTTACTGCAGATGCCCTGGAGTATTCCACCATCTTAGACACGTGGCGGCCCTAGACCTGCCCAGGTGGTGAGGCCGGGCGCCGCTGTGGGCCTGAGCAACCGCCCTTGGTTGGGCTGAGGCACGCCTTAGTCATAGACGCAGCCCTACTGCCACGCGGCTAAGAGGTAGCCGCACGGGAACTGCGCCTTGATATAGTAGTAGGGGGTACCCCTGTCTCAGGGTACCGACAGTGGCCCTCGGGCCCACTTCAGTGGAGGATGCAAGCTTGCAGGTGGGGCCAAAACTCGCACCATGCGTCAACATGGCATTAACTTCGGTGCATCGACGCGCGCGCTGTCAATCTGCCTTCGGTCACTTCAACTGCCGCATCTGTCCTTGCGGTTGACGGTCGTGTGGCCCCCATGCTTGATGACTTTGTCGGGCCATGTGTGAGGCGCCTCGATCTTGCCACCTTTAACAACTCACTCGGCGGTACTGAAAGGGCGCAGTATCACTGCGAACGGTGGTTCGACTTCTCTTCCCTAGGGTCTGACGTCCAAGGGGGATGACTTGTAGGCCCGGGCCCTTGCGTCGGAGACTGAGCCGTCGGAAACAAGGCCTGGGCAGAGATGAAGGGGCGTACTACCGCGGGCGGCTGTACGCTCCTCGCACGTCGGTTCGCCTTCTTCGTACTCGGGAACCGACGCGCCAAGTGTATGACGTGTGGGTCCGGGCCCCCATGCCAGGGCTGGATCATTGGAGACGGTGAAGATGAAGAGGCACACTACCGCGGGTCGGTAGCACGCTCTTCACACGGTGGTTTGCCTTCTTCGCACTTGGAGACCACCGTGCCAGCCATATGACTTGTGGGATCAGGCCCCCGAGCCATAGACTGGGTACATAGGTGTGCATCGGGGGAGACTTGCCCGTGACGCTTTGGGGCGCGAGCGGGGGAATCTGCCTTTAAATAGGGGTTCATCCCTCGAGTAGCAGCCATGCCTTGCTTCCCTCCCACTCGCTACGCCCCTTTGTCTTCGGGGCCTCTGGATGGAGTGCGCCGGCGTTCGGTGGAAGGATCCGCATCAGCGCCATCCCCCTCGGTCACCTTGCCGTCCGGGAGCTCGTGCTCTTTGTTTCTTGCGCGATGGCGCTGCCGATGTCACCTTCTTCTTGCTGTTGTTGGGGGAGCACGACCTCGTGGGGGTTGGCGTTCTTCTGCCATCGCTCAGCTTCAAGGATTTTCATCACGCAGCCGAGCTGCGGTCTCCCACCAGTGGTCATCTACAAGGATGACCACCAACCTTGTGGTGGTGAGAAGCGAGCCGAGCTACGGCCTCCCCTTGCCCTCAGCTTCAAGGATGTTCATCAGCCTTGCAGGGGTGGAGAGCGAGCCGAGTTGTGGTTCTGCCTTCCGCATAGGCTGGTGGCTCCCTTCTTCCTCCGGCATTCGGAGGAAAGGATGTTCACCAGCCTTGCGAGGGAGGCGAACTTCGGCTACGCGGTGCCAGCCGGACCGCAAGCGCCATCAGCCGTCGAGCTTCCAACTCCTTGGCTTGGATGGTCTTGTCGTCACCCCCGTAGGAGGGCGAGGGCGAGGGCCTCTTCGCCATGGTGCCTGCATTGAGGTGGTCGCCGCTGCTGGCGAGCCACTAGCGAGCCACTGGTGCAGTCGTGTAGAGGTGGTCGCCGCCGCTGGTCAGACCACCAGCGCCACCTGCCGCCGTGCTTCCAACTCTTTGGCTTTAATGGCCTTGTCGTCACCCCCGTATGAAGACGGGGGCAAGGTTCTCTTCGCTTATGGTGCACGCGTTGAGGTGGCCACCGCCGCTGGCAAGTCGCCCGGGAGGATTCCGCGAGGACAGTGGCCACGAGCTTCCAACGCGACCCTGCTGGCGTCGAGTAGTTTACACCTGTAGAAATGGAGCAAGGACTCCGCTTGAAGGCAAATGTAATAATTTTTGCTTTTGTAAGGTACTTTTTTAGTACTATTTATCAAGCAGTATTAGCACTTATCTGTGTATCACCTGCCCCTATTGTATGTGATGTTGTCGACTCCTCCCTGGTAGCTGGCCCCCCTAGGATGCAGGCTCGATGTGTCGAGGTTGGATATCAGCGTACCTGAAAGAGTTGGCAACAACCCCCAAGAGGCAGCCCCGACCGGGACCTAGACCTATACACAGCTTCGGCTAGGGGGCGTTAGTAGCACACCCATAGGGTCCCTCGTCTAACATTAGCCACCCTTTGATACATGCTCGGGACTCGCGGGATTTAGTCTATGAAGCCAAGTTGTGTGTCCGGACCCCCTGGGTCGCGGCTCTAGATACTAGGACCCCCACCGCAGAGTGGTGGAGCGTGCAGGCTTATGGTACGGGACCAGGCTAAGCGGCTACATGGCTCCGGACCACCCCAGGAGACGAGTGTCCATTCTCTAGAGCCGGACCCCAGGTTGTCGGACCCACAGGACTATAGCTCCAAATACTAGGGTACCCATCACGGAGTGGTGGACTATGCAGGCTTATGGTACGGGACCACGCTAGGCGACTACACTGTCCCGGACCACCCCATGGAACGAGCTCTCGTTCCTTGGAACCAGCCCCCAGGCTGCCGGACCTTCCAGCTTTCGTAAGGGGGTCCAAAACTGCAAGCCTGGCTGCTCAATACGGGTGTCATCATGTTAGAACAGACGGGAACTGTACGGGTGGGTTAGGTAAAAATAATACCCGGAAACTACAGGATAAAACTGTGGAGCAGGAAGATAAAGTTATCATAGAAGCACATCTGAGGGGGTAAATCTCCTTTTTATAACTTGACATGCACGGGTGTAAACCAACAGGCCGGGTTTATGAGGGTGGACCTTACTGGGCTGGCGTACGCATATGCGAGACCTGATTACAAAAGAAGAAAAGCTTAACCCCTCAGACTTGCTTCTATGGGCAGAACTTACGGTGATGCTCCCTGCTCCACGGGCTGGAAAAAGGCATTCCAGCTATAGCAAGGCGGTCTCCCCTAGGTCGGCATATTTCCATCACCTTGAAGGGTCCTTCCCAGCTGGAGGTGGGTTTCCGAATCCCTTCTTGGTTTGGGACTCGCCGTAGGACTAGGTCCCGACCCTAGGCTCCCTACTACGCACGGACCGTTAGTAGCGATTGGGCGTCTGGCTACAACGTGCATTTTGGGTCGCTGCTTGACAACTGGGCTCGTCGATGGATTCCACGTCCCTATGTTGTAGCTACCCCTGCATAAGCTCATGAGAAGGCTAGACCCGTGAGGAGTCCAGAAGGGTTTCCGAGGGAAGGCAGGCTTCGGCCCCATAGACCAGGGAGTACGGGCCCCCTGGTGGCCTGTCTAGCTGTCGTCACCGGAGTTGGAGCCTCCAATGAAAATATCCTTCAGGACCCCTCGGGTGACTGATACCCGAGGTCCGGTTCAGTCGTGGCCACCTCATCATCGTCGACCCTTTCCTTGCCAGGTCGGCGACAAGGTGGGGAGCCATCCCCGGAAGACTGCTCGCGTCGCGCGCTGACGTGTTTTGTGAGGTCGATGATCTCGCGACACTCCACAATTCTGTGGCAACCGTTGGGGTGCATAGGGCATGAGCCGCTATTACCCTTCTGCGGTCGTGGGCGTTTGTTGCGGTCGCCCCGGCCCCCAGTCGCAGCTGCAACGACCAGAGTGGCAGAGTGCGGCTTCTCATGGCCGCGGTTCTTTTTCTTCTTCTTTTTGTCGTCCTGAGCGACGGCACCTGAGCCACCCGTCTGGGCAGCCCTGGTCTGTGGCGCCGAGTGCCACACATGGCCCTCAGCGGCCCTAATGCACTTGTCGGCCAGAGCGAAGAGAGTGGAGATAGTTTCCACATCATGCGTGGCCAACTTTTCCAACATCTTTTCATCACGTACTCCCTGGCGGAAGGCCGTGATGATAGAAGCATCAGAAATACGAGGTATAGTACCTCGCACCCTAGTGAAGCGGGAGATAAACGTCCGGAGAGTTTCTCTGGGCTCCTTCCTTACTGCGTGGAGGTGGGCCTCCACTCCGTGTTGTTGGTAAGCGCTGGCAAAGTTCGCTGTGAAGCGCACGTAGAGCTCTTCCTAGGAGTATATTGATCCTGGGGCAAGGTTCATGGGCCAAGTCCGAGCGGGCCTAGACAAGGCGACATGAAAATATGTCGCCATCACGGCGGTGTTTCCACCTACTGCTGTGATAGCTGTGACGTACACCTGCAGGAACTCCGACGGATTTGATGTTCTGTCGTACTTTTCTAGCAGGTGCGGCCGGAACTTGGATGGCCAGGACGCCGCGCGGAGATGATCTGCGAGAGCGGCGCAGCCCACGCCAGCCAACGGGACACCCGCCTGGAACCAGGCGCCCACTGGGGTTTGTGGTGCTACCACAGCGAAGTCTTTATCGAAGTTGCAACCATCAATGTTTTGCCAGCGCTCTCGTGCCCTTTCTAGAGAGACGCGGGCATCCTCGCCCGCACACCTGCAGTTGAGTTCTGCCCATAGGTCATTAGACCTCTCCAGAGAGACTGGAGCATCCTCCGCTGGGCGCCGGCGATTGAGCTCCGCCTGCAGGTCCTTAGTCGGCGCTGCCCTCACCGAGGGTGAGCGCACAGACACCGACGCCTCATGTTGACGCCGGGACGACCGAGGTCTGGGCCTGGTTGAGCTAGAATGCGCCATGCCGAGTAGGCGGTCGACGTCGTCCCGCCATTGCTTCATGGCCCCTGGAGAGGCCGTGGAGCTAGGATGATGGTGCAGCAACTCCCTAGATGCTGACAGCGCCCAAGGTGCAGCCCTAGATGCCCTGGATGTTTGTGTGGGAGTGTGCTGCTGTTGCAGAGTGCACAGCAGCCGCTACAGTAGGCGTCGGGAAGTTGGTGGCCCGCGGAGTGGAAGAGGCAGCCTCCTCCTCTAGCATGAAGTCCTCGGGCACGAAATCTTGGTGCTCAACGATGTGAACCGTGGCGTCGAGCAGGAAGACAAGCAAGAACCTAAAGCCAAGGCCCCCTACCTGGCACGCCAAATGTCGGAGAGGAAATCTTCGGCCGGGTGGCGGAATGCACCCGCCCTAAATCCTAAGATGAGGAGGGGCCTAAGCGTTTTGCTTATTAGAGATTGGGGGGATGAACACGCAAGAACACACAAGGGTTTAGAGTGGTTCGGGTCGTCGGAGCGTAATACCCTACTCCACTGTGTGTTGTATTGCTCGTGAGCTTGAGTCTGAATGAGTCTGTCCATCTGTTCGGACCTGCCCCCTGTAACGTCGCATGCTTCCCCTTTTATAGCTCAAGGGGGGCATGTACAACAGGTGCTGAGCCCCGACATGTGGGCCCAGGAACAAAATGGAGGGAAATAACTAACACCTGCAACGTCTGGGCCATCCCCGAGTGTAGTAATGCCCGTAGCGCTTATAGTATTGGCTTCTCTCAGCTGCTTCCTCGGTAACGCGCGAGTCGTCATGAGTATAGAACATGTGACAGTATGCCGCCTGCCAATAGATTGGACAGGCACGCCGCCTGTAAGATGGCTCGGTTGCTGCCTACTAGAGGAGTAGAGAGAGGGCGCATTAAATGCTGAGTCGTACATCGCCTGCCAGCAGAGTGGATGGGGTGCATTAAAAGCTGAGATGGCACATCGCCTGTCAGGCGGCGGGCCTCCTCCGCATTAAATACCGAGATAGCATAGCATGCGATGCACCACAGCGCATAGTCCTTACGTCAGGCTCCGCTCGCTGGCTTACGTCATGGGCAGAGGGCCACGTGGCTGCATCGGGTCTCCGCCTGGGCGGGGAGCTGAGCCGTACAAGATGGGGCCCAAACACGCGTCAGTGCCAGACCCCTGTCTGGTCTTTGACCAGGGCTTAAGCATTTTCCGTCCTGGCGCACCGGGACCCTGCTGTGAGTGGTCCGGACCCCTTACGGAGGGGTCTGGTTCCCACCTTAGGGGCCCAGTATGCACACGTGGAGGTCCCGGACCTCCCCTAGGAGTCCTGTCCACAAGCTTAGGGGTTCGGCGCACTCCCATGGGGGTCCGAACTTACTACAGATGCCCTAGAGTATTCCACCATCTTGGACACTTGGCGGCCCCGGACCCGCCCAGGTGGTGAGGCCGAGCGCCGCTGTGGGCCCTAAGCAACCGCCCTTGGTTGGGCTGAGGCACGTCTTAGTCACGGACGCAGCCCTACTGCCACGTGGCTAAGAGGTAGCCGCACGGGAACTGCGCCTTGATACAGTAGTAGGGGGTACCCCTGTCTCAGGGTACCGACACCACCTTAGAGCGGGAAATCAAAGAAGTGCGGAAGAATGATGAAAAGATCAATGAAATCCGACAGCTGATTCTAGAAGGAAGAGACAAAGATTTTCGGGAAAATACAGAAGGTGTGGTATGGTTCAAGGACCGCTTGTGT
The DNA here is from genome assembly GCA_029449295.1 of Zea luxurians. Taxonomy (NCBI): domain Eukaryota; kingdom Viridiplantae; phylum Streptophyta; class Magnoliopsida; order Poales; family Poaceae; genus Zea; species Zea luxurians. Next base: position 5,596,034 of record JAOPSE010000102.1, read on the forward strand.
GTTGCCAATGTCTAGTCCATTCGGGAGTTGATCCTCAAGGAAGCTCATGAGACAACTTATTCCATACATCCTAGAAGTGAGAAGTTGTATTAGGATCTGAAGAAGAAATTCTCGGGGTACAGAATGAAAAGAGAGATCGCAAAGCATGTGGCTATATGTGATAGTTGTCAGAGAATCAAAGGAGAGCATCAGAGGCCTGCATGTTTGTTGCAGCCGTTGCAGATTCCTCAATGGAAATGGGATGAGATCGGGATGGACTTCATAGTCGCATTGCCTCGCACTCGAGCCGGCTACGATTCCATCTAGGTAGTGGTGGACCGCTTGACCAAGTCAGCCCACTTCATACCTGTCAAGACTAGCTACAACAATGCAATATTGGTAGAGCTGTACATGTCCCGGATCGTTTGTCTTCATGGTGTACCAAAGAAGATAGTGTCAGACAGAGGAACACAGTTCACCTATCACTTCTAGCAGCAGTTGCATGAAGCTTTAAGTACACATTTGAATTTCAGTTCAGCTTATCACCCGCAAACAAACGGTCAGACTGAAAGAACTAATCAAGTCCTAAAAGATTTGTTGAGAGCTTGTGCGTTGCAAGATAAGTCTAGATGGGATAAGAGGTTACCTTATGCAGAATTCTCCTATAACAATAGTTACCAAGCTAGTTTGAAGATGTCACCGTTTCAGGCGCTTTATGGGAGTTGTAGAATATTGCTTTGGAATCAGCCTGGAGAAAAGCAAGTGTTTGGGCCCGACATTTTGCTCAAAGCCGAAGAGAACATCAAGATGGTTCAGGAGAACCTGGAGATAGCGCAATCAAGGCAGCAAAGTTATGCAGATACCAGAAGAAGAGAGCTGAGTTTTGAAGTGGGAGATTTTGTCTACCTCAAGGTATCGCCTATTAGAGGAGTCAGAAGGTTCAGAGTCAAAGGTAAGCTAGCACCCCGATATGTTGGTTCGTATCAGATTCTCGCAAAGCGTGGAGAAGTGGCATATCAGCTTAGTTTGCCAGAAGATTTGTCAGCAGTGCATGACGTCTTTCATGTGTCTCAGTTGAAGAAGTGTCTACGTGTGCCAGAGGAGCAGTTGTCAGTGGAAGGTATGGAAGTCCAAGAAGACTTGACCTACATAGAGAAGCTAACGTAGATTCTTGAGACTGCAGACAGGGTCACCCGGAGGAACACTATCAGAATGTGCAAAGTCAGATAGGGTCACCACTCTAAGGAAGAAGCAACTGTGGAGCGCGAAGATGATCTGATGGCCATGTATCCCGAACTCTTTGTTGGCCAACCTTGAATCTCGAGGGTGAGTTTCTTTTAAGGAGGATAGGTTTGTAACGCCCTAAATTTGGGGGTATAAATTTTCGTCTCCGATATTCACCAAATTCAGGCATTATTCTCTTTTCTCTTTCTGTTTCGCTGCATCTTCCCATTTTCAAAGCAGTATAGAGACTGGTGTCCGTATCGTGTGTAAACAAAAACCTAAGTTGATATGAGTGTTGCATCATGCCGAAGCATATTTATTTTGTCTGATGTTGTGTATAATCGCGCATTCGTATTGTTTTGGTTTTCGGTTCGCGATTTAAATGCGATTAGAGGTAAGCGAGTGTGAGTTGTGGGTTGTCGGCGCGGCCCACCCCGGCCCGAGCGAGGCGTGCCCCTGGCGCCCTTCTCCCCCATGCGCCCCTCCCTCTCTCATTTCTCTTTTCCCACGCAGCAACTTTCCTCTCCCTCTCTTCCACCTCCCTCTACCTCCCCTTGCCCTAGGTGGGATTCCGGTGAGCGGTTGCCGCCGATCGTCGAGCCTCGAGGTGAGCTCCCCCTCTCTTCCTCTCTCCTCTTCTCTCCCTCCCCCCCCCCCCCCGGCGCGGCCCCTGTCCGCCCCCAGGCGCAACCCCTATCCGGCAACCCCCGGCGCGGCCCTGTCTGGCACCCCCCGGCGGCATCCCCAGCATGGCCCCGGCGCGCGCAGCCCCGTCCACAGCGCGCGTAGCCCTAACCCCGTGCGCGCAACCCTAGCGCGCGTAGCGTTTAAATGCAGTTCAAATTTAGTTTTAAATTTAGTTTAATTCATGTGCTGCGTCGCACGACGAATCATTTTAAATTCAAATTATTTAGTGTGTTGCGTTGCGCATCGTCGTACGACGTTTCACGCGATGTTTCGTTTTAAATTCAGACGCTTCGTGTTAATTTTAGATTTAATTCAAGTGTTTCGTTGCGCGCTCTGACACGCGACGATCCGTTTCAATTTCAGTTTAGTCTAAGTGTTGCGTCGCGCGCGTCATCGCACGACAATCCAATTTAATTTCAGGTTGAGTCGCGTTGCGTCGCGCGCTTCGTCACGCGACGATTCATTTATTTTCCGTTTAAATTATGCGTCGTGTTGCGTGTTTCGTCGCGGGACAATCCTTTTAAATTTACATAGAGTTGTTTATAATAATTAAGCGCGTAGCGTAACTTTGGTTTATGCATAGCGCAATTATTAAATTAATATGGTTATGTTCAGACAGGTATTTTAATTCATAGCTGCTTAACGTAATCAAATTTCGACCGTAGCCTCAACCGTCGTATTTTCTTTCTCGCATAGTCGGAGGTGTGAGCCCTGCACCAAGCGCTGAGTTATTTGTTGCATTCTGTTGTGTGGTGTATTGTTTCTTTTTATATTAAGTTTGTGGAATGTATGTTTGAACTCGTATAGATAACGGTCCTTTAGCTGAGTTCAAAGGAGTTGCAGGTGAAGACCCTGAGCAGCAGCTGGTTGGTGAAGGCAAGTGTCCTTTGACCCATCTATGTCCTACTCGTTTTATAATTCACTCCCCGTATTTACACAATTTATACCTAAGGATTGACTAGCTTTGTTTACCTTGTCCTTGTTTACCTATGTGGGTTGGATCATTTTAGTTTAGCTCTATGCTAGTGCTTCACCCTAATCAATGAACATGATGAGATTATTTATGATATGTTGTTTACTCCTTTTAATTATGATGATGGTATTGTGACATTTAAGGGGACTCGAACGGTTTCTCGAGTGCCTCTCCGTAAGGACTGGTCGTTGGATGACCACCCGGGAAAACCGTACAACCATGAGGGTGGTATAGGACGCCCATAGCTGGATAATTTAAGGAACTGAGGTGTAGTTTTGCTTCATCGTCGTGCCGTCAATGGGTCTCGGCGTATGCAACTCGCTCTACCGAGGGTGGTTTGCCCCTTGGGGAGGAGTGCGATATATTTAGGAAACCTAACGGGTGACTACAGCCTCAGGAAATCTTTGTAAAGGCTACGTAGTGAAACCTTGCCTATTCACCTTGGTAGTGTTTAAGGGTTTGATCGGCCCGAGGAAAAAAAGAATCAGAGCTCGTGGGTAAAGTGTGCAACATCTGCAGAGTGTTATGAAACTGATATATCAGTCGTGCTCGCAGTTATGAGCGGCCTTGGAAGCTCCATTGGTTAGAGACACATTGATTAGAGATACTATGTTTACAGATAATGATGAGGATAATGGCGATTTTTATTATGATTATGATTATGGTTTCTGGTATTCTTTCCGTTTAGAAAGAGTACTTTTGGTTTAACAGCTTGGGTTAATACTAAAACCTGGCTCTCTACTAGTAATAATTACCTGACCAACTAAAAGCAACTGCTTGATCTTAAACCCCACATAAAGCTAGTCCACTATATCCAAACGGGACAATTGCTGAGTATGTTGATGTGTACTCACCCTTGCTTTACACACCAAACCCCCTCAGGTTGTCCACATTGCAACCACTGCTTATGAGAAGATGAAGTCGTGGTGGAGGATTTTCAGGAGTTCCAAGAGTGTGATGAGTTCTAGGCGTGGGTTAGCGGCAAACCTCCAGTTGGCTAATTGTGAAGGTCGTATTTAGCTACGTTTCGTTTCCGCACTTTGATATATGTTAATGACTATATGGATGTCTCGAGCATCATGATGTAATCAACTATTATCCTCTTATGTTATTATTTGAGCACTATGTGATGATGTCCGGTTATGTAACTGTTGTGTACGTGAATTGCTGATCCTGGCACGTACATGGTTCGCATTCGGTTTGCCTTCTAAAACCGGGTGTGACACTCATCGTCGGCGACCCTTATCAGTGGTCGCAAGCACACAGACACAGGCACCACGCTAGAGACTGGCCGATGTCACACTCGGTTTTGGAAGGCAAACCGAATGCGAACCATGTATGTGCCAATATCAGAATTTCACGTACACAACGATTACATTACTGGACATCATCACACGATGCTCAAATAATAGCGTAAGTAAGTATACTTTAGTACATCATGATGTCCGAAATATCCACATAGTCATCAACTCAGACTGAAATCAAAGTGCTAAATGAAACGTAGTAAAGATAAGGCCTTCACAGGAAGCTTGTCGGCGTTCCGAGACCGGGGGGTCCCCGAGCCGACGAGTGAGAGTGCCGCGTGCCCCAGCCCAGATGGGTCGAGCGCGTGGGCGAGCGCGAAGGGGGGAACAGAGAGAGCGGTCGGTGGCCGGAGCCGGGTCGAGAGGGAGTCGGAGAATTCCCGCGGCCTTCGTGTTCGTCCCGCGCCCAGGTCGGGTGCGCTTGCAGTAGGGGGTTACAAGCGTCCGCGCGAGGTGAGGGGAAGCGAGCGGCCCCAAGAGAGAGAGAGCCTGCCCCTGCCCTTCGTCCCCGCGAGGCCAACCTTCTCTAAGAAGGCCCTGGTCCTTCCTTTTATAGTCGTAAGGAGAGGATCCAGGTGTACAGAATGGGGGTGTAGCAAGGTGCTACGTGTCTAGCGAGGGAGAGCTAGCGCCTAAGTACATGCCAAGGTGGCAGCCGGAGAGGTCTTGGCACCCTGTTGTTGTGGCGTCGTGGCCGTTGGAGGAGTAACGGAGCCGGACGGGGGGACAGCTGTCGAAGTGGCTGGGCCCTTGCTGACGTTCTCCTGCTTTCGTAAGGGAGCTGAGAGTCGCCGTCGTCATGGTCTAGCGGGGCGCCATCATATGCCTATCTGGCGTGGCTGGCCAGATGGGACGCCGGTCTTGTCCCCTGCGACCCAAGTCGGCTCAGGGCAGGGTGATGATGGCGCTTCCTGTTGACGTGGCGGTCTCGTGTCCTAGGTCGAGCGTCGTGGAGGCTCCTCCGAAGCCGAGGTCGAGTCCGTCCTGCAAGACAGAGGCAAAGTCCGAGCCCTGGGTCGGGCGAGGCGGAGATCGTTCGGCAGAGGCCGAGGCGGAGTCCGAGCCCTGGGTCGGGCGAGGCGGAGTTCGTTGTCTTCCGGGGCCTTAGCCCGAGTCCGAGCCCTGGGGTCGGGCGGAGCGGAGTTCGCCGTCTTCCGGGGCCTTAGCCCGAGTCCGAGCCCTTGGGCGGAGCGGAGTTCGCCGTCTTCCGGGGCCTTAGCCCGAGTCCGAGCCCTGGGTCGGGCGGAGCGGAGTTCGCCGTCTTCCGGGGCCTTAGCCCGAGTCCGAGCCCTTGGGTCGGGCGGAGCGGAGTTCGCCGTCTTCCGGGGCCTTAGCCCGAGTCCGAGCCCTGGGTCGGGCGAAGCCTCCTATGGCGCCTCTGGCGAAGTCTGGTCGCCCGTTGGTCTTACCTTTTGCGTTAAACGCCCTGGTGACTCGGTCGGTTGGCGCGGTGATTTAGTCAGGGTTTCTTCTTATCGAAGGCGGGGCCTAGGGCGAGCCGGAGATGCGTCTGCCATGAAAGAGGAGGCCTCAGGCGAGACGGAGTCATCATAGGGTCGGCTGCCCTCGCCCGAGGCTAGGCTCGGGCGTGGCGTGGTCAAGTCACTCGTATGGACTGATCCCTGACTTAATCAAACCCATCAGGCCTTTGCAGCTTTATGCTGATGGGGGTTACCAGCTGAGAATTAGGCGTCTTGAGGGTACCCCTAATTATGGTCCCCGACAGTAGCCCCCGAGCCTCGAAGAGAGTGTTAACACTCGCTTGGAGGCTTGCGTCGCACTTTTTTGCAAGGGGACCAGCCTTTCTCGGTGGTACTTTGTTCCGGTGGGTGCGCGCGAGCGCACCCGCCGGGTGTAGCCCCCGAGGCCTCGGAGGAGTGGTTTCACTCCTTCGAGGTCTTAATGCCTTGCGTAATGCTTCGGCTAGACTAGCGGTTCCCTCATGCGAGCAGGGCGTAACCCAGGTGCACTGTCGGGGCCCAAGTTCTCGGGCTGGTATGTTGACGCTGTCAACGGTTCGGCCGGAGCCGGGTTTGCGAGAGCAGCCCCCGAGCCTTCGCACGGAGCGAGAGGACGATCAGGGACAGACTCGACTTTTTATATACGCCCCTACGTCGCCTTTCCGCAAGGAGGAGGGGGGGAGTGCGCCATGTTACCCTCGATGGGCACCGAACATGGTGTCTCCGGTGAGCTGCAATCGGGTAATCCGAGTGGACGTCCGTGCCCCGTTCGTTGGGGGTCGGCTAGGGGCCCGGAGGCACGCCCAAAAGTACCTGCGGGTGATCTGCCGGACCCGGTCCCCTAGCGACGGGGTCCGAGGGCTCGTTGCCTCCCTCCGATGGGATTCCGTTACAGAGTCGTTCCCGCTGGTCTCGGAAATGTCCTAGGGTACCTCGGGAGCGCAGCCCGAGCCTTGGTTATGTATCGAACGTACCCCTGGTCATCCCTCGCTCGGCGTCTGAGGCGGCTGTGAACCCTTCGACAGGCCAGCCTTCGAACCCCTGATCAGTAGGGGGCACGGAGCCCTAGTAGCCTGAGGCGGTCATGGAACCTTTCGGGAGGCCGACCTTCGAACCCCTGACCAGTAGTGGGTGTCGGGCCCACGCGATCTGAGGCGGCTGTTGAACCCCTCGGGGGGCCAGCCTTCGAACCCCTGATCAGTAGGGAGGCTCGGAGCCTAGTTCCTTCACGGGGAAGGATCCCTTTGGGGTTATCCCCCTTCTCGGTCCCTGTTGCAAGAGATAGAGAAAGAAGGAAAACGGAAAAAGGATTCGAAATCGAACGTCGTGGCGTACCTTTTTCGGCGTGGTCGTTTTGGCGGAGGCGAAGCGTCGCCAGCTGCCCCTGCTAGAAACGTCACCTGTTTCGCCGCGAAGTTAATGCGCCGGGGTAAGCGGTCGGCGAAGTTGCCGTTGCATGCGCGAGTCGTTCGAGGAATGGCTGTTTTGCTTCGCGTTTTTTGAACCCCGCGTCCAGTTTAGGCGGTACGTTGGAACCGTCTCGACCTTGGCCTTTATGTGCCCCGGAGAGGGTCCAGTGACGGTTCTCGACTTCACTTCTCGCCTTCTTCTCAGGTTTTTCGCAGCCTGAGAGATCTAGCCAGGAAAAGGAAACCGCCCTCCCCTGTCCTTCACGCCGCCACCCTTTCTGCCTTGGCGATGGCTGACCGGGTGACCATCCTCTCGCCGCGCGACCCGTGGCCCTTCTCCACGGTGACGGCGGGCGACCTGGAGGGCCTCGTTGACGAGGGTTTGCTCCACCCCCTCACCGATAAGGAGCGGCCGGAATGGATTCCTCCCGTGGGCGGAGTCGTTCCATCCCCTCCGCCGGGGTATGTTGTGAGCTTCATCTCCTTCCATGAGCGGGGATTTGGAGTGCCGTCGAGCCGCTTTATGCGGGCCATCCTGTTCCACTACGGGGTGGAACTGCACAACCTCACCCCCAACTCCATCGCGCAAGCCGCTATCTTTGTAGCGGTGTGCGAGGGGTATCTGGGGATCGCCCCCCATTGGGATTTGTGGACTCACCTCTTCTCTGCCGAGCTTTTTGCTTCGTCGACGGGGGAGAGGAAGGTCCGTGCGGCGGTGTGGGCCGGCGGCTGCACCCTCTTGCTGAGGCAGTCGCGGTCGTTGCAGTATATCCCTGCCGTCCTTTCATCCTCAAACAAGGGTTGGCATCGCCGGTGGTTTTACCTCCGGAATGACGGGGGGTTGCTCCCGCCGTTCTCTCAGCGGGTTGTCACCGCCGCCCCCGACGCCTGGCGCCACGGGACTCCCCACGAGAGGCAGAAGAAACTCGAACCTCTTCTCCAGGCCCTGAAGGCGTTGCGGGAGGAAGGGCTCACCGCCGCGGGAGTGGTTGCCGCCATCCACCGCCGGAGGGTGCTCCCCCTGGCGGAGCGGCGGTTGTCGCTTTGGGAGATGACCCAGGAGGCCGACTGGGAGGGGTCACGGATGTCCCCTGATCCTCTTCCCTACGACGCCCTCTACCGGCGGGTGTCGGTCGCGATGGGGAAGCCGGATCCCCACGCCCTCTCCCAGCCTCGAATGCGCCCCGACCAGGGGTGCGTCGCTCTGGTGAGTGTTCGTCCCTCCCTTCTTCACATGCCGGGTTGCTCCTGATTCTCACTATCGGTTTTCTTTCTCCCCCTTTTTAGGAGGTGGGGCGGCACAAACCCTCCCTGCCGCCGGACCCGGAGGACGCGGTGGGTCGGGCGGCGAGGCGGGTCGCCGCGGAGGAGGAGAAGAAGAAAAAGGATGCGGAGAAGGCTCGGGCCCGCAGGCGGAGGCGGGCTCGGGACGCCCTGGAGAAACGCCGCCGTCAGCAGGAGAGGGAAGGGCTCCCCAGGGAGCTGTCGCCGGAGACGTCTGATGATGACGACGACGTCGACGACGAAGAGGAGGAGGATGACATGGCCGCCCGTCTCGGCCTCAGCCCCGGCTTGGGATGTGGCCGAGGGTCGTCGAGCCAGCCCCCGAGCGGGCCTACATCGTCGGTCCCTGGAGCCGAGGTGCCGGATCCCCAACCTGAGGAGCGGGGGCAACCCGAGAGGGTTCTTGACTCCTCGGCTGGGGGAGCTGACGCCACTCCAGGGAGCCGGGCCGAGGGGTCCGTTCTTCGGGAACCGTCGCCCGTGCCGGCAGCACGGGGGAGCGGTCCTCAGGTTGCCATGGCGGCGCCTGGGCAGTCCGTCTTCCGGGCCTCAGGGGCGTCCGAGGTGAGGGTGGCGCCGGGGCTGTTGGTGAAGCGGACCTTGGCGGAGGTTCCAGGAAGCGGGAGCCGAGAGACCTCCCCCCAGACACCGTGGATCATGATCCGGAGCGGGTAGGTACCTTGGAATCTCTCCGTCCCGGCGCTTCATTCATATGTCTGGGCCGTGATTTTCCCTTTCTTGTTTTCTTCAGCAAACGGAGCCATGGCCCTACCGACCTGGCGCCTCGGAAGGCCCTCAAGACGGCGTTGGTCCAGGTAGCTGGCACCCCCTCGGGCCCTGCCGCTCAGCCGACCCTTTCGCAGGGTGCTCCGCCGCACGGGGCTCAGGCGTCGCACGTTCTGGGGGAGCAGGTCCCCGAGGCGGGCTCCTCTGCCGAGGTGGCCATCGTGATCGGGGAGGCGGCCGGCGCCGATGCGGTCCCGAGCTCGCCAGCCATGTTGGCCATGCCGGCGTCTGCCGCTATCGCAGCTGGCACCGTCCCGGTTGGAGAGCGTACGGTCGCCGCCGACGTCGGGACGGCCGCGGCGTCGGCGCCCGGAGCCTCGGAAGAGGTGGGCGCGGACGCGCAGTGCTCCCAGGCGGGCGGCAGCCTTGTCGCTGTGGGGCGGAGCCCCGAGGCCCGGGGCCAGTTGCTCCGATTCCGGACCCGTGAGGCTTCGGACCCTATCTTCGTTCTTGACGACGAAGAGGAGGACCAGTCCTGGGACGAGCTCCGCAAGCGTGCGGAGGCGTCAGTGGGGTTGCTCCGATCGTCGCTGGAGGTTCTCTGCGGGGACGTCCCCCAGATCCTTCAGGTAATGGCTTCAGGCACACCTTCTTATTTCTGCGAGTGAGGCGTTCGCCGTGATATCTTGTTTTCCTTCCCAGGATCTGACGGACCGGAGCGCTGCCAAGTCGTCGTTCATTCGCCGCGAAGCCGTCGTCTGGGGCTCGCTACGGTCCCTGAGGACTTCGCTCGCCGGAGCTACCGCGCGCCTTTCTCAGCAGGACGCTAAGATAGCGGACCTCCAGCTGCTCTGTGCTGATCTGAAGGCCGAGGCGGCGGCAGCGCGCACGGAGGTGCTACAACGGCGGTCGGAGCTTACCCAGGTTGCCGAGGAGCGGGACCAATCTCGGGGCCAGGCTGCCGAGGCCGAGAGCCGGGCCAAGATCCTTGCGGCCGATCTGGCCGCAGCCCAAGTCGCAGCCTCGGAGCAGCACGTCCGAGCCAGAGGTATGGCTCGACCGTCCTCGGTTCCCAATCTTGTCCGTTTCTTCCGCTTGGGTTTGAGGTCTTTCTTCTGGTTGTTCGCAGAGCTTGAGTCTGCCCTCGACGAGTCTGCCAAGGCGCTTGCCGAGGCGCTCGACGGGGCTGCTGAGCAAAGGGAGGCCGATCTCGCGGCTATGTCCGAGGCCGTCTCGGAGGTCTATCGGAAACTCGGTCCCGGCGACGTCCCTTCAGGGAGCTCTCCCCAAAGCCGTCTTCAAGCCCTAGGTGATTACGCGCGCGGTAAAGTCCGCGGGGCGCTGCACCACGGCGTCAGGCGGGCCTTCGTCGTGCTTGCTTCCCACTACGTCGTGGACTTGGAGCGGGTCAGCGAGGGGTACTGCCTGCCTGACGAAGACGAGGCGGCCCTGGCGGAGGTTCAGCGGCTCGACGCGGTCGCTGCGGGTCCGAGCAACACCCGGCGGGTGTAGCCCCCGAGGGAGGGTCGGGCTCTGCCGGGGCGAGGCCGACCCTTCCTTGATAATTGATTCTTATGTGTGAGTGGGGAAAGGGCGCAGCCCCCGGGCGTCGTTCGCGCAGAGGCCGTTTGGCGAGTCAGGCTCCTGCCCAGATGTGCGGCGAGTGCTCGGTGACATCCCTCGGCATGGCGGGCATGCCCGAGGGACCCCGCGCAAAAGTGTCGACGTTTGCGCGAGGGAAGTCGACGAGCACTGCTTCCTATTTGGGGCCGAGCCCAGAACTGATCCGAACATGCTCAGAGGCGTCGCCATTGGCGTCGAGAGGGACGGCCTTAACCGTCTCCGCTGGCTCAAAGTTGCCGGCGTGCCGCTTCACGTCCGGCACCTCTCGGGAGAGGCTTTCCAGGTCGGCAATGAGGGCCTCGGACTCGGCAAGGGCCTCGGCGTACTCCACGCACTCCACATCGCATTCGAACGCGTGTTTGTACGTGGGGCCGACGGTGATGACCCCGTTGGGGCCCAGCATCTTGAGCTTCAGGTAGGTGTAGTTGGGGATGGCCATGAACTTCGCGTAGCATGGCCTTCCCAACACTGCGTGGTAGGTTCCTCGGAACCCGACCACCTCGAACGTCAAAGTCTCCCTTCGGAAGTTGGAGGGTGTTCCGAAGCAGACAGGGAGGTCGAGCTGTCCGAGGGGCTGGACGCGCTTCCCGGGAATGATCCCGTGGAAGGGCGCAGCGCCTGCTCGGACGGACGACAAGTCGACGCGCAGGAGCCTGAGGGTCTCGGCGTAGATGATGTTGAGGCAGCTGCCTCCATCCATCAGGACCTTGGTGAGCCTGACGTCGCCGATGACGGGGTCGACGACGAGCGGGTACTTCCCCGGGCTCGGCACGTGGTCGGGGTGGTCGTCCCGGTCGAAGGTGATGGGCTTGTCGGACCAGTCTAGGTAGACTGGCGCCGCCACCTTCACCGAGCAGACCTCCCGACGCTCTTGCTTACGATGCCGAGCCGAGGCGTTCGCCGCATGCCCTCCGTAGATCATGAAGCAATCGCGGACCTCTGGGAACTCTCCTGCTTGGCGATCCTCCCTTTTGTCGTCGTCGCGGGCCTTGCCACCCTCTGCGGGTGGCCCGGCCCTGTGGAAGTGGCGCCGAAGCATGACGCACTCCTCGAGGGTGTGCTTGACGGGCCCCTGATGGTAGGGGCACGTCTCCTTGAGTGCCTTGTCGAAGAGGTTAGCACCTCCGGGGGGCTTCCGAGGGTTCTTGTGCTCGGCGGCGGCGACAAGGTCTGCATCGGGAACGTCGCGTTTCGCTTGCGACTTCCTCCTGCCTTCCTTCTTGGCGCCGCGCGGAGTAGACACCTCGGGAGCATCTTCCGACGGGCGGCCCTGGGGCTGCTTGTCCTTTCGGAAGATGGCCTCTACCGCCTCCTGGCCGGAGGCGAACTTGGTGGCGATGTCCATCAGCTCGCTCGCCCTGGTGGGGGTCTTGCGACCCAGCTTGCTCACCAGGTCGCGGCAGGTGGTGCCAGCGAGGAACGCGCCGATGACATCGGAGTCGGCGATGTTGGGCAGCTCGGTGCGCTGCTTCGAGAACCGCCGGATGTAGTCTCGGAGAGACTCTCCCGGCAGTTGCCGACAGCTTTGGAGGTCCCAGGAATTCCCGGGGCGCACGTACGTGCCCTGGAAGTTCCCGGCGAAAGCCTGGACCAGATCTTCCCAGTTGGAAATCTGCCCCGGGGGCAGGTGCTCCAACCAGGCTCGAGCGGTGTCGGAGAGAAACAGGGGGAGGTTTCGGATGATGAGGTTGTCATCGTCCGTCCCACCCAGTTGACAGGCCAGGCGGTAGTCCGCAAGCGACAATTCCGGTCTCGTTTCCCCCGAGTACTTCGTGATAGTAGTCGGGGGTCGGAATCGGGGCGGAAACGGCGCCCGCCGGATGGCTCGGCTAAAGACCTGTGGACCGGGTGGTTCGGGCGAGGGGCTCCGATCCTCCCCGCTGTCGTAGCGTCCCCCACGCCTGGGGTGGTAGCCTCGGCGCACCCTTTCGTCGAGGCGTGCTCGACGGTCGCGATGAGGGTGCTCGTCGCCGAGGTGGCCCGGGGCCGCAGGCGCGGTGTTGCGCGTGCGCCCGGTGAAGACCGAGGCTTCCCGCGTGAGTCGGGAAGTCGCGGCACGAGGTTCCGAGGGGTATCCCTGCCTTCGGGAGGCAGAGCCCTCGGCCCGCCGGGCCGCAGCGCCTTCCAGGAGATGCTTAAGTTCTCCCTGGATTCGCCGACCCTCGGTGGTTGATGACTCCGGCATCGCGCGGAGGAGCATCGCTGCAGCGGCCAGGTCCTGACCGGTTCCGCCGGATGCGGGAGGCGGTCTGTCCCTGGCATCGTTGGCGATGCGGTGCTGGAGACCTTGGGGCAGGTGACGTATTCCTCCGGCCGGGGGCTGGCTCGCCCACACCTGCCCGATGTTCTGGCGGATTGCCTCGAGCGCTCCTGCTCCCTCATCGAGCCCGGCCTGCGCCCCGCGGACTTGCTCGAGCTGTGGGTCGTGACCCCCCGCCGGAACGGGGACCACAGCTAGCTCCCGCGGGATGTCGGCGCGAGGCGCTGGCCTAGGGGGATCGCCATCCTCCGGCATGCCGAGACAGCCGCCTCCGGAGGGATCCCCTAGCTCGATGTGGAAACATTCGCGACTCGGGCCGCAGTCCTTGTCGCCAAGGCTGCGGCTGCCGTCGGAACAGTCGGAGAGGCAGTAGTCACATGCGGTCACGAAGTCCCGCATGGCACTAGGGTTGCCAGATCCGGAGAAATCCCAGCTGATGCTGGGGTAGTCATCTTCCTCGGACCCAGAGGGTCCGTAGGTCGAGACACCCGTCAATCGGTCCCAAGGCGACCGCACACGAAACCCCAGAGAGGTTGCACTCGCCTCAATGTGAGTGCCCGCCAAAGCGAGATCGCCAGGCGGGCTGAGGCCGAGTCGAAATGACGAAAGATGGGTAGCAGTCGGTACCTTTTTGTCGACGAGGGGCGATGAAGTCAAGTCGGGGGCTGACCGCGCCGTCGTCTTGGGTACGAGGGCGACGTCCTGCAGGCCCTCCGTGAGCGTGCTGGCGTCGTCCACTTGCTCGGAGTCGACGTGTTGCGGGGGGATGGCGCTCGCGTTTGCCTTGAACGCGAGGGCGACGCTTGGCGTGTCCTCCGTTGAGGCGCCGGGGATGTCGATTTGCTCGACAGCCGTCGGAGCGCGATCTCCCGCTCGGCCCCGGTTGCCCCGCCTCCTCCTCCTCCGATGGCGAGGGAGAGGATGGGGCGAGCTTGAAAGTTGTCCTTCCCCCACGCGGGAAAGACGTCGTTGATTCCGCCGCCGGCGGGCGGGCTGTCCGCCACCATTGTCGCTGCCGCGCGGCGGTGGAAGGAGTACCATGTCGTAGTTGCCGTCGAGAGACACAAACTCGAGGTTCCTGAAACGGAGCACCGTCCCGGGTTGAAGAGGTCGTTGGAGACTGCCCATCTGGAGCTTGACGGGAAATCGAACGTCAACACGCAGCAGGCCCCTACCTGGCGCGCCAACTGTCGGCGTTCCGAGACCGGGGGGTCCCCGAGCCGACGAGTGAGAGTGCCGCGTGCCCCAGCCCAGATGGGTCGAGCGCGTGGGCGAGCGCGAAGGGGGGAACAGAGAGAGCGGTCGGTGGCCGGAGCCGGGTCGAGAGGGAGTCGGAGAATTCCCGCGGCCTTCGTGTTCGTCCCGCGCCCAGGTCGGGTGCGCTTGCAGTAGGGGGTTACAAGCGTCCGCGCGAGGTGAGGGGAAGCGAGCGGCCCCAAGAGAGAGAGAGCCTGCCCCTGCCCTTCGTCCCCGCGAGGCCAACCTTCTCTAAGAAGGCCCTGGTCCTTCCTTTTATAGTCGTAAGGAGAGGATCCAGGTGTACAGAATGGGGGTGTAGCAAGGTGCTACGTGTCTAGCGAGGGAGAGCTAGCGCCTAAGTACATGCCAAGGTGGCAGCCGGAGAGGTCTTGGCACCCTGTTGTTGTGGCGTCGTGGCCGTTGGAGGAGTAACGGAGCCGGACGGGGGGACAGCTGTCGAAGTGGCTGGGCCCTTGCTGACGTTCTCCTGCTTTCGTAAGGGAGCTGAGAGTCGCCGTCGTCATGGTCTAGCGGGGCGCCATCATATGCCTATCTGGCGTGGCTGGCCAGATGGGACGCCGGTCTTGTCCCCTGCGACCCAAGTCGGCTCAGGGCAGGGTGATGATGGCGCTTCCTGTTGACGTGGCGGTCTCGTGTCCTAGGTCGGGCGTCGTGGAGGCTCCTCCGAAGCCGAGGTCGAGTCCGTCCTGCAAGACAGAGGCAAAGTCCGAGCCCTGGGTCGGGCGAGGCGGAGATCGTTCGGCAGAGGCCGAGGCGGAGTCCGAGCCCTAGGTCGGGCGAGGCGGAGTTCGTTGTCTTCCGGGGCCTTAGCCCGAGTCCGAGCCCTGGGGTCGGGCGGAGCGGAGTTCGCCGTCTTCCGGGGCCTTAGCCCGAGTCCGAGCCCTTGGGCGGAGCGGAGTTCGCCGTCTTCCGGGGCCTTAGCCCGAGTCCGAGCCCTGGGTCGGGCGGAGCGGAGTTCGCCGTCTTCCGGGGCCTTAGCCCGAGTCCGAGCCCTTGGGTCGGGCGGAGCGGAGTTCGCCGTCTTCCGGGGCCTTAGCCCGAGTCCGAGCCCTGGGTCGGGCGAAGCCTCCTATGGCGCCTCTGGCGAAGTCTGGTCGCCCGTTGGTCTTACCTTTTGCGTTAAACGCCCTGGTGACTCGGTCGGTTGGCGCGGTGATTTAGTCAGGGTTTCTTCTTATCGAAGGCGGGGCCTAGGGCGAGCCGGAGATGCGTCTGCCGTGAAAGAGGAGGCCTCAGGCGAGACGGAGTCATCATAGGGTCGGCTGCCCTCGCCCGAGGCTAGGCTCGGGCGTGGCGTGGTCAAGTCACTCGTATGGACTGATCCCTGACTTAATCAAACCCATCAGGCCTTTGCAGCTTTATGCTGATGGGGGTTACCAGCTGAGAATTAGGCGTCTTGAGGGTACCCCTAATTATGGTCCCCGACAAAGCTGACTGGGGGTTTGACGCTAATCTAGTCTAGAACTCCTCGAAGTCCTAGAACAACTGAAAGTCCTCTGCGTGGCCTTCGTCTCCTCTTGAGCAGTGGTTGCAATGTGGAGAACCTGGTGTTTGGTGTTTAAGCAAGGGTGAGTAAACATCAACGTACTCAGCAAATATCCCGGGCTAAAGTGAACTAGTTGTTTGTGGGGTTAAGCTCAAAGGAGTTGATTTTAGTTCGCCAGGTATTTATCAGTAGTGGAAGCCAAAATTTTATCATAAAACCCAAGTTGATATCCCAAAAGCACCTTCTCGGAGAGGAAAGTACCAGAAACCATAAATATAGCCATCATCATTAAACCATCAATATAAATGTATCTAGAGTATCTCTAATCAAAGAGGATCCCAAGGCTGCTCTTAACCGTGAGCACGGTTGATATACCAGTTTCTAACCCTCTGCAGAGGTTGCACACTTTACCCACGAACCGTGGTTTCCTTTCTGCCCGAGGAGCGCTACTACCCATTGATCACTTTCTACGTGGTTTGGCAGGGTATCACTACGTAGCCTTTATAAAGATTCTCCTGGTGTATAGCCGCCCGTTAGGTTTCACCAGTCGTATAGACACAATACTCATCCTTAAGGGGGTGACTAACAAAACCAAATCGAATGAACCTCGACACCCACCCTTAGTAGAGTAAGCACTATGCCCCAGTCCCCTTTGATGGCACAACAGCGAAGCAAGCTACATCCCTAGATCCCATACCACCCTCATGGTTGTATTGTTTTCTCGGGTGGTCTCTCAACGAATAGATCCTTACGGAGAGATACTCAGGAAACAGCCCGAGCCCCCTAAAATATCATAAGCTCGTAATCATAATCAGAATGAATCATCGTATCATAATGTAATTATCATCATATTCATTAATCAAAGTAAAGCACTAGCATGTAGTTGATCATAGTAGCCCAACCCAAAATGGTAATCAAGGACATGATAAATAGAAAGCTAGTCAATCCTTAGGTTACTCAAAGTATGCGAAACAGTGAATTATAAAGTAAATAGGACATAATCGGCCAGAGGACACTTGCCTTCACCAAACAGTTGCTGCTCAGGGGCTTCTCCTGCAACTTCCTCAGACTCCACGGACGGAACGTTATCTAGGCGAGTGCGAACATACATTCAACATTCTTGAAACACAAAGGAACAATACACCATAGAAGGAAAAACATTATAAAAACATGCAACACGAAATAAAACTTGCTTCTACGGTCACACGAGAAATAGAAATGTCGAGATCGAAGCTATAGTTGAGAAGTTATTGCGTTTACGTTATACAAATATAAACTAGAACATCTAATTCAACGTACTTGTAGTAATCGACATTTATCAAATGTAAAATAGAGCTATTACTTAGTTTATATTAATCTGCTAAACTAACAACTCTTAGTTAAATAAGTAATTTAATTAATACGAGCAATTCTAAGCGAGACAAATTAACGGCGCAAGACAACGCATGACGTGCGAAACAACATGACAACCCGTGAACAGCACGTGCGAACGACGCACGGACAACCACGGCACGCGAGAACTACTAAATAGATGGTACATTTATACTAAATAATTATTAATAAAAGAGTATTTAAGATAATATTAACCACGTTGATATTTATTTATAAAAGTGCAAGTTGAAAACCATAAATTAGATTTAATTAGAACACTAATGTAATAATCGTTGTTGAAGCAAACATTTAATAAATTATTTAAAACATGTGACATCATGGAATAATATTTTTAATATGTAGACAACTTTAATACGAATCTAACACGACTTGAACGGAGCGAATCAGTTTTATAACGCAAAAGATATTGAATGTTTAAATCAAACATACGTCTGTGCTAAATTAAACGAAATTTTAGTGCCTGCGGCCACGAGGGGCGCTCGGCTGCACGCGCCGCGCGCGCGGGGGGCAGGGACATGCCGCCGCACAGGGGGCACGGGGAGGGGGGAGGGAGGGGAGAGGTGGCAAGCAAGGGTGAGATTAGAGGGGTTGTAGGGGAGGGACAGACATACGGAGAAGAAAAGAACTTCTATGGGTAGCAATAGAGAAAACTCACCGGAGAAGAAAGCCCTCGCTGGAGTCGAGGAGAAATCCTCGATTGCCGACAAACTGGAGGTTGGATTGATGAATCAAAAGCACCAAGACGAAGCCCTCAACGAGAAGAATGCAATAGTACTCTTGGATTTTACCAACGACGCACGGATTGAAATTAATTGCTTGCCGGAGTTGAAACCGCATGAACTTCAGCGACCAATTTCGGGAATTGTGGATCAAATCTAGGGAGACCGTTTCGAGATTTGGAAAGGGCTCGGCGAGAGGGCTCCAGCCATATATATATAGCTAGGGATTGAAAGTATTTTATTTTTCGTAATAAATCAATTTTTAAAATTAAAATAATTTCAGAAAAAGGCTAAAATCGTATTTAATGTGCGAAAAATATCTCGAAGGCTTCAAAAATTCTAGGAAAATTCCTAAACATGGTTCGACACCCAATGAACACAAAAAACATATTTAGATATTTTGAAAATATTTTTAAGTACCTCAAATAAATATTTTTTGTTTTTGAAAAATAGAAAAATATGAAAATTTACTTGAAACTTCTACAATGTATATTAACATGTTTCAAACACCTTTTGCACTTAGAAACACTATGCAAGAACCAAAGCACCTATAGGGCTCACTTCACTATGCTTACACCAACATATAACAAAATGACTTTGCATTATTTTAGAAAAAAGAAAAGCAACACTACACCAAAATCATACACTTCCTACGATTTTTTAACTTTCTACAGCTTTTATAACAAATCGTAGGAAATAAATAACTTCCGAGAGACAACTGGTAGCTCTAGGAAATAAACATAACTTCCTACGGTATTTTATAAAAGCTGTAGGAAGTTAGCTTTCACATGTTGACCCCTGTATTCGGTCAAGCGAGCCGCTAACTTCCTAGAGGTGGCCATAGGAAGTTAGCATGGGCACTAACTTCATATGGCTGCCTCTAGGAAGTTAGCATGGGTAGCTAACTTCCTATGGCCTCCTCTAGGAAGTTAGCTTTTAGTTGCTAATCCGTGGGTGTGATCAAACGAAAAGCTAACTTCCTACGGCTGCCTCTAGGAAGTTAACATAGGCAGCTAACTTCCTACGGCCTCCTCTAGAAAGTTAGATTTTAGCTTTTGACCAGTCAAACGAAAAGCTAACTTTCTACGGCCTCCTCTAGGAAGGTAGATTTCACTTTTGACCAGTCAAACGAAAAGCTAACTTACTACGGCCGGCTCTAGGAAGTTACTTAACTTCCTAGAGTACGTGTAAAAACTCTAGGAAGTTATATAACTTCCTACGGCTTTACTCTAGGAAGTTATATTTTTTATCTTAAACCTCAACTCAATCTTATCCTCTTCTCACCCATTTCTCACTCCCGTGTCTCTTCCACCAAATCGAAGCCGCCGCCGCACGCCTGCTCCCACCCGCGCAAGCCGCTCCCGTCGGCGCACCCGCCCTGGCCCCGCATGTCGCGGCCGCCTCCGGCCTCACCCGCCGGCCCCGCCCCCACCCCCGCCCCCGCCCGCCGTCGTACAGAACGCGTAGAAAGGAGGGAGGACATGGAGGCACTCAAGACCCACCTGCCGTCGAACCAGAACGACCTCGAGGCCCACGAGGAGATGCGGTCGGTTGCCTCCCTCCCCTGCTCCACCTTCATCAGTGGTGAGTTGCTTTGCCTGGTCAGTTGGAGATCGATCAGCTAGCTATGGTCGGTTTGGATCTCCATGGCCCAGCTCCTCCCCTGCGGCTCACCTCCCTCACGGCACCCTACCTCTGCTCCTCTGTGGTGTGCGGCCCCCATCTCTTCCCCATGGGCGAGCTCAGCCATGGTGGTCGTCACCCTCTCCTCGGCAGCGAGCTATCCCACCGGCGCCGGTCCACAGCAGTAGCCACTGGATCCTCTCGTTAAAAGTATGTTGAGGTTAGTACTCAATAATTCTCATCAGTTTATTGGACTGCAATACACTTCCATCTGTCATGGACTCCATCAAAAAATTTGAAATGTAGTATTTCTATGTTATTCATTCCCTTTTTTCATTTATACTATCTAAAAATGTTCATTTTGTGATGTTGCATTTTATTTTTCTGGGTCATTTGTGATTCACAGTCTATTTTTTAATACATTCCGGGATTTGATACAACTAAGTTCAATGTTGGATCTAGGCTATTTTTAATACATTCCGTGCATGTTGTTGGTTTTGGCTGCTCAGTTGGTTTGGTGTTGTATGAAGCGTGGATCTGGTTGATGCATCTGTGGTTGATGTCACATTCAACCATGGATACCTGATTATACCTATCTGTGAAGAACTATGATGCATTTAGAAATCATGAACTACATACTAGATTAGGCATTTTAAATGTGGATGGCTAAATCACTATAATATATTGCATATTGGTTCCCTGTGTTGTTTTTTCGCAAATATGCAGGAGCCACGCATCTTCTTATTAAGAAAGAGAAATTAGCTCCCAGTACAAGACAATCCTAGTTGGTTCTCCATTACATTCAGAAGAGAGATAAATGACTGGAAGCTGCCTAAACAAATGCCCCAGACAACATTTTCTCTAGTGCCTTTGCCATAGCCATATGCCTGATAGCCAGGCTTCCTCCGAAATATCTCTCAAAGTCAATGCAATGCATAGGGTTCCCTGTTATGCTCCTACTCATGCATTCTTTGCGAAAAAACTTATGCCATTGGTATTCAACAGAACACGATTTTGTTGAAATATAAGTGGCAATAATGATTGTAGATAGATATGTTATTATTGCATTGCAGTTCATCTATATCGATCACTCCAGTGCTTTTGTTTCATTGTATGCTTGCAGCCTTGCACTTCAATTTTAGCAGTCCTACCAGAAAAAAAATCATAGACTATTGTACTGAACCTTCTAATGTTTGTTCCTTTCTTCATGTTGTAGGTTGTTGATCGATTTTTAAGCAAGAAATCTGGTATGACGCATGACAAGGTTGTCTGCTAGGGCATACAACTATGTCTCTATTTCATCATGTAATGAGTTGTAAGTCCTTGTCAGACTCTATGTTGCTAGTAACTTCGTTTGTTAATATGAATTGAATCTACTTATGTCTGTGGGCACTACATTCTGCCATTACCAAATGTGTTGGTTTTTAATAGTATGTTTTAGACTTTTAGAGCATGTGTTTAGTTACTTGGAGTTTCAGCCCGCTGGAGATTCTACCCTCGTTCGTATTTCATGGGGCCTTCGGCCACTGGTGTTGCTGACAATGTATGGATGAATTGAAGGAAGTAAAGAAGACAGACAATCGTACAAAAACTCCGCATCTTGAAACTACCATGGTTGGCAAAGAAGCTGGATGCATCCTTTGCATTGGTGTCTTCTTATCACCAAGCAGGAATGTGAAGCAAGTTCATTTGTTGACTAAGAACGGATGAACACAAATCAGTGAAGATTTAATTGCGCTAGAGATGGAGGATGGAGAGGTAGTAAATTTCAATATGGCTTTGATACTATTTTCCCTTACAATATTTGTACGGAACAAGAAAAATGAAGTTGTATGTGGATACTATTGTAATTCTATAATTTATTTCTAAATAATAAATATGACTATGGATGAGACTTTTGTGATGTAATTGATGAGACTATGGATGTAAATATTGTTATATGATTGTGTGTGAGATGTTTTATGTGAAAATATGTTGTGCTATATAGCTGTTGATATATTTGTTATGTTGTGGAATGTGGTGTAAAATAAAAATAAACAACATTTATAATGCTGGCCAAATTAACTTCCTAGAGGCCAATTAGGTCGTAGGAAGTTAGCCAGCTAACTTCCTAGGGGATACAGTCAGCCGTAGGAAGTTAGTTAGCTGACGGCCCTGACGGCGTAAAGCTACTAACTTCGAGAACCTACTAACTTCCGAGAGGCTTCTTTGGTTGTAGGAAGTTAGCTAACTTCCTAGAGGGCTCTAGGAAGTTAAGCTAACTTCCGACAAAAAATTTTTGAGAGCCAAACTTCCGACGGGATGGCTTAACTTCCGAGAGTTTAGCTAACTTCCTAGAGTTTAGGGCTAAATTCCTAGGGTTTAGGCTCTAGGAAGTTCACTATTTTGGTGTAATGCAAGGAAAAGAGAGAGTAACACCTAAATTTTGAGTATAGAGCTAAGAAATTTTTATACCCCAAAATTTAGGGTGTTACATAACATATGCGCAACGGTAACCTGTGTTCACGGACCGATGGCGCACAGGACCGACACTATTCACATTCAGGTGCACCACGCAAAGCACTTTTTGCAGTTTTTTTCCAACGGTTCTTTTGATTGTTAGGGGATATAAATACCCTCAACCAGCACATTGAAGACACAAGATTCACTCTAACCTACTACATATTACGTGCAACCTCTCCATGCAATTAAAGCCAATTTCGTGCCGCGTTTGATCGGATTTGCATTTGAGTGACTTAGTGGCTAGAGCAAAGAGAGTTGTGAGTTCTTGTGTTCTTGATTTGAGCTTTCACATTCTCACTCCTATTCTAATTATCTTGATTGCGTGAGGTAAGAGAATCCAAATACTTTGTGCTAGAAAAGAGATGCTCTAACTTTAGATTCAAAATGAACCGGAGCTCCACCAACTCCATCAAGTTGGGGTGCTCCAAAAAAAGGTGGAGTTGGGATGTTTAACTGGCTCCACCCAACTTCAGTATGTAGTTTGGAGTTGAATCCATTCCAAATAGGGCCTAAATAACACATGACTCTATGTCTAGGTCTATTTTGTAATGGTTTGGAGCTAGAAAAGAGGTGTTCCAAAGTCCATGTTTAAACTGAACTAGAGCTCCAAAAAAGGTGGGGTTGAGGTGTTTGATTGGCCTCGCTCAAATATAAAGTTTTCTTTTTATTTCCCCATCTCTCCTTTTCTCGCCTTCACCTCAACATCCATGAAGTTGGGGTGCTCTAAAAAAAGGTGGAGTTGGGATGTTTAAATGGCTGCATCCAACTTCAGTATGTAGTTTAGAGTTGAATTCGTTCCAAACATGGTCTAAATAACATATGACTCTATGTCTAGGTCTATTTTGTAGTGGTTTGGAGCTGAAAAAGAGGTGCTCCAAAGTCGAATGTTTAAAGAAACTAGAGCTCCAAAAAAAGATGGTGTTGGGGTGTTTGATTGGCCTCACTCAATTCTGAAGCTATACCAAATATAAATCTAAGTTTGCTTTTCGTTTCCCTATCTCTCCTCTTCTCAGCTTCACCTCAAATTGATTTAACCTGAACCACAAGTCCACAAGTGCTCCACACTTCCACGCAAGATTCGCATTAAAATTCAAATAAAATCCATATTTATTTCAAGAAATATATAATAAACATCGTTAAAGCAAATCAGTGCTGGATTAGATTGCTACGGCAAATTACATCACATGTCCAACAAAAGTAGCTGCAACTGTACGACATTCTATGATCAGGCTAGCTCCAGCAAGGAACCCTAAAGACTTCTGTACTCTAAATATAGAGAATCAAATGGTCCTCTACGCTCTCCAGCAGCGTCCTCTAAACGGTATTTTAAATTTAGAGGACACTGCTGGATTCTCTATATATAGAGTTTCTCTAAACGGTCCTTTATCTATTTGAATAATTTAAATAACTGGTTTAACAAAATTAAAATATGTACAATACATTTGAGAGTATGATAAATACGTATGTACAAAAAATAAAAATAAAAAATATCTCTAATATAGATATTTGAGTATAGATGACGTGATTTAGAGGACGTTGTTGAAGAGGAAGGAGATATAGAGAATAATCTTTACTATATTTAAAGTACCAGTTTCAACGGTCGTCCCGCGTCATCTTTTTACAAAAAAGTCCTTATATTTCTTCCAAATCAACTCAGCGTAAAATATTAAAAAGCGGTGCAACACGTGGAGTTTAAACCCATACTCTGATGGAAGAAGGGTGGAAGACACTGGGCGAAGCTGTCTAACAAGTAGAACATGATGCTTAGTTGTTTATAATATTAAATATAAATTGTACATATGTATATATAATTTTTTTCTAAAATAAAAAAAATAATTGTATCGGGTCGGGCCAGCACTACGCGCCGTGCTACAGCCCAAGCACCGCACGCCGCTCGTTCCGGGTTGGCCCAGGCACTATTAAATTGGTCGTACCTCAGGCCGGCTCGCCAGACACGGCCTATTTGGTCATCTATAACTTCACACGATAATGATGGTCCTTGTCTCAGTTGCCATCACTTCGTTCATCATTCTACTTCTTTTCTCTCTCCCCTCGTGCCTCCACCTTCGCGCCACCCTATTCTCGACAGATGGCGTAGGAGCATGCACCTCCTCCCTGTATTCGTCCGACACCAGCCCCAACACCGACTCGCGCAGTGGCTATTGCACGTCTACGAGGATGTTTTACATCATGCACGCACCATCGTTTTCCATCGTGGTCAGACGTCTCGTTCGTCTTCCCGACCTTCGCCCTGTTCTTCCACCCCAACCTGCTGCCCCCCGCCCACGGTCGTAGTCGTGAGCCGACCGACGCTCATCGACGCGGGTACGGGGCGAGTCGGTCATGCTCCTGGCCTTTCTCCGTGCGTGCCGTCGAGGAGGACATGGTGGTGCCTGCCACGCATAGGTTATCTTAGCGATAAGGAGTCCAGATCTGAGATATTAGACAACTAAGGCTCGTAGCGTGGCAGCGGTCGCATATGCTACGGAGTTGGTGGTGGTGTTGTGTCGCTTCGGCGGGTCCAGGGCTGGGAAGACACTCGCATTCTCTCGCCCTTCTCGGACTGATGCCTGGTGTGGGTGTCTCTTGGTTTGGAGCTGCTCCGGCTAGGCTTCTTTCTCCGCTTGCGTGCTCTCTCCCTATATATCTAGCGGTATACTACCTATGTCGCTTACAGATACCCAGGTCTTCGTCGTGTCCTTCTTCGGCAACGAACATGCATGCTTGTCTCTTGCCTTCCCCTCCTGCTCTATGAAACCTTGGAAGTGGGGGAGGCAAGGGATGTGGGTATATGATTTGCTGCCTATGATACCCGTGCGTTCATAAAAAATATTATACGAAGAGTGGAGACAACCAATAAAAAATCTTGAGAACTTTTTGGTGGATAATTTACGTGGGTATTGTTGTAAGCCGTCGCAACGCACGGGTAACCGACTAGTAAAATCTTTTAAAGAAGACTGTAAAAGATGGATATAGAAGATAGATAGAGGGGATGGAGACAGCCGCAGTCGTCGCGACCCGTCGCGTAAAAAACTTTGCAATAATTAGTATAACGAACAGAGTTAAATCAAACCAGCGTCGGATTGGATTGCAACGGCAAATCGCATCACAATATCACATGTCCAACAAAAATATCTGGAGCTGTACTACGTTCCATGATCACCATTCATCATCATCAGCTAGCTGCTTTGATTCCGACCGCTGTTTCCTATCCTTTTTCATTCCCACCCGCCCATCCCTTCAAAATTCGCTGCGTGTCCCTCTCTCTCCCTGCGCTCGTGCTCCGCCCAGGCCCCTTTCCTCCACCGCGGGCGCAAACCCTAACCCTACAGCCGCTAGCCCCGCGGCGCCTGCCAATGGCGCGCCCCGTGTGAGTGTGTGTGAGAGGCAGAGACCTAGAGGCCGCTACCCGGGGAGGAGAGGGAGGGAGGGGGAGAGGCTGATAGATGTATAAGCAGGGGGGAGCGGGGGTAGGGGCTGGTCTGGACCGGAAACGGATCAGCGACGCGCTAGACAAGCACCTTGAGAAGGCGGTCGCATCGCCGTCCACATCGAGGGGGTCAGCGGGCGGCGGCGGTGTGCGCGACCACCACCGCCTCGTCGTGCCGTCCTCCGTGTCGTCCATCCCCAAGGGCCGCTGCTCCGAAGGTGACGTCATGCGGTATTCTCCCCCTGTCAGTTTCAGGTGACCGCGCCATGGTCTCGTGGCGTGCCGCGAATCCGTGCCTATTTTGGTGTGATCATGAGTCATGAGGCTGTGGCAGCTGTGTTACTTTTCGGTGCAGTAGGATGCACGTGCGGAAGGAGATTGGTTTGGCGATTGGGGCTGCGAAGTGTTGATGCACCTGCACAGCACATGGTTGTAGCTTGCTGACACTGTATTGATCCGGAATGAGTTTCAAGCGTGTTTGCGTGCTTTTCGAGGGCTCTTTACTGGTGGCCGTGATAAGTCTCAGAGGCTTGGTTTGTATCAGCCCAGATGTTTTTCTGTTTACGATGCAGTGTTTGTTTAGAGTGATACTGATGTAATGGAAATAAGGAACTGTGTGTAATACTAGAATATGCTTTTGAAGTTGACATATGGTGTCATGTGATGTAGAATATTCTACCTCATTCCTGTTATTACAACACAGATCTTGTCAGTTACAAAATTACTGCTCGCAGTTTGCTGTTGCCTTTTTCTTCCTGTTAACAATTTGAGTTTATGATAGAGTTTATGATAGATTCTGTATAATGTTCGATTTGCATCATAATCCTTAAGCATGCGTGCATTGACATTTTCATCCTTCATATTCCAGGGGAGTCTGATTCTGATAGTGAAGCATCAGATGTTAGTGGCTCTGATGGAGAAGATACCTCGTGGATTTCATGGTATTGCAACTTAAGAGGGAATGAGTTCTTCTGTGAAGTCGATGATGACTACATTCAAGACGACTTCAACCTTTGTGGCCTCAGCAGCCAAGTTCCTTATTATGATTATGCTCTTGATCTCATTTTAGATATTGAATCATCTCATGGTAAGTCTTCTACATTATTACTTATGCACATTAAACCTCATGATGGATGGATGTGGGTCATGCATACGCTGATGCTATAATTGAGAATTGTAAAAGTTTTGTTGGTAGGATTCAGAGACCCATACTGGGCTTCTGCATTTCCTGTTCCTAACATATATCACGCTTGGTCTTGAAAAGGTGAAAGAATAGCTGTATATTTGGATCTGACTCTACAACTGTTCTTGTCATGTCCAATCAGATGTCTTAATCTGGACAGTGGGCATACAAGATGTTGCAGAATGCCACGTACCAACTCATTATTAATCTACTTTTTGGACATGCATCTTGAGAGCACTATTTTTTGTCCTACATGAAATGTGTTACACCCAGCTCCATTCAGTCCATCATTGGGCTGACAGTAGTGGTTTGATCGCACATGTTCAGTTCTAGAGTTGTAGTAATCTTTTCTAGCCTTTAGATGTTTTGATCCAGTGAAGTCTTAGATACTATTCCATGTTTTACAACTAACAAATCAATATATTTTGCCAATGTGTCTTGAAAGCACTAGCCTTTCTATCCTGTGTAGAATATTTTACACCCAGCTCAGTTTGCTTCATTGTTAGGCTTGCAGTAGTGGGTTGATCCCACATGATTAGTTCTAGATTTATAGTCTTACTAGGGTTCCATGTGGATCTTAGGAAACCATCAATAGCAACTGGTTCAACCTTTCTAAGTGTATCTGTTTGCAACAAATAGTGTTATATTATGCAATAGTGAGGTCAGATACTGCTCCTGACCCACGGATAATCATATCCGTAGCATGAGGTGCACGGTTGCATTTTTTCTGCATTTCAATTTCATTTTGCTTTTGTGAATTGTGAAAACTGTTACTACTTTAGGGTATTGATGATGTTGATTATGCACACCAAGTTTAGAACTATAGACAAAACACTAGTACCTCCATCCACAAGTATAATGGATTCTAGTGGACAAAGGTAGTACTTATCTATTATTTCGAATAGAATTTTCGAAGTCCAATGTTTCTGTTTATTTTTTTCATTGCAACTGTGGTGCTAGGTGTCACGTGATATCTGAATTTGGTCGTCTCTAGCAGTTTGGTTTAAATATGTTAGTTATTTTTAATACTTATTTTTCTGTATGTAAGGTTTGTTTGGATAAGTAGGCAGAACAATTAGGAATCCACATGACCAGATTGATAGGTGGAGTTGGATTTAAATACAGTAGTCATTTCGAGCAATTTTTTTGTATGTAAAGTATGTTTGGGTGTTGGTGGGGAAATTAACAATCCACGTGACTGAACCATGACATAAGATAGATCTTTTACTATTATTGTTAGGTTGCTTCTCTAGCCTACACCAAATTGCTTGTGATGAAAAACTTTTGTTGTTGTATCCTTTGGTTACATATCCCTTTGAGCGATGTTCTGTTATGTAATTGTGTAGGTGATATGTTCACTGAGGAACAAAATGAGCTCGTAGAATCAGCTGCAGAGATGCTTTATGGGCTGATCCATGCACGATACATTCTGACCAGTAAAGGGCTGGCTGCAATGGTACATGTTCTGCTCTAACTGGTGTATTCACACTTAGATGTAGTTTTATTTATTAAGGTTGCTTTCTTGTACAGCTGGAGAAGTATAGGAACTATGACTTCGGGCGGTGCCCGCGTGTTTACTGCTGTGGTCAACCATGCCTGCCGGTTGGACAATCAGATATTCATCGATCTAGTACCGTGAAAATATACTGCCCCAAGTGTGAAGACATCTACTACCCGCGGTCCAAGTACCAAGGCAGTATCCTAACCAAGTAACCATACTCTTATTATACTATCTTTATGCTTGCGTTTCAAACTTTGATCTCTTCGTGAGAACTCAAACCTATGGTATTTTTGTACCAAGTCTGACACAGCTGGCAATGTTCTCATGTCTTAGCACCCATTTACCTACAGCTCTTTGTTGGTTGATACAGAAAACTATTAAACATGAAAACAGTCCACTGCGCCCACCAATCACCATGTTTTTTCAACTCCCATAGATATAATATTGTTTAGTGCCTGAGATGCACTAGCTCTTTTCTGTGTTACTGTAGTTCCTTAGTTGTAGAATGTTTGTCATTTTGTTATATGCTGCTATTTTCTTAACCTTGTTTAGACATCGATGGCGCATATTTTGGGACAACGTTCCCTCACCTGCTCCTGATGACATACGAGCACCTCAAGCTACAGAAGCCCTTGCAGCGCTATGTTCCTCGTGTCTTTGGCTTCAAGCTCCACAAGCCATGAGCCTCATGTATTTGGCTTTTAAGCTCTACAGGATGTGGCTCACTGGGGGAAAACCCAGAGTTTTGCGAGATCAAGGTCCTTGAAGACTACATATAAGAGCGCCATTGGCTACATATAAAAGCGCTATTGACAGATCAGTGGATTGATAAAACTCCACCATGCAGCGGAGCGCTTTTACCTTACCTGGCTGGCACCTACCAACATTTGAATGTAGCTCTAAGGATACCGATGTTGTTGTAACCTAACTGTAATTGTTTTTTTATTAGTAAACCAGGACCCCGTACGATGTAGAGTATGGGCATTATTTATGGCTTATGCAAAAAAATCGTTATGCTGTCCCAGGCTCCCAGCAACCCTTTACCTGATTTTTTTAGATCCTTTACCTGATTGGTTCTCGTAAGATGGCCTTTGAATTTGATAACAAAATTCTATATTGAATTGTGATATGTGAAGGGCGCACCATCTTCATTGCCTGCGCTCTCATTTCGATGCTAGCCAAGAAACTCGTTTAGATGTGGGCTAAGGCTGACTCGAGTACCTTAAGAGCATCTAAATCCATTATAGATATCTAAGGTTGACTCGAGTGTCTTAAAAGATATTAAGAAACTCTTTATTTTTGGCTCTCTTTATTTTTGGCTCTCTATTTACTATCTGTTTACCATTTCATAAAGATTGTACTCTATATATAGCATCTCATTTCACCAGACTATCTATCTAGTTTGGCTAGTTAGGGTGACTAGACAAGTTTGACTAGCGATAGAGCTAATTTGAAGAGTCAAATAATTTGGCGGTTAGGTGGTTAATCTGTTGAAGAGTTATTTTGATATTGAGTAGTCAATTTAGCTTGACAAATTATTTGGCTTCGTCTTTCAAGATGCTCAGCTTGTCCGCTTGACTTTAATCTATACCGACTTCTACTGTTTCTATAATGTTTTTGTCTCTACGGATTACAGTTGCAATAGTTCAAACAACCGGCTTTAATTTGAAGCGAACAACACTGACATCAAATCATTTCCGATACCCATTTTAGATGGAACGTGGAAGAATATCTAAATATAGATGACCATTTCCTCAAACCTAGTTGAATACTTGTTTCTAGGTATCTTATTGAACACTGCAACATTTGTCTTGTTTCTTAGCCAATTGTGTATTTAGGTTCCCATTTCTGCATATCGTTGTTGGAGTTAATCTTAGGCGGAGCCATGTTTTTAGAGCTGCTATACCAAATAAATGCACTATCAATCTATCATTATATTTACACATTCAATAGTATTCCTATTTTATTGTAGATTTTATGAAACTATTTTCTCCATTTTAAAGCATTTCGTACGTGAGTCACGTATGAAACACGTAAGTCTAATTTTCTTTCTCGCTTGTCACCTACAATGAATCATTACACTATAGATAGGTCGTTACACTGTAGATGTGCCGTGAGAAACCACCCAAACCTAATACGATAGGAAGCCACACACATTGCAACACTTCTATATAGTACTACCTCACTAACTGAAGAAGGACGGGCGACGGAATAAGCTACAAAAAGGCCAATCTTTTTTCAACTCATATCTTTCTCGGATCTTTTAGCTAAGATAAAGTATAATATTTATTTATCAATTTAATATCCGATGTGGACCATATGTTCATTTTGATATTAAATTAATTTTTTATATATATCAAATATGATTATGCCGTCGCAATACAATGCTAGTAGTATTATAGATGTCAATGCCTTTTCTAATAAATTTGACTTCTCAAGATACATTGTTTTTAATATGGATTTAGATATAATCTATATCTAAGTATATAAGAATAGCAATCATGTCTTAGAGAAAGTACCAACCATAAAAGATGAACCGCAGTCGTGAGTCGACTTAGGTACGTACAAACCCGAGCCCCAAAACGGTTTTTTAATACAAGACATCTAAGAGACTGTATAATATAATCCTAAGCCCTTAGATAATAAATACAGTTAAATATAATATATATAAATAGTCGTGACTCTTTTTCACTTACCTACCTAGAGACCCGTCAAAAATCCCCTCATTTAATTAAGTTATACATTCCATTATTTCACATAGCTCCGTGAACAGATCCCATGAGTCTCCTAGTCCATAGTTTCATAGACCAATAGTAGTATGTACCCATAGAAAAATAAGAAAAATATAAACAACGGGAAGGCTCACCTCTCATTTGGTTCAGAATAGAGATGATAATGGGTACCCGCGATCCGATATCCGATGAGTATTTACTCCATTAGAGTATATATGTGGGCTGAATATTCTACCCGTGGGTCTAAATCTTCACCAAATGGATAAACGGATATTATAACGTTCCACCTTCACCCATACCAGTTAACCTGTGGGTATAAATACCCAATATAAACTTAGCCCAAGCATGAATTTGGACTTTAGTCATCCATATTTTTTTTACTATTTAACAACCTTTTAGGCTATAATGTCATACAAGACTTAACGATAATTTAATGACCATGTAATGGAACATGTAATGTGCTATGTAGTACTATTCTAGTGTTACTACTTTATGCAATTATCTTTGGTGTGTTGAATGGATGGTTAAATGTTGCTAGAAATTTTGTAATGGTATTTAGATGGATATACTTGACATTTGTATAATATAATATTTTGATAGATGTTTAATTTTTATGGGTACGGGTGATCCGATGGGTGACCCATACCCACATAGGTATGAGTATAAAGGTAAATCTATATCCATCAGTGTATATAGATGACCCAAAGCGAGTATTTTTGTGTTGTGAATATAGATATAAGGTAGTAATACACGGTGGGTATTTACTCATTGTCATCTCTAGTTCAGAGTCCAGACGGAGCCTTTCTGAAGGCAACCTCGCGCCTTCCGTTCACTATCTGTCTATGGAAAACGAAGTTTTGCAAAGAATTTTCAGCTATTACAGACTACCATATCATGGTCTAAAAATTACTAATATTTATAGTACTAAAAAGTGACATTAGATATGTCATACATGTTTCTAGAAAATACCTACTTGATACCATTATTATTGAACTAATCTCCACAGATACATCAAACTTAAAAATAGTTACTCTGACCAGATATAAAAGTGCACCAATTTTAGGCTGACTTCAATGAGCCAGCCAAAGCGGTAGCCAAAGCCAATATAAACTAGCTGTCATTGAGGCCAGACAAAAAGGATAAAGAAAGAGGAAAGATAAACTAGCTGTCAAAAATCACACCAGTCATATGCTTTTAGGGCGAGCACATGAGGATACAATGCATTTAAACTTGTGACATATCTTGTGAAATATTGTAAAAAGTTAAATGGCTGGATAATCTGTTTTAACTGTTTGATGCACTCTACGGATGGCTCGGCAGCTGAAGTCAAGGCGCTAGCTAAAGTGGCAAATGGCTGCCGGACTTGGCTGTTCTTTATTGGAGCCAGCCTTAGAACAGGCATTTTTCAAAATCTGAAAATTCTGACAACCAAAACAACTGATGCAGTAACCCGAGCAGTACTTTATATTTCTCTTTAAAATAGACATAATAACATTTAACATAACCTACGGACGAACATCAATTTCATCTGATCCATGGCCCAAACTCAACGGGGCAGAAAGCAGCTCCAGGTCTTGAGCTCGGAGTTAAAATGTTCACCAGTACAAAAAGAAATCCATGCAGGATTCAGGAAACAAGAAACATATGTCCATGTTTTAGATGGAGTATAATTTATTTAGGATCATTCCCTCCATCCCATGTCCATGAGTTTGCAAACTTTAACTCACTCTAAAACTGTGGATGAAAAAGACAAGACAATTCAAAATGCCACCAATTAACCGGTCAATGCAGCATTGAGGGCACTGTGAACATCGACTCCGATCTGGGCCTCAGCCTTCTCCAGGTCAGTAGAGGCCGAACCAAGCTTGGCAGTGAATTCAGCGAGACCCTTCTGAACCAATGCTGGGTCGATCTGATCCACAGGGATAGCCTCAACAGCCACAATATCAGCAATGGAGTTTGCATGGACGAAAGCAAACCCACTGCTCACAAAGTACTTGCTCACATCGTTTCCTTCATGTACTGAGAGAACACCAGGCTTGAGCTCTGCAATTGTGGCAACATGGCCTGGCAAAACACCCATCTGACCAGTTGTAGCTGGTACAATTACCATGTCAACCTGAAAAACAAAATCACATCAACACAAAGCCACAGAGGGTGAAAATAGTTGCCAGGGAAAACTGCCACATAAACATATCATAACTACCAAGAAAGCAATAACACCAGAACTAATCCCTTGTCAGACAGATAATGATAGCAAAACATGACGAAAGAGAACATATCCTGAAACTATAAACAGTATACATCACAATGTGAAGGGTTACATTTCATACAGAGGCTTGCATGACAAGCAAATAAAGCAGCACTGCCAGTGCAAAATGGTCTTGACGCAAAAACATGATAAGAAGATTCAGTTCAAACAAAAGCAGGAGTTATACTCAGATCACCCTTCTGCTCAACAGTACCATACATCATTATAGGTATTAAGAGATGATGGCATACCATGGTAAATATATGAGGATAGATGCAAGGGCAAGGCTATATTCACTAATAAGAAACTAGGTTGCAGAAAATAAGGTACTACTTGTTCTGTTCACAACAAGAACAAGCTTCACGAGCAAAAAAAAAAAAAAAGATGAACCAAAAAAGAAGTCAAATGTTTGTGTTTTTTAGGGCCTGATTAACTAGGAATTTCATGGCATGGAACTAAAAAATGTGGTTTTCGGTGACCTGGATAACCTAAACCAAAGATATGGCATTAACGACAACACACCGTCAAAGTATAACCCTTGTTAAGGCTACAGCAGCACCACATGACACAGGTACATGATAAGAATATGTCTAAGTTTGGGTCCCTTGTCCTCGATTCACCATGTCAACTAACAATAGACAGAAAACAGAGCAACAGATCACATATCCATACATGACAACAGCAGACATAACTCTGTACCAATATAAAAAAGTACAGAACACATATTAGGATTTCAGTTGATGAAGCATGCTAGATAGAAATAAAAATCTGATTATACAAACATTAGAGAACACTTAAAGGAACCTGAAATGTGGATCTACACAATCTTCAATTACATAAAACATAAAAGCAAAGTGCATAAAAGGATGCTCTGAAAGTACACGAACTCATGTGCATCCACTAAATTCCAAATAACTGCAAGCATTATCAGCAGCAATCACTTGTAATAAGAGAACTTAAATTCTGACACTTGTATACACATATTAGTTAAATGACTGAAGCCAACCAACATCATTTATCAAGGTTCCACCACAGTCCACATTGGCCCATCCGAGAGAGTCAGTTCAAACTGCCCATGGGCAGTGGCAACGGAAGACCAACAGAAACAACAAAACACCTGACTAATAATCCAACATCCTCTAGCAATTAGAAACAATATAGGATCACGCAAACCTTGATTGCATCACACCCCTTCCATCCTCAACAAAACAAAAACGCAAACTAACGGCACTCGTTGCACCACCTTACATCGAATCCACTATCGCTATCGAAAACACGGACTCCGGATGGAGCTCACATCATCCCGTGAGAAGCAGATAACGTCAGAGGCATGCCTCCTCAAAAAAAAATCCTATAGGGCCAACCCGATCCCCAGATCGTGAAGACCACAAACCCTAGCTACGACCAAACACACAGATCTGGGACCAGAAATGGCAAAGGGGCGGGGGCGGGGGCGGCGGATGGGTATACCTCCTTGTTGGCGATCTCGGACTTGTAGGGGAGGACGAAGTTGACGGTGAGCTTGGTAGGGATGGTAGCTGGCGTGGGCGGGCGCGGCTGCATGAGGGAGAGGGGCGTCGCTGGGGGCTCGATGTTGGGGGCGACCTTTTTCCAGGCCTCCACGAACGTGGAGTCCTCGACGGCCTCCGCGGGCACCTCCGCCGTGGCGAGCGCCCGGCGCGCGGTGGGCGGAGCGGCGGCGCGGGAAACTAGGCGGCGGGCGGCGTGGCGCAGCATTTTCCTTCTCTCACTTGTTTTCCCTCCTCTCGCCTCGCCTCGCCTCGTTGCTCTTCGCGGATCTTGACGGATGCGGCCGTGCGGACTGCGGAGTACTGGGGAACTCGGTTGGGGTTCGGGCGACTAGAGTGGGGGTAATGGGTACACATGTCTAAATGGGTTGGCCCGGTAGTAGACCAGTGACCCGGCACGAACACGGTCTAGTACGACTAAAAGTGTGATCGGGCCAGATCGGCCTAATAGCTGTGCCAGATTTAGGTCAGCTGGCTGGCCCGCGATGCATCTACAGGTCTGGCCTGGTTAAAGGGTAGACATAGTAACGGCTTGTTTGATGAACTGATTTTGTAACAGTCAGTTTATTTTTAGCTATAATACTGATGATTCTATTATTATATAAGAATATTTTGAATTATAATATGTGTATCTGAAATTCTTTGTCTAAGCATGTATCTGAAATTATAAATATAATTAATTGAATCTAAAATAAATTTAAATATTTACTTTAAATTCTTAATTTTAGAGTTTTTTTGTTTACAGATCCGGACCTAACTTGACACGACCCGACCCGTGTAAGAATAAACGTGTCGAGTCTGATTCGCGTCAGCCAATCTACGGATTAGTCTGACCCGGCACAAGACTGGACCGTATCACAATACTAAACCATATCGGACCCTCGTGCCGGGCCAAGCCATACCCAGGCCAGCCAGAGATGTGCGCCTGCGGTTGGTCGAGCTAGGTTGAGTTGGATTGGAGTTGAATGAATCTATATTTAGTTTAGGCTTTTCGTTTGGGGCAATGGGGTCTACGCTATTACTTCAATATCCAACTATATATTTTTTCTTCCTTATATAGTTTGTTTTATTTTTCCTATTTTTCAAAATGAAGCATCGTTTCCTATATTCTGTTAGCAATACTTAACGATGTTAAGTCTTAGTAAAAGCATAAATTTATATTTGTTAGCAGAGTCGACGGGCAAAATAATGAAGTAATCAACCACAATTACAGATCACGACACA
Organism: Zea luxurians; assembly: GCA_029449295.1. NCBI lineage: Eukaryota > Viridiplantae > Streptophyta > Magnoliopsida > Poales > Poaceae > Zea > Zea luxurians. The sequence continues at coordinate 5,631,795 of JAOPSE010000102.1, forward strand.
TAGATTTACGTAGAAAATTCTTTACTACGAAGGGAAAACCACATACACCAGTCAGACGAAACTTTCACTGTAATTTGTCGTGTTTACAGAACGCCGTCCTTAGACAACGGCTTACAAGAAGATGGTTATGATGATGACGTAGCAGAAACCCTAATTAGGGTCGGCTCAAACCTCCGGTGATGGGCCTCCACTTCGCTCGCCAACTTGACCCCTTATCGAGAATTTGGATCACAAACTCAACAATCTTACCTTGAGACAAATTCCATCTTGTAGACAAAATTTGTAAGCAACTTTCTAAATAATAGAAGGAACAAACTGTCGTGCCAACATAGCCGCTAGGGCTAAGCAATTATACCAACTAAGTTCGAGCAAAGCTCAAACTTAACTCCTAGTAACAGGTTTAGTCATCGCTGGATTGAAGTGTGTACTAATCTTGCATACCCTCAAATTAACTTCTGCAACTATTTCCCATATATAATGATAATATCAATGTGCTTTATCCTCTCATGAAACATCTAATCCTTTATAAGGCAAATAGCACTCTAACTGTCACAGAACAATGTAATGCAATATGTATCTTCATAAAACTCAGCATATAGACCTTTCAACCAAATGACCTATTCGCTAGCATCACAAGCTGCAATATACTGTAACACCATAAAAGCCATCAATTAAAATAATAAATTTAGATATTATATTAATTAGGGTAATAAAATTTTTAGTGTTTAATTATTTATTTGCATCGTTTTCTTTGCATGTGCTTGATTTCTTATCGGATGTTTAATATCAATTCATTTTGAAAACAGATACTAGTAATTAAATAATAATTAAATAATATAATAATAATTAGTCTAAAAACAAGTATTCTATTTATAAATATTTTTGGTAATTTTTTTAGGAATTTTTGAGCTCTTTAAATAAGCATTTCGGAATAAAAAAACAAAAAAAAAACAAAACCCCACCCAGTCGGCCCACTTAGGGGCCCAAGACCCATTCCCAAACCCTAGCCGCGCGCTGCTAGGAGATTCCCAGCCGCCCCTACAGCTCTCTCTCTCCCTCACTTCTCTCTCTCCCACTCTCTCTCTCCTCCCACCGTTTTCTCTCTCACATGCCCGATGCCCTGCACCACCCGCGCGCCTGCTCGACGGCGCGAGCCAGGCCTGGAGCCTGCTCGACGCGCCGACCCTGAGCCGCGCCAGCCCTGCGCAAGCAGCGCGCTGCCGCGCCAGCCGCCGCGCCTGCGCGCGAGCCCAGGCGGCCGAGCACCACCGCGCCGAGCGCGCCCCGTCGCGCGACACCCGAGCCGGCCCCTGCGTCCCACGCGCCTGCTCCCCGCAACCAGCCGAACGCCCTGCCACGCGCACGACCCCGAAGCCCAACCGTCCTGCGCGTCCGTTTCTCTTTTGCCCCATTCCTCCTCCCATTACGAGCAGGAAACGGTAGTGCCATTGATGGCCATGAAGGACAGCCAGCGCCCATTGAAGCCCCCTGGGCAGTGATCTCTCCTCTCCCCTCCCTCTCTCTATAAAAAGCAGCAGAGGCCTCTCCATTCTTCCCTACTCGAGTTTGTCTCTCTCTAGAACTCCTCGCTCATAGCTAGTGCCGTTGCCGTTCGTTGCCGTTCGTCGCCGGAGTTTGCCGCTCGTCGCCGGAGCCCGTAGATCGCCAGAGTGTGTTGTTCGTCGCCGGAGTTCACCGGAGCCACGCACTCGCTGTCCGTAGTCAAGCCCCGCTCTCCGTCCGGCCGAAACCCGTCGACCCATCCCCGTCACACGCACGAACCCGAGGTTGATGACGACCCAAATTTATTTTATGTATTTTATAAAGTGCTTTTGATTCGATTCATGTGTTGTATAGTTTGTTTGTTGTAATATGAACACATGTGATTCCGATTTGTGTATTTGTGTGCGCTATGGAATTTGTTAGAAATATGCGATTAGTAGTGCACCATGTTATTTCATGTTAATTGACGCATTGATGTTGGTTTAGAGAAATATGACGTAGATTTAATAGTCACACGTTGGTGATAAAAATACTAGATAAGAATTTATAGTCAAAATTGGTCACGATAAATTTTAGAAACTAATTGGAGAATTATAGGTGCATTTTTTTGATGGATTAGAAAATGGTATAGAACTCATGTCATTTGAATAATATAGGATTTTAGATGATTTATCTAATTATTTTATTAGCATTTTTTTATAAAGAAAGGAGAAAATATCATTAGTAGATGGCAAAATAGGTTTTTGCTAGTCAAATAAACATGTTCACAGATTTAGAACTTAAAATTGTTAGAGTACTAGTTTATGTCAAATAACCTCGCTTGTGTTAGAAAATGTTCAATTAGTAGTTTATGTAGATTTTTAGAATATTAATATTATTAAATTCATTTTTGCTATACTAACTAATTTGAGTTAGAAGGAATAAAAGGTATTAATTTATTTATTAGTATTAAAAGATAATAAGTATTATTTAATTTCATTAATGGTGTTAAAATAAATTAATATTAGTTAAAATTATATTTATTGCACCCACTCCTAAATTCACCATTAGGATTCACATTAATAGCTATAATTGAATTAATAAGTATTTATGCGATTAGTACGTAATTAAAATGTGATTAGTGCGACGTGTTAATGTGCATGTAATGGTGTATGATTATGTAATGGTGCATGTTTATTTATGGGTGTATACTTTATTTTTGTATGTGCGATGTGCGACTATAATAGAAGCGGACTGTGTGGTAGAGAATCCGAACTCGTTCGAGGACGACCCGCAAGACGCTTTTGAGCAAGGCAAGTGGATTCTCCCTCTACATATTCTGTTTGTACCTATTCATTGCATATAATAATGTTTACTTTTTGATATATTGCATAATTTGATGGGTTTACCTAATTAAGGATTTCCTAGATTTACTACCTGTATTCCTTGTTTTACCTGGGAAAATTGTTAAGCTGTGCAAAATTTATGCTACCGCTCAACTTAATGGTTCCTAATGTCACTCATTAATTGGTTTTAATGTTCCAAAAAATGTTAATTGGCAATTATGACATTAACCCGATGGTTAAGATAACTTTATTATAAATTTAATTGGAACATGGAGTGACCACCCAGGATAACAGTGCAACCACGAGTGCTATCATGGCTCTGGCTTTGGTAATTAGCTCTATATGCTTAGTGCCTGGCAACCTTACCTGAAAGATGGGCAAGAGGGAGAGCGGTAGGTGCTGGCAGCCCACGTTAACATGGGGTCGTATTCTTGGCTAAGGTACTTCACCCAGGGGGCCACCACCATCGTCTTAGAAACCTTAGCGGGTTGCTTCGTATTAAGTGTATTTTGTGAAAACCTCATAATGGATCCCTAGCCATTCACCTCGGCAGTGTCTAAGGGTCCGATCAACCCGGGCTAGATGGGATACATGGCTTGTGGGTAAAGTTGTACCACCTCTGCAGAGTGTAAAACTGATATATCAGCCGTGCTCCCGGTTATGAGCGACCTGGACTCCTCACATGATAATTGAACTTAAAGATGGACATAAATTGAGATCCGATGATCTGCCAATAATTTGCTTAAATGGTTTCACTTAAGTGTTTTTGTTATATTCATATTCCTTTGTTTAATTGGGATATTTGGGATTCACTATTATTAGTAAGACAGGTGTTGATAATAAAATGTTGACCAACTAAAATGCTTACTGCTCAGACTTAGCCTCACCTTGTTATACCTGCATTAATTTTTCCCCCACTTGCTGAGCCCCGACCATAAGTGAGCTCACCCTTGCTAATATTTTGATCAGAGGATGATGCTGGAGACTTTGATGGAGAATTTATCGACGAGGAATTCTAAGTCTAACGATGCGCCGCTCAACTTCCTGTGGAAGATTGCCCAGTTGTTTATTTCCGCTTTACTTTGATATGATACTTGTTTAAGACACAATGTTTCATATGATGTAATAAAGTTTATACTCTCTTTACGCCCTTATTGCATTGTCTTTTGATATATTACACTTGTGACGTCAACATATGTGTGGAAATGGATCCTGACACACATATGGTATGCGCTCGGTCCTACCCCCTGGAACCGGGTGTGACAGAAGTGGTATCAAAGCTATGCTGACCCTAGGTCGTTAGATTAGTTAGAAATGGAAAGCCTAGTTGTTCAAAACTTGCTAATTTCATTCCTATAAATTCCTTTATCAGTCTTACCTCTTTGAAATTCAACTAAGTTGACTCTTCTCTTGTAGATGGTTCGCACTCTCCAAACCACTCGTGTCAACACCAACTACGCCCCTCAGCCCCGGCAGATCCCGGTCTACCCAGTGGTAGTCGAGGAAGCTCCAGCGAATCTCCCTCCCATCCGAGTGGAGAACGTGATTAACCTGGAGGACAGCTCGGAGGAGCAGCTGCCGACCCCCACCCCGTTGGCCGAGTCCCTGGCCTTCGCAGCTGGGTCATCGACGTCAGCATCGTCGGCACCAACCTTCCAAGCACCTGCACCTGGAGGCGACGACCCCAGCGACTCCGGAGACGGCGATGACGAGGATGACGACGACGAAGACGATGGAGAAGACGGACACATCAACGAGGAAGCTGACTACGCCCAGCAGGACCACTTCATGGGGATTGGTCCAGTTGTCGAACATTACACATCAATGTTCGAGACAGGGCACTTCCCCAACCTGCTGCAGAAGGTGTTGCACGAGCTAGGAGCCTACGTCTGCCCCCTGTACGAGACGAGGCGAGTGAGCCTCCCCGGGCTTGCTATTACATCACTCGCATCCACGTTAGGGTGATGGATGTAGGTGACAGGGGGTTCAGGAGTCAGGACTCTGTCTGCTCACGAGTCCCTGATACCGCTCTCCACCTACGCTGCCTCGGTCAGCAACGCTGCCCGTCGGACCCTGTGGTCGCTCAGCCACACCTACCGGCAGCAGCTGCAGAACACGAGGTTCAGGCATCTTCCTCAGCGCCTGCGTGGAGAAAGCTAGACCAACATTGTCCCAGGTGAACCTGGTGAGGATCGCCTCAACACCCTAGCTGGTGTAGTGGCCGGTCTCACACCGACCTGGACAGTGCCACTCTGGACCTCTACAGTGTGCACTTGGAGCTGGAGAATGCCCATGCCAGGATTGCAGCCCTGGAAGCCCAACTGCAAGGACTGGATCCGCTAGAGGCTCAGGTCCCCGCCGTGGCGTTGTCTCCTCCCCGCAAGAGGCTGCGCTATGGAGAGCCCGGATCAGTCACTAGGCTGCTTTAAGTTTTTTTGGACTATGATGTAATAAGTTATACTTCGCGTTAGATGATGAAACTATCTTTAAGTTTTTATATTAATAAATAACAACCATGTGATGGTGATTGGTTGAAATGTTTGATTTGGATCTTTGTTGGAGTGCTATGGTCTTATGGAATGATGGCCATAAGAACATATAAAATTTGTAAAACTTAAGCTATTTTCCCTCTAGAATCTTTTCTACTCCTCACTTTTCTAAGGACTTCACTTCCTAACAAATCAGATGGTGAACCCTCGTCAAGGACCTAACAACCGGAACCAGCGTGGACAACAAGCACCGCCACCACCACCACCTAATCCCAACATGGAGCAGTTCATCGCCGCCCAAATGCAGATTCTGCAAGGACTCACTGCTGCGGTTCAGCAATTACAACAGAACCAACAGAATCAGCAACCCCAGCAGCAGCAGTATGCACCCCCGGCCAGAGATAAACAACGGGACTTCATGAGTCATCACCCGCTGACATTCTCTCATGCGGTTGATCCCCTGGATGCCGATGACTGGCTCAAAGTCATTGGAAAGAAGTTGGACATAACTCAGTGCAACGACCGAGAGAAGGTCTTGTACGCCTCGGGAAGACTCGAGGGAGCTGCGTCCGATTGGTGGGATGCCTTCACAGCGGCACATCCCAACGCCGATACGATAACTTGGCAAGAGTTTCAGGAGAACTTCCGCGCTCATCACATTCCTTCGGGAATCATGAAGCCAAAGAAGAAGGAGTTCCTTTCCCTTACTCAAGGGAATATGACTGTCAGCGAGTATCGTGATCGCTTCACTCAGCTTTCACGCTACGCACCAGAGGAAGTGGACACTGATGAGAAGCGCCAAGAGCGTTTCCTGGAAGGGTTGATTGGACCTCTAAACTACCAACTTTAGAGTCACACTTTCCCCAACTTCCAGACACTCCTGAACAAGGCAATTGGCCTTGAGAGCAAAAGGAAGGAATTATCTGACCATAAAAGGAAGTTCCAAGGTCAGTCAAGCAGGAACACTCGTCCGAATAATGCTCAAGGTTCGCAGTTCCGCTCTGGAAATCAGGGTGGAAATAATTATCAAGTGCAACGCTCTGGACAGCAAAGCCAGAGAAATAATCAGAATCAGAATCAACAAAGGAGCAACCCCCAGACCAACTAGAGGTCTGGTGGAAATTCACAGAACCGTCAAGGTGGCACCAACAACACGCAGGCCAGAAAAAACGCACCTGTCCAACCCAACGGATGTTTCAAGTGCGGTGAGCTAGGCCACTATGCCAACAATTGCCCAAGGCGCAACCAGCAAACACCCCAAAGGAGCAATACTCAGAGAAATGACCAAAACACCCCCGCTCGTGGATCTGCTTAGAACAAGACTCCACAGAACCAGAGCCGAGGAAGGGTCAATCACGTCACTGCGGAATCAGTGCCTGAGAATGCCGATATAGTGTATGGTATGTTCCTTGTTAACTCCATACCTGCATCAGTTTTATTTGACTCTGGAGCATCACATTCATTTATAACTGAGTCATTTGTGGAAAAACATAACATACCTAAGTACCCTCTGAAGAGGATATTACACATTAGTTCACCGGGAGGTGACATGAAGGCCACACACTCATGTCCTCATGTTAATATCAAGATTCAAGGAATAGATTTTACAGTCGACCCAGTGGTCCTAGGATCCAACGGTATTGATGTGATTCTTGGATACAACTGGTTGAAAAGTTGTGATGGAGTGATACGGTGTGCTAACGGAACAATTATGTTGATAAGTCCTCAAGGTGAAAGAATCCAAGTTAACATAGACAAGTCAACAGATGAAAAAGGGAAGACAGTGATCAATCACTTGGAAGAAAAGCCCTTGGAAAATATCAAAGTAGTGTGTGAATACCCAGACGTATTTCCGGAGGAATTACCAGGTATGCCACCTGACCGTGATATAGAGTTTTCTATTGAATTAGTACCCGGAACCGCACCTATCTCGAAAAGACCTTATAGAATGGATGTGAAAGATTTAGTAGAACTGAAGAAACAAATAGAAGAATTACTAGAAAAAGGTTTTATTCGCCCAAGTTCATCCCCTTGGGGAGCCCCAGTTCTATTGTGAACAAGAAAGATGGTTCGAGGAGAATGTGTGTTGATTATAGAAGTTTGAATGAAGTAACCATCAAGAATAAGTACCCGTTACCTCGGATTGAAGATTTATTCGATCAAATGAAGGGAGCTAAGATATTCTCGAAGATAGATCTGAGATCGGGATATCATCAGTTAAAGATTCGAGCAGAAGATGTACCGAAGACAGCCTTCACGACGAGATATGGATTATATGAGTTTTTGGTCATGTCGTTTGGACTGACTAATGCACCAGCATACTTTATGAACTTGATGAATAAAGTATTCATGGAATATCTGGATCAGTTTGTGGTCGTATTCATTGACGACATACTGATATATTCTCCGAATGAAGAAACACACGAAGATCATCTAAGGCTAGTCCTACAAAAGCTTCGTGACAACCAACTGTACGCAAAATTCTCGAAGTGTGATTTTTGGTTGAAAGAAGTTGCTTTCTTAGGGCATATTGTTACCGATGGTGGAATTAAAGTGGACCCAGGAAAGATAAGTGAGATACTAAATTGGAAGCAACCCAAGGATGCGTCCAAGATCAGAAGTTTTCTTGGATTGGCAGGATACTATAGAAGATTTATTGAAGGTTTTTCCAAGTTAGTAAAACCACTTACCTCTCTACTGGAGAAAGGCAAAGAGTTCAAATGGGATGAAGCTTGCCAGAATTGTTTTGAAGAACTCAAGAAAAGGTTAACCACTGCACCAATACTGGTAATGCCAGACATCCATAAGGGATTTGATGTGTATTGTGATGCATCACACCTTGGACTTGGATGTGTGCTAATGCAAGAAGGAAAAGTGATTGCTTATGCTTCAAGACAGTTGAGGAAACATGAGAAGAATTATCCTACGCATGATTTGGAACTAGCTGCCGTAGTGCATGCTTTGAAGATTTGGAGGCACTATATGATTGGAAACAAGTGCAAAATCTTCACGGATCACAAAAGCCTGAAATATATATTCACTCAGAAGGAACTCAACCTCAGACAGAGAAGATGGCTTGAGTTGATTAAAGACTATGATCTGGAGATACAATATCACCCCGGAAAAGCAAATGTAGTAGCTGATGCTTTGAGCCGTAAGGGTCAAGTGAACAACATCACTACTCGTTTGATGTCACAAGAATTGTGCTGGGAAATGGAATGACTCAACCTTGGATTTCTCAATAATGTAGAAGCAACAGTGATGGAAGTCGAATCTACTTTGGAAGAAGAGATTCGTAAAGGACAAGAGTCCGATGAGAAAATTAAGGAAATTAAAGCTTTGATTGGTTTGGGTAAAGCTCCGGATTTCACGAAAGATGAACAAGGCACAGTATGGTTTAAGAAGAGAATCTGTGTACCCGAAATCGAGCACTTGCGCCAACTTATTTTGAGAGAAGCTCATGATTCAGCCTACTCTATTCACCCTGGAAGTACCAAGATGTACCAGGACCTTAAGGAAAAGTATTGGTGGTACGGATTGAAAAGAGATGTTGCTACTCATGTTGCATTATGTGACGTGTGTCAGCGAGTTAAAGCTGAACACCAAAGACCAGCAGGATTGCTACAACCTCTCAAGGTACCTGAATGGAAATGGGAAGAAATCAGTATGGATTTCATAGTTGGACTACCCCGTACTCGAGATGGCTATGATTCAATATGGGTTATAGTGGACAGGTTAACTAAAGTAGCACACTTTATACCTGTGAAGACAACCTACTCAGGAGCCCAGTTAGCAGAGTTGTACATGTCGAGGATTGTTTGTCTGCATGGAGTACAGAAGAAGATCGTATCAGATCGAGGAACCCAGTTTACCTCGCGCTTTTGGAAAAGACTTCATGAGCCCATGGATACCAAGCTAAACTTTAGTTCAGCTTATCATCCTCAAACGGATGGGCAAACGGAAAGAACGAACCAAGTGTTGGAAGATATGCTAAGAGCTTGCGCTCTAAAGCATGGTAGAAGCTGGGATAAAAGTTTGCCTTATGTAGAATTTTCGTATAACAACAGTTATCAAGCAAGTCTCAAAATGGCACCATTTGAAGCACTCTACAGACGAAAGTGTAGAACACCGCTTTATTGGAATCAGACTGGAGAAAGTCAAGTATTTGGTCCAGAAATTCTCCAAGAGGCGGAAAAGCAAGTGCAAATTATCAGAGAAAATCTGAAGACAGCACAGTCAAGACAGAAGAGCTATGCTGATAATAGAAGAAGAGAATTGATGTTTGAAGTAGGAGACTTTGTCTACCTTAAAGTTTCACCGATGAGAGGAATGAAAAGGTTTAAGGTTAAAGGAAAATTATCACCTCGCTATATTGGCCCATTCAAGATTTTGGAAAGAAAAGGCGAAGTAGCCTATCAGTTAGAGCTACCCGATAGATTATCAGATGTGCATGACGTATTTCACGTATCACAACTCAAGAAGTGCTTAAGAGTACCAGAGAAACAGCTACCCATGGAAGAACTGAATGTTAATGAGGATTTGACTTATTCGGAGTATCCAGTCAGAATTTTGGAAACATCTCGCAGAATTACACGGAGTAAAGTCATTAACATGTGCAAAGTTCAGTGGAGTCATCATTCGGAAGATGAAGCCACTTGGGAAAGAGAAGATGAACTCAGAGCAGAATTCCCTCAGTTATTCTCGGAAGTTTCTTAATCTCGAGGACGAGATTCTTTTTAAGAGGGGTAGGTTTGTAACACCATAAAAGCCATCAATTAAAATAATAAATTTAGATATTATATTAATTAGGGTAATAAAATTTTTAGTGTTTAATTATTTATTTGCATCGTTTTCTTTGCATGCGCTTGATTTCTTATCGGATGTTTAATATCAATTCATTTTAAAAAGAGATACTAGTAATTAAATAATATAATAATAATTAGTCTAAAAATAAGTATTCTATTTATAAATATTTTTGGTAATTTTTTTAGGAATTTTTGAGCTCTTTAAATAAGCATTTCGGAATAAAAAAACAAAAAAACAAAACCCCACCCAGCCGGCCCACTTAGGGGCCCAAGACCCCATTCCCAAACCCTAGCCGTGCGCTGCCAGGAGATTCCCAGCCGCCGCCGCCCCTACAGCTCTCTCTCTCCCTCACTTCTCTCTCTCCCACTCTCTCTCTCCTCCCACCGTTTTCTCTCTCACATGCCCGATGCCCTGCACCACCCGCGCGCCTGCCCGACGGCGCGAGCGCCCGGCCTCCCCGCGCGAGCCAGGCCTGGAGCCTGCTCGACGCGCCGACCCTGAGCCGCGCCAACCCTGCGCAAGCAGCGCGCTGCCGCGCCAGCCGCCGCGCCTGCGCGCGAGCCCAGGCGGCCGAGCACCACCGCGCCGAGCGCGCCCCATCGCGCGACACCCGAGCCGACCCCTGCGTCCCACGCGCCTGCTCCCCGCAACCGGCCGAACGCCCTGCCACGCGCACGACCCCGAAGCCCAACCATCCTGCGCGTCCGTTTCTCTTTTGCCCCATTCCTCCTCCCATTATGAGCAGGAAACGGTAGTGCCATTGATGGCCATGAAGGACAGCCAGCGCCCATTGAAGCCCCCTGGGCAGTGATCTCTCCTCTCCCCTCCCTCTCTCTATAAAAGGCAGCAGAGGCCTCTCCATTCTTCCCTACTCGAGTTTGTCTCTCTCTAGCACTCCTCGCTCATAGCTAGTGCCGTTGCCGTTTGTTACCGTTCGTCGCCGGAGTTTGCCGCTCGTCGCCGGAGCCCGTAGATCGCCAGAGTGTGTTGTTCGTCGCCGGAGTTCACCGGAGCCACGCACTCGCTGTCCGTAGTCGAGCCCCGCTCTCCGTCCGGCCGAAACCCGTCGACCCATCCCCGTCACACGCACGAACCCGAGGTTGATGACGACCCAAATTTATTTTATGTATTTTATAAAGTGCTTTTGATTCGATTCATGTGTTGTATAGTTTGTTTGTTGTAATATGAACACATGTGATTCCGATTTGTGTATTTGTGTGCGCTATGGAATTTGTTAGAAATATGCGATTAGTAGTGCACCATGTTATTTCATGTTAATCGACGCGTTGATGTTGGTTTAGAGAAATATGACGTAGATTTAATAGTCACACGTTGGTGATAAAAATACTAGATAAGAATTTATAGTCAAAATTGGTCACGATAAATTTTAGAAACTAATTGGAGAATTATAGGTGCATTTTTTTGATGGATTAGAAAAATGGTATAGAACTCATGTCATTTGAATAATATAGGATTTTAGATGATTTATCTAATTATTTTATTAGCATTTTTTTTATAAAGAAAGGAGAAAATATCATTAGTAGATGGCAAAATAGGTTTTTGCTAGTCAAATAAACATGTTCACAGATTTAGAACTTAAAATTGTTAGAGTACTAGTTTATGTCAAATAACCTCGCTTGTGTTAGAAAATGTTCAATTAGTAGTTTATGTAGATTTTTAGAATATTAATATTATTAAATTCATTTTTGCTATACTAACTAATTTGAGTTAGAAGAAATAAAAGGTATTAATTTATTTATTAGTATTAAAAGATAATAAGTATTATTTAATTTCATTGATGGTGTTAAAATAAATTAATATTAGTTAAAATTATATTTATTGCACCCACTCCTAAATTCACCATTAGGATTCACATTAATAGCTATAATTGAATTAATAAGTATTTACGCGATTAGTACGTAATTAAAATGTGATTAGTGCGACGTGTTAATGTGCATGTAATGGTGTATGATTATGTAATGGTGCATGTTTATTTATGGGTGTATACTTTATTTTTGTATGTGCGATGTGCGACTATAATAGAAGCGGACTGTGTGGTAGAGAATCCGAACTCGTTCGAGGACGACCCGCAAGACGCTTTTGAGCAAGGCAAGTGGATTCTCCCTCTGCATATTCTGTTTGTACCTATTCATTGCATATAATAATGTTTACTTTTTGATATATTGCATAATTTGATGGGTTTACCTAATTAAGGATTTCCTAGATTTACTACCTGTATTCCTTGTTTTACCTGGGAAAATTGTTAAGCTGTGCAAAATTTATGCTACTGCTCAACTTAATGGTTCCTAATGTCACTCATTAATTGGTTTTAATGTTCCAAAAATGTTAATTGGCAATTATGACATTAACCCGATGGTTAAGATAACTTTATTATAAATTTAATTGGAACATGGAGTGACCACCCAGGATAACAGTGCAACCACGAGTGCTATCATGGCTCTGGCTTTGGTAATTAGCTCTATATGCTTAGTGCCTGGCAACCTTACCTGAAAGATGGGCAAGAGGGGGAGCGGTAGGTGCTGGCAGCCCACGTTAACATGGGGTCGTATTCTTGGTTAAGGTACTTCACCCAGGGGGCCACCACCATCGTCTTAGAAACCTTAGCGGGTTGCTTCGTATTAAGTGTATTTTGTGAAAACCTCATAATGGATCCCTAGCCATTCACCTCGGCAGTGTCTAAGGGTCCGATCAACCCGGGCTAGATGGGATACATGGCTTGTGGGTAAAGTTGTACCACCTCTGCAGAGTGTAAAACTGATATATCAGCCGTGCTCCCGGTTATGAGCGACCTGGACTCCTCACATGATAATTAAACTTAAAGATGGACATAAATTGAGATCCGATGATCTGCCAATAATTTGCTTAAATGGTTTCACTTAAGTGTTTTTGTTATATTCATATTCCTTTGTTTAATTGGGATATTTGGGATTCACTATTATTAGTAAGACAGGTGTTGATAATAAAATGTTGACCAACTAAAATGCTTACTGCTCAGACTTAGCCTCACCTTGTTATACCTGCATTAATTTTTCCCCCACTTGTTGAGCCCCGACCATAAGTGAGCTCACCCTTGCTAATATTTTGATCAGAGGGTGATGCTGGAGACTTTGATGGAGAATTTATCGACGAGGAATTCTAAGTCTAACGATGCGCCGCTCAACTTCCTGTGGAAGATTGCCCAGTTGTTTATTTCCGCTTTACTTTGATATGATACTTGTTTAAGACACAATGTTTCAGATGATGTAATAAAGTTTATACTCTCTTTACGCCCTTATTGCATTGTCTTTTGATATATTACACTTGTGACGTCAACATATGTGTGGAAATGGATCCTGGCACACATATGGTATGCGCTCGGTCCTACCCCTTGGAACCGGGTGTGACATATACTCAGCCTCTGTAGTAGACAAAGTGACTTTCGGAATTAGGCAAACCCTCCAACTAACTACACATCCACTAACTGTGAATACATAATCTATTAATGATCTTCTCTTATACAAAAATGCTCCATAATCTGAATCAACATATCCAACAAGTCCCTTTTTGACTTGCCAAACTGCAAACAAGCATTAGACGTACCATATAAGTACTTGAAAATCCACTTAACAGCTTCCCAATGCATTCTATCAGGACTAGCCATGCATCTGCTAACCAAACTCATGGCATATGAGAAATCAGGATGTGATCAAACCATAACATACACTAAGGAACCAACAACACTAGAATAAGGCACTTTTGATATGTACTTTAAATCTTCATCTTTGGTTGGACATTGAGCAGATGATGACTTGAAGTGAGGAGCAATTGTAGTACTTATTAGATTAGAATCATGCGCATTGAAATGACACACAACTTTCTAAATATAACTACGCTGATTGAGGAACAACAACAAGCTAGATTTCCTATCTCTCAATCTCCATGCTAAGAATCTTTCTAGCGACTCCTAGGTCCATCTCAAACTCGCTGCTTAGTTGTGCCTTTTAAGGTAGTGATCATCTTCTTGCTCTTGGTGGCAACCAACATTCCATCAACATATAATAGCAAATAGATAGGTGAACCATTAAAAAAATAATATAGTCACGACTACCATATTAGGACCTTTTAAAGCCATTAGAAATCATAAATGAATCAAACCTCTTGTAGCACTGCCTCAGAGACTGCTTCAAACCATAAGGGACTTCTTCAATTTGCAAACGAAATTCGGCTTACTAGGAACAATAAAACGCTCACGCTGATCCATGTAAAATTTCTTCCTCCAACTCTCTATGTAAGAAAACAGTCTTCACATCTAATTGTTCAAGCTCAAGGTCTTGCAAAGCAACAATACTAAAAAAGTACAAATAGAGATAGCCCAAGCCTCCACCAACGGGTTTCCGCTTCGCTCGCCAACTCGGCCCCTTAACGAGAATTTGGATCACAAACTCAACAATGAGAGCACCTAGAAGGGGGGGGTGAATAGGTGATCCTGTAAAAATCAAATACTTGTAGCCACAAAACTTGGTTAAGTGTTAGCTCAATAGAATCAAGTGGCTAAGGACCAAGCTCTTGTGAAACACAATGGTTACGAAGAAAACAAGCACAAGAGACATGGTGATTTATCCCGTGGTTCGGCCAAGTATAACTTTTGCCTACTCCACGTTGTGGCGTCCCACTGGACGAGGGTCGCACTCAACCCCTTTCAAGTGATCCAATGATCAACTTGAATACCACAGTGTTTTCCTTTCTTTTACTATCTCCCGTTCGCGAGGAATCTCCACAACTTGGAGCCTCTCGCCCTTACAATTGATGATCACAAAGAAGCACGGAAGTAAGGGAGGGGAGAGCAACACACGCAAGACTCAAAGCATGAGCACATTCACGCACACAAGCCACAACTTGAGCTCACAACACAATGCGAGGAGTTCTCTACTCAAATAGAGCTCAAATCACTATCACAAAGAATCAAATGCGCGGGAATGGAGTCTTGGTGCTTAGAGATGATCAAAGAATGCTTGGGGTGACTCCTCCATGCGCCTAGGGGTCCCTTTTATAGCCCCAAGGCAGCTAGGAGCCGTTGGAGGCAATCTAGGAAGGCAATTCTTGCCTTCTGTCGGGTGGCGCACCGGACAGTCCGGTGCACCACCAGACAGGCACTGTTCATGGTCCGGTGCAGATCGCCTTCCTAAAAAAGCACAGTCGACCATTGCAGAATTGTAGCCGTTGGCGCACCGGACACTGTCCGGTGCACATCGGACAGTTCGGTGCCTCCTGCCGACCGTTGGAGCGGGCCACGCGTCACCCGCGGATTTGGCGGCCGACAGTTGCGCTGGCGGCCGTTGGCTCACCGGACAGTCCGGTGAATTATAGTCGTACGCCGCCGACAAATTCCCGAGAGTGGCCAGTTCGCTAGAAGCCAGCCTGGCGCACCGGACACTGTCCGGTGCACCACCGGACAGTCCGGTGTTCCAGACTGCGCTGAGTCTTGGCTGCTCCAGCCAAGTCTTTTCCTTTTTCTCTTTTCTCTGATTCTAGCACTTAGACAAATATATTAGTACACAAAAACCAATGTACTAAGTCTAGAATCATACCTTCTTATTGATTTGCACTTCATTTATCATTTGGCACATAATTACTCACTCAATATGTGTTGGGCACTTAATCACCAAAATATACTAGAAATGGCCCAAGGGCACATTTCCCTTTCAATCTCCCCCTTTTTGGTGATTTATGCCAACACATCAAAAAGCAACAAATAGAAGTGCAACATCAATGCAATTGAGAACAAAAATTGTCTTTTACAAGATTTGACATATTTGGATCGTTCTTTGCCACCACTTGGTTTGTTTTTGCAAATCAAATTCATTTTCCTATCTCTAAGTCAAACTCACTTGTTTGGGCATACAGAGAGATAATCCAAGAGAGAAAATGATCAAGATCCAAAAACTCCCCCTTTTCCCATAATCATAAATTCTCCCCATAAGAGACCAAATTTTGACGAATCAAAAGTTCTAACTCTACTATTTTCAAAGTTCTCAAGTGGTAGCTGATCCATTTGCTTTGGCCTTAATTTCTCCCCCTTTGGCATTAAGCACCAAAACGAGATCATTATTGGCCCTTAAACCCCATTGCCTCACCAAAATCGTCAATTAAGAGTAAAAAGGCAATAAGAGCATGGAGATGAACTTGGAGTAAATTACCCTCTCATCGGAGTGCAGTGGAAGTCTTGCATGGTCCAAGTTCACCTTTCCCTTTTAATCCACCTTTGAGACTAAATTAAGTAAACTCAAGCACACGGTTAGTCTCAAAGGGTCAAGTTGTAGCATTTCTCCCCCTAAATATGTGCATCATTCACACATGGACTTGTGAGGTCTGGGGATCCCTTGCACAACTTGAGCACCATAAATAAGCAATAATATGCATAAAGGAACATGATCAAGCACATAAAACACATGTATGCTATAGATCAATCCAAGTTACGCGAATCTAAGACATTTAGCTCACTATGCAGCCTGCAAAAGGTCTTCTCATCTAAAGGCTTGGTAAAGATATCGGCTAGCTGGTTCTCGGTGCTAACATAAAACACTTCGATATCTCCCTTTTGCTGGTGGTCTCTCAAAAAGTGATGTCGGATGTCTATGTGCTTTGTGCGGCTGTGTTCAACAGGATTGTCCGCCATGCGGATTGCACTCTCATTATCACATAGGAGTGGGACCTTGCTCAGATTGTAGCCAAAGTCCCTGAGAGTTTGCCTCATCCAAAGTAGTTGCACGCAACACTGTCCTGCAGCAACGTACTCGGCCTCAGCGGTGGATAGGGCAACGGAAGTTTGTTTCTTTGAACTCCAAGACACCAGGGACCTTCCTAGGAATTGGCATGTCCCTGATGTACTCTTCCTATCAACCTTGCACCTGACATAATAGGAGTCTAAATATCCAATCAAGTCAAAGGTAGACCCCTTTGGATACCAGATCCCGAAGCAAGGCGTAGCAACTAAATATCTAAGAATCCGCTTAACGGCCACAAGGTGACATTCCCTTGGGTCAGATTGATATCTAGCACACATGCAAACACTAAGCATAATATCCGGTCTACTAGCACATAAGTACAGCAAGGAACCTATCATAGACCGGTATGCCTTTTGATCAACAGACTTACCTCCTTTGTTGAGGTCGACATGTCCGTCGGTTCCCATTGGAGTCTTTGCGGGCTTGGCGTCCTTCATCCCAAACCGCTTGAGCAAGTCTTGCGTGTACTTCGTTTGAGAGATGAAGGTGCCGTCCTTGAGTTGCTTTACTTGGAACCCAAGGAAGTAGTTCAACTCGCCCATCATCGACATCTCAAATTTCTGTGTCATCACCCTGCTAAACTCCTCACAAGACTTTTGGTTAGTAGAACCAAATATTATGTCATCGACATAAATTTGGCACACAAATAGGTCACCATCACAAGTCTTAGTGAAAAGAGTTGGATCGGCTTTCCCAACCTTGAAAGCATTAGCAATTAGAAAATCTATAAGGCATTCATACCATGCTCTTGGGGCTTGCTTAAGTCCATAGAGCGCCTTAGAGAGCTTACACACGTGGTCGAGGGACCGTTCATCCTCAAAGCCAGGGGGTTGCTCCACGTACACCTCCTCTTTGATTGGCCCGTTGATGAAAGCGCTCTTCACATCCATTTGGAACAACCTGAAAGAGTGGTGAGCGGCATAGGCTAATAGAATGTAAATAGACTCTAGCCTAGCCACAGGAGCAAAAGTCTCCTTGAAATCCAAACCCGCGACTTGGGCATAACCTTTTGCCACAAGTCGAGCCTTGTTTTGTGTCACCACCCCATGCTCGTCTTGCTTGTTGTGGAACACTCACTTGGTTCCCACAACGTTTTGCTTGGGATGTGGCACCAGTGTCCAAACTTCATTTCTCTTGAAGTTGTTGAGCTCTTCCTGCATGGACAACACCCAGTCCGGATCTAGCAAGGCCTCTTCTACCCTGAAAGGCTCAATAGAAGAGACAAACGAGTAATGCTCACAAAAATTAGCTAGACATGAGCGAGTAGTTACTCCCTTGCTTATATCACCCAAAATCTGGTCGATGGGATGATTCCTTTGAATCGTCGCTTGGACTTGAGTTGGAGGGGCCCGTGGTGCTTCTTCCTCCACAACTTGTTCTTCTTGTGCTCCCCCTTGATCACACGCCTCCTCTTGAGGAACCTGTTCTTCATCTTGAGTCGGGGGATGCACCATCGTTGAGAAAGAAGGTTGATCTTGCTCTTGGTGTTCCAGTGGTCGCACATCTCCAATCGCCATGGTGCGAATTGCGTCCGTTGGAACATCATCTTCATCTACATCATCAAGATCAACTTGCTGTCTTGGAGAGCCATTAGTTTCATCAAATACAACGTCGCTAGAGACTTCAACCAAACCCGATGATTTGTTGAAGACTCTATACGCCTTTGTATTTGAGTCATAACCCAGCAAAAACCCTTCTACAGCTTTGGGAGCAAATTTGGAATTCCTACGTTTCTTCACTAGAATGTAACATTTACTCCCAAATACATGAAAAATATGAAATGTTGGGTTTGTTACCGGTTAGAAGTTCATACGACGTCTTCTTGAGGAGGCGATGAAGATAGACCCGGTTTATGGCGTGGCAAGCTGTGTTCACAGCTTCCGACCAAAACCGCTCGGGCGTCTTGAATTCTCCAAGCATCGTCCTCGCCATGTCTATAAGTGTCCTGTTCTTCCTCTCTACCACACCGTTTTGCTGTGGTGTGTAGGGAGCGGAGAACTCGTGCTTGATTCCTTCCTCCTCAAGGAACTCCTCCACTTGAAGGTTCTTGAATTCGGACCCGTTGTCGCTTCTAATCTTTTTCACT
Source organism: Zea luxurians (assembly GCA_029449295.1). Lineage (NCBI taxonomy): Eukaryota > Viridiplantae > Streptophyta > Magnoliopsida > Poales > Poaceae > Zea > Zea luxurians. The sequence continues at coordinate 5,650,789 of JAOPSE010000102.1, forward strand.
TTGAGTTCAAATTTGTTTTGAGCTCGCCTTAGAAAGTGCTTGAGGGTCCCTTAGGTTTCTGATTTATCCTGCAAAAAGAATACCCAAGTGAAGCGGGAAAAATCATCAACAACAACAAGACCATACTTACTTCCCCCTATGCTGAGGTAGGCGACGGGTCCGAAGAGGTCCATATGAAGTAGCTCCAGAGGTCTTGATGTGGTCATCACATTCTTAATGTGATGAGAGCTTCCCACCTGTTTACCTGCTTGACATGCTGCACAAGGTCTATCTTTTTCGAAATACACATTTGTCAGTCCTAACACATGTTCTCCCTTTAGAAGTTTATGGAGGTTCTTCATCCTGACATGTGCTAGACGGCGATGCCACAGCCAGCCCATGCTAGTCTTAGCTATTAAGCATGTATCTAGATCGGCCTCCTCTTTCGAAAAATCAACTAAGTAGAGTTTGCCATCTAGTACACCCTTAAATTCTAATGAACCATCACTCCTTCTAAAGACAGGCACATCTACATTTGTAAATAAACAATTGTAGCCCATGTGGCGCAATTGACTAACAGACAACAGATTATAGCCTAGCGACTCTACTAGAAATACATTAGAGATAAAGTGCTCATTTGTGATGGCAATCTTGCCTAAGCCTTTGACCTTGCCTTGATTCCCATCTCCAAATATGATTGTATCTTGGGAATCCTTGTTCTTGACGTAGGAGGTGAACATCTTCTTCTCCCCCGTCATGTGGTTTGTGCATCCGCTGTCGATAATCCAGCTTGAGCCCCCGGATGCATAAACCTGCAAGGCAAATTAGGCTTGGGTTTTAGGTACCCAACTCTTGTTGGGTCCTACAAGGTTAGTTATAATAGTCTTTGGGACCCAAATGCAAGTCTTGTCTCCCTTGCACTTGGCCCCCAACTTCCTAGCAATCACTTTCTTATTCTTACAACAAATTGCAAAAGAAGTATTGCAAGCATGGTAAATTGTAGAAGGTTCATTACATACTTTCCTAGGCACATGAGCAACATTTTTCCTAGGCATATTTCTACCATGCACAAAAGAAGAACTTGAAGCAATCATAGCATGTGAATCATAAGCATAACTCCTATGAGCATTTCTAGAAAATTTTCTATCACTATAGATGAAAGCATGATTCCTTTGAGCACTATTAGCCATAGGGGCCTTCCCTTTATCCTTGGCGGAAATGGGAGTCCTTTGACTTGTTAAGTTCTTGGCTTCCTTTCGAAAGCCATGCCCATCCTTAATAGAGGGGTGTCTACCAACAGTGTAGGCATCCCTTGTAAATTTTAGTTTGTCAAAATCCACCTTGCAAGTCTTAAGTTGAGCATTAAGACTTGCAACTTCATCATTTAATTTAGTAATGGATGCAAGATGTTCATTACAAGCATTAACATCAAAATCCTTGCACCTATTACAAATTATGACATGTTCCACACATGAACTAGATTTATTTGCTACTTCTAACTTAGCATTTAACTCATCATTAACACTCTTCAAACTAGAAATAGACTCATGGCAAGCAGAAATTTCAGAAGATAAAATCTCATTCCTTTTAGTTTCTAAAGCAAGAGATTTTTGTACACTAATAAACTTATCATGTTCTTCATACAATATATCCTCTTGCTTTTCTAAGAGTCTATTCTTTTCATTTAAAACATCAATCAATTCATTGATTTTTTCTACCTTGGCTCTATCTAAACCTTTAAATAAGCTAGAATAGTCTACTTCATCATCACTAGAATCTTCATCGCTAGAAGTAGTATATTTAGGAGTTTCTCGAACGCTTACCTTTTTCTCCTTTGCCATGAGGCAGGTATGGCGCTCGTTGGGGAAGAGAGACGACTTGTTGAAGGCCGAGGCGGCGAGTCCTTCGTCATCGGAGTCGGACGAAGAGCAATCCGAATCCCACTCTTTGCCTAGGTGTGCCTCGCCCTTCGCCTTCTTGTAGGCCTTCTTCTTCTCCCTCTTCCCGCTCTTTTCTTGTTCCTGGTCATTAGCATTATCGGGACAATTTGCTATGAAATGACCAGTCTTACCACATTTAAAACAGGAGTGCTTTCCCTTTGTCTTGCTCTTGTTGGGATGCTCCTTGTGTCCTTTTAGCACCGTCTTGAAGCGCTTGATAATGAGGGCCATTTCATCCTTGTTTAGCCTGGCCGCCTCAACTTGCGCCACCTTGCTAGGTAGCGCCTCTCTGCTGCTTGTTGCTTTGAGAGCAACGATTTGAGGCTCGTAGATGGGCATTGGGCCATTCAATGCCCCATCAACGTATCTTGCTTCCTTGATCATCATGCGCTCGCTTAAAAACTTTCTGAGTATTTCCTCGGGCGTCATCTTTGTGTACCTAGGATTCTCACAGATTGAGTTCACAAGATGAGGATCAAGAACAGTGAAGGACCTGAGCATAAGTTGGACGACGTCGTGGTCCGTCCATCTCGTGCTTCCATAGCTCCTGATCTTGTTGACCAGGGTCTTGAGCCTGTTGTACGTTTGCGTTGGCTCCTCTCCCCTGATCATTGCGAACCTTCCCAGTTCGCCTTCCACCAACTCCATCTTGGTGATCATGGTGGCGTCGTTCCCCTCATGAGAAATCTTGAGGGTATCCCAAATTTTCTTGGTGTTATCCAAGCCGCTCACCTTGTTGTACTCGTCCCTGCACAAGGACGCTAGCAAAACAGTGGTAGCTTGTGCATTTTTATGGATTTGCTCATTAATGAAAACGGGGTTGTCAGTACTATCAAAAAGCATTCTGTTTTCAACAATCTCCCAAATACTTGGATGGAGAGAGAATAGGTGACTACGCATTTTGTGACTCCAAAATGAGTAGTCTTCTCCATCAAAGTGTGGAGGTTTCCCAAGTGGAATTGAAAGTAAATGAGCATTGGAGTTAAATGGAATACGAGAATAATCAAATGAAAAATTTGAGTTAACCGGTTTCTTTTTCTCGTCGTCGTCGTCTCTTGGGGAATAAGAAGACTCGTCGCTGTCGTAGTAGACGATCTTCTTGATGCGCCTCTTCTTCTTCCCGTCTCTTTTCTTATGACTCGAGCCAGAGTTCGAGGGCTTATCATCTCTTGGCTCGTTGACGATGGACTCCTTTGTCTTGTCGTTGACCACCATCCCCTTTCCCTTAGGATCCATCTCTTTGGGTGATTAGTCCCTTGTGTGAAGAGAACGGCTCTGATACCAATTGAGAGCACCTAGGAGGGGGGTGAATAGGTGATCCTGTAAAAATCAAATACTTATAGCCACAAAACTTGGTTAAGTGTTAGCTCAATAGAATCAAGTGGCTAAGGACCAAGCTCTTGTGAAACACAATGGTTACGAAGAAAACAAGCATAAGAGACACGGTGATTTATCCCGTGGTTCGGCCAAGTATAACTCTTGCCTACTCCACGTTGTGGTGTCCCATTGGACGAGGGTTGCACTCAACCCCTTTCAAGTGATCCAATGATCAACTTGAATACCACGGTGTTTTCCTTTCTTTTACTATCTCCAGTTCACGAGGAATCTCCACAACTTGGAGCCTCTCGCCCTTACAATTGATGATCACAAAGAAGCACGGAAGTAAGGGAGGGGAGAGCAACACACGCAAGACTCAAAGCACGAGCACAATCACGCACACAAGCCACAACTTGAGCTCACAACACAATGCGAGGAGTTCTCTACTCAAATAGAGCTCAAGTCACTATCACAAAGAATCAAATGCGCGAGAATGGAGTCTTGGTGCTTAGAGATGATCAAAGAATGCTTGGGGTGACTCCTCCATGCACCTAGGGGTCCCTTTTATAGCCCCAAGGCAGCTAGGAGTCGTTGGAGGCAATATGGGAAGGCAATTCTTGCCTTCTGTCGGGTGGCACACCGGACAGTCCGGTGCACCACCGGACAGGCACTATTCATGGTCCGGTGTAGATCGCCTTCCTAAAAAAGCACAGTTGACCATTGCAGAATTGTAGTCATTGGACAATACGGTGCCTCCTGCCGACTGTTGGAGCGGGCCACTCGTCACCCGCAGATTTGGCGGCCGACCATTGCGCTGGCAGCCGTTGGCCCACCGGACAGTCTGGTGCACCACCAGACAGTCCGGTGAATTATAACCGTACGCCGCCAACGAATTCCCGAGAGTGGCCAGTTCGCCAGAAGCCAGCCTGGCGCACCGGACAGTCCGGTGTGCTAGACTGCGCTGAGTCTTGGCTGCTCCAGCCAAGTCTTTTCTTTTTTCTCTTTTCTCTGATTCTAGCACTTAGACAAATATATTAGTACACAAAAACCAATGTACTAAGTCTAGAATCATACCTTCTTGTTGATTTGCACTTCATTCATCATTTGGCACATAATTACTCACTCAATATGTGTTGGGCACTTAATCACCAAAATATACTAGAAATGGCCCAAGGGCACATTTCCCTTTCAAACAATATTTACACTATTGCCCCTATTTTTCAATAGCAGTTACAAATATACTCCTACTTTTTCAACTAAATATTATTAGTATATGTAACAATGTTCTTTATGAAATTCAATTGTATTTTGAAAATCAAAATTTGGACAACTTTTGGTAGTATTTCTAGAAATTCTTTCACATGGTTTGTGACAATAATTCAATTGTATTGATAATATTTTTTAGAAGTTAAAAACAATTAACCTATAATTTGAAAAATTTCAAATATGAACAACACGAACTTATATATGCAATTTAAATATAGTTAAATTATTATCTATATTTTATTTTTTTTCCAAAACACAAGCATTTTTTGTTTATTTTTTCAAAAAAACATTATTAATATTGTTAGATTATTGTAGTAAACTATGTGGCAGAATTTCTAAAAATACTCTCATGAGTTGTCCAAATTTCATTTTTCAAAACATAGTTGTCGGTGTTTCGAAACTCGGGGGGTCCCTGGACTGACGAGTGAATTGTCGCCGCGTGCCCCAGCCCAGATGGGTCGGCGCGAGGCGGAACGCGAAGGGGGGAGAGAGCAGCCGGAGGGAGACAGGCGTGGGAGTGTGGAACCCGCGGCCTTCTTGTTAGCCCCGCGCCCAGGTCGGGTGTGCTTGCAGTAGGGGGTTACAAGCGTCCACGCGGGAGGGAGCGAGCGGCCTTGCGCGAGCGCCGTCCCGTCCTTCCCCGCGCGGCCAACCCTCTGTAAGAGGGCCCTGGTCCTCCCTTTTATAGGCATAAGGAGAGGATCCAGGTGTACAATGGGGAGTGTAGCAATGTGCTAACGTGTCTAGCGGGGGAGAGCTAGCGCCCTAAGTACATGCCATCGTGGCAGCCGAAGAGGTTTTGGCACCCAGTTCGTGTGGTGTCGTGGCCGTCGGAGGAGCGCTGGAGCCTGGCGGAAGGACAGCTGTCGGGGCTGTCGAGTCCTTGCTGACGTCCTCTTGCTTCCGTAAGGGGGCTGAGAGCCGCCGTCGTCACAGGGCATGCGGGGCGCCATCATTACTCATATAGTAGAGCGAGCCAGATGGGACGCCGGTCTTGTTCCCCGTAGCCTGAGTCAGCTCGGGGTAGGGTAATGATGGCGCTTCCTGTTGACGTGGTCGGTCCGTGCCCTAGGTTAGGCGAGGTGGAGGCTCCTCCGAGGTCGAGGTCGAGTCTGTCTTCCAAGGTCGAGGTCGAGTCCGAGCCCCCGGGTCGGACGAGGCAGAGACCGTCGGTTGAGGCCAGGGTTGAGTCCGAGCCCTGGGGTCGGGCGAAGCAGAGTTCGTCGTCCTTCGGGGCTGAGCCTGAGTCCGAGCCCTAGGGTCGGGCGAAGCAGAGTTCATCGTCTTCCGGGGCTGAGCCCGAGTCCGAGCCCTGGGGTCAGGCGAAGCGGAGTTCGTCGTCTTTCGGGGCTGAGCCCGAGTCCGAGCCCTGGGTCGGGCGGAGCGGAGTTCGTCGTCTTTCGGGGCTGAGCCCGAGTCCGAGCCCTGGGTCGGGCGGAGCGGAGTTCGTCGTCTTCCGGGGCTGAGCCCGAGTCCGAGCCCTGGGGTCGGGCAGAGCGGAGTTCGCCATCTTCCGGGGCTGAGCCCAAGTCCGAGCCCTGGGGTCGGGCGAAGCGGAGTTTCCTATGACGCCTAAGACCGGACTTGGCTACTGTCAGCCTCACTCTGTCGAGTGGCTCAGCAGTCGGAGCGGCGCAGGCGGCGCTGTCCTCTTGTCAGACCGGTCAGTGGAGCGGCGAAGTGACTGCGGTCACTTCGGCTCTGTCGACTGGAGGGCGTGCGTCAGGATAAAGGTGTCAGGCCACCTTTGCATTAAATGCCCCTGCGATTTGGTCGGTTGGCATGGCGGTTTGGCCAAGGTTGCTTCTTGGTGAAGACTGGGCCTCGGGCGAGCCGAAGGTGTGTCCGTTGCTGGAGGGGGTCCTCCGGCGAGACGTAGGTCCTCCGGGGTCGGCTTCCCTTGCCCAAGGCTGGGCTCGGGCGAGGCGTAATCGCGTCCCTCGAATGGACCGATCCTTGACTTAATCGCACCCATCAGGCCTTTGCAGCTTTGTGCTGATGGGGGTTACTAGCTGAGATTTAGGAGCCTTGAGGGTACCCCTAATTATGGTCCCCGACAGTAGCCCCCGAGCCTCGAAGGGAGTGTTAATACTCGCTTGGAGGCTTTTCCCGCACTTTTTTGCAAGGGGACCAGCCTTTTCTTGGTTGCATTTTGTTCCGGTGGGTGCGCGCGAGCGCACCCGCCGGGTGTAGCCCCCGAGGCCTCGGAGGAGTAGTTTGACTCCTTCGAGGTCTTAGTGCGTCTCGCAACACTTCGGCTGGTCTGGTTGTTCCCTCATGCGAGCTGGCCGTAGCCTGGGTGCACGGTCGGGTCCCAAGTTCTCGGGCTGGTATGTTGACGCTGTCAACGGGTCGGCCGGAGCCGGGTTTGCGAGAGCAGCCCCCGAGCCTCTGCACAGGGCGAGAGGACGGTCAAGGGCAGACTCGACTTTTTTACATACGCCCCTGCGTCGCCTTTCCGCAAGGAGGGGGGGTGAAGCGCCATGTTGCCCTCGGAGGGCGCCGAACATGGTGTCTCCGGTGAGCGACTGGCGGGTAATCCGAGCGGACGCCCGTGCCCCATTTGTTAGGGGTCAGCTAGAGGCCCGGAGGCGCGCTCCAAAAGTACCTGCGGGTGATCTGCCGGACCCGGTCCCCTTTCGACGGGGTCCGAGGGCTCGATGCCTCCCTCTGATGGGATTCCGTTACAAGATCGTTCCCGCTGGTCTCGAAAATGTCCTAGGGTACCTCGGGAGCATAGCCTGAGCCTTGGTTATGTATCGAACGTACCCAGGGTCATCCCTCGCTCTGTGTCTGAGGCGACTGTGAACCCTTCGAGGGCCAGCCTGCGAACCCCTGATCAGTAGTGGGCGCGGAGCCCGAGTGGCCTGAGGCGACCGTTGAACCCTTCCGAGGGGCCGGCCATCGAACCTCTGACAAGTAGTGGGCGCAGAACCCAATCGCTCTGAGGCGGCCATTGAACCCCTCCGAGGGGCCAGCCTTTGAACCTCTGATTAGTAGGGAGGCTCGGGGCCTGTTTCCTTCACGGAGAAGGATCCTTTTCGAGGCATCCCCCTTTCCCGGTCCCTGTTGTAAGAGAGAGAAAGAGGAAAAGGAAAAGGATACGAAATTGAATGACGTGGCGTACCTTTTTTGACGCGGTCATTATGGCGAAGGCGAAGCGTCGCTTGCTTCTCCTGCCTGAGGCGCCGCCTGTCCCGCCGTAGAGTTAATGCGACGGGGCGAGTGGTTCGCGAGGCGGTCGTTGCGTGTGCGAGCCGTTCGAGGAACGGATCACGGGCGCGCCGTCTTCACGCCGTGAGAGAGGGTTCCCTCGCTGCCCCTGGATGGGACGTAAGCTTGGCTGACGACGTGACCGCTGCTCCTGCCCACCTGCCACCGCCATTACTGCCGGCCCATTTTTGACCGTATTTGACCGTCGCACCTGGCTGGCACTGCTGGGTCACGCGTAGGGTTGCCTCGAGTCGCGGTATTGGCTCCGCAGTCGAGGAGGCGCGGTAGTGGCGCGAGTGGCGGTGCAGTTGCTTGCACGTAGCAACCGGTGCGCCGGTTGCATGACGTGTGGGCCTGGGCCTCCATGCTGGGCGCGTTGGAGTCGAAGGGGCACGCCCACTTGGCGCGGTTGCATGCCGACTGCATAGCTGTCCACCCTTTCACCCGCTGGTCTGGGCGAAAGTGGAGGAATGCTTGTAACCGCTGGGCAGTTGCATGCCCTGCGCGCGGCGGTTTGGCTCCTTCTGCCCTGGACCAGCTTGCATGACGCGGGGGGCCCAGCCCCTGTGTCGTTGGGGGAGGACCTTGGAGTGTGTTGGAGAAGACTCAGCCCGCGACGGCTGGGGACACAAGTAGGGAGAGTCGCCTTTTAAAGGAGGGTGACCCCCTTGAGAGACGACCATGTCTTCGCGCTCCCTTCATGCATCGTGTCTTTCCACCTTCCGAGCCCCCGGATGGGGGACGCCCGCAATCCTTCCGTCTTGTCGTCGGAGGGACGCAACTTCGAGGAAGTTAGTACCTTTCAGCCATCGTTCGACTTCAAGGATTTTCATCATGCAGCCCGGCTGCATCCCCTCGCCGGTGGTCACCCAAGATGGTGACCTCCAGCTTGATGGCGGGGAGAAGCGATCCGGGCTGCGGCCTCTGCCCCTCCCTCAGCTTCAAGGATGTTCATCATCAGTGCTAGGGAGGGGAGTGTGCTGAGTTGGGGTCGGTCCCTGCGCGGGCGGCGGCCCGCTCCTTCCCTCAGTGATTGGGGGGAAGGGCGTTCGCCGTTCGTGGCGTTGGCAGCTGCCGCGTGCCTGGCTCTCTGAGACGGGTGGCTTCGGAGCCACTCCCGGCGCCGCCTTCCGCCACGGCAGCCGGAAGAGGTTTCTCTGCCGACGAGCTAGCCGGTGCTGCCCACGAACTGACCTCCAACTCTATGGCCTTCTGCCCGTCCTTGCCTCTCAAGTTGGGGGCATGGGCGAGGGCCTCATGGCAGCAGCATCGACCCTAAGGTCATCGCTGCTGCTGTTCGGCCCTCCGGAGCAGAAGTCGTCGTCGTCGCCGCTGCTGGGGCGGGCGACGACGAGCCGTTCGTCGGTCTTCTGTTGCTCCGCAGGCCCCCCAATCATGTGGGGTTGTTTGTACCTGCGGAGGTGGAACCGGAGTTCCGTTTGTAATGGCAATTTGAGTGCCGGTATTTTGTTCATTGCGGCTGTCGGGGCCTGAACATGTATGTATTTTCGGCGCGGAGCCGTGTTTTTTCTTCATTTCGAGCACTAAGACTCGCCTGTTGTTTATCTGAACCGCTTCACCAAGCGTGAGTCGCCTCGTGCAAAGGTGACGAGGGAGGTATCCGTATCCCGGAGGCATAGGAGTCCCTCGGCTCGGTCGGCCTTGCCGTTCGAGGCTTCTCTTGCTTAGTTAAAGGATCCCTCGGCCGCTCTTTGATGAGCCGAAGCCGGAGGTAGCGGTGTCAGCACGGGTAGAGGCAGAGTTGGCTCGGGAAGAAGATTTGGTCGGCCGGAGCCTGGCCGGGTCGTCCACTGGCGGAACCGATGCCGGAGTTGAGATGCCGAGGCCACAAGCCGGGCTGATGTCTTCGGGGGACAGCTGGCCGAGGCCTCGGGGTGGCCGGCCGAGCCGTCTGCTCGAGCCGGATTCCTGGAGAAGACCCTGGCGGCGATGGCCCGGGTGTGGTGCTGATGTCGTCCTTCAGAGTGGAGATCCTCCGACCGCATCGCTGTCCGAGGCTAGGTCAGACCCCGCCGAAGGTGTAGTTGACGCCGAGGGTGCTGCTGCCCCCTTCAACTGTCGACGTCCGAGCCTACAGGATCGGGTCGTCTTGTAGTGTGTGTATGTTTTCTACGGCCGCCGAGGCCCAAACACACTGTCGTCGTGTTGTAAAGCTGCGTTTATTTTCCTCCTGTTTCGAGTATCCGGACTTATTTTGTCAGTAACAGAATTGTTTGTGCGGGCGAGAGTTGCTTCTCACGGAAGGTGATGAGTGAGGTATCCGTATCCTGGAGGCGTAGGAATCCCTCGGCTCGGTCGGCCTTGCCGCTTACGCGCACTCTTACTCGTCCATAGGGTTCTGTCACCGACGCAGTCGAGAAGGCCCGAAAAATCATTCCGACAGAGGAGCTTTCGAGCGTGAAGACTTGTTCGGTCCGCGGAATCACTTATCCGAGCGCGAGTTACTTATCGCAGAAGGTGATGAGTGAGGTATCCGTATCCCGGAGGCGTAGGAGTCCCTCGGCTCGGTCAGCCTTGGCTGCTTACGTGTACTCCATCGTTTTCAGGATCCACTTTCGAAGTAGTCGAAAAGCACGAAAGGCATTCTAGCAGAAAAGATTTTTTTTCTTTTTTCGAGGAAAATTTCGACGCAGAGGGGGTTCCCCCCTTCTAGCCCCCGAGGGAGGGTCGGGCTTTGCCGAGGCAAGGTTGACCCTTCCTTGACGACCAGACTTTGTGTGTGAATGAGGTATACGAACAACTTGAAAGCATCTTAAGGGTAGAAGCGACGTAGCTGTTGGATGTTCCAAGCGTTGCTGTAGACCTTGCCTTGGCTGTTGGCCAGCTTGTATGTTCCGGGCTTCAGAACCTTGGCGATGACGAACGGCCCTTCCCAGGGAGGCGTGAGCTTATGCCGCCCTCGGGCATCTTGTCGCAGCCGAAGCACCAGGTCGCTCTCCTGGAGGTCTCGGGACCGAACCCCTAGGGCGTGGTAGCGTCGCAGGGACTGCTGGTACCGCACCGAGTGTAGTAAGGCCATATCCCGAGCCTCTTCCAGCTGGTCCAGTGAGTCTTCTCGATTAACTTGATTGCTTTGGTCGGCGTAGGTCCTCGTCCTCGGGGAACCGTATTCTAAGTCTGTGGGCAAGATGGCCTCGGCCCCATAGACTAGAAAGAACGGTGTGAAGCCCGTGGCTCGGCTCGGCGTTTTTCTCAGACTCCAGACCACCGAGGGGAGCTCCTTCATCCATCGCTTGCCGAACTTGTTGAGGTCGTTGTAGATCCGAGGCTTGAGTCCTTGCAGAATCATGCCGTTGGCACGTTCTACCTGCCCATTCGTCATGGGGTGAGCCACGGCGGCCCAGTCCACCCGGATGTGGTGATCCTCGCAGAAGTCCAGGAACTTTCTGCCGGTGAACTGGGTTCCGTTGTCGGTGATGATGGAGTTTGGGACCCCAAAGCGATGGATGATGTTGGTGAAGAACGCCACCGCCTATTCGGACCTGATGCTGTTTAGGGGTCGGACCTCGATCCACTTGGAGAATTTGTCGACGGCGACCAGCAGGTGCGTGTAGCCCCCGGGTGCCTTCTGCAAGGGGCCGACTAGGTCCAGACCCCACACAGCAAACGGCCAGGTGATGGGTATGGTCTGCAGAGCCTGAGCGGGCAGGTGGGTCTGCCTTGCATAGAACTGACACCCTTCGCAGGTGCGGACAATTCTAGTGGCGTCGGCCACCGCCGTCGGCCAGTAGAAACCTTGTCGGAAGGCGTTTCTAACAAGGGTTCGAGGCGCTGCGTGATGGCCGCAAGCCCCCGAGTGTATCTCTTGTAAGAGCTCCTGACCTTCGGCGATGGAAATGCATTGCTGGAGGATACCCGAGGGGCTGCGGTGGTATAGCTCCTTCCCATCTCCCAGCAAGACGAAAGACTTGGCGCGCCGCGCCAACCGCCGAGCCTCGGCTTGGTCGAGGGGCAGCTCTCCTCGGTGGAGATATTGCAGGTACGGGGTCTGCCAGTTTTGATAAGGCGTGACCTCGCTCTGCTCCCCCTCGACGCGCAGTGCCTCACCCTCGGGGGCCGAGGGTACCTCTGGCCGAGCCGAGGGTACCTCGGACCGTGCCGAGGGTGCCTCGGGCTCGGGCGTGTCGTCGGTCTTGACGGAGGGTTGATGCAGGTCTCGGGAGAATACGTCCGGGGGAACCGTTGTTCGCCCCGAGGCTATTTTAGCCAGCTCGTCCGCAGTCTCGTTGTAGTGTCGGGCGATGTGGTTGAGCTCGAGCCTGTAGAACTTGTCTTCCAGGCGCCGAACCTCATCGCAGTAGGCTTCCATCTTTGGGTCGCGGCAGTGGGAGTTCTTCATGACTTGGTCGATGACGAGCTGCGAGTCACCGCGAGCGTCGAGGCGTCGGACCCCTAGCTCGATGGCGATTCGCAACCCGTTTACCAGAGCCTCGTACTCAGCCACGTTTTTGGACGCCGGGAAGTGGAGGCGTAGCACGTAGCGTAGGTGCTTTCCAAGGGGCGAGATGAAGAGCAGGCCCGCGCCGGCCCCCGTCTTCATCAGCGACCCGTCGAGGAACATGGTCCAGAGCTCCGGTTGGATCGGAGCTGTCGGGAGCTGGGTGTCGACCCATTCAGCCACGAAGTCCGCCAAGACCTGGGACTTGATGGCCTTCCGAGGGGCGAACGAGATCGTCTCGCCCATGATCTCCACCGCCCACTTTGCAATTCTACCTGAGGCCTCTCGGGACTGGATGATCTCCCCCAGGGGGAAGGATGACACCACAGTTACCAGATGAGACTTGAAGTAGTGTCGCAACTTCCGTCGCGTCAGGATCACCGCGTACAGCAGCTTCTGAATTTGTGGGTAGCGGATCTTGGTCTCGGACAGTACCTCACTGATGAAGTAGACTGGCCTCTGGACGGGCAATGCATGCCCCTCTTCTCGTCTCTCAACCACAATCGCGGCGCTAACCACCTGAGTGGTCACGGCGACGTATATCAAGAGGGCTTCTCCGGCAGCGGGGGGCACCAAGATGGGCGCGTTCGTGAGGAGCGCCTTCAGGTTCCTGAGGGCTTCCTCAGCCTTAGGGGTCCAAGTGAAGCACTCGACCTTCCTTAAGAGGCGGTATAGAGGCAGGCCTCTTTTGCCGAGGCGCGAGATGAAACGGCTCAGAGCCGTGAGGCATCCCATGACCCTCTGTACGCCTTTCAAGTCCTTGATGGGCCCCATGCTGGTGATGGCTGCGATCTTCTCCGGGTTAGCTTCGATGCCCCGCTCGGAGACGATGAACCCCAAGAGCATGCCTCGGGGGACCCCGAAGACACACTTTTCGGGATTGAGCTTCACGCCTTTCGCCTTGAGACATCGGAATGTCACTTCAAGGTCGGAAAGGAGGTCGGAGGCTTTCCTCGTCTTGACTACGATGTCATCGACGTAGGCCTCGACCGTTCGGCCGATGTGTTCGCCGAACACATGGTTCATGCATCGCTGGTACGTTGCACCCGCATTCCTCAAACCAAACGGCATGGTAACATAGCAGTACATGCCGAAGGGCGTGATAAAAGAAGTCGCGAGCTGGTCGGACTCTTTCATTCTGATCTGGTGATACCCTGAGTAGGCATCGAGGAAAGACAGGGTTTCGCACCCAGCGGTGGAATCCACGATTTGATCGATGCGAGGCAGAGGGTAGGGAACTTTCGGACATGCTTTGTTTAGACCAGTGTAGTCTACACACATCCGCCATTTCCCCCCTTTCTTTCTCACAAGCACAAGGTTGGCAAGCCATTCGGGATGGAATACCTCTTTGATGAACCATGTCACCATTAGCTTGTGGATCTCCTCGCCTATGGCTCTGCGCTTTTCTTCGTCGAATCGGCACAGAGGCTGCTTCACAGGTCGGGCTCCAGCTCGGATATCCAGCGAGTGCTCGGCGACTTCCCTCGGTATGCCGGGCATGTCCGAGGGACTCCACGCGAAAACGTTGGCGTTTGCGCGGAGAAAGTCGACGAGCACCGCTTCCTATTTGGGGTCAAGCTCGGAGCCGATCCGGATCTGCTTGGAGGCGTCGTTGCAGGGGTCGAGAGGGACGGACTTAACCGTCTCCGCTGGCTCGAAGTTGCTGGCGTGGCGCTTCACGTCTGGCGCCTCCCTAGAGAGGTTCTCCAGGTCGGCGATGAGGGCCTCGGACTCAGCGAGGGCCTCGGCGTACTCCACGCACTCCACGTCGCATTCGTACGCGTGTCCGTACGTGGGCCCGACGGTGATGACCCCGTTGGGGCCCGGCATCTTGAGCTTGAGGTAGGTGTAGTTGGGGACGGCCATGAACTTGGCGTAGCATGGCCTCCCCAACACTGCGTGGTAGGTTCCTCGAAACCCGACCACTTCGAACGTGAGGGTCTCCCTTCGAAAGTTGGAGGGCGTCCCGAAGCAGACGGGTAGATCGAGTTGTCCGAGGGGTTGGACGCGCTTCCCGGAGATGATCCCATGGAAAGGCGCAGCGCCCATCCGGAGCGAGGATAGATCGATCCGTAGGAGCCCGAGGGTCTCGGCGTAGATGATGTTGAGGCTGCTGCCTCCATCCATGAGGACCTTGGTGAGCCTGACGTTGCCGATGATGGGGTCGACAACAAGCGGGTATTTCCCCGGACTCGGCACATGGTCGGGATGGTCGGCCTGGTCGAAGGTGATGGGCTTGCCGGACCAGTCTAGGTAGACAGGCGCCGCCACCTTTACCGAGTAGACCTCCCGACGCTCTTGCTTGCGGTGCCGAGCCGAGGCGTTTGCCACTTGCCCACCGTAGATCATGAAGCAGTCGCGGACCTCGGGGAACTCTCCTGCCTTGTGATCTTCCTTCTTAGCGTCGTCGAGAGCCTTGCCACCCTCCGCGGGTGGCCCAGCCTTGTGAAAGTGTCGTCGAAGCATGGCACACTCCTCAAGGGTGTGCTTGACGGGCCCCTGATGTAGGGACACGGCTCCTTGAGCATCTTGTCGAAGAGGTTGGCACCTCCGGGAGGTTTCCGAGGGTTCTTGTACTCGGCGGCGGCGACAAGGTCCACGTCGGCGGCGTCACGTTTCGCTTGCGACTTCTTCTTGCCTTTCTTCTTGGTGCCGCGCTGAGTTGATGCCTTGGGAACATCTTCCGGTGGGCGGCCCTGGGGCTGCTTGTCCTTCCGGAAGATGGCCTCAACCGCCTCCTGGCCAGAGGCGAACTTGGTGGCGATGTCCATCAGCTCGCTCGCCCTGGTGGGGGTCTTGTGACCCAGCTTGCTCACCAGGTCGCGGCAGGTGGTGCCGGCGAGGAACGCGCCGATGACATCCGAATCGGTGACGTTGGGCAGCTCGGTGCGCTGCTTCGAGAATCGCCGAATGTAGTCCCGGAGAGACTCTCCCGGCTGCTGGCGGCAGCTTCGGAGATCCCAGGAGTTTCCAGGGCGCACGTACGTGCCTTGGAAATTGTCGGCGAAGGCTTGGACCAGGTCGTCCCAGTTGGAGATCTGCCCCGGGGGCAGGAGCTCTAGCCAGGCTCGAGCGGTGTCGGAGAGAAACAGGGGGAGGTTGCGGATGATGAGATTATCATCGTCCATTCCACCCAGTTGGCAGGCCAGCCGATAGTCCGCGAGCCACAGTTCCGGTCTCGTCTCCCCCGAGTACTTTGTGATAGTAGTCGGGGTTCGGAACCGGGTCGGGAACGGCGCCTGTCGTATGGCGCGGCTGAAAGCCTACGGACCGGGTGGTTCGGGCGAAGGACTCCGATCCTCCCCGCTGTCGTAGCGTCCCCCACGCCTAGGGTGGTAGCCTCGGCGTACCCTCTCATCGAGGTGGGCCCGACGGCTGTGGTGATGGTGCTCGTTGCCGAGGCGACCCGGGGCCGCAGGCGCTGTGTTGCGCGTGCGCCCGGTATGGACCGAGGCTTCCCGCACGAATCGGGAAGTCGCGGCACGATGTTTCGAGGGGTACCCCTGCCTTCGGGAGGCGGAGCTTTCGGCCCGTCGGACCGCGGCGTCCTCCAGGAGATTCTTGAGCTCTCCCTGGATACGCCGCCCCTCGGTGGTTGATGGCTCTGGCATCGCGTGGAGAAGTATTGCCGCTGCCGCCAGGTTTTGGCCGACTCCACTGGAGACCGGTGGTGGCCTTACCCTGACGTCGTCGGTGATGCGGTGCTGAATGCCCTGGGGGAGATGGCGTGCTTCTCCGGTCGGAGGTTGGCCTGCCCATTCCTGCCCGATGTCCCGGCGGATCGGCTCAAGCGTTCCTGCTCCCTCGTCGAGCCTGACCTGTATCTCGCGGATTTGCTCGAGCTGTGGGTCATGACCCCCCGCCGGGACAGGGACCACAGCTAGCTCCCGAAGGATGTCAACGTGAGGCACGGGCCTAGGGAGATCACCGTTCTCCGGCATATCAAGATGGTTGCCTTCGCCGGGACCCCCTAGATCGACGTGGAAACATTCGCGACTTGGGCCGCAGTCCTCATCGTCGAGGCTGCGGCTACCGTCAGAACAGTCGGAAAGGCAGTAGTCGCATGCGATCATGAAGTCCCGCACGGCACTGGGGTTACCAAGTCTGGAGAAATCCCAACAGAGGTCGGGCTTGCCATCTTCCTCGGACCCCGAGGGCCCGTAGGTCGAGACGGCCGTCAGCCGGTCCCAGGGTGACCGCACACGATACCCCAGAGGGTTTGGACTCGCCTCTATGAGAGTGTCCACCAAAGCGGAGTTGCTTGGTGGGTCGAGGCCGAATCCAAAAGACGCGAGATGGGAATCGGTTGGTACCTTTTGGTCGACGGGCGGTGACGAAGTCACGTCAGGGACTGACTGCACCGTCGTCTCAGGTACGAGGGTGACGCCCAGCAAGTCCTTCGCGAGCGTGCTGGCGTCGTCCGTTTGCTTGAGGTTGGTGTGTTGCGGGGAGATGGCGCTCGTCTTCGTCTCAGACGCGAGACCGATGCCCGACGCGCTCTCCGTTGGGGCGCCGGCGCCGTCGACTCGCTCGACAGCCAACGAGGTGCCGCCTCCTGCTTGGCCTTGGTTGCCCCGCCTCCTCCTCCGTCAGCGGGGGAGGGGACGGGACAAGCCCGAATGTCGTCCTTCCACCACGTGGGGAAGGCGTCGTCGATTTCCTCGCCGGCGGGCGGATTGTCGACTGCCATTGTCGCTGTCGCGCGGCGGGGGAAGGAGTATCATGTTGTAGCTGCCGTCGAGGGACATGAACTCGAGACTCCCGAAACGGAGCATCGTCCCGGGTTGGAGAGGTTGCTGGTGACTGCCCATCTGGAGCTTGACGGGAAGCTGTTCGTCAACATGCAGCAGGCCCCTACCTGGCGCGCCAACTGTCGGTGTTTCGAAACCCGGGGGGTCCCTGGACCGACGAGTGAATTGTCGCCGCGTGCCCCAGCCCAGATGGGTCGGCGCGAGGCGGAACGCGAAGGGGGGAGAGAGCAGCCGGAGGGAGACAGGCGTGGGAGTGTGGAACCCGTGGCCTTCGTGTTAGCCCCACGCCCAGGTCGGGTGCGCTTGCAGTAGGGGGTTACAAGCATCCACGCGGGAGGGAGCGAGCGGCCTTGCGCGAGCGCCGTCCCGTCCTTCCCCGCGCGGCCAACCCTCTGTAAGAGGGCCCTGGTCCTCCCTTTTATAGGCGTAAGGAGAGGATCCAGGTGTACAATGGGGAGTGTAGCAATGTGCTAACGTGTCTAGCGGAGGAGAGCTAGCGCCCTAAGTACATGCCATCGTGGCAGCCGGAGAGGTTTTGGCACCCAGTTCGTGTGGTGTCGCGGCCGTCGGAGGAGCGCTGGAGCCTGGCGGAAGGACAGCTGTCGGGGCTGTTGAGTCCTTGCTGATGTCCTCTTGCTTCCGTAAGGGGGCTAAGAGCCGCCGTCGTCATAGGGCATGCGGGGCGCCATCATTACTCGTATAGTAGAGCGAGCCAGATGGGACGCCGGTCTTGTTCCCCGTAGCCTGAGTCAGCTCGGGGTAGGGTAATGATGGCGCTTCCTGTTGACGTGGTCGGTCCGTGCCCTAGGTTGGGCGAGGTGGAGGCTCCTCCGAGGTCGAGGTCGAGTCTGTCTTCCAAGGTCGAGGTCGAGTCCGAGCCCCCGGGTCGGACGAGGCGGAGACCGTCGGTTGAGGCCAGGGTTGAGTCCGAGCCCTGGGGTTGGGCGAAGCGGAGTTCGTCGTCCTTCGGGGCTGAGCCTGAGTCCGAGCCCTGGGGTCGGGCAAAGCGGAGTTCATCATCTTCCGGGGCTGAGCCCGAGTCCGAGCCCTGGGGTCGGGCGAAGCGGAGTTCGTCGTCTTCCGGGGCTGAGCCCGAGTCCGAGCCCTGGGTCAGGCAGAGCGGAGTTCGTCGTCTTCCGGGGCTGAGCCCGAGTCCGAGCCTTGGGTCGGGCGGAGCGGGGTTCGTCGTCTTCCGGGGCTGAGCCCGAGTCCGAGCCCTGGGGTCGGGCGGAACGGAGTTCGCTGTCTTCCGGGGCTGAGCCCAAGTCCGAGCCCTGGGGTCGGGCGAAGCGGAGTTTCCTATGACGCCTGAGACCGGACTTGGCTGCTGTCAGCCTCACTCTGTCGAGTGGCTCAGCAGTCGGAGCGGCGCAGGCGGCGCTGTCCTCTTGTCAGACCGGTCAGTGGAGCGGCGAAGTGACTGCGGTCACTTCAGCTCTGTCGACTGGAGGGCGTGTGTCAGGATAAAGGTGTCAGGCCACCTTTGCATTAAATGCCCCTGCGATTTGGTCGGTTGGCGTGGCGATTTGGCCAAGGTTGCTTCTTGGTGAAGACTGGGCCTCGGGTGAGCTGAAGGTGTGTCCGTTGCTGGAGGGGTCCTCGGGCGAGACGTAGGTCCTCCGGGGTCGGCTGCCCTTGCCCGAGGCTGGGCTTGGGCGAGGCGTGATCGCGTCCCTCGAATGGACCGATCCTTGACTTAATCGCACCCATCAGGCCTTTGCAGCTTTGTGCTGATGGGGGTTACCAGCTGAGATTTAGAAGCCTTGAGGGTACCCCTAATTATGATCCCCGACAATAGCCAAATTTTATAAAAAACTTAAAGTTCTGTTCAAAATTATGTTAGGCCAGTACATATAATACTAACAATAGTTAGTTTGAAAAGGAGTATACGTGGAAATTGTTGTTGAAAAATACGGACAATGACAAACAGATATATTTATCTTTGTTACTTAGACTTAACAATGTTAAGTGGTGTCAACTGAATATAGGCAAATAATAACTTCATTTTTACAAAATAAGAGCAATGATATAATCTCTATTTTTTAGAGGCGGATATCTCTATCTCTAACTCTACTAGTCAGTTGCCCGTGCGTTGCGACAGCTCACAACAATACACACGTAAACTATCCACCAAAATATCTCAAGAATTTTTATTGATTGTCTCCGCTCTCCGTATATTTTTTATTTGACTAATTGATGTTGTTGTTTACTCCATTTAATATGTCTTGGTACAATATAACCAATGAAGGGAGCGATTAGAAAAGAGTTCACAACGACTAACCGAACGAACAAAGATTATAGAATGGCATAATTCCACCACACAGAGACCAAATAAGAGGAAATTTGTGAGCTCAAGTTTCTAAAATAAGTCACATGAAATCAAACTTATAAAAAAGATAGATCAAAATATTGAGTGGTTGCTAAAGTCAGACATCAATAAAAATTGGATGCGCTCCATACAAATTATTGTACTTTTTAGAAATTACTAACGTTTAAAACCAATAAATAACCTTTACTTTTACTGTTAGCGTGACAAATCATAGTTGTTCCATCCAATTCAACAACCTCAAACACTATGGAGTTCATTGCGATAATATGGTCTCAGAAATGACCTAATACATGCAAGAGCCAAGAACACAAGGGACGAGCACCCTGTGGTAGTGCCCTCATGGATCTCCAAATCCTAACACATATTTTGCAGGATCTATGAGCCATCATCAGAAGAACACAAACCACGTGCATACGATAAATACAGTGTTAACACACCCAAATTATGTTCAGTCCTTAGCACAACAAAAAATTAACACCCAAAACAACAATGGAACAACACAATAATTTTTGCAATCACAGAAGGATGGGTGACAGGTAAATAGAAGTGGTAGAAGCATATCGAGTCGACACCGTGGTAAGGAAAACACCATGTAGACAAGCGATGTTGAGCCATCGAACGAGTACCAGAGGCAGCAAATCAAGGACCCCATGCCTCGCCTCCCCCACTTCTAAGGTTTCGTAGAGCAGGAAGGGAAGGGAAGAGGCGGACATACCTATTCATTGCCGGAGAAGGACGCGACGAAGACCTGGACATCTGGAGGCGACATAGGTAGTATACCGTTAGATACATATAGGGAGAGAGCACGCAAGCGGAGAAAGAAGCCCAGCCGAAGCAGCTCCAAACCGAGAGGCACCCGCACCAGGCGTAAGTCCGAGAAGGACGAGAGAATGCGAGTGCCCTTCCAGCCCTAGATCCGCCAAGGCGACACAACACCACCACCAACTCTATAGCATATGTCGACTGCTACCGCTCTACGAGTCTTGTTTGTCTAATATCTCAGACCTGGACTCCTCATCGCCAAGGTAACCTAAGCGTGGCAGGCGCCACCGTGTCCTCCTCGGCGACACGCATGGAGCAAGGCTAGGAGCAAGACTGACTCGCCTGTACCCGTGTCAACGAGCGTCGGTCGGCTCGCGGCTACGACCATGGGCAGAGGCATCAGGTTGGGAAGGAAGAACAAGGCGAAGGCCGGGAAGACGAACAGGACGTCCGACGACGGTGAAAACGATGGTGCGTGCATGTTGTGAAACGTCCTCGTGGACGTGCAATAGCCACTATGTGGGTCGGTGTTGGGGCTGGTGTCGGACGAATACGGGGAGGAGACGCCTGCTCCCACATCCTCTGCCAAGAATGGGGTGGCGCAGAGGCAGAGGCATGAGGGGAGAGAGAAAAAAAGCAAGATGACGAATGATGTGGCAGCAACTCAGACGAGGACCATCATTATCGTGCAGAAGTATGGATGGACAATGGGTCGTGTCTGGCGTGCCGGCATGGGGCGCGGCCTATTTAATAGTGCCTGGGCCTGCCCGGCACAAACGTCGTGCTTGGGCCGTAGCCTCGGCCCATAGTGCTGGTCCGGCCCGACATGATTATATTTTTTATTTTACAAAATGTATATACATATTTATAATATATATTCAGTATTAAAAACATTTAAGGATGATGTTCTACTGGTTAGATGGCTTCACCCAGTGTTTCTCGCACTTCTTCCATCAGGGTGTGGGTTCGAACCCATCGGTCTAGGACGGTCAGCAGGTCGGCGTGCCGTGCGTGGGCCATAGCTGTGACCCGCGGGCGTCGGGCTTAGCGGGCCCGTGTCGGACCGCCCTTTTGGTCATCTATATACGGAGGTGCCCACGGGCTTAGTGGGCCCATGTTGGGTCGTCCTTTTGGTGGTCATCTATATACGAAGATGCGGTTTGGGATGTGGAGGTTAGTTGCGCGGAGCGGACGGGCGTGCAGCGGGTTAATTTGAAATAGATGTGAGGGGTTATTTGTAAAAAAGATGATGTAGAACGACCGTTGAAACTGGTGCTTCAATATAATAGAGACTACTCTAAAGCATCAGTTTCGAACTATAATTTCATGTGTTGTCTCCGTCACGCGGAAGCGCATGGCTCAGTTTGCCCTCACACCTCCCTTAATAACCAGATAAGAGTCATCCTAGGTCGTCTGCGTCACGTAGATATGCCCCCCACATCTCACCTAACCACTAGATAAGGTAAGTTTTATCTCTCGCATGCGTAACCATATAACTACCATGAGCCCACGAGCATTTGAGCAGGCCATCCTGTTGACCTCCGACTCGCTAGCTGCCACCATCGCACCCTTCATGTGATTGTTGTGCGCTAACATATTATCAAATATTTATGTGCCATCACGACCTCTGACTTGCCCGCCGCCACCGCCGCACCCTTCATGTGATCGTTATCGTTGTACGCTAACATATTGTCGAATGTTTATGTCCCGTCAACGACGACAGGCATTATACTGATATGATTAGATGTTAGAGTAGGGGCACAAACCCAATTGCCATGTACAACTATCCCATCCCCATCTCTTCTCTAATTTATATCTTTAATATCTACTACTATAAACACTCGTTTGCATCGTTACACGGTCGTTGTGTAACCCTTTTCATCTGTTCACCTCTCTGCTCCCAAATTTAAATAGTAAAAAAACAACAAAAAAGATTCAAATCATAGTTGTTAACTTTAAACCCACATTCACCCACCTATCCAACAGAACACACTTACAGGCACCTAAGATACGTGCGTGCGTAAATCTGTTTTCAATAGATCATGTAAAATAGAAGATATGAAACTATAGACGACACCGTTTGACACTATTTACAGAGTTAAATTTGAAATATAAGATGAGATAGTAAATCTACCAAAGATGGCCAGCATAAGAGACTAGGGAAGGGGTGGGAGTGGAATCATTAGTCAATGGTCGTCTTGCTATAAAACTGCGACACGACCACTTCTACTTTGCCAAAGAACATGCCCCTTTAGGCCCTGTCATTCGTCTCAATCCATATATATATATGTTGGGGGCATGCTTCATCGCCGAAGATCCTGTAAGAAGAAACACCTTCGGCAGATTCCCCTAAAAGCAACACCAAAGCTACCACTTATGAAGCTTCGACATTATGAAATGTCTCAAGACGAAGGGTGAAACCGGCTTAAGGATGAGATGACTGTTTTGTCCATGAGGGTCTATGTCATAATTGTAATCTTTTTGTGAAGGGCATGATTATAATATCTCACAGGTTGCGCCCTATGCCTATAAATAGATGAACAGTACCCATGTACTGTTCACGCGGACTTGACATTTGCTTTCGCGTCACGCTTGTATTATCACTTTCTGTCAAGCCAAAGGTATAAATGTAATTCAATATTGTTCATATTTATTCATGATCATGTAATAAGAAATATATATATATATTATTATATCATATAATTATTCATGTTGTTTTCATGTTTCATATGCTTCGTCTTTTATACAAATGTGTTATGATGATGAAGGTATGTCCTTCATAACCTTCGTCTGAAGATCATTATATCCTGAGGGAGATAATGCTTCGAAGGACGGAGGGCTTTAACATTTAACATTTTTGTGTTGCCTTGTTCTTAATCCATAGCACTTGAGAACAAGTCCCCAACATTAGCGCCCACCTCCGGTGAACTCACTTCCACTATTGAGCTGATGGCTTCGTCCAACATCCAAGCTGAAGCTGCTTCGGCTACGAAGCTGGTACTCCCAATAACAGGCGGTTCATGCTCAGAACTAGCCAACAAGAAGCAGAAGAAGGAGGCTCAGAGAAGGGTGCAACATGTTGGGGTGCAGGGACCCTTCATCAAGTTAAAATGGTCCCACATCCCAATTACCTTCTCTCAGGAGGACCTTCAGCTCAAGGATTATCCTCATAATGATGTTATGGTCATATCTTGCGTCATCAAGGGATTTCTTGTCCATAATGTTTTGGTTGATACAGGCAGCGCAGCCGACATCATATTCGCTAAGGCCTTCAGACAGATGCAAGAGCCAAAGGACAAGATTCATGATGCTACACACCCTCTTTGTGGCTTTGGAGGAAGGCAGATTGTAACACTTGGCAAAATCACAATGCCAGTGACCTTCGGATTTGTCCACAATACAAGGACTGAACAGGTTGTGTTTGATATTGTTGACATGGAATACCCCTATAATGCAATCATTGGTCGTGGGACACTCAACGCTTTCAAAGCAATACTTCATCCAGCATATCTATGCATGAAGATACCTTCGGAACAAGGACCTATTGTTGTTCATGGCAGTCAGGAAGCTGCTAGAAAAGCTGAAGGAAACTGGACAGATTCAAAAGCAATCCACAACATAGATGGAAATGAGGCTTTTGAATAGTACAAGTACAGAAGAAAGAAGGCTACCTCGGCTGATCAGCCGAAGCCTATGCTTTGGTGTGAAGATATAGCAGAGCAGAAGGTATTGCTGGGTTCCCAGTTATCCGAAGAGCAGGAGAAAACCTTGATAAGGTTTTTATTCAACAACAAGGATGTGCTTGCTTGGTCAGCTAATGATCTTTGTGGTGTCAATAGAGATGTCATTGAGCATTCACTCAATGTGGATCCATCTTTCAGGCCAAGAAAATAAAGGCTTCGGAAAATGTCCGATGACAAAGCTGAAGGTGCTCGAAACGAAGTGAAGAGACTCCTTAGTGCTGGTGTTATCAGAGAGGTCAAATACCCAGAGTGGCTAGCTAACACTGTTATGGTGAAGAAGGCAAATGGTAAATGGAGAATGTGCATCGATTTTATAGATCTTAACAAGGCTGTCCAAAGGATGAGTTCCCATTGCCAAGAATAGATTCTCTAGTAGATGCAGCAGCTTCATCAGAGCTTATGAGTTTACTAGACTATTATTCAGGCTACCACCAAATCTAGATGAAGAAGGAAGATGAGCTGAAGACCAGCTTCATAACCCCCAGTGGTACATATTGTTATCTTTGGATGCCTGAGGGGCTCAAGAATGCTGGAGGAAGCTTCAGTAGAATGACAACCAAAGTACTTCACTCTCAGATAGGCAGAAATGTGCTAACATATGTTGATGATATCATAGTAAAGAGCACGAAGCAGGAAAATCACATTGCTGATCTGCAGGAAACATTTGCTAACTTTAGGCAGGCCGGCCTGAAATTAAATCTAGAAAAATGTGTCTTCGGAGTAAAGAAGGGCAAGTTCCTTGGTTGTCTGGTTTCAACGAAGGGGATCGAAGCTAACCCAAATAAGATCGAAGCTATCCTTTGGATGGAACCGCCAAGCACAAAGAAGGGGGCTCAGCGGCTGACAGGAAGATTGGCATCTTTGAATCGATTCATATCTAGATCAGCAGAAAGAAATTTACCATTCTTTGAAGTACTAAAGTCGGCCAAAGTCTTTCAGTGGGGTTTAGCTCAGCCGAAAGCCTTCGAAGAGCTGAAGCAATATCTGATTGATTTAATAACACTAACCCCACCTACGCCAGGGGCTCCTTTGCTATTGTATGTGGCAGCTTCACACTCTGCAGTGAGTGCGGCACTAGTACAGGAGAAGCTTGAAGGACAAATTAAGAAGCAAGTCCCAGTATACTTTGTTTCTAAAGTATTAACTTTATCAAAGAAAAATTACACAGAATTGGAGAAGGTGTTGTATGCTATATTAATGGCCTCTAGGAAGCTTCGGCACTATTTTCAAGCTTACCATATAATTGTTCCCTCATCACAGTCTCCGAAGGATATTATAAGGAACAGAGAAGCCACTGGAAGGGTTGGAAAGTGGGCTGCGGAGCTCAACGAATTCACCATTGATTATGTACACAGATCTTCAATTCAATCCCAGGCGCTAGCAGACTTCATCGTTGACTGGACGCCAGGGGCTCACGAAGAAGGGACGGGCAAGGATACCGAAGCTTGGACAGTGTTCTGCGATGGTTCTTGGGGAACCTTTGGTGCAGGAGCAGCTGCGGTGTTAGTGGCACCGTCAAAAGTTAAAACATGCTATGCGGTCAAATTGAATTTCAGTTGTACAAATAATATTGCTGAGTACGAAGCACTTTTGTTGGGACTTCGGAAACTAAGGGTCATGGGAATAAGAAGGGCTATTCTGAAGACCGATTCTCAAGTTATTGCTGGCCATGTGGACAAAAGCAGCAAGGCACGAGATCCGAAGCTTGAAAAATATCTAGATGCAGTTCAAAGGTTGGAAGCTTCTTTCGAAGGTTTTTCTGTCAAGAATATTCCAAGAGGTGAAAATGAGCATGCAGATTTGTTAGCCAAATCAGCGGCTCAGGGGCTCCCTATACCTTCAGAGGTATTCTTCGAAACAATAAAGGCACCTTCAGTTGAACTTATGGAAAGAGCTATACTTAACATTTCTCCAGTACACAGTGAGGATTGGAGAACTAAAATCATATCCTTCCTCCAAGGCAACTGTCTCTCCAATGACGAAGTTTATAACAAAAGAATGGAGGCAAGGACAAGACCATATGTGATAATAGAAGGGGAATTGTATAAATACGGGGTTTGTTCCCCACTCCTCAAGTGTTTATCAAGAACCGAAGGTACTGAATTAATGAAGGAGATACATGCAGGTCTGTGTGGATCTCACATTGGGTCTAGACCTCTGTTAGGAAAAGTTTTTCGACAAGGATTCTACTGGCCGAAGGCAGCTTTAGATGCAGTAGAATTAGTTCAAAAATGCGAAGGCTACCAAAAATATGCGAGAGACCAAAAACAACCTTCGCTCTCACTCAATTAATACAGCCCATTTGGTCGTTGCAAAGGTGGGGCCTCGATTTGCTAGGTCCACTTCCACCAGCACAAGGAAATCTAAAATATGTTGTGGTGGCGGTAGAGTATTTTTCTAAGTGGACTGAGGCGAAGCCTTTGGCCTCAATAACTTCGGTTACCATCCAGAAATTCTTCTGGCAAAACATTGTTTGTCGCTTCGGAGTGCCGAAGGCTATTACTGTAGACAACAGAACACAGTTTGATGCCGAAGCTTTCAAGGAATTCTGTGAACAGGTTGGCACGAAAATTCATTTTGCATCGGTCAGGCATCCGGAGTCAAATGGACTTGTTGAAAGAGCTAATGGCATTATAATGATGGGAATAATGAAGTTAATCTTCAATCAGCCCAGAGGAAAATGGCCAGATGAATTGATCAAAGTGGTGTGGAGCCACAACACAACAATATCAAGGTCAACAGGTTTTACACCATTCAAACTGTTATTTGGCGACGAAGCAATAACCTCAGAAGATGTTAGGGCAGGGTCAATAAGAACAGCGGCTTCGGCAGAGCATGAAGCTGATTTTTCCGTGGCAAAAGATGCTATAGAAGAGATCAGGCTTCAGGCTGTGGAGAATATCAATAAATACCAAGCCGAAACAATAAAATGGCGAGACAGAAAAGTTCGGCTAAAGAACATCAAGCCAGGGCATTTGGTACTTTGGAGAGTGGCCAACCCAGACACAGTAGGCAAGCTACAGCTGAAGTGGGAAGGACCTTTTCTGGTAGTATCTTCGTCAAGACCCGGTTCTTACAGATTGAAGGACATGAACGACAAAGACATTCCTAGATCTTGGAATGCAGATGACTTTCGGCGATATTATGTCTAACCTGATGTAATCTCTTTTTTTCCTTTCCTATGGCACCCTTTTCCTTTCCAAAGGGGGAGAAAGGTTTTTAATGGGGCCATAGCATGTAATTTCCTTTTCTTATTCAGCTCTACGAGAGCAAAATCCCCAAAAAATATAAATGTAAAAACTGAGCATGCACCATCGAGTGCAGGAAAAGAGGAAAAAACAGGGAGAAGCTCAAAAGTCGTCCCTAAGGGGATGCAGAGCACGACGAAGCTACAAAAAGCCGTTCCTAAGGGAGCGCAGCGTAAGTTTTTTGCTCAAAAGTCGTTTCCAAGGGAATGCAGAGCTTACAGCGAAAAGTCAACGCTGATACCGCCGAAATATAAGGTGAAGCACGAAAAGTCAACGCGATACCGCCGAAATAGAAGGCGAAGAAGTTCAAAAGATGTTCCTAAGGGGATGCAGAACTTACAGCGAAAAGTCAGCGCTGATACACCGAAAAATAAGCGGTGAAGCCGAAAAATAAACGGCAAAAAGACTTTGGTCATTCCCAAGGGAATGAAGGCTATGGTTGTGGCTTCGGACGTGTGTGTTTGGGCATTCATTTGCACGACACATTACATCATACATTTGCATTCATAAACATTCACTTAGACATACTAGGATCATCATCATCATAACATGCACAGGCAGATGCTTCGCCTATAAAGATAAGGCTTCGGCAAAAAGAAAAAAAAGAAATTTCATGCTTTGTTGCGTACGAAAAGAAGGGAAGGTGTTTTTTTCGCCTTCGGCTCAAAAAATATAAGTCTCGTCTAGGGGTGGAAACGAGCCGAGCCGAGCTCGGCTCGGCTCGGCTCGGCTCGGTCCGGCTCGGTGTATGTACGAGCCGAGCTAGGCTCGGCTCGGTAATGGCACGAGCTACAGAAACTGGCTCGGCTCGGCTCGGTACCGGCTCGCGAGCCGGCTCGGCCGGCTCGCGAGCCTCGCCCGCCCAGTGTCTGCTAGGTCCGGTTTACCCACATGAGATCAGACAATAACAAAGAAAAATTGCAGCAACCACAGCCCATTATATTATTTCAATACAATCTGAAATTTACACAGACAGAGACCATGATATAACACCAAAAGTGTAGCTCATAATTCCAAAAAAGCATCCAAAAGACAGGATCAATGCACCAAAGATTATAGCATGCAGCAACAAGAACATTCCATAAACACTATAATTAGCACAGCAGCTTGTTAAGCTTGCTGGCTTGCTGCAGTGCGCCAAATAATAGCCCAATATGCCACCAGTGCTGCTGCTGCTGCATGCCTGCACACAGCCACACACACAGCACAGCAGCAGCAATGTATATTACTAGTTGCTCTCCACAAAGCTTTTTGGAAATGAAATAGTCTCCATGTCATCCTCATCAGGTACCTGTTAAAAAAAATACAAGCTCCAATCAAAATCTGCAAAAAAAGAGAAATCAACTCTAAGAATTAGTAAACTATCAACTTACCACATATGTGCTTCCATCATGTGCACCTCTAATCCAGCTAGAGGAGCATACCAATGCCTCCACCATAGAAGGGCTTAGAGAACTCCGATAGTCATCTAAAGTTCTACCCCCAGTACTGAAAGTAGATTCTGAAGACACGGATGTTGCTGGAACAGTTAAAAACTTCTTTGCCATCCTTGATACAACTGGAAACCTATGTGAATTGACCTTCCACCAGCTTAACAAATCAAACTCCTTATCCGATAGACTCACATTTGTCTCATCCAAATAAATGAGCAACTCACTCTTTGATGGGTTTGCTTCAGTAGATGATAAAAATGATTGGAATTCACATGATGCAGAAGGCAAACTACAAATTCTTTCAATTGCTAATGAGGAGGAAGCACTAGATTTACTTTGAGCAGCTTTTCTCTCTCTATATTGCAACTCACAATCTTCATACAACTTTTCCAACTCACATCGAACATCATCTATCTCAAATCTAACTTGGTCACCATCAAAGATCTTACCAAAGCACCACTCGATATATCTCATCTTATACCTTGGATCTAGAATTGTAGCAATCACCATAACATTATTCTTTTCCTCCCAGTACTTGTTGAACTTCTCCATCATTGCATTACCCATTTTTCTCAAATGAAAACTAGTGGACCCTATTGCTGCCTTTAATGCAATCTTGACATCCACAATGTGAGGATAGAAAAGATTTGCAGTAGGATATGAAGAAGCTGATAATGAGGTGGTTACTTTAGCTAGAGAGGCAAGAATTGGCTCAATTGCAACAAATAAATCCCATTCCTCAACTGTAGGTTCCCATTTATAGTTCAAATCAGCATGAGCATAAGTTTGAATAGCTTCTTTGTAAGCTATACTAGTACGCAACATCTTGTATGTTGAACTCCATCTTGTTGACACATCAAGACTCAAACCCTCCCCAATTTGCAATGCAAGAGATCTACAAATCTCTACAAACTTATGCATACGAGATGGAGATTTCTTAATATACTTCACCGTTGATCTTAGGTTGTCTATCAAAGAAGCTAAAGCAGTAGTTCCATCATTGACAACCAAATTAATGATGTGTGCACAACAACGGACATGAAAATATTTTGCATTGAAATTATTGCCCTGTCTAGCTGTAAATCTAGCCCTCAAACCACGAATGGCACCATCATGGTTTGAAGCATTATCCAAAGTGATAGAAATAACCTTATCCTCTATTTTCCATGTAGTGACACACTCATATGCTGCTTGCCCTATCACAGGTCCTTTGTGTGGAGGGTCTAACTCAAAGAAATTCAGCACACGACATTGCATTTTCCAATCACTATCTATGTAGTGTGCAACCAAACACATATATGACAAAGTTTGATTAGAGGTCCACAGATCAGTTGTCAAGGAAATATAATCCACATCTTTAAGGGCCTTTATTAGTAATTCTTTTTCAGATTCATACACCTTCAAGCATTCAGATCTAATGGTCTTCCTACCAATGAACACATACTGTGGATTCAAATACTTCATGACAATGTTAAACCAGGTATGCTCAACCATCCTAAATGGGTACTCGTGTACTATAATCATCTTGGCAATTAACTTTCTAACTTGCTCATGATTATAATCTCTAGGGGATGTGATAGTAGGAAGACCAGAACCTGATTCACCTGCATTTGAAGGAGCAAAGTTGAGAAGAGATTGATCAAGCTTCTTCTCCAAATGCTTCGAGTATGCCTCACAACGCTTCATATGTCTCGATAATGTGGATGTTGTAGACCCTTGTATGTAAGCATACATTTTCTTACAATACTTGCACTTTGCTTTTAATACCTTTTTTCCCTCCTCGGATGCACCTCCAACTGTCACTTTATCAAACACTTCCCAAACTATGGATTTAGAGTTGCAGTTGCTGCCCACTTTCTTCCTCTTACACCTTTTCTTGCCTTTTCTTTTACCATCATCATCATCTGATCCATCACCAACATCTCTTCCACCTAGAACGGTGATCTCATCCTCAGACATGTCATCGTTCTTATCAAATGAATTGCTTTCTGAATCTATCTCATCATCATGAGTTTGACTCATCTCCTTCCCTTTCACAGTAGATTCCATAACCTAGAAATTAAAATGATCAGATAACAACAAATGAGTACATAATAACAACTATAAAGAACTTAATAAATAGATAAATGAAGCAAACAACTTGGTTGTTGCATGACCCCTGAGTTAGATAAATGATCAGATAACCTACGCTTTACAGTTGGCTAGTATTGGCTAGTATTGGACCCTTACTGTTGTCTGTTGAGAACCAAAAAAAGTCATTGTCATTGATATGGACGGGGACAGCTACCAGTTAAACAATATTTTAAATTTTGATACAAAATCTTTTGCTACAAGTTTGCAGAGATAGTAATTGTGCTTACAAGGTGGCTGGCTGTCTGCAATTGTTTTTAGGCATGCAATGTCAGGTTTAGAAATTCAAAACCATTCGATGTCAGGTTTAGATATTCACATAACATACGTACAATATAGAATCGGCACACAGTTTCGTGCCTGTTCGGACTGGGACCAAGGTTTCCGGCTTTCCGCGGTCAGCACACATAGTCAGATACGATGGTATCTGATACGATGGATCAGCCCAGATGGTCATCAGTTCACTACGAAACCTACTTAATATCTGCCACAGTGACACCAAGGGTACGATAAATTTGAACCGGTACTAGCTCTTAACAAAGAATTCTGGGAAAAAAATGGGGCAAGACTTGATCTCTTCTCGGGCAAAAGGAATCGACATGATATGTGCATGCCAGTCATCAGCTTAATTTCAATCCAGCAGATCAGCACGCAACGACAGAGTCTTTCTCCTGAAAAAAACGGGATCCAAATCCTTCCAATAATCCTTTTCTTCTGTGACGTCTGCGCATAATGCATGGTCCATGAATCACGACTCCATCAGGTAGGCAGTAATTTTTCAAGTTCAAGTTTTGACTTTTGAGCGTGACTTTCTAGTTTCTAGACAGTACAAAGTAGTTAGATTTAGTCTTTAGAAAAGTATTCTTTGTAGAAATACCAGTTCATGCAGTACAAATACAATGCATAACCAAAAAAAATGTCAGATAACATACGCTGGAGCTGGACACCGTACATAATGCATACCTGAACGGCTGAACCTGACGCTGGACGGCGGACGCTGGAGCTGGATGCCTGGTCGCCTGGACGCGGTCACGCGGATGCCGGCCGGACGCTGGACGCGGCCACGCGGGTGGCCGCCTGAGCGCCTCCGCCGCTCCGCGCCTGGGCGGGTTCGAGGACTCGGGGTGGCGCCGTGGCCCGTGGTG
Organism: Zea luxurians; assembly: GCA_029449295.1. Lineage (NCBI taxonomy): Eukaryota > Viridiplantae > Streptophyta > Magnoliopsida > Poales > Poaceae > Zea > Zea luxurians. The sequence continues at coordinate 5,682,504 of JAOPSE010000102.1, forward strand.
GTCTGGCGGACTACAGGTGGTCGGCCGTCGGGGCTCGGGGCGTCGGGCACTCGGGCTCGGGTGGTCGCCTGGTCGGCCGTCAGCACGAGGAGTCGAGGAAGGTACACGGCGCACGGTGGCCGGGCGGCGCCACGAACCAATGAACCAGTGAGGCGCTCGGGAGTCGGGTGGTTAGGGACTTAGGGTTTAGGGAATCCTTGACTCCTTGTTGGGCCTCACTGTTGGGCTGGGCGCCTGGGCCATTCTGCCAAAGGCTGGTTGGCCGGCTCGCGAGCGGCTCGCGAGCTCGCCCGAGCTAGCTCGGCTCGGCTCGCCCTTTGCCCGAGCTGAGAAATGCGGCTCGGCTCGGCTCGGCAGCGGCTCGCGAGCCGGCCCGAGCCGAGCCGAGCCAGGCCGAGCTCGAGCCAGCTCGTCGAGCCCGAGCTTTTTTCCCAGGCCTAGTCTCGTCCACATCAAAGCAGTTCATACATGAACGAAGAGGTAAAATTATATTACAAGGTATGCACAAATTCATAGAGTATTTGATTCCTAAAATTACAATACTTTTTTACAATAATATTACTAGATTTTCCATAGAATTTTTTCAGCAAATTCTTCAACTTTCGTATCATTAAGCTTCGTATCATCTAAGCTTCAGATCATTGGTCAAGCTTCGGCTCTTTGTTCCTCAGCCTCGTCATCCTGTACATATTAAGACGATATGAGGCAAGTGCAAGGTTCAAGGCGAAGGTAAGGTAACAGACTAGTTTCTTACCGGTTTAAGATGGCTTCGAGCTTCGTCGCCAGCCATTTTTCGCCCGCCCTCTATCCAAATTTGAGTTATGAACCTGTTTCCTATACTTCGAGCTAGGCTAGGGATATCAATTAAATCCGCCGGTGACAAGCTAAAATTGGGTCTGTTGACAATTTTTCCGTGTGTACAGCCAGATTTCATGAAGGCGACAGCTGTGCCTCGAGAAGCTAACAGAGCGCAGAAATCAGCGTGTCCACCTATAACTTCGTCGAGAGCATCAACTTCACCCTCAATATGTTCCAAAGTTTCTGGCAGGTTTTCAACCGAAGGATTAAATTTTTCAGTGCTTGCTCCAACCGAGTTGAACACCTGCTTCAGCCGCTGTAGGCATCGGTTGCCGAAGTTTAAACATTTTTCCTGAAGGTCCTTCAGTGTTTTTTGCAAATTTGAACTCTTCTCAACTTCAACTTTGAGTCTGGCTTCAAAATTTTTCTTTTCTGAGGAAAGTTCATTCTTCAATTTAGCAATTTCAGCCTGGGCTTCTGCCAGTGAACCTTCCATAGCTTGGAGTACGAAGTCTTTTTTCTCCAAAATAGCTTCGTAATCTTTAATTTTCTTTTCTAGATCTGCAATTATAGCTTCGTTCTTTTTATCCTCGAGGTCTTGTTGCATCCTCAGGACTTTGCTTAGTAGTAAACTCTGCCAAAAACAACTTTTCATCAGAAAACATATATAAAAAAATTAAGAATTTTACCTTAAAGTTAGCATAAAATAGACTACCGGCGATATGCTGTCGCCGGTACCTGCAAAGGTTCGCCTCGATCTTCGGAAGGCCAACACTCTTTGATAGAGTGCTGACGACCTTCGACCCGGTCCGGTCCCGAAGACAACCTAACCTCCCTTCGTTAACTCCGCCAAAAAGCAGAGCCCCCGGTTTGTATCCACAAGATATAGCATATTCCTTCAGTTCTCCTTTTTCAGCTTCTGATAATTCTTGCCCAAGTATATCTTGAAAATTGAATTCTTCTTCTTTCGATGTATCTTCGGCTTTACCCTTTCCTTTCCCAGCGACTACAGTAGCTTCTTCTGCGGCCGCTTCCAGAAGCATGGTATCAATTTCACCAAGTGCGACTTCTAGATTCACATTTTCAACGGTTTCAGCTTCGGCACCTTCAGTTTCGGTGGTGGCAGCTTCGGCAGCACCAATGCTCTCAATATGTGGTATCTTTGACGTCGGTGCCCGCGGCGGTGTCTGCTGGATGACTTCGGCCACTTGAATAATCCTACGTTTCTTCGGCTCAGCAGGCTTCTCCGCTGCCGAAGACTCTTTCTCTTTCTGAAAAAGCTTTGTCAGATGCGGCCCTAGTGGACTTAGCTTGATAGGCAAGGATTCAGTCATTACCTTTAAAATTTCTTCCACATCGGCCGCAGGAGGTGTCACAGGAGCTTCTTCCCCTATATCAGTTGTTTTTTGTTTCGGAGCCGTAGCTTTTCTTTTCTTTGGAACAGCTATCTTCGGCTCAGGGCTTAATTTTCTTTTCTTCAAAATTTCTTCGTCCTTTTTCACCAACTTAGCAGTTTCCCTATCAAGGACGCTAGCAACTCTTTTTCTTTTTTGCCATTCAGCACCTCTGTCCAGTCGTTCATAGTTAGGATAATCAAAATTTAAAGCATCCATCACCCGGTTCAATCTTCGCTTCGGATGAGTGCCGAAGGACGCAGTCATTAACTGATCTTCTTTTTTAAATAATTGCCAAGGATCTCGTTGCACATAACTTCGATTGTGTCCAACCACTCCTGGCAAGGTTCTTTGAAATGCTTCTTGAATTTATAATAATAAGGAAGCCGAACAAGCTCTTTCTTCTTCTTTTCCTCTTTTAGCTTTGGCATGTCCCATTCCTTCAAAGTTGGAAATACTCTGAAGGCTAAGAACTCTTGCACCAGATCTCTAGTGCCAATATGCTCTGCAATAACCCGAAATTCGCCCAGTGCAATTTGGCATGGACTATTTGGTTTCATGTCGCATTGGGGTCTAGTTTCTCCGAAGGTTAAACTCAAAGGGCTTTGAACCAGCTTCTCCTTCTTCTCATCCACTTTAACATAAAACCATTCAGTCTTCCAGCCAGCTGGCCACTTGGTACGATAGCTAATAACTAGATATTTCACATCTTTGCGATAAGCAAAGTTATAGCAGCCGAAGTTATCATGCAGCCCATCTTCCCTAGCTTTGGTCTGATAATGAAGCTCGTGTGCCCGGCAAAAACCTTCGGCAAGCGGTTCTGCCCCTGGCTCCGGAGAGCCCAAATGTAGATACTAAGCCTAACAATGGCGTTAGGAGTTAGCTGGTGAAGATAAATCCCAAATCTCTCCAAAACATCTGTGATCATATCATGTAAAGTAAATCTCAATCCTGCTTTAAAAAATCTTTTAAATACCACCACCTCATCTTTTTCCGGCTTCGGGATAATTTCCTCTCCGCCGAAACGAATCAGCTTCTTTTTGGCTTCACTAAAATAGCCAAGCTTCAATATCTTGGGCACATCACTTTCAGTAATAGTAGACTTCCCAAACTCTAGGTGGCTCGATTTAGATGGCGTGGCACCATATTCATCTTCATATTCATCCTCTCCAGCATCAACCTGCTCAGCTTCGGCAGCAGGTACACCTTCGTCGGAAGTTTCTTCCGGTACCACTAGCCCTAACTGCTTCATCACTTCAGAAATGGGAGCAGTCTCAGCAGCTTCGGCTTCATCTCCCTCGCGACCAACTCTGGCAGTGGAGCGTACTCTCGCCATTTGATGAATTCCTTACAATTTTTTGAAGTTGGTGACTTTTTTGGTTTCCCCGAAGCTCTTCCTCTTGTGACGAAGCAGGAGCAAAAGCGATGCTTCGGTTGCGTACGATGAACAAGCTTCGGCTATGTTTAATTTTTTGGCAGCAAAACAGTGCAATAACAATGAATGTTGTGGTAACTTCACACCTACCTGTCTATTTATATAATGCCGCAGGTGGGAAGGTGAATCGACAAGTCTCCCGCACCGAACGAACAGTCGCCCGCACCCACTGAATGGTGGGCCACAGAACCTGAGTAGGTGAATTGTCAGGACGCGTGAACCCGCTGCATGGTGGGATTGTTTCGCGCTTGAAGAATTTTTATCGTTTCTCAGCAACGAGCTCAAGGAAGGTGTTTTTTGGATCTTCGGCTTCCCAAAGCCTAAGAGACTTTTTCACGGATCAAACTCGTTACGAAAAACGATCTAGCACCGCGAAGGGGCTACTGTTGGGGGCATATGCTTCATCGCCGAAGATCCTGTAAGAAGAAACACCTTTGGCAGATTCCCCTAAAAGCAACACCGAAACTACCACTTATGAAGCTTCGGCATTATGAAATGTCTCAAGACGAAGGGTGAAACCGACTTAAGGATGAGATGACTGTTTTGTCCATGAGGGTCTATGTCATAATTGTAATCTTTTGTGAAGGGCATGATTATAATATCTCACAGGTTGCGCCTTGTGCCTATAAATAGGTGAACATTATTCATGTACTGTTCACGCGGACTTGACATTTGCTTTCGCTCACGCTTGTATTATCACTTTCTGTCAAGTCGAAGGTATAAATGTAATTCAATATTGTTCATATTTATTCATGATCATGTAATAAGAAATATATATATATATATTATGATATCATATAATTATTCATGTTGTTTTTATGTTTCATATGCTTCGTGTTTTATACAAATGTATTATAATGATGAAGGTATGTCCTTCATAACCTTCGTCTGAAGATCATTATATCCTGAGGGAGATAATGCTTTGAAAGATGCAGGGCTTTAATATTTAACATTTTTGTGTTGCTTTGTTATTAATCCATAGCACTTGAGAACAAGTCCCAACAATATATATATATGGATTAAGATATAAATTAGTTTAAATTTCACTCTAATCAAAGTATCCAAACAAAGCCTTTGTGGCCATGTTAACTAGACGTACCGCTTTGGTGACCATGTTAACTATTTATAACAGTTACTAATGTCTATTCTAACCATCAATATTGATGAAATCACTCCTGGAAAGGTTTCTTTTCAAAGACACCTGTTTCACAACAAAATAAACCCCCATAAGATTTCAGGATCAAACTTGCTTTCACGGAAAACTCCCAAATTTCCAATCACAACAAACTACTTCCATCACCACCTAAATGATTTGTGGCATAAATATCAAAACCATATCGGGTGCATACAAAATGTCAATGTAAATATCTTGCCATGTGCGATATCCAAAAGGGTTGTCCACCTCGCCTATAGCACCTCTATACAAAGCCACTCTACGGGCGTGTCTTCATGGTACCATGGAGGCATGCAGTTGCTGCAACTTGACTTTCTGAATGGCAGCAAATCCTGGAATATTCACATCGTACCACTATTGGCCCCGATTGCCTTTCTATACAGGTGAGGGATGAGGGTAGTGCCGTCAACCTCTCGATGATATGACCTCTCCTGTGGCCAAAGTGGGCAGGGAACTACAACGATCAATGATACGTTGCAATCCTTGTGCCCCTCAGTCAAGCCTGCCCCGATAAATAGCCAATACATAGTGTGCCTTCATTGCTTGCATCTGATGTCTATGCACCATCGAGTCTGAAACAGCGGAGAAGTGCACATGTGGGCCAAAAGATGCAACCCACCAAACTTCCAAAATTTGGCTTCATCCTATCACAAGCTTTCATTATCACTGGGGCGGAGGTTGAAGAGACTGTGGTTGGGTGTTGTAGTGAGCATAGGATTGAGAGTACAAGGGGTTCATCATGCCCTGTAAAAGTATTACTAGTTATATACATGCAACAGCTTCTCAAACCAGAGATGGAAACAAAAGGATTAAGAACTGGGAAGACAAACCACCTGCGACTGTAGAGGGCCAGCGGCAGCCATTCCATAATGAATCTGAGACGACTCATCTTGTGAGGGATCATTATATCCCGCTTGTGTAAACATCCCATGAGATCCATGGGCCATGTGATCCTGGATCAATCGACAGGTTTAGGAACATACATATCCAAGGGACATGCAAAAAACAGTTAGGTTACTTGATACAACGGTCATGTACTAATATCAACGAACAGTCGACAGACCTGAGATACAATGTCATTTGTTGTACCAATATGGGAGTATCCAGGATGTGAATTTTGGTTCATATAATTCCCAGAGTATCCAGATTGGGGCGCTTGAGTAAACTCAACACCATAACCACCTTGAGAAGCCTGTCGATGGAAGCTATTTTCTATGAGCCAAACAAAGAACTAAACTTCACAACAACCATATAATTTCGTTCGTAAATTCCACAAAGACAAGTGTATATGAATCAAGAAAGAGTAAAAATAGCATGTTGTGAAATGTATAGAAACCTGGGTAGAAAATTCAGCAATATTGTATGGCACATGTGACCCTTGGCTCTTAAAATCGTCTACAAAGAAGTCCTAGCAAACAAGCAAAAGAGTTGCATCAATAACGAGTACAAGACAATAATGTCAGGCATCACTTATTGCCAATACCTGTGACATCCCACCAATAGAAAAACCATCACGGAATGTTTGACTTAGTCCTTGGACAGGCACCTAATTTAAAAAGAAAAATGTCATTATGCGACCATTGTTATTTCATGTGTACTATAAGATAGAAAAGCAAACCTGGGTCATTAATCCAGTTTGGGACATTTGGGCTCCACCAGAAGGCTGACTACTTGGATTCTCCATTCCAGTGTAGTTAAAATTTGACCCAATGCTCCCCATAGCTTGCTGGGAGTTCTGTTGATGAGCAAGGTGGCCACCAATAGGCCCACCAGTATTTGAACGAGCTGCCCCAAAGTTTCTACTTCCAGGTTGATGCACAGGTGGAACAGCTCCAAGGGGCCCATGCAAACCCCGGGTCGGAATTGCATATGGTTGAGAATGTGGAGCCCCAGGAAATGGAGGAAAAGGCATACGTGGTACAGCATAGCCAACCGGGTGCACACCAGGCTTATGCACCCCATTTGGAGGGCCATAAGGAGCAAACGATTGTCCTTCTTTTGAGCAGGGAGTCAGGGAATGAACAGTAACTATATATGTAAAACAAGTACAGCATGAACATGTAAAGTGTACATACCTTTCCCTCTGCCACTTCTCTTATCTGCTGCTTGGCTTGAGGCCCCAGCCCCAAAGTTAGTTCCATGCATAACACGTTGACCACCGCCCAGGAACAATCTCCGGTCATTATATATCTGCTTACCAGAATACCGCTGATTGAGATGGAAAAATAAACATGACATGACACCTTGCAGCAGTCATCTGCGGGCAAATCATTCACCTTTTTTGGCTTCTGAAATTGCACCATACTCTGCTTTAAGTTGTTCAGAGGTCCTTCTACCAAGCACTCATGCTCCTAAATACACAAGTTATGTGTGTAAAACTCAAAACAACAGAAGGCAGTATTGTTCTTTACTGGTCATACTGTTAACAAAGGAATAACAAAAACAGCAATACCAAATAAGCATCCAAATGAATGAAATAGCTTACCTTGTAATGTGTCAACAAGCTATTCCAAAGTGGCTGTTTGCTTAGTACTTTTGGATTACCAAGAATAACTATGCCATAACGTGCACGAGTTAGCGCAACATTTAACCTGCGCGGATCATTGAGAAACCCAATTCCCTGAAAGAGCATAGAAGGCATAAATTTACACAACAGTTTGCTACTTAAGCACAAAGAGGTAAGGGCATGTTTGGTTGCCAACACTGTATCCAGGATTGTGCAATGCAGTGCGCCCGTGTTTGGTTGCCCACAAAGAGGTCTTATTCAGGATTGCACAGTGCTTAAAGCAGGCCCAAAGCACCTAATACACCAAATACAGATGTGCACAAGACAACAGGCACATAAAAAAGAAACTCGCACCTCCCCTACCTCTACTAGAATATTTAGCTGACTACATGCAACAAGATGTAAGCAACCAAACATAATTTAACAAAAGTGTGTCAGTGCAGGACAACCAAACAGCAAGACATCTTTTCCTGGAACTATGCAAGAGAGCTGTGTGTCATTTCATTTCGATAAAAAAAGATACAATGAGCCTGTTATAGAAACCACGCCAGAGACAACCTTTGACAGGTTGCCGGCGAGCTCCTACCTCCCAGGTAAGTTTCACAGGTATGAGAGTCCCTCTAGGTCTCACACACGCACACACACGAATTCTGGAAACACAGAGACAAACACAGGAGTTTTGGTGTCGCCCTGGCCTATTGACTGCTTTTTCTTAGCCTCTAAGGCCATATATTTATAGATCATTACAAGGAAACAAACTGGACTGCAATCAGTCCTGATACACACGACCAGACCTGTCGATATAGGACTACTACCATATTAGCTATTACCTAAAACAGAATAAGTAAACTAGCACCAATCAAGGATTACTTTCCTACCAATCTCCTCCTAAGCCTTGTGGTGCAATCTGTCTACATCCACCAATCCAACCTTAGAGCGCATCTCCTGAAACTTGGTCTTGCCAAGTGGCTTTGTCAGAAAATCCCCCAACTGTTCCTCGCTCCTGATGAAGTCCACCTTGACCTGCCCATTATCAGCACACTCCCGGACAAAATGATAGTTCACCTCTATATATGCTTGCTCTGACCATGTAGCACTGAATTCTTGACGAGAGCAATGGCTGATTTATTGTCCACCTTGAGCATTGGAGCTTCCCTTGCTGTTCCTTGCACTTCGGCCAGTACCCATGCTAGTCATAATGCCTGACAAGCTGCATTGGCAGCAGCTATGTACTCTGGTTCACAGGTTGACTGAGCCACCACCTTTTGCTTCATCGAAGTCCAGGTAAATGGACTACTGTTACGGAAGAAGACTACTCCAGTAGTGCTCCTCCTGACCGTAACACCCTGTCCAATCTCTGGACCGGCGGTACTTACTCCTGGCAGCTCGCTAGGATCATATATTGTCCCCACAGAACAACACGAGTCTTTTGTGCGCACTTTGTCCTCACTCATGCGCACCCGAGAAAACTTCCCGGACGGTCACCCATCCTAAATTGCTCCAAGTCAAGCACGCTTAACTTGGAGGTTCTTTCGAGATAGGCTTCCGAGAAAGAAGATGCACCTTGTTGGTATGGATACTCTATTAATTATATTAAGCCTTGGATCAGGATATCACCATCCCAGGGGCCAGGATATCACACTGACATCAATATCCCCGGCATAATCACTATCATTGTACCCAATCAGCCCAGACTCCTTTTCTTTCTTCCTACCAAACCACATACCCCAATTTTTGGTCCCCTTCACGTACCTCAGGATGTGCTTTATGGCCATCATGTGATCTTTGTGTGGTTCTTCCAGAAACCAGCTGACATAACCCACAGCAAAAGCAAGGTCAGGTCGAGTGTTGACCAAGTACCACAAACTTCCTACCATGCACCTGTATGCCACTGCATCCACCAGGGGTTCAGTGTTCATCTTGCTCAACTTCAACCGTATCTCCATGGGAGTCTGACACGGGTTGCATTATTTCATACTATTCCTCTCCAGAATCTGTGCTGCATAAGCTCCTTGGCTGAGAGATATTCCCTCCTTGCTTTGCCTTACTTCAATACCCAGATGGTACCGCAGTAAACCTAGGTCCGTCATCTTGAAAACAGCCACCATCTCCTGCTTGAATAGTTTGATGTCATCACAATTGGTTCCAGTGATTTATCAAATCATCCACATATACTCCAACCACCAACTGTGATTTGATGTTTCTCCTGAGATAAATAGCAGGCTCTGAACTGCTTTTCTTGAAGCCAAGAGACTTCATTGCCCTGTCCAACTTTTCATTCCAGGCTCGAGGTGCTTGGTGTAGCCCATATTAAGCCTTCCTCAGTTTGAGCACCTTGTGCTCTTTACCAGTGACCACAAAACCTGCTGGCTGCTGTACATATACAGCAGGTCACCATTTAAGAATGCTGATTTCACGTCCATATGATGCACTTCCCACCCCTCATCTGCTGCAAGTGCAACAAGCAACCTCACTGAATCAAGCCTGGCTACTGGAGCAAATACCTCATCATAGTCAATGCCATGCTTATGTGTAACCCTTCACCACCAGACGTGCCTTGTGCTTAGATATTGCCCCATGTTCATCTCTTTTCACCTTGAATACCCACTTCACACATGTTGCCTTGCGACCTGGAGGAAGGTCTGCAAGCGTCCAGGTTTGATTATCTTCAATCGACTTCATCTCCTCCATCATTGCTTTCCTCAAGCTCGAGCTCCGTTCTGCTGCACTGAATGAGACAGGTTCATCAGGACTTACTACATGCAACTCTTCATCTAGAAGTCTCCTTGTTGCATAACCGGGTGGAGTTGTGGACTCGAGTAGACCGTCGATCTTGCGGAACCAGAGTGGGTCATCTTCCGCACGGTAGGCATCAAGATATTCATCAATGTTTCCCCCTGGTGGTGAAGCAAACTCCACTTCCTGCGTCACATACTCCTCTTCTGGAATGTACTCTGCAGCAACATGTGGTGTTAGAGGGGACAGATCCCCAGCAGCTTGCTCTTCTTCAGATTCCTCAACAGCCTCTTCTTCCTCAGAATGTGTTTGTTTCCAAATGGCATACTCCATCATAAACACATCCTGGTCTTCATTTGTTGAGTTGGTGTCATCGTGGGCTTCCCAGTTCCACTGGGCTTGCTCGTCGAAGACTGCGTCCCTTGATATGTGGATGTGCTCGGTGACGGTGTCGTAGGCGCGGTACGCCTTCGTGCCTTCTTCATAGCCGATGAAGATCATCTTTCTTCCCTGATCCTCCAGCTTCTTTAGATGAGGTTATGTGTTGTGAACGTAGACGATGCAGCCAAACGTCTTGAGGTGGTGTACAGCCGGCTTCTTGCCGTGCCACGCCTCAAATGGCGTCATCCCATCCACCCTCTTAGTTGGGCACCTGTTCAAAATATATACAGCTGTTCTTACCGCCTCTCCCCAGAACCAGCCCGGAAGCTTCTTAGCCTTGAGCATACTTCTTGCTGCTGCTACAACAGTCCCATTCCGGCGCTCCACCATGCCATTCTGTTGAGGACTATATGGCGCAGTGTGCTGTCAATGAATACCTCCTTCTGCACAATACTCCGCGAACTCGACCGAGGTGAATTCTCCACCCCGATCAGTTCAGAGTGTCTTCAGCTTGAGCCCAGACTCCCATTCATCTTGTGTTTGAATTCTTTTAATAGCATCAGCAGCTTGATCATTCGATGGAATGGCAGTCATCGACATGTATTTTCTCAGATCATCTACCAACACCAAAAAGTACTTGTTACCTCTTGGGGTCATCAGTGTAATGGGACCACACAGGTCACCGTGTACCAGCTCCAAACGTCGCTTTGCCCGGTACTCCGCCTGCACCGGGAAGGAGGTGCGCTTTTGCTTGCCTGCCTGACAGGCTTCACATACCCTTTTTATCTTCCTTCTCCAGCATCCGCAGTGCAGCCATGTTGACATGGCTGAACCTCTCATGCCATCGTCTTCCCGCCCATGTACTGCTAGGCAAATAGGTTGTGTCATCTTCAGATGGAGAAGGTACAACCTATTTTCAGCCCGCACTACTCTTGCCAACAGTCTTCCATCAGGTTCCCGAATACGCATCACCCCTTATCAATGTGAATCTTGTACTTCGCTTCATCAAGTTGTACAACACTAATAATGTTCGTCGTCAGCCGGGGAATGAAATAAGCCCCAACAAACGACCGGGTCTCACCATTCTTGCACACAAACTTGATGGTTCCTCATCCCTCGATTTGAGTCATTGAGTTATCACCGAACCGGACAGTGCCCAGCACTTCTGTGTCCAGATCAGTGAACACAACCCTGGATCCAGACATATGGTTTGTGGCCCCTGTGTCTAGAATCCAGGTTCCCTCAAGTTTCTCCTCTTCTTGTCGCCGCAGAAACACCTTCTCTTCCTTGATCTCTATATGAGTACCAGACATCTTGCAGCATGTTTTGAAGAGGGTTTTACTAGGAACGTTCTTGCGAGAAGAAGTGTAGCCTCCTCTTCTTGGACAGCATGTGCTTGCTCCTTCTTGGGCTTTGATGGACACTCTCACGCCCAGTGTCCCATCTTGCCACATCTTCTGCACTCATCACCGGTAGTCTTTCCAGATGGTGGCCCACCTAGCGAGCGTCCTCCTCGGCCACGGACACGATATCCTCCACCATGGCGCCCTGATCCTCCACTGGAACTGTTGCCAGGGTAGTTCTCGACCTCCTTGCGTCGAGCGTTCCACTTCCCCTCCTCCATGAGATAGAGCCGCCCACTGTGTTGCAGTGATCATGGGGCCTCCCCGAAGGTGTCCTCCGAGGCCCTCAGTCTCCCAACCATGTCAGAGACAGAGAGGGTTGACAGGTCGAGGAAAGTGGTGATGGAGAGGGCAATTTGCTTGAACCGCGGCGAAACGCTGCATGCAATCTTCTCCACGATCTTCTCTTCAACGCCAAGTCCGAGGGTGGAGAGTTCCGCTACCATGCCATTTAGAAGCAGCGCGAAATCTTCGACAGATTCACCTTTGTTGAACGTCGCCAAATCAAACTTCCTCCGAAGCAGCACGGCAGCAGTCTTCTTCATAAGATCATCGTCGACCCGCAGGTCTGCAATGGTCTTCCACGCCTCCTTTGTTGTAAGCTTGTCGGCGATCGAAGACGCCATCCCAGGTGGCACCGTGCTACATATTTGCTCCTCAGTACTCGATGGCGTCCCACATCATCCTCGCCCTCAGCTTCACCTTCATCAGGAGCGCCCAGTCCGAGTAATTGGTCTTGGTGAGTACAGGATATCCACTCCCTGCACTCACCTCACGGATTACTCGCTGGACCACTGCTCCTTCTTTGGAGGTGTCATCGGCGGACTTCTTGGATGTCGCGTTGTTGTTAGCGGTCTTCCCTGACGATATCCTGGCACCCCTCAGCTCCGATACCACTTGTTAGAAACCACACCGGAGATACAACCTTTGATAGGTTGTCGGCGAGCTCCTACCTCCCAGGTAAGTTTCACAGGTACGAGTCCCTCTCGCTCTCACATACGAACTCTGGAAACACAGAGACAAACGTAGGAGTTTTGGTGGCGCCCTATTTACTGCCTTTTCTTAGCCTCCAAGGTCATATATTTATAGATCATTACAAGGAAACAAACTGGATTGCAATCAGTCCTGATACACACGACCAGACCTATCCATATAAGACTACTACCATATTAGCTATTTCCTAAAACAGAGTAAGAGAACTAGCAGCAAGCCAGCAATCAAGGATTACTTTCCTATCAGAGCCGAGTTTAAAAAAGAACCCAGACACGAGGTCCCTAACACACAGAAAACAGATAATGCCTTTGTCAAAAGGAAAAATAACACAACCACCTGGCCACACTGGAGACTAAGGGGTTGTATGGTTCTTAGCCATAGATTGCCACAACTAAGGCTAGACAAGTGTGGCAACCTACAAAAAGTGTAGCTAGAAAATTTGAAGCCACACCAGTGTTATTAAAACTACGTTTAAACGATGTTTAAACATCAAAACTCTAATACCTTCATGATTGGCTTCCATGTGAGCTCGCTTCTTTCCCCTGCAAATACCTTGGTTTGCCTCTGTCTCTAAAAAAACTGTCCAAAAATCAGGTGCAGCCCATTATTGACAGAGTGGCTGATCAACTGTCTGGGTGGAAAGCGGATCTAATGACAAGAGCTGGCAGAAGAGTGCAGGTTCAGTATGTGATGACCGGCATGCTCATCTATTTAGCCATGGCAGTCAGCATAGCCACAGGCTCGCTCAAAGCTATTGACAAGATCAGAAAAGGATTTCTCTGGCGTGGAAGGAAAGATGTCAGAGGAGGACATTGTTTAGTGGCTTGGGGCAGAGTTTGTAGACCTCTTGAAATCGGCGGACTTGGGATTTCTAGTCTCAGAATTGGTATGGGCCTTAAGAATGAGATGGTTGTGGCTGAGCAAAACGGATCCGGATAAGCCTTGGTCCTCACTGCCTATGCAGTTTTCCAACAAAATGAAGACCTTTTACACTGCCATGCTCATTGACATTGGGAATGGATCTTCAACCTTATTCTGGCAAGACTGTTGGGTCCACGGAAAGAATATTGAAGACCTTGCTCCTCCTCAACTGCTTGCAGCTGTGCCAAAAAAGATTAGGAACAGCAGAACTGAGGCCTTAACAGACAGAAAATGGTTAACTGATATTAAAGGGGCCTTGACAGTAGGTGTCTTTGCCGACCTCCTTGATCTCTGGGATGTACTTCAAACTATCTAGCTTCACCCAGACATGGAGGACAAGCATATTTTCAGGTTTGCTACTGATGGAATTTATTCAGCTAAAGCAGCTTATGCGGGCCTCTTCATCGGGTCGACTCAGGCTAAGTATTGGGAATTAATTTGGAAAACTTGGTCTCCTCCCAAATGTAAATTCTTCCTATGGCTTGCTGATCTTCGAAGATGTTGGACAGCAGACCGTCTGCAGAAAAGAGGTTTAAGCCATCCTGACAAATGTGTTTTGTGTGACCAAGATCAAGAAACCATAGACCACATTTTGGTGGGTTGTGTCTTTGCTAGGAGCTTTTGGTTCCAGCTGCTTGGACAGGTCAACCTGTCTGGCTTTGCTCCTCAGCTGGGATAAGTTAAAACTGTGGAGTGGTGGAGCAGAATCAGTGAGCAGCTGCAGGGGATTGCTAAAAAGGGTTTAATTCCTTGATTACCCTTGGGCTATGGACTCTCCGGAACCATAGAAATGGGTGCGTTCTAGAGGGAGCTATTAGAAGAGCTGAAGAAGAATTTGATTTATGGAAGTTCACGGGGGCCAAACACCTTGCTCTTATTACTGCTCCCATTCCAGGTGTCCTTCAGGGGTCTGGTAGAGGGATCAGCCGCTAGCTCCATAGAGGAAGTCTTTTGTGTCTGGGGCTGGACTGGGGCGTTGGGTCTGTGGTTGTGGTGACCTTTTTGGTGGTCATCTTGTGTTGTTGTGGCCGGATGGTCATGATTAGTTTTCTTCTTTCTTTCTTTTATTTTTTGTGTTTGTATTTGGTCTAATTTTAGACCCTCCTTCCTTTCTTAATTCAATGATACGCAGCTCTCCTGCGTGTTCGAGAAAAAAAACATCAAAACTCTAATTAGAGGTTGAAACCGTGTTTTAGCGTTTTGGCGTTCTAAACTGTAAAACGCAGTATTTCATGCATTTTAGATCATTAGCTACTTTTGGACCCAGTCAGTTAGTTACTTTTCGGGTCCAATCCACTAACCTCTCTGTTTTGGTAAGCCACTAACCTCTCTGTTTTGATATTTAACTTCATGTTATTGTCTGAAATTATGATATATTGGTATTTTTCCAATGTTGTTTAAAACTACGTTTAAATTTGTTTAAACGTTTAAAAGTCAAAACTTCACCCATTAGTGTTTCAACGTTTTATCGTTTTAATAACCTTGAGAAACACTTTGCCATGCCTAAGAGAATATTGCCGTACTTTTTTTGCTCTGACATGTGGAGCCCCAAAAAACATGTCAAAATTTAGTTGTCAACAGAACACTTGCCAACTTGATCAAGCTTGCCTAAGATGAAGTGTGGCTAAGAACCTAACTCACCCTAACTACCCAAGGTCAGTGACCCCACCAAGAGAGTGCTAAGCTTTGAAGCTCCTGCCATGGACAAAGACTACTATATTCATCCCCTACAAACTGTAACAGCACTTGAATGTTTGGTGAGGCTCCATCTAATGCAGGCCACGAGACATTGCATATGTTTATTTGATTTAAGTTATGCTGCATAAGTTCTAATCATGGTTTTTGAGGTGTCACCTAGTCGTCACCTAGGTGTTGAGGCTTACCCCAGGCGTAGCAGGATGCCACAGGGTTTTAGTTACACCATATTGCCTAGGCATCGCATAGTAGGCGCCTAGGCATCTAGACATACCCTCTAGTGCCACAGGACGCCGCAACGCCTCAAAAACCGTGGTTCTAATGCAGGCTAAGGCTCATGCAAGCAACTAATCACATTCTAAGCTACAAACATGGCAGTACAACGATTACAAATGAAAAATGATGCATGCCATGGATATAAAAATAAATGAACAATAGATACCCCATCCAGGATACTCAACATCAATAGAGCTGTGATGGTTTCATGTATCAACTGCTTATAATACACACAAGGAACTCAACTCTATACTAAACAAAACTCAACTATAGATTGACCACGACCATTCAACATGATTAAACTGTGCAAACCACCACATAGTAACTCTACATCATAAGCTAACTGCTAAACATCAAATGAAGGAAACCACAAAGGTGAATACCTGGTGCTCATTGCTTCTAACACAAGATAGAATAATGTAGTCTTTCTCTCTACCCTGAAATGAGTCTACACTAGCAACCTGCAATAGGCACAGAACTTAAAGAAAGCAACATTCTATAAGCCGGATTAAAACCAGACACGATTTTTCATGTTTTATGGTTGACCTCGATTTCTTTGTAAAGTTGTTGGCGAAGAGAGCCATTCCTTGCCATGTAATTTACGATGTAAGCCCTCTGTCCTTCATAAGGTGTGATAACTCCAATCTGTGTGTTAAAAATGTATGAGTACACGCCGTCTCAGGGATTGACTTCATATAAACTAAAAATATCTGGTCAAAATATGGTCAAACATAATGAGTAAAAATACCTGGCTTGGTACAACACCACTTCTTAAAAATGTTGTTACAATTTTTTCAACATTTGCAGCTTCAGTTCTATTGAGATAGGATGTCCCACTAGCACTGATCTCTTCTTGTCCCATCTGCAGAAATCAGTATGAATATGTAGTACAACCAAGTAAGGAAAATTAGTGTACGGTAGCATAATAATAGTGTGATAATTGTCAAACCAGCTACCTGCACATAGAAGAACATAGGCCGATTTGGAACAGGCCAAGGAAAATCAATTCCAGACGATTGCCTCTCATTAACAGTCACTCCATTTTGCAGTGTGCCTTCATAGAAGCAGTTGGATGGGAACTCCGAGAGGCAAGGATGCATTCTATACTGGACCTATAAATCAGAGATAATTTGAGTTAAAATTATCACTGATGGTATAGAGTTATCAGCCCTCATGGCAATGTCATTGTTTAAAGTTTACATAATAGATTGGCAATAGCAGGAAAAATCAGATATGAGCATCACCAAGAGTTCATTTATGTTAAGTGCAAAAGCTTAGGCCCATAGATTGTTGACACACCTTAAGAACCAAGTAACTAGAAGGTTCTTTGAAAATGTATATTATTTACTTGAGCATCAAATATATATGTTCCACACAAAATATAGGTGCTTCTGCTTGTGTACCAAACACAGCACTGTGATAGCATGGATATGTTCCATTTAAAAATCTAACACTCCCAACGCAAAATATAAGTATTTTTTATTTTGTCCTAAGTGAAACCTACCTTAACTTTGACCAAATTCATAGAGAAGAGTATTAACACCTAGTCACCTACCATATCAAAGGAGTAAACTATGAAAATAGTTGCATAATGGATCTAACAATGTTCAATTGATATCATAAATATTATTTTTTTTCTTTTTATAAAATTGATCAAAATTAGGATAGAGGGAAATAGTTTAATGTCTAACGATGGGAGTAAATATCTCTACAGAAAAATGTAACTACTAGAACTCAAAACAGTTGCAGGATGAAGCAGAGAAAAGATAATAACAGTATAACACCAAGGTAGCACTGCTGAGGCAATACATCAGATGCAGGTATTACCTGTAGCCTGAATGGCTTCACTCCAAGGATAACAAGGCGTTCAAAGAGAGATTGTGCTAACCCTGCACGGGCTGCTTTTTTGCACATGATGACTGGACCCAGTTGACAATGATCACCGACAAGGACAACCTGTAATTGTAAGAGTGTAAATAAAGGATAATAAATAAAACAACAAATTTACATTTTTACCTGCTTGACACCAAGCACTAAAGGAATAAGACATTCCGGCTCTGTAGCCTGTGTGGACTCATCAATAAGAACCTGATAATAAAGTTTACCATTGCCTAAGGATATATTACACAACAGGAATCATAGTTAATCTAAGCAGGTGAGAATAATTACTTGTCGGAAACGGAAGTTTGAAAGACGAGGATCTCCAGCACCAACACAGGTGCAACAAATGACATCGGCACTCTGCAGTATCTCTCTTTCAGTGGCACGCTTTAGTGCCTTGTATTTCTTCTCATCACTGCTGGACAATTCACCTGAAATAGTAGAATATGTTTGTAAGAATACTCACTCAATAATCTTTTGCACATCACATCTCTCAACAATGCTTGATTGTGGCATAATGGTATCACAATAGTTAAACAAGGATTACCTTGTTCATCTTTCAGTTGTTGTAGCTTGTGCAATTCACTCTTCTCAGAAGTATCAAGGTGCCTAACCTGCAAGATTTTACATAAGCATCAGTGACAATCACAGTGAAGGGTGGGCCTGGTCGCAGTGGTGAGAGCTACTCCACCGAGTCACCAGGTCTGGGGTTCGACGCAGCCTCTCCGCAGTGCGGGGGTAAGTCTTGCCTCGTATAATCCCTTCCCCATGACCCCACACAAAGTGGGAGCCTCCGGGCACTGGGTCTGTCCTTTTTCTTACCAGTGACAATCACAGCAAGATTAATTTACATAAAAGCAACAAAAGGATGTACCTGATAATGAAGTGTGAGATGCTCAACAGGAGACGAAACAGCTTCTCTAGATTTTGCACACAGTCTAACAACCTGTAGCATGTAATCAAAATTAATAATAGAAATCACTAAATACTGAGTCAATATAGGGATAACAGCACCAACAGAAGTTGGATACCAAAAAGGTGGGGCGGTGGGTGGGATGTGGGAACTCTGTTATTTATTATTATCCTATGATTATTCAAAAAGTCTAAGTTGAATATCATCATTATATACTACTGGAGTACTCGTGAGAGGTTCACAGTTGAGTACTGTAGTCAACCATACAGACAATGCTCAGTTAATCATCCAAACAACTTAGGCGTAAACTTTAAATATAAAGCAAGTTGGAGAACTGCAGAAATTAAAATAAGTTTCCAAGCATACCTTCAGACCAGTTGAGCTTATCTTCTCTGCCAGCTGATCAACAGCAACATTACTTGGGGCACATACAAGAACCTACAAATTTGAAAAAAATTAGAGGCCAGACAATTCTCGCTATATATATCACTATATCAAACAACAGATTTTTAGTAATCCTATTCCTATACCTGTCCTTGACCTTGTTTTGCCATGTGATACACAATTGCAGCAGATGTGACAGTTTTTCCAGTGCCAGGTGGACCTTGAATCAAACTAACTGGCTTCTGCAGGACACTTTTAACTGCTAAAACCTGAACACACACCAAATAATACACAAGACAGCATCAGATCAGTCAATAACAATATACACAGATCATAACAGCAGCAAACTTCGCGAAGCTGCAGTCAAAATGAAAAAAAATAATATACACGCTACACAGATTGTCCCCGAACAAAAGACAAGCATGTTAATCGAAGGCATGGAAGTACCATGTTAAAGGAAGACATGACAAGCAAAAGAGGAAGGAAACATAGCAAAATTAACATATATGTAATGTACCTGGGAAGCATTTAGTTCTGGAAGTCCAGGTGCACCAAAGCGTCTTGGTAGGGTATTACGTATTATTTGATGCTCAACTTCATGTCCCAAAAGGTGATGGTATATGTATCTGTGTGAGAACGGACACAGTAAAACTTTGATAATAGTGATACAACTAGAACAAACACTTCAGAAGAATGGAACTATACAAAAGCAAACTAAAATAGATCTTTTCATTGCTACTAAAAATATTCTGCAGTAGTTAACCAATGAAACAGTGTATGTATCAGAATCAATCAAATAGTTCGCCAGCTAATAATATCTGAAGTGCTTTTGGATTTGATGATGTTATTTTCTATCGAATAGCCTTGTTCCTCTATCAACTTTATAATGTCAATGACATTGACATGTTGTAATCATGTGCATAGGATCACAGATTGAACTCACCCACTGACACTTGTCTCGTCCACAGCAAAAGTTTTCATCGCTCCTTGCATCCTATCAAAACTGGTACTCTTCCAAACAAAATCCACACTGAATCCAACATTTAGCTCAGTAGGCACCCCCTGAAATCCAAGGAAACGTTACAGTAGGCTGAGCATATGCTAAAAAACATGACAAAAAAACACCTTATACCTGACTAGCGCGAAGCTCAAGTGCCACCTCCTCTTGTGCAGTGAGCTTAATCTGAAAGAACAATATACTTAGCACAGGCACAAAGATCAAGCTGGCCCAATTTATAGATTATCAACATGTTTCTAATTACCACATGTCCGACAGATTGCCATGTGGGATGTGAGCTATCACCAGGATATCTCAAGCGTAGTTCATCTCCAGGCACAAGCCTCAACTCATTGTCTTCCTAAAATACACAATTGTTTCCCATGTTATGCAAAAGAGTATCACAAAGCAATACCAACATAGTCTACAACAAATCACTATATAATGATGATATTAATTCACTAATCCCATATATTTCAGATCTTAAACAAACCTTTGGAAAGACAAAGTAAGCTACACGCTTCTTGTTCAACCCAATATCCCACCGGACAGTTACATTATCCTTGCTCTGTGACTCTTTCATCATCTACAGCAACATATAAAACAGCAACACAATTCAATTATGTTATGGGAAAGATAAGAAACATGGTCTCTTAATCAGAACACAGTACCTTGTCATAATCAGCCTCGAGCTTTATCAGTGGTGCAAAAACATTTTGGTACTGGCAAAAAGAAGGGCAGGATATGCTAATCAGAATGCAAGGTAAAAATATGAGCTTTGACAGATTGAGAGAAGAAGTAAAGCACCCGCAAAAAGTAAGCCCAAGTGATAGAATACAAAACAGAGTTTTAACCTGGTAAGCATCTTCATACTTCAAAACAACTGGCTGAGGTTCATCATCTACACCGGGCTTTTCAAGATCTTCAAGAGATGCATCAGGATTTGTCTTCCAGAGCTCTTCCACTTTGTTAATTTGTTGAGCACTAATTTGGCGAGCTCTTAGCTGCTCCTGCTCTGAAGGTACCTGGTATAAAGTAAATTGTTCAACCATCAGAAAGTTACTAGCTAAGCACAAATGCATGACAGAACAACCTAACAAATCATCATGAGGAAACACTTGCCTTTACAAGCCACGACAAAAAACACCTGTCGTCGATAAGAGGGCACCACTGACTGAGATCCCAATTCATATCCTTCAGTGCATTAACACTTAAACATGGTTCTCTGCATAAAAGAACGACAACATTCTCCGCCTTTGCTGAGATAAACCCAAGAAGAAATACATTCCGACAACCACAGTTGTAGCATTCGAGAATTGTTTCTCCTAAAGGGCTATCCTTGTGAAGGCATACTTCCTTATGCTTTGCCCTAACCTGCAAATGATACATGCATAGTTATGACCATGGACACACTACACAGCATTAGTTTCATTTAAAATATGTAAAAATAGGTGGATTCTCGCACAATAAGCAAACAGACCCATGCCTCAGCTTGTGTATTAACCATTTTCTTCATGCATTTGTACCAGTACTTGGTTTGCTTGGACAAGCGCCATAGCACAAAGTGGTGGGCATCAATGCCAGAACACCAAAAGTGTGTCTAGAGATGGCAATGGGTAAATACCCACCGGGTATTACTACCCCATACCCATACCCACGACACAAAAATAATCTCATCGGGTCACCCATATACACTGATGAGTATAGATTTACCCCCATACCCATACCCATGTGGGTATGGGTCACCCATCGGGTCACCCGTACCCACAAAAATTAAACATCTATCAAAATATTATATTATACAAATGTCAAGTATATCCATCTAAATACCATTACAAAATTTCTATTATCATTTAACCATCCATTCAACACACCAAAGATAATTGGATAAAGTAGTAACACTAGGATAGTACTACATAGCACATTACATGTTCCATTACATGGTCATTAAATTGTCGTTAAGCCTTCTATGACATTATGGCCTAAAAAATTGTTAAATAGTAAAAAAGATGGATGGCTAAAGTCCAAGTTCATGCTTGGCTAAGTTTATATTGGGTATTTTATACCCACGGGTTAACGGGTATGGGTGAAGGCGGAACGTTCTAATACCCATTTACCCATTGGGTGAAGATTTTTGTCCAATAACATACCCACGGGTAGAATATTTAGCCTACATACATACTCTAATGGAGTAAATACCCATCGGGTATCGGGTCACAGGTACCCATTGCCATCTCTAAGTGTGTCAAAGGACAATGGTTTGCTTGCAGTTGTGGGTGGCCTTAAGGATATAAAGCTGCTTATGGAACACCACAGAGCCTCTTAATAAGGAATCAGGGTGGCAATATAATAAGTTGTACAAACAGAGATGTCACAATATAATAAGTTGTACAAACAGAGGTGTCACAAAACAGGCTTTCAATGGTTATGGGGCATTTTTTTAACAAAATATATAGTCCTGTTGCAACCATTATTCTTATACCATTTGAAATAGTCTTCACTGAAGATATAATTGAATTACTAGCAAACTATTTAGACAATGGTATCATTGACACCTTGCAAATGGGACTTCACAATTAAGACCCTGACTCTAGCTACCAAATAGGAGAAAAGAGATGGTCTTCACTGCAAATGCAGTTAGCTTCCTAACTATATTTAAACAATATTGCCAAGGAACCTTTGCAAATGGGGGGCTGAACAATTAAGATACTAGCTACCAAAATAGGAACCACATTTACAAAATGTAGCAACCATTCCAATAGCAAAAAATCAAAATTCAATACTGCACAGCAAAACCAAAAACCAAATGCACACATCTAGCAAGCATAGCATCCCAGTGTAACATCTCCCAGACATGCAACAAGTATACTGCACACTGGATTATGTAAACCTAATTCAAGAGATGGTTAACATGTTATTCGCTTCAAAGTTATTTCATCTACAATTGTTTCCACCAGAAAACTTTCAAAGTCTAAAGCCACATCTATGTGACGTGACCACCAGGGTTATAACTACATACAGTAACTAGATACATCGCCACTATCATATACCATAAAAAATACAAAATCTATGAGATGGTAACTATCGCCTCCTTAGCTACTGCCACATATAATAAAAAAAACATGCTACCAGAGTCTGAACATTAGTTTACTAACAGAGCCATTAAGTTCCAGTAAAGCATGATGTCTTCTTTCAACAACCCAAAAAGGCTAAAATTGATGCAAAGCGATAGAATTTTATTAGACAGAGCTCTCACTCAGTTCGGTTTCTAAGCAATTATCACCAAAATTGTGAGACAGGACTCTCACTCGTTCAGTTCTTAAGCAATTGTCAACATATTAGTAGCTCACTAGTCTCGAAATAACAAAGTCTCGTGACAAAAGGTAAGTAGACAAACCAGGTGGTTGACAATGTGGGAGCCTGAAGTGTTCCCCCGCGAGTTACAGAACCACTTGCGGCAGGAGGGTACGTTGCACCTCGCCACGCACGCAGGGTTGTGGATCCCGCAGTACCTGCATGCGTGTTCCACGAAGTCTCCCTTGCTGTAGTCGTACCCGTCCTCCACGGCGCCGGTTCCTACAGGGTCCTCGAAGCTAAGTGCGGCAATCCCGGAGGCGAGCCCATCCGCCGCAGCCGACGGACGCGCCTTGGAGGCGGAACGCGGCGACGGCGAGGAGGAGGAGGCCGGCGGGGTGTGGACGTCTTGAGACGTGAGATCGGGTTCCGGGGAGGCCGCGTCGGACGGCGGAGGCGGTGGGGCAGGCCACGACGAGGACGACGTGCCGGCGCCGGGGATGGAGGACGTCAGCGGCGTGGATCGGGGAGGTGGTTGAGAGAGCTCCGGGAAGTCGGGGTAGTCGAAGTCGTCCCCCTGCGTGTTGAACTCGAGAAAAGTGTAGGCGTCGCCGGCGGCGGGGGCGTCCGGCTGCGAGGCCGTCTCATAGAGGTCAACCGCGGCAGTGGCGGTAGAGGGCGGCTGCGTCGCCATCCCACCGGTTAGGGTTTTGTCGCTGGCGTAGGGCTTGGGAAGACGGGGCGAATCGGGAGGGGAAAATGGAGAGGACGACTCGGGAAGGATGGTGGGGTGTTTGATTTGTTAGGATTTCCTTTTGCTTTAACCGTGCGGCGTGCGCGTGGGGAGGTAGGAACCGGTGTTCCCTCGGCGGTTTAAAAAGACATAACACTAAACTAGGTGAGTGATCATGCGTTACAACAGAAATATATAATAACATGATAACTTATATATAAAATATGTCTTATATTATTATAAAAAAAATGTTTTATAATCCATTTGTAATCGCGTGCGTTGCAACGGAAATATATAATAACATAATAACTTATATACAAAATATATCTTATATTGTTATAAAAAAATGTTTTATAATTCATTTGTAATCCTAGTCATACATAAATTTTGTTATTTTAATTTAGCTGTTCAACTACTATATTGCAATCATCAGTATCATGTAGACCTCGATATATGTCACGATTTGCATAGTTTCATCATTAAAGAGCACATGACACATCTGCCGGTACAAGTTCTCTCGTACATTGTCAGTCATCAGGTACGCACCACCATACATGCTTGCTTAAAAAAGGCAAGTGTATGTGTCTGCGAAGAGAATTAAAGGCAGGCCGGCACAAAAGCTACTCTGACGATGGCAAGTGGTCATTTCTGTCGGTCCTCCTCTGCGTCACCTCCGGCGCCAAGATGACACCACATACCTTGATATAGTAGTCGTCGAACGCGCACGACATGGCGAGTACCGATGACTCTTGACCGGGCTACCAAACAAAGTGCACCCAAGACTCATCAGTGAGGTAGTACACCTAGTCATTGCACCACTGGATGTGCTACTCCTCTACATACATCTTATTCGAGGACACTCACACAACGTCAGCAACGGCCGTCGTCCCAGCGCACAAGAATTCATGGCCGGCCAGTAGCGACTTACGTGGCAGGTTGAGCTTCAGATGGATGATAAGCTGGACGGCGTGACAACACTGTTATCGGATGTGGTGCCTAGAACAACCCGAGGGTCACCATCGTTGGGGACGACCATGAGGTCCCCCTGTTTGAAGATGGACAGCGCGGTGCAGCCGCTCTGGACCACATCCAAGCGGCGGCTGCGCCGGAGCTTGCCGAACACAGCGGCGCATGCGAACACGTAGGACTGCTTCCAGAGGTCGAACTGGCAGTCACCAAGCTTCTTCTCATCATCGATGAGCAACGCCAACGCGAGCGTCTCCTGTCAGTGGTGTTTGTTCGGTTTTCCAAGTAAGAAACATAGATTCATCTTTGGCGTTGGTTTATAAAAACGACTTACAAATCAGATCCATGGAAAAAATATTACGGAGAATAAATGTCACACATATAAAAAAGGAATTTAAGTTGAAAATATTATAAAAAAAGAAATTGTATACAAGGCTCTTCTTTAAATACTACTGCCTCCGTCCAAAAATATAATTCAGTAATCTCGTTGATAATTATCTACTACTACACATTGTGCAAGGGTAGCAGATGGGATTTGGGAGAGATGTAGTAGATATTTTTACTGTAACAAATATTGACATAAACACACATGTGGTGTAGTGGTAGCTACGAGCACATTTGCTTGAGGGGTCACAGGTTTGAATCCCATTGGGGCCACATTTGTGTTTTTTTAATTTAATTTTAGCTATGCGTGGGATGCACATGGGAATGGGAATGAGCTTTGTGAGGGGGATGAGAAAGACAGTGCGGAAGGGCGGAATGGGAATGACAGAATATGGAATGGTAGCCGAGAATGGGAATGGGCTTTGCGGGTAGGGGGGATGAGAAAGACAGAACACGGAATGGTAGCCGGGAATGAGAATGGGTTTTGCGGGGAGGGCGGAATGGGAATGGCAGAACACGGAATGACAGCCTACCCCTTACCGACTGTAAGTGCAATCAACCCTAATTGAGGGTTTTGGTGATTAAATGACAAAACAAACAGAGATTCTAACAAGTTTGCTCCTAGCATGTACGCAGTAATTCCACAGACAGGAGAAGCACAGATCTTACGAGCATAAAAATAAAAAGCACCGCAGATTTAAAATTCCACATCAAATGGCGTGCTCCAAGTGCTTTGAAACAACGGCGGTACTCATTTTACAGTTCTTGAGTTATAGGAATCGTCGTACAATTAAGAGGGATCCGCAATGGTTAAGTAAGTTATGCAATGAGCTAAGTTCAAAACCCTTTGAAAACATCCTTGAGAATATTTTTCCAGATCATGAATGCCCTTGAGAAAGACCAATTTTACTTCCCACAAAAACTCCACTTTTGTCCTCCTCAAAACACTCAAAATTTGGTTTCAGCCCTGGAAACCGGTTCAACCGGTCCTGAAACCGGTTCAATTGGTTTTGGGACTGTTCCTCTGCCACCCCTGCTCTGACCTGTCTGACAGTCAGAGCTGTCAGAAAAAGTCGCTGCAGATTTTTTGGGAAAACCGGTTCGACCGGATTTTTCCCTTACTCAACCGGTTTTGAAACCAGTCGAGTCTCCGACTGAGTAGGTTAGTGAACCGGGATCCCCCTGGTAGAAACCGGTTCAACCGGTCTGAAAACCGGTTCAACCAGTTTTTACTCTTTTTCTCCCAACGGCTGCCAGCTTTTGGGGGATCCTTTATATACCCTCTCACTCTCTCTCTCTCATTTACTTCAGCTCCTCCCACGAAATCTTGGTTGACCAAACTCTCAACAAGTGCATTCATTTCACCTTTCACACCCGCAATCACATCTCCTTCAATTGCTTGAAGGATCCTTGGTGTGAGGTGAACTCGATCTAACACGCTGTCATTTTCATCTCGATTCTCCTATTCTCTTTGTTCTTGAGCTCGTTGCAAACTTAACCTTGTGCGGATTTGTTACTCTTGGAACCTTGTGTTCCTTGACGGTTAGAGGTTGCTTGGGAGTCTCCAAATTTGTGGACGACCCCAAGAAGTTTGTATCACCCGCTCTTTGAGCATATTTGAGAAGAGATTGCCTTGACCTTTGTGGTCGGCTTGTGGAGGATTAGGGTTGGAAAAGACCCGGCCCTTTGTGGGCTCCTCAACGAGGAGTAGGACACCTTTGTGGTGGTTGCCGAACCTCGGGTTATATCGCGTGTTCTTATGTGTTCCTGTTAAGCACTTTAAATTTGTTGGTTGGTTCATATTATCTATTCGAGTAGATCTTGCGTAGGGCAAGTCATTAGCAAAATCTTTCACTACTTCATAATATTTGTTTATCTAAGTTGAGCAGGTTCAAACTTGTTCAGTTGTGAACAAAATCAACTGAACCGGTTTGCACCAGTGCAACTTTAATTTAACCTTTCTCGAAGTTTTTAGTGAAAAATTTCAGGTGTAGCCTATTCACCCCCCTCTAGGCTACTTTCAATTGGTATCAGAGCTACGTACCTCGTTTTACGCTTAACCGTGTGAGGAAACGATCATGTCTACTCAACGGGACCATGTGGATCCTATCCTCGAGGATATTCCCATCACATCCTCCGGTGAGGAAGTGGACCCCAAGGTCCTCGACCTCGCCATGAAGATCGCCGAGAGGATGTTCCTCAAGATGAAAGAGGAAGATGCTAAGAAAAAGGCCGAAGAAGAAGAATCAAGAAGAAAGGCCGAAGAAGACAAAGGTAAAGGAAAATTTGATTACAATGACGACCTAGTTGATCTTTTGGTGTCGAAGGTGTTGAGCAAGGTAAGTCTCAACACCGAAGAATCATCTACCAAAAGCAAAGGTAACGAGTTTAGTAAAGTTCAATTCGATTACTCTAGAAATTTTATTCCCAACTTCTCTTCCGCCCCACTTGGAAAGTTACCAACTCTTAGTGAGTTGAACTATGACGAGTGGGCCGATAAGATGAAGTCGCATTTAATCGGTGTACATCCTAGTCTTTGGGAGATTGTTAATGTAGGTATGCATAAGCCTGCCCAAGGAGAAGAGATGACTCCAGAAATGATGCAAGAGATTCATCGCAATGCTCAAGCAGTGAGCATAATTAAAGGGAGTCTTTGTCCAGAAGAATACCGAAAAGTTCAAGGAAGAGAAGATGCCCGTGACATTTGGAACATTCTTAAAATGTCACATGAAGGAGATCCCAAAGCTAAGAGACATAGAGTTGAAGCTTTGGAGAGTGAGCTTGCTAGATATGATTGGATCAAGGGTGAGTCGCTTCAATCACTCTTTGATCGATTGATGGTGTTAGTAAACAAGATAAGAGTACTTGGAAGTGAAGATTGGAGTGACTCCAAGGTCACAAGACTATTCATGAGAGCATACAAAGAAAAAGGATAAGAGTCTAGCAAGGATGATAAGGGATCGTGATGACTATGAGGATATGACGCCTCATCAATTATTTGCAAAGATTCAACAACACGAGTCCGAAGAAGCCCCCATCAAGACAAGAGACTCTCATGCCTTGATCACAAATGAACAAGACACCCCCAAGAAGAACAAAGACCACAAGACAAAGAAAGTGGTCGAGACGTCAAGTGATGAAGATAGCTCAAGTGATGAAGACACAGCTATGTTCATCAAAACATTCAAGAAATTTGTAAGGAAAAATGACAAGTTTCAAAGGAAAGGAAAGAAGAGGGCATGCTATGAATGTGGCTAAATCGATCATTTCATAGCGGATTGTCCTAACAAAAAGGAACAAGAAGCCAAGAAGGAATACAAGAAGGACAAGTTCAAAAAGGGAGGCAAGACCAAGGGACATTTCAAGAAGAAGAAATATGGTCAAGCCCATATTAGTGAAGAATGGAACTCCGATGAAGAGAGTTCTAGCTCCGAAGAAGAAGAAGTGGTGGCAAATGTTCCCATCCAATCTACTTCAAGCTCGCAACTCTTCACCAACCTACAAGACGACTCCTACACTCCAACTTGCCTCATGGCAAAAGGAGATAAGGTAACTTTATTTAGTAATGATTTTCAAAATGATGATGATGATGAACAAATTGCTATGAAAAAAAATGATTAAGGAATTTGGCTTGAATGGATATAATGTTATCATAAAATTGATGGAGAAGCTAGATAAAAGAAAAGCAACTCTTGATGCTCAAGAAGACTTGCTTATCCTTGAAAAGGAAAGAAACCTAGAGCTTCAAGGATTGCTACTCAATAAAGATGAAATGCTAGATGCCTTGACTAAGGAAGTATCTTTAGTCAAGATAACTATAGAGGATAAATAAAAGGAAGTAATCAATATGAAAACCTCTACAGCTAGTCTTGCAAATGAAAAGGATGCACTTGAATCAAGCATATTAAGCTTGAATGTCCAAAATCAAGAACTTCAAGTGCAACTTGAAAATTGCAAGAACATCAATGCTTCATCATTATTGATTGAATCTAAGTCTAGCTCCTCAAATAATACCTTTTGCAAACATTGTGCCAAATATCATGCTTCTTGTTGTCTAACTAACCATGCAAGGAAAAAGAGCCCACGAGTGAAGGTCAAAGAAACATTGAAAAGATGCTCTAGCAATGATGGGTTAAAGAAAATTGAACCCAAGTACAAGTCCCTAAAGCCCAACAATGGAAGAAGGGGGCTTGGGTTCAACTCATCCAAGGAAAACCCTAGCACAGTGCATAAGGGGTGGAGATCCCCCAAGTTCATAGAGGGAACCACCTTATATGATGTCTTGGGGAGGATTCACTCCTCAAATGACAAGTCAACTCAAGTAAAGGTAAACTTGAGTTCCACAAAGAGTAAGATGAAGGAAGCGGCATCAACAAGTGGAGAAAAATTTAATGCTCCCATTTCTCACTCTTATCTTTGTGATTACATGTTGACTTGGGATTTAGGGAAATTGGTTGTTAAATATGTGGGTGCCTACACTAAAAGAAAAGTCATGAAAAGAAGTGTGTGGGTACCCAAGGCTATAACTAACACTGCAGGACCCAACTCAATTTGGGTACCTAAAAGCATAGCCTAAATTTGTTTTGCAGGTCTACTCCTCTGGTGGGTCAAGTTGGGTGCTTGACAGTGGATGCACAAATCACATAACTGGGGAGGAAGACATGTTTCATTCCTTGCAACTAACTCAAGAAGCACAAGAAATTGTGTTTGGAGATAGTGGCAAGAGTAAGGTGATTGGTATTGGTAAAATTCCTATCTCTGACCAACAATCACTTTCAAATGTTTTATTGGTAGATTCTTTAAGCTACAATTTGATGTCTGTTTCACAACTTTGTGGAATGGGTTATAATTGCTTATTTTCTGATGTGGATGTGAAGATCCTTAGAAGGGAGGATTCCTCTATTGCCTTTACAGGTCGCTTGAAGGGCAAACTCTATCTTGTTGATTTCACAACAAGTAGAGTGACGCCTGAGACTTGTTTAGTGGCAAAATCTGACAGGGGTTGGCTTTGGCATCGCTGGCTAGCTCATGTTGGCATGAGGAACTTGGCCAAACTTCAAAAGGATGGTCACATTATTGGACTAACAAATGTTGTGTTTGAGAAAGATAGGGTTTGTGGCGCATGCCAAGCAGGAAAGCAACATGGAGTCCCACATCAATCAAAGAATGTGGTTACAACAAAAAGGCCACTGGAGCTTCTTCACATGGACCTCTTCGGACCTGTGGCTTACATCAGCATTGGTGGTAGTAAGTATGGTTTAGTCATTATTGATGATTATTCTCGTTTCACCTGGGTTTTCTTTTTAAGTGATAAAGGTGAAACTCAAGAAACTTTGAAGAAATTCATGAGAAGGGCTCAAAATGAGTTTGAGCTCAAAATCAAGAAAGTGAGGAGTGATAATGGGACGGAATTCAAGAACACAGGTGTTGAAGAATTCTTAGGTGAAGAAGGAATCAAACATGAGTTCTCGGTTCCTTATACTCCACAACAAAATGGTGTTGTGGAAAGAAAGAACCAAATTCTAATTGAAGCAGCTAGAACTATGTTAGATGAGTACAAGACACTTGACAACTTTTGGGCAGAAGCGGTCAACACCGCCTGTCATGCAATCAACCGTCTCTATCTTCATAAGATCTACAAGAAGACAGCTTATGAACTTCTCACTGGTAACAAACCTAAAGTTGATTATTTTAGAGTATTTGGTTGTAAATGTTTTATTCTTAACAAGAAAGTCAAGAGCTCAAAGTTTGCTCCTAGAGTGGACGAGGGTTTCTTGCTTGGTTATGCATCAAATGCGCATGGATATCGCGTTTTCAACAATACCACCGGTCTTGTTGAAATAGCGATAGACGTGACATTTGATGAGTCTAATGGCTCGCAAGGGCACGTTTCTAATGGCACTGCAGGAAATGAAGAAACACCTTGTGAGGCTATAAAGAGACTTGCAATAGGTGAAGTAAGACCTCAAGAGAAGGATGATGATGAAGGAACTTTATGGATGACCAATGAGGTTTTTGATGTGGGTGCAAAGGTGGTGGGTGACAAATCCTCCACCCAAGCAAACCCATCAACCTCAAGTCATCCAAATCTTGAAGAAAATCATCAACCCTAAAGGATGCCAACGGTGGTAGAAGATGAACATGAAAGTATTGATGGTGAAGTGACTATTGATCAAGTAGATGATGAGGAGGAACAAATTCAAAGACAACCATCAGTGTCTCATCCTCGAGTTCATCACACTATTCAAAGAGATCATCCGGTGGACAACATCCTAGGTAGCATCAGGAGAGGGGTAACAACTCGATCTCGTCTAGCAAATTTTTGTGAATTTTACTCGTTTGTTTCCTCTCTTGAGCCACTTAAGGTTGAAGAAGCATTGGGTGATCCGGATTGGATAATTGCCATGCAAGAGGAATTGAACAACTTCACCCGGAATGAAGTCTGGTCCTTGGTTCCAAGACCCAAGCAAAATGTGATTGAGACAAAATGGGTCTTTAGGAACAAACAAGATGAGCATGGCGTGGTTACAAGAAATAAAGCACGGTTGGTTGCTCAAGGCTACACTCAAGTGGAAGGACTTGATTTTGGTGAAACATATGCGCCGGTAGCAAGGTTAGAGTCAATAAGAATATTAATTGCCTATGCTACTAACCATGATTTCAAGTTATATCAAATGGACGTCAAGAGCGCGTTTCTAAATGGTCCACTACAAGAGAGGGTCTATGTGGAGCAACCGCCGGGCTTTGAAGACCCAAGGAAGCCAAATCATGTCTATCTACTTCACAAGGCACTCTACGGGCTTAAACAAGCCCCTAGAGTTTGGTATGATTGCCTTAAAGATTTTTTAATTAAGAATGGGTTTACAATAGGAAAAGCTGACTCTACATTATTTACTCGCAAAGTTGACAATGAATTATTTGTGTGCCAAATATATGTCGATGACATTATATTTGGTAGTACTAATGAAAAATTTTGTGAAGAGTTTAGCAAAGTAATGACGAACAGGTTTGAGATGTCTATGATGGGTGAGCTTAAATACTTCCTGGGATTTCAAGTCAAACAACTCAAGGAAGGTACTTTTCTATGCCAAACTAAATATACGCAAGATATGCTCAAGAAGTTTGGTATGGAAAAGGCAAAGCACGCCAAGACTCCAATGTCATCAAATGGACACCTCGACCTAAATGAAGAAGGTAAACCTATAGATCAAAAGTTATATAGATCAATGATAGGGTCACTACTTTATTTGTGTGCATCTAGACCTGATATAATGTTGAGTGTTTGCATATGTGCTCGCTTTCAAGCTAATCCTAAAGATTGCCATCTTGTTGCCGTTAAGAGAATCCTAAGATACTTAGTGCACACCCAAAATCTAGGCTTATGGTACCCTAAAGGCTCCCTTTTCGATTTGCTTGGCTACTCTGACTCAGATTATGCCGGTTGCAAAGTAGATCGAAAAAGCACTACTGGGACTTGCCAATTCCTTGAGCGGTCCTTAGTGTCATGGAGTTCCAAGAAACAAAATTGTGTTGCACTTTCCACTGCAGAAGCTGAGTACATAGCAGCTGGGGCATGCTGTGCACAATTGTTATGGATGAAGCAAACCCTGAGAGATTTTGGTTGTGAGTTTAACAAGATTCCACTATTGTGTGACAATGAGAGTGCCATAAAACTTGCAAACAATCCAGTGCAACACTCTAGAACCAAACATATTGACATTAGACATCATTTCTTGAGAGACCACGAAGCCAAAGGAGATATCGAATTGTTTCATGTGAGCACCGAAAATCAACTAGCCGATATCTTCACAAAACCACTTGATGAGACTAGGTTTTGCTTTCTTAGGAGTGAACTAAATATCTTGGATTCTCGAAACGTGTCTTAAAAACTAAAATTTTGATCAAATTTGATGGATATAAATTGATTGTTTGCGCAATATGTCATGAGAAACACTATTTGTTTCATTAAAATCACTCATGTCATTTTTGCTAAGTGCTATTATAGCCTTCTCGGGCAATATCTGAAAACTGGTTGAGTAAATCGGCTGAGTAGGTCACTCAACCGGTTTTCCTCTGGTGGAAACCGGTTGAACCGGTATAAAAACCGGTTGAACCGGTTTTGCCCTCCTCCGCGTCTGTGCTGTCAGTCAGCGCCGCAGTCAGCGCCGTCAGTCTTGCAGACTGCGCTGTCAGTCTGCCACAGAATCCACGCAGTCAATACCTTTTTCTGCGCGCTTTTTCTGTGCAGTCTGACCAGAAACTGGTTGAACCGGTTTTATAACCGGTTGAACTGGTTTTCTGTCTGTTGACCGGCCGACCCCTCCCCTATTTCTCTCCCCTTCCTCTCTTATCTTCTTCTCAGTTTCTTATTCCAGCCGACGCCGCCTACTCTTTCCTCTCTCTTTCCTCCACACTTTCATCACTCCAAAACCCACTTGTGCCATCCAATCTTTGGAAATTTTGTTGGAAATCCGTTCATCTCGGTGTTCTCCATCATCTCCCTCGATCTTGTTGGGATTTCTTGATTCAAACTCCGGATCGAGGTATTGTTCTAGTTCATCTCTTTTTTTACTCAATCCCACTCATTCTTGATTATCTAGTGTATCATTCGTTGGGTACATTTTAGTTTAAGTGCTTGCAACACTTAGATTATCCTCATTTGTCACGAACATTGTTTGAGTTTAGCGGTTTGATATTGTTCGTTGTAGTTGAACCGCTCGCATGAACGGTTGAAGTGCATGCTCAATATCATACACGTCTCTACTCAAGCGTGGTTGTTAAGATCCTTGCTCATCGTAGGTTCTATCTTCTCTTTTTAAGGATGGTGCGTAGAAGGAATCCTTCTGTGGTTGAATCCGACTCCTCTGACGACCAAGAGATCCATGGAGATACTCCCCCACGCGCCAGATCCAAGCGTGGGCGAGGAAGTGGCAACATCATGCAGGGTGGTGAGGCCTCTGGGTCTCATGGTGGTCGTGGTCGGATGGCCCGGAATCCATCCGGTCGATCCCGACCCACGACAAACCCTCATGCATGGGAAGCAACAAGTGATGATGAGGGTGGGAAAGATGATGAGGTTGATCTTCCCCCTGCCCATGCCCCTGTTATTCGAGGTTTGGTCCTCCACCGGGCGGAGGCCTGTCGCACTGGCAATGAGCCAGTGACTGATTTCACTGCCAGTGGAGGTTCTGCTCTTCTGCAGGACATCCGTTTCCAGAATCCTGCATTACGCCTTCGTGATGCCAGGATTGATGGGAACCGTTTTTGGACGCTTCATCATGTGGATTTTTACAACACTGTGATCCTCCCCAAGAAACATCAATCCATCCTACATCAACGCTATATCAACTGGGAAGGATGTGAGGCAATTGGGGACCCAGAGATGACACAGGCATTGAGGGCCTGTGAAAGAAAGAAAATGAAGGAGATAATGACATTCCAATATGATTGGAATGATGAAGTGATTGCCCAGTTTTACTCAACTCTGTGGGTTAAGCTGGCGGATGAGGATAGTCCATACAACTATCCTTATCTTAACTTCTACATTGAGGGAAGCTGGTACAAGGTGAGCTACCGTCGGTTTGCTCACATTCTTGGATTCACTGACAATGATATTTCTGGGGATAAGATAAAGATTCATGATTTCCGCCAACCTACTAGAGATGAAGCCAGAGACCTTCATCTCTCTGAGTCTAGAAAATTTTGGGAGTCCACCAACGTACACAAGTATACAGATACATCAACTCCCTCAGCCGGATGACCCTCATTCCAAAAGGGGGTAATCAGATGAATATTCTTGGCGAGAGCAAGGTTTTGCTCTCTTTCATGAAGCCCAGCAGCTCAGAGAGTATCAACGTCTTTGATATGATCTGGTAGGAAATCATTCATGCTGCCTGCTTTCCATTGAAGGGATGTCTTCATGCTCCTTTTATCATGAAGATGATTGAAGTTGTGACCTAGTTTCGATATGATAAAAGTACAAGACATCAATCATATACCCCTTTCTAGATTGACCCCAACAATCCAGCAGGGCGCTTAAGGAAAGCCCCTTCCAGCTCCCGTGCTCATACCTCTGCTGGTCCGTCTGCTGGTCCTGCTGCTGCTGCTCCTGCTCCTACCGGTGCCTCGCGTCCCTCCCCTGGCCGCGGATCTCCCACGCCACGTGGTCGTGGCCGTGGTCGAGGTCGTGGCCGAGGGATGGGTGCCCGCTTGGCCCACGGGATTGCGGCATTTTTCTCCATGTGCCGAAACATTTCTGCGGATGTTCATGAGCTGGCAAGGCGTCAGCGGGAGACGGACGATAATCTTCGTCGCCAAACTTCTTCCATGGGTATGCCCTTTGCCCCTCGCTCGCCTGACGTGCCTCTCCATCCTCCTCCCCCGGAGATAAATGAGTGGCACCAGCAAACCTATGGGGTGCCCTTCATGTCAGCAGAAGACGAAGAAGAAGAAGAAACCTACTTCGATGACCGCGAGCAGTTTGCCCCGCCTCCCTACTATGGGGATCCGGGTCAATCATCCTCTCACCCTCCGCCCTAGGATCCTTCTGGAAGTGCTCCTCCCCCGGATCAGTCTGGGGAAGAACACTTCGCATCTCACCTGGCGCACCACTTCTTTGCTCCTCATCAGCCTCCTCCAAACTGGTGATCTTGTGTTGATGGCTCTCTCCTCTTTTGGTTCTTGTTGCCAAAAAGGGGGAGAAGGTTTCTTATCATCATGGCAGTTCCTCCTATTTATGTAACGAACATTGGTTTGTAATAATTTGTGATGCATGCATGGCTCTGTAGCCATAAACTTTTTATGATGTGATGCGATATGATATCATTATTGTAATAGCAGTAGTAACTTTTCATATCATATGCTATGCAGTAATGAGTTTGTATGTGTAATTTTACTCTTTCCATCATCGCAGTCTACAATTATGTTTCATCCCTCATTGGTTTGTGTATGGTGTTGATTGTTCACTCTCTCTAAAAATGTTGCAAATTGACATATCAAGTCAATGTTAATATCATAAAACTCATGCACATATTTAGGGGGGCAACACATACACAAATGCTTTTATCTCGCAAGTACTCGTAATTTTTAATGTTTATCTCTACTCTAGTTTGTTTTGGCATCAATCACCAAAAAGGGGGAGATTGTAAGTGCAATCAACCCTAATTGAGGGTTTTGGTGATTAAATGACAAAACAAACAGAGATTCTAACAAGTTTGCTCCTAGCATGTACGCAGTAATTCTACAGACAGGAGAAGCACAGATCTTACGAGCATAAAAATAAAAAGCACCGCAGATTTAAAATTCCACATCAAATGGCGTGCTCCAAGTGCTTTGAAACAACGACGGTACTCATTTTACAGTTCTTGAGTTATAGGAATCGCCGTACAATTAAGAGGGATCCACAATGGTTAAGTAAGTTATGCAATGAGCTAAGTTTAAAACCCTTTGAAAACATCCTTGAGAATATTTTTCCAGATCATGAATGCCCTTGAGAAAGACCAATTTTACTTCCCACAAAAACTCCACTTTTGTCCTCCTCAAAACACTCAAAATTTGGTTTCAGCCCTGGAAACCGGTTCAACCGGTCCTGAAACCGGTTCAACCGGTTTTGGGACTGTTCCTCTGCCACCCCTGCTCTGACCTGTCTGACAGTCAGAGCTGTCAGAAAAAGTCGCTGCAGATTTTTTGGGAAAACCGGTTCGACCGGATTTTTCCCTTACTCAACCGTTTTGAAACCGGTCGAGTCTCCGGCTGAGTAGGTTAGTGAACCGGGATCCCCCTGGTAGAAACCGGTTCAACCGGTCTGAAAACCGGTTCAACCGGTTTTTACTCTTTTTCTCCCAACGGCTGCCAGCTTTTGGGGGATCCTTTATATACCCCCTCACACTCTCTCTCTCATTTACTTCAGCTCCTCCCACGAAATCTTGGCTAACCAAACTCTCAACAAGTGCATTCATTTCACCTTTCACACCCGCAATCACATCTCCTTCAATTGCTTGAAGGATCCTTGGTGTGAGGTGAACTCGATCTAACACGCTGTCATTTTCATCTCGATTCTCCTATTCTCTTTGTTCTTGAGCTCGTTGCAAACTTAACCTTGTGCGGATTTGTTACTCTTGGAACCTCGTGTTCCTTGACGGTTAGAGGTTGCTTGGGAGTCTCCAAATTTGTGGACGACCCCAAGAAGTTTGTATCACCCGCTCTCTGAGCATATTTGAGAAGAGATTGCCTTGACCTTTATGGTCGGCTTGTGGAGGATTAGGGTTGGAAAAGACCCGGCCCTTTGTGGGCTCCTCAACGAGGAGTAGGACACCTTTGTGGTGGTTGCCGAACCTCGGGTTATATCGCGTGTTCTTGTGTGTTCCTGTTAAGCACTTTAAATTTATTGGTTGGTTCATATTATCTATTCGAGTAGATCTTGCGTAGGGCAAGTCATTAGCAAAATCTTTCACTACTTCATAATATTTGTTTATCTAAGTTGAGCAGGTTCAAACTTGTTCAGTTGTGAACAAAATCAACTGAACCGGTTTGCACCAGTGCAACTTTAATTTAACCTTTCTCGAAGTTTTTAGTGAAAAATTTTAGGTGTAGCCTATTCACCCCACCTCTAGGCTACTTTCACCGACTTAATAAGTAGTAGAGATAAACAAATAAACAGTGCAAGTCTTTTTAGATTAAAGTCAAACAAACGAACAGTTTGTGAATATTTTTTATTTTATACCTTTCAGAGGAAATCAGGTTCATATATGTATACTAGGTATATGCCCGTGCGTTGCTACGAAATCAATATGATAAATATGCATTGATATGCAAAAACACTAATTATTATTCTATATTTTTGTTAGTATCACTAAAGCAGATGTTTACATACCTTGCAAACATAAAAATAGAACACAATTTCATCAAATTAAAAATAACAATAATAATGTTAAATATAAATATTAGCAGCCTCACAAGATTAGAACAGTTATCTACAAGAAGTTTTATCTGAAATTCGGGCAACATGCATAACCTCAGCAATATAAAGAAGTATAATAAAATCCTAGTGATAATGTTTGGCCAAAACAACCATGTATACACATGTTCTGAAGTTTAATAACAGATAAAATTTAGATCTTGTTTTGGTGAGCCATAATGAACAAAACAATTGAACTACTATATAACAGCTTGAAGATTGTTGCATGTATATCCAAATGTTTATATTTTGAGTCACGCCGAACAGGCTACAGACCATAGACTCAATTCCAACGACGCAGTTATACAATAATATGTTAGATCACTTAGAGTTGGCGGTCAAGAAAAGTTATCTGATGACCGGCACACGGTACTGATAATTTCTTTCTTGTTTCTTAAAGCTGCTCCTAGAGTCTTCTTCATAAGCTCTGAATGACTCGTATAAGGCTGCTGCATTAGATAACTTTTGGCCTTTCTTTTTCCATTTCGGAAACAATATGCAAACAAAATAAGAAGTATAAGGCTGAGTTGTAGACTGTGCACTTACCAAACTATTATTTGCCAAGGGCCCAAGCTCTATATTTCAGAATCACAATTCCAAACATTGTAAGAGAAACACAAAACTGATCAAAACTTGATGCTAATTCACTTTTCATGCAAGGACCAGAGATTGTTGAACAAAACTTCTAAAAACTACAAATATGAGATCTTACAAATTCATTAACTGGAACCAGATTATCATAAAGATATTACTTTGACCTATCATTCTCTGCATTTAAATTGAAACTGACATTCAAAAAATAGTATTTATGTGATTAAGGACACATGAACTTGCGTGTGATGAGGATGGGAAAACTAACAATTTTGTTTTACTTCTGAACCTAACAATTTTGTTTTCAAGACATGATCATAGATAAAGCTGAAAGATACAAATATAATGCGCTAATTTGTAAAATGATCAATTCATTAATACACATGTAGTTTTTGAATAATATATAAGCAATTTTAGTTATTAGTTAGAAAAAAAGATTACCTTGCATTGGCTATTGATGGCATTGCACTTATCAGCAGCTGAACCGAGTCTTAAAAACAAAGCAGCAACATCTGAATATCTGTCCAACGGACAAACATGGGGTGAATTGTAAGATGGTCATGTTAGTTACTTGCAATGCTACATGATAAGAACATGCAAATCTATCAGTATACACGATTCCAATGTGTTAGGTTCAGAAGTGTATATTCAAAACATTTTCTGTTTGTCTTTCTTTGTTTAAAAGTTCACTTACTTTGCATGTAAGAACAAGGAAGAATGAACAAAAAAAGTTCCAAGGAAATCATGAATGAGATAGCACATAGAAGAAAGAACTGATCTGTCTGGCATGCCTGTGACACAAAGTACAACTGTTCTGCAGAGTGTGGAACCTTCATGTGATCCACATGCAGAAGAGGCAAGTACTTGGGGTATGTTGTCAGCTCCAGATTTGCAGTCCAGAATGCAGTCATCATCTCAATTGCAGGATCAAATTGCGGAAGCAGAAGGAGCAGGCATTTTTGGCACCATTCCAGCTTAGAACTTGTAGCCTGAAACGTGGCCATCAACCTCAGCTCAGCATATCTCACCATTGAGGACACACCCTGATGAGAGAATTCAAATAGGTCTTCAGCCAAATACGACACCGGTTCCTGAGCTGCTAGGCCAACTATCTACATTGACACCTGCAGGTCTATTATCTAGTAATGAACCACTAATGAATGAGCTTGAAAAACTGAAATACTGCAACGTCGTGCTCTGTAAAAACCATGAACAAAAGGTTTGCCGCATATTTACTTCTATATAGATGTTTTATCCTTACATTAGATTGCATTTTTCTAACTGTGAGACTTTTCATTTCTTCCTTCTCTGCATAATTTCTTGTGGACAGAAATCACAACTTCAAACAGAGTGCAACCAAGAAATAGAGAAGGTAAAGGAGAAGTATGAGTTGTTACGTCAAGAGGAAGATTCTGTGTATCATCGATTCACCACAGACCTTAACCGTATCTAACCAGCATATATATTGAGATTTTGTTCTGTAGACCAGTATGTTGAAAATAAGCTATCTACTTGAAAAAATTCCAAAAACATTGTCTGGTTTTACATTTACACCAAACCTTATAATGATTAAATTCTAAATTAAAGCCTGCATACGGTGATGAGCCTAATCGGACTTCCGCTCGTCGGTACCCTAATGTCGATGCGTCATAAAGGACGGTTTTCCCCACCCAAAGCAAGTGCTGGAACGAGTATGGGTATATATGGCTTACATCGCCGCAGGTGAGCTTGCAGGCGAGCGCATGGCTGGTCTCGTGGAGGAAGACGGTGATGAGCTTGAACGGCTTGAGTAGGAACGTCCTCTAGAGCTGCAAACCAAAGTACCACACATAAATCACCGTGAGTCAAGAAGCCCCTATCGGAGCCGCGAGGAGAATCATACAACTAGAGAGAGAGAGAGCAAATGAGAAGGCTTTGGGGACAGGGAGGTGGTGCTCACAAGGAGGATGGCGATGGTGGAGACGCCAACGGCGGCGATGAAGATTCTTTGGTCACGGTGGCAGCAGCCCTGCAGCTCCCAGTTGACGGCCATCCTCTGGTCGCTCGGCGCAGATCTACTCTTCGGTCCTCCGACTCGAATTCG
Source organism: Zea luxurians (assembly GCA_029449295.1). NCBI lineage: Eukaryota > Viridiplantae > Streptophyta > Magnoliopsida > Poales > Poaceae > Zea > Zea luxurians. The sequence continues at coordinate 5,723,397 of JAOPSE010000102.1, forward strand.
GGGGAGGGGATGTGCAGGAGCAGCGCGACAGCGAATAGCAACTGCCCGGTCGCAGAGGGTGCCAGGCGCAGCGGAGGCGGATTCCTCGATCTCCTTCCATTTAGAGACGACTAGACGTGCGGAGATGGCAGACGGGGATGGCGGCTGGTGCTGGGTGGTGGTTTGGGCGAGCGCGAGATCTAGAGACGGCAGAACCGTGTACCACCGTGTGGACGCCTACACTACTCTCTTGTAACACCATAAAAGCCATCAATTAAAATAATAAATTTAGATATCATATTAATTAGGGTAATAAATTTTTCTTAGTGTTTAACTATTTATTTGCATCGTTTTTCTTTGCATGCACGTGATTTCTTATCGGATGTTTAAATGTCAATCCATTTTTTTAAAAAAGAAGAAGTACTAGTAATTAAATAATAATTAAGTATTATAGTAATTATTAGTCTAAAATTAAGTACTCCATTTATAAATATTTTTGGTAATTTTTTTTATGATTTTTAGAGCTCTTTAAAAATGAATTTCGGGAAAAAAAAACCCTAAACCCACCCAGCCGGCCCACTTAGGGGCCCAAAACCCCTAACCCTAATCCCCAGCCTGGCGCGCGCTCCCTGGGAATTTCCCAGGCGCCGCCGCCATCCTCTCCCACTCACACTCTCTCTCTTCTCTCCCTCACTTCTCTCTCTCTCTCTCTCTCTCTCTCTTCTCTCTCTGTCGCCAGAAGCCCAGGCGCAGCCGCGCCTTGCACGCCCAGACAGGCTCGCGCTCCCTGCAGCGCGCAGGCGAGCCTCGGCCTCCTCGCGCAAGCGGCCAAGCCGCTGCCCGCCATGCCGAGCCCAGGCCGCGCCCTGCACCGACCCGAGCAACGTCAAGACGCGACCTCGACCGAACGCCGCCTGCACGCTCGACGCCCACGCGCGAGCGATCCCTGCCGCGACCGCGCCTGCTCCCTGCGTCCCGCGCCGCGATGCCGCACGCGCCGACCGAGCCGACCACGAGTCCCGTCGTCCGTTCGTTGCCTGCGATTAATGGAAATCACTGCAACCGTTTCTTCTTCTCCATTATTCTCTCCCTCGTTATTCTCTGGAAACTGACACAGTGGTGGCCATTGAAGACCACGTTACTCCCTCTAGCAGACCTTTCCTCTCCCCTCCCTCTCTCTATAAAAGGGAACAGCAGAGCCTCCCCATTCCTGCCTACTCGAATTTGCCTCTCCCTCTAGCACTCCTCGCTCATCGCTAGTGCGTTGCCGTTCGTCGCCGGAGTGTGCCGTTCGTCGCCGGAGTGTGCCGTTCGTCGCCGGAGTTCGCCGGAGCCGCGTACTAGCTGTCCGTAGTCGAGCCCCGCTCTCCGTCCGGCCGAAACCCGTCGATCCGTCCCCGTCACACGCACGAACCCGAGGTTATTGGCGACCCAAATTTATTTTATGTATTTTATAAAGTGCTTTCAATTCGATTCATGTGTTGTATAGTTCGTTTGTTGTAATATGAACACATGTGATTCCAATTTATGTATTTGTGTGCGCTACGGAATTTGTTAAAAATATACGATTAGTAGTGCACCGTGTTATTCCATGTAATCGACGCGTTGATTTTGGTTTAGAAAAATATGGCGTAGATTTAATAGTCACACGTTGGTGATAAAAATACTAGATAAGAAATTATAGTCAATTTTGGTTACGATAAATTCTAGAAACTATTTGGAGAATTATAGGTGCACTTTTGATGGATTAGAAAATGGTATAGAACTCATGTCATTTGAATAATATAGGATTTTAGATGATTTATCTAATTATTTTATTAGCATATTTTTTTATAAAGAGATGAGAAAATATCATTGGTAGATGGTAAAATAGGTTTTTGCTAGTCAAATAAACATGTTCGCAGATTTAGAACTTAAAATTGTTAGAGTACTAGTTTATGTCAAATAACCTCGCTTGTGTTAGAAAATGTTTAATTAATAGTTTATAAGGATTTTTAGAATATTAATATTATTAAATTCATTTTTGCTATACTAACTAATTTGAGATAGAAGGAATAAAGGGTATTAATTTATTTATTAGTATTAAAAGATCATAAGTATTATTTAACTTCATTGATGGTGTTAAAATAAATTAATATTAGTTAAAATTATACTTATTGCACCCACTCTTAAATTCACCATTAGGATTCACATTAATAGCTATAATTAAATTAATAAGTATTTACGCGATTAGTACGTAATTAAAATGTGATTAGTACGACGTGTTAATGTGCATGTAATGGTGTATGATTATGTAATGGTGCATGTTTACTTATGGATGTATACTTTATTTTTGTATGTGCGATGTGCGACTATAATAGAAGCAGACTGTGTGGTAGAGAATCCGAACTCGTTCGGGGACGACCCGCAAGACGCTGTTGAGCAAGGCAAGTGGATTCTCCCTCTGCATATTCTGTTTGTACCTACTCATTGCATATAATAATGTTTACTTTTCGATATATTGCATAATTTGATGGGCTTACCTAATTAAGGATTTCCTAGATTTACTACCTGTATTCCTTGTTTAACCTGGGAAAATAATTAAGCTGTGCAAGATTCATGCTACCGCTCAACTTAATGATTCTTAATGTCACTCTTGAATTGGTTTTAATGTTCCAAAAATGTTAATTTGCAATTATGACATTAACCCGATGGTTAAAAATAACTTTATTACAAATTAATTGGAACATGGAGTGACCACCCAGGATAACAGTGCAACCACGAGTGCTATCATGGCTCTGGCTTTGGTAATTAGCTCTATATGCTTAGTGCCTAGCAACCTTACCTGAAAGATGGGCAAGAGGGGGAGCGGTAGGTGCTGGCAGCCCACGTTAACATGGGGTCGTATTCTTGGCTAAGGTACTTCACCCAGGGGGCCACCACCATCGTCTTAGAAACCTTAGCGGGTTGCTTCGTATTAAGTGTATTTTGTGAAAACCTCATAATGGATCCCTAGCCATTCACCTTGGCAGTGTCTAAGGGTCCGATCAACCCGGGCTAGATGGGATACATGGCTTGTGGGTAAAGTTGTACCACCTCTGCAGAGTGTAAAACTGATATATCAGTCGTGCTCCCGGTTATGAGCGACCTGGACTCCTCACATGATAATTGAACTTAAAGATGGACATAAATTGAGATCCGATGATCTGCCAACAGTTTGCTTAAGTGGTTTCACTTAAGTGTTTTTGTTATATTCATATTCCTTTGTTTAATTGGGATATTTGGGATTCACTCTTATTAGTAAGACAGGTGTTGATAATAAAACGTTGACCAACTAAAATGCTTACTGCTCAACCTTAGCCTCACCTTGTTATACCTGCATTAATTTTTCCCCCACTTGCTGAGCCCCGACCATAAGTGAGCTCACCCTTGCTAATATTTTGATCAGAGGGTGATGCTGGAGACTTTGATGTAGAATTTATCGACGAGGAATTCTAAGTCTAACGATGCGCCGGTCAACTTCCTGTGGAAGATTGCCCAGTTGTTTATTTCCGCTTTACTTTGATATGATACTTGTTTAAGACACAATGTTTCAGATGATGTAATAAAGTTTTATACTCTCTTTACGCCTTTATTGCATTGTCTTTTGATATATTACACTTGTGACGTCAACATATGTGTGGAAATGGATCCTGGCACACATATGGTATGCGCTCGGTTCTACCCCCTGGAACCGGGTGTGACAGAAGTGGTATCAAAGCTATGCTGACCTTAGGTCGTTAGATTAGTTAGAAATGGAAAGCCTAGTTGTTCAAAACTTGCTAATTTCATTCCTATAGATTCCTTTATCAGTCTTACCTCTTTGAAATTCAACTAAGTTGACTCTTCTCTTGTAGATGGTTCGCACTCTCCAAACCACCCGCGTCAACACCTGCTACGCCCCTCAGCCCCGGCAGATCCCGGTCTACCCAGTGGTAGTTGAGGATGCTCCAGCGAATCTCCCTCCCGTCCGAGTGGAGAACGTGATCAACCTGGAGGACAGCTCGGAGGAGCAGCTGCCGACCCCCACCTCGTTGGCCGAGTCCCTGGCCTTCGCAGCTGCTTCATCGACGTCAGCATCGTCGGCACCAGCCTTCCAAGCACCTGCACCTGGAGGCGACGACCCCGATGACTCCGGAGACGGCGACGACGAGGATGACGATGACGATGACGATGGAGAGGATGAGCACGTCCACGGGGAAGCTGACTACGCCCAGCAGGACCACTTCATGGGGATTGGTCCAGTTGTCGAACATTACACATCAATGTTCGAAACAGGGCACTTCCCCAACCTGCTGCAGGAGGTACTGCACGAGCTAGGAGCCTACGTCCGCCCCCTGTACGAGACGAGGCGGGTGAGCGAGCCTCCCCGGGCTTGCTATTACATCACTCGCATCCATGTCAGGGTGATGGATGCAGGTGACAGGGGATTCAGGACTCTGTCTGCTCACGAGTCCCTGATACCACTGTCCACCTACGCTGCCTCTGTCAGCGACGCTACCCGTCGGACCCTGTGGTCGCTTAGCCACACCTACCGGCAGCAGCTGCAGGACACAAGGTTCAGGCATCTTCCTCAGCGCCTGCGTGGAGAGAACCAGACCAACATTGTCCCAGGTGAGCCTGGTGAGGACCGCCTCAACACCCTAGCTGGTGTAGTGACCGGTCTCAACACCGACCTGGACAGTGCCACTCTGGACCTCTACAGTGTGCACTTGGAGCTGGAGAATGCCCACGCCAGGATTGCAGCCCTAGAAGCCCAACTGCAAGGACTGAATTCGCCAGAAGCTCAGGTTCCCGCCGTGGCGTTGTCTCCTCCCCGCAAGAGGCTGCACTATGGAGATCCCGGATCCGTCACTAGGCTGCTTTAGGAGTGTTGATCATGATGTAATAAGTTACGCTTCGCGTTAGACGATGAAACTATCTTTAAATTTTTATATTAATAAATATCAACCATGTGATGGTGATTGGTTGAAATGCTTGATTTGAATCTTTGTTTGAGTGCTATGGTCTTATGGAATGATGGCCATAAGAACATATAAAATTTGTAAAACTTAAGCTATTTTCCCTCTAGAATCTTTTCTACTCCTCGCTTTTCTAAGGACTTCACTTCCTAACAAAACAGATGGTGAACCAACGTCAAGGACCTAACAACCGGAACCAGCGTGGACAACAAGCACCACCACCGCCACCACCAAATCCCAATATGGAGCAGTTCATCGCCGCCCAAATGCAGATTCTGCAAGGACTTACTGCTGCGGTTCAGCAATTACAACAGAACCAACAGAATCAGCAACCCCAGCAGCAGCAGTATGCACCCCCGGCCAGAGATAAACACCGGGATTTCATGAGTCATCACCCACCAACATTTTCCCATGCGGTTGATCCTCTTGATGCCGATGACTGGCTCAAAGTCATTGGGAAGAAGCTGGACATCACTCAGTGCAACGACCGAGAGAAGGTCTTGTACGCCTCGGGAAGACTCGAGGGAGCTGCGTCCGATTGGTGGGATGCCTTCACAGCGGCACATCCCAACGCTGATACCATAACCTGGCAGGAGTTTCAGGAGAACTTCCGCGCTCACCACATCCCCTCTGGAATCATGAAGCTGAAGAAGAAGGAGTTCCTTTCCCTTACTTAAGGGAATATGTCTGTCAGTGAGTATCGTGATCGCTTCACTCAGCTTTCACGTTATGCCCCTGAGGAAGTGGACACTGATGAGAAGCGCCAAGAGCGTTTCCTGGAAGGGTTGATTGGACCTCTGAACTATCAACTTCAGAGTCACACATTCCCCAACTTCCAGACACTCCTGAACAAGGCAATTGGCCTTGAAAGCAAAAGGAAGGAGCTATCTGACCATAAGAGAAAATTCCAAGGTCAGTCCAGCAGGAACACCCAGCCAAACAATGCTCAAGGTTTGCAGTTCCGCTCTGGAAATCAGGGAGGAAATAATTATCAAGTGCAACGCTCTGGACAGCAAGACCAGAGAAATAATCAGAATCAGAATCAACAAAGGAGCAACCCCCAGACCAACCAGAGGTCTGGTGGAAGTTCACAGAACCGTCAGGGTGGCACCAACAACACTCAGGCCAGAAACAACGCACCTGTCCAACCCAACGGCTGTTTCAAGTGCGGTGAACTAGGCCACTATGCCAACAATTGCCCAAGGCGCAACCAGCAAACACCCCAAAGGAGCAACACTCAGAGAAATGACCAGAGCACCCCCGCTCGTGGATCTGCTCAGAACAAGACTCCGCAGAACCAGAGCCGAGGAAGGGTCAACCACGTCACTGCGGAATCAGTGCCTGAGGATGCCGACATTGTGTATGGTATGTTCCTTGTTAACTCCATACCTGCATCAGTTTTATTTGACTCTGGAACATCACATTCATTTATAACTGAGTCATTTGTGGAAAAACATAACATACCTAAGTACCCTCTGAAGAGAATATTACACATTAGTTCACCAGGAGGTGACATGAAGGCCACACACTCATGCCCTCATGTTAATATCAAGATTCAAGGAATAGATTTTACAGTCGACCCAGTGGTCCTAGGATCCAACGGGATTGATGTGATTCTTGGATGCAACTGGTTGAAAAGTTGTGATGGAGTGATACGGTGTGCCAACGGAACAATTACGTTGACAAGTCCTCAAGGTGAAAGAATCCAAGTCAACATAGACAAGTCAACAGGTGAAAAAGGGAAGACAGTGATCAATCACTTGGAAGAAAAGCCCTTGGAAAATATCAAAGTAGTGTGCGAATACCCAGACGTATTTCCGGAAGAATTACCAGGTATGCCACCTGACCGTGATATAGAGTTTTCTATTGAATTAGTACCCGGAACCGCACCTATCTCGAAAAGACCTTATAGAATGGATGGCAAAGATTTAGTAGAACTGAAGAAACAAATAGAAGAATTACTAGAAAAAGGTTTTATTCGCCCAAGTTCATCCCCTTGGGGAGCCCCAGTGCTGTTTGTGAACAAGAAGGATGGTTCGAGAAGAATGTGCGTTGATTATAGAAGTTTGAATGAAGTAACCATCAAGAATAAATACCCACTACCTCGGATTGAAGATTTATTCGATCAAATGAAGGGAGCTAGGATATTCTCGAAGATAGATCTGAGATCGGGATATCATCAGTTAAAGATTCGAGCAGAAGATGTACCGAAGACAGCCTTCACGACGAGATATGGATTATATGAGTTTTCGGTCATGTCGTTTGGACTGACTAATGCACCAGCATACTTTATGAACTTGATGAATAAAGTATTCATGGAATATCTGGATCAGTTTGTGGTCGTATTCATTGACGACATACTGATATATTCTCCGAATGAAGAAACACACGAAGATCATCTAAGGCTAGTCCTACGAAAGCTTCGTGACAACCAACTGTACGCAAAATTCTCGAAGTGTGATTTTTGGCTTAAGGAAGTTGCTTTCTTAGGGCATATTGTTACCGATGGTGGAATTAAAGTGGACCCAGGAAAGATAAGAGAGATACTAAATTGGAAGCAACCCACAGATGCGTCCAAGATCAGAAGTTTTCTTGGATTAGCAGGATACTATAGAAGATTTATTGAAGGTTTTTCCAAGTTAGTGAAGCCTCTTACTTCTCTACTGGAGAAAGGCAAAGAGTTCAAATGGGATGAAGCTTGTCAGAATTGTTTTGAGGAACTCAAGAAGAGGTTAACCACTGCACCAATACTGGTAATGCCAGACATCCACAAGGGATTTGATGTGTATTGCGATGCATCACACCTTGGACTTGGATGTGTGCTAATGCAAGAGGGAAAGGTGATTGCTTATGCTTCAAGACAGTTTAGGAAACATGAGAAGAATTATCCTACACATGATTTGGAACTAGCGGCCGTAGTGCATGCTTTGAAGATTTGGAGGCACTATATGATTGGAAACAAGTGCAAAATCTTCACGGATCACAAAAGCCTGAAATATATATTCACTCAGAAGGAACTCAACCTCAGACAGAGAAGATGGCTTGAGTTGATTAAAGATTATGATTTGGAAATACAATATCACCCCGGAAAGGCAAATGTAGTAGCTGACGCTTTGAGCCGTAAGGGTCAAGTGAACAACATCACTACTCATTTGATGTCACAAGAATTATGCTGGGAAATGGAACGACTCAACCTTGGATTTCTCAATAATGTAGAAACAACAGTGATGGAGGTCGAATCTACTTTGGAAGAAGAGATCCGTAAAGGACAAGAGTCCGATGAGAGGATTAAGGAAATTAAAACTTTGATTAGTTTGGGTAAAGCCCCAGATTTCACGGAAGATGAACAAGGCACAATATGGTTTAAGAAGAGAATCTGTGTACCGGAAATCGAGCACTTACGCCAACTTATTTTGAGAGAAGCTCATGATTCAGCTTACTCTATTCACCCTGGAAGTACTAAGATGTACCAGGACCTTAAGGAAAAATATTGGTGGTACGGTTTGAAAAGAGATGTTGCTACTCATGTTGCATTATGTGACGTGTGTCAGCGAGTTAAAGCCGAACACCAAAGACCAGCAGGATTGCTACAACCTCTCAAGGTACCGGAATGGAAATGGGAAGAAATCAGTATGGATTTCATAGTTGGACTACCCCGTACTCGAGATGGCTATGATTCAATATGGGTCATAGTAGACAGGTTAACTAAGGTAGCACATTTTATACCTGTGAAGACAACCTACTCGGGAGCCCAGTTAGCAGAGTTATACATGTCAAGGATTGTTTGTCGGCATGGAGTACCAAAGAAGATCGTATCAGATCGAGGAACCCAATTTACCTCGCGCTTTTGGAAAAGACTTCATGAGTCCATGGATACCAAGCTAAATTTTAGTTCAGCTTATCATCCGCAAACGGATGGGCAAACGGAAAGAACGAACCAAGTATTAGAAGATATGCTAAGAGCGTGCGCTCTAAAGCATGGTAGAAGCTGGGATAAAAGTTTGCCTTATGCAGAATTTTCATATAACAACAGTTATCAAGCAAGCCTCAAAATGGCACCGTTTGAAGCACTATATGGACGAAAGTGTAGAACACCACTTTATTGGAATCAGACTGGAGAAAGTCAAGTATTTGGTCCAGAAATTCTCCAAGAGGTGGAAAAGCAAGTACAAATTATCAGAGAAAATTTGAAGACAGCACAGTCAAGACAGAAGAGCTATGCTGATAATAGAAGAAGAGAATTGATGTTTGAAGTAGGAGACTTTGTCTACCTTAAAGTTTCACCGATGAGAGGAATGAAAAGGTTTAAGGTTAAAGGAAAATTATCACCTCGCTATATCGGCCCATTCAAGATTTTGGAAAGAAAAGGTGAAGTAGCCTACCAGTTAGAGCTACCCGATAGATTATCAGATGTGCATGACGTATTTCACGTATCACAACTCAAGAAGTGCTTAAGAGTACCAGAGGAACAGCTACCCATGGAAGAACTGAATGTTAATGAGGATTTGACTTATTCGGAGTATCCAGTCAGAATTTTGGAAACATCTTGCAGAATTACACGGAGTAAAGTCATTAACATGTGCAAAGTTCAGTGGAGTCATCATTCGGAAGATGAAGCCACTTGGGAAAGAGAAGATGAACTCAGAGCAGAATTCCCCCAGTTATTCTCGGAAGTTTCTTAATCTCGGGGACGAGATTCTTTTTAAGAGGGGTAGGTTTGTAACACCATAAAAGCCATCAATTAAAATAATAAATTTAGATATCATATTAATTAGGGTAATAAATTTTTCTTAGTGTTTAACTATTTATTTGCATCGTTTTTCTTTGCATGCGCGTGATTTCTTATCGGATGTTTAAATGTCAATCCATTTTTTTAAAAAAAGAAGTACTAGTAATTAAATAATAATTAAGTATTATAGTAATTATTAGTCTAAAATTAAGTACTCCATTTATAAATATTTTTGGTAATTTTTTTTATGATTTTTAGAGCTCTTTAAAATGAATTTCGGAAAAAAAAGAAAAAAAAACCCTAAACCCACCCAGCCGGCCCACTTAGGGGCCCAAAACCCCTAACCCTAATCCCCAGCCTGCGCGCGCGCTCCCTGGGAATTTCCCAGGCGCCGCCGCCATCCTCTCCCACTCACTCTCTCTCTTCTCTCCCTCACTTCTCTCTCTCTCTCTCTCTCTCTCTTCTCTCTCTGTCGCCAGAAGCCCAGGCGCAGCCGCGCCTTGCACGTCCAGGCAGGCTCGCGCTCCCTGCAGCGCGCAGGCGAGCCTCGGCCTCCTCGCGCAAGCGGCCAAGCCGCTACCCGCCATGCCGAGCCCAGGCCGCGCCCTGCACCGACCCGAGCAACGTCAAGACGCGACCTCGACCGAACGCCGCCTGCACGCTCGACGCCCACGCGCGAGCGATCCCTGCCGCGACCGCGCCTGCTCCCTGCGTCCCGCGCCGCGATGCCGCACGCGCCGACCGAGCCGACCACGAGTCCCGTCGTCCGTTCGTTGCCTGCGATTAATGGAAATCACTGCAACCGTTTCTTCTTCTCCATTATTCTCTCCCTCGTTATTCTCTGGAAACTGACACAGTGGTGGCCATTGAAGACCACGTTACTCCCTCTAGCAGACCTTTCCTCTCCCCTCCCTCTCTCTATAAAAGGGAACAGCAGAGCCTCCCCATTCCCGCCTACTCGAATTTGCCTCTCCCTCTAGCACTCCTCGCTCATCGCTAGTGCGTTGCCGTTCGTCGCCGGAGTGTGCCGTTCGTCGCCGGAGTTCGCCGGAGCCGCGTACTAGCTGTCCGTAGTCGAGCCCCGCTCTCCGTCCGGCCGAAACCCGTCGATCCGTCCCCGTCACACGCACGAACCCGAGGTTGTTGGCGACCCAAATTTATTTTATGTATTTTATAAAGTGCTTTCGATTCGATTCATGTGTTGTATAGTTCGTTTGTTGTAATATGAACACATGTGATTCCAATTTATGTATTTGTGTGCGCTACGGAATTTGTTAAAAATATACGATTAGTAGTGCACCGTGTTATTCCATGTAATCGACGCGTTGATTTTGGTTTAGAAAAATATGGCGTAGATTTAATAGTCACACGTTGGTGATAAAAATACTAGATAAGAAATTATAGTCAATTTTGGTTACGATAAATTCTAGAAACTATTTGGAGAATTATAGGTGCACTTTTGATGGATTAGAAAATGGTATAGAACTCATGTCATTTGAATAATATAGGATTTTAGATGATTTATCTAATTATTTTATTAGCATATTTTTTTATAAAGAGAGGAGAAAATATCATTGGTAGATGGTAAAATAGGTTTTTGCTAGTCAAATAAACATGTTCGCAGATTTAGAACTTAAAATTGTTAGAGTACTAGTTTATGTCAAATAACCTCGCTTGTGTTAGAAAATGTTTAATTAATAGTTTATAAGGATTTTTAGAATATTAATATTATTAAATTCATTTTTGCTATACTAACTAATTTGAGATAGAAGGAATAAAGGGTATTAATTTATTTATTAGTATTAAAAGATCATAAGTATTATTTAACTTCATTGATGGTGTTAAAATAAATTAATATTAGTTAAAATTATACTTATTGCACCCACTCTTAAATTCACCATTAGGATTCACATTAATAGCTATAATTAAATTAATAAGTATTTACGCGATTAGTACGTAATTAAAATGTGATTAGTACGACGTGTTAATGTGCATGTAATGGTGTATGATTATGTAATGGTGCATGTTTACTTATGGATGTATACTTTATTTTTGTATGTGCGATGTCCGACTATAATAGAAGCAGACTGTGTGGTAGAGAATCCGAACTCGTTCGGGGACGACCCGCAAGACGCTGTTGAGCAAGGCAAGTGGATTCTCCCTCTGCATATTCTGTTTGTACCTACCATTGCATATAATAATGTTTACTTTTCGATATATTGCATAATTTGATGGGCTTACCTAATTAAGGATTTCCTAGATTTACTACCTGTATTCCTTGTTTAACCTGGGAAAATAATTAAGCTGTGCAAGATTCATGCTACCGCTCAACTTAATGATTCTTAATGTCACTCTTGAATTGGTTTTAATGTTCCAAAAATGTTAATTTGCAATTATGACATTAACCCGATGGTTAAAAATAACTTTATTACAAATTAATTGGAACATGGAGTGACCATCCAGGATAACAGTGCAACCACGAGTGCTATCATGGCTCTGGCTTTGGTAATTAGCTCTATATGCTTAGTGCCTAGCAACCTTACCTGAAAGATGGGCAAGAGGGGGAGCGGTAGGTGCTGGCAGCCCACGTTAACATGGGGTCGTATTCTTGGCTAAGGTACTTCACCCAGGGGGCCACCACCATCGTCTTAGAAACCTTAGCGGGTTGCTTCGTATTAAGTGTATTTTGTGAAAACCTCATAATGGATCCCTAGCCATTCACCTTGGCAGTGTCTAAGGGTCCGATCAACCCGGGCTAGATGGGATACATGGCTTGTGGGTAAAGTTGTACCACCTCTGCAGAGTGTAAAACTGATATATCAGTCGTGCTCCCGGTTATGAGCGACCTGGACTCCTCACATGATAATTGAACTTAAAGATGGACATAAATTGAGATCCGATGATCTGCCAACAGTTTGCTTAAGTGGTTTCACTTAAGTGTTTTTGTTATATTCATATTCCTTTGTTTAATTGGGATATTTGGGATTCACTCTTATTAGTAAGACAGGTGTTGATAATAAAATGTTGACCAACTAAAATGCTTACTGCTCAACCTTAGCCTCACCTTGTTATACCTGCATTAATTTTTCCCCCACTTGCTGAGCCCCGACCATAAGTGAGCTCACCCTTGCTAATATTTTGATCAGAGGGTGATGCTGGAGACTTTGATGGAGAATTTATCGACGAGGAATTCTAAGTCTAACGATGCGCCGGTCAACTTCCTGTGGAAGATTGCCCAGTTGTTTATTTCCGCTTTACTTTGATATGATACTTGTTTAAGACACAATGTTTCAGATGATGTAATAAAGTTTTATACTCTCTTTACGCCTTTATTGCATTGTCTTTTGATATATTACACTTGTGACGTCAACATATGTGTGGAAATGGATCCTGGCACACATATGGTATGCGCTCGGTTCTACCCCCTGGAACCCGGTGTGACATCTCTTAAGGAGTAGTATAGATATGTGGTGAAATTATTGTTGTGTCTGGCACATACAATTCGATGCTGACCTGTTTTTAAGTCGTCGACTAGTCGACCAGGCGGTCTTGAGAGGCCGACTTAGGGGACTGACTCGACTTGTCTGGCAAGTCGCTCGACTTGCCAACGACTGAAAAATATAAGACGACTTGGGCTTAAAAGTCGGCCGACTTGTCTGAGTTCAGCCCAACCAGAGGCCCATTACAAAACCTAAACCCTAACTTACCTGAAGTCGGCCCTCCTCTACAGCAGTCGTCGGTCGCCCTCCTCTGCAGCACAGAGCCGTCGCCCCTCCTCTCCAGCAGCCGCCGGTCACCCCTGCTGCAGAACCGCCACCCCCTCCTCTACAACACAGAGCCGCCGCTCCTCTACAGTCGTCGCCCCTCCTGTGTAGCAAGCCGACCGCCCCTCCTGTGCAGCAAGCCGGCTGCCCCTCCTCTGCAGCACGCCGGTGGCCGCCCCTCCTCGTAGCAACGTCGCCCTCTCTCACCCTCGCAACAAGGTCGCCTGACCTCTTGAAGAGATGGAAGATACATTTGTAGATCAACCAAAGGGGGAGTCAGGAAGCCAACAGCCATACGATCCAACTAAAGATCCTAAAAGAAAGACAAAATCAAAGGATCCAGCATGGAACTATTGTTATTGGCCGGATTAGAACAAAAAAGATGTGGTGAAGTGCATACTTTGTGGCAAAATCATTCATGCAGGTGTTAGAAGGTTGAGGCAACACCTTGTTGGTGGTCATGGTGATGTTGCTAAGTGCCCGAAGACAACATCGACAATTAGCAAAGAGATGAGTGATTATTTGAAGAAGAATGCTAGACAGAAGCCTATTGACTTGGATGATGATAAAGATGGTGATAAAGATGATGAAGTTGAAGTACTTGGACAAGGGGAAAGTAGAGCATCCCATTCAGTTGTTCAGCCCAGTTCCGGAACAACCCAAAAGAGAAGGCTCTCAACTGAAGCAAGCCAAAATAATCAACACGCGTCGAAGTCTTCTAAGTCAATTGCATCCATGTTTCGCAAAGCACCTGAAGATGTGGTTCGCGAGAGGCATTGCAAGGGCAACACTCAAACTATATTGCAGCGAAAGAGCAAGGAGGAGAAGGAAAGAACAGATATGTATGTTGCTGATTTTATTTATGAGAGTGGCTTACCACTTAATGTCATCAATTCAAGGGCCTTTGAGATCATACTTGAGGCAGTTGGCCAATATGGTCCTGGGTATGTTAAACCCTCATATCAAGATGTTAGGGTGCCATTGCTTGAGAAGGAAAAGAAGAGTGTAGGTGAGATAAAAAGACTCATGAGTTGGCTTGGACTGAATTTGGTTGCACACTTATGTCTGATGGTTGGACAGATAGGAGGGTCGACACTTGATCAAATTCCTTGTCAATAGTCCAGCTAGCACATTCTTTCATCTGACATAATCGACATATGAATATCTAAGAAGATCAAAGTTCGAACCCTTTGTGTTGGGGGTCTGCTTCGTCGCCGAAGGTCCTGTGAGAAGAAACACCTTTGGAAGGCCAGAACAGGAACAATGTCGAAACTACCAATCAGGGAGCTTCGTAGCGAACTTCCAGATACACCGACTTAAAGATAAAATGACCAATCGGCCCATGATAACCTGTGTTATGATTGTAATCATTTGTAGAGGGCATGAATGTAAATTCACACAGGCTGCGTCCTGTGCCTATAAATAGGTGAACAGTACTCTCGTACTATTCACGCTTTGGCACCTTACTTCTACCTTTGCCTTCTGTCAAGCTCAAAGTACAAATGTAATTTGATATTGCTCTCATGTATTCATGATTATTTATATTATGATGTCATATAATTGTTTATGTTGTTTTCCTATGTTTCATAAGCTTCATCCTCTGTTTATACATGTCATACTTATGAAGGTATGTCCTTCATAACCTTCGTCCGAAGATCGTTATATCCTAAGGGAAATAATGCTTCGGAGGACGAAGAATGTTAACCTTTAACCTATTCTTTGTGTTGCCTTGTTCTTAATTCATAGCATTTGAGAACAAGTCCCCAACATTGGCGCCCACCTCCGGTGAACTCACTTCCACTTTTGAGCTGATGGCTTCGTTCAACAATCAAGCTGAGGTTGCTTCGGCTACGAAGCTGGTGCTCCCAATAACAGGCGGTTCATGCTCAGAACTGGCCAACAAGAAGCAGAAGAAGGAGGCTCAGAGAAGGGTACAACATGTTGGGGTGCAGGGGCCCTTCATCAAATCAAAATGGTCTCACATCCCAATCACCTTCTCTCAGGAGGATCTTCAGCTCAAAGACTATCCTCACAATGATGCTATGGTCATATCTTGTGTCATCAAGGGATTTCTGGTTCATAATGTTCTGGTTGATACAGGCAGTGCAGCGGATATCATATTTGCTAAGGCCTTCAGACAGATGCAAGAGCCAGAAGACAAGATTCACGATGCTACACATCCTCTTTGCGGTTTTAGAGGAAGACAGATTGTGGCACTTGGTAAAATCACAATGCCAGTAACCTTCGGTTTTGTTCATAACACAAGGACCGAATAGGTTGTCTTTGACATTGTCGACATGGAATACCCCTACAATGCAATAATTGGCCGAGGAACACTCAATGTTTTGGAAGCAATACTTCACCCAGCATATTTATGCATGAAGATACCTTCAGAACAAGGGCCCATTACTATTCATGGAAGTCAAGAAGCTGCTAGAAAAGCCGAAGGAAATTGGATGGACTCAAAAGTGATCCACAATATAGATGGAGCCGAAGCCTGTGAACAGTACAAGTACAGAAGAGAGAAGACTGCTTCAGCTGATCAGCCGAAACCTATGTTTCTATGTGAAGACATAGCAGAGCATAAGGTATTGCTGGGGACTCAACTATCTAAAGAGCAGGAGAAAACTTTGATAAGGTTTTTATTCAACAACAAAGATGTTTTTGCTTGGTCGGCCAATGATCTCTGTGGTGTCAACAGAGACGTCATTGAACATTCACTCAATGTCGACCCATCCTTCAGGCCAAGAAAGCAAAGGCTTTGGAAAATGTCTGATGATAAAGCCGAAGGTGCTCGGAATGAAGTAAAAAGACTTCTCAGTGCTGGTGTCATCAGAGAGGTAAAATATCCAAAGTGGCTAGCAAATACTGTTATGGTAAAGAAGGTCAATGGCAAATGGAGAATGTGCATTGACTTCATAGATCTTAACAAGGCCTATCCAAAGGACGAATTTCCATTACCAAGAATAGACTCTCTTGTAGATGCAGCAGCTTCTTTATAGCTTATGTGTCTGCTGGATTGCTACTCAGGATATCATCAAATATGGATGAAGAAGGAGGATGAGCCGAAGACTAGCTTCATAACTCCTAGTGGCACCTATTGCTATCTTCGGATGCCTGAGGGGCTCAAGAATGCTGGAGGAAGCTTCAGCAGAATGACAGCCAAGGTCCTTCATTCCTAGATAGGCAGAAATGTGCTAACTTACGTTGATGATATCATAGTAAAAATCACGAAGCAAGAAAATCACATTACTGATCTGTAAGAAACATTTGCTAATTTCAGGCAAGCTGGCCTGAAATTAAATCCAGAAAAATGTGTGCGGCTTGTCTTTGCATAACACTGACAACTCTTTTTCATTTTGGCCCTTCGACACCTTTGCTTAACCGTTCATAGTCTGGGTATTCAAATTTTAGAGCGTCCATTACTCGGTTCAGCCTTCGTTTCGGCCGTGTGCCGAAGGCTGCCGTCATCAATTGATCTTCTTTCTTCGTATAATTGCCCAAGATTTCGTTGCACATGGCTTCAATCATATCTAACCACTCTTGACTGGGCTCTTTGAAATGTTTCTTAAATTTGAACTGATAGGCAGTCGAACAAGTTTATTCTTTTTTCTTTTCTCCTTTGAGCTTCGGCATATTCCATTCCTTTAACGTTGGGAATACTCTATTGGCTAAGTATTCTTGAACCAAATCCCTAGTACCGATATGCTCAAACACAACTCTAAATTCGCCCACAGCATCTGGGCATGATGACCCCGGCGTCATGCAGCACTGGGGCCTAGTTAACCCGAAGGTTAGGACCAGTGGGCTCTGAACTAGTTTCTCCTTTTTCTCATCAACCTTAACATAAAACCACTTAGTTTTCCAACCGGTTGGTCATTTGGTGTGGTAGCTAACCACCGGAGTCCTCATATCTTTGCGGTAAGCAAAGTTGTAACAGCCGAAGTTCTCGTGTAGCCCATCTTCCCTAGCCTTCGTCTGATAGTGAAGCTCGTGCACCCAGCAGAAAGCTTCGGCAAGCGGTTCCACTCCTTGGCTTCGGAGAGCCCAGATAAAGACGTTGAGCCTAACGATAGCGTTAGGAGTCAGTTGATGAAGATAAATTTCGAAATTTTCCAAAACATCCGCAATCATTCAATGCAGAGGAAACCTCAATCCTGCTTTAAAGAAACTTCTGAAAACTACCACCTCATCATTTTCTGGCTTCGGAGTGATCTCTTCCCCGCCAAAACGAATCAGCTTCTTCTCGGCTTCCCCGAAGTAGCCTAGCTTTGTCATCATGGGCATATCGGCCTTGGAGACAGTAGACTTTCCAAATTCCAGGTGGCTGGGTTTAGATGGCATGACGGAATAATCTATCTCTTCTTCATTAGCCTCGCCTTCTTCAATGTCAGTCTGCTCGGCTTTGGCAGCGGGTGCACCTTCGTCAGAAGCACCCTCTGACACAACCAGGCCTGATTGTCTCATTACTTCGGAGATTGGGGCAGTCTCGGCAACTCCGGCCTCCTCCCCGTCGCGTGTGACTCTAGCAGTTGAACGCACCCTGGCCATTTGATGCTGAATTTCTTGCAGTTTTGACGAAGTTGATTACTTTTTTATTTTGCCGAAGCTTCCTCTTATGATGAAGCTAAAAAAAACAAGACAATGCTCTAATTGAGAATACAAAGAATAAGCTTCGGCTATGGTCAAATTTTTAGCAGCACAACAGTACGATAATAATGAATGCTATGGTAACTTCACACCTACCCGTCTGTTTATATAGTGCTGCAGGTGGGAAGGTGAATCGTCAAGCCACCTGCACCCGCCGAATAGTCGCTCGCATTCACTGAACGGTGGACCACAGGGTGTGAGAAGGAGAATCACCAAATCATATGTACCCGTCCTATGGTGGGACCACCTCGCACTCGGAATATTTAAATCGTTTCTTGACAACGAGCTCAGGAAAGGTGTTTTTCGGACCTTCGGCATCCCGAAGCCTAAAAGAATTTTTCACGGGTCGAGCTCGTTACGAAAAACGATCTGGCACCGTGAAGGGGCTACTGTTGGGGGTCTGCTTCGTCACCGAAGGTCCTATGAGAAGAAACACCTTCGGAAGGCCAGAACAGGAACAATGCCGAAGCTACCATTCAGGGAGCTTCGTAGCGAACTTCTAGGTACACCGACTAAAAGATGAAATGACCAATCGGCCCATGATAACCAGTGTTCTGATTGTAATCATTTGTAGAGGGCATGAATGTAAATTCACACAGGCTGCGCCCTGTGTCTATAAATAGGTGAACAGTACTCCCGTACTATTCACACTTTGGCACCTTACTTCTACCTTTGCCTTCTGTCAAGCTCAAGGTACAAATGTAATTTGATATTGCTCTCATGTATTCATAATTATTTATATTATGATGTCATATAATTGTTTATGTTTGTTGGGGGCCTTCGTCCTCCGAAGGTCCTCAAAAACATGGTCTGACAATGTTTTCCAAGTGGATTATGTGAACAGGTATCTTCGGACTCAGAATTATGAACATGAAGTACGGTCAGGACGAAGCCTGAACCAGACGAAGGGGGATTAAAATGGAGGACGGGCTGATTACCAAGCTCCACGAAGGATGGTGCACAGCCGAAGCTGTGCGCAGGGAAGCTTCGTCGCGATAGCAGAGAGGGGAACCGACTTAAAGATGAAAGGACTACTTGGGCCTTGACAGATTTCCATAAGTCATTGGCAAATGTAATGGACATGAATGTAATTTTACGTGGGCTGCGTCCCGCGTCTATAAATAGATGAACAGTACTCCCGTACTGTTCACGCTGACTTGGCATTTGCTTTTGCGTCACGCTTGTACTTTTGCCTTCCTTCAAGCCGAAGGTACATCTGTAATTTGAAATCATTTCTATTTTTCCATGATAATAAAATAGAAATGATTTTATGATAATGTTTATATTATATCTCATGCTTTATATGAAACCTTCGTCATTACTTGTTATATTTACGAAGGTATGTCTCTCGTAACCTTCGTCCGAAATTCATTATCTCCCGAAGGGGGATAATGTTTCGAAGGACGAAGGACTTTAACACCTAACACTTTTCATGTTGCCTTGTTCTTAACTCGAAGCATTTGAGAACAAGTCCCCAACAATGTTGTTTTCCTATGTTTCATAAGCTTCATCCTCTCTTTATACATGTCATACTTATGAAGGTATGTCCTTCATAACCTTCGTCCGAAGATCATTATATCCTAAGGGAAATAATGCTTCGGAGGATGAAGAACGTTAACCTTTAACCTATTCTTTGTGTTGCCTTGTTCTTAATTCATAGCATTTGAGAACAAGTCCCCAACACTTAGGATACCAAATCCCAAATGTAGGAGTATGAATTAAATATCTCAAGATTCTTTTCATGTCCCTTAGGTGAGATTCCTTAGGGCTGGGTTGGAATCTTGCACACATGTATACTAAATGCATAATGTCCGGTCTAGATGCATAGAAGTAAATTAGAAATCCTACCATAGACCGATATCCTTACTACTCTATAAGACAGTACCGTAGGCGTTCACAGTCCGTGCACCACGGTTCTGCCTCTTCCCACCGCGCGTTCGCGTCCGGCCCCACCGCGCATCCGTCGCCGCCATCTGCGCCCCCTGCCGCCGCAACCCTCGCCCACTGTCCCGTCCCGCGATCCGCGATCCCCGATGCCCTCCCCCACGCGCAGAAACTCCCAGCCTCGCCGATCCCTGGAAGCCTGCTCGGCACCCATCCCTCGATGTCGACGATTTCTGGACGCCTTCCACCGGCGTCCGGCGAGGGTTTTGGGAGCCCGGCCCCGCGGCCCCTAGCCCCAGCGGTGCGGCTCCTAGCCGCGGCCCCGGCGGCACGGGAGCAGCCCCACGGCGCGCGCAATTAGTTCGCGGCTCGGGAGCGCGGCATTCGGCCGGCCCGACGGCGGGCCCCACCGGCGGCGCGCGCGAGCAGGCGGCCTAGGCGTGCGGGCACACTCCGGTGCGCGGCCCCGACCATGCCCCGACGGCGGCGCGGGCAGCGGCCCAGGCGCACGGCCCTCCGGCGGCCCCTAGCCCCGGCGGTGCGTTTCGGTAGGTTTGGTTTCTTTCACACTACTGTCCAATTGTTATGTACTCAAATCAGTTACTTCTCAGTATCTGTCCATGCTGATACATATACATTTGTGCCATTTCTGTGTTGTTGACGCATTTCAGGAACAGCTGATGGAGAAGAAGGAGGTCTCCTCTGCTATACCCACGTTAGGTCAGCCCATGAGCTCTGTCATCTCCTTCATGACCGATTCTTTGTTTGTCTCACCTATTCTTGATCTTGACTCTTGCTGTGCTTGTGTTCTCTCGTTAGTGATATAGCTCTTTAGAAGTGCTATAACTTCTTTTGCTGGCAATATAAGACTGGGTTAGTGGCATTGATGTTCATGGATGTTTACTATGTTCTCATCCAAGAAGTTTTAGAAGTTCATGAAAGTCTCCAACTTTACTTGAGTTCTGCAACGTACGCATGTGGGTTTGTGAACATGTTTGGAAAAAAGAGGACGAAGTCATTCTGGACAAAAGCTGACAACCTGTCTTAGATGTTGACCTTTAGGTTTAACAATGATTTCTAATGTTCTATTGCTTGGAGCAATTTGCCATTGTGTATAAGACACGGCAATCTTGCAAACACATGTTCTTACCTGTGTACTAGCAAAGGAAAGAAATCTCTTAACTAATGGCGGCAAAACCATACTTTTATGCCTTGATTAATGGCGGCAAACATATGTTTTGCTGAGTTTCAGAAAGATACCAATATGTCTGATTAAGTCATAAATAATGTAATTTAATGTCTGATTAAGTCATAAATAATGTAATTTAATATACAAATGAATTAAGTAAATGTGCTAACTGTATTGAGTCTGATATTTTCTTACTAGATCCCACAACAGGTCAGTAATTAGAACTGATATATTATTGGGCTTAGTGTTTTTTATGCCTTTCCTAGATTCAGTTATTAGGACATTTCCTAGATATGGTGTTTGTGCTGCATGAGTGCCAGCATTTGTCGCTTGTGTCAGTTCACACTCTTGCCTATTCATTCTGAAGCAATTTCAATTGGTTCTGCACATGCTGTGTTTAGTTGTACGCTTATACATCTAGCATTTTCATTAGCATTTGAGCAGTTTTAATGGAATATAACGTACATGATATATCATGTCATGCTACGACAAGAAGTAATAATCATTTTGCAAGTAGCATGTGTCTCTACAACACCCAACTACTCTTATCTAAGTTGGAGTTGTATCGTGTACGTGCGTTATCCTCGTATGCTGAGTGTCTGCTGGAGTATGTTAATCATCATCCTGGTGTTATTATCGTACCTTGCTACCAGTGACTCTCATGCTATTTATTAAACAAGCTAATTTTGCAATTGTATTGGAATCACCGGATTGCAATTATTGTTGCTTGGAACAGTTTCTAATCTTAGTTGAGATTCACGATCTTGATGGTATTACACATACCCTACCCAAATGAGTAAGCTTAGTTGAGAATCACTGGATTACATATATTTTTGCCATAAGCTGTTCTGTTTCGGTAGGTTTGGTTTCTTTCACACTACTGTCCAATTGTTATGTACTCAAATCAGTTACTTCTCAGTATCTGTCCATGCTGATACATATACATTTGTGCCATTTCTGTGCTGTTGACGCATTTCAGGAACAGCTGATGGAGAAGAAGGAGGTCTCCTCTGCTATACCCACGTTAGGTCAGCCCATGAGCTCTGTCATCTCCTTCATGACTGATTCTTTGTTTGTCTCACCTATTCTTGATCTTGACTCTTGTTGTGCTTGTGTTCTCTCGTTAGTGATATAGCTCTTGCTGTGCTGATACATATACATTTGTGTCGTGGCGGGAGATACGCCTGGACGCGGTCACGGCGTGCTTTGGGCATTCTCCAGAGAGCACCCGGATTCTACGCGAAAACAAAATATGCAGACTAACTAATGCACCTAGCTATGACAGGATTACAAACTGGTGAAAAATGCAACAAATCACCCCCTTAATCTTGTCATTCTTGAATTCTGACAACTCCCAGTTGCCTTCTTAGTTTGAGAACTTCATTCTGCCGAGTGGCTTGGTCAGAGCATCAGCTATCTGTCTATCAGTGCTCACATGGTTTACATCCACCACCCCATTGCTGACACATTCACGAATATAATGGTACCTTATATCTATGTGTTTGCTGCGATCATGATGCACAGGATTTTTACTGAGTTATTGAGCTGATCTGTTGTCGATCAGAAGCTTGAACCTTCTTATCTTCTCATTCAACAGATCACTGAGCAGCCTGCTCAACCACACACCATGACAAGCAGCTATAGCAGCAGCAATATACTCAGCTTCACATGAGGATAAAGAAACCACCTTTTGTTTTTTAGAAGCCCAAGTGATTATATTTCCTCCCAGAAAAAACACGACACCAGTAGTGCTTTTCCTTTTTTCAAGATCACCTGCATGGTCGATGTCTGAATATCCCAACAATTCTGAGCTGTCCCCTTTTACATACCTACAACCGTATTGTGTTGTACCAGCCACATATCTTACAATTCTTTTAATGGAAGTCCAGTGTTCAGAATTTGGTGTCTCCATAAACCTGCTCACCATTCCCACAAAATATGCTAGGTCAGGTCTGGTGTTTACAAGATATCTCAGACTCCCAACTATACTTTTGTACTTGGTAGCAGCTAACACCTTGTCAGGTTTTCCAGGTATTAACTTGCATTGTTGCTCCATTGGAATGTCAACTGGATTACACCCTTTCATCCCACAGACTTCAATGATTTTATCAGCATAGGCGCTTTGACAGATAGTGATTTCACCAGGCTTTTGTGTAACTTCTATACCAAGGTAATAACTCAGCAGTCCAAGGTCACTCATACTGAACCTTCCTTTCATTTGCTGTTTGAACACCTCTATCTCCCTGTTATCTGGCCCACAAATAATGAGATCGTCCACATATACACCTATGAGTAATAGAGACGCATTCTTTCCTTTTTTATAGACAACATGTTCTTCTGGGCTTCTTTTAAAACCCAAACTTACCAGCTCCTTGTCAAGTCTGGCATTCCAGGCTCTGGGAGCCTGTTTGAGTCCATATAATGCCTTGTTCAGCTTCAAGAATCAAGACCCTTTCTGCACAGGTTGGATCAGTGAAACCAGGTGGTTGTTTAACATAGACTTCTTCACAAAGTTCTCCATTTAAGAATGCAAATTTCACATCCATGTGATGCACCTCCCACTCCCTTTGTGTAGCTAAAGCCAGTAAAATTCTTACTATCTCCAACCTTGCCACAGGAGCAAAAACTTCATCATAGTCTATCCCTTGGACTTGAGCATACCCCTTTGCAACCAGCCTAGCCTTATGTTTCACAATTTTCCCTGATGGATCTTTCTTTACCTTGAATACCCACTTCAGTCCCATTGCCTTTTGACCCTTTGGCAGATCAGCAGCCACCCAGGTTCCATTTTGATGAATGGACTTTATTTCTTCCTCCATGGACTTTCTCCAGCATGCCTCTTCTAGAGCTTGTTCTATGTTCATTGGCTCATCAGCTGCTAACATGCACACCCCACTATATTCAAAATCAAGTACTTCATTTGTTGAGTCATACAAATCTGCAATTGTTTTGTATCTCTTTGGTACCCTTGCTGAAAATTGAGGACTCTGCTCAGGAGGAGATACCCAACCTGTAGCTGTACTTGACCCCTGACTTTGAGGTGAATTTGGAGCATGAGAGGGTCCTGCTTCACTGTTATGCGTAGCTGAGAGTTCTCCCTCTGAGTCTTGATTCACCGGTACTGAACCTTCACTGTCTTCTATTGTTGTCGTAGCTTGAACAGGCAATTGATGATCAACTATAAAAGTTTCAGTCAACTGAAAGCCTGAGTTGTCTATGAAATTTTCCCAGTCCCATGGTTTACTCTCTTCAAAAATTACATCTCGGCTAACAACTAGCCTGTTAGTCATAGGATCAAATAGTATGTAACCTTTTGAGCCGATTACAAACTGGTGAAAAATGCAACAAATCATCCCCTTAATCTTGTAAGAAGATGAAGGTATCGATCAGTGAACCCCCATCTGCTGCTTCACTATACCCCCTCTTTACACTCACTGTGAAGTACATCAACCCTTTGCATCTATGCTTATTTGCTTTGCTATTAGGATTGGATGCGCTTCAGTGTTGCCTTCTGGCACACGTTCCGTGGTACTGGCGCTGATCCTTTCGGTGCTCCTACAAAGACTTGGCCTTGGGAGGATGGCACAAATTCGTTGGCCATGGCTAAGAGAAGAAGTATGATGATTGCCTAACCTACCTTTGTGCTATAGTCCCAGCCTTCTGGGTTATGTTTTGGTCTGTTTGTTGGAAGAACTAACTTCTGTTTCAAATGGCATTGCAGTGAGAGCTCACTTTGAGTTCATGGTGAAGTTAGGAGTCGACAAATGGTGCTTCTATGATAGGGATATTGCCTCGGATGGGAAGACACTTGAAGTATGTCCATCGGTTGTGTTGTATACTTATGTTAATGCATGAACTCACAAGTATAATTGGCTTGGTCTGTTATTGCTATCACAGAAGCAATTTTCAGTATGCAACCTTACAATTGGTTCGATAGCTGTGTCCTTCAGTTATGTTTCATGTGTGCTAACAGTTAATAAATGAAGCCAGTAAAGTGGCTTGGTGGAGTTATCTACGATACTGTTTTAAGAGCAACCTTAGAAATTACATCTGGTTCTGGTTGTTATGGGTCGATTTGTTATTGGATGCTATTAATTATCTATTAGACTATGTATTGAGCATATAAATATGATTCCTGATGTGTTCCAGCTATCTTATGCTCACATAAAAGGATTCATTTTGATTCTATTTCATTCACACCCAACTAACTATAGGAAAAACTCATCTATAAATGAAGCAGCAAACATTTCATCTCCTGTTAGATACTTTTTAAGATGAAGTGTTGCAACAGCTGACGACTTTAGTTCAGTAACATGACTCTTAGAAGTTTCCTAAGACTTATTCTCACACTGCAGGAAACAAATTCTAACTTGGATGAGATAGTCCAGCTGGCAAAGCAGCTGCAGGTTAGTTTAACCTTTAAATTGCTAGCACTTAGCTATACCCCACCATTTTGCATTACTCTGTTTGCTTTTTTTAATTCCATTTAGGGTGAGACCAATATAAAGCCATTGTGGGGTACCGCACAGCTCTTTATGCATCCACGTTACATGCATGGCGCTGCTACGAGGTTGGTATCTTGTTGGATTGTTGGTTTTGTGTGTTCTAAACAAACTTATGGACTCGGAGTATGACTAGAGATTAATATTAATCACTCTTCATTAATGTTGCAGCCCAGAGGTTAAAGTATATGCTTATGCGGCTGCACAAGTTAAGAAAGCTTTGGAGGTGGGTTATCTGTGATCACCATGATCAATCTTCCTTCATTTTGCCTGTTGCTTCATTGGCGCGGAGGACAACAACCCCACCACCAAGGGCAAGGCCGCGTAGAGCAGTAGCGAGAATGGTGGTGGCAAGAAGCAGCAGGGGAAGGAGAGCGCGACGAAGCCCCTCGCCGAGGCGCCCAAGGACTACATCCATGTCCGGGCGTGGCACGGCGAGGCGACGAATAGCCGCAGCCTCGCGGAGAGGGTACGTTTCCCCTGCGGCTCTGTTGCACAGTTCTTTCTCGCCATCGTCATCCTTGCTGGCTGCAGAGATTCGTGTGCTGAGTTTTTCTTTTCTCTCGCTTCTTGTGGTCAATTCAGGTGAGAAGGGAGAAGATCAGACAACGGATGAAGCTGATGCAGGATCTCGTGTCGGGTTGCAACAAGGTACTAACCGAGAAGACACTCAATCACTCACTCGATCGACATCAGGCACCTGCTCCTGCTGTCACTCAGGTACGTAGTTTGTTGTGTCCAGGTCTGAATTCAGGGGAAATGTTTCTCGTTTCAGGTGGTGGGGCAAGGCAGTGATGCTGGACGAAATCATAAACTACGTGAAGTGGGCGACGGTGTTCTGCAACCACGACGACATGGCCTTCGAGAGGCCGCCCGAGTGGTTCTCCCCCGACGGCGTCCCGCCGCTGCACTGGCCGCCGGGTCCAGGATCAGGGTGCAGCTTCTAGGGGACTCCCCAGACGGACCTCATGGCGGCGAGGAGTCTCTGTTCATGGCGTCCCCGGACGTTCCAGTTTTATTTCTTGCATTTGTTCATGGTGTCCATTCAAATGGTCCGTGGTTAATTGGACCCTTAGCAGATCGTCGTCTTTCTGAGGAGTCTTTGTTCTCATCTTGCCATCTTCTTTAGTTGATTCTGCTCTCTGTTCGTTATCTAGATCCAGGGTTTCCCTCTGCTTCTCATCTACCATTTCATCACTATTAGTAAACTTTGTGTTCGCAGAGTCTTCAACATTGTTCGGCTTTTCCTGTGAGGAATCAAAAACAAATCTAATAAAATTCGATAGCATGTCTAGACTTGCTATGCATTGTCACTGTATTTGACATGCCTAGAACTGCTACACAAAACTTGCTATATATTTTGTCTAAAAATACTATATCCTTAATATGCTTGCTTGATCTATATTTTTTTCTGCTCTTCTATTCTTGTGTGGGTTTATCAAGAATGAGGCAATTAGATAAGGATATATGTTTTGTCAATATTGTCTGAGACTTTGTCAATTTTAGAAGGCAGTACACGTATTAAACATAACCATTGTTTTGGTTATTATGATCTGAACAACCCATTTTATATATGGAGCTCATGGCAATGGCAGCTCCGTAAAAGGATGATGGAACTCATGGCGTTGAGTGGTGGCATGCTTGGGCTCGTGCTCCTCTGCAACGAGGCACTGTTTCCCACGAGTGTTCCCATCACCATTACAGTCATGCCACACATCGCTAGGGTTTGAGCCGTTGGAGGTTCGTCAATTTTGTCTTCCGTCGCAACGCACGGGCACATGCCTAGTACCTTTTGATCTATAGAAGTACCTCCTGTGTCGAGGTCGAGATGCCCATTTATCCCCATTGGAGTCTTGATGGGCTTGACGTCCTTCATCCAAACTTCTTGAGTATTTCTTGAGTGTACTTTATTTGAGAGATGAAAGTGTCATTCTAGAGTTGCTTGATTTGAAATCCCAGAAAGAACTCCAACTCCCCCGTCATGGACATTTTAAATTTATGTACCATACTTTTACTAAACTCTTCACAAGACAACTTATTAGTAGACCCAAAAATGATATCATCAACATA
Source organism: Zea luxurians (assembly GCA_029449295.1). NCBI lineage: Eukaryota > Viridiplantae > Streptophyta > Magnoliopsida > Poales > Poaceae > Zea > Zea luxurians. The sequence continues at coordinate 5,751,143 of JAOPSE010000102.1, forward strand.
AATTTGACATACAAACAAGTTATTGTCAATAGTTTTTGTGAAGAGAGTAGGATATGCTTTTCCACCTTTGAATGCATTAGAAAAAAGAAAACCTCTTAGACATTCATACCATGCCCTCGCCACTTGTTTCAGCCCGTAGAGCGCTTTTGAGAGCTTATAAACACGATAGGGATACTTATCGTGTTCAAAGTCGGGAGGTTGCTCAACATACACCTCTTCCTTGATAGGGCCATTAAGGAAGACACTTTTTACATCCATTTGATACAACTTGAAATTATGGTAAGTAGCATAGGCTAATAACATTTAAATTTACTCAAGCCTAGCTACAAATGCAAAGGTTTCATCGAAATCCAAACCTCTGACTTGTGAGTACCCCTTAGCAACAAGTCGAGCTTTGTTCCTTGTCACCACACCATATTTATTTTATTTGTTGCAGAATACCCACTTGGTACGTATAACATTTTGGTTAGGACGTGGAACTAAGTGCCAAACCTTATTTCTCTTGAAATCGTTGAGCTCCTCTTGTATTTCCATAACCCAGTCCAAATCCTTTAATGTGTCCTCAACCCTGAAAGGCTCAAAAGAAGACATAAAAGAGTAGTTTTCACACAAATTTGCAATTCTAGAGCGAGTAGTTACCCCTTCTGGATATCACCGAGAATCATGTCGATAGGGTGGTCTCTTTAATTTCTTGATGTACTCTTGGGTGTGGCGCCTTTGTTGCTTGAATTTCTTGCCCATCCTCATTTTCTTGCTTTTCTTCATCTCTCCCTTAATCTATACCATCATCTTGAGATTGCTCATTTTTTTGAACTTGTTCCTCAACTTCCTAAGCTTTCTCTTCATCTTGAGTTGACGAAGATGCTCTTGTGGAGAAATGATGGTTGATCTTGTACTTGTGTAGGCTCCTCGGGTACTTGTGGGAACACATCTCCAATGGACATGTTCCTTAGAGCGATGCACATGGTCTCCTCATCTAGCTCATCAAGATCAACTTGCTCTACTTGAGAGACATTAGTCTCATCAAACATAACATCACATGAAACCTCAACATATTTGGCCACTATCTTGATAGATTTGTTATTCAAAACATAAGAAACATAAAATGTTTGGAAAGATAAATGTGATCCAGTTGATGTATTCTTGATCTTCTTTCTAGGCATTTGAGCAAATTTAGCATGGGAGTCAATATTCTAGAATGAGATGCTTCATTTCTATACATGTGAGCATGATGAGCAATAATTTGAGAATGTTTAGTAATTTTAGCATTCTTTGCACAGTGGTTCTTAGGATAAATAATATAACCTTCATTATCTTGAACCGTTGGAGCTTTGCCCTTCACAAACTGTAGAAATTTCTTTCCTTGGCCATTAGTTTTGGTGTTCTCTTTGCCCCCAAGTTGGAAGCCTACACCATCCTTAATATACGGATGTCTCTCATTATATAGCATGCTTCTAGCAAATTTAAATTTCTCATTTTCTATCTCATGCTCAAAAATTTAGCATTTAGTTTTGCAACATGCTCATTTTGGCTCTTAATAAAAGCATCAACATCTACATCTTTGCATCTAGTACAAATGGAAATATGTTCAAGAGTAGATGTAGAAGCATGAGCATCATTCAATTCCATGATCTTAGCATTTAAATCAACATTTTCAATCTCAACACAAGAAATTGAGTCAATGAAAACTTTTAGCTCATTTGACAAGATTTTATTCTTTTCTACTTCATGAGATAAGGCCTTCTCTAGCTTAACAAATTTCTCATGTTCACTAATAAGTAGATCCTCTTGGATTTCCAAGAGTTGATCATTCTTGTTGATGGATTGTACTAGTTCATTAATTTTCTCAATTTGGCTAAAGATAAGGCCTTTGAAAAGAAAAAGCAAGTCCTTATCATCATCATCGTCATCATTAGAGTCACTCTCATCATCAGAAGTAGTATCCTTGGGAGTGTCTCATTGATGTACCTTCTTTTTGCCATCATTAGCCATGAGGCACTTGTGCTTGACGTTGGGGAAGAGAATTCCTTTGTTGGTGGTGATGTCCTCATCAGAGGAGTGGGAGGAGCTCTCGTTGGAGTCTCATTCGTTGTCGATGTGCACATCTGTCACACCCGGTTTTGGAAGGTAAACCGAATGCAAACCATGTACGTTCCAGGATCAGAACTCACGTACATAGCGATTACATAATTGGACATCATCACACAATGCTCGAATTAAATAATGAAAAGGTACTTAGTTACATCAAGATGTCTGAGACATCCACAAAGTCTAATACATATTCATAGTGTTCAACAATAATATCAAAGTGCGGAGTAACGAAGCGTAGAAGATAAGCCTACACAGGCAGCTGACTGGGGGTTTGTCACTAAAGTAAACTAGAACTCGTCATAGTCCTGAAACTCCTCAAAGTCCTCCATGTTGCTAGCTTCACCTCCTGAGCACTGAGTACAATGGGGACAACCTGGGGTGGGGTGGTTTGTAAACCAAGGGTGAGTACACTTTAACGTACTCAGCAAATGTCCTGTTTGGCTAAGGTGGACTAGCTGTATGTGGAGTTAAGGTTAAGCAGTTGCTTTTAGTTGGTCAAGCTTTATTACTATAAATAGAGCCAACTTTTAGTAATAAACCCAGTTATTACCCAGGAGTACTCCCTCCAAGAGGAAATACTAGAGATCAAAATTATAACCATCATTGTCAATCATCATCATAAAAGTAATCAAAGTTCTTCTAATCAAAGAGGATCCCAAGGCTGCTCTTAACCATGAGAATGGCTGATATACCAGTTTCTAACACTCTGCAGAGGTTGCACACTTTACCCACAAGCCGTGATTCCCATTATGCCTGGGGTTCTAGCCTCCCCATTGATCACTACCAAGGTGACCTGGTAGGGTCTCACTACGTAGCCTTTACAAAGATTTCCCAGAGGTCATAGTCGCCCGTTAGGTTTCTCCAGTTTGATAAACACAGTACATCTCCCTAAAGGAAGGGTGACTAACAAAACCAAATCAAAGAACCTCTGCAACCAGCCTCGGCAGAGCAAGTACTGTGCCCGGACCCCATTGATGGCCCTACGGCAAAGCCAACTACTCCTCTGGTTCCTCTAATTAATCAGCTAAGGGCGTCCCATTCACCCTCATGATTGCACTGTTATCCCGGGTTGTCACTCCCCAAACAGGTCCTTACGGAGAGGTACTCACGAAACAGCCTGAGCCCCCTAAGAGAATCACAAGAACCTCATCGGGATAACATCATCGTATCATAAATAATCACATCATGTTCATTGATTAAGTTAAAGCAATAGCATAAGCTAACCATGATTAACCTAAAAAGGTAAACAAGGGTAGGGTAAATATAGACTAGTCAATCCTTAGGTTTAGTTAATGTAGTGCGAGATAGTGAATTATAAAGTAAGTAGAACATGATAGGTCTGAGGACACTTGCCTTCACCAGGTTGTTGCTCAGAGGGATCTTCGGCAACACACTCAGGAACCACGAGCTGCTCGTTGTCTAAGTAAAGCGAGCATACATTCAATACATTTGGAAGGTAAAAATGAGCATCACATCAAACATGTACAAACATTGGAACACAACTCAAAACGAGGTAACACTAAAATAAAGAAGAATAAGATCAAGTTGTAAAATGGACTAATCTTAATTGGGGATTGATTACTCTCTAAGTGTTGAAACATAACTAAAAAAAGGTTAAGTAATAATTACACAAAGAAAAGATTAAATTATAAGATGAACTACTCTCATTTAGGAATTTGATTATCCTTTAAGTGTTATCCTTAATTACATACTTAATTCTATTTATTTCATCAAGACCTAAAGGTTAAACCAAAAATGAATTCATGTAATGCATATCACTAATCTCACAAGATTAAATATAATTTAACTCCTAGGATTCTCCTTTTATTTATTTCATTAAATGAATAAATCAACATATACTTTAATCCTATATTCTAAGTGTAAAATTAAAGTATACATACTACAGTTGGTCATATTTTATTTGAATAGAGAATAATTTTATGAACATTTTGCAATTTGAACCACTAAATTTAGAGTTCATATAAAAAAGATATGAAATAAACAAGTTTTGAAGTTTGAAATATGAAATTAGGGCTAAATCTGTGATTAAATAAAAGTACAGGGGGCTATTCAAAATAACCCAGGGGCCTGCGCGCTAAAACAGAAGATGGCAGGTTGATTTCCTAAAACCAGGGGGGCTCTTAAGCAAAACTCACACGCGAACGGGTACGGGGTAACCTTGGCCATCGGATAAGAGATCAGCGGCCCAGATTAGATCGCGGGCGCGGGCGCACGGACGCAGCTGACAAGCGGGGCCTAGGCATCAGCGGACCCGCGCGGGCTGACTAGCCGGGCCCAGAGGTAGAGACGCGGGTGAGGGGGAAGAGAGAGAGGCGGTTGGATCTAGATCGGAGGGCTGGGATTAGATCCGCTCGGGTTAAGTCTAAACCGGCCGATCTCGGACGAACGTCCGAGATCTAACGGCTAGGGGCGGACATGGGCGCGGTGGCGCCGCTCGGTCCCGCGGTGAGAGCTCGCCGGAGACGAGGAGGCTGGCCACGGTGGGGCTCCAGAGGCTTGGGGGCTAGCCCAGACGCGATCAGGGCGGTCTAGCGGACTCAGCCATGGTCCTCACGCTGGCGCAGGGGCACCAGAGGGCGCAGACCATGGCAAGGCGGGTTAATGGCGGCGCGGGATAGCTCTGGCGAGCAATCGCGCGAGCAACAGAGCAGGAACGACCAAATTAAGGGTACGGGCGGGTCGCTCACCTTGAGGGGAAACTCTGGAGTCGCGAAGCAACGATAGAGGCGCAGGGACTCGACGGGGCGACAGTGGCGGAGCTCCGGCTGCGCAAGGATCGCTCCGGTGAGCGTGGACCGGACGAAACAGGGAGGGGAAGGGCACACCAAAGGGTGTCCTAAGCAGCCGACAGCGAGGCGGAGCTCACCATGGCACGGGACGGGGCGCGGATGCAACGGTGGCTGCAGAACAGGCAGTGGTCGACGGCGGGCAGTGGCAGAGCTCCCTGCACGCGTGGGAAGAGCGAGAGAGAGGGCGAGAGGGTTTGGCAGAGGGCGCAAATGAGCGAGGGGAGGTGGGCGAGCAGGGCGCGGGGCTCAAAAGGGGCACGAGCGCGAGGACGTGGCCGGAGAACGCGCGGACATGGGCACGTCCACGATGGGGAGATCGTGGGTGAGAGGTTAGGGATGGCTGACAGGTGGGGACGGTGGGACAGAGAGAGAGAGAGCACGGGGAAAAGAATGGCACCGACAGTTCGGCCCCACAGAGCAGCGAGAGAGAGAGAGAGGGGGGAGAGCGTGCTCGGTTTGGCGCCGACAGGCAGGGCCCGCCTGTCAGGCACCAAAGGCGCGCGGGCGCGGGCGCACGCGCGGGCTGGGCTTAGTGGGCCGGTTTGGGCTGAAATAGGTTTTCCTTTTTCTAGGGATTTTCTAATTGCTTTTCTATTTATTTTCTCTAGGGTTTTCAATTCAAAATTCAAATCAAGTTTCAAATTCAGACCAAATCAAATATATGCAACAATTCAAACAATATTTAGGCTCAATATGATGCAACATTCCATGACTTATATGTTTTGGGCAAAATAAAATAAATAATCCTTCACTAATTCAACTAACCCTAATTAAAAGAAAAAGAGAGGGAGAAAACTAGAGAGAGAGAAACTAGAGTGAGATAGAGAAGAGTAACACCTGAATTTGGATGATCATAAGAAAGAAATTTTATACCCCCAAATTCAGGGTGTTACAACATCGTCACATTTCTTCTTGTGGAAGAACTTATTATTTTCCATCTTCTTCTTCTTCTTCCCTTTCTTGTCTTCGTCTCTGTCACTATCGCTAGCATATGGACATTTTGCGATATAATGGTCAGGCTTACCACAACAGTAGCAAACCCTCTTTGAATGTGGCTTGTAGTTCCTTTCCCTTCTGTGTCTTGATAATTTGCCGAAAGCTTTTGATGACAAGAGTCATCTCCTCATCATTTAGCTTGGAGGGGTCGACTAAGAGTCCTTTGCTTGCAGCTCTTTCGGGGACCGTAATTAGGGGTACCCCCAAGGCTCCTAATCTCAGCTGGTAACCCCCATCAGCACAAAGCTGCAAAGGCCTGATGGGCGCAATTCCGGTCAAGGCTCAGTCCACTCAAGGGACACGATCTCGCCTCGCGTGAGCCCAGCCTCGGGCAGGAACGATAGACCAAGGCAGACTCACGCCTCGCCCAAGGGTCTCCTCAAGCAACGGGCGCACCTTCGACTCGCCCGAGGCCCAGCTCGGGCAGGCTTCACGGAGAAGCAACCTTGGCCAGATCGCCTCGCCAGCCGATCGGATTGCAGGAGCATTCAATGCAAGGATCGCTTGACACCTTATCCTGATGCGCGCTTTCCAGTCGACAAGGCCGAAGTGACTGCAGTCACTTCGCCCCTCCACTGACTGACCTGACAGGAAAATAGCACCGCCTGCGCTGCTCTAACTATTATGCCACCCGCCAGGGTGAGGCTGACAGCAGCCAAGTCCAGCCTCGGGTGCCATAGGAATCTCCGCCTCGCCCGACCCCAGGGCTCGGACTCAACCTCGACCTCGGACGACGATCTCCGCCTCGCCCGACCCTAGGGCTCGGACTCAACCTCGACCTCGGACGACAGACACACCTCACCCGACCCTAGGGCTCGGACTCAACCTCGACCTCGGACGACGGTCTCCGCCTCACCCGACCCCAGGGCTCGGACTCGACCTCGGACGACGGTCTCCGCCTCGCCCGACCCCAGGGCTCGGACTCAACCTCGACCTCGGACGACGGTCTCCGCCTCGCCCGACCCCAGGGCTCGGACTCAACCTCGACCTCGGACGACGGTCTCCACCTCGCCCGACCCCAAGGCTCGGACTCAACCTCGACCTTGGAGGAATCACCGCCTCACCGACCTTGGGCACGGACCGACCACGCCACAAGGAGTGCCATCATTACCCTACCCCTAGCTAGCCCAGGCTATGGGGAACAAGACCGGCGTCCCATCTAGCTCGCCCCAGTAAAACAAGTAATGGTGGCACCCCGCGTGCTCCATGACGACGGTGGTTCTCAGCCCCCTACGGAAGCAAGGATACGTCAGCAAGGATCCGACAGCCCCGACAGCTGTGCTTCTATAGGGCTCAAGCGCTCCTCCGACGGCCATGATGCCACATGAACAGGGCTCCAACACCTCTCCGACAGCCACATCGGCATGTACATAGGGCTCTGGCTCCTCTCTGCTAGACACGTGTCACACTCGGTTTTAGAAGGCAAACCGAATGCGAACCATGTACGTGCCAGGATCAGCAATTCACGTACACAGCAGTTACATAACATGGACATCATCACACAGTGCTCAAATAGTATTAAAAGGGAAATAATAGTCGATTACATCATACGTCTGAGACGTCCACATGGTCCTTACAATAAATCAAAGTGAGGAAAAGAAACGTAGATAAACGCGGCCTTCACAGGCAGCCGACTGGGGGTTGCCGCTAACCCACACCTAGAACTCGTCATAGTCTTGGAACTCCTGGAAGTCTCCTTCCACAACTTCATCTTCTCCTGAGCAGTGGTTGCAATGCTGACAACCTGGGGGGGGGGGGGGGTTTGGTGTGTAGAGCAAGAGTGAGTACACATCAACATACTCAGCAAGTATCCTGTTTGGCTGTAGTGGACTAGCTTTATGTGGGGGTAAGTCAAGCAGTTGCTTTTAGTTGGTCAGATTATTATTTACTAGTAGAAAGCCAGGTTTTAACATTAGCCCAAGTTATTAGCCCGATGTACCCTTTCCAAACGGAAAGAATACCACTTACCAGCACCATAGACATAACCAAAACCATCAGTCTCATTGCCATCCGTAAACCAAAATGTCTCTGATCAAGTACCACTAATCATTGGAGCTCCCTTGGCCGCTCATAACCGTGAGCACGGCTGATATATCGGTTTTCAAACACTCTGCAGAGGTTGTGCACTTTACCCACAAGCCGTGATTCCCTTTCTACCCGGAGAGAGCTACTCCCCATTGACCACTACCTAGGTGGTCCAGCAGGGCATCACTATGTAGCCTTTACAAAGAATCCCCGAGGCTGTAGCCGCCCGTTAGGTTTCCTAAATGTACCGCACTCCTCCCCAAGGGACAAATCAACCTTGGTAGAGCGAGCCGCATACACCGAGCCCCATTGACGGCACGACGGCTAAGCGAACTACACCCCGGTTCCTCTAATTACTCAGCTAAGGGCGTCCCACTCCACCCTCATGGTTGCACTGTTTTCCCGGGCGGTCATCCATAGAACAGGTCCTTACGGAGAGGCACTCGAGAAACCGCTCGAGCCCCCTTAAAGGCCACAAGTACAACATCATAATAAGAGAAGGGAAAACAGCGTATCATATATAATCTTATCATGTTCATTGATTAGAGTTGAGCAATAGCATAAAGCTAAACAACAATAATCCAACCCAAATAGGTAAACAAGGACATGGATAACAAAAGCTAGTCAATCCTTAAGTATAAATGTGTAATGCGGGAGGTGAATTAAAGAATGAATAGGACAGAGATAGGTCAAAGGACACTTGCCTCTACCAACCGACTGCTGCTCAGGGGCTTCTCCTGCGAGTTCTTCGGGCTCTTCAACCGGATCGTTCTCTATGCGATTGCAAGCATACATACGTCCATCCATTCAAATTAGGAAACAAACAGTACACCATACAAGAGAACAAATAAAGTAAATATGCATAGAATATCACATACGATGATGAATTTACCATGGTTAGAAAGAGGCGCGGAAAGGTCTCGCGAGAGTTAAAGCTTATGCCCGAGACGCACTACGGGTAGACGAACAACTAAATGCTACGTGCTCCAGGTCTACTTAGCTTCAATGATAAGAATTAGCTACATGCACTAATGTAAACATGACCACTTTTAGTAGATTAACATTGAATGAGATAGACGATTAGCTATACAAATTAACCAACGTAACCAATTTCCAAATTGAGACTCCTATCTTATTAATATAAACAACGTGATTAGCGCGCATAGGATACGGGGGGGGGGGGGGGGGTAGACGGGGGCTACGGGGGTAGACGATCGTGTCGCGAGCATGGCAGGGCGCTATGCGTCGCGTCACGAGCACGACGAGCTACGCCAGAACGCTGCGCGAACACGCGCACACGCAAAGCCACGCTTAACGTGCCGCGAACGAGTCGCGCACGCGTCGGGGCCGTGCGCTGGCCGAGCTCGAGGCCGCGCGCCGAAGGCACGCTGGGCCGAGCTCGAGGCCACGCCGAGGGCCGTCACGACGCGAGCAAGGCACGGCGGGGCGAGCGGGCAAGCACGCCGGGGCAAGCGGGCACGGGCGAGCGAGGACACGGTCGGTCACCACGTCGGGGCGGGGACAGAGGCGGGTTCGCCGGGGGGCGGCCGAACGCGGGGCAGGGCGGTTGGGCCGGGGCACGGGCGGCCGAGCCGAGGCCGGGCGCGGGGCGGTTGAGCCGGGGGGGGGGGCGGCCGAGCTCGCCGGGAGGCGGGCGGCCGAGCCGGAGCGGGGGCACGGTTGAGCCGGGGCACGGGGCGGGCGGCCGGGCGCGGTCGAGCCGAAGGCGGCCGGGGCCGAGGTCGAGGCGGGCGGCGCAGGGCGCGGGCGACCGGAGGGCGGGGTCGGGGGCAGTCGAGGGCCGGGGCCGAGCCGAGCTCGCCGAGGGCGGCCGAGCTCGCTGGGGCCGAGCGCGCCCATGGCGCGGGAGAGCGCCGGAGGGAGGGGAGGGAGGAGGGAGGGGGAGGGGAGGAGGGAGGAGGAGGGGAGGAGGGAGGGCCTCATCGGAGGGGGAGGACGGCGGCGGTGCGGGGGGGGGGGGGAAGGGGCGGCGGCGGTTAGGGTTAGGGAGAGGGAGAGAGATTTTGGAAAAAGAAAAGAGAGAAAAAAGAAAAAAGAAAAAAAAAGGAAGGGGGGGGTTGGGCCGGCTGGGCCCAAAGGGGGGGGAGGGGCGGCTGGGCCAAAAGGGGAGAAGGGAGGGGAGAGAGAAAAGAAAAGGCTTTTCTTTTTCTAAAATCTATTTTCCTCTAGATGAACCCATTCACATTTTTAAACAATCAAAAGGTATGCATGGTTCGGCATGGTGCATCACACAAAATAAAATATTTTAGGGTTTTGCTTTACATGGAACCTCAAGCCGAATCCCGCTATACTTTGGAAAAGATCAAGGTTTAGCGAGGGGAAAAGGGAAAAGGAAAGGGTAACGCCTGAATTTGGTGAGAGAAAAGAAGAAAAAATTCTACCCCCAAATTCAGGGCGTTACAAACCTATCCCCCTTAAAAGAATCTCGCCCTCGAGATTCAGGGTTGGCTAGCAAAGTGCTCTGGGTATTTAGCCAACAGATCATCTTCACGCTCCCAGGTTGCTTCTTCCTCAGAGTGATGATTCCATCTGACTTTGCACATTCTGATGGTCTTCCTTCGGGTGACTCTGTCTGCAACCTCAAGGATCTGCGCTGGCTTCTCAACGTAGGTCAAGTCCTCCTGGACTTCAAGACCTTCCACTGGCAACTGCTCTTCTGGCACACGCAAGCACTTCTTCAACTGAGACACATGAAAAACATCATGCACAGCAGACAAATTCTTTGGCAGGCTGAGCTGATAGGCCACTGCTCCACGCCTTGAGAGAATTTGGTACGGACCAATGTAGCGGGGTGCTAGCTTGCCTTTGACTCCGAACCTTCTGACTCCTCTGATCGGTGACACTTTCAGATAAACAAAGTCTCCGACTTCGAAACTCAGCTCTCTTCTTCTTGTATCTACATAGCTTTGCTGCCTTGATTGCGCTATCTTCAGGTTCTCTCGAACCATCTTGATGTTCTCTTCAGCTTCAAGTAGAATGTCTGGCCCAAACACTTGCTTTTCTTCAGGCTAATCCCATTGCAACGGAGTTCTACAACTCCTCCCATAGAGCACCTGAAATGGTGACATCTTCAAACTGGCCTGGTAACTGTTGTTATAGGAAAACTCTTCATAAGGCAATCTCTTGTCCCATCTGGACTGATCTTGCAACGCACAGGCTCTCAACATGTCTTCAAGAATTTGATTGGTTCTTTCGGTCTGGCCATCTGTCTGCGGATGATAAGCTGAACTGAAATTCAGATGCGTGCCCAAGGCTTCATGCAACTGCTGCCAGAAATGAGAGGTGAACTGTGTTCCTCTGTCTGACACTATCTTCTTTGGCACACCATAAAGACAAACGATCCGAGACATATACAACTCTGCCAATACTGCACTGCTGTAGTTGGTCTTGACTGGTATGAAGTGGGCTGACTTGGTCAAACGGTCCACTACTACCCAAATAGAATCGTAGCCGGCTCGAGTGCGAGGCAATCCGACTATGAAATCCATACCGATTTCGTCCCATTTCCACTGAGGAATTTGCAACGGTTGCAACAATCCAGCTGGTCTCTGGTGCTCTGCCTTAATCCTTCGACAACTATCGCACATAGCCACATGCTCTGCGATTTCCCTCTTCATTCCGTACCACCAGAATTTCTTCTTCAGATCCTGATACATCTTCTCACTACCAGGGTGAATCGAATAAGCAGTCTCATGAGCTTCCTTGAGAATCAACTCTCGAATGGATTGGACATTGGGAACGCACAAGCGGTCTTTGAACCATATCACACCTTCTGCATCTTCTCGAAAATCTTTGCCTCTGCCATCTAGAATCAGTCGCCGAATCTCACTGATCTTCTCATCATTCTTCTGTGCTTCTTTGATTTCCCGCTCTAGGGTAGGTTCCAACTCAACTATAACTCCTCGCGAATTGTTCAGAAATCCGAGACTTAACCTGTCAAACTCCTTGGCCAACTCATAAGGCATCGGACGAGCGACCATCAGATTGACTTGACTCTTCCTGCTCAAAGCATCTGCCACTACGTTTGCTTTGCCTGGATGGTAATGGATCTCCAACTCATAGTCTTTGATCAACTCTAACCATCTTCGCTGCCTCATATTCAACTCTGACTGAGTGAATATGTACTTCAGACTCTTGTGGTCTGTGTAAACATCACATTTCTGTCCATACAGATAGTGCCTCCATGTCTTTAGTGCGTGAATCACTGCTGCCAACTCTAGATCATGGATTGGGTAATTCTTCTCATGAACCTTCAACTGTCAGGACGAGTAAGCCACAACTTTTCCCTCTTGCATCAACACGCATCCCAAACCTGTGTAACAAGCATCACAATACACCGAGAAGGGCTTGTGCACATCAGGCAAGACTAAGACAGGCGCTGTTGTCAACTTCTCTTTTAGCGCTTCAAAGGCCTCTTGACATTTCTGGGTCCACTTGAACTCAACTTTGTTGCCTAGCAACGCTGTCATTGGTTTCGCAATCTTCGAGAACCCTTCAATGAATCGCCGATAATATTCGGCCATTCCAATGAAGCTCTTAACTCCTCGAGCATCTGTTGGCGCTTTCCAGTTCAGAATGTCTACCACTTTCTTCGGATCCACAGCCAATCCTTCTTTGTTGATTATGTGACCCAAGAACAGGACTTCATGGATCCAGAATTCACACTTGCTCAACTTTGCATACAACTGGTGCTCTCGCAATCTCTGCAATACCATCTTCAAATGATCTGCGTGCTCTTCTTCGCTTTGAGAATAAATCAGAATGTCATCGATGAATACCACCACAAACTTATCAAGATAATCCATGAACACACTGTTCATCAGATTCATGAAAAAGGCTGGCGCATTGGTCAAACCAAAAGACATCACTGTGAACTCATACAAACCATACTTGGAAATGAATGCCGTCTTCGGAATGTCCGAAGGTCGGATCCTGAGCTGATGATAACCTGACCTCAGATCAATCTTGGAGAACACACTGGCTCCTCTCAACTGGTCGAACAGATCTTCTATTCTGGGCAAAGGGTACTTGTTCTTGATCATGACTTCATTCAGAGCTCGATAATCGATACACATCCTCTTGGTGCCATCTTTCTTTTCCACAAACAAGACAGGAGCGGCCCAAGGCGAGGTGCTTGGCCGAATGTAACCTTTCTCTGACAGCTCATCAATCTGCTTCTTAAGCTCAACCAACTCTGGTCCAGATATTCTGTAAGCTCTCTTAAAGATGGGGGCGGTTCCAGGAAGAAGCTCTATGGCAAACTCAACTTTTCGCTCTGGTGGCATACCCGGTAAGTCCTTCGGAAACACATCTGGGAACTCAGACACAACCTTGATACTCTCATTTGGGTCTGCTTCGCTGCTATCAACGACCATCTGATAACAACTTCCTTTCTTTGGCTCAGGCGAGACTAACTCGGTCACCACTTCCTCTCCTAGTGGAGACACCAACTTGATTGTCCTCTTATCACAACTGATAACTGCCTGATACTTATCTAGCCAATTCATCCCTAGGATGACATCTATTCCCTGAGTACCCATTACTATAAGGTTAGCGGGAAACGCTATCCCCCTTATTTCCACACTTACATTCAAACAGATGCTATCAGCCCGAATTCTACCACCGGCTGAGTCAATTTGAATGGGGGTTGACATGGTAGTTATTGAAAGATTATGTGCCTCTACCCATGATGCAGTAATGAAAGAATGTGTTGCTCCAGTATCAAATAACACTTCTGCAATATGGGAGTCGACTGGGAACGTACCTACTATCATGCCGGGGGTCTCCTGAACTGCTTCAGCCTCCAAGTGATTCAGCCTTCCATGGTTATAGCGCGGCTGAGAGCGGTTGCCTGCTCCAGGCTGAGACACATTCTGCTTTGCTGGGGCATTGGGGCCTGACTGTTGCTGGGCTGCCTTCTTCGGACATTGCATCACCCAGTGGCCTTGCTCTCCACAGTGGAAACATGCCCTGTTTCCAACCTGAGCTGGTGCTGCCTGATTGTTCTGCTGGCTTGCTGGGCAGGAAGACGAGGTGCCTGCTGATTCTGCCTCTGAAACTGACCTCCTGACTGATTGCTCTAACAGTTCTGGTACTGATGCTGAGGATACTACCTCTGGAACTGCTGATGCTGCTGAGGTGGACGCTGGTTCTGCCTGAACTGCTAGGTTGATTGCCTGAGAAACGAGGACGACTGCTGCTTCCAGGCTGGGGTCCACTGATCTTGCACTTGCGATCCTCCATCTCCTTACGCTTCCTCTCTGTCATGATTGCTCTGTCAATCAGGTGCTGGAATGTCGAGAAGGTATGATTCATCAGTTGGTAGTGCAGAGGGTCAACCAAGCCTCTCAAGAAACGGTACTGTCGCTTGGCGTCGGTGTTGACATCTTCAGGAGCATAGCGAGACAACTGCAGAAACCTGTCTCGATACTCATTGACTGACATCGACCCTTGCTTGAGGGCCAGGAACTCCTCCTTCTTCACTGTCATCAGACCTGCCGGAACATGGTACTGACGAAAGCTTCCTCTGAACTCTTCCTAAGTGATGGCGTCGGGGTTGGCATGGGTGGCGAGATAAGACTCCCACCATGATTGGGCTGCTCCTCTCAACAGACGGGGACCATACAGGACTTTCTCCCTGTCATCGCACTGAGCGGTATGCAACTCCCACTCCACAGTGCGCAGCCAATCTTCAGCATCCATGGGGTCAGAAGAGTGAGCGAACGTTGGTGGATGACCTCTCATGAATTCAGCACGCTTGTCTCTAGGCATCTGAGGCTGAGGTTGAGGTGGAGCCTGCTGCTGTTGCTGCTGCTGCTGAATGGCGGCCAGAGTCTGACCGATGGCTTGAACTGCTTGAGTCTGCATCAGAAACATCTGCTCGATCGACATCGGGGGCGGGGGTGGCAGGTGCTGTTGCTGGGGCACCTCATCCTGCTGAGCGGCTCGCTCCTGCTGAGCATGCCTTCCTCCTCTATGCCTGTTCTCTGACATCTGCAGAATGCAACCACGCATCAGAACTGATCTGGCAAATCTTGCAGCATAAGAAAAGAGTATAGAATTCTTCAACAGCACTGAACAGATGAGCATCTTCACTGATCTCCAACACAGACCACACAGCTTCTCAGATAAAGAGGAAAGTGGAATAAAAGGTTTCCCAACTATATAACTAACTCCATTAACATATAACAGGTAAACCAAAATGCAGGGGATACCCACACTCTGGTGACAGTCATTACAAAGATCCAAACCAAACGTAGTTCATCATGACAAACATAAATGCACAGGATATAGCAAACTACCCTGTCTAACTAAGACTAACTAAAAGCGAGACTAACGCTAAGACTGTAGCTTCTACGTATATATTTTGTATTAATTACAAGATCCAACTCTAACGATCTATGGTTCTAGATTTATCTTGGTCTTGCAGTCGGGATTGCCATAAGACCGGTGTCCACGCCGAGGTGAGCGGTACGGGTGCTGAGTCCCGACGGGAGCGGGGGAACCATCATCCAAGTGACGACGTTCCGCGCGCTCAGCCCGCAGCAGGGCGATCTCAGCACGAGCCCTACTCAGCTCGTCTAGTGCATGGTCCAGCTCCGTGTTTAGCACGGCGGCTAGGTTGACTATGCTGCTCAACCTAGGATTGTCCTCACCAGCAGGTGAAACAATCACGCCTCCTGTGCTGCCAGATGGACGGCGGGGGTAATACTTCAGGTCGAGACCGTCAGCTACCCCACCGAGAACTGAGCAGTAGTGCGAAAGCGCACGCCGTGCGGCATCTTGCATGGCTGCCTCAGCTGAGTCCCGCTCAGAGATAGAATAGTGCTCTGAGCAGGCCTCCGCACCCTGGAGACTGTTCTCCGGACGGCGCACCAAGCAGGTCGCCTCCCAGCGGTCCGGGTAGACCCCGCGACTATGCTGGTAGACCACACAGCGATACTCGATGGACCAAGTACGCCGGTCAAGTGCCCAACGTAGCAGGGTGTCGAGCGCGTCGTGGAAGTGACACTCGCGAGCAGCATCGCGAGTGATGGGTCGAGCAACCCATCCTTCCGGCTCCTGGTTAGCAGGGAAGTCGGTGTCGTGGCTCGGGCTGTCGTCGCCACCTCCATCGTCTGGGTCTCCTCCAGCAGCTACTCCAGGGGCTGGGGCGCCCAGTGGTGGTGCAGGGGGCGCCTCCAGGGGAAGCACAGGAGAGCAGCTCCTCACGGACTCTATCTCCTGCTGGAGCGAGAAGGAAGAACCCTGCTGCTCCTGTCGTCGACGTTCCTGCTCCTCATGCAGGCGGTGGTGCAGTCTCTCCAAGTGGCTGGACTGACCGGCCACGAGACGACGAAGCGGACGCTCCGCAAGGCGGGAGGGTAAGAAGGGGATGACGAATTTTCGTGCAGTGTGTCTAAGTCGAGCCATCTACAAAAGACACCGCAAGCAAAAGAGTGAGAACAGAATTAATATGACCAGCAAATAATGAATCATAAATAAATGAAGGATTAGAATAAAACACAATTTTCAGCAAGGTATAATATATAGTAGAATATAGGTTTGGTCGGTATGACCAACTTTTGAAGGGATATCAAAGTCAAGGCAGGGACAGAGGTCTATAGTCCTTAGAACGACCATTCCATTCTAGGTTAGCGGTCCTACAGTCAGCCTGGCTTTGATACCAGCTTTATGTCACACCCGGTTTTAGAAGGCAAACCGAATGCGAACCATGTACGTGCCAGGATCAGCAATTCACGTACACAGCAGTTACATAACATGGACATCATCACACAATGCTCAAATAGTATTAAAAAGGGAAATAATAGTCGATTACATCATACGTCTGAGATGTCCACATGGTCCTTACAATAAATCAAAGTGCGGAAAAGAAACGTAGATAAACGCGGCCTTCACAGGCAGCCGATTGGGGGTTGCCGCTAACCCACACCTAGAACTCGTCGTAGTCTTGGAACTCCTGGAAGTCTCCTTCCACAGCTTCATCTTCTCCTGAGCAGTGGTTGCAATGCTGACAACCTGGGGGGGGGGTTTGGTGTGTAGAGCAAGAGTGAGTACACATCAACATACTCAGCAAGTATCCTGTTTGGCTGTAGTGGACTAGCTTTATGTGGGGGTAAGTCAAGCAGTTGCTTTTAGTTGGTCAGATTATTATTTACTAGTAGAAAGCCAGGTTTTAACATTAGCCCAAGTTATTAGCCCGATGTACCCTTTCCAAATGGAAAGAATACCACTTACCAGCACCATAGGCATAACCAAAACCATCAGTCTCATTGCCATCCGTAAACCAAAATGTCTCTGATCAAGTACCACTAATCATTGGAGCTCCCTTGGCCGCTCATAACCGCGAGCACGGCTGATATATCGGTTTTCAAACACTCTGCAGAGGTTGTGCACTTTACCCACAAGCCGTGATTCCCTTTCTGCCCGGAGAGAGCTACTCCCCATTGACCACTACCTAGGTGGTCCAGCAGGGCATCACTATGTAGCCTTTACAAAGATTCCCCGAGGCTGTAGCCGCCCGTTAGGTTTCCTAAATGTACCGCACTCATCCCCAAGGGACAAATCAACCTTGGCAGAGCGAGCCGCATACACCGAGCCCCATTGACGGCACGACGACTAAGCGAACTACACCCCGGTTCCTCTAATTACTCAGCTAAGGGCGTCCCACTCCACCCTCATGGTTGCACTGTTTTCCCGGGCGGTCATCCATAGAACAGGTCCTTACGGAGAGGCACTCGAGAAACCGCTCGAGCCCCCTTAAAGGCCACAAGTACAACATCATAATAAGAGAAGGGAAAACAGCGTATCATATATAATCTCATCATGTTCATTGATTAGAGTTGAGCAATAGCATAAAGCTAAACAATAATAATCCAACCCAAATAGGTAAACAAGGACATGGATAACAAAAGCTAGTCAATCCTTAAGTATAAATGTGTAATGCGGGAGGTGAATTAAAGAATGAATAGGACAGAGATAGGTCAAAGGACACTTGCCTCCACCAACCGACTGCTGCTCAGGGGCTTCTCCTGCGAGTTCTTCGGGCTCTTCAACCGGATCGTTCTCTATGCGATTGCAAGCATACATATGTCCATCCATTCAAATTAGGAAACAAACAGTACACCATACAAGAGAACAAATAAAGTAAATATGCATAGAATATCACATACGATGATGAATTTACCGTGGTTAGAAAGAGACGGGGAAAGGTCTCGCGAGAGTTAAAGCTTATGCCCGAGACGCACTACGGGTAGACGAACAACTAAATGCTACGTGCTCCAGGTCTACTTAGCTTCAATGATAAGAATTAGCTACATGCACTAATGTAAACGTGACCACTTTTAGTAGATTAACATTGAATGAGATAGACGATTAGCTATACAAATTAACCAACGTAACCAATTTCCAAATTGAGACTCCTATCTTATTAATATAAACAACGTGATTAGCGCGCATAAGATACCGGGGGGGGGGGGTAGACAGGGGCTAGGGGGTAGACGATCGTGTCGCGAGCGCGGCAGGGCGCTATGCGTCGCGTCGCGAGCACGACGAGCTACGCCAGAACGCTGCGCGAACACGCGCACGCGCAAAGCCATGCTTAACGTGCCGCGAACGAGTCGCGCACGCGTCGGGGGCCGTGCGCTGGGCCGAGCTCGAGGCCACGCCGAGGGCCGTCGCGACGCGAGCAAGGCACGGCGGGGCAAGCGGGCAAGCACGCCGGGGCAAGCGGGCACGGGCGAGCGAGGACACGGTCGGTCACCACGTCGTGGCGGGGACGGAGGCGGGTTCGCCGGGGGACGGCCGAACGCGGGGCGGGGCGGTTGAGCCGGGGGGGGGGCGGCCGAGCCGGGGCACGGCGGGGCCGAGCCGGGGCACGGCGGGGCTGAGCCGGGGCGGGGAACGCCGGGGCGGGGGCGGCCGAGGCCGGGCGCGGGGCGGTTGAGCCGAGGGGGGGCGGCCGAGCTCGCCGGGAGGCAGGCGGCCGAGCCGGGGCGGGCGGCGCGGGGTGGCCGAGCGCGGCCGAGCCGAAGGCAGCCGGGGTCAGGGCCGAGGAGGGCGGCGCGGGCGACCGGAGGGCGGGGTCGGGGGCGGCCGAGGCCGGGGTGGCCGAGCGCGGGGCGGCCGAGCTCGCCGGGCCCGGGTTCGAGCGCGCCCATGGCGCGGGGAGAGCGCCGGAGGGAGGGGAGGGAGGAGGGAGGGGGAGGGGAGGAGGGAGGAGGAGGGGAGGAGGGAGGGCCTCACCGGAGGGGGAGGACGGCGGCGGCGCGGGGGGGGGGGGGGAGGGGCGGCGGCGGCGCTAGGGCAGGGGGAGGCGGCGTCGGTTAGGGTTAGGGAGAGGGAGAGAGATTTTGGAAAAAGAAAAGAGAGAAAAAAGAAAAAAAGGAAGGGGGGGGGGGGTTGGGCCGGCTGGGCCCAAAGGAGGGGGAGGGGGGCACGCGGCTGGGCCGCCAGGCCGGCCCACGGCGGGGGAGGGGCGGCTGGGCCAAAAGGGGAGAAGGGAGGGGAGAGAGAAAAGAAAAGGCTTTTCTTTTTCTAAAATCTATTTTCCTCTAGATGAATCCATTCACATTTTTAAACAATCAAAAGGTATGCATGGTTCGGCATGGTGCATCACACAAAATAAAATATTTTAGGGTTTTGCTTTACATGGGACCTCAAGCCGAATCCCGCTATACTTTGGAAAAGATCAAGGTTTAGCGAGGGGAAAAGGGAAAAGGAAAGGGTAACGCCTGAATTTGGTGAGAGAAAAGAAGAAAAAATTCTACCCCCAAATTCAGGGCGTTACAACACGTTAGCACACTGCTACACCCCCCCGTTGTACACCTAAACCCTCTCCTTACGTCTATAAAAGGAAGGTCCAGGGCCCTCGTACGAGAAGGTGGCCGTGTGGGAGAACGGGCTGACGCGCAGTCTCACGCTCTCTCTTTCTCCCTCGCGAACGCTTGTAACCCCCTACTGCAAGCGCATCCGCCCTGGGCGCAGGACAACACGAGGTCGCAGGTTCCCCTTACTGTTTTCTCCCCTTGTGTCTCCGTCTCGCACCGACCCATCTGGGCTGGGACACGCAGCAACAATTTACTCGTCGGTCCAGGGACCCCCCCCAGGGTCGAAACGCCGACAGTTGGCGCGCCAGGTAGGGGCCTGCTGCGCGTTGACGAACAGCTTCCCATCAAGCTCCAGATGGGGAGTCTCCAGCAACCTTTCCAACCCGGGACGAAGCTCCATTTCGGGAGTCTCGAGTTCATGTCCCTCAACGGCAGCTACGACATGATACTCCTTCCTCCGCCGTGCGACAACGACAATGGCGGCCATCGGCCCACCTGCCGGCGGCAGAATCGACGACGTCTTTCCCGCGCGATGGGAGAACAACATCCGGGTTTGTCCCGCCACCTTCCCCGTCGACGAGGAAGGAGGCGGGGCAATCATGGCCAAGCAGGAGGCGGCACCTCGTCGGCTGTCGAGTGAGTCGACGATGCCGGCGCCCCAGCGGGGGACACGTCGGGCGTTGACCTCGCGTCTGAGACGAAGACGAGCGTCGTTTCCCCGCAACACACCAACCCCAAGCAAACGGGCGATGCCAGTGCGCTCGCGAAGGACTTGCTGAGCGTTAGCCTTGTACCTGAGATAACAGTGCAGTCCGTCCCTGACGCGACTTTGTCACCATCCGTCGATCAAGAGGTACCGTCCGTTTCCCATCCTGTACCTTTTAGATTCAGCTTCGACCCACCAAGCAACCCCCGCTTCGGTGGACGCTTTCATAAAGGCATATCCTAACCTTCCGGGGTATCATATGTGGTCAACCTGGGACCGATTGACGGCCGTCTCGACCTACGGGCCCCCGGGTTCCGAGGAAGATGACGAGCCCGACTCTGGTTGGGATTTCTCCGGGCTCGATAACCCCAGTGCCATGCGGGACTTCATGACCGCATGCGACCGCTGCCTCTCCGATTGTTCCGATGATAGTCACAGCCTCGGAGACGAGGACTGTGGCCCAAGTCGCGAATGTTTCCACGTCGATCTAGGGGGTCTCAACGAAGGCAACCACCTTGGTATGCCAGAGGACGGTGATCCCCCTAGGCCTGCGCCTCGCGTTGACATCCTTCGGGAGCTAGCTGTGGTCCCAGTCCCTGCGGGGGGTCAGGACACACAGCTCGAGCAAATCCGCGAGATGCAGGCCAGGCTCGACGAGGAAGTAGGACAACTTGTGTAGCTCCGGCATAATATCGGGCAGGAGCGGGTAGGCCGAGCACCGGCCAGAGAAGCGCGTCATCCGGCCCAAGACGTCCAGCACCACATCACCGATGATGCCAGGGCAAGGCTGCCCCCGGCTTCCAGTGGGGTCGGCCAGAACCTGGCTGCAGCAGCAATACTACTCCGAGCGATGCTGGAACCATCCACCACCGAGGGGCGGCGTATCTAGGGAGAGCTCAAAAATCTCCTGGAGGACGCCGCGGTCCGACGGGCCGAAAGCTCTGCCTCCCGAAGGCAGGGATACCCCCCGGAGCATCGTGCCGTGACTTCTCGATTCATGCGAGAAGCCTCGATCCACACCGGGCGCACGCGGGACACAGCGCCTGCGGCCCCGGGCCGCCTCGGCAACGAGCACCATCGCCACGACCGTCGAGCCCACCTCGACAAGAAGGTGCGCCGAGGCTACCACCCCAGGCATGGGGGACGCTACGACAGCGAGGAGGATCGGAGCCCTTCGCCCGAACCACCTGGTCCGCAAGCTTTCAGCCGGGCCATACGACGGGCACCGTTCCCGACCCGGTTCCGGGCCCCGACTACCATCACCAAGTACTCGGGGGAGACGAGGCGGAACTGTGGCTCGCGGACTACCGGCTGGCCTGCCAGCTGGGTGGAACGGACAATGACAACGTCATCATCCGCAACCTCCCCCTGTTCCTCTCCGACACCGCCCGAGCCTAGCTGGAGCATCTGCCTCCTGCGCAGATCTCCAACTGGGACGACCTAGTCAAAGCCTTCGCCGGCAACTTCCAGGGCACATACGTGTGCCCTGGGAACTCTTGGGATCTTCGAAGCTGCCGCCAGCAGCCGGGAGAATCCCTGCGAGATTACATCCGACGATTCTCAAAGCAGCGCATCGAGCTGCCCAACATCACCGACTCAGATGTCATCGGCACGTACCTCGCTGGCACCACCTGCCGCGACCTGGTGAGCAAGCTGGGACGCAAGACTCCCACCAGGGCGAGTGAGCTGATGGACATCGCCACCAAGTTCGCCTCTGGCCAGGAGGCGGTCGAGGCCATCTTCCGGAAGGACAAGCAGCCTCAGGGGCGCCAGCCGGATGACGTCCCCGAGGCATCCGCTCAGCGTGGCGCGAAGAAGAAGGGCAAGAAGAAGTCACAAGCGAAACGCGACGCCGCCGACGTAGACCTTGTCGCCGCCGCCGAGCACAAGAACCCTCGGAAGCCTCCTGGAGGCGCCAACTTGTTCGACAAGATGCTCAAGGAGTCGTGCCCTTATCATCAGGCTCCCGTCAAGCACACCCTTGAGGAGTGCGTCATGCTTCGGCGCTACTTCCACAAGCCCGGGCCACAGGCGGAAGGTGGCAGAGCCCCCAACAATGACAAGAAGGAAGCCCACAAGGCAGAGGAGTTCCCCAAGGTCCATGACTGCTTCATGATCTACAGTGGGCAAGTGGCGAACGCCTCGGCTCGGCACTGCAAGCAAGAGCGCCGGGAGGTCTGCTCGGTGAAGGTGGCGGCGCCAGTCTACCTAGACTGGTCCGACAAGCCCATCACCTTCGACCAAGGCGACCACCCCGACCGCGTGCCGAGACCGGGGAGGTACCCGCTCGTTGTTGATCCCGTCATCGGCAACGTCAGGCTTACCAAGGTCCTCATGGACGGAGGCAGCAGCCTCAACATCATCTACGCCGACACCCTCAGGCTCCTGCAGATCGATCTGTCCTCGATCCGGGCCAGTGCGGCGCCCTTTCACGGGATCATTCCCGAGAAGCGCGTCCAGCCCCTTGGACAACTCAATCTGCCCGTCTGCTTCGGGACTCGCTCCAACTTCCGAAAGGAAACACTCATGTTCGAGGTGGTCGGGTTCCGAAGAACCTACCACGCAGTGCTGGGGAGACCATGCTACGCCAAGTTCATGGCCGTCCCCAACTACACCTACATCAAGCTCAAGATGCCGGGCCCCAACGGGGTCATCACCGTCGGCCCCACGTACCGACACACGTACGAATGCGACGTGGAGTGCGTGGAGTACGCCGAGGCCCTCGCCGAATCCGAGGCCCTCATCGCCGATAGGGAGAGCCTCTCTAAGGAGGCGCCAGATGCGAAGCGCCACGCCGGCAACTTCGAACCAGCAGAGGCGGTTAAGTCCGTCCCTCTTGACCCCAGCAACGACACCTCCAAGCAAATCCGGATCGGCTCCGAGCTCGACCCCAAATAGGAAGCAGTGCTCATCGACTTTCTCCGCGCAAACGCCGAGGTTTTCGCGTGGAGTCCCTCGGACATGCCTGGCATACCGAGGGAAGTCGCCGAGCACTCACTGGATATCCGAGCTGGAGCCCGACCCGTGAAGCAGCCTGTAACACCCCAGGTGTTTATACTCCGCTCGACAATGAGTACGGATTTAAGCACGTGATCAGTGGATAAAACAGATTTTAAATTTTAATTATCTTCGCCTATTGCGATTTTGATATCGCATCTATTTCATCTGTCGCGTGTGCGACGTCGTTTTTATTTTTTTTATCTGTCCGGGCTCTTCCTAAATTTTCGTGATGTTCGGAACCTAGCTGTTCCGAAAATCGGTGCGTCCGATGATTAATTAAAATTCATCGCTCGCGCGAATATGAAATTCGGAAGCCCGACTCACTCGGACGATTTTTATCCCGAACAAATTCATTTAAACTCGACAACTAAAATGTCGGGGGAAAATAATCTGTATCGCACGATGTCTGAGAAAAATCGTGCGCGAGATTATGACCCAGTTTATTCTTCAGCACGTGTTGTGGCGACGAAATCACGTATGCCTTAGCGGATCTGGTGTCGGCTTATGTCGGTCGAATTTCGCCGAACGAACTATCAGTGCCAAAATCAGTTAATTTCGGTCTGTCGCTTCTTGCCCGGATCCGAATCTTCGGATATAAGTGATTAGCGATTAATTTGGTTCGCTAAATCCGAAGCATGTTATATGTATTCGTGTAGCGCATCGATTCTTTATTCAGTACTAAAAATCGGGACTTAAAAATACTTATGATTTCTGAAAAAAAACAAAATAAAAAAAAACAGTCGGCCCTATCCTCCACGCCGCTTGCTAGGGCATTTTTCTTCCTCAACTTTATCCTATGGTCAGTACGGCAGCTACGTATCCTTATCTCTTCTCCAGCCGTGATATTCCTGCACTTGGCTGTTCTTCTTTCTTCCCCCATCGGCATTCTTCCTGGCCGAATTTGGCCCCTGGGCTCCTTCCGTTCCTGCTCCAGCTCCGGTGCCGCAGAGCTCCCGCGCGCGCGAGTCCCTCTGGTGGCTGTCACGCTGGTCGCTCGTCCCTGCTCGACCGCGCGCTGTGTGCCCAGCTGAGCGGCTTCTCCACGTGTGTCTCTTTCTCCTGTCCCCTCCCATGGTGCTCGCCCCTCCCTGCTCGCTCTCCGGCGCCGCGCAGCGCGGCTCGGCCGACGGCATGGATAGTCTCTGCGTCGCGCGCTCTGCTCCCTGCGCGCCCATCTTTCTCCCTCTCTGCTGCCGCTCGCCATGGACGCTCCCAGTGGCCCTTCCTCTACCTCCCGCAGCTCCCAGCCGTGGCGTTCTCCCTGCTAGTGCCGCGTCGTCCTCTACTCGCAGCTCCCGTGGCACGCGCCTCTGCTCGGCGTCCTTCCTCCCTCTATCTCTGGCGTTCGGCATCTCAGCCATGGCCGGCTGGACCTGCATCCTTACGTGTGCTTTGGTAGCCCCATCGATTTCGGTGGAGCTCCTGTGCGCGCGCTGTTCCTGCTCGCCGAGCGGTTCTTTGCCCTGCGCGCCGTGCTCCCTGCTCTCCCTGTGCGGCTCCCCAAGTACGGTGCCTAGCTGTGCTCGCGAGCATCTCCTCCACGCGTCTTGCTCGCTCTCTGCCTGTTCCCATGGTGTCCCAGTCCCCAAGCCGCGCCTGAGCGCCCTGTCTCGCTTCCCTGCGCTCGGCCTCCTGCGCATCTCCAATGGCGCGGGTCCTTCTCTCCCCTACACGCTCTGCCCTCCGTCTGCTGCGTGCTGAGCGCCCAGCCGGAGCTCCCATGGCCGCCGTGCCCTGCGCGCTTGGTCCTGTTCGCTTCTGATATGCGCGCCTAGCTAGCGTCCCTGCGCGCGCATCCTCCCGCACAGTCCCCAGCGCCACCGGCCAACCTCGCCGGCCGAGCTCTCTCCTTGCTCGCCGTCAATTTCCCGGCTCGCTGTGGTTGTCGCTGCTCCCAGTCGCCTCCATGGTGCGCTCGCCTCGGCCACCGTCGTCGGCCGCCATTCGCAGCAACGTCAACCCGCTCGAACCCCGCCTTTGGCTCGGCTCACGTATGCACGCAGGACGCGTTCGCCGTTAGGTCCTGTGTCGTTAGACTCGACGGCTATGGTCGCTATCGCGCGCGCTTGTCCCTGATGCATATCACACAGCATTCGGATCTCGTCAATTGACTCCCGCCATCTGTCGTGCTGTGTACTGGCGTTCCCTCACGGCAGACCACGCCGTCGTCTCACCTTGTTCGCTTCGCTACAGCACCATCGTTATCTGCCAGCTCCAATCACCAGCCGTTCCTAGTATTTTTCCCCAACACCGAGCCTTTCTGATCTCGTCGTTCGTCGATGCAATTTATGTGTGCGGATGAAGAAAACGAAGCCAGTATACAAAGCTCGCGGGTGTTCAGCTGGACGTCGTCGTTGTTCCGTACGTCAGCAAGAAATTCCAAGAAGTGGAGGAAGACGAAGCAGCAGCGTGATATTCCCCAAAGTGCTCGACACAGGAGCTGAATCAGAATCCTGAATCAGAATCCTTGCCGTGTTCGCGGATAACGCGTCAGATTTAGAACGGTAAGCTGATGAATTGTTCAGAATAGTTCAATCGATGAATAAATAAATGTGCTAGTGCGATGTTCATTAAGGTGCTCGATAAATTGCGTGAGTCACGAAACTCTCGTCGACTCCGCGGTTTTTGCGATTATCGAGCCAGATTCGGTTATAGCGAGTTATTTCGCTATTTCGGTCACTTAGCTGAATTAGTGGATCGAGTAGAATTTTGGTAGGCGTGTGTGATGATAAAATATTTTAATCACTTCTATAGATGTATGTATAATTACAATAAAGAAATATTTAATTAATTGTTGATATGTAAAATATGTGGGGAGAGAAATAAAATTAAATTAGTTCTTTATGAGCGATGTAGTATAATCTATAAAACGAGTGATAAGTTTAGAAGTTAAACAATTAGCTGATAAGTTGTGTATAGGCTAGATGTATTAAATGTGTATGGTTTTTGTTTCATGATGTTTGTGTTAGTTTTAGTTAATCTAGAGAAGCACAATTATTACGCTTAGTCGTACGCTGATAACTAGTGTTTCCGTATAAGATAGTTTAACGCCTCGTTGCTAGGTGTTTTAATCCGCTATCGCATAACACTATTTAGGTTTGTAACATTTCCGTCGATATGCATTCATGTGCATAATGCATCCCATTCAGGTACGTTAATTAAGCACGGGCTACTCCGCATGGTGAAGCTGAAGGGCGAACGCAAGGATGGATGACGTGACAAGTGCCGAGATAAAGAATGGTCGTCAAGTGCTCATCGCCTAACAAACACTAACCTAGTGTTACTCAGGCAAGCCCCGGTGCATTTGCCACCTTCCTTGATGTTTTAAAATTTTTCTCACCTTGTTTGATGCATTAGGTGATAGGAGTTGATTGCTAAAACAATTCCTGCATCACCTTCCTTGAATTTGATTACCTTCCTTAATCACCCATTTTACAAAAGATTTTTGGATGCTTAGCCTTGCTTTAGTAAAACAAAATGTTTTGTTTTACAAAAGATGATGTGGCAAAAGTGGTTGGGATGTTTTTGAAACCAAAACTTGATGGTGGATCCATCATGGCCATGATGGGTCCAACATCAGAAAAGATGTACCTCTGCCAGGTACCAACCTTTGGGGTTAAATGATTAAGCTGAGACCGGGCGGGTGACTTGCACGAGAAAGAGAGTCTCGGTGTAGTGTCTCCGTCTGAGTCGATTAAGGGCCGTCTCGATGTAAGCCTGCTGACCGAGGACCCTTTAACTGGTCACATGCCTCGTCATGGGTAAGCTTTGCCTCGGGTGGACTAAGGCCAGAATAAGATAACACGAAATGGGCGTGGAGCGGTGGCGAGAGTAGTGTGTACCCTCCGTGGCAAGAGGCTGGACGGTGGTGTATCTGTGCTCTCGGTTTGCGTGAACCTGATCTGGTCTTAAGAAACTCGGTGGCGGGTTGACATATGCAAGGGTTAAGTGCTACATATGTCGTGTGATCGGAGATCCTCAGCTGAGTATAATCGATTCGGATCGCCGTACCTCCGCGGTTATGGAGACTTGGCCACTGACTTACACGTAGCAATCCAGTGAAGATGAAGGGTTGATAAGAAATTGGCTAGTGCAGGACAAGTGCTTGAACTAGGGTAGACAGAACTCTAGATGCAGGTAACTTTACTTAACCTGATAAGTAAAAATGGATTTTTAAGGATCCACTTATAGTAAGCTTTTCTGCAAAACAGAGTCCTTGATTCTTGATAAGCCTTTCCTTGACTCCCTTATAACCAGCATACCCTTGAGAGTCTTTTCTTTAGTCGGGTAAGTCTTGCTGAGTAATTCCGTACTCAGGGTTTTATTCCCTGTTGTTTTTCAGGTTCTAACCTTGTGTTGCTGTGATGGTGTTAAGTGCCGGTGGGCTCGGCCTTCTTATAAGTCTAAGTACTCCTTCTATACTCCTTATTGAGGATGGTCATTTGAGCTAGCATATATTTCAACTTATACTTTTGTAATCACTCCGATAAATAATATAAAATTTTTGTAACTTGTAAAATTTGGTAATAGTATTTCCGCTGCAAAAATATTGGTGTGTGTGATTTGTGTTACTTAATCCCGCGGTTCTGGTTGAAAGTGGTTTATCCGATGTCCTTGGGGCAATCGGACAGATCCTGTTGAGTTATCTGGTGCACATGCATAGCCGTCTAAGGTCTTTGGGACAAGGACAGGTGCATGTGGGCCCAACATCACTTCTATAGATGTATGTATAATTATGATAAAGAAATATTTAATTAATTGTTGATATGTAAAATATGTGGGGAGAGAAATAAAATTAAATTAGTTCTTTATGAGCGATGTAGTATAATCTATAAAACGAGTGATAAGTTTAGAAGTTAAACAATTAGCTGATAAGTTGTGTATAGGCTAGCTGTATTAAATGTGTATGGTTTTTGTTTCATGATGTTTGTGTTAGTTTTAGTTAATCTAGAGAAGCACAATTATTACGCTTAGTCGTACGCTGATAACTAGTGTTTCCGTATAAGATAGTTTAACACCTCGTTGCTAGGTGTTTTAATCCGCTATCGCATAACACTATTTAGGTTTGTAACATTTCCGTCGATATGCATTCATGTGCATAATGCATCCCATTCAGGTACGTTAATTAAGCACGGGCTACTTGTAACACCCCTGGTGTTACTATAACTAAAACTTGAGCATGGCATCATGATCATGGGCATTGCATATGTTTGACACACCTAGAGTGCATTCACTAGGCAAAAATTTCAAACAAGTTGTATTGTTTCAAAGTTTTACAAATAGGACCCTGGTTAAAGAACTTAACTCTAAATAGTGATTAAAGGGGTAAAACTTAACCCAAGTTGAGAAAAACCTTAGGGCTTTTGAGAAAAGTCATAAAATATCCTCAAACACTAAGTTGAATCACATTTATACCCCTGGAATACCAGAAACCCTAATTGGAACCCTGGGAAACCCTAAAACCAAACCCTAGGGACCTAAGTGCAAAATTAGTCCACTTTTGGGCTAAAGTGCAAAAATCAAGTCAAATAAGTGTTTTAAGTCAATTGGATCACAAATATGTGGATTTGAAGGCCAAACCCTAAGTTTTGGACTTAAATGCAAAATGGACCTCATTTGAGTTTTGTTCTAAGTCTGAAAAACAGTGAATGGGCTCAACTTTGGGGCTTTGTAACTTACAAAGTATAGGGTTTTTACCCTAGGTCGCCACATCAAAGTTGAAGACCCATTATAGGAGAACAACTTTGCTAAAGAGTGCAAGCATAGTTGTTATGAGAAATTTGGAGAAAAACCCAGTCCAAAACTGGCTGTCAGACTGTTTGAAGTTGAATTTCAGAGTTACAGTGCTATAGGGTGAACTTCGAGCTCGATTTTGACTTGGATCCAGTGCTCAACTCAGCTTGATCCCTATAATCGAATTGTAGCTGGTATGTAGCACTACAACTTTGATGCAGTGACTTGGGGGTGTTGCCATAGGATTTTGGAAGAAAATTGACCCAGAACATTGACTGTCAGGTGTTCTGATGAAGGTGTTCTGATGGTACAGTAACGACATAAACTGAAGAAGATCCCTTCGTGCTCATCGCCGGTAGCCGCCGCCGTTGATCACGGTTCATCACGATTCGTGCTCCGTGGTCCTTGGATAAGCGTCGCTCGGTAAAGATCTTTACCGCCGGTGAGCTGGCCACCACTCCGACGACCCCCCTGGCTTCCTTCTGCTTTGCGGCTGGCGATAAGTTCGCCGTCGACCGCCGCTGCCCGACCGTGCGCCGCGTGGCCTAGCCGGTTCATAGCACCGCCGTAACATCCTACGACTGTCCCATCATCACCGAGAGAGAGTTGCCACGGCGGTGAACACGTATTCACCGCGGCCAGCACTTCTTCCTTACCTCCGGCCGCCGCGCGTCCTCCTCAAATTCGTGGCCACCGCTTTGCCCTTCTATAAATTGAGGGCCAGGCCGGTTGCGCCATGTATTTTACTAGCTATCGCACCCGCTCCCACACTCGATCGTCCACCAGCTCGCCTGAATTTCGCGTTTCCCCCAATTCGGTTCTCCGCCGCCGTAGAAGTAAGCTCACCGTGGTCAGCCCTCCACAGGTCAGCCCCGGTCCTCTGCTACTTCGTTTGAGTACCCTCCCACCTCCGTGATGCTTGCCGAGCCATTGAATTGAGCTAAAGGCTCTCGGGTCGCCGGGAACACGATCATGTTGCCGTTGTGCTTACGGCCACCGTGGCCGGAGCTCCCTAGTCCACCGATAGTGTAATTTAGTTGGGGAAAACGTTCATAGGGGCTCGAATTTGGGCTTAGCCGAAGATTAGCACCGGTCTTAGCCTCAATCGGCCGGCGTAGCTGCTCGCCGGAGCACGGCCACGCTTGAATGCCGTCAAGGACTTTTAATCGCGAATTGATAGAAACCGGAGGGTCTTTTTGTGAAGTGTCAGCGACATAGAAGAACAGTAAACGAACCTATCTCCAGTTAAGCAAAACACCGAGGGCCTCTGCGCAAAGTTGCCTCGCGGGCGCGGGCGCGCGCGTGAATCCGCTCGGGTTTGGGCCGGCGCCCGGCTGGACCTGAATCGGCCCAGTACTGTTTAAAAGTTTTTCCTTTTCTTTTTCAGTGGAGCTTTAGAAATCTGTAGAAAATTATAGAAAAATCCTAAAAATATGAGACTAATTTTCCTAGGCTTGTTAATTTCCCTAGAATTTAATAAAAATAAACTCCTGATTTTTAGATCAAATAGGGAATATAGGGTATTTAAAATAGCCTAAACCATTGGTTCTGGATTTTTAGAAAATAAATAATAAGTCCAAAATTTCTCAAACTTTTTATGTGAACTTTTCACATTATTTAGAAGCCATGGGTAGAGTTTGGTTTGATTTGGACCATATTTGATCACTAAACCCAAAACCACCCCTCCCCTGCTCCATGAACTCCTTTACTGACTCCGGAAACCCTAGGTTCTCGGAGTACCGTGAAGGAAAGTTGTGCTCAAGACATAAATAATAAGTTTATGTTATCTTTGCATCCTCATGAGCATTCCATGACATCCATTCTTATGCATGTATATGGTTATATTAGAGCAAGAAGAAGAAGAAGTTTCTGAAGAGGGGATACCACCCACCTCTGATCCTCAAGCAGACAACTGCTTTTATTTCGATATCTGTGGATCCGAGCAGGACACCTCTGATAACAAAGGCAAGCCCCGGTGCATTTGCCACTTTCCTTGATGTTTTTAAAATCTTTCTCACTTGCTTGCTGCATTAGGTGATAGGAGTTGATTGATTAAACACTTCCTGCATTACCTTCCTTGATATTGATTACCCTCCTTGAAATCCTATTTTTACAAAAAGGTTTTACTTTGCTTAGTATTGCTTTAGAAAAACAAAAGGATTTGTTTTACAAAAGATGTTTGACAAAGTGGGAGGGTTGTTTTCGAAAATAAAACTTGATGGTGGATCCATCATGGCCATGATGGGTCCAACATCGGAAAAGATGTACCTCTGTCAGGTACCAAGTTTTTGGGTTGAAAAGATTAAGCTGAGACCGGGCGGGTGACTTGCACGAGAAAGAGAGTCTCGGTGTAGTGTCTCCGTCTGAGTCGATTAAGGACCGTCTCGATGTAGGCTTGATGATCGAGGACCCTTTAACTGGTCACATGCCTCGTCATGGGTAAGCCTTGCCTCGGGCAGACTAAGGCCGGAATAAGATAACACGAAATGGGCGTGGAGCGGTGGCGAGAGTAGCGTGTACCCTCCGTGGCAAGAGGCCGGACGGTGGTGTATCTGTGCTCTCGGTTTGCGTGAACCTGATCCGGTCTTAAGAACCCCGGTGGCGGGTTGACATATGCAAGGGTTAAGTGCTACATATGTCGTGTGATTGGAGATCCTCAGCTGAGTATAATCGATTCGGATCGCCG
The DNA here is from genome assembly GCA_029449295.1 of Zea luxurians. Classification (NCBI taxonomy): domain Eukaryota; kingdom Viridiplantae; phylum Streptophyta; class Magnoliopsida; order Poales; family Poaceae; genus Zea; species Zea luxurians. The sequence goes on from JAOPSE010000102.1 coordinate 5,783,039, forward strand.
TACCTTCGCGGTTATGAAGACTTGGTCACTGACCTACACGTAGCATTCCACTAAAGATGATGGGTTTTTGTTAAAGAAATTGGCTAGTGCAGGACCAGTGATTGAACTAGGGTAGAAAGAACTCTAGTGCAGGTAATTTTACCTAACTTGACAAATAAAATTTGGATTTTTAAGGATCCACTTTAGTAAGCATTTCTGCAAAACAGAGTCTTTGCTTATTGAGAAACCTTACCTTGACTCCCATATAACCAGCATACCCTTGAGAGTCTTTTCCTTAGTCGGGTAAGACTTGCTGAGTAATTCCATACTCAGGGTTTATCCCTTTGTTGTTTTTAGGTGGGGAAGTAGCAGATTTTTGCTGCTTCTGTGCTAAGGTGGTTCCCAAAGATGAAAACCAAGACTGAAGTGTGGGAGGACTCGGTCCTCCATCTAGGATCTTTTGTTTATAGCCTTTCGGGAGAGGTTTGTGTCTCCCTGGTTTGTATAATTATTACTTCTATGCACTCGCTTTTAGACTGGTCTGTAATAATATAACTCAAGCTTACTTTTGAAATAAATGTAAGTTTATGTAATTCGCTTCCGCATATCTTCATCTCCGATGATCTGTATTGTCTGCAAGACGGGTGAAACGTTCCTGGTGAGGTAAGGAAAGATACCGAGCTTGTCGAGTAACTTAGGAACATCTACAGGGTGTCTGATGTCTGTTAGACAAGGACAACTGTAGGTGGGCCTGATTACTTGGGAGGTTCCGTCACACTACTCCGCATGGTGAAGCTGAAGGGCGAACGCAAGGATGGATGACGTGACAAGTGTCGAGATAAAGAATGGTCGTCAAGTGCTCATCGCCTAACAAACACTAACCTAGTGTTACTCAGGAAAGCCCCGGTGCATTTGCCACCTTCCTTGATGTTTTAAAATTTTTCTCACCTTGTTTGATGCATTAGGTGATAGGAGTTGATTGCTAAAACAATTCCTGCATCACCTTCCTTGAATTTGATTACCTTCCTTAATCACCCGTTTTACAAAAGATTTTTGGATGCTTAGCCTTGCTTTAGTAAAACAAAATGTTTTGTTTTACAAAAGATGATGTGGCAAAAGTGGTTGGGATGTTTTTGAAACCAAAACTTGATGGTGGATCCATCATGGCCATGATGGGTCCAACATCAGAAAAGATGTACCTCTGTCAGGTACCAACCTTTGGGGTTAAATGATTAAGCTGAGACCGGGCGGGTGACTTGCACGAGAAAGAGAGTCTCGGTGTAGTGTCTCCGTCTGAGTCGATTAAGGGCCGTCTCGATGTAAGCCTGCTGACCGAGGACCCTTTAACTGGTCACATGCCTCGTCATGGGTAAGCTTTGCCTCGGGTGGACTAAGGCCAGAATAAGATAACACGAAATGGGCGTGGAGCGGTGGCGAGAGTAGTGTGTACCCTCTGTGGCAAGAGGCTGGACGGTGGTGTATCTGTGCTCTCAGTTTGCGTGAACCTGATCTGGTCTTAAGAAACTCGGTGGCGGGTTGACATATGCAAGGGTTAAGTGCTACATATGTCGTGTGATCGGAGATCCTCAGCTGAGTATAATCGATTCGGATCGCCGTACCTCCGCGGTTATGGAGACTTGGCCACTGACTTACACGTAGCAATCCAGTGAAGATGAAGGGTTGATAAGAAATTGGCTAGTGCAGGACAAGTGCTTGAACTAGGGTAGACAGAACTCTAGATGCAGGTAACTTTACTTAACCTGATAAGTAAAAATGGATTTTTAAGGATCCACTCATAGTAAGCTTTTCTGCAAAACAGAGTCCTTGATTCTTGATAAGCCTTTCCTTGACTCCCTTATAACCAGCATACCCTTGAGAGTCTTTTCTTTAGTCGGGTAAGTCTTGCTGAGTAATTCCATACTCAGGGTTTTATTCCCTGTTGTTTTTCAGGTTCTAACCTTGTGTTGCTGTGATGGTGTTAAGTGCCGGTGGGCTCGGCCTTCTTATAAGTCTAAGTACTCCTTCTATACTCCTTATTGAGGATGGTCATTTGAGCTAGCATATATTTCAACTTATACTTTTGTAATCACTCCGATAAATAATATAAAATTTTTGTAACTTGTAAAATTTGGTAATAGTATTTCCGCTGTAAAAATATTGGTGTGTGTGATTTGTGTTACTTAATCCCGTGGTTCTGGTTGAAAGTGGTTTATCCGATGTCCTTGGGGCAATCGGACAGATCCTGTTGAGTTATCTGGTGCACATGCATGGCCGTCTGAGGTCTTTGGGACAAGGACGGGTGCATGTGGGCCCAATAACTTGGAGGTTCTGCCACAGGCTGGTATCGGAGCTGGATTAAGTATATACAGTCACATACATATTTTCAAAACAAAAGTTTTGGTTTTGAAAAACCTATTTTCAACTAAAAACATTGTTTGATTTTGAAAAACAGTTTTGAAAAACTATAATGCTAGCGACATCCTCTATTAAGCCCTAAATTAAGGACTATTAGGTGGCTTATTTGAAAATCATAACCCACAACCGGGTGGGTATTGCATACATGTGTATTGTTAATTTTGAGGCCATTCAGTTTTGAATGGATCGACGCTCAGGTAAGGTGAGTTGTGAGAGCATGACCGAACAACCGTCGGTCTAGGGGAGTGCTTAAATGTGGCGCCTGACTATATACATGTTCTACATATGTATATATGAAGGCTGCGATGTGGAGTATTTACTTTTCCAGGATTCAGTACCCCATGGATGTGTATGGGTATACAGACATGGGAATACTGAGAAGTATAATGTACTTGTACCGACGCACCTACGCTCAGGTAAGAAGGTGAGTTACCATAATGAGTTGCCCTATGGTTAAAGTGTGGCAACGGCGCCTATGCGTGGCTCGGCGCTTAATGATGAGCTGGCCTCCATATAGAAATATATGGAGTATAAACTGTGATAAACTGTCATGTGTGACTTGCATCATTGGGAAATTGGGCTGCAATGGATTTTCTGCAGGTACACTAACCTCGAAAACGTATGTGTAGTGACGACTAGCAAAATACCGTGAGAATCGTACGTATGCCACCGAGATAGAACACTATTGCCACAGTATGTTGGCAAAATCAGTGAGGACGAATAGGACGAGCATGCATCCTGATTGTTGCATTATGTTTGTCACCTATACACCCAAGATGCTTCTCTCGCCTCTATTCCAGTAACTATTGATTGTAGATAATGTGGTGTAATGTTGAATTATGAACTTCTATGAAATAGTTGTCCTCCATTCTTTAGGTAATCTGTTTAGGTGTATATGTATTTTTCCCTAGTGCTTGATGTGTCGATAGAAGGTTAGTGACTTGTTTTGCCTAAACCCAAAATTAGGCCATGTTCTTAGTTGGTGAACCATGACCTAAGGTTGATTTTTCCGTTATCACTCCATGACAAAGCCCATACAAATAAATGCCTAGATAATTTCCTTATTGGACATAAATTGTACCCAAGCTTAAAACAAGAATCTCGAGTCATGTCTCCATCCTAAACCATATCCTTATTCAGTTGGTGTAAGCTGATGTCCCTTAACCAGTTCGCCTGTTCTTAAGGATCGCCATGTTGAATTATCAACCTAACCTAGGAAAAGTATGTCCGATCATTTTCTTGAGTTAGATGCCTTTAGTTTCCCCATATCTATCAAAGGCATACCAACTTAATCTTATGTTTGTTTTCCCTCCATATCTAATCAGATACTAACCCTTGACCTTGAAATTGCTGCGATGGGCATAGAAATATGCTTGGGGCTAAAATAACAATCTCCCATCATACTCCCTCCTCAATTTATTATGGCCATGCCTTGTTCATTTCATCGGGCCATAATCTATTTGGCTATCTACTTGTAACCGTTTTGACAGGTAGAGACTCCTTGTATATTGTCGCGCGAGATTTCTTATTGGTTATGTCTGGTATTGGCGTTATGACTAAAATTGATGATACTACAATGAAACCGAGGGCCTCCTGTGGATGCACACACATGGTTGCGCTACTTGGCATCCGTTGGTATCACCGTTAGTAGTCATAATCCATTATTAGACTATATCAATATGTTATCTTTGCGCAAATTATTCTTACCACGTGAGATTCATTATTGGTGCCAGTTCGATAATGGCGTCTCGATTAATGACTTATGGTACTACGGCGAAATTGAGAGCCTCCTGTGAATGTGCACACAGGATTCTGCTGCTTGGCGCATGCTGGTATCGAAGTCTCTAGTCATGATCCATTGTGGAACTACACCGATGTGTGATCTTCCGTGGACTCCTTCTTTGAAACAATTTCTAGGTTGTTTGTCAAGTGATCAAGCAACATCTGTCATCTCCGTTGGATCAAAAGGGCATACCACTCTCATGTGTGGTCTTATTTCTTTTGATCTTGGTAGTGACTACTCATACCCGTTCCCTTTACGTCCTTTGTGTAAAGGTGAAGCCTTGGAACTTTTTAGTGTCAAGAAACAACTGACTAGCTCTCAAAATGGAGATTGACTTTCCCCTGCTGCTAAGATGCAGGAGTTTGTTCATTCGATCTCTTAATTAATCCATGTATTCCCTAACCAAGTCAGTTCATCTCGCATGAAGAAACGGATGAACAACCTAACCAAATGGATTTTTACCCAAATACATAATCTCTTGTTAGTATGAGTGAACTCTCAACCCTTGGCTTACCGATGGTACTGAGAGGACTTACCCAATGTCAAAAGTAATTTAACAAGTTGGTTTTACTAACTTGTAACTGCCCCATGAACAAAGGTTGAGTTTAGAGATTGTTTTATTGAGTTGTCTAAACTCACTTTTGTACAACCCCTCTTAAGGAAGTACTTTCAAGAATCGAGATTAAGTTGCCTAGTGACAACCTAATCATCGCTCTAGTCACGCCTCGACCGCCTCACGCGTGCTTTTCCAGCGTGTGTGATCATGTCGAGCCATGCCTAGTGCTTGATAAAATGGATTGGTTGCAAAGCCAACATCAACGGATCTCTTCGTTGATATTTTACGAGTCTTTATCATTTCTCTTGGACTTGGATTTTCTGGTTAGCCACGGGTCAACTGTAGATGTTGTTTGACATCCGCACTTGTCACGTGTGCTATGAGCTTACCGTAACCACTTGTTGGTAAACCTCTTTCTATGTGTTTTACCCAAGAGGTTGCATCTGATTCTGTTTAGGTAAAATTGCGTAATTACCGCTCGTTCAACAGACTCAGATAGTACAGTGTCATCAGAAAAAGCAAACTGCACACATGGAACCTTATGTGTTCCTCTAGCAGATATCGTCTCTATTGGTGGATATTTCTAAATTAGCTTATGGCGATACATGTTATGTCCACTAGAGAAACGACATTCTGAGACACTCGTCTTCGCTTAGGATTGCCTTACGATTATCGCTGATATGGACATGGGATTACCTGCTTCTCCACTCTTGAAAGTCTTTCGCTCCGAATCTCGGGACGAGATTCTTTTAAGGGGGAGGGCTGTAACACCCCAGGTGTTTATACTCCGCTCGACAATGAGTACGGATTTAAGCACGTGATCAGTGGATAAAACAGATTTTAAATTTTAATTATCTTCGCCTATTGCGATTTTGATATCGCATCTATTTCATCTGTCGCGTGTGCGACGTCGTTTTTATTTTTTTTATCTGTCCGGGCTCTTCCTAAATTTTCGTGATGTTCGGAACCTAGCTGTTCCGAAAATCGGTGCGTCCGATGATTAATTAAAATTCATCGCTCGCGCGAATATGAAATTCGGAAGTCCGACTCACTCGGACGATTTTTATCCCGAACAAATTCATTTAAACTCGACAACTAAAATGTCGGGGGAAAATAATCTGTATCGCACGATGTCTGAGAAAAATCGTGCGCGAGATTATGACCCAGTTTATTCTTCAGCACGTGTTGTGGCGACGAAATCACGTATGCCTTAGCGGATCTGGTGTCGGCTTATTTCGGTCGAATTTCGCCGAACGAACTATCAGTGCTGAAATCAGTTAATTTCGGTCTGTCGCTTATTGCCCGGATCTGAATCTTCGGATATAAGTGATTAGCGATTAATTTGGTTCGCTAAATCCGAAGCATGTTATATGTATTCGTGTAGCGCATCGATCCTTTATTCAGTACTAAAAATCGGGACTTAAAAATACTTATGATTTCTGAAAAAAAACAAAATAAAAAAAATCAGTCGGCCCTATCCTCCACGTCGCTTGCTAGGGGATTTTTCTTCCTCAACTTTATCCTATGGTCAGTACGGCAGCTACGTATCCTTATCTCTTCTCCAGCCGTGATATTCCTGCACTTGGCTGTTCTTCTTCTTTCTTCCCCCATCGGCATTCTTCCTGGCCGAATTTGGCCCCTGGGCTCCTTCCGTTCCTGCTCCAGCTCCGGTGCCGCAGAGCTCCCGCGCGCGCGAGTCCCTCTGGTGGCTGTCACGCTGGTCGCTCGTCCCTGCTCGACCGCGCGCTGTGTGCCTAGCTGAGCGGCTTCTCCACGTGTGTCTCTTTCTCCTGTCCCCTCCCATGGTGCTCGCCCCTCCCTGCTCGCTCTCCGGCGCCGCGCAGCGCGGCTCGGCCGACGGCATGGATAGTCTCTGCGTCGCGCGCTCTGCTCCCTGCGCGCCCATCTTTCTCCCTCTCTGCTGCCGCTCGCCATGGACGCTCCCAGTGGCCCTTCCTCTACCTCCCGCAGCTCCCAGCCGTGGCGTTCTCCCTGCTAGTGCCGCGTCGTCCTCTACTCGCAGCTCCCGTGGCACGCGCCTCTGCTCGGCGTCCTTCCTCCCTCTATCTCTGGCGTTCGGCATCTCAGCCATGGCCGGCTGGACCTGCATCCTTACGTGTGCTTTGGTAGCCCCATCGATTTCGGCGGAGCTCCTGTGCGCGCGCTGTTCCTGCTCGCCGAGCGGTTCTTTGCCCTGCGCGCCGTGCTCCCTGCTCTCCCTGTGCGGCTCCCCAAGTACGGTGCCTAGCTGTGCTCGCGAGCATCTCCTCCGCGTGTCTTGCTCGCTCTCTGCCTGTTCCCATGGTGTCCCAGTCCCCAAGCCGCGCCTGAGCGCCCTGTCTCGCTTCCCTGCGCTCGGCCTCCTGCGCATCTCCAATGGCGCGGGTCCTTCTCTCCCCTACACGCTCTGCCCTCCGTCTGCTGCGTGCTGAGCGCCCAGCCGGAGCTCCCATGGCCGCCGTGCCCTGCGCGCTTGGTCCTGTTCGCTTCTGATATGCGCGCCTAGCTAGCGTCCCTGCGCGCGCATCCTCCCGCACAGTCCCCAGCGCCACCGGCCAACCTCGCCGGCCGAGCTCTCTCCTTGCTCGCCGTCAATTTCCCGGCTCGCTGTGGTTGTCGCTGCTCCCAGTCGCCTCCATGGTGCGCTCGCCTCGGCCACCGTCGTCGGCCGCCATTCGCAGCAACGTCAACCCGCTCGAACCCCGCCTTTGGCTCGGCTCACGTATGCACGCCGGACGCGTTCGCCGTTAGGTCCTGTGTCGTTAGACTCGACGGCTATGGTCGCTATCGCGCACGCTTGTCCCTGATGCATATCACACAGCATTCGGATCTCGTCAATTGACTCCCGCCATCTGTCGTGCTGTGTACTGGCGTTCCCTCATGGCAGACCACGCCGTCGTCTCACCTTGTTCGCTTCGCTACAACACCATCGTTATCTGCCAGCTCCAATCACCAGCCGTTCCTAGTATTTTTCCCCAACACCGAGCCTTTCTGATCTCGTCGTTCGTCGATGCAATTTATGTGTGCGGATGAAGAAAACGAAGCCAGTATACAAAGCTCGCTGGTGTTCAGCTGGACGTCGTCGTTGTTCCGTACGTCAGCAAGAAATTCCAAGAAGTGGAGGAAGACGAAGCGGCAGCGTGATATTCCCCAAAGTGCTCGACACAGGAGCTGAATCAGAATCCTGAATCAGAATCCTTGCCGTGTTCGCGGATAACGCGTCAGATTTAGAACGGTAAGCTGATGAATTGTTCAGAATAGTTCAATCGATGAATAAATAAATGTGCTAGTGCGATGTTCATTAAGGTGCTCGATAAATTGCGTGAGTCACGAAACTCTCGTCGACTCTGAGACGGAACTTCCCAAGTAATTAGGCCCACCTACAGTTGTCCTTGTCTAACAGACATCAGACACCCTGTAGATGTTCCTAAGTCACTTGACAAGCTCGGTATCTTTTCCGACCTCACCAGGAACGTTTCACCCGTCTTGCAGACATTACAGAACATCGGAGATAAAGATATGCGGAAGCGAATTACATAAACTTACATTTATTCCAAAAGCAAGCTCGAGTTATTTATTTACAGACCAGTCTAAAAGTGAGTGCATAGAAGTAATATTATACAAACCAAGGGAGACACAAACTTCTCCCGAGAAGCTAAAAACAAAAGATCCTAGGTGGAGGACCGAGTCCTCCCGCACTTCAGTCTTGTTTTTCTTCTTTGGGAACCACCTTGGCACAGAAGCAGCAAAAGTCTGCTACTTCCTCACCTAAAAACAACGAAGGGATAAACCCTAAGTATGGAATTACTCAGCAAGTCTTACCCGACTAAGGAAAAGACTCTCAAGGGTATGCTGGATAAATAGGAGTCAAGGAGAGGCTTTAACAAAAATCAACTTATACTTTTGCAGAAGTAGCTTACTAAAGTGAGTCCTTACTTTCAATCTTTTAACGCCATATTAGGTATTAATAGACTCTATTTGCATCTAGTCTAATTTCACATCACATCAAGACAACATCATTTTTATCCATAGTGTTCACGTCCTGACTTTAGGTTGCAGGGAAGTGACCAAGTCTTCATAACCGCGAAGGTACGGCGATCCGAATCGATTATACTCAGCTGAGGATCTCCAATCACACGACATATGTAGCACTTAACCCTTGCATATGTCAACCCGCCACCGGGGTTCTTAAGACCGGATCAGGTTCACGCAAACCGAGAGCACAGATACACCACCGTCCAGCCTCTTGCCACGGAGGGTACACGCTACTCTCGCCACCGCTCCACTCCCATTTCGTGTTATCTTATTCCGGCCTTAGTCTGCCCGAGGCAAGGCTTACCTATGACGAGGCATGTGACCAGTTAAAGGGTCCTCGGTCAGCACGCCTACATACGCGTTAATCCTTAACCAACCTGGGTAGAACATCACCTGTTCCTACCCCCAAGTCTCAATTTACGTATTTCCATCCTTAGGATTGTGTCTGTTCCTTAGGATGAAAGAGCATCACAGGGAACTTTGTAGTAAGATCCCATCATTGCTCCAAATGAAAATATTCTTGCAGGTAGAAGCCGTCCTTTCTCGAGTTAAATTAAGGACAACCTCTATCCACAAGATCTAAGCAAGGCTAAGCATTTTTGTAAATCATAATTTTGATACTTCACAGAAGTATCTACAAAGGTATGGATATCAAGGAAAGCAATGCATCAAAGGGTTTCAAGTAACTCCTATGAACCTAATGCACATTTCACTAGACTTAAATGTGCGAAAAGTATTTGAAAACACAAGGAAAAGGGTTGCATGCACCGGGGCTTGCCTTTGTTATCAGGTGAGTCCTCCTTGGTTCCACAAATATCGAAATAAAAGCAATTGCCTGTTTGAGGATCTGAGGATGGTGGTATCCCTTCTTCAGAGACTTCTTCTTCTTCTTCGTGCTCTAATATAACCATATACATGCATAAGAATGGATGTCATGGGATGTTCATGAGGATGCAAAGATAATATAAACTTATTATCTAAGTCTTGAGTACAACTTTCCTTCACGGTACTCCGAGAACCTAGGGTTTCCGGAGTCGGTAAAGGAGTTCATAGGGCAGGGGGGTGTTTTGGGGTTTAGGTGCCAAACAAGGTCCAAATCAATTCAAACTCTACCCAAGGCTTCTAAATATTGTTTTAAGTTCACATAAAAATTTTGAGCATTTTTGGGATTACCATTTATCTTTTAAAAATCCAGAATTACTTCTTTAGGCTATTTTAAATGCCCTAAAATTCTTTGTTCAAACTAAAAATCATAAAACTATTTTTATTAAATACTATGGAAAATAACAAGCCTAGGAAAATTGGTCTCATATTTTTAGGATTTTTCTGTAATTTTCTACATATTTCTAAAGCTTGCTAGAAATAGAAAAAGGAAAAACAATGAACAGACTCGGGCCGAAATTAGCCCGAGTCGGCCCAACTCAGCAGAAGCGCGCCTGCGTCCACGCACGCGATGGCGGCTTTGCAGAAAAGCCCTCAGAGTTTTCACTATCTGCGAACGGGTTTTCTTACTGTTTAACAGAATCACTGACGCTTACAGACAGACCCCCGCACTTCTATCTATTCTCTGTTTCAAGTCCACGACGGCGGCAGCGCGGGGGAACGAACTCCGGTGAGATTGTACTGGCGGATTTACACTACGATCGGTGCTCCCGAGCGACACACACTGGATTGAACCCCTACCGATCATTTCCCCCAACATAATTGCACGAATGACCAACTAACGAGCTCTGACCACGGTGATCGTGAACGGTGTGGCCAAATCGTCGTGTTCCCGGCGACTGGGGATCTCCCGGTTCAATTCGGTGGCTCGGCAAGCATCACAGGGTTACTAGAATCCTCAAACGAGGGAGCAGTTGGTATGAACTGACCTGGTTCACGCTGGCCGCGACGAGCTCAGTTCTACGGTGGCGGGAATTCGATTTGGGGGAAATAAGAAATTCAAGCTCGTCGGTGATCGACTGGAGACAATACTGGTTGGCGAGATACTTGAGTACCTTACGGAGCGTGTGGTGGCTTCAATTTATAGAGCTAATGGGCGGCGGCCACGAATTTGAGGAAAGACGCGCGGCGGTCAGAGGTAGAAGAACGCACTAGCGCGCGCGGTTGCGTGTCCACAGCCGTGGCGAACTCACCGGCGGCGATGGGACTGCCCTAGAGAGTCACGGTGACGAGGTGTAAAGACAGAGCCACGCGGCGGACGCCGGTGATGGCTCAACGGCGGTGAAATCCTTATCCCCGAGCGGAGAGCAAGGGGGAGGAAAGCACTACAGCTGGCCGGAGTGGCTTACAGCTCACCGGCGGCAAGGATTCATACCGGCTGTGCTTATCCGATGACCACTGAGCACGAATCGTGACGAGCCGCGATCAACGGCGACGGCTACCGGCGACGAGCAAGGATATGATCTTCTTCAGCATACCAGTCACTGTACCATGGCGATGGTCATTTTATTAGACTGACAGAGCAAGTTTAGGTCACGTTTTCTCTTAATTTTAAATGGCAACTTATCAAGTGATCTATAGAAAAGTTGAAGAGCTACTAACCAGCTATAATTCGATTATAGGGATCAAGCTGAGTTGAGCACTGGATCATGCTTAGATTTGAGCTGGAAGTTGATGTCAGTCCTCTGCTAATCTGAATTTCAGATCAAAACAACCTGACAGCCAAAGTTCTAGCATGATTATCTCCCTTTTTCTCACAAGATCATGGCTTGCATCCTTAAGCAAAATTACTCTCCTCTCATTGTTCTACAACTTTGATGTGATGCCCTAGGGCAAAAACCCTATACTTTGTAAGTTACAAAGCCCCAAAGTTGAGCCCATTCTCTGATTTTCAGACTTAGAATAAAACTCACATGAGGTCCATTTTGCATTTAAGTCCAAAACCTTGGGTTTGGCTTTCAAGTCCACATATTTGTGAACCAAAGGACTTAAGAAACCTATTTGGCTTGGTTTTTGCACTTTAGCCCAAAAGTGGGCTAATTTTGCACATAAGCCCCTAGGGTTTGGTTTTAGGGTTTTCCAGGGTTCCAATTAGGGTTTCTGGTATCCCAGGGGTATAAAAGGAATTCAAGTTTGTTCTTAGAGTCATTTTATGACTTTTACCCTAAATCTTTTAGGTTTTCTCAACTCAGGTTAAGTTTTACCCCTTTAATCACTATTTAGGGTTATGTCCTTTAACCAGGGTCCTATTTGTAAAACATTAAAGCAATACAACTTGTTTGAAATTTTTGCCTAGTGAATGCACTCTAGGTGTGTCAAACATATGCAATACCAATGCTATGATGTCATGCTCAAGTTTTAGTTATAGTAACACCAGGAGTGTTACAGACTCCGCGGTTTTTGCGATTATCGAGCCAGATTCGGTTATAGCGAGTTATTTCGCTATTTCGGTCACTTAGCTGAATTAGTGGATCGAGTAGAATTTTGGTAGGCGTGTGTGATGATAAAATATTTTAATCACTTCTATAGATGTATGTATAATTACGATAAAGAAATATTTAATTAATTGTTGATATGTAAAATATGTGGGGAGAGAAATAAAATTAAATTAGTTCTTTATGAGCGATGTAGTATAATCTATAAAACGAGTGATAAGTTTAGAAGTTAAACAATTAGCTGATAAGTTGTGTATAGGCTAGCTGTATTAAATGTGTATGGTTTTTGTTTCATGATGTTTGTGTTAGTTTTTGTCGGGGACCATAATTAGGGGTACCCTCAAGACGCCTGATTCTCAGCTGGTAACCCCCATCAGCATAAAGCTGCAGAGGCCTGATGGGTTTGATTAAGTCAGGGATCAGTCCATACGAGCGACTCGATCACGCCACGCCCGAGCCTAGCCTCGGGCAAGGGCAGCCGACCCTGAGGTGTTTCCGTCTCGCCCGAGGCCCCCTTTTTTACGGCAGACGCATCTCCGGCTCGCCCGAGGCCTTGCCTTCGTTAAGAAGCAACCCTGACTAAATCACCGCGCCGACCGACCAAGTCACTGGGGCATTGAACGCAAAGAGTGAGACCGACGGGCGGTCAGGCTTTGCCAAAGGCGCCATAGGAAGCTCCGCCCGACCCAGGGCTCGGACTCGGGCTAAGGCCCCGGAAGACGGCGAACTCCGCCCGACCCAGGGCTCGGACTCGGGCTAAGGCCCCGGAAGACGGCGAACTCCGCTCCGCCCGACCCAGGGCTCGGACTCGGGCTAAGGCCCCGGAAGACGGCGAACTCCGCTCCGCCCGACCCAGGGCTCGGACTCGGGCTAAGGCCCCGGAAGACAGCGAACTCCGCTCCGCCCGACCCAGGGCTCGGACTCGGGCTAAGGCCCCGGAAGACAACGAACTCCGCTTCGCCCGACCCAGGGCTCGGACTCCGCCCTGGCCTCTGCCGAACGACCTCCGCCTCGCCCGACCCAGGAGCTCGGGCTCGGCCTCGGCCATGCAGGACAGACTCGACCTCGGCTTCGGAGGAGCCTCCACGTCGCCCGACCTAGGGCACAAGTCCGCCACGTCGACAGGAAGCGCCATCATCACCCTACCCCGAGCCGACTCGGGCCGTAGAAAACAGGACCGATGTCCCATCTGGCTAGCTCCGCCAGATAGGCAATGATGGCGCCCCGCTGGACCCATGACGACGGCGGTTCTCAGCTCCCTTACGGAAGCAGGGGGACGTCAGCAAGGGCCCAACCACTCCGACAGCTGTCCCCCCGCCAGGCTCCATTGCTTCTCCGACGGCCACGACGCCACACCAGCTGGGTGCCAAGATCTCTCCGGCTGCCACCTTGGCATGTACTTAGGGCACTAGCTCTCCCCCGCTAGACACGTAGCACCTTGCTACACCCCCATTTGTACACCTGGATCCTCTCCTTACGCCTATAAAAGGAAGGACCAGGGCCTTCTTAGAGAAGGTTGGCCTCGCGGGAACGAGGGCAGGGGCAGGCGCTCTCTTGGGGCCGCTCGCTCCCCTCACCTGCGCGGACGCTTGTAACCCCCTACTGCAAGCGCACCCGACCTGGGCGCGGGACGAACACGAAGGCCGCGGGATCTCCGCCTCCCTCACGACCCGGCTTCGGCCGCCTCGCTCTTCCCCCCTTCGCGCTCGCCCACGCGCTCGACCCATCTGGGCTGGGGCACGCGGCACACTCACTCGTCGGCTCGGGGACCCCCCGGTCTCGAAACGCCGACAGTTGGCGCGCCAGGTAGGGGCCTGCTGCGTGTTGACGAGCAGATTCCCGTCAAGCTCCAGATGGGCAGTCTCCAACGACCTCTTCAACCCGGGACGATGCTCCGTTTCGAGAGCCTCGAGTTCATGTCTTCCGACGGCAGCTACGACATGATACTCCTTCCACCGCCGCGCGACAGCGACAATGGTGGTGGACAGCCCGCCCGCCGGCGGCGGAATCGACGACGTCTTTCCCGCGTGGGGGAAGGACAACTTTCGAGCTCGCCCCATCCTCTCCCTCGCCATCGGAGGAGGAGGCGGGGCAACCAGGGCCAAGCGGGAGGCTGCGCTCAGTCGGCTGTCGAGCAAATCGACATCCCCAGCGCCCCGACGGAGGACGCGTCGGGCATCACCCTCGCGTTTGAGGCGAAGGCGAGCGCCGTCCCCCCGCGACACGCCGACCCCGAGCAAGTGGACGACGCCAGCGCGCTCACGGAGGGCCTGCAGGACGTCGCCCTCGCACCCAGGACGACGGCGCGATCAGCCCCCGATGTGACTTCGTCGCTCCTCGTCGACCAAAAGGTACCGGCTGATTCCCATCCTTTGTCATTTCAACTCGACCTCAACCCGCCTAGTGACCTCGCTCTGGCGGGCGCTCACGTTGAGGCGAGTGCAACCCCTTTCGGGTTTCGTGTGCGGTCGCCTTGGGACCGATTGACGGGCGTCTTGACCTACGGACCCTCTGGGTCCGAGGAAGATGACGACCCCAGCGTCTGCTGGGATTTCTCTAGATTTGGCAACCCCAGTGCCATGCGGGACTTCATGACCGCATGCAACTACTGCCTCTCCGACTGTTCCGACGGCAGCCGCAGCCTTGACGACAAGGACTGCGGCCCGAGCCGCGAATGTTTCCACGTCGAGCTAGGGGATCCCTCCGGAGGCAGCTGTCTCGGCATGCCGGAGGATGGTGATCCCCCTAGGCCAGCGCCTCGCGCCGACATCCCGCGGGAGCTAGCTGTGGTCCCCGTTCCGGCGGGGGGTCACGACCCACAGCTCGAGCAAGTCCGCGGGGCGCAGGCCGGGCTCGGTGAGGGAGCAGGAGCGCTCGAGGCAATCCGCCGGGACGTCGGGCAGGTATGGGCGGGCCAGCCCCCGGCCGGAGAAATACGTCACCTGCCCCAAGGTCTCCAGCACCGCATCGCCAACGATGCCAGGGACAGACCGCCACCCGCATCCGGCGGAACCGGTCAGGACCTGGCAGCCGCAGCGATGCTCCTCCGCGCGATGCCGGAGTCATCGACCACCGAGGGTCGGTGAATCCAGGGAGAGCTCAAGCATCTCCTAGAAGGCGCTGCGGCCCGGCGGGCCGAGAGCTCTGCCTCCCGAAGGCAGGGGTACCCCTCGGAACCTCGTGCCGCGACTTCCCGACTCATGCGGGAAGCCTCGGTCTACACCGGGCGCACGCGCAACACCGCGCCTGCGGCCCCGGGCCACCTCGGCGACGAGCACCCTCATCGCGACCGTCGGGCCCGCCTCGACGAAAGGGTGCGCCGAGGTTATCACCCCAGGCGTGGGGGACGCTACGACAGCGGGGAGGATCGGAGTCCCTCGCCCGAACCACCCGGTCCGCAGGTCTTCAGCCGGGCCATTCGGCGGGCGCCGTTTCCGACCCGATTCCGACCCCCGACTACTATCACAAAGTACTCGGGGGAAACGAGACCGGAATTGTGGCTCGCGGACTACCGCCTGGCCTGTCAACTGGGTGGAACGGACGACGACAACCTCATCATCCGCAACCTCCCCCTGTTCCTCTCCGACACTGCTCGCGCTTGGTTGGAGCACCTGCCTCCGGGGCAGATTTCCAACTGGGAGGATCTGGTCCAAGCTTTCGCCGGCAACTTCCAGGGCACGTACGTGCGCCCCGGGAATTCCTGGGACCTCCGAAGCTGCCGGCAACAGCCGGGAGAGTCTCTTCGGGACTACATCCGGCGATTCTCGAAGCAGCGCACCGAGCTGCCCAATGTCACACCCGGTTTTGGAAGGCAAACCGAATGCGAACTATGTACGTGCCAGGATCAGAACTCACGTACACAGCGATTACATAAATGAACATCAATGCACATTGCTCGAATAGTAACTTAAAAGAGTATTAACTTATTACATCACAGAGTCATAGACATCCACATAGTCAACGTCTTAACAGGTAAATCAAAGTGCTAGCGAAACGCAGTAAAGATAAGGCCTTCACAGGCAGCTGACTGGGGGTTTGCCGCCAACCCACACCTAGAATTCGTCGTAGTCTTGGAACTCCTGGAAGTCTCCTTCCACGGCTTCGCCTTCTCCTGAGCAGTGGTTACAATGCGGACAACCTGGTGTTTGGTGGTAAAGCAAGGATGAGTACACATCAACGTACTCAGCAAATGTCCCGTTTGGCTGAGGTGGACTAGCTTTATGTGGGGTTAAGCTCAAGCAGTTGCTTTTAGTTGGTCAGGTATTTATCATTAGTAGAAGCCAGATTTTAGCATTAACCAACCCATGAACCATTTCCTCATCGAGGAACAACATCATCATATTCGAACCAAAACCATAACATAATCCTTGTATCTCGAACCATCTGTATCTCTAATCAAAGAGGATCCCAAGGCTGCTCTTAACCGTGAGCACGGCTGATATACCAGTTTCACTACCCTCTGCAGAGGTCGCACACTTTACCCATGAGTCATGATGCCCTTTCTGCCCGGGGAGAGCTAATCCCCATTGACCACTACCTAGGTGGTCCGGCAGGGTATCACTACGTAGCTTTTACAAAGATTCCCTAGAGATCATAGCTGCCCGTTAGGTTTCTCCAGTTTGATAAACACAGTACTCCTCCCCGCAGGAGAGTGGCTAACAAAAGCAAAACGAAAGAACCTCGGCACTCAGCCTCGGCAGAGCAAGCACTGTGCCTGGACCCCATTGACGGCACGACGGCGAAGCAACTACACCTCTAGTTCCTCTAATTAATTAGCTAAGGGCGCCCCATTTCACCCTCATGGTTGCACTGTTATCCCGGGTGGTCACTCAACGAACAGGTCCTTACGGAGAGGTACTCAGGAAACAGCCTGAGCCCCCTAGAGTATCACAAGATCATCAACATCATCAGGATAACAGTATCATAAATAGTCACATCATGTTCATTGATTAAGTTAAGGCAGTAGCAGAATGCTAACCATAACAGCCCATAAGGTCATCAAGGATAAAGTGAAGTGTAAAGCTAGTCAATCCTTAGGTTTCAAGTAAGTAATGCGGGGTAGTAAGTTATAAATGAATAGGACATAATGGGTCAGAGGACACTTGCCTTCACCAAACTGCTGATCAGGGACTTCCTCTGCAACTTCCTCGGGAAACACAGACTGCTCGTTGTCTACGTAAAGTAATCATTCACACTATGCACTTGGGAAGATAACAAACAAAAGCAACATACCAAACATATGCAGCAGGGAGATCACAAGTTCATAATAGAAAAGGGATAGGCACTCTGGTGTTCCCTGGGTCTGGGATAGAGGACTATACAAAGTGAGTCATTATCCACTACTCAGGTTTAAGTCAGTGGTGGGATTAAATAATTATCTGGTTTAAGTTCCTAAACTTAAGGGTTTGAGTCCATAAACTTAAGTGCTCCAACTTTTATTAAAGTCTACTATCTTTTATTTATCTCAAATAGGGTTCCCATAACATTAATCCTATCCTAATGATTAACCATTAACTGGGACATAGAAACAGCAGGGAAACATTGCATAAACAGATAGATAATAATTTTATGAATATTCTGCAATTTGAAACACCTAATTTGGAGTTCATATGGCAAAGTTATGAATTTTACAAGTTTAGGGGTTAAAAATATACCCTAAGGACCTATTTTGAATTAAATAAAAGGCCCGGGGACCTAACTGCAAGAAACCAGGGACGGCGGGCGCAAAATCCGGAAAACCGGGGGTCTCTTTAAGAAAACGCGCGGGCGAAAGGGTATCGGGCGCTTACAGCCGTTAGATCTCAGATCAACGGCCAGGATTAGATCCTGCGGCGGGCGCGCGGCGGCCTGGGCGGCTGACAGGCGGGGCCGGGCGGGCAGCGCGGGGCGAACGGCTGACAGGCGGGACCGGGCGAGCAGCGCGGGGCACAGGCGACTGGCAGGCGGGACCGGGCGGGCAGAGCGAGCGCGCGGGTGAACGGCTGACAGGCGGGGCCCAGTTGGCAGAGAGGCGGGGTGCGGGGAAACGGCTCTGGGCCGTTGGATCTTGGGCGGACGGTTGAGGTTGGGTTCGGGTTATTTGAATCCGTGCCGTCCGATCTGAGATAGACGGCGGGGATGGGGTGGCTGGCTCCCGTCTCCTTCAGCTAGCTGGGGCGGCGGCGCTCGCCCCCGCGGCGGAGGAGCTCGCTGGAGACGAGGGGAGCGGGGGCCCTGCGGGTTCCCGGGGCGACCTGAGTGGCCGGGGAGGTTGGGGAGGGCACGGGAAACCTATTGGTGGGGTCTGGGTCAGGGCAGGGGCACCGAAGGAGGGCAGCTCACGGCGAAGCGGCTCGGCGGCGGCGCTAAGGGTCTCCAGCGAGGAATTAAGCGCGACAGAGTGCAAGACAAGGGCCAATAGGGGCGGGAGAGGTTCCTTACCTCACGGCGAACTCCGGGGACTCCTCGGCGGCGACGGAGACGCGACGGTGGCCCGGGTCGACGGTAGCGGCTGCACGGCGGACGGCGGGTGAGCGCGGGCAGAGAGAAATAGGGAGGGGAAGAGGAAATTGGAGCGCATTCCGGGTTGCGGACGTCGGGGCGAAACTCACCGTGGCAAAGGACACGGCGGAGCTCCAACGGCGGCCGGGAAACGAGCTCGGGCGGCGGCGGTTCGCGGCGGTGGCGCTTGGGCGTGCGCGCAGCGAGGGAGAGGGCGAGAGAGAGGGTCGGTTGGTGCGCAAATGAGAGAGGGGGAGATGGCGAGCAAGGCTCGGGGCTCAAGTGGCCAAGGGCGAGGTGGGGCGAGCCCCTCGCGCGACGTGGGCGCGGAGACCGCGGCACGCGCGGCGGCGGTTACGCGAGGACGAGAGAGCTGACAGCTCGGGCCCGCGGCGCAGAGAGAGAGGAGAAAGCGGGCGCGAGCGCGAGGAAAGCGGGGCTGACGGGCCGGGCCCACGGGCAGAGGGAGCGAGGGAGCGGGCGCACGCGGGGAACGGCTGCGCCGACAGGCGGGGCCGGCCGAGCAGAGAGAGGGAGATGGCGCACGCGCAGTGAAGCGGGAGCGCCGACAGGTGGGGCCCGCCAGGCAGAGAGAGAAGAGGGGGGAAAGGCGCGCGCGCGGGTTGGGCTTGATGGGCCGAAAGGCCGAGGGGGCGGGGGTAGTGGGCTGCTTTCCTTTTCTTTTTATTTCTGGAATTTCCTTTCTCTTTTCTTTTTATTTTCTCCATTTGATTCAAATTCAAATAAGCCACAAATTCAAATTAGACCTTTTGAGAATTATGCACCAAACAAAAGTGAAATCTAGGGTTCAACATGATGCAACAGTTCACACTCCCTTAGGGTTTAACCTATCACACTATTATTACAAATAAAATAAGCACTTTTCTCCTTTAGAAATGAGAAAGAAAAGATTGGGGAAGGATGAGAAAAAGGAAGTAACACCTGAATTTGTGAATATGAGCAAAGAAATTTTATACCCCCAAATTCAGGGTGTTACACCCAACATCACCGACTCCGATGTCATTGGCGCGTTCCTTGCCGGCACCACCTGCCGTGACCTGGTGAGCAAGTTGGGTCGCAAGACCCCCACCAGGGCGAGCGAGCTGATGGACATCGCCACCAAGTTCGCCTCTGGTCAGGAGGCGGTCGAGGCCATCTTCCGAAAGGACAAGCAGCCCCAGGGCCGCCCGTCGGAAGATGCTCCCGAGGCATCTACTCCGCTCGGCGCCAAGAAGAAAGGCAGGAGGAAGTCGCAAGCGAAACGCGACGCCGCCAGCACGGACCTTGTCGCCGCCGCCGAATACAAGAACCCTCGGAAGCCCCCCGGAGGCGCCAACCTCTTCGACAAGGCACTCAAGGAGACGTGCCCCTACCATCAGGGGCCCGTCAAGCACACCCTCGAGGAGTGCGTCATGCTTCGGCGCCACTTCCACCGGGCCGGGCCACCCGCAGAGGGTGGCAGGGCCCGCGACGATGACAAAAAGGAAGATCACCAAGCAGGAGAGTTCCCCGAGGTCCGCGACTGCTTCATGATCTACGGAGGGCCTGCGGCGAATGCCTCGGCTCGGCATCGTAAGCAAGAGCGTCGGGAGGTCTGCTCGGTGAAGGTGGCGGCGCCAGTCTACCTAGACTGGTCCGACAAGCCCATCACCTTCGACCAGGATGACCACCCCGACCACGTGCCGAGCCCGGGGAAGTACCCGCTCGTCGTCGATCCCGTCATCGGCGACGTCAGGCTCACCAAGGTCCTGATGGATGGGGGCAGCTGCCTCAATATCATCTACGCCGAGACCCTCAGGCTCCTACGCGTCGATCTGTCATCCGTCCGAGCAGGCGCTGCGCCCTCCCACGGGATCATTCCTGGGAAGCGCGTCCAGCCCCTCGGACAGCTCGACCTTCCTGTCTGCTTCGGAACACCCTCCAACTTCTGAAGGGAGACTTTGACGTTCGAGGTGGTCGGGTTCCGAGGAACCTACCATGCAGTATTGGGAAGGCCATGCTACGCGAAGTTCATGGCCATCCCCAACTACACCTACCTGAAGCTCAAGATGCCGGGCCCCAATGGGGTCATCACCGTCGGTCCCACGTACAAACACGCGTTCGAATGCGATGTGGAGTGCGTGGAGTACGCTGAGGCCCTCGCCGAGTCCGAGGCCCTCATCGCCGACCTGGAAAACCTCTCCCGGGAGGTGCCGGACGTGAAGCGACATGCCGGCAACTTCGAGCCAGCGGAGACGGTTAAGGCCGTCCCTCTCGACCCCAGTGGCGACACCTCCAAGCAGATCCGGATCGGTTCCGGGCTCGACCCCAAATAGGAAGCAGTGCTCGTCGACTTTCTCCGCGCAAACGCCGACGTCTTTGCGTGGAGTCCCTCAGACATGCCCGGCATACCGAGGGATGTCGCCGAGCACTCGCTGGATATTCGGGCCGGAGCCCGACCGGTCAGACAGCCTCTGCGCCGATTCGACGAGGAAAGGCGCAGGGTGATAGGCGAGGAGATCCACAAGCTGATGGCAGCAGGGTTCATCAAAGAGGTATTCCATCCCGAATGGCTTGCCAACCCTGTACTTGTGAGGAAGAAAGGGGGGAAATGGCGGATGTGTGTAGACTACACGGGTCTCAACAAAGCATGTCCGAAGGTCCCCTACCCTCTACCTCGCATCGATCAAATCGTGGACTCCACTGCAGGGTGCGAAACCCTGTCTTTCCTCGATGCCTACTCAGGGTATCATCAAATCAAGATGAAAGAGTCCGACCAGCTCGCGACTTCTTTCATCACGCCCTTCGGCATGTACTGTTACGTCACCATGCCGTTCGGTTTGAGGAACGCGGGTGCAACGTATCAGCGGTGCATGAACCATGTGTTCGGCGAACACATCGGTCGCACGGTCGAGGCCTACGTCGATGACATCGTAGTCAAGACAAGGAAAGCCTCCGACCTTCTCTCCGACCTTGAAGTGACATTCCGGTGTCTCAAGGCGAAGGGCGTCAAGCTCAATCCCGAGAAGTGCGTCTTCGGGGTGCCCCGAGGCATGCTCCTGGGATTCATCGTCTCCGAGCGGGGCATCGAAGCCAACCCGGAGAAGATCGCAGCCATCACAAACATGGGGCCCATCAAGGACTTAAAAGGCGTACAGAGGGTCATGGGATGTCTCGCGGCCTTGAGCCGTTTCATCTCGCGCCTCGGCGAAAGAGGCCTGCCCCTGTACCGTCTCTTAAGGAAGGCCGAGTGCTTCACTTGGACTCCCGAGGCCGAGGAAGCTCTCAGGAACCTGAAGGCGCTCCTCACCCAGGCGCCCGTCTTGGTACCCCCAGCTGATGGAGAAGCCCTCTTGGTCTACATCGCCACTACCACTCAGGTGGTCAGCGCCGCGATCGTGGTCGAAAGGCATGAAGAGGGGCATGCTTTGCCCATTCAGAGGCCAGTTTACTTCGTCAGCGAGGTGCTGTCCGAGACCAAGATCCGCTACCCACAAGTCCAGAAGCTACTGTATGCAGTGATCCTGACGAGGCGAAAGCTACGACATTACTCCGAGTCTCATCCGGTGACTGTGGTGTCATCCTTCCCCCTGGGGGAGATCATCCAGTGCCGAGAAGCCTCGGGACGGATCGCAAAGTGGGCGGTGGAAATCATGGGCGAGACAATCTCGTTCGCCCCTCGGAAGGCCATCAAGTCCCAGGTACTGGCGGACTTCGTAGCCGAATGGGTCGACACCCAGTTGCCGACGGCTCCGATCCAACCGGAGCTCTGGACCATGTTTTTCGACGGGTCGCTGATGAAGACGGGAGCCGGCGCGGGCCTGCTCTTCGTCTCGCCCCTCGGGAAACACCTGCTCTACGTGCTCCGCCTCCATTTCCCGGCGTCCAACAATGTGGCTGAGTACGAGGCTCTGATCAACGGATTGCGAATCGCCATCGAGCTAGGGGTCCGACGCCTCGATGCTCGCGGCGACTCGCAGCTCGTCATCGACCAAGTCATGAAGAACTCCCACTGCCGCGACCCGAAGATGGAGGCCTACTGTGATGAGGTTCGACGCCTGGAAGACAAGTTCTACGGGCTCGAGCTTAACTACATCGCCCGGCGCTACAACGAGACTGCGGACGAGCTGGCAAAGATAGCCTCGGGGCGAACGACGGTTCCCCCGGACGTCTTCTCCTGGGATCTGCACCAACCCTCCATCAAGATCGGCGACACGCCCGAGCCCGAGGCGCCCTCGGCCCCGTCCGAGGTGACCTCGGCCCAGCCCGAGCCATCCTCGGTTCAGCCCGAGGAACCCTCGGCCCCCGAGGGCGAAGCACTGCGCATCGAGGAGGAGTGGAGCGGGGTCACGCCAGATCAAGATTGGCAGACCCCGTACCTGCAATATCTCCGTCAAGGAGAACTGCCCCTCGACCGAGCCGAGGCTCGGCGGGTAGCGCGACGCGCCAAGTCGTTCGTCTTGTTGGGCGATGAGAAGGAGCTCTACCACCGTAGCCCCTCGGGCATCCTCCAGCGATGCATCTCCATCGCCGAAGGTCAGGAACTCCTGCAGGAAATACACTCGGGGGCTTGCGGCCATCATGCAGCACCTCGAACCCTCGTCGGGAACGCTTTCCGGCAAGGCTTCTACTGGCCGACGGCGGTGGCTGACGCCACTAGAATTGTCCGCGCCTGCGAGGGGTGCCAGTTCTATGCGAAGCAGACCCACCTGCCCGCTCAGGCTCTACAGACGATACCCATCACCTGGCCCTTCGCTGTGTGGGGTCTGGACCTCGTCGGCCATCTGCAGAAGGCGCCCGGGGGCTACACGCACCTGCTGGTCGCCATCGACAAATTCTCCAAGTGGATCGAGGTCCGACCCCTGAATAGCATCAGGTCCGAGCAGGCGGTGGCGTTCTTCACCAACATCATCCATCGCTTCGGGGTCCCGAACTCCATCATCACCGACAACGGCACCCAGTTCACCGGCAAAAAATTCTTGGATTTTTGCGAGGATCACAACACCCGTTTAGACTGGGCCGCCGTAGCTCATCCCAGGTCGAATGGGCAAGTAGAGCGCGCCAATGGCATGATTCTACAAGGGCTCAAGCCTCGGATTTACAATGACCTCAACAAGTTCGACAAGCGATGGATGAAGGAACTCCCCTCGGTGGTCTGGAGCCTGAGGACGACGCCGAGCCGAGCCACGGGTTTCACGCCGTTCTTCCTGGTCTACGGGGCCGAGGCCGTCTTGCCCACGGACCTGGAATACGGCTCCCCGAGGACGAGAGCCTACGACGATCAAAGCAATCAAGCTAGCCGAGAAGACTCGCTGGACCAGCTGGAAGAGGCTCGGGACAAGGCCTTACTACACTCGGCGCAGTATCAGCAGTCCCTGCGACGCTACCACGCTCGAGGGGTCCGACCCCGAGACCTCCAGGTGGGCGACCTGGTGCTTCGGCTGTGGCAAGACGCCCGAGGGAGGCACAAGCTCACGCCCCCCTGGGAGGGGCCATTCGTCATCGCCAAAGTTCTGAAGCCCAGAACGTACAAGCTGGCCAACAGTCAAGGCGAGGTCTACGACAACGCTTGGAACATCCAACAGCTACGTCGCTTCTACCCTTAAGATGTTTCCAAGTTGTTCATATACCTCGCACCCACGCAAAGTTTAGTCAACAAGGAAGGGTCGGCCTCGCCTCGGCAAAGCCCGACCCTCCCTCGGGGGCTAAAAGGGGGGAAACCCCCTCTGCGTCAAAATTTTCCTTGAAAAAAAAAATCTCTTTTACCAGAATGTCTTTCGTGCTTTTTGACTACTTCAAAAAGTGGGTCCCGGAAACGACGGGGTACACGTAAGCAGTCGAGGCTGACCGAGCCGAGGGACTCCTACGCCTCCGGGATACGGATACCTCACTCATCACCTTCTGCGATAAGTAACTCACGTTCGGATAAAGCGGCTCCACGGATCGAACAAGTCTTTACGTTCGGAAGCCCTTCTGCCGAAGCGATCTTTCGGGCCTTCTCGACCGAGTCGGTGACGGGGCCTCATGGACGGGTGAAAGTACGCGTAAGCGGCAAGGCCGACCGAGTCGAGGGACTCCCACGCCTCCGGGATACGGATACCTCACTCATCACCTTCCGCGAGAAGCAACTCTCGCTCGCACTAACATCCCAGTTACCGACAAAAAGTCCAGATGCTCGAAACAAGAGGAAAAGAGACGCAGCTTTACAACACAGCAAGGGTGTGTGTTCTGGCCTCGACGGCCGCACAAGGCCCACGCTACAAGATAATCTGATCCTGCAGGCTCGGGTCTTGACGCTGGAAGGGGGCGGCAACACCCTCGGCATCAACGACACCTTCGGCGAGGCCCGACCTAGCCTCGAATGGCAACGCGGTCCGAGGGTCTCCGCTCCGAAGGATGACGTCATCACCACGCCCGAGCGGTCGCTGTCAGGGACTTCTCCGGGATCCGGCCCGAGCGGGCGGCTCGGCCGGCCACCTTCGGGGCCTCGGCCAACCACCTTCCGAGGGCACCAGCCCGGTCCGAAGCCTCGGCTGACCAACTCCGGCATCGATCCTGCCAACGGACAACTCGGCTAGGCTCCGGCCAACCAGGTTTCATTTTCAAGCCAACTCCGCCTCTGCTCATGCTGATATCGCTACCCCTGGCCTCGGCTCGTCGAAGAGCGGCCGAGGGGTCTCTTTAACTAAGCTAGAGGAGCCTCGGACAACAGGGCCGACCGAGCCGAGGGACTCCTACGCCTCCGGGATACGGATACCTCACTCGTCACCTTGACACGGGGCGACTCATGCTTGGTGAAGCGGTTCAGACAATCAGCAGACGAGTCTTAGTGCTCGGAAATGAGGAAAAAACACGGCTCCGTGCCGACACACATGTTCAGGCCCCAAAAGCCGAAATGAACAAAAACACTGGCATTCGAAGTGCCATTACAAACGGAACTCCGGTTCCGTCCCCGCGGGTACGGACAACCTCCCCGCCAGGGAAGCCCGTGGAGCGACAAGCTCTGGGTGAATCTCCAGCAAACGCGGGTCGCCCCGAGGCGCATCGGCAGGTCCTCACTCCTGTCCTCGCCACGCAAGCGAGGAAGAGGACAGGATGTTGCATCCTAGCTGGACAGCAACAGCCCGCCTCCCCCAGCATGACTGGAGGACGTCTCCTCCGCAGAACTGGAGGATGGTCTCCACCACCAGAAGCTGGAAGAGGAGGCGGTCGGCCGACCCACGCAGGGGGCAGGGCGCCGGCATGGCCCGGGCCCCGTCCCAGCGGGGATGATGAAGACCAGCTGGGAGCGGGGCAAAGACCACAGCCCAGTTTGCTCCTCCCCATCCAGGGGCTGGTGGTCGCCGTCTTGGGTGACCCCCAGCGAGGGGAAGCGGCCGGGCTGTGTGATGACAATCCTTGAAGCCAAACGATGGCTGAAAGGTACCCGCTCCCACGGAGTTGTGTCCTCCGACGATGAGGCGAGGAGACGGCGGTTTCCCCCATCCGGGGGCTTGAAAGGTGGAAAAACACGATGCATAAGGGAGGGAGAAGACATGGTCGCCTTACGAAAGGGGTCGCCCTCCTTTTAAAGGCGACTCTCCCTGCTTGCGCCCCCAACCGTCACGGGCTGAGTCTTCTCCAACACGCCTCCAAAGCCCTCCCCTGCGGCGCGGGGGCTGGGACCCACATGTCATGCAGACCGGCTCCGAGCAGAAGAAGCCGAACCGCCGCGCACGGCGCGCGCAACCACCCAGCGGTTACAAGTGACCCTCCACTTTTGCCCAGACCAACGGGCGAAAGGGGCGGGCAGCCATGCGGGCGGCATGCAACCGCGCCAAGTGGACGCGCCTCTCCGACTCCTGACAGGCCAGCACGGAGGCTCAAGCCCACGCGTCGCGCGACCGGCGCGCCGGATGCTGCATGCAAGCCACTGTACCACTTGCGCCACCGCCGCACCTCCTCGATTGCGGAACCGATACCGCGACCCGAGGCGACCTAGCGCGCGACCCAGCAGCGCCAGCCGGACGCAGCGGTCAAACGCGGTCAAAAGTGGGCCGGCAGTAATGACGGTGGCAGGCGCACGGGAGCAGCGGTCACGCCGTCATCCAAGCTCACGTCCCATCCGGAGGCAGCGAGAGAACCCCCTCTCACAGTGTGAAGACGACGCGCCCGTGACCCGTTCCTCGAACAGATCGCGCACGCGCAACGGCAGCCTCGCCAACTACTCGCCCCGGCGCATTAACTCCGCGGCTGGACAGGCGACGCTTCTGGCAGGAGCAGCTGGCGACGCTTCGCCTTCGCCAAAATGACCACACCAAAAAAAAGGTACGCTACGTCGTTCAATTTCGTATCCTTTTTCTCTTTTTCCTCTTTTTCTATCTCTTGCAACAGGGACCGGGAAAGGGGATACCCCCAAAGGGATCCTTCCCCGTGAAGGAACTAGGCTCCGAGCCTCCTTACTGATCAGGGGTTCGAAGGCTGGCCCCCCGAAGGGTTCAACAGCCGCCTCAGATCGCGTGGGCCCGACACCCACTACTGGTCAGGGGTTCGAAGGTCGGCCTCCCGAAAGGTTCCACGACCGCCTCAGGCTACTCGGGCTCCGCGCCCATTACTGATCAGGGGTTCGAAGGCTGGCCCTCCGAAGGGTTCACAGTCGCCTCAGACACCGAGCGAGGGATGACCAGGGGTACGTTTGATACATAACCAAGGCTCGGGCTGCGCTCCTGAAAGGGAAATGTGCCCTTGGGCCATTTCTAAGTATTTTGGTGATTTAGTGCTCAACACAGGTGCCTAATTGTAAAATGGAACAAGGTGCAAATCATGAAGTAAAGGTATGTTTCTAAGCCTTAGTACATTGGTTTTGTGGACTAACATGTTTGTCTAAGTGTTAGAAACAGCAAGAAGAAAAAGAGAAAAGGGGAGAGAATGACTTGGCTGTGTGCAGCCAAGACCCAGCTCGGTCTGGAGCACCGGACTGTCCGGTGTGCACCGGACAGTGTCCGGTGCGCCAGGCCTCCTCGGCGCGAACTGGCCGCTCTCGGGAATTCGCCGACGGCGTACGGCTAAAATTCACCGGACTGTCCGGTGAGCCAACGGTCGGCCAGGGCCAACGGTCGGCCGCGCAATCCGCGCGGGACACGTGGCCGAGCCAACGGTCGGGAAGGAACACCGGACTGTCCGGTGTGCACCGGACATGTCCGGTGCGCCAACTGAGCGCAGATCTGGAGCAGCCAGCAACGGTCAGAAGTGCTGTTTTTGGAAACAAATCGGGCACCGGACAGTGTCCGGTGTGCACCGGACTGTCCGGTGCGCCACGAGACAGAAGGCAAAGATGGCCTTCCAGATTTGTTCCCAACGGCTCCTAGCTGCCTTGGGGCTATAAAAGGGACCCCTTGGCGCATGGAGGAAGAACCCAAGCATTCCTTGAGCACTCTTGATCACTCACACATCAATCTTGCGCACTTGTTTGAAATTCTAGTGATTTGAGCTCTGTTCTAGTGTGTTAGCCTCTTGAGCTCAAGTCTGGGTTTTGTGTGTGCGTATTCGCTGTGATCTTTGTGTTGTGTGTGAGTTGCTAATCCCTCCCTTACTCCGTGATTCTTTGTGAACATCTTTTGTAAGGGCGAGAGGCTCCAAGTTGTGGAGATTCCTCGCAAACGGGATTGAGATAAGAACAACAAAACACCGTGGTATTCAAGTGGGTCTTTGGACCGCTTGAGAGGGGTTGATTGCAACCCTCGTCCGTTGGGACGCCACAACGTGGAAGTAGGCAAGCATTGGCTTGGCCGAACCACGGGATAAACCACCGTGTCCCTCTGTGCTTGATTCTTGTGGTATTGTGTTTTGTTGAAGACTTCACCTTAGCCACTTGGCATTAACTGTGCTAACGCTTAACAAGTTTTTGTGGCTTAAGTTTGAAGTTTTTACAGGATCACCTATTCACCCCCCCCCCTCTAGGTGCTCTCAATTGGTATCAGAGCCGTTCTATTCACAAAGGGACTAACCGCCCGAATAGATGGATCCTAAGGGGAAGGGTATAGTGATCAACGACAAAGAGAAGGAGACCTTCGTCAACGAGCCGAAGGACGACAAGCCTACCGACTCCGGCTCGGGTCAAAGACGAAAGGATGGGAAGAAGAAGAAGACCAGGCGCATCAAGGAGATCATCTACTACGACAGCGACGAGTCTACTTCTTCCCAAAAGGATGAGGACCACAACGACTACGAGAGGAGAAAACCGGTTAATTCGAACTTTTCCTTTGATTACTCTCGTATTCCGCAAAGTTCACATTCTCATTTGCTCTCCATTCCACTTGGCAAGCCCCCACACTTTGATGGAGAGGACTACGGATTTTGGAGTCACAAAATGCGTAGTCACCTATTCTCTCTCCATCCTAGTATATGGGAGATTGTAGAGAGTGGAATGCACTTTGATAGTTCGGATAGTCCCATGTTCATTAATGAACAAATTCATAAAAATGCACAAGCTACTACTGTTCTTCTAGCTTCCTTGTGCAGGGATGAATACCATAAGGTGAGCGGCTTGGACAACGCCAAGCAAATCTGGGACACCCTCAAGATTTCTCATGAGGGGAACGACGTCACCTTACTCACCAAGATGGAGTTGGTGGAGGGCGAGCTTGGACGGTTCGCGATGATAAGGGGCGAGGAGCCAACGCAAACGTACAACCGGCTCAAGACCCTTATCAACAAGATAAGAAGCTACGGGAGCACGCGATGGACGGACCACGACGTCGTCCGCCTAATGCTCAGGTCCTTTACCGTACTTGATCCTCATCTCGTGAACAATATTCGTGAGAATCCCAGGTACACGATGATGACGCCCGAGGAAGTGCTTGGAAAATTCGTGAGCGGGAGGATGATGATCAAGGAGGCAAGATACGTCGACGACGCGTTGAACGGACCACTCCACGAGCCTCAACCCATTGCTCTAAAGGCAACGAGGAGCAAGGAGTCGCTACCTAGCAAGGTGGCGCAAGTTGAGGCGGCTGGCCTTAATGATGAAGAGATGGCTCTCATCATTAAGAGATTCAAGACGGTGCTTAAAGGTCACAAGGGACAACCAAGCAAGACCAAAGCCAAGGGGAAGCGCTCATGCTTCAAATGCGGTAAGCTTGGTCATTTCATTGCTAACTGTCCCGATAATGAAAGTGACCAGGAAAAGGGGAACAAAAGAGAGAAGAAGAAGCAATACAAGAAGGCAAAAGGCGAGGCGCATCTAGGAAAGGAGTGGGACTCGGATTGCTCCTCCTCCGACTCCGACAACGAAGGACTCGCCGCCACTGCCTTCAACAAATCGGCTCTCTTCCCCAACGAGCGTCTCACTTGCCTTATGGCAAGGGAGAAGAAGGTGAGTATTCAAGACTCCACTTATGCTTCATCTAGTGATAGTGAGTCTAGTGATGATGACATAGATTATTCTTGCTTGTTCAAGGGCTTAGATAGATCTAAGATAGAGAAAATCAATGAATTAATTAATGCATTGAATGAAAAGGATAGGCTTTTAGAAAAGCAAGAAGATTTATTGTATGATGAACATGATAAATTTGTAGAGGCACAAAAATCATATGCTTTAGAAGTGAAAAGAAATGAAATGCTTTCTAGTGAAATATCTTCCTGTCATGAAACCATTTCTACCTTAAGAAGTGTTAATATTGATTTAAGTGCTAAACTAGAAGTAGCTAGTAAATCAAATTCTTGTGTTGAACATGTTGAAATTTGTACTAGGTGTAAGGATTTTGATGTTAATGCTTGTAGTGAACACCTAGTTCTAATTTCCAAATTAAATGATGAAGTGGCTAGTCTTAATGCCCAACTTAAGACTAGCCAGAATGAAGTTGATAAAATCAAATTTGCAAGGGATGCCTACACGATTGGTAGACACCCCTCAATTAAGGATGGGCTTGGCTTCAAGAGGGAAGCCAAGAACTTAACAAGCCATAAGGCTCCCATCTTCGTCAAGGAGAAGGGGAAGGCCCCGATGGCTAGTAATACTAAAAAGAATCATGCTTTTATGTATTATGATAGGAGACATGCTAGAAATGCTTATAATCATTTTGATTCATATGCTTATGATTCTCATGCAATGTTTGCTTCTAGTTCTTCTTATAATCATGGTAGAGATATGTGTAGGAGAAATGTTGTACATATGTCTAGGAGAGATATTGCTCATGTACCTAGAAAGAATGTTATTCATGCTCCTAGGAAAGTAGTGAATGAACCTTCTACCATTTATTATGCTTGTAATGCTCCCTTTGCTATTTGTAGAAAGGGTAAGAAGGTAGTTGCTAGGAAATTAGGGGCTAGATGCAAGGGAGAAAAATCTTGCATTTGGGTCCCTAAAGATATTTGTGCTAACCTTGCAGGACCCAACATGAGTTGGGTACCTAAGACCCAAGCCTAAATTTGCCTTGCAGGTTTATGCATCCGGGGGTTCAAGCTGGATTATCGACAGCGGATGCACAAACCATATGACGGGGGAGAAGAAGATGTTCACCTCCTACGTCAAGAATAAGGATTCCCAAGATTCAATTATATTCGGTGATGGGAATCAAGGCAAGGTAAAAGGGCTAGGTAAAATTGCAATTTCTAATGAGCATTCTATCTCAAATGTATTCTTAGTGGAGAGTCTTGGATATAATTTGCTATCTGTTAGTCAATTATGTCAAATGGGATACAATTGCCTTTTTACAAATGTAGATGTGTCTGTCTTTAGAAGATGTGATGGTTCACTAGCTTTTAAGGGTGTACTAGACGGCAAGCTTTATTTAGTTGATTTTGCAAAAGAAGAGGCCGGTCTAGATGCATGCTTAATGGCTAAGACTTGCATGGGCTGGCTGTGGCATCGTCGCTTAGCACATGTGGGGATGAAGAACCTCCACAAGCTTCTAAAGGGAGAACACGTGATAGGTCTAACAAATGTTTATTTCGAAAAAGATAGACCTTGTGCAGCTTGTCAGGCAGGTAAACAAGTGGGAGGAGCACATCACAGCAAGAACGTGATGACCACGTCGAGACCCCTGGAGCTGCTGCATATGGACCTCTTCGGACCCGTCGCCTATCTAAGCATAGGAGGAAGTAAGTATGGTTTAGTTATTGTTGATGACTTTTCCCGCTTCACTTGGGTATTCTTTTTGCAGGATAAGTCTGAAACCCAAGGGACCATCAAGCGCTTCCTCAGGAGAGCTCAAAATGAGTTTGAGCTCAAGGTGAAGAAGATAAGGAGCGACAACGGGTCCGAGTTCAAGAACCTTCAAGTGGAGGAGTTTCTTGAGGAGGAAGGGATCAAGCACGAGTTCTCCGCTCCCTACACACCACAACAAAATGGTGTGGTAGAGAGGAAGAACAGGACGCTAATTGATATGGCGAGGACAATGCTTGGAGAGTTCAAGACCCCCGAGTGCTTTTGGTCGGAAGCCGTGAACACGGCTTGCCACGCCATCAACAGGGTCTACCTTCACCGCCTCCTCAAGAAGACGTCATATGAGCTACTAACCGGTAACAAACCCAATGTATCGTACTTTCGTGTTTTTGGGAGCAAGTGCTACATTCTAGTAAAGAAGGGTAGAAATTCTAAGTTTGCTCCCAAAGCTGTAGAAGGGTTTTTATTAGGTTATGATTCAAATACAAAGGCGTATAGGGTCTTCAACAAATCATCGGGTTTGGTTGAAGTCTCTAGCGACGTTGTATTTGATGAGACTAATGGCTCTCCAAGAGAGCAAGTTGTTGATTATGATGATGTAGATGAAGAAGATGTTCCGTCGGCTGCTATACGAACCATGGCGATTGGAGACGTTCGGCCACAGGAACAGGATGAACGTAATCAACCTTCTTCCTCAACGACGGTGCATCCCCCACTTCAAGACGATGAACAGGTTCATCAAAAGGAGGCGTGTGATCAAGGGGGAGCACAAGAAGATCAAGTGATGGAGGAAGAAGCGCAACCGGCACCTCCAACCCAAGTTCGAGCGATGATTCAAAGGGATCATCCCGTCGACCAAATTTTGGGTGACATTAGCAAGGGAGTAACTACTCGATCTCGATTAGTTAATTTTTGTGAGCATTACTCTTTTGTCTCCTCTATTGAGCCTTTCAGGGTAGAGGAGGCCTTGCTAGATCCGGATTGGGTGTTGGCCATGCAGGAGGAACTCAACAACTTCAAGCGCAACGAAGTTTGGACACTGGTGCCTCGTCCCAAGCAAAATGTTGTGGGAACCAAGTGGGTGTTCCGCAACAAACAGGACGAGCACGGGGTGGTGACGAGGAACAAGGCTCGACTTGTGGCAAAAGGTTATGCCCAAGTCGCAGGTTTGGACTTTGAGGAGACTTTTGCTCCTGTGGCTAGGCTAGAGTCCATTCGTATCTTGCTAGCATATGCCGCTCACCATTCTTTCAGGTTGTACCAAATGGATGTGAAGAGCGCGTTCCTCAACGGGCCAATAAAGGAGGAGGTGTACGTGGAGCAACCCCCTGGCTTCGAGGATGAGCGGTACCCCGACCACGTGTGTAAGCTCTCTAAGGCGCTCTATGGACTTAAACAAGCCCCAAGAGCATGGTATGAATGCCTTAGAGATTTTTTACTTGCTAATGCTTTCAAGGTTGGGAAAGCCGATCCAACTCTCTTTACAAAGACATGTGATGGTGATTTGTTTATATGCCAAATTTATGTCGATGACATAATATTTGGTTCTACTAATCAAAAGTCTTGTGAAGAGTTTAGCAGGGTGATGACGCAGAAATTCGAGATGTCGATGATGGGCGAGTTGAACTACTTCCTTGGGTTCCAAGTGAAGCAACTCAAGGACGGCACCTTCATCTCCCAAACGAAGTACACGCAAGATCTGCTGAAGCGGTTTGGGATGAAGGACGCCAAGCCCGCAAAGACTCCGATGGGAACCGACGGACACACCGACCTCAACAAAGGAGGTAAGTCCGTTGATCAAAAAGCATACCGGTCAATGATAGGATCTCTACTTTATTTATGTGCTAGTAGACCGGATATTATGCTTAGCGTATGCATGTGTGCTAGATTTCAATCCGATCCTAAGGAGTGTCACTTGGTGGCGGTGAAGCGAATTCTTAGATATTTAGTCGCTACGCCCTGCTTCGGGATCTGGTATCCAAAGGGATCTAACTTTGACTTGATTGGGTACTTAGATTCCGACTATGCTGGATGTAAGGTCGATAGGAAGAGTACATCGGGGACGTGCCAATTCTTAGGAAGGTCCCTGGTGTCATGGAACTCTAAGAAACAAACCTCCGTTGCCCTATCCACCGCTGAGGCCGAGTACGTTGCCGCAGGACAGTGTTGTGCGCAACTACTTTGGATGAGGCAAACCCTCAGGGACTTTGGCTACAATCTGAGCAAAGTCCCACTCCTATGTGATAATGAGAGTGCTATCCGAATAGCGGAAAATCCTGTTGAACACAGCCGCACAAAGCACATTGACATCCGGCATCACTTTTTGAGAGACCACCAGCAAAAGGGAGATATCGAAGTGTTTTATGTTAGCACCGAGAACCAGCTAGCCGATATCTTTACCAAGCCTTTAGATGAGAAGACTTTTTGCAGGCTGCGTAGTGAGCTAAATGTCTTAGATTCGCGGAACTTGGATTGAATCGTAGCATACATGTATCTATGCCTTTGATCATGTTCATTCTGCATTTTGTTGCTTATTATGGTGCTCAAGTTGTACAAACACTCCCTGGACCTCACAAGTCCGTTGCAATGTGATGCACATGTTTAGGGGGAGATGTGTTACAACTTGACCCTTTGAGACTAACCATATGTTTGAGTTTGCTTGTGTTAGTCACAAAGGAGAATTGAAAGGGAAAAGGTGGACTTGGACCATGAAAGACTTCCACTGCACTCCGATGAGGGGTAACTTATTCCAAGTCCATCTCATGAACTCTTATTGCCATTTGCTCTTAATTGAAGATTTTGGTGAGGCAATGGGGTTATAGGGCCAAGATTGATCCCGTTTTGGTGCTTGATGCCAAAGGGGGAGAAAATAAAGGCCAAAGCAATAAATGGATCAGCTACCACTTGAGAGATTTTGAAAATAGTAGAATAGAGTTTTGGTTTGTCAAAATTTTTAAGTTGTCTCTCTTGTCAAAAGTTGGTTTCTTGTGGGGAGAAGTATTGATTATGGGAAAAAGGGGGAGTTTTTGAAATCCTTGATCAATCTCTTTTTGAATGACTCTCTTTATGCTTAAACATGTGTGTTTAACTTAGAGATAGAGATTTGTGTTTGATTTGCAAAAACAAACCAAGTGGTGGCAAAGGATGATCCATATATGCCAAAATTGAATAACACCTAAATTTATGTCATTTGAATTGAGTTTGCACTTGTTCTAGTGGCTTTATGTTGTGTTGGCATAAATCACCAAAAAGGGGGAGATTGAAAGGGAAATGTGCCCTTGGGCCATTTCTAAGTATTTTGGTGATTTAGTGCTCAACACAGGTGCCTAATTGTAAAATGGAACAAGGTGCAAATCATGAAGTAAAGGTATGTTTCTAAGCCTTAGTACATTGGTTTTGTGGACTAACATGTTTGTCTAAGTGTTAGAAACAGCAAGAAGAAAAAGAGAAAAGGGGAGAGAATGACTTGGCTGTGTGCAGCCAAGACCCAGCTCGGTCTGGAGCACCGGACTGTCCGGTGTGCACCGGACAGTGTCCGGTGCGCCAGGCCTCCTCGGCGCGAACTGGCCGCTCTCGGGAATTCGCCGACGGCGTACGGCTAAAATTCACCGGACTGTCCGGTGAGCCAACGGTCGGCCAGGGCCAACGGTCGGCCGCGCAATCCGCGCGGGACACGTGGCCGAGCCAACGGTCGGGAAGGAACACCGGACTGTCCGGTGTGCACCGGACATGTCCGGTGCGCCAACTGAGCGCAGATCTGGAGCAGCCAGCAACGGTCAGAAGTGCTGTTTTTGGAAACAAATCGGGCACCGGACAGTGTCCGGTGTGCACCGGACTGTCCGGTGCGCCACGAGACAGAAGGCAAAGATGGCCTTCCAGATTTGTTCCCAACGGCTCCTAGCTGCCTTGGGGCTATAAAAGGGACCCCTTGGCGCATGGAGGAAGAACCCAAGCATTCCTTGAGCACTCTTGATCACTCACACATCAATCTTGCGCACTTGTTTGAAATTCTAGTGATTTGAGCTCTGTTCTAGTGTGTTAGCCTCTTGAGCTCAAGTCTGGGTTTTGTGTGTGCGTATTCGCTGTGATCTTTGTGTTGTGTGTGAGTTGCTAATCCCTCCCTTACTCCGTGATTCTTTGTGAACATCTTTTGTAAGGGCGAGAGGCTCCAAGTTGTGGAGATTCCTCGCAAACGGGATTGAGATAAGAACAACAAAACACCGTGGTATTCAAGTGGGTCTTTGGACCGCTTGAGAGGGGTTGATTGCAACCCTCGTCCGTTGGGACGCCACAACGTGGAAGTAGGCAAGCATTGGCTTGGCCGAAC
Organism: Zea luxurians; assembly: GCA_029449295.1. Taxonomy (NCBI): domain Eukaryota; kingdom Viridiplantae; phylum Streptophyta; class Magnoliopsida; order Poales; family Poaceae; genus Zea; species Zea luxurians. The sequence goes on from JAOPSE010000102.1 coordinate 5,819,114, forward strand.
CACGGGATAAACCACCGTGTCCCTCTGTGCTTGATTCTTGTGGTATTGTGTTTTGTTGAAGACTTCACCTTAGCCACTTGGCATTAACTGTGCTAACGCTTAACAAGTTTTTGTGGCTTAAGTTTGAAGTTTTTACAGGATCACCTATTCACCCCCCCCCTCTAGGTGCTCTCAGCTCCCGAGGTACCCTAGGACATTTCCGAGACCAGCGGGAACGATCCTGTAACGGAATCCCATCGGAGGGAGGCATCGAGCCCTCGGACCCCGTCGCCAGGGGACCGGGTCCGGCAGGTCACCCGCAGGTACTTTTGGGCGTGCCTCCGGGCCCCTAGCCGACCCCCAACGAACGGGGCACGGACGTCCACTCGGATTACCCGATTGCAGCTCACCGGAGACACCATGTTCGGTGCCCATCGAGGGTAACATGGCGCTCTCCCCCCCTCCTCCTTGCGGAAAGGCGATGTAGGGGCGTATGTAAAAAAGCCGAGTCTGTCCCTGATCGTCCTCTCGCCCTGTGCGGAGGCTCGGGGGCTGCTCTCGCAAACCCGGCCCCGGCCGAACCGTTGACAGCGTCAACATACCAGCTCGAGAACTTGGACCCTGACAGTGCACCCGGGCTACGGCCTGTTCGCATGAGGGAACCGCCAGACCAGCCAAAGCATTACGCAAGGCACTAAGACCTCGAAGGAGTGAAACCACTCCTCCGAGGCCTCGGGGGCTACACCCGGCGGGTGCGCTCGCGCGCACCCACCGGAACAAAGTGCAACCGAGAAAGGCTGGTCCCCTTGCAAAAAAGTGCGACGAAAGCCTCCAAGCGAGTGCTAACACTCCCTTCGAGGCTCGGGGGCTACTGTCGGGGACCATAATTAGGGGTACCCTCAAGACGCCTGATTCTCAGCTGGTAACCCCCATCAGCATAAAGCTGCAGAGGCCTGATGGGTTTGATTAAGTCAGGGATCAGTCCATACGAGCGACTCGATCACGCCACGCCCGAGCCTAGCCTCGGGCAAGGGCAGCCGACCCTGAGGTGTTTCCGTCTCGCCCGAGGCCCCCTTTTTTACGGCAGACGCATCTCCGGCTCGCCCGAGGCCTTGCCTTCGTTAAGAAGCAACCCTGACTAAATCACCGCGCCGACCGACCAAGTCACTGGGGCATTGAACGCAAAGAGTGAGACCGACGGGCGGTCAGGCTTTGCCAAAGGCGCCATAGGAAGCTCCGCCCGACCCAGGGCTCGGACTCGGGCTAAGGCCCCGGAAGACGGCGAACTCCGCCCGACCCAGGGCTCGGACTCGGGCTAAGGCCCCGGAAGACGGCGAACTCCGCTCCGCCCGACCCAGGGCTCGGACTCGGGCTAAGGCCCCGGAAGACGGCGAACTCCGCTCCGCCCGACCCAGGGCTCGGACTCGGGCTAAGGCCCCGGAAGACGGCGAACTCCGCTCCGCCCGACCCAGGGCTCGGACTCGGGCTAAGGCCCCGAAAGACGACGAACTCCGCTTCGCCCGACCCAGGGCTCGGACTCCGCCCTGGCCTCTGCCGAACGACCTCCGCCTCGCCCGACCCAGGAGCTCGGGCTCGGCCTCGGCCATGCAGGACAGACTCGACCTCGGCTTCGGAGGAGCCTCCACGTCGCCCGACCTAGGGCACAAGTCCACCACGTCGACAGGAAGCGCCATCATCACCCTACCCCGAGCCGACTCGGGCCGCAGAAAACAGGACCGACGTCCCATCTGGCTAGCTCCGCCAGATAGGCAATGATGGCGCCCCGCTGGACCCATGACGACGGCGGTTCTCAGCTCCCTTACGGAAGCAGGGGGACGTCAGCAAGGGCCCAACCACTCCGACAGCTGTCCCCCCGCCAGGCTCCATTGCTTCTCCGACGGCCACGACGCCACACCAGCTGGGTGCCAAGATCTCTCTGGCTGCCACCTTGGCATGTACTTAGGGCACTAGCTCTCCCCCGCTAGACACGTAGCACCTTGCTACACCCCCATTTGTACACCTGGATCCTCTCCTTACGCCTATAAAAGGAAGGACCAGGGCCTTCTTAGAGAAGGTTGGCCTCGCGGGAACGAGGGCAGGGGCAGGCGCTCTCTTGGGGCCGCTCGCTCCCCTCACCCGCGCGGACGCTTGTAACCCCCTACTGCAAGCGCACCCGACCTGGGCGCGGGACGAACACGAAGGCCGCAGGATCTCCGCCTCCCTCACGACCCGGCTCCGGCCGCCTCGCTCTTCCCCCCTTCGCGCTCGCCCACGCGCTCGACCCATCTGGGCTGGGGCACGCGGCACACTCACTCGTCGGCTCGGGGACCCCCCGGTCTCGAAGCGCCGACAGTTTTAGTTAATCTAGAGAAGCACAATTATTACGCTTAGTCGTACGCTGATAACTAGTGTTTCCGTATAAGATAGTTTAACGCCTCGTTGCTCGGTGTTTTAATCCGCTATCGCATAACACTATTTAGGTTTGTAACATTTCCGTCGATATGCATTCATGTGCATAATGCATCCCATTCAGGTACGTTAATTAAGCACGGGCTACTCCGCATGGTGAAGCTGAAGGGCGAACACAAGGATGGATGACGTGACAAGTGCCGAGATAAAGAATGGTCGTCAAGTGCTCATCGCCTAACAAACACTAACCTAGTATTACTCAGGCAAGCCCCGGTGCATTTGCCACCTTCCTTGATGTTTTAAAATTTTTCTCACCTTGTTTGATGCATTAGGTGATAGGAGTTGATTGCTAAAACAATTCCTGCATCACCTTCCTTGAATTTGATTACCTTCCTTAATCACCCGTTTTACAAAAGATTTTTGGATGCTTAGCCTTGCTTTAGTAAAACAAAATGTTTTGTTTTACAAAAGATGATGTGGCAAAAGTGGTTGGGATGTTTTTGAAACCAAAACTTGATGGTGGATCCATCATGGCCATGATGGGTCCAACATCAGAAAAGATGTACCTCTGCCAGGTACCAACCTTTGGGGTTAAATGATTAAGCTGAGACCAGGCGGGTGACTTGCACGAGAAAGAGAGTCTCGGTGTAGTGTCTCCGTCTGAGTCGATTAAGGGCCGTCTCGATGTAAGCCTGCTGACCGAGGACCCTTTAACTGGTCACATGCCTCGTCATGGGTAAGCTTTGCCTCGGGTGGACTAAGGCCAGAATAAGATAACACGAAATGGACGTGGAGCGGTGGCGAGAGTAGTGTGTACCCTCCGTGGCAAGAGGCTGGACGGTGGTGTATCTGTGCTCTCGGTTTGCGTGAACCTGATCTGGTCTTAAGAAACTCGGTGGCGGGTTGACATATGCAAGGGTTAAGTGCTACATATGTCGTGTGATCGGAGATCCTCAGCTGAGTATAATCGATTCGGATCGCCGTACCTCCGCGGTTATGGAGACTTGGCCACTGACTTACACGTAGCAATCCAGTGAAGATGAAGGGTTGATAAGAAATTGGTTAGTGCAGGACAAGTGCTTGAACTAGGGTAGACAGAACTCTAGATGCAGGTAACTTTACTTAACCTGATAAGTAAAAATGGATTTTTAAGGATCCACTCATAGTAAGCTTTTCTGCAAAACAGAGTCCTTGATTCTTGATAAGCCTTTCCTTGACTCCCTTATAACCAGCATACCCTTGAGAGTCTTTTCTTTAGTCGGGTAAGTCTTGCTGAGTAATTCCGTACTCAGGGTTTTATTCCCTGTTGTTTTTCAGGTTCTAACCTTGTGTTGCTGTGATGGTGTTAAGTGCCGGTGGGCTCGGCCTTCTTATAAGTCTAAGTACTCCTTCTATACTCCTTATTGAGGATGGTCATTTGAGCTAGCATATATTTCAACTTATACTTTTGTAATCACTCCGATAAATAATATAAAATTTTTGTAACTTGTAAAATTTGGTAATAGTATTTCCGCTGCAAAAATATTGGTGTGTGTGATTTGTGTTACTTAATCCCGCGGTTCTGGTTGAAAGTGGTTTATCCGATGTCCTTGGGGCAATCAGATAGATCCTGTTGAGTTATCTGGTGCACATGCATGGCCGTCTGAGGTCTTTGGGACAAGGACGGGTGCATGTGGGCCCAATAACTTGGAGGTTCTGCCACACAGCCTCTGCGCCGATTCGACGAAGAAAAGCGTAGAGCCATAGGCGAGGAGATCCACAAGCTGATGGCTCCAGGGTTCATCAAAGAGGTATTCCATCCCGAATGGCTAGCCAACCCTGTGCTTGTGAAAAAGAAAGGTGGGAAATGGCGGATGTGTGTAGACTACACTGGTCTAAACAGGGCATGTCCGAAAGTTCCCTACCCTCTGCCTCGCATCGATCAAATCGTGGATTCCACTGCTGGGTGCGAAACCCTGTCATTCCTCGATGCCTACTCAGGGTATCACCAAATCAGGATGAAAGAGTCCGACCAGCTCGCCACTTCTTTCATCACACCTTTTGGCATGTACTGCTACGTTACTATGCCATTCGGTTTGAGGAATGCGGGTGCGACATACCAAAGGTGCATGAACAACGTGTTCGGGGAGCACATTGGTCGAACGGTCGAGGCTTACGTCGATGACATCGTAGTCAAGACGAGGAAAGCCTCCGACCTCCTCTTCGACCTTGAAACGACATTTAAGTGTCTCAAGGCGAAAGGCGTAAAACTCATTCCCGAGAAGTGTGTCTTCGGAGTCCCCCGAGGCATGCTCCTAGGGTTCATCGTCTCCGAGCGGGGCATCGAGGCCAACCCGGAGAAAATCGCGGCCATCACCAACATGGGGCCTATCAAGGACTTGAAAGGAGTACAGAGGGTCATGGGATGCCTTGCGGCTCTGAGCCGCTTCATCTCGCGCCTCGGCGAAAGAGGCCTGCCCCTGTATCGCCTCTTAAGGAAGACCGAATGCTTCACTTGGACCCCCGAGGCCGAGGAAGCCCTCGGGAACTTGAAGGCGCTCCTTACAAGCGTGCCCATCCTGGTGCCCCCCGCTGCAGGAGAAGCCCTCTTGATCTACGTTGCCGCTACCACTCAGGTGGTCAGCGCCGCGATCGTGGTCAAGAGACGAGAAGAAGGGCACGCATTGCCCATCCAGAGGCCGGTCTACTTCATCAGTGAGGTACTGTCCGAGACCAAAACCCGCTACCCACAAATTCAGAAGCTGCTGTACGCGGTGATTCTGACACGGCGAAAGTTGCGACACTACTTCGAGTCTGAACCGGTGACTGTGGTGTCATCCTTCCCCCTGGGGGAGATCATCCAGTGCCGAGAGGCCTCGGGTAGGATTGCAAAGTGGGCGGTGGAGATCATGGGCGAGACAATCTCGTTCGCCCCTCGAAAGGCCATCAAGTCCCAAGTCTTGGCGGACTTTGTGGCTAAATGGGTCGACACCCAGCTTCCAACAGTTCCGATCCAACCGGAACTCTGGACCATGTTTTTTGATGGGTCGCTGATGAAAACAGGAGCGGGCGCGGGCCTGCTCTTCATCTCACCCCTCGGGAAGCACCTCCGCTACGTGCTGCGCCTCCATTTCCCGGCGTCCAACAACGTGGCCGAGTATGAGGCTCTAGTTAACGGGTTGCACATCGCCATCGAGCTAGGGGTTCGGCGCCTCGACGCTCGTGGCGACTCGTAGCTTGTCATCGACCAAGTCATGAAGAACTCCCACTGCCGCGACCCGAAGATGGAAGCCTACTACGACGAGGTTTGGCACCTGGAGGACAAGTTCTACGGGCTCGAGCTCAACCACGTCGCTCGACGATACAACGAGACTGCAGACGAGCTGGCTAAGATAGCCTCGGGGTGGACAACGGTTCCTTCGGACGTTTTCTCCTGAGACCTACATCAACCTTCCGTCAAGACCGACGACACGCCCGAGCCCGAGGAAGCCTCGGCTCTGCCCGAGGCACCCTCGGACCAGCCCGAGGCACCCTCAGCTCAGCCCAAGGCAGCCTCGGCCCCGCCCAAGGCACCCTTGGCCCCCGAGGGTGAGGCACTGCGCATCGAGGAAGAGCGGAATGGGGTCACGCCTAATCGAAACTGGCAGACCCCATACCTGCAATATCTCCACCGAGGAGAGCTACCCCTCGACAGAGCCGAAGCTCGGCGACTGGCGCGGCGCGCCAAGTCGTTCGTCTTGCTGAGTGACGGAAAGGATCTCTACCACCACAGCCCCTCAGGCATCCTCCAGCGATGCATATCCATCGCCGAAGGTCAGGAGTTATTGCAAGAAATACACTCGGGGCTTGCGGTCACCACGCAGCACCTCGAGCCCTCGTGGGAAACGCCTTCCGATAGGGTTTCTACTGGCCAACTGCGGTGGCCGACGCCACTAGGATTGTACGCACCTGCCAAGGGTGTCAATTCTATGCAAGGCAGACCCACCTGCCCGCTCAGGCTCTGCAAACAATACCCATCACCTGGTCGTTTGCTATGTGGGGTCTGGACCTCGTTGGTCCCTTGCAGAAGGCACCCGGGGGCTTCACGCACCTGCTGGTCGCCATCGACAAATTCTCCAAGTGGATCGAGGTTCGACCCCTAAACAGCATCAGGTCCGAATAGGCGGTGGCGTTCTTCACCAACATCATCCATCGCTTCGGGGTTCCCGAACTCCATCATCACCGACAATGGCACCCAGTTCACTGGCAGAAAGTTCCTGGACTTCTGCGAGGACCACCACATCCGGGTGGACTGGGCCGCCGTAGCTCACCCCATGACGAATGGGTAGGTAGAGCGTGCCAACAACATGATTCTACAGGGGCTCAAGCCGAGGATCTATAACGACCTCAACAAGTTCGGCAGGCGGTGGATGAAGGAACTCCCCTCGGTGGTCTGGAGTCTGAGGACGACGCCAAGCCGAGCCACGGGCTTCACGCCGTTTTTTCTAGTCTATGGGGCCGAGGCTATCTTGCCCATAGACTTAGAATACGGCTCCCCAAGGACGAGGGCATACGACGCCCGAAGCAACCAGACAAACCGAGAAGACTCACTGGACCAGCTGGAAGAGGCTCGGGACATGGCCTTACTACACTCGGCGCGGTATCAGCAGTCCCTGCGACGCTACCACGCCCGAGGGGTTCGGTCCCGAGACCTCCAGGTGGGCGACTTGGTGCTTCGGCTACGAAAAGACGCCCGAGGGCGCCACAAGCTCACGCCTCCCTGGGAAGGGTCATTCATCATCGCCAAGATTCTGAAGCCCGGAACATACAAGCTGGCCAACAGTCAAGGCGAGGTCTACAACAACGCTTGGAACATCCGACAGCTACGTCGCTTCTACCCTTAAGATGTTTTCAAGTCGTTCATGTACCTCGTTTTCATACCCAATTAAAGTCTAACCATCAAGGAAGGGTCAGCCTTGCCTCGACAAAGCCCGAACCTCCCTCGGGGGCTAGAAGGGGGGAACCCCCTCTGCGTCAAAATTTTCCTCGGAAAAAGTCTTTCTGCCAGAACATCTTTTGTGCTTTTTGACTACTTCGATAGTGGAATCATGAAAACGACGGAGTACAGTAAGCAGGCAAGGCCGACCGAGCCGAGGGACTCCTACGCCTCTGGGATACGGATACCTCACTCATCACCTTCTGCGATAAGTAACTCACGCTCGGATAAGGGATTCCGCTGACTGGACAAGTCTTAACGCTCGAAAACTTTTTTCTACCGAAACGATTTTTCGTGCCTTCTCGACTATATCGATAACAAAATCCTACGGCCGAGTATGGGTACACGTAAGCGGCAAGGCCGACCGAGCCGAGGGACTCCTACGCCTCCGGGATACCGATACCTCACTTATCACCTTCTGCGATAAGTAACTCTCGCTCGGATAAACGATTCTGTTACCGATGAACAAGTCCTGATACTCGAAACAAGGGGAAAAGAAACACAGCTTTACAACACAACGACGGTATGTTTTGGCCTCGGTGGCCACAAAAAACATACGCACACTACAGACAAACTGTTCCTGCAGGTTCAGACGTCAGTAGGGGGAGCAGCAACACCCTCGGCTTCGACTCTACCTTCGGCGGAATCCGACCCGGCCTCGGACAGCAACATGGTCGGAGGATCTCCACCTCGAAGGAAGATGTCAGCACCGCGCCTGGGCCATCATCGCTAGGGTCTCCTCCAGGAACCCGGCCCAAGCAGACGGCCGTACCGACCGCTCCGTAGCCTCAACCAGCTGTCCCCTGAGGACACCAGCCCGACTCATGGCCTCGGCAGCCCAACTCCAGGGTTGGTCCCGCCAGTGGACGACCTGGCCAGGTCCCAGCCGCCACTGCTACGCCTCATCGGCCTGGGAAGTCCCCTACTCCTGGGCCGACGAAGTTTCTTCTCCAGCCAACTCCCCCTCTGTCCATGCTGACACCGCTGCCTCCGGCTTCGGCTCATCGCAAAGCAGCCGAGGGTTCCTTCACTGAGCAAGAGAAGCCTTGAGCGGCAAGGCCGACCGAGCCGAGGGACTCCTACGCCTCTGGGATACGGATACCTCACTCGTCACCTTCCGCACAGGGCGACTCACACTTGGTTAAGCGGTCCGGCTAGCCGACAGGCGAGTCCTGGTGCACGAAATGGGGAAGAAACACGGCTTTATGCCCAAATACACAAATGTTTAGGCCCCGACAGCCACAATGAACATACGCCAGCACTCAAGACACCATTACAAACGGGACTCCGGTTCCGTTCCCGCGGGTACGAACAACCTCAACACCAGGAGGCCCGCGGGACGACGAACTCCAAGCGGCTCACCGCCGCCCGCTCCGACAACAGTGGCAACGACCCCGTCGGCAACGAAGACTTCTCCAGCTGCCACCACCTCAGCACCGACGGCGACGTCCATCTGCCCACCAACACCGCACCAGCGGGCGCCGGCCGCCCCAAAGCGCACCGGCAGGTCCTCACTCTCGTCCTCGCCATGAGAACGAGAATGGGACCGTCCCAGAACACGAGTACCGCCCTCACGGCGTACGACGTGTTGTAAGATCCCCTGGTGCGGCGGGCCACCGTCGCCCAGACAGAGGATAGAATGCTGCACCCTGGCTGGGCAGCAGCAGTTCACCTCCCCCAGCATGACTGGAGGACGCCCCTCCGCAGAGCTGGAGGATGGTTTCCACCCCTAGAAGCTGGAGGAAGAAGCGGGACGCCAGCCCACGCCGAGGTAGAGCTTCGGCTCAGCTCGCCCTCCGCCCCAGCAAGGATGACGAAGATCCTTGAAGCTGAGGGCGGGGTAGAGGCCGCACCCCGGCTTGCTTCTCCCCACCATCGAACTGGTGGTCACCATCTTGGGTGGCCATCGGTGAGGGGACGCAACCGGGCTGCATGACGAAAATCCTTGAAGCCGAGCGATGACTGAAAGGTACCAACCTCCACGAGGTTGCACTCCTTCCACAACGAGACGAAGACAACGCGGGCGCTCCTCATCCGGGGGCTCAGAAGGCGGAAGGACGCGACGCATGTGGAAAGAGCGAAGGCATGGCTACCACCCAGGAGATCGATCCCTTTTTAAAGGCGACTCTCCCTGCTCGCGTCCTCAGCCGTCGCGGACCAAGTCTTCACCAACACGCTCTAAGGTCCTCCCCCTATGACACTGGGGTTGGGTCCCACGCGACATGCAAGCTAGCCCAGGACAGAAGGAGCCAAACCGCCGCGCGCGGAGCGTGTAACCGCCCAACGGTTACAAGTATCCCTCCGTCTTCGCCCAGACCAGCGGGTGAAAGGGCGGACCGCCATGCAGGCGGCATGCAACTACACCAAGGGGGCGCACCCTTTCGACTTCGACGCATCCAGCATGGAGGCCCAGGCCCACACGTCATGTAACCGTCGCGCCGGTTACTATGTGCGAAAAACTGCAGCACCACTTGCGCCAGCGCCGCGCCTTCTCGACTACGGAACCGGCGCCATGACTCGAGGCAACCCTGTGCATGGCCCAGCAGTGCCAATCAGGCACGCCGGTCACGGGTCAGTCAGCCGCGGGAGAAGGCGCGACGGTCGATATGGCCAGAAGTGGGCCGGCAGTAATGGCGGTGGCAGGCGGGCGGAAGCAGCAGTCAAATCGTCTGCAGGCTCACGTCCCCTCCTGAAACAGTGAGAGAGCCCTCTCCCACAGCATGAAGACGACACGCCCATGTTCTGTTCCTCGAACGGCTCGCGCGTGCACAACAGCTGCCCCGCGAACCACTTGTCCCATCGCATTAACTCTGCGACAGGGCAGGCGACACCTTTGGCAGGAGAAGCGGGCGACGCTTCACCTCCGTCATAATGACCGCGTCAAAAAAGGTGCGCCACGTCGTTCAATTTCGTATCCTTTTCTTTTTCCCCTTTCTCTCTCTTGCTACAGGGACCGGGAAAGGGGATACTCCGAAAGGGATCCTTCTCCGCGAAGGAAGCGGGCCCCGAGCCCTCCTACTGATCAGAGGTTCGAAGGCTGGCCCCCCGGAAGGGTTCGACAGCCGCCTCAGAGCACTCGGGCTCCACGCCCACTACTGGTCAGAGGTTCGAAGGCTGGCCCCTCAAAAGGGTTCGACAGCCGCCTCAGGCCACTCGGGCTCCGCGCCCACTACTGATCAGGGGTTCGTAGGCTGGCCCCCCGGTGGGTTCGACAGTCGCCCCAGAGCACGCAGAGTGAGGGATGACTCTGGGTACGTTCGATACATAACCAAGGCTCGGGCTACGCTCCCGAGGTACCCTAGGATATTTCCGAGACCAGCAGGAGCGATTCTGTAACGGAATCCCATCAGAGGGAGGCATCGAGCCCTCGGACCCTATCGAACGGGACCGGGTCCGCAAATCACCTGCAGGTACTTTTGGAGCGTGCCTCTAGGCCACTAGCTGACCCTTATCGAACGGGGCACGGGCGTCCACTCGGATCACCCGTTAGCAACTCACTGGAGACACCATGTTCGGCGCCCTCCGAGGGCAACATGGCGCTTTCCCCCCTCTCCTCCTTGCGGAAAGGCGATGAAGGGGCATATGAGAAAAGCCGAGTCAGTCCTTGACCATCCTCTCGCCCTATGCAGAGGCTCGGGGGCTGCTCTCGCAAACCTGGCTCCGGCCAAACCGTTGACGGCGTCAACATACCAGCCTGAGAACTCGGAACCAGACTATGCACCCGGGCAACGACCAGTTCGCATGAGGGAACAACCAGACCGGCCGAGGCATCACGAAAGGCATTAATACCTCGAAGGAGTCAAACCACTCCTCCAAGGCCTCGGGGGCTACACCCGGCGGGTGCGCTCGCGCGCACCCACCAGAACAAAATGCAACCGAGAAAGGCCGGTCCCCTTGCAAAAAAGTGCGACAAAGCCTCCAAGCGAGTACCCACACTCCCTTTGAGGCTCGGGGGCTACTGTCGGGGACCGTAATTAGGGGTACCCCCAAGGCTCCTAATCTCAGCTGGTAACCCCCATCAGCACAAAGCTGCAAAGGCCTGATGGGCGCAATTCCGGTCAAGGCTCAGTCCACTCAAGGGACACGATCTCGCCTCGCCCGAGCCCAGCCTCGGGCAGGAACGATAGACCAAGGCAGACTCACGCCTCGCTCGAGGGTCTCCTCAAGCAACGGGCGCACCTTCGATTCGCCCGAGGCCCAGCTCGGGCAGGCTTCACGGAGAAGCAACCTTGGCCAGATCGCCTCGCCAGCCGACCGGATCGCAGGAGCATTCAATGCAAGGATCGCCTGACACCTTATCCTGACGCGCGCTTTCTAGTCGACAAGGCCGAAGTGACCACAGTCACTTCGCCCCTCCACTGACTGACTTGACAGGAAAATAGCGTCGCCTGCGCTGCTCCGACTGCTGTGCCACCCGCCAGGGTGAGGCTGACAGCAGCCAAGTCCAGCCTCGGGCGCAATAGGAATCTCCGCCTCGCCCGACCCCAGGGCTCGAACTCAACCTCGACCTCGGACGACGGTCTCCGCCTCGCCCGACCCCAGGGCTCGGACTCAACCTCGACCTCGGACGATGGTCTCCGCCTCGCCCGACCCCAGGGCTCAGACTCAACCTCGACCTCGGACGACGGTCTCCGCCTCGCCCGACCCTAGGGCTCGGACTCAACCTCGACCTCGGACGACGGTCTCTGCCTCGCCCGACCCCAGGGCTCGGACTCGACCTCGACCTCGGACGACCGTCTTCGCCTCGCCCGACCCCAGGGCTCGGACTCAACCTCGACCTCGGGCGACGGTCTCCGCCTCGCCCGACCCTAGGGCTCGGACTCAACCTCGACCTCGGATGACGGTCTCTGGCTCGCCCAACCCCAGGGCTCGGACTCAACCTCGACCTCGGAGGAATCACCGCCTCGCCCGACCTTGGGCACGGACCAACCACGCCACAAGGAGAGCCATCATTACCCTACCCCTAGCTAGCCAGGCTACGGGGAACAAGACCGGCGTCCCATCTGGCTCACCCCGATAAAACAAGTAATGATGGCACCCCGCGTGCTCCGTGACGACTGTGGTTCTCAGCCCCATACGGAAGCAAGGATACGTCAGCAAGGATCCGACAGCCCCGACAGTTGTGCTTCTACAGGGCTCAAGCGCTCCTCCGACAGCCATGACGCCACATGAACAGGGCTCCAACACCTCTCTAACAGCCACATCGGCATGTACATAGGGCTCTGGCTCCTCTCTGCTAGACACGTTAGCACACTGCTACACCCCCCGTTGTACACCTGGACCCTCTCCTTACGTGTATAAAAGGAAGGTCCATGGCCCTCGTACGAGAAGGTGGCCGCGCGGGAGAACGGGCTGACGCGCAGTCTCACGCTCTCTCTTTCTCCCTCGCGAACGCTTGTAACCCCCTACTGCAAGCGCATCCGCCCTGGGCGCAGGACAACACGAGACCGCGGGTTCCCCTTACTATTTTCTCCCCTTGTGTCTCCGTCTCGCGCCGACCCATCTGGGCTGGGACACACAGCGACAATTTACTCGTCGGTCCAGGGACCCCCCTGGGGTCGAAACGCCGACAAGCTCCCTCCCCTTCTTTTCTTTCGTTGACTTGAATGCAACCACTTAAGGCTTTGATGTGGTCGTCTTCCCATGAGCCTTGTTCTCAATATATTTGGAATCCTTAACCATCATGTCATGGCTAAGGAATTTTCTAGGAATCTCCTATATATTGAACTCCTCGTACCTAGGATGTTCACGGATCAAGTGACAAGAGTAGTATTATAGGAGACAAGTGACCTTAGCATAAGCTTGACGACTTTATGGTGGGTCCACTTGGTGCTCATGTAGTCCCGAATTTGAGTCACTAAGGACTTGAGCCGATTGTACATGTCTTGTGGTCCTTCTCCTTGGTTGATGGTGAATCTTTTGAGCTCACCCTTGATGAGCTCCATTCTTGTGATTCAGATGATCTTGGCGCCATCATGAGCCGTCTTGATGGCGTCTCAAATTTCTTTCATGGTTTGCAACTCGTGAACCTTGTTGTACTCCTCCCTACACAAGGAAACAAGTAATACTGTGGTTGCTTGCGAGTTGAAGTACATGATTTGGGCGGCCTCATCCGAATCATAGTCCTCATCCCTAATCTTCGAAATCTGCATTACAAACTCAACAACATCCCAAATGCTAGGGTAATGTGAAGATAAATGACTTCTCATTTTCACACTTCACCATCCCAAATGCGGTGGTTTGCCTAATGGAACTAAAAAAAATTGAGTGCGTTTGGGAATGCGAGGATGACGAAAGGGCTTTGGTTAACCGGTTTGCGCTCTTGGCGCTTGGATGATGTCGATTTGGCACCGGGTGTTGTAACATCCCAATTTTTGATCCCATGGTTAGAAACCCTAAACTCCTAAACCCCCCTAATTCTCTTAAAGACCTCATATCATGAGCATTTCATTCACCATATGCATACACCATGACTGAAAACCCTCTCCCCCTCCTCGGCTAGGCCAATTCTGGCCCACTTCCTCCCCCTCCCTCTCACGCCCGCGTCTCCCCCCCGCTCCGGCCCAGCTCGGCCCAACTGCACGCGCTCCCTCGTTGCCGCTTGGCCCCACCCATCAGCCGCACCCGCTCTCGCTCTCTCACGCCTGCCCCCTCTCTGGCACGTGGGCCCCTGCCGTCAGTCCCTTCTCCCTCACCCGTGATCGGCATCGACGCAATCGTCGCCAGTCACCATCCGCCCCGTCTCCTCGTCATTACTCGCTCACCAGTGAAGTTTGGCACCGATTCATCCCTGTACACTGTGACTGAGTGACCGCACACCACCGTCTTCACCGAGCCATCCCATCGTCACCACTGTACCGCCATTATCGCCGCCGTAGTGCGCCTCGCCGGTGCCCGCTAGCCTCCACCCCTCCTCTCCTCCGGGTGCCTATAAAAGGGACCGCCCGAGCTCCACCTCTCCTCACACTAGCCTCGACCATCCATCACCCCTCCCCCGAGCTCAATCGAGCCAGCGTCGCCGCTCTCTCCCTCCGCTCCGATGAGTTCCCCTCCCCTCTCTAGTAGCCTAAGGTCCAATTGAGTTAGCTCACGAACTTCACCACTTCTCCACGAACATGAGGCACCACTTTCGCCTCCCCCATCACGCCCAGTAGCCTCACCGACGATCACACCACCACGGAGCCCGCCAACTCCTCATGGTCAGTCCCCCTAGAGCGCCACCAACCAAATTGGTCCCGCCGCCGTGTTCGCCTAGGTCTGGCCAAGCTAGCCCACCTCCTCGACCCCTGAGAACCGGAACCACGGTAGAGAACCGCCGCGGAACCTCATCGGCGGTCGGTTTTCCTCGACCCCGGCCGGTTCGCCCCTCCCCGTCAGTCGCCCGATGCCATCGGCCCTCCCCCCTTTCTCTGACGCGTGGGCCCGCGCTCACGGCGTCGTCACCGCGCCCACCCGCGTCGTTTCCTCGCTTGTGGGCCTTCTGGGCCAACTCACCAGCGCGCCCGCGCTAGGCCAAAATTCCCCCCGGCCCGACTAACCAAGAATCCCTTCTCTTTTCCTTTTCTCTTTTCCTTTTCCTATTTTCATTTATACATATATATGTTGATATTTTATGCACCAAAAATAGTCCAAAAAATCTTTAAGTCACAAAATAATAATACTTAGAACTTGACACACTATATTAGCCAAAAATGTTTGATGTATTGTTATTGCCTGTTTTTGCAATGCGAAGAGGGGTCCGACCCTCTAGAAATCATAGCTCCGGAAGAAGGGCAGGAGCCCGACCTTCCGAAATTAGAGCTTTCGTGCCAAGAGAACTTCGACGAAGGCAAGTCCATTCTTCCCTTGATGCATAAATTACCTACTCTTTCTACCACTGCCTAAACCGGGATATGGGTTGGGTTCTATGCATTGTGAGTCGAGTGATAGCCTGCATTAAAGAATATCTTTTGAGTACAAAAATGCGGGTTGAGGCAATGGTGGTTTTCTAAAAAGAGAAATGTTTTCAAAGAAGTGTATGATGAAGGGTATTCACCCTTATCACCAACTGAGTGGGATGATTAGGGACTCCCTGGTTTAGGGGAGGGCCTAAGGTGTTGGCTCAGCCGGGTTAGGTGTGAGCATGAAGGATCGTCCCCTCATATAAGGACCGGTTTGTCATCCTTCACTACTTGTACCCACGACAAGTACAACCACTCGAGACTGTATGGGCAGTCACTCAATCTGAACTTGTACGGTCCGAACCTCTCACACCCCACACAGGAGAAGAACAGGTGGTTCAAGAGGAGCCACTCTACAAGGAGTTTGATTCGATCTAGGTGGCGTCTCCTAGTTGACTTTCTGGCGCTAATGATGGATTCTAGATCCTTTTATATTTATCTTTTATTTTGTAAGATTTTCGCTATGTAATAAATACTCTGATTATTGTGACATTTATCTCTATACACTATGTTATTATATATGTTGTCTTCTTTGGCGCATGTATGAGATGCACCCGGCTTTGTCCCTTAAATCCGGGTGTGACAGAACCCCAGGGTTATGATGGCTGGGGAGCACCAGGAGGATAAGGAAGGGGAATGTTTTGTCCGGTTTGGGCATGGTGGTGGCCTGACTCCTTCCGGTATAAGGTAAAGACCTGCAAGGAAGGAAAGAGTTTCGGATTCGGGTCTCATTGGCCATGGGACCGCAGAGCCGGACTAGTGGGTAAAGTGTACACCTCTACGCAGAGTTTAAAACCTATTCAAATAGTCCGTGTCCACTGGTATGGACGAGTCTAGTGTGGTATGGCAATTAGTGTTTTTGATCTTCGTAAAAAGGGGGAAGTGTGTGGGTGTTTTTGGAAATAAAAGCAATGCCATGGGAGCGGGATGCTCAGTGGTGGTTGAGTGTGAAAATGTGCTACTCCTCTCTTTTGGGTAAAACATCAAGTATCACTCTTCTTTGAAAAAGAAATGAGTGACTTTAACTCCACCATACCAAGCATGTACCATATAGGTCTCTCTCTTTTTACGGGCGGGATGGGCTTGCGGAATACCTAGTGTATTCACCTAGATTTATTTATGTTTTTCAGCTACTGAAGACTTCTTTTCTGCTATGTTCGACTAGAAGGGGGTTGTGTCTGCACCCAGTCTGCCTGTGGCTTGGGCTAGATGATCTTTCATTGTGCTATAATTCCAGGCTCGCTAGAGCTTGCATTTTGGTATTGTAATAACTATTATTCGAGACTCTATACTATTTGATGAAATGAATGTGTTTACTAGCCTCCTGGGACTAGTAATTGTATCACATTTGAGTCCCAAAGGATCGGGACACTTCAGATGGTATCAGAAACATAGAACTGGCCATAGACCACAACCCTGACCAAAAAAGCTTTCCTCAAAAGAAAAGACCTCTTAACCTCTAAAAAAACCTTCTCTCCTTTCCCCGATATTAACAACCCTTCTTCTCTTGTTACCAGATGGAAGGCACCTTTGTCCTTAAGACATCCTATTGCTCAGAGGTGGAAGGATTCCCTCACCTTCTTCGGAGTGATGCGCTTCGCATGGGGATCCGCAAGAAGCTGGAGTATCTCTGGAAGGAATACCACGAGAATGGGATTGAGAAACGCTTTATGGCGGTCTACCTGGGAGAAAGCCAAAGCTACCCCAATCACCCTCCCTTTCAGATCACCGCCATTGGCCACTGCTTCCCAGATACTTGCCAGAATGCTACCCAAAAAGCCCTCCGCCAGCTATGCCAAAACTACAGCAGGGAAGTCTCTGAGACACCCCTCCGTTATTTTCCACCCAGCAACAAAAATACCCCTACTTGGAGGAAAAGACTCCAGGCTTTGTCAGGAAGAGATCATAATGAAGATGACCCTACCATAATCTACATGGCCGGATATCTCCACACCCTTGATAACCACTTTGACGACCTTTTCTCACACTGCACCCACCTAAACTCCTGGGTGGAAAGCCTAGAGCTTCAAGTCAAGGAATTGAAGGAGGAAAAGGTGGCTCTTCAAGACAATCTCAAGATGGCGGAAGGCGAGGAAGCCAACACTTGTGAGGCATACCGGACCCTAAAGATGGAATATGCTAGGAGGCTGAAGAAGCTCGCCCCATCAAGAAGATTCGAAAGCGTTTCAAGAGCCATGGATGCCAGACTGACCTGAAGGAAGAAGCCCCGCCAGCACTACCTTCCCTAGGGATAGAGAACTTTTTCGACGTCGAGGAAGTGTCCTTGGCTAGCCTTGATGATCTTCTCATAGAGTTCAAGGATACTTTAGTGGATAACACTCATGCGTAGTGTAAACTGTGGTGGTTGTTATGCTTGTAATGAACTGGAGTGCTGAATAAAATAACATGTTTAAGAAAAAAAGATGGCATATGCATAGTAGTAATCCTTTCTCCCCTCTAGCAGATGGCCTCAGATAAAACCACGCCTACCGCCTCAGGAATTGGAGCAAGGACTCCCCTAGGTATCGAGGAGAAGTTGGTGGAGAAGGGAGTGAGACCCACCTCCCAGCGCCTCCGGAGCTGCCACTAGACCTAGCCCAAGTTCTGGCCAACCAAACCCGACTCATTGAGGTCCTTACTAGAAGCATCAAGAAGCAGCGCCCGAATGGAGGAAGACCTCACGACAGAATGGGAGAGTTCCTAAGGCTCAAGCCTCTCACGCTCACTGGATCTAGCAACCCGCTCGATGCTAATGACTGGCTGCGCACAGTGAAGAGGAAGTTAGAGGCCATTGGATGCCCTAAAAACCAGCGTGTTCACCTAGCTGCACATCAGCTTTCTAGGATGACCCTATCTTGGTGGGATACCTTCAGCGCTGCCGTAAGAGATGCTACCTGGGTAGAGTTTGAGGCTGCTTTTCGAGAGCATCATGTGCCCTTGGAAATCGTCCAGATCAAGGAAGAGGGATTTCGGGAATTAACTCAAGGAGGGCGATCCATCAGTGAATACATCCACAAATTCACAGAACTTGCTTGCTATGCACCTGATGATGTCAGCATGGAAGCCAAGAAGATGGCCCGTTTCTTGAAGGGGTTGAGACCAGAACTCAAGACCATCCTTGCTAGCCAAGACTTTCTCAGTTCCTTGCACCTCTTGAATAAGGCCATCTAGGTGGAAAGAGCACAAGAAGAGGAAAAAGGTCACCTCAAGAGAAAATTTCAAGTTCTCCGAGCTCAACAACAGGACAGGCACTAGAGGGTTCGATCTTTTAGGTTCCCTTCTAAGGGGTCGAACTTCAGCAAACCAACATGATCCACTTCGTCACGTCTCAACTAGCCTAGCCAAAGTTCCTTCCACACCCAATCTATTGCAAGCAGATAACCTCCAACCAATGCTTGTTGGCACTTTGGAGACCCCAATCACTTCAAGAATAATTGTCCACAGTTGAAGACATCCGTACCTACCTACTCCAACTCGGTGAATAGCCCCAGGAATGTTTTGGCAACCGCCTTTGAGGCACCCTCCACCAACAGCCAACCAAGTAAGACCCAGTTTCACGACAGGGCTCGAGTGAACCACGTCGACGCCCAAGAAGCTTAGCAAGCCGCTGGAGTAGTGCTCGGTGAGTTCCTAGTCAAATTTACCCTCGCTGCTGTGCTTTTCGATTCTGGAGCATCTCATTCATTCATCGTCGCTAGTTTTGTGGAAAAGCATGGCATCCCCACTGAAAGGGAAATAGGGTCAAACCTTTTTCTATAAATGATTTTGGTGGTTAAATGCCCAACACAAATGATTGGACTAACTAGTTTGCTCTAGATTATATATTCTACATGTGCTAAAGGTTCAACACAAATGAATAAAAAGATCAAGTTAGGGTTCAAAATAAAAGAGCAAAAGAAACCGAAGAGAACCCTGGTCTAGCGCACCGGACCATCCGGTGTGCCACCGGACAGTGTCCGGTGCACCAGGGACCGTACAATCTGAACTCTTCACCTTCGGGTTTCTCAGGCGCCACTCCGCTATAATTCACCGGACTGTTCGGTGTGCCACCGGACGTCCGGAGTGCCAAGCGGAGCAATGGCTAACAGCGCAATGGTCGTTTGCAAAAGCGTGAACAGTGCGCACAGAAGTCAGAGCAGGCGTCAGAGGCGCATCGGACAATGAACAGTACCTGTCTGGTGCGACATGAGGTCAGCTCTCCAATGGTCGAAAATGTCAGAACCCTAACGGTTGGGTGACGTGGCTGGCGCACCAGACTGTCCGGTGCGCCCATCGACAGACAACCTCCCCAACGGTTCAATTGGTGGTTGGGGCTATAAATACCCCTCAACCACCACCACTCCAAGCATCCAAGTTTTTCAGACATCTCATTCAATACAAGAGCTAGTGCAATCAATACAAGACACAATTCAATAGAATCAAAGCCTCTCCAAGTTCCAAATCCACTTCAAACAAATAGTGACTAGAGAGAGTGTTTTGCTCATGTTCTTTGAGCTCTTGTTCTTGGATCGCTTTCTTCTTCCTCATTCTTGTTCTCTAAGTGACTTGTAATCAAAGCAAGAGACACTAAGCTTGTAGTGGTCCTTGCAGGGTCTAAGTGACCCGTTTGATTAAGGAGAAAGCTCACTCTGTCTAGGTGACCATTTGAGAGAGGGAAAGGGTTGAAAGAGACCCAGTCTTTGTGACCACCTCAACAGGGACTAGGTTCTTTGGAACCGAACCTCGGTAAAACAAATCACCGTGTCATCCGCATTATTTCTTGGTTGATTTGTTTTTGCCCTCTCTCCCGGACTTGATATTTATTCTAACGCTAACCCCGGCTTGTAGTTTGTCTTTTAAGTTGTAAATTTCAGTTACCGCCTATTCACCCCCCTCTAGGTGACTTTCAATTGGTATTGGAGCCCGGTACTTCATTAGAGTCTAACAACTCGAAGTGATGTCGGGTTATCACGCCAAGAAGGAGATGAAAACCGGCGAGAAGGCCACAAGCCACAGGAAGACTCCATCGAAGGAGTCCAGCAACAAACTAAAGGAGGGATCACCTCCTCACAAGTCGCATCAGAGTGGCGACAAGAAAAAGAAGATGAAGAAGGTGGTCTACTATGAGACCGATTCATCGTCACCTTCTACATCCAGCTCCGACGCGCCGTCCGTCACTTCTAAGCGCCATGAGCGCAAGAAGTTTAGTAAGATTCCCCTACGCTATCCTCGCATTTCTAAACGCACTCCTTTACTTTCCGTCCCACTAGGCAAATCACCGGTTTTTTATGGTGAAGATTATTGTATGTGGAGTGATAAAATGAGGCATCACCTAACCTCACTCCACGCTAGCATATGGGACATTGTTCAGTTTGGAGCGCAGGTACCATCCGTGGGGGATGAAGGCTACGAATCGGACAAGGTTGCCCAAATCTGGCACTTCAACTCCTAAGACACTACTATACTCCTCGTCTCTCTAAGTCGAGAGGAGTATAATAAGGTGCAAGGGTTGAAGAGCGCCAAGGAAATTTGGGACGCACTCAAGACCGCGCACAAGGGGGATGAGGTGACCAAGATCACCAAGCGGGAGACGATCGAGGGGGAGCTCGGTCGATTCATCCTCAACCAAGGAGAGGAGCCACAAGCAATGTACAACCGGCTCAAGACCTTGGTCAACCAAGTGCGCAACCTCGGGAGCACCAAATGGGATGACCATGAGATGGTCAAGGTTATTCTAAGATCACTCGTTTTTCTTAATCCTACACAAGTTCAATTAATTCGTGGTGATCCTAGATATAAGCTAATGTCTCCCGAGGAGGTTATAGGGAAGTTTGTGAGCTTTGAATTGATGATCAAAGGCTCCAAACAAATAGTCAACTTGGAGAAAGGCGGCACCTCCACACCCGAGGTGCAACCCGTCGCATTCAAGGCGATAGAGGAAGAAAAGAAGGAATCTACACCAAGTAGGATTCCAATCGACGCCTCTAAGATTGACAACGAGGAAATGGCGCTTATCATCAAAAGCTTTCGCCAAATCCTCAAGCAAAGGAAGGGGAAGGATTACTGTTGGGACCATGCTTCATCGCCGAAGGTCCTGCGGAAAGAAAACAGCATCGGCTGAAGCTGCTTGAACGTAATGCCGAAGGCACCATTCATGAAGCTTCGGCATTACAGCATGTCCGAAGATGGGGGTCGAACCGACTTAAAGATAGAATGACCTTTTAGTCCTTAAGGGTCTGAGTCAATGTTGTAAACTCTTATGAGGGGCATGATTGTAATTCTTCACAGGCTGTGTCCTGTGCCTATAAATAGTCAACAGTATCTCTTTACTGTTCACACATTCCTGTAATTGCAAAGGCATCACTCGGGAATTATTACTTGTCAAGGCGAAGGTATAAACGTACCTTAACATTGTATTAAAACATCTTATATTCACATAATAAAATATGTGAATAAGTGCTATTTATTTCCGACATATTTATCTTTTGATGTTTTACATTTTACACTACTTTATATTATCTTTGTAAGTTTAATTACGAAGGTGAAACCTTCGTAATATTGTGCTCCTGGCCTTCGTCCGAAGTTCATTAAATCCTTGGGGAGATAATGCTTCAGCGGACGAAGGGCATTTGATATTTAACATTTTTTGTGTTGTCTTGTTCTTGATTCATAGCATTTGAGAACAAGTCCCCAACATTGGCGCCCACCTCCGGTCAACTCACTTCCACTTTTTTGAGCTGATGGCTTCGTTCAACGATCAAGCTGGAGCTGCTTCGGTTCCGAAGCTGGTACTCCCCATAATAGGCGATTCATGCTCAGAGCCAGCTAACAAGAAGCAGAAGAAGGAGGCACAGAGAAGGGTACAACATGTCGGGGTGCAAGGACCCTTCATCAAGTCAAGATGGTCTCACATTCCAATTACCTTCTCTCAAGAAGATCTTCAACTCAAGGATTACCCACACAACGATGCTATGGTTATCTCTTGTGTGATCAAAGGATTTCTGGTCCATAATGTTTTGGTTGATACAGGCAGTACAACAGATATCATATTTGCTAAGGCTTTCAGACAAATGCAAGAGCCCGAAGACAAGATCCATGATGCTATGTACCCTCTTTGTGGCTTCGGAGGGCGGCAAATTGTAGCACTTGGGAAGATTACCATGCCAGTAACCTTCGGATTTGTCAACAACACAAGGACTGAGCAAATTGTGTTTGACATTGTTGACATGGAGTATCCTTACAATGCTATCATTGGTCGTGGTACTCTCAATGCCTTCGAAGCAATTCTTCATCCAGCTTACCTTTGCATGAAGATACCTTCGGACCAAGGGCCCATTGCTATTCATGGAAGTCAGGAAGCTGCCAGAAGGGCCGAAGGAAATTGGACAGACTCAAAAGCAATCCATAACATAGATGGAGCTGAAGCTTGTGAGCAGTACAAGTTCAGAAGGGAAAAAGCTGCTTCGGCTGATCAGCCGAAGCCCATGCTCTTATGTGAGGATATAACAGAGCAGAAGGTGCTATTGGGATCTCAATTGTCTGAAGAACAGGAGAAAACCTTAATAAGGTTTTTGTTCAACAACAAAGATGTCTTTGCTTGGTCAGCTAATGATCTTTGCGGAGTTAACAGGGATGTTATTGAACACTCGCTTAATGTTGATCCATCATTCAGACCCAGGAAGCAGAGGCTTCGGAAGATGTCTGATGACAAGGCTGAAGGTGCTCAGAATGAAGTGAAAAGACTCCTCAGTGCCGGAGTTATCAGAGAGGTAAAATACCCAGAATGGCTGGCTAACACTGTTATGGTAAAGAAGGCCAATGGTAAATGGAGAATGTGTATCGACTTTACTGATCTCAATAAGGCCTGTCCGAAGGACGAGTTTCCATTGCCGAGGATAGATTCCTTAGTTGATGCAGCAGCTTCATCAGAGCTTATGAGTTTGTTGGATTGTTATTCAGGTTATCATCAAATCTGGATGAAGAAGGAGGATGAGCCGAAGACCAGCTTCATAACTCCTAGTGGAACATATTGTTACCTTCGGATGCCTGAAGGGCTTAAAAATGCTGGAGGAAGCTTCAGCAGAATGACAGCAAAGGTTCTCCATTCTCAGATAGGCAGGAATGTCCTAACTTATGTTGATGATATCATTGTGAAAAGCACGAAGCAAGATAATCACATTGCTGATCTGCAGGAGACCTTCGCTAATTTTAGACAGGCTGGTTTAAAGCTGAATCCAGAAAAATGTGTCTTCGGAGTGAAGAAGGGAAAATTTCTTGGTTGTCTAGTTTCAATAAAAGGAATTGAGGCTAATCCAAACAAAATTGAAGCTATCCTTCGAATGGAACCACCAAGTACAAAGAAGGGGCTCAAAGATTGACAGGAAGACTGACATCTCTCAACAGATTCATATCTAGATCAGCAGAGAGAAATTTACCATTTTTCGAAGTGCTAAAGTCAGCCGAAGTTTTTCAATGGGGACCAGTCCAGCAGAAAGCTTTCGAAGAGTTGAAGCAATATTTGATAGATCTAACAACACTAACTCCACCAGCGCCAGGGGCTCCTTTGTTATTATATGTGGCAGCTTCGCACTCAGCGGTAAGTGCAACACTTGTTCAGGAGAAGCTTGAAGGCCAAGTTAAAAAGCAGGCCCCAATATACTTTGTATCCGAAGTTCTTAGTTTATCAAACAAAAATTATACAGAATTGGAGAAGGTACTGTATGCTGTTTTGATGGCCTCCAGGAAGCTTCGGCATTATTTTCAAGCTTACAATATAATTGTTCCTTCTTCACAACCGTTGAAGGATATTATGAGAAACCGAGAAGCTACTGGAAGGATTGGAAAATGGGCTGCAGAGCTCAATGAATTTTGTATTGATTATGTGCATAGATCTTCGATTCAGTCCCAAGCGTTGGCAGACTTCATTGCTGACTGGATGCCAGGGGCTCAAGAGGAAGAAACGAATAAATATGCCGAAGCATGGACAGTGTTTTGCGATGGGTCTTGGGGAAACTTCGGAGCAGGAGCAGCTGCTGTGTTGGTTTCACCTTCCAAAGTTAAAATTTGTTATGTGGCAAGACTTGATTTCAGTTGCACGAACAATATTGCTGAATACGAAGCTCTGCTCTTGGGTCTTCGGAAGTTAAAGGCAATGGGAATCAGAAGGGCCATTCTTAAAACTGATTCCCAAGTTATTTCTGGTCATATTGACAAGAGCTATAAGGCAAGAGATCCGAAGCTTGAAAAATATTTAGATACAGTTCGAAGGATTGAGGCTTCTTTTGAAGGATTCTCTGTTAAAAACATTCCTCGTGGAGAAAATGAATATGCTGATCTATTAGCCAAGTCAGCAGCGCAGGGGCTGCCTTTACCTTCGGAAGTATTTTTCGAAACAATAAAAGCACCTTCGGTCGAGCTTCTTGAAAGAGCGGTCCTCAACATATCCCCTGTCTATAGTGAAGATTGGAGAACTGAAATCATCTCTTTCCTTCAGGGTATTTTTCTTTAGATGACGAAGCTTATAACAGGAGGATAGAAGCGAGAGCTCGACCATATGTCATAATAGAAGGGGAACTATACGAGCGTGGGGTCTGTTCCCCGTTGCTCAAGTGTTTATCCAGAACCGAAGGCATAGAATTGATGAAGGAAATACATGCAGGCTTATGTGGATCTCACATTGGATCTAGGCCTTTGCTGGGAAAAGTCTTTTGCCAAGGATTTTATTAGCCAAAAGCAGCTTCGGATGCAGCGGAATTAGTCCAAAAGTGCGAAGGTTGTCAAAAATGTGCAAGAGATCAAAAACAACCTTCGTCTCTAACTCAGTTAATACAACCCACTTGGCCATTACAAAGGTGGGGCCTTGATTTGTTAGGCCCGCTACCACCAACACAAGGAAATTTAAGATATGTTGTAGTGGCAGTGGAATATTTTTCTAAGTGGATTGAGGCAAAGCCTTTAGCCACAATAACTTCGGTTACTGTCCAAAAGTTTTTCTGGCAAAACATTGTTTGTCGCTTCGGAGTGCCGAAGGCCATTACTGTGGATAATGGGACACAGTTTGATTCTGAAGCTTTCAGAGAATTTTGTGATCAAATTGGCACGAAGATCCATTTTGCATCAGTTCGACATCCGGAGTCAAACGGACTTGTCGAAAGAGCTAATGGGATCATAATGATAGGAATAATGAAGTCAATCTTCAATCAGCCCAGGGGAAAGTGGCCAGAAGAATTAATCAAAGTGGTGTGGAGCCATAACACAACGGTGTCAAGATCAATAGGCTTTACGCCATTCAAACTATTGTTTGGTGACGAAGCAATAACCCCGGAAGAAGCCAAAGCAGGATCAATAAGAACAATAGCTTCGGCAGAAGGCGAAGATGAAGCTGATTACTTTGTGGAAAAAGATGCTATAGAGGGGATCAGGCTTCAAGCTGTGGAAAATATCAACAAATATCAAGCTGAAACAATAAAATGGCGTGATAGAAAGGTCAAGCTGAAGAACATTGAACCAGGACACTTGGTGCTTCGAAGAGTAGCCAACCCTGAGACAGTAGGCAAATTACAGCTAAAGTGGGAAGGACCTTTTTTGGTAGTATCTTCGTCAAGACTCGTGTCGGGGACCATAATTAGGGGTACCCTCAAGACGCCTAATTCTCAGCTGGTAACCCCCATCAGCATAAAGCTGCAGAGGCCTGATGGGTGCGATTAAGTCAGGGATCAGTCCATACGAGCGACTCGATCACGCCTCGCCCGAGCCTAGCCTCGGGCAAGGGCAGCCGACCCTGAGGTGTTTCCGTCTCGCCCGAGGCCCCCTTTTTTACGGCAGACGCATCTCCGGCTCGCCCGAGGCCTTGCCTTCGTTAAGAAGCAACCCTGACTAAATCGCCGCGCCGACCGACCAAGTCACAGGGGCATTTAACGCAAAGGTAGCCTGGCACCTTTATCCTGATGCGCCCCCCCTGGCAGAGCCGAAGTGACCGCCGTCACTTCGCCGCTCCACTGACCGGTCTGACAAAAGGACAGCGCCGCCTGCGCCGTCCCGACTGCGGTGCCACTTGACAGAGTGAGACTGACAGGCAGCCAGGCCTTGCCAAAGGCGCCATAGGAAGCTCCGCCCGACCCAGGGCTCGGACTCGGGCTAAGGCCCCGGAAGACGGCGAACTCCGCTCCGCCCGACCCAGGGCTCGGACTCGGGCTAAGGCCCCGGAAGACGGCGAACTCCGCTCCGCCCGACCCAGGGCTCGGACTCGGGCTAAGGCCCCGGAAGACGGCGAACTCCGCTCTGCCCGACCCAGGGCTTAGACTCGGGCTAAGGCCCCGGAAGACGGTGAACTCCGCTCCGCCCGACCCAGGGCTCGGACTCGGGCTAAGGCCCCGGAAGACGGCGAACTCCGCTCCGCCCGACCCAGGGCTCGGACTCGGGCTAAGGCCCCGGAAGACGGCGAACTCCGCTTCGCCCGACCCCTGGGGTCGGACTCCGCCCTGGCCTCTGCCGAACGACCTCCGCCTCGCCCGACCCAGGAGCTTGAGCTCGGCCTCGGCCATGGAAGACAGACTCGACCTCGGCCTCGGAGGAGCCTCCACGTCGCCCGACCTAGGGCACAAGTCCGCCACGTCAACAGGAAGCGCCATCATCACCCTACCCCGAGCCGACTTGGGCCGCAGAGAACAAGACCGACGTCCCATCTGGCTAGCTCCGCCAGATAGGCAATGATGGCGCCCCGCTAGACCCATGACGACGGCGGCTCTTAGCTCCCTTACGGAAGCAGGGGGACGTCAGCAAGAGCCCAACTGTTCCGACAGCTGTCCCTCCACCAGGCTCCGTTACTCCTCCGACAGCCACGACACCACACCAGCTGGGTGCCAAGTTCTCTCCGGCTGCCACATTGGCATGTACCTAGGGCGCTAGCTCTCCCCCGCTAGACACGTAGCACTCTGCTGCACCCCCATTGTACACCTGGATCCTCTCCTTACGCCTATAAAAGGAAGGACCAGGGCCTTCTTAGAGAAGGTTGGCCCCGCGGGAACGAGGTGTAACACCCTGAATTTGGGGGTATAAAATTTCTTTGCTCATATTCACAAATTCAGGTGTTACTTCCCTTTTCTCATCCTTCCCCAATCTTCTTTTTCTCATTTCTATAGGAGAAAAGTGGTTATTTTATTTGTAACTATAGTCTATTAGCTCAAACTCCAAGGGAGTATGAATTGTTGCATCATGTTGAACCCTAGATTTCACTTTTGTTTGGTGCATAATTCTTAGAAAGTCTAATTTGAATTTGTGGCTTATTTGAATTTGAATCAAATAGAGAAAATAAAAAGAAAAGAGAAAACAAAAACCAGAATAAAAGAAAAAGGAAAAGAAGCCCACTCCCCCGTCCCCCTCAGCCTTTCGGCCCAATCGGCCCATCCCGCGCGCGCCTTCTCCCCCCCTCCTCTCTCTGCCCTGGCGGGCCCACCCGTCAGCGCAGCCGCTTTCCCCATCCCGCGCGCGCCCGCTTCCCCCGCTCTCTCTGCCCTGGCGGGCCTGTCCGTCAGCGCAACCGTTCTCCGCGCCCGCGCCCGCTTTCCTCTCTCTCTCTCTGCTCGCGGGCCCGGGCTGTCAGCCCCGTCGTCTCCGCGTAACCGCCGCCCCGGTCCGCGCGTGCCGCGGACTCCGCGCCCACGTCACGCGTGGGGCTCGCCACCACCTCGCCTCAGCCACTAGAGCCCGGAGCCCCACTCGCCCCCTCCCCTGCCCTCATTTGCGCACCTGCAGACCCCTCCCTCACCTTCCCCTCGCTGCGCGCATGCCAAAGCGCCGCCGCCATTAAACCACCGCCGCCCGAGCTCGTTCCTCCGTCGTCGTTGGAGCCCCGCTGTGCCCTCTGCCACGGTGAGCTCCGCCCCGACGTCCGCAACTCGGGACGCGCTCCAATTTCCCCTTCCCCTCCCTATTTCCCTCTGCCCGCGCTCACCCGCCGTCCACCGTGCAGTCGCGGGGGTCCGCCATCGTCGCCCCGGGCCACCGTCGCGCCATCGCCGCCACCGAGGAGTCCCCGGAGGCCGCCTTGAGGTAAGGAACCTCTCCCGCCCCCTCCAAACCCGTGTAATGCCCTCTGTCACGTTTGATTCCTCACCGGAGTTGTTCAACGCCGCCGCCGAGCCGCTTTGCCGTAGACCGCCCCCCTCCGGTGCCCCTGCCCCGACCTAGCCCCCACCGGACTATTCCCCGCGCCCTCCCCAACCTCCCAGGCCACTCCGGTCGCCCTAAGGACCCGCAGAGCGCCCGCGCCCCTCGTCTCCGGCGAGACCTCCGCCGCGGGGACGAGCGCCGCCGCCCCAGCTAGCCGTAGGAGAGGCCAAGGCCGGCCACTCGATCCCCGCCGTCCGTCCCAGATCGGGCGGCCCCGTTTTAATTAGGCCAAGCCTAATCTTGGCCGTCCGCCGGAGATCCAACGGCCCAGGCCCGCTTCCCCCACACCCCGCGCTGCCCGCTGGCCCCGCCTGTCAGCCTGCCCGCGTTCGCGCTGCCCGCCCGGCCCCGCCTGTCAGCCGCCCAGGCCGCCGCGCGTTCGCGCACCCGCCCGCGGATCTAATCCTGGCCGTCCGTCTGAGATCCGACGGCCGTAGGAGTCCGATACCCCTTCGCCCGCGCGTTTTCTTAAAGAGCCCCCCTGTTTTCTGGAATTTGAACCCGTCGTCCCTGGTTTCTTACAGTTAGGTCCTCGGACCTTTTATTTAATCCAAAATAGGTACTTAGGGTATATTTTTAACCCCTAAACTTGTAAAATTCATAACTTTGCCATATGAACTCCAAATTAGGTGCTTCAAATTGCAAAATGTTCATAATATTA
The DNA here is from genome assembly GCA_029449295.1 of Zea luxurians. Lineage (NCBI taxonomy): Eukaryota > Viridiplantae > Streptophyta > Magnoliopsida > Poales > Poaceae > Zea > Zea luxurians. The sequence goes on from JAOPSE010000102.1 coordinate 5,848,206, forward strand.
TTATCTATCTGTTTAAGCAAGGTTTCCCTGCTGTTTCCATGTCCCGATTAATGGTTAATCATTAGGATAGGATTAAGGTTATTGGAACCTTATTTGAGATAATTAGAAGTTGGTAGACTTTAATAAAAGTTGGAGCACTTAAGTTTATGGACTTAAACACCTAAGTTTAGGAACTTAAAACCAGATAATGATTTAATCCCACCACTGACTTAAACCTGATTAGTGGATAATGAATCACTTTGTATAGTCCTCTACCCCAGACCTAGAGAATACCAGAGTGCCTATCCCTTTTCTATTATGAACTTGTGATCTCTCTCTGCTGCATATGTTTGGTATATTGTTTTTGTTTGTTATTTCCCAAGTGCATAGTGTGAATGATTACTTTACGTAGACAATGAGCAGTCTGTGTTTCCCGAGGAAGTTGCAGAGGAAGTCCCTGATCAGCAGTTTGGTGAAGGCAAGTGTCCTCTGACCCATTATGTCCTATTCATTTATAACTTACTACCCCGCATTACTTACTTGAAACCTAAGGATTGACTAGCTTTACACTTTACTTTATCCTTGATGACCTTATGGGCTGTTATGGTTAGCATTCTGCTATTGCCTTAACTTAATCAATGAACATGATGTGACTATTTACGATACTGTTATCCTGATGATATTGATGATCTTGTGATACTCTAGGGGGCTCAGGCTGTTTCCTGAGTACCTCTCCGTAAGGACCTGTTCGTTGAGAGACCACCCGGGATAACAGTGCAACCATGAGGGTGAAATGGGGTGCCCTTAGCTAATTAATTAGAGGAACTAGAGGTGTAGTTGCTTCGCCGTTGTGCCGTCAATGGGGTCCAGGCACAGTGCTTGCTCTGCCGAGGCTGAGTGCCGAGGTTCTTTCATTTTGCTTTTGTTAGTCACTCTCCTGCGGGGAGGAGTACTGTGTTTATCAAACTGGAGAAACCTAACGGGCAGCTATGACCTCTAGGGAATCTTTGTAAAAGCTACGTAGTGATACCCTGCCGGACCACCTAGGTAGTGGTCAATGGGGATTAGCTCTCCCCGGGCAGAAGGGGAATCATGACTCATGGGTAAAGTGTGCGACCTCTGCAGAGGGTAGTGAAACTGATATATCAGCTGTGCTCACGGTTAAGAGCAGCCTTGGGATCCTCTTTGATTAGAGATACAGATGATTCGAGATTCAAGGATTATGTTATGGTTTTGGTTCGAATATGATGATGTTGTTCCTCGATGAGGAAATGGTTCATGGGTTGGTTAATGCTAAAATCTGGCTTCTACTAATGATAAATACCTGACCAACTAAAAGCAACTGCTTGAGCCTAACCCCACATAAAGCTAGTCCACTTCAGCCAAACGGGACATTTGCTGAGTACGTTGATGTGTACTCATCCTTGCTTTACCACAAAACACCAGGTTGTCCGCATTGTAACCACTGCTCAGGAGAAGGCGAAGCCGTGGAAGGAGACTTCAAGGAGTTCCAAGACTACGACGAATTCTAGGTGTGGGTTGGCGGCAACCCCCAGTCAGCTGCCTGTGAAGGCCTTATCTTTACTGCGTTTCGCTAGCACTTTGATTTAACTGTTAAGTCGATGACTATGTGGATGTCTATGACTCTGTGATGTAATAAGTTAATACTCTCTTAAGTTATTATTCGAGCAATGTGCATTGATGTTCATTTATGTAATCGCTGTGTACGTGAGTTCTGATCCTGGCACGTACATAGTTCGCACTTGGTTTGCCTTCCAAAACCGGGTGTGACATAAGTGGTATCAAAGCCGTGCTGACTGTAGGACCGCTGACCTAGAGTAGCACTGGTCGTACTAAGGACTATTGACCTTCCCCCCTCACCTTGACCTCTGATGTTACTTCAAAAGTCGGTCACCTCGACCAACCCTATGTTTTACTATATATATATACTATATTGTACCTTGTTAAAATTTTTATCTTATTCTGTCTATGGTTTATTCACTTGTCATATTAGTTCTGCTCTTACTCTTATGCTTACGGTGTCTTTTGTAGATGGCTCGTCTTAGACACACTGCACGTAAGTCGGTGATTCCTTTCCTGCCGTCTCGACTTGCGGAGCGTCCTCTGCACCGCATCGTGTCCGGTCAGTCGAGTCACCTGGAGAGACTGCACCACCGCCTGCGTGAGGAGCAGGAACGCCGGCGGCAGCACAGAGAGCAGCAGGGCTCTTCCTCCCCACCCCAGCAGGAGGTGGAGTCCGTGAGGCCCCGTTCCTCTGTTGCCCAGCTGGAGGCGCCCCCTGCACCACCGCGGGACGCCCCGGCTGTTGGAGGAGCGACCGGAGGAAGTCCTGGAGGAGACCCCAACGACGACGATTCAGACCACAGCACGGAGTCTTCTGAGCCGCAGGAGGCGGAAGGATGGGTTGCCCGACCCATCACCCGTGACGCCGCCCGCGGTTGTCACTTCCACGACGCACTCGACACCTTGCTGCGCCAGGCTTTCGACCGGCACACCTGGTCGATCGAGTATCGTTGTGTAGTCTACCAGCACAGTCGCGGGAGGTACCCGGACCGCTGGGAGGCTACCTGCCTAGTTCGCCGTCCGGAGGATGACCTCCGGGGTGCGGAGGCCGTTTCGGAGCACTATTCCATCTCCGAGAGGGACACTGCAGAGGCGGCTATGCAGGATGCAGCACGACGTGCACTCTCCCAGTACTGTTCTTTGTTCGGTGGCGTGGCCGACGGTCTTAACCTTCGGTACTACCCCCGCCGCCCTACTGGCAGCACAGAGAGTGTGGTTGTCTCCCCTGTTGGTGAGGCTAACCCTAGGTTGAGCAGCACGGTCAACCTAGTCGCAGTGCTTAACACTAAGCTGGATCACTCTCTGGACGAGCTGAGCAGGGCTCGAACGGAGATTGCGGAGTTGCGTGCTGAGCTGGCAGAGCGCCATCACCAGGAGGGTGGTTCTCCCGCTCCTGTTGGGACTCAGCACCCATACCGCTCGCCGCCACGTGGTCACCACACTTATGGTTCCCCTGCCTGTAAGACCAAGATAGATCTGGATCCTTAGATCGTTAGCGTCGAAGTTTGTAATAATTCTTAAGTCAGAAGTCTCAGTCTTAGATAGTTAGTTTAGTTTGCTTATCAGTTGTTTCCAATTAGCTTAGTTTGCTTATCAGTTACTTGCATGCTTGTTATGATGAACTTGTGCTGGATTTGAATCTTTGTAATGACTGTTGCCAACCTGTGGGTTTCCCCTGCATTTGGGCCTAGCTATAATGTTAGTAAAGTCAGTTATTTAGTTGGGAGGCCATTTACTTCTACTTTCCTTTCTATCTGAGAAGCTGTGTTGAATCATAATGAGGATCAGTGAAGCTCTTTGTTCACTCAGTGTCATGAAGAATTCTGTTTTTCCTTTTCTTATGCTGGAGGGTTGTAAGATCAATGCTGATGTATGAATGTCTTCCAGAGATGTCTGACAACAGGCGCCGATGCAACAGGCGTGCTCAGCAAGAGCAGCATGACCAGCAGGAGGAACAACAGAGGCAGCCTCCCCCGCCACCCCCGATGACAGTGGAGCAGATGTTCTTGATGCAGACTCAGGCAGTGCAGGCCATTGGGCAGACTCTGGCAGCCATGCAGCAGGCTCAACAGCAACCTCAACCCCAATTGCAAGTGCAGATGCCCCAGATGCCACGAGATAAGCGTGGTGAGTTCATGAGAGGGCACCCTCCTACCTTCGCCCATTCTGCCGACCCCATGGATGCAGAAGACTGGCTGCGCGCAGTGGAGAGAGAACTGCGTACCGCTCAATGTAACGACAGGGAGAAGGTTCTGTATGGTCCCCGTCAGCTAAGGGGAGCAGCCCAGTCCTGGTGGGAGTCCTACCTCGCCACACATGCTGACCCCGAAGCCATCACCTGGGAAGAATTCAGCGAGAGTTTCCGCAGGTACCACGTGCCGGAGGGACTGATGATCGTGAAGAAGGAGGAGTTTCTGGCTCTGAAGCAGGGGCCCCTGTCTGTTAGTGAATACAGAGACAAGTTTCTGCAGCTATCTCGGTATGCACCTGAGGATGTCAACACTGATGCTAAAAGGCAGTACAGGTTCATGAGGGGTTTGGTGGATCCCCTACATTACCAGCTGATGAATCACACCTTCCCCACCTTCCAGCACCTGATCGATAGGGCAGTTATGACTGAGAAGAAGCGTAAGGATATGGAAGATCGGAAGCGCAAGATGAGTGGACCCCAGTCCGGAAGCATCAGCCGTCCACGTTTCTCAGGCAGTTCATCTCAGCAAGACAGGCCTGGTCACCCACAGAGATATCAAAATCAGAATCAGCGTCCGCATCAGCAGCAGTTTCAGAGGCAGTATCAATAGCAGCAGCAGCAGTATCGTCAGCACAGCCAGCAAGGAGGTAATCAGTATCAAAAGCAGAACAACCAGGCACCTCGCCTTCCTGCCCCAGCAGCAAACCAGAGCAACCAAGCAGCCCCAGCACAAGGAGGAGGCAGAGGATGTTTCCACTGTGGAGAACAAGGCCACTGGGCAATGCAGTGCCCGAAGAAGGCGGCGCAGCAGCAGACCAACCCCAATGCTCCAACAAGGCAAGGTGTACTGCAGCCGATAGCAGGCAATCATAACCAAGCGTACAACCGTGGAAAGGTGAACCACTTGGAGGCCGAAGCGATCCAGGATGCACCAGATGTGGCAGTAGGTATGTTCTCAGTCGAATCTCATCCCACGAAAGTGCTATTTGATACTGGTGCAACTCATTCATTTGTCACTGCAACCTGGGTAGAATTGCATAACATCTCAGTAGAGGCAATGATGCCGCCCATGAGGATTAATTCGGTTGGTGGCAAGGTGCAAATAGATAAAATATGCTCAAATATAAGGGTGGAAATAAGGGGGATAGGATTCCCCAGTGACTTAATAGTAATAGACACCCCTGGGATAGATGTCATTCTAGGGATGAATTGGTTAATGAAGTATGAAGCGAATGTTAGCTGTGACAAAAGGACCGTAACATTGAAGTCCCCGTCAGGAGAGGAGGTAGTGGCCGAGCTAAGGATGCCTAAATCAGCGGAGGGTGTCTGTCACCAGATTTCAGTTGATAGTAAGGAGCCCAACCCGCTCGAGGCTATCAAGGTTGTGTCGGACTTTCCGGACGTATTTCCCGAGGAGCTAACGGGCATGCCACCCGAGAGAAAAGTCGAATTTGCCATAGAGCTTATCCCTGGTACCGCCCCCATTTCCAAAAGAGCCTACCGAGTGTCTGGACCAGAATTGGTGGAACTCAAGAAGCAGATAGATGAGATGTTAGAGAAGGGTTACATCAGACCAAGTACCTCACCTTGGGCCGCTCCGGTGTTGTTTGTAGAGAAGAAAGATGGTACCAAAAGGATGTGCATAGACTACAGGGCCTTGAATGAAGTCACTGTCAAGAACAAGTACCCCCTGCCAAGGATAGAAGATTTGTTCGACCAGCTCAGAGGTGCCAGCGTATTCTCGAAGATAGATCTGAGATCAGGTTACCATCAACTCAGAATCCGACCCTCGGACATACCAAAGACGGCATTCATCACCAAGTACGGGTTATATGAATTCACAGTTATGTCCTTTGGTTTGACAAATGCGCCAGCCTTCTTTATGTACCTGATGAACAGTGTGTTCATGGATTATCTGGACAAGTTTGTGGTAGTGTTTATCGATGATATTCTCATATACTCTCAAAGTGAGGAAGACCATGTAGAGCATTTGAAGATGGTATTGCAAAGACTTCGAGAGCATCAGCTGTATGCCAAGCTGAGCAAATGCGAGTTCTGGATTCATGAAGTCTTGTTTCTGGGTCACATCATAAATCAAGATGGGTTGGCAGTGGATCCAAAGAAAGTGGCAGATATCCTAAACTGGAAAGCACCAAGGGATGTTCGTGGGATCAAGAGCTTCATTGGAATGGCTGGGTATTACAGGCGTTTCATCGAAGGCTTCTCAAAGATTGCTAGACCAATGACAGCATTACTAGCGAAGAAAATTGAGTTTAAGTGGACCCAAAAGTGTCAGGAAGCATTTGAAGAACTGAAAAATAGATTGACTACATCTCTGGTGTTAGTCCTGCCTGATGTTCACAAGCCATTTTCAGTGTATTGCGATGCTTCTTACACCGGATTGGGATGTGTGCTAATGCAAGAAGGAAGAGTTGTAGCATATTCATCTCGGCAGCTGAAGATCCATGAGAAAAATTATCCCACACACGACCTGGAGTTGGCAGCAGTAGTTCATGCTTTGAAGACATGGAGACATTACTTGTATGGACAAAAGTGCGACATCTACACAGATCATAAAAGTCTGAAGTACATATTCACCCAGTCAGAGTTAAACATGAGACAGCGAAGATGGTTGGAATTGATCAAAGACTATGAGTTGGAGATACATTACCATCCAGGCAAAGCCAATGTGGTTGCAGATGCTCTGAGCAGGAAGAGTCAAGTCAATATGTTGGCCACGTACCCAATGCCATATGAGTTAGCCAAGGAGTTCGACAGACTGAGTCTCGGTTTCCTGAACAGTACGCAAGGAGTAACAGTGGAATTAGAGCCCACCCTAGAGAGGGAGATCAAAGAAGGGCAGAAGGATGATGAAAGCATCAACAAGATCCGGCAGCTGATCTTAGAAGGAAGAGGCAAAGACTTTCGAGAGGATGAAGATGGAGTAATATGGTTCAAGGACTGATTGTGTGTCCCCGATCTCAAACCTATTCGGGAACTGATCCTCAAGGAAGCTCATGAGACAGCCTACTCCATACACTCGGGAAGTGAAAAGATGTATAGGATTTAAAAAGGAGGTTTTGGTGGTATGGCATGAAAAGAGAAATCGCAGAATATGTCGCCATCTGTGATAGCTGTCAAAGAACCAAAGCAGAGCATCAAAGGCCCGCCGGATTGTTGCAGCCATTGCGAATTCCTCAGTGGAAGTGGGATGAGATCGGGATGGATTTTATAGTTGGCCTACCCCGTACCCGGGCCGGTTATGATTCCATCTGGGTGGTTGTGGACCCCTTAACAAAGGTGGCCCATTTCATACCTGTGAAGACCACATACACCGGAGCAACGTTAGCTGAGTTATACATGTCACGGATAGTCTGCCTTCATGGTGTGCCGAAGAAGATAGTGTCAGATCGAGGAACGCAGTTCACCTCTCATTTTTGGCAGCAGCTACAAGAAGCTTTGGGCACCCATTTGAACTTCAGCTCGGCTTATCATCCGCAGACAGACGGTCAGACTGAAAGAACTAATCAGATCCTAGAAGATATGCTGAGAGCCTGTGCGTTGCAAGACAAGTCAGGATGGGACAAAAGGTTACCTTATGCAGAATTCTCCTACAACAATAGCTACCAGGCCAGCTTGAAGATGTCACCGTTTCAGGCACTCTATGGGCGGAGTTGTAGGACTCCGCTGCATTGGGACCAGCCTGGAGAGAGACAGGTGTTTGGCCCCGACATCCTGCTTGAAGCCGAAGAGAATATCAAAATGGTTCGGGAGAACCTGAAGATAGCCCAGTCAAGACAGCGAAGCTACGCGGACCGAAGGAGAAGAGAACTGAGTTTCGAAGTGGGGGATTTCGTCTATCTGAAGGTGTCACCTATCAGGGGAGTCAGAAGGTTCGGAGTTAAAGGCAAGTTAGCACCCCGGTACGTGGGACCATATCAGATTCAGGCAAAGCGTGGAGAAGTGGCTTACCAACTCAACCTACCAGAAAGTTTGTCGGCAGTGCACAATGTGTTCCACGTGTCACAATTGAAGAAGTGTCTGCGAGTACCAGAAGAACAGTTGCCAGTGGAGGGTTTGGAAGTCTAGGAGGATCTGACATACATAGAGAAGCCAACGCAGATTCTGGAGTTCGCAGACAGAGTCACCCGGAGGAATACCATCAGAATGTGCAAAGTCAGATGGGGTCACCACTTGGAGGAAGAAGCAACCTGGGAACGAGAAGATGATCTGAAGGCCAAATACCCTGAACTCTTTGCTGACCAACCCTAAATCTCGGGGCGAGATTCTTTTAAGGGGGATAGGTTTGTAACACCCTGAATTTGGGGGTATAAAATTTCTTTGCTCATATTCACAAATTCAGGTGTTACTTCCCTTTTCTCATCCTTCCCCAATCTTCTTTTTCTCATTTCTATAGGAGAAAAATGGTTATTTTATTTGTAACTATAATCTATTAGCTCAAACTCCAAGGGAGTATGAATTGTTGCATCATGTTGAACCCTAGATTTCACTTTTGTTTGGTGCATAATTCTTAGAAAGTCTAATTTGAATTTGTGGCTTATTTGAATTTGAATCAAATAGAGAAAATAAAAAGAAAAGAGAAAACAAAAACCAGAATAAAAGAAAAAGGAAAAGAAGCCCACTCCCCCGTCCCCCTCGGCCTTTCGGCCCAATCGGCCCATCCCGCGCGCGCCTTCTCCCCCCCTCCTCTCTCTGCCCTGGCGGGCCCACCCGTCAGCGCAGCCGCTTTCCCCATCCCGCGCGCGCCCGCTTCCCCCGCTCTCTCTGCCCTGGCGGGCCCGTCCGTCAGCGCAACCGTTCTCCGCGCCCGCGCCCGCTTTCCTCTCTCTCTCTGCTCGCGGGCCCGGGCTGTCAGCCCCGTCGTCTCCGCGTAACCGCCGCCTCGGTCCGCGCGTGCCGCGGACTCCGCGCCCACGTCGCGCGTGGGGCTCGCCACCACCTCGCCTCGGCCACTAGAGCCCGGAGCCCCACTCGCCCCCTCCCCTGCCCTCATTTGCGCACCTGCAGACCCCTCCCTCACCTTCCCCTCGCTGCACGCACGCCAAAGCGCCGCCGCCATTAAACCACCGCCGCCCGAGCTCGTTCCTCCGTCGCCGTTGGAGCCCCGCCGTGCCCTCTGCCACGGTGAGCTCTGCCCCGACGTCCGCAACTCGGGACGCGCTCCAATTTCCCCTTCCCCTCCCTATTTCCCTCTGCCCGCGCTCACCCGCCGTCCACCGTGCAGTCGCGGGGGTCCGCCATCGTCGCCCCGGGCCACCGTCGCGCCATCGCCGCCACCGAGGAGTCCCCGGAGGCCGCCTTGAGGTAAGGAACCTCTCCCGCCCCCTCCAAACCCGTGTAATGCCCTCTGTCACGTTTGATTCCTCACCGGAGTTGTTCAACGCCGCCGCCGAGCCGCTTTGCCGTAGACCGCCCCCCTCCGGTGCCCCTGCCCCGACCTAGCCCCCACCGGACTATTCCCCGCGCCCTCCCCAACCTCCCAGGCCACTCCGGTCGCCCTAAGGACCCGCAGAGCGCCCGCGCCCCTCGTCTCCGGCGAGACCTCCGCCGCGGGGACGAGCGCCGCCGCCCCAGCTAGCCATAGGAGAGGCCAAGGCCGGCCACCCGATCCCCGCCGTCCGTCCCAGATCGGGCGGCCCCGTTTTAATTAGGCCAAGCCTAATCTTGGCCGTCCGCCGGAGATCCAACGGCCCAGGCCCGCTTCCCCCACACCCCGCGCTGCCCGCTGGCCCCGCCTGTCAGCCTGCCCGCGTTCGCGCTGCCCGCCCGGCCCCGCCTGTCAGCCGCCCAGGCCGCCGCGCGTTCGCGTGCCCGCCCGCGGATCTAATCCTGGCCGTCCGTCTGAGATCCGACGGCCGTAGGAGTCCGATACCCCTTCGCCCGCGCGTTTTCTTAAAGAGCCCCCCTGTTTTCTGGAATTTGAACCCGCCGTCCCTGGTTTCTTACAGTTAGGTCCTCGGACCTTTTATTTAATCCAAAATAGGTACTTAGGGTATATTTTTAACCCCTAAACTTGTAAAATTCATAACTTTGCCATATGAACTCCAAATTAGGTGCTTCAAATTGCAAAATGTTCATAATATTATTATCTATCTGTTTAAGCAAGGTTTCCCTGCTGTTTCCATGTCCCGATTAATGGTTAATCATTAGGATAGGATTAAGGTTATTGGAACCTTATTTGAGATAATTAGAAGTTGGTAGACTTTAATAAAAGTTGGAGCACTTAAGTTTATGGACTTAAACACCTAAGTTTAGGAACTTAAAACCAGATAATGATTTAATCCCACCACTGACTTAAACCTGATTAGTGGATAATGAATCACTTTGTATAGTCCTCTACCCTAGACCTAGAGAATACCAGAGTGCCTATCCCTTTTCTATTATGAACTTGTGATCTCTCTGTGCTGCATATGTTTGGTATATTGTTTTTGTTTGTTATTTCCCAAGTGCATAGTGTGAATGATTACTTTACGTAGACAACGAGCAGTCTGTGTTTCCCGAGGAAGTTGCAGAGGAAGTCCCTGATCAGCAGTTTGGTGAAGGCAAGTGTCCTCTGACCCATTATGTCCTATTCATTTATAACTTACTACCCCGCATTACTTACTTGAAACCTAAGGATTGACTAGCTTTACACTTTACTTTATCCTTGATGACCTTATGGGCTGTTATGGTTAGCATTCTGCTATTGCCTTAACTTAATCAATGAACATGATGTGACTATTTACGATACTGTTATCCTGATGATATTGATGATCTTGTGATACTCTAGGGGGCTCAGGCTGTTTCCTGAGTACCTCTCCGTAAGGACCTGTTCGTTGAGAGACCACCCGGGATAACAGTGCAACCATGAGGGTGAAATGGGGTGCCCTTAGCTAATTAATTAGAGGAACTAGAGGTGTAGTTGCTTCGCCGTTGTGCCGTCAATGGGGTCCAGGCACAGTGCTTGCTCTGCCGAGGCTGAGTGCCGAGGTTCTTTCGTTTTGCTTTTGTTAGTCACTCTCCTGCGGGGAGGAGTACTGTGTTTATCAAACTGGAGAAACCTAACGGGCAGCTATGACCTCTAGGGAATCTTTGTAAAAGCTACATAGTGATACCCTGCCGGACCACCTAGGTAGTGGTCAATGGGGATTAGCTCTCCCCGGGCAGAAGGGGAATCATGACTCATGGGTAAAGTGTGCGACCTCTGCAGAGGGTAGTGAAACTGATATATCAGCCGTGCTCACTGTTAAGAGCAGCCTTGGGATCCTCTTTGATTAGAGATACAGATGATTCGAGATTCAAGGATTATGTTATGGTTTTGGTTCGAATATGATGATGTTGTTCCTCGATGAGGAAATGGTTCATGGGTTGGTTAATGCTAAAATCTGGCTTCTACTAATGATAAATACCTGACCAACTAAAAGCAACTGCTTGAGCCTAACCCCACATAAAGCTAGTCCACTTCAGCCAAATGGGACATTTGCTGAGTACGTTGATGTGTACTCATCCTTGCTTTACCACAAAACACCAGGTTGTCCGCATTGTAACCACTGCTCAGGAGAAGGCGAAGCCGTGGAAGGAGACTTCCAGGAGTTCCAAGACTACGACGAATTCTAGGTGTGGGTTGGCGGCAACCCCCAGTCAGCTGCCTGTGAAGGCCTTATCTTTACTGCGTTTCGCTAGCACTTTGATTTAACTGTTAAGTCGATGACTATGTGGATGTCTATGACTCTGTGATGTAATAAGTTAATACTCTCTTAAGTTATTATTCGAGCAACGTGCATTGATGTTCATTTATGTAATCGCTGTGTACGTGAGTTCTGATCCTGGCACGTACATAGTTCGCACTTGGTTTGCCTTCCAAAACCGGGTGTGACACGAGGGCAGGGGCAGGCGCTCTCTTGGGGCCGCTCGCTTCCCTCACCCGCGTGGACGCTTGTAACCCCCTACTGCAAGCGCACCCGACCTGGGCGCGGGACGAACACGAAGGCCGCGGGAACTCCACCTCCCTCACGACTCGGCTCCGGCCACCTCGCTTTCCCCCCTTCGCGCTCGCCCACGCGCTCGACCCATCTGGGCTGGGGCACGCGGCACACTCACTCGTCGGCTTAGGGACCCCCCGGTCTCGAAACGCCGACAGTTGGCGCGCCAGGTAGGGGCCTGCTGCGTGTTGACGAGCAGTTTCCCGTCAAGCTCCAGATGGGCAGTCTCCAACGACCTCTCCAACCCGGGACGGTGCTCTGTTTCGGGAGCCTCGAGTTCATGTCTTTCGACGGCAGCTACGACATGATACTCCTTCCACCACCGCGCGACGGCGACAATGGTGGCCGACAGCCCGCCCGCCGGCGGCGGAATCGACGACGTCTTCCCCGCGTGGGGGAAGAACAACATTCGAGCTCGCCCCATCCTCTCCCTCGCCATCGGAGGAGGAGGCGGGGCAACCAGGGCCGAGCGGGAGGCTGCGCTCCGTCGGCTGTCGAGCGAATCGACATCCCCAGCGCCCCAACGGAGGACGCGTCGGGCGTCACCCTCGCGTTTGAGGCGAAGGCGAGCGCCGTCCCCCCGCAACACGCCAACCCCGAGCAAGTGGACGACGCCAGCACGCTCACGGAGGGCCTGCAGGACGTCGCCCTCGTACCCAAGACGACGGCGCGATCAGTCCCCGATGTGACTTCGTCGCTCCTCGTCGACCAAAAGGTACCGACTGATTCCCATCCTTCGTCATTTCGACTCGACCTCAACCCGCCTAGCGACCTCGCTCTGGCGGGCGCTCACGTTGAGGCGAGTGCAACCTCTCTTGGGTTTCATGTGCGGTCGCCTTGGGACCGATTGACGGGCGTCTCGACCTACGGGCCCTCTGGGTCCGAGGAAGATGACGACCCCAGCATCTGCTGGGATTTCTCTGGATCTGGCAACCCCAGTGCCATGCGGGACTTCATGACCGCATGCAACTACTGCCTCTCTGACTGTTCCGACGGCAGCCGCAGCCTTGACGACAAGGACTGCGGCCCGAGCCGCGAATGTTTCCACGTCGAGCTAGGGGATCCCTCCGGAGGCAACCGTCTCGGCATGCCGGAGGATGGTGATCTCCCTAGGCCAGTGCCTCGCGCCGACATCCCGCGGGAGCTAGCTGTGGTCCCCGTTCCGGCGGGGGGTCACGACCCACAGCTCGAGCAAGTCCGCGGGGCGCAGGCCGGGCTCGACGAGGGGGCAGGAGCGCTCGAGTCGATCCGCCGGGACGTCGGGCAGGTATGGGCGGGCCAGCCCCCGGCCGGAGAAATACGTCACCTGCCCCAGGGTCTCCAGCACCGCATCGCCAACGATGCCAGGGATAGGCCGCCACCCGCGTCCAACGGGACCGGTCAGGACCTGGCAGCCGCAGCGATGCTCCTCCGCGCGATGCCGGAGTCATCAACCACCGAGGGTCGGCGAATCCAGGGAGAGCTCAAGCATCTCCTGGAAGGCGCTGCGGCCCGGCGGGTCGAGAGCTCTGCCTCCCGAAGGCAGGGGTACCCCTCGGAACCTCGTGTCGCGACTTCCCGACTCATGCGGGAAGCCTCGGTCTACACCGGGCGCACGCGCAACACCGCGCCTGCGGCCCCGGGCCACCTCGGCGACGAGCACCCTCATCGCGACCGTCGGGCCCGCCTCGACGAAAGGGTGCGCCGAGGCTATCACCCCAGGCGTGGGGGACGCTACGACAGTGGGGAGGATCGGAGTCCCTCGCCCGAACCACCCGGTCCGCAGGTCTTCAGCCGGGCCATTCGGCGGGCGCCGTTTCCGGCCCGATTCCGACCCCCGACTACTATCACAAAGTACTCGGGGGAAACAAGACCGGAATTGTGGCTCGCGGACTACCGCCTGGCCTGTCAACTGGGTGGAACGGACGACGACAACCTCATCATCCGCAACCTCCCCCTGTTCCTCTCCGACACTGCTCGCGCTTGGTTGGAGCACCTGCCTCCGGGGCAGATTTCCAACTGGGAGGATTTGGTCCAAGCTTTCGCCGGCAACTTCCAGGGCACGTACGTGCGCCCCGGGAATTCCTGGGACCTCCGAAGCTGCCGACAACAGCTGGGAGAGTCTCTTCGGGACTACATCCGGCGATTCTCGAAGCAGCGCACCGAGCTGCCCAACATCACCGACTCCGATGTCATCGGCGCGTTCCTTGCCGGCACCACCTGCCGTGACCTGGTGAGCAAGTTGGGTCGCAAGACCCCCACCAGGGCGAGCGAGCTGATGGACATCGCCACCAAGTTCGCCTCTGGCCAGGAGGCGGTCAAGGCCATCTTCCGAAAGGACAAGCAGCCCCAAGGCCGCCCGTCGGAAGATGCTCCCGAGGCGTCTACTCCGCGCGGCGCCAAGAAGAAAGGCAAGAAGAAGTCGCAAGCGAAACGCGACGCCGCCGACGCAGACCTTGTCGCCGCCGCCGAGTACAAGAACCCTCGGAAGCCCCCCGGAGGTGCCAACCTCTTCGACAAGATGCTCAAGGAGACGTGCCCTTACCATCAGGGGCCCGTCAAGCACACCCTCGAGGAGTGCGTCATGCTTCGGCGCCACTTCCACAAGGCCGGGCCACCCGCAGAGGGTGGTAGGGCCCGCGACGACGACAAAAAGGAAGATCACCAAGCAGGAGAGTTCCCCGAGGTCCGCGACTGCTTCATGATCTGCGGAGGGCATGCGGCGAATGCCTCGGCTTGGTATCGTAAGCGAGAGCGTCGGGAGGTCTGCTCGGTGAAGGTGGCGGCGCCAGTCTACCTAGACTGGTCCGACAAGCCCATCACCTTCGACCAAGATGACCACCCCGACCACGTGCCGAGCCCGGGGAAGTACCCGCTCGTCGTCGACCCCATCATCGGCGACGTTAGGCTCACCAAGGTCCTGATGGATGGGGGCAGCTGCCTCAATATCATCTACGCCGAGACCCTCAGGCTCCTGCGCGTCGATCTGTCCTCCGTCCGAGCAGGCGCTGCGCCCTTCCACGGGATCATTCCTGGGAAGCGCGTCCAGCCCCTCGGACGGCTCGACCTTCCTGTCTGCTTCGGAACACCCTCCAACTTCCGAAGGGAGACTTTGACGTTCGAGGTGGTCGGGTTCCGAGGAACCTACCACGCAGTATTGGGGAGGCCATGCTACGCGAAGTTCATGGCCATCCCCAACTACACCTACCTGAAGCTCAAGATGCCGGGCCCCAACGGGGTCATCACCGTCGGCCCCACGTACAAACACGCGTTCGAATGCGATGTGGAGTGCGTGGAGTACGCCGAGGCCCTCGCCGAGTCCGAGGCCCTCATCGCCGACCTGGAAAACCTCTCCCGAGAGGTGCCGGACGTGAAGCGACACGCCGGCAACTTCGAGCCAGCGGAGACGGTTAAGGCCGTCCCTCTCGACCCCAGTGGCGACACCTCCAAGCAGATCCGGATCGGTTCCGGGCTCGACCCCAAATAGGAAGCAGTGCTCGTCGACTTTCTCCGCGCAAACGCCGACGTCTTTGCGTGGAGTCCCTCGGACATGCCCGGCATACCGAGGGATGTCGCCGAGCACTCGCTGGATATTCGGGCCGGAGCCCGACCGGTCAGGCAGCCTCTGCGCCGATTCGACGAGGAAAGGCGCAGGGTGATAGGCGAGGAGATCCACAAGCTAATGGCAGCAGGGTTCATCAAAGATGTATTCCATCCCGAATGGCTTGCCAACCCTGTGCTTGTGAGGAAGAAAGGGGGGAAATGGCGGATGTGTGTAGACTACACTGGTCTCAACAAAGCATGTCCGAAGGTTCCCTACCCTCTACCTCGCATCGATCAAATCGTGGATTCCACTGCTGGGTGCGAAACCCTGTCTTTCCTCGATGCCTACTCAGGGTATCATCAAATCAAGATGAAAGAGTCCGACCAGCTCGCGACTTCTTTCATCACGCCCTTCGGCATGTACTGCTATGTCACCATGCCGTTCGGTTTGAGGAACGCGGGTGCAACGTACCAGCGGTGCATGAACCATGTGTTCGGCGAACACATCGGTCGCACGGTCGAGGCCTACGTCGATGACATCGTAGTCAAGACAAGGAAAGCCTCCGACCTTCTCTCCGACCTTGAAGTGACATTCCGGTGTCTCAAGGCAAAGGACGTCAAGCTCAATCCCGAGAAGTGTGTCTTCGGGGTGCCCCGAGGCATGCTCCTGGGATTCATCGTCTCCGAGCGGGGCATCGAAGCCAACCCGGAGAAGATCGCAGCCATCACCAGCATGGGGCCCATCAAGGACTTAAAAGGCGTACAGAGGGTCATGGGATGTCTCACGGCCTTGAGCCATTTCATCTCGCGCCTCGGCGAAAGAGGCCTGCCTCTGTACCGTCTCTTAAGGAAGGCCGAGTGCTTCACTTGGACCCCCGAGGCCGAGGAAGCTCTCGGGAACCTGAAGGCGCTCCTCACCCAGGCACCCGTCTTGGTACCCCCAGCTGATGGAGAAGCCCTCTTGGTCTACGTCGCCGCTACCACTCAGGTGGTTAGCGCTGCGATCGTGGTCGAAAGGCAAGAAGAGGGGCATGCATTGCCCATTCAGAGGCCAGTTTACTTCGTCAGCGAGGTGCTGTCCGAAACCAAGATCCGCTACCCACAAGTTCAGAAGCTGCTGTATGCAGTGATCCTGACGAGGCGAAAGTTGCGACATTACTTCGAGTCTCATCCGGTAACTGTGGTGTCATCCTTCCCCCTGGGGGAGATCATCCAGTGCCGAGAGGCCTCGGGACGGATCGCAAAGTGGGCGGTGGAAATCATGGGCGAGACAATCTCGTTCGCCCCTCGGAAGGCCATCAAGTCCCAGGTACTGGCGGACTTCGTAGCCGAATGGGTCGACACACAGTTGCCGACGGCTCCGATCCAACCGGAGCTCTGGACCATGTTTTTCGACGGGTCGCTAATGAAGACGGGAGCCGGCGCGGACCTGCTCTTCGTCTCGCCCCTCGGGAAACACCTGCGCTACGTGTTGCGCCTCCATTTCCCGGCGTCCAACAATGTGGCTGAGTACGAAGCTCTGATCAACGGATTGCGAATCGCCATCGAGCTAGGGGTCCGACGCCTCGACGCTCGCGGCGACTCGCAGCTCGTCATCGACCAGGTCATGAAGAACTCCCACTACCGCGACCCGAAGATGGAGGCCTACTGTGATGAGGTTCGACGCCTGGAAGACAAGTTCTACGGGCTCGAGCTTAACCACATCGCCCGGCGCTACAACGAGACTGCGGACGAGCTGGCAAAGATAGCCTCGGGGCGAACGACGGTTCCCCCGGACGTCTTCTCCTGGGATCTGCACCAACCCTTCGTCAAGATCAGCGACACGCCCGAGCCTGAGGCGCCCTCGGCCCCGTCCGAGGTAACCTCGGCCCAGCCCGAGCCGTCCTCGGTTCAGCCCGAGGAACCCTCGGCTCCCGAGGGCGAGGCGCTGCGCATCGAGGAGGAGCGGAGCGGGGTCACGCCTGATCAAGATTGGCAGGCCCCGTACCTGCAATATCTCCGCCAAGGAGAGCTACCCCTCGACCAGGCCGAGGCACGGCGGGTAGCGCGACGCGCCAAGTCGTTCGTCTTGCTGGGCGATGAGAAGGAGCTCTACCACCACAGCCCCTCAGGCATCCTCCAGCGATGCATCTCCATCGCCGAAGGTCAGGAACTCCTGCAAGAGATACACTCGGGGGCTTGCGGCCATCATGCAGCGCCTCGAGCCCTCGTCGGGAACGCTTTCCGGCAAGGCTTCTACTGGCCGACGGCGGTGGCTGACGCCACTAGAATTGTCCGCACCTGCGAAGGGTGTCAATTCTATGCGAAGCAGACCCACCTGCCCCGCTCAGGCTCTACAGACGATACCCATCACCTGGCCCTTCGCTGTGTGGGGTCTGGACCTCGTCGGCCCTCTGCAGAAGGCGCCCGGGGGCTACACGCACCTGCTGGTCGCCGTCGACAAATTCTCCAAGTGGATCGAGGTCCGAGCAGGCGGTGACGTTCTTCACCAACATCATCCATCGCTTCGGGGTCCCAAACTCCATCATCACCGACAACGGCACCCAGTTCACCGGCAGAAAATTCTTGGATTTTTGCGAGGATCACCACATCCGGGTGGACTGGGCTGCCGTAGCTCATCCCATGTCGAATGGGCAAGTAGAGCGTGCCAACGGCATGATTCTACAAGGGCTCAAGCCTCGGATTTACAATGACCTCAACAAGTTCGGCAAGCGATGGATGAAGGAACTCCCCTCGGTGGTCTGGAGCCTAAGGACGACGCCGAGCCGAGCCACGGGTTTCACGCCGTTCTTCCTGGTCTACGGGGCTGAGGCCGTCTTGCCCACGGACCTGGAATACGGCTCCCCGAGGACGAGAGCCTACGACGATCAAAGCAACCAAGCTAGCCGAGAAGACTCGCTGGACCAGCTGGAAGAGGCTCGGGACAGGGCCTTACTACACTCGGCGCGGTATCAGCAGTCCCTGCGACGCTACCACGCCCGAGGGGTCCGACCCCGAGACCTCCAGGTGGGCGACCTGGTGCTTCGGCTGCGGCAAGACGCCCGAGGGAGGCACAAGCTCACGCCCCCCTGGGAGGGGCCATTCGTCATCGCCAAAGTTCTGAAGCCCGGAACTTACAAGCTGGCCAACAGTCAAGGCGAGGTCTACGGCAACGCTTGGAACATCCAACAGCTACGTCGCTTCTACCCTTAAGATGTTTCCAAGTTGTTCATATACCTCGCACCCACGCAAAATTTAGTCAACAAGGAAGGGTCGGCCTCGCCTCGGCAAAGCCCGACCCTCCCTCGGGGGCTAAAAGGGGGGAAACCCCCTCTGCGTCAAAATTTTCCTCGGAAAAAAAAATCTCTTTTACCAGAATATCTTTCGTGCTTTTTGACTACTTCGAAAAGTGGGTCCTGGAAACGACGGAGTACACGTAAGCAGTCAAGGCTGACCGAGCCGAGGGACTCCTACGCCTCCGGGATACGGATACCTCACTCATCACCTTCTGCGATAAGTAACTCGCGTTCGGATAAAGTGGCTCCGCGGATCGAACAAGTCTTTACGTTCGGAAGCCCTTCTGCCGAAGCGATCCTTCGAGCCTTCTCGACCGAGTCGGCGACAGGGCCTCACGGACGGGTGAAAGTACGCGTAAGCGGCAAGGCTGACCGAGCCGAGGGACTCCCACGCCTCCGGGATACGGATACCTCACTCATCACCTTCCGCGAGAAGCAACTCTCACTCGCACTAACATCCCTATCACCGACAAAAAGTCCAGATACTCGAAACAAGAGGAAAAGAGACGCAGCTTTAAAACGCAACGAGGGTGTGTGTTCTGGCCTCGACGGCCGCACAAGGCACACGCTACAAGACAATCTGATCCTGCAGGCTTGGGTCTTGACGCTGGAAGGGGGCAGCAACACCCTCGGCATCGACGGCACCTTCGGCGAGGCCCGACCTAGCCTCGGACGGCGACGCGGTCCGAGGGTCTCCGCTCCGAAGGACGACGTCATCACCACGCCCGGGCAATTGCTGTCAAGGACTTCTCCGGGAATCCGGCCCGAGCAGGCGGCTCGGCCGGCCACCTCCGGGGCCTCGGCCAACCATCTTCCAAGGGCGCCGGCCCGGTCCGAAGCCTCGGCTGATCAACTCCGGCGTCGATCCTGCCAACGGACAACCCGGCTAGGCTCCGGCCAACCAGGTTTCATTTCCGAGCCAACTCCGCCTCTGTTCATGCTGATATCGCTACCCCTGGCCTCGGATCGACGAGGAGCGGTCGAGGGGTCTCTTTAACTAAGCTAGAGGAACCTCGGACAGCAAGGCCGACCGAGCCGAGGGACTCCTACGCCTCCGGGATACGGATACCTCACTCGTCACCTTGACACGGGGTGACTCATACTTGGTGAAGCGGTTCAGATAGTCAGCAGACGAGTCTTAGTGCTCAAGAACGAGGAAAAAAACACGGCTCCGTGCCGTAATTACATATATGTTCAGGCCCCGAAAGCCGAAATGAACAAAAAACCCTGGCATTCGAAGTGCCATTACAAACGGAACTCCGGTTCCCCCCCGCAGGTACGAACAACCCCACTTGATAGGGGCGGGCCTGCGGGGCGGCGGAAGGACTTTCACCCCCCGAGGACGAGAGGCAGCCATTCAGGCCAGGAGACGGAGACCCAGGGCTACTGACGGAGTTGGCAATCTCATCGGTAGAGAAGCCACCTCCGTCCGCCGACGCCTCGGAGCGCGCCGGCAGGTCTTCGCCCTTGCTGGGGCCGTCCAGGGCGTGGGCACTGCCCTCGTGGTGCGCGGCGCAATCGTCGTCCGGACGGAGGACGCGGCGCTGCGCCCTGACTGTGTGACGATGACCCGCCTCTTCCGGCATGGCTGGAGGAAGTCTCCGTGAAGCTGGAGGATGCCGTTCTCCCCCAGACGCCCGGGGAAGAAGAGGGCAACCGACCCACACGGAGGCAGCCCCCTGACTCGCCTCGTCCTCCATCTTGGCTTGGATGACGAAAGTCCTTAAGGCCGAGGAAGGGGCAGAGGCCGCAGCCCGGCTCGCTTTCCCCCACCATCAAGCCGAAGGTCACCATCTCGGGTGACCACCAGCAGAGGGAAGCAGCCGGGCTGCATGATGAAAATCCTTGAAGCCGAACGATGGCTGAAAGGTACCAACTCCCACGGAGTTGCGTTCCTCCAACGATGAGGCGAAAAGACGGCGGTTTCCCCCATCCGGGGGCTCGGAAGGTGGAAAGACACAGTGCATAAGGGAGAAAGAAGACGTGGTCGCCTTACGGAAGGGGTCGCCCTCCTTTTAAAAGGCGACTCTCCCTGCTTGCGCCCCCAACCGTCACGGGCTGAGTCTTCTCCAACACGCCTCCAAAGCCCTCCCCTGCAGCGCGGGGGCTGGGTCCCGCATGTCATGCAGACCGGCTCCGAGCAGAAGAAGCCAAACCGCTGCGCACGGCGCACGCAACCACCCAGCGGTTACAAGTGACCCTCCACTTTTGCCTAGACCAACGGGCGAAAGGGGCAGGCAGCCATGCAGGCGGCATGCAACCGCGCCAAGTGGACGCGCCTCTCCGACTCCTGACATGCCAGCACGGAGGCCCAAGCCCACGCGTCGCGCGACCGGCGCGCCGGATGCTGCATGCAAGCAACTGTACCACTTGCGCCACCACCGCACCTCCTCGATTGCGGAACCGATACCGCGACCCGAGGCGACCCAGCGCGCGACCCAGCAACGCCAGCCTGACGCAGCGGTCAAACGCGGTCAAAAGTGGGCCGGCAGTAATGACGGTGGCAGGCATGCGGGAGCAGCGGTCACACCGTCAGCCAAGCTCACGTCCCATCCGGAGGCAGCGAGAGAACCCCCTCTCGCGGCGTGAAGACGACGCGCCCGTGACCCGTTCCTCGAACGGCTCGCGCACGCGCAACGTTAGCCTCGCCAACTACTCGCCCCGTCGCATTAACTCCGCGGCTGGACAGGCGACGCTTCTGGCAGGAGCAGCTGGCGACGCTTCGCCTTCGCCAAAACAACCGCGCCAAAAAAGGTACGCCGCGTCGTTCAATTTCGTATCCTTTTTCCTTTTTCCTCTTTCTCTATCTCTTGCAACAGGGACCGGGAAAGGGGATACCCCTAAAGGGATCCTTCCCCGTGAAGGAACTAGGCTCCAAGCCTCCTTACTGATCAGGGGTTCGAAGGCTGGCCCCCCGAAGGGTTCAACAGCCGCCTCAGATCGCGTGGGCCCGACACCCACTACTGGTCAGAGGTTCGAAGGTCGGCCTCCCGAAAGGTTCCACGGCCGCCTCAGGCTACTCGGGCTCCGCGCCCATTACTGATCAGGGGTTCGAAGGCTGGCCCCCCGAAGGGTTCACAGTCGCCTCAGACACCGAGCGAGGGATGACCAGGGGTACGTTCGATACATAACCGAGGCTCGGGCTGCGCTCCCGAGGTACCCTAGGACATTTCCGAGACCAGCGGGAACGATCCTGTAACGGAATCCCATCGGAGGGAGGCATCGAGCCCTCGGACCCCGTCGCCAGGGGACCGGGTCCGGCAGATCACCCGCAGGTACTTTTGGGCGTGCCTCCGGGCCCCTAGCCGACCCCCAACGAACGGGGCACGGACGTCCACTCGGATTACCCGCTTGCAGCTCACCGGAGACACCATGTTCGGTGCCCATCGAGGGTAACATGGCGCTCTCCCCCCCTCCTCCTTGTAGAAAGGCGACGTAGGGGCGTATGTAAAAAAGCCGAGTCTGTCCCTGATCGCCCTCTCGCCCTGTGCGGAGGCTCGGGGGCTGCTCTCGCAAACCCGGCTCCGGCCAAACCGTTGACAGCGTCAACATACCAGCCCGAGAACTTAGGCCCCGACAGTGCACCCGGGCTACGGCCAGTTCGCATGAGGGAACCACCAGACCAGCCGAAGCATTATGCAAGGCATTAAGACCTCGAAGGAGTGAAACCACTCCTCCGAGGCCTCTGGGGCTACACCCGGCGGGTGCGCTCGCGCGCACCCACCGGAACAAAATGCAACTGAGAAAGGCTGGTCCCCTTGCAAAAGTGCGACGAAAGCCTCCAAGCGAGTGCTAACACTCCCTTCGAGGCTCGGGGGCTACTGTCGGGGACCATAATTAGGGGTACCCTCAAGACGCCTAATTCTCAGCTGGTAACCCCCATCAGCATAAAGCTACAGAGGCCTGATGGGTGCGATTAAGTCAGGGATCAGTCCATACGAGCGACTCGATCACGCCTCGCCCGAGCCTAGCCTCGGGCAAGGGCAGCCGACCCTGAGGTGTTTCCATCTCGCCCGAGGCCCCCTTTTTTACGGCAGACACATCTCCGGCTCGCCCGAGGCCTTGCCTTCATTAAGAAGCAACCCTGACTAAATCGCCGCGCCGACCGACCAAGTCACAGGGGCATTTAACGCAAAGGTATCCTGGCACCTTTATCCAGACGCGCGCCCCCTGGCAGAGCCGAAGTGACCGCCGTCACTTCGCCGCTCCACTGACCGGTCTGACAAAAGGACAGCGCCGCCTGTGCCGTCCCGACTGCGGTGCCACTTGACAGAGTGAGACTGACAGGCAGCCAGGCCTTGCCAAAGGAGCCATAGGAAGCTCCGCCCGACCCAGGGCTCGGACTCGGGCTAAGGCCCCGGAAGACGGCGAACTCCGCTCCGCCCGACCCAGGGCTCGGACTCGGGCTAAGGCCCCGGAAGACGGCGAACTCCGCTCCGCCCGACCCAGGGCTCGGACTCGGGCTAAGGCCCCGGAAGACGGCGAACTCCGCTCCGCCCGACCCAGGGCTCGGACTCGGGCTAAGGCCCCGGAAGACGGTGAACTCCGCTCCGCCCGACCCAGGGCTCGGACTCGGGCTAAGGCCCCGGAAGACGGCGAACTCCGCTCCACCCGACCCAGGGCTCGGACTCGGGCTAAGGCCCCGGAAGACGGCGAACTCCGCTTCGCCCGACCCCTGGGGTCGGACTCCGCCCTGGCCTCTGCCGAACGACCTCCGCCTCGCCCGACCCAGGAGCTCGGGCTCGGCCTCGGCCATGGAAGACAGACTCGACCTCGGCCTCGGAGGAGCCTCCACGTCGCCCGACCTAGGGCACAAGTCCACCACGTCAACAGGAAGCGCCATCATCACCCTACCCCGAGCCGACTTGGGCCGCAGAGAACAAGACCGACGTCCCATTTGGCTAGCTCCGCCAGATAGGCAATGATGGCGCCCCGCTAGACCCATGACGACGGCGGCTCTCAGCTCCCTTACGGAAGCAGGGGGACGTCAGCAAGAGCCCAACTGTTCCGACAGCTGTCCCTCCACCAGGCTCCGTTACTCCTCCGACAGCCACGACACCACACCAGCTGGGTGCCAAGTTCTCTCCGGCTGCCACATTGGCATGTACCTAGGGCGCTAGCTCTCCCCCGCTAGACACGTAGCACTCTGCTGCACCCCATTGTACACCTGGATCCTCTCCTTACGCCTATAAAAGGAAGGACCAGGGCCTTCTTAGAGAAGGTTGGCCCCGCGGGAACGAGGGCAGGGGCAGGCGCTCTCTTGGGGCCGCTCGCTTTCCTCACCCGCGTGGACGCTTGTAACCCCCTACTGCAAGCGCACCCGACCTGGGCGCGGGACGAACACGAAGGCCGCGGGATCTCCACCTCCCTCACGACTCGGCTCCGGCCACCTCGCTTTCCCCCCTTCACGCTCGCCCACGCGCTCGACCCATCTGGGCTGGGGCATGCGGCACACTCACTCGTCGGCTTAGGGACCCCCCGGTCTCGAAACGCCGACAACTCGGTTCCTACAGATTGAAGGATATGGACGACAACGACATTCCTAGGTCATGGAATGCGGATGAGCTTCGGCGATATTATGTTTAGCTTGATGTAATTTTTTCTATTCTTTTCTGTGGCACCCTTTTCCTTTCCAAAGGGGGAGAAAGGTTTTTAATGGGGCCACAACATGTAATTTTCCTTATTTCAATTCTATAAGAGCGATATCCCCCAAAAATGTAAATGTAAATGCAAAGGAAAAAGAAAAGAAAACAGAGAGAAGCTCAAAAGTCGTTCCTAAGGGAATGCGGAGCTTACAGCGAAAAATAAACGCTGATTCCGCCGAAAGTAAAAGGCGAAGAAGCTCCTAAGGGAGGCTTACAGCGAAAAATAAACGCTGATTCCGCTGAAAGTAAAAGGCGAAGAAGCTCCTAAGGGAGGCTTACAGCGAAAAGTCAACGCTGATACACCGAAAAGTAAACGGTGAAGCCGAAAAGTAAACGGCAAAAAGATTTGAATCATTCCCAAGGGGATGAAGGGCTACGATTATGGTGTTTGAATATGTGTTCCGATACTCATTTGCACGATACATTACATCATGTCATTTGCATTCATAAACATTCATTTAGACATATAGAATCATCATCATACCACACAAAAAAAACAGATGCTTCGGCAATGAGGAAAAACTTCGTAGAAAGAGGAAGTTTTCATGCTTCGTTGTGTACGAAAAGCAGGGAAGGTGTTTTTCGCCTTCGGCTCAAAAGAGGAGTTTCGTCCACAGCAAAGCAGACTGTACATGGAAAAAGGAGATAAGATATATTACAAGCTTCGTTATACTTCAGCTTCGTCATCCTGCACATATTAAAGAAGCAGAATAAGAAAGGTGCAAATTTCAAGAAGGTAAAAGTAACAAATATAAGTTCCTTACCGGCTTAAGGTGACTTCGAGCTTCGTCACCAGCCATTTTTCGCCCGCCATTTACCCAAATTTGGGTCATAAATCTATTTCCGATGCTTCGGGCTAGGCTTGGGATATCAATCAGATCTGATGCTGATAAGCTGGAGTTTGGTCTATTTACAATTTTTCCATGCGTACAGCCAGCCTTTAGAAAAGCGGTAGCTGTGCCTCGAGAAGCTACCAGGGCGCAGAAGTCAGCATGCCCAGCGATAACTTCGTCAAGAGCGTCAACCTCGCCTTCAATATATTCCAACGTGCTGGGCAGGTTTTCAGCTGAAGGTGTAAATTTTTCAGAACTGGCTCCGATAGAGTGAAACACATCCTTCAGTCGCTGCACGCATCGGCTGCCGAAATTTAGGCATCTCTCTTGAAGTTCCTTCAATAATTTTTGTAAATTTGAATTTTTCTCGATCTCAGTCTTGAGACTTGTTTCAAGGTCCCTCTTTTCTTGCTCATATTTTTCTGACTGTTTGAGTAATTCATTCTTTAAACTGTCATTTTCGGCTTGGACCTCAGCCAAGGAGCCTTCCATAGATTGAATAACAAAGTCTTTCTTTTCTAAGGCACCTTCGTGTTCTTTAACTATGATTTCAAGGTCTTGAATGGTGAAATCTTTCTTCTTCAGAACAGCTTCGTAATTTTCAGCTTTCTCTTCTAAATCTTTGATGATAGCTTTGTTCTTCTCCTCTTCAAGATCTTGTTGCATTTTTAGCAATTTACTTAATAGTATACTCTGCCAAAGCAACCTTCGTCAGAAAACGACCTAAAAATAATAATAACAATAAAATCGTAATAATATTTTTTACCTTAAAATTAGCATAAAGCAGGCTACCGGCGATATGGTGTCGCTGGTACCTGCAGAGGTCCGCCTCTATCTTCGGCAGGCCAACGCTTTTGGAGAGGGTTCTAACAATTTTGGCCTCAGTACGATTCCGAAGGCATCTTAGCTTTCCTTCGTTGACCCCACCAAATAGCATAGACCCTAGTTTATATCCACAGGATATAGCATATTTTTTCAGCTCTTCTTTTTCAGCACCTGTTAATTCTTGTCCAAGTAAATCTTGAAAGTTAAAATTTCCTCCCTCCAAAATTTCTTCAACCTGCTCTTTTCCTTTTTTAGTAGCCGTGCTCACTGTAGCCACAGCAGCTTCTTCTTCAGCCATTTTCAGAAGTATATTGTCAATAACTTCAAGTGTGGTTTCCAGGTTTGAATCTTCGGTGGTCCCGGCTTCGGTGCCGGTAGCTTCGGCTCCGGCGGTTGCAAGTTCAGTGATTTCGGCCCCGGTGGCGGCGGCTGCTGCGGCTTCGACTTCGACGGTCTCGGCAAAAACAATTTTTGACTCCATTGCTGGTGGCGGTGTCTGATGAATCACATCTGTTACTTGGATAATTCTTCGTTTTTTCGGCTTTACAGGGCTTTCTGCTACCGAAGCTTCTTTGTCCTTCTGAAAAAACTTCATCAGTTGCGGCGCCAGCGGACTTAGCTTGACAGGCAAGGGTTCAGTCATTACCTTCAGGATCTCTTCTACTTCGGCAGCAGAAGGTGTCGCAGGAGTTTCCTCCTCTTGGACCAATGTTTTTGGTTCTGGAGATGCAGTTTTCCTTTTTCTTGAAGCAGCTACCTTCGGCTCAGGGCTCAGCTTTTCAGAAATTTCCTTTTTCTTTTTGGCCAACCTGATGCTTTCTTCGTCAAGGGCGCTGGCAATTCTTTTTCTCTTCGGGCCTTCGGCATCTCCGCTCAATTGCTCGTAATTAGGATAGTCAAAATTCAAGGCATCTAGCACCCGATTCAACCTTCGCTTCGGGCGACTACCGAAGGCTGCTGTCATCAACTGATCTTCCTTCTTAGAATAATTTCCAAGGATATCGTTACACATAATATCGATTGTGTCTAACCATTCCTGGCAGGGTTCTTTAAAGTTTTTCTTAAACTTGTAGTAATAGGGCAATCGAACAAGTTCGCCCTTTTTCTTTTCCCCCTCCAGCTTCGGCATCTCCCAATCCCTCATTGTTGGGAACACTTTAAAAGCCAAAAATTCCTGCACCAAGTCCCTAGTGCCAATATGTTCTGAAATTATTCGAAATTCACCCAAAGCAATTTGGCTCGGGCTTCCACTTATCATGTTGCATCAGGGCCTCGTTTCTCCGAAGGTTAGCCCTAGTGGACTCTGGACCAATTTATCTTCATCTTTATCAACTTTAACATAAAACCACTCAGACTTCCATCCGGCTGGCCATTTGCTTCGGTAGCTTATCACTGGAAACTTCGAAGTTTTACGATAAGCAAAGTTGTAACATCCAAAATTTTCATGCAACCCATCTCCTCTGGCCTTAGCTTGATAGTGTAGTTCATGGACTCGGCAGAAACCTTCGCCGAACGGTTCCACTCCTTGACTATGAAGGGCCCAGATATAAACACTTAATCTAACAATAGCGTTAGGGGTCATCTGATGAAGGTAAACCCCAAACTTCTTCAACACATCAGCAATCATCCCATTCAAAGGAAATCTTAATCCTGCTTTGAAGAAGCTTTTGAACACTACCACCTCATTCTTTTCCGGCTTCGGAGTAGTTTCCTCTCCGCCAAAACGAACCAGCTTCTTTTTTGCTTCGCTGAAGTAGCCCATCTTCACCATTTTTGGAAGATCAGCTTCAGAGATGGTGGACTTTCCAAAGTCCAAATGACTAGGTTTGCTTGGCATTCCACAGTTGTACTCATCTTCGGAATCAACTTCTTCAACATTAGCTTGTGTTGCTTCGGCAGCAGGTGTGTCCTCTCCTGTAACTAGCCCGGAGCGCTTCATCGCTTCAGAAATCGGAACAGTTTCGGCAGCTTCGGCTTCGTCCCCTTCGCGCTCAACTCTAGCAGTAGAACGCACTCTGGCCATTTGATTTTGTATTTCTTAAAAATTTCTTAGAAATTAATAACCTTTCTTCCGAAGCTCTTCTTCTGACGAAGCAGGCACCGATCTGGAGCTTCGTTTGAACGCGAAAGTCAAGCTTCGGTTATGGTTAAATTTTTGGCAGCAAAACAGTGCAATAGCAATGAATGCTGTGGTAACTTCACACCTACCTGTCTGTTTATATAGTGCTGCAGGTAAGAAGGTGAATCGTCAGGATTTTTACACCAGGCAAACAGTTGCTCGCACCCGCTGCACGGTGGGCCGCAAAGACCAAAACAGTGAACCTGCAAGGTGGGACTACTACGCGCTCGACAACCGTATCGTTTCTCGACAACGAGCTCAGGGAAGGTGTTTTTCGGACCTTCGGCTTCTTGAAGCCTAAGAGACTTTTTTCACGGATCAAGCTCGTTACGAAAAATGATCTAGCACCGCGAAGGGGCTACTATTGGGACCATGCTTCATCGCCGAAGGTCCTGCGGAAAGAAAACAGCTTCGGCTGAAGCTGCTTGAACGTAATGCCGAAGGCACCATTCATGAAGCTTCGGCATTACAGCATGTCCGAAGATGGGGGTCGAACCGACTTAAAGATAGAATGACCTTTTAGTCCTTAAGGGTCTGAGTCAATGTTGTAAACTCTTATGAGGGGTATGATTGTAATTCTTCATAGGCTGTGTCCTGTGCCTATAAATAGTGAACAGTATCTCTTTACTGTTCACACATTCCTGTAATTGCAAAGGCATCACTCGGGAATTATTACTTGTCAAGGCGAAGGTATAAACGTACCTTAACATTGTATTAAAACATCTTATATTCACATAATAAAATATGTGAATAAGTGCTATTTATTTCCGACATATTTATCTTTTGATGTTTTACATTTTACACTACTTTATATTATCTTTGTAAGTTTAATTACGAAGGTGAAACCTTCATAATATTGTGCTCTTGGCCTTCGTCCGAAGTTCATTAAATCCTTGGAGAGATAATGCTTCAGCGGACGAAGGGCATTTGATATTTAACTTTTTTGTGTTGTCTTGTTCTTGATTCATAGCATTTGAGAACAAGTCCCCAACAATTACAAACCCCGTTCCAAAAGGGTGTGCTACAAATGTGGTAAGCCCGGTCATTTCATTGCTAAATATCTATTATCCAGTGATAGTGACAGGGGCGACGACAAGAAGGGAAAGAGGAAGGAAAAGGAAAGATACTACAAGAAGAAGGGCGGCTGTAACACCTGGAGCTTTAAGGGACAAAGCCGAGTGCATCTCATACATGCGTCAAAGAAGACAACATATATAATAACAGAGTGTATAGAGATAAATGTCACAATAATCAGAGTACTTATTACATAGCAGAAGTTTTACAAAATAAAGATAAATATATAAGGATCTAAAATCCATCCTTGGCGCCAGAAAGTCAACTGGGAGACGACGACCTAGACCTCTCACGAACACAGCGCAACATCCACCATGCGCCTCATCCAGTGGTACCTGCTCTTGACCTGTGGGGGGGGTGTGAGACAGCAAGGGTGAGCTCACACATGTTTATCGCTCAACAAGTTGGGGGAATAATGTGTATGAACTCACCAAAGGTGGGAGTTCATGTGAAGTGTAAGGCTGATCAACAAAATAAAGGTTGAAGCTGAGCATTGCTTTTATAAGTTGGTCAAAATTTTATTAGCAATTACTAAATGCAAGTAAATACCAAACCATAATAAATAATAATAGAACAAAATTAATAATAAATCCCATGCAATGCATATGACGAATTGAATTTAAGTTCCATAGATTAATCATACGAGAGTCGTGACCTGCTCTTGACCGTGAGCTCGGCTAGTATACCAGTTTTACACTCTGCAGAGGTTGTACCCTTTACCCACAAGTCGTGTTTCCCATGTTGCTAGGGTTAGCTAGACCCTTAGACACTACCAAGGTGAATGGCTAGGGATCCACTACGAGGCCTTTACAAAGTTCCACTAGCTTCCGAAAACCCGCTACAGTTTATGGGAAGAACACTTGCAAGAATCTCTCGTCTGACCGCCATCGCAGCAAAATCAACCCGAGAACCTCCTTGCATGCAACTCCCCTACTGCCCTTGCCCCTTTCGGGTAAGGTAGTCTTCCACTAGCTTTCCTAATTAGTTAGCCAAGGGGTCCCATTCCTCCCTTGTGGTGGCACGTGTTTCTCAAGTTAAGCTCCATGTTCCAATTAACAATAATATGATGATCTTGACATGAACATAAATAAAATAACATAATAATTGGAACATGGATATAATGTATTATTAATCCCAAAACCATATGAAGCAATAGCAAAAACTACCCATGTGATTCAGGGATAAATAAGGTAAAAGGATAAATAGACTAGGGTGACCTATTGGGTCCCATCAAAATTAAACCTATGCATTGAATAATGATCATAAAGAATATTATTGGGTAACAAAAGTGGATCAAGGGCACAACTTGCCTAGCACTTGAGATTCCAGTTACCAGGGTGATTCTTCAGATCCTCGTGACCTCACCGCTAGTCGAAGCAGTACAAACAAACATGGTATAGACAAAATTAACATCACACCAAACATAAATACAGACTGAATAATAATAATCTACGCGTTGCTACGAGATCGCGGGAACGAGAACCACTAAAATCGGAGTTACAGTTAAGGAGTTATGATTTTATAGAGGATTTATGTGATTAAAATGTTAAACTATATTATAAATTGGTTAGTATAAATCATATGAGAGGTTATTCTATACATAATTATCTCAACTTTAATCTAGGTTATGGATTTACCATAAATTATATTTTGGTAGATAATGATAAGCACATTGACAAGACTAACCAACATGAGTTAAGTAAAGATCTAATCATAAAATAATGAGACATGGTGTAATCAATGTTGTTATTGCATAGTAAATATTTATACGAAGCTAACGCAACTGAAACGGATCAAATCGGAGTTAAAACGGAGGAGATACAAATTTCCTAAGGTTTTATGTATTTGATATAAGATTAACTAGGAAATAAATTTTATTATTATTTTCATGCCAAAACAGAGACACCATGTGATGCACAATATTATTATAAGATTTTAGGGACTGGAATAAACTGAAAAGGATTTTATATGAATTTTCTAGGCATTAAACAAATTTCTGCAATTAATTTTGTACTAAAACCCATTTTCTAAATGGATTTCTCTGTTTTATTAACTGTTTGGACTGTGCTCTATATAAACAGAAGCACAGGGCTAACTCGCAAGATTCCATAGACTCAGTCCACAACCATGGTGGACGGCGGGTTGATTCCTTAGTTTCCCAGGGGTTCTTTTGCAAACACGGGTCTTCTAAGGGGTATGGGGCGATTCAGGCTGTTGGATCAAGAACCAAAGGTCACGATGATAAGGCTATTTACCCGAACCGGTACGCAATGATATGTGCAGGATGAGAAATCTACGGCTCTAGTTTAATATTTACGCGATCTGCCTTCGACCGTCCATCAGATGATTTATGGTCGAGATGGAGTCAAGTCGAAGCGGTGCGTTGATTAAATCCCAACCATTTAACGCCAGATCCACGGTTCCACATCTGCTCCTCTCCCCCTAGCCTAAACACGGCGGCGCGCGTGACTCCCCGCGGCGGAGGCCATCACCGGCACCAAGCCCCCGGTCATCCCAAGCCCGAACGCTAGCGTGTATTAGCGTATATGGTGACGGTGATCAAGGCATACCTAGCAGGGCAGTTATCACTTGCGACGGCGCTGTGACGTTGCCGGCCCGTGGAAGGGAGTGGAGCCGCAGCGGGGCTTCGACCTCGGCGAGAAATTCGCCGAGCACAGGCCACCCCTGGCGTCCGAATCCCGCACGGATCAGAGTACGAACGAGTGCAAAACAACACGGAGAAAACAGCAAAGCAATCTAGATTCATCTTACCAACGATGGAAATGTCTACGCGTGTAGTCCACGAAGACCTGCGGCTCTGCGGTGTTGCGCCCGTGCTAGTGAAGTCGTCCTCGACCACGAACCCATGTCATCGGCCGACCCTCCCCCCGTACCTGGTTAGCATGCCAGAGAGCAGACCCCCGATCATTCACCAGATCCCGGATGCTAGGGGAAGCGACGAATGAGACCGACATCTATTCCCTTCCCTCGGTCTCCCTCTCCATGCCATGCGCAGGTGCAGCAGTAGCCCCAATAGTGGTCGCGACACTGCTCGCCAGCTCCGATGAGTTGCGGGACGAAGCAATTGAGTTTTATTGCCAGCCACGAGAGGATCTCGGGCGGGGCAACGACCGATCGGGAGAAATCC
Source organism: Zea luxurians (assembly GCA_029449295.1). Classification (NCBI taxonomy): domain Eukaryota; kingdom Viridiplantae; phylum Streptophyta; class Magnoliopsida; order Poales; family Poaceae; genus Zea; species Zea luxurians. The sequence continues at coordinate 5,880,383 of JAOPSE010000102.1, forward strand.
GGTAGATTAGGTGATTCTGTTGTGGTAGATAGATCTGACGAGGACGACCCACATGGCGGCGAGCGTGAGAGAACAGAGTCTGGCTAGGATGCGGGGTGAGATGGTACACGGCTTGGATGGCCGACAAGAGGGCCCACGCGGCAGGACGGCTGTAGCGCGCGTGGAGTGGCTGCCCGTGGGCCCCGCATGGAAGTGGCACAGTGTTACGGCGTGGGCTGTGTGGGATAGGGGAACTGGGCCGAATGTGAGGGTGTGGCCCATCAGCGGGTTTTTCTTATTTTTCTTTTCTATTTCCATTTTTTATTTTTTATTTTCTCCCATTTTCATATTTAGGTTTTGAATTTGAATTCAACTATGAATATAAATTTTGTGCTTAAACTAAAGGTAGATCTTAATCTTAATAGTATGGATAAAGTTTACATTTTTTAATTATGAATTTTATAATATTTCTTTTCTTCCTTTCTTCACATCTTAACTTCCAAATTTAGGTTTAAATACCTATTTCACCATTTGTATATTTCTATTATTATTATTTTTAAATGCACAATCAAATAAACTCCAACATGATGCAAAGTGTATAAATATTTATTATTATCTCATTTAAGTATCATGTTTTTAAACATGTAAATTCACATACACAAAAATAGTTGCTTTTAAGAGGAGCAAATTTCCAGTGTAAAACCTTTACTAGAAGATGCTTTATTTAAATTTTATAGTTCAAATAAAAGAGGGAACCTAACTCATATAGATGTCCTTTATTAGAAGACATGTTTATTTTGTAAAAGAGAAGATTATTTTCTAGGGGATTTACTCAAAAATTTTGGAGAGTTTTACTAAATTCTTAAGACAATATTTTGAGGTGTTACAGCGACGATGCCCACGTATGTCAGGAATGGGACTCCGATGAGGACGCCGCCAATATCGCCGTCAACAAGGGCCTCCTCTTCCCCAACGTCGGCCACAAATGCTTCATGGCAAAGGACGGTAAAAAGAAGAAGGTAAAATCTAGAGCCTCTACTAAATATACAACATCTAGTGATGAAAGTAGCTCTGAAGATGACTTGCTTAGTCTTTTTGCAAACCTTAACATGCAACAGAAAGAAAAATTAAATGAATTGATAGGTGCTATTCATAAGAAGGATGAACTCTTGGATAGACAAGAGGAATTACTTATTAAGGAAAACAAAAAGCATGTTAAATTGAAAAATACATATGCTTAGAAAGTAGAAAAATGTGAAAACCTGTCTAAAGAGCGTAGGGACTACCATGAATCAATTTCCAACCTTAGAACTGAAAATAACAACTTATTTGCTAAGGTTGAGAAGTTAAATGCTTGTGATGATTCAATTACCAATCTTAGAAATGATAATGCTAGTTTAATTGCTAAGATTGATAAATTGAATGAATCTATCTCTAGCCTTAAAACTGAAAATGCAAATTTAATTTCTAAGGCTAAAGATTTGAATGTTTGCAATGTTTCTATTTCCAATCTTAGAAATGAAAATGCTATTTTACATGCTAAGATTGATGAATTAAATGCTTGCAAACCCTCTACTTCTACTATTGATCATGTCACTATTTGTACTAGATGTAGAGATATTAATGTTAATGCTATTCATGATCACCTAGCTTTAATTAAACAAGAAAATGATCATATAGCTCAATTAACTAGTAAAATCAATGAGCATGAGATAGAAAATGAAAATTTTAAATTTGCTAGAAGCATGCTCTATAGTGGGATACGCCCTAGCATTAAAGATGGCATTGGTTTCCAATAGGGAAGCAATGTCAAAATTAATGCCTCTCAGAAATTGTCCAACTTTGTTAAGGGCAAGGCTCCCATGGTTCAGGATAACGAGGGTTACATTTTGTATCCTGCTGGTTATCCTGAGCACAAAATCAGGAGAATTCATGCTAAGAAGTCTTATTCTGTTTCTCACCTTGCTTATATGTATAAGAATGAGGCATCTAGCTCTAGGCAATCAACACATGTTAAATTGCCTAAAAAGAAATCTCCTACCGCATCAAATAAGCCAATTATTTCATTTAAAACTTTTGATGCTTCTTATGTGCTGACTAACAAATCAGGCAAAGTAGTTGCCAAATATGTTGGGGCCAAACACAAGGGATCAAAGACTTGTGTTTGGGTACCCAAGGTGCTTGTTTCTAACATCAAAGGACCCATGACTGTTTGGGTACCTAAGAACAAGGCCTAAATTGTTTTGCAGGTTTATGCATCCGGGGGGCTCAAGTTGGATTATTGATAGCGGGTGCACAAACCACATGACAGGGGAGAAAAGGATGTTCTCCTCCAACGAGAAAAACGAAGATCCCTAAAGAGCTATAACATTCAGGGATGTAAATCAAGGTTTGGTTAAAGGACTTGGTAAAATTGCTATATCACCTGACAATTCCATTTCCAATGTTTTTCTTGTAGATTCTTTAGATTATAACTTGCTTTTAGTTTCTCAATTATGCAAAATGGGTTACAATTGTCTTTTTACGGATATAGGTATTACTGTCTTTAAAAGAAGTGATGATTCAGTAGCATTTAAGGGAGTATTAGAGGGTCAACTATACTTAGTTGATTTCAATAGAGCTGAACTCGATACTTGCTTAATTGCTAAGACTAATATGGGTTGACTCTGGCATCGCCGACTAGCCCATGTTGGGATGAAGAATCTTCACAAGCTTTTAAAGGGAGAGCACATTTTGGGACTAACAAATGTTCATTTTGAGAAAGACATGGTTTGTAGCGCATGTCAAGCAGGAAAGCAAGTTGGCACCCATCATCCACACAAAAACATCATGACAACAGATAGGCCACTAGAGTTACTCCACATGGATCTATTCGGCTTGATAGCTTACATAAGCATCGGCGGGAGTAAGTACTATATAGTAATTGTGGATGATTATTCTCGCTTCACTTGGGTATTCTTTTTGCAGGAAAAATCTCAAACCCAAGAGACTTTAAAAGGGATTCTTGAGAAGAGCTCAAAATGAGTTCGAATTGAGAATCAAAAAGATAAGAAGCGACAACGGGACAGAGTTCAAGAACTCTCAAATTGAAGGCTTTCTTGAGGAGGAGGGCATCGAGTATGAATTCTCTTCTCCCTACACACCTCAACAAAATGGTGTAGTAGAGAGGAAGAATAGAACTCTACTGGACATGGCAAGGACCATGCTTGATGAATACAAGACTCTGGACCAGTTTTGGGCCGAGGCGATTAACACCGCCTGCTACTCCATTAACCGGCTCTACCTTCACTGAATCCTCAAGAAGACATCTTATGAACTCCTCACCGGTAAAAAGCCCAATGTTTCATATTTTAGAGTCTTTGGTAGCAGATGTTTTATTCTTATTAAAAGAGGTAGAAAATCTAAATTTGCTCCTAAGGCTGTAGAAGGCTTTTTACTTGGTTATGACTCAAACACAAGGGCATATAGAGTCTTCAACAAATCCACTAGATTAGTTGAAGTTTCTTATGACATTGTGTTTGATGAGACTAATGGCTCCCAAGTGGAGAAAGTTGATCTTGATGAATTAGATGATGAAGAGGCTCCATGCGTCGCGCTAAGGAACATGTCCATTGGTGATGTGTGTCCTAAGGAATCCAAAGAGCCCACACAAGCACAAGATCAACCATCATCTTCCGATCAATCATCTCCACCAACTCAAGATGAGGATCATGCTCAAGATGATGAAAATGAAGATCAAGAGGATGAGCCACCTCAAGAGGAGGATAATGATCAAGGGGAGATGAAGTTGATCAAAACAAGGAAGATGATCAAGAGACACAGGGTCAAAGACCGCCTCACCCAAGAGTCCACCAAGCAATTCAAAGAGATCACTCCGTGAACTCCATTCTCGGTGACATTCATAAGGGGGTAACTACTTGTCAGCGTTTCGGACCCGGGGGGTCCCTGGACCGATGAGTAAATTTGTCGCTGCGTGCCCCTGCCCAGATGGGTTGGCGCGGGATGGAACACAAGTGGTGGAATGGGCCTTGTATTATCCTGCACCAGGGTGCTCGTAGTAGGGGTTACAAGCCTTGCAAGAGAGTGGGAGCGAGAGAGGGCGAGTAGCAGAGAGCGAGAGAGAGAGAGAGAGAGGGTCCGGCCCCTGCTCGTCTTCTCCCACCGTGCGTACGTATGCTTCGTATGTTCGTGTGTTCGTCCCTTCGTCTCCTCGCTCCCCCTTTTCTTTTTTTCCTCATGGGGCCCTGGACACCCCCTTTTATAGACGTAAGGAGATGCCCAGCTGTACAATGGGGTGTAGCTAGGAGCTAACGTGGCTGGTAGGGAAGTGCCCTGAGCCCTGTACAGATAACAATGTGGCCGTCGGGGGGACGTCTCGAGTCCTGTAGAGGTAGCATCGTGGCCGTCGGAGAAGTGCCTTGAGCCCTGTAGCAGTATAGCTATTGGCGCTGCATGGATCTTGCTGACGTCTCCTTGCTTCCGTAGGGGGCTTGAGGACCACCGACGTCATGGTTGCATGCGGGAAACCACCAACGCCTGTTACCGGGGTAAGCTTGATGGGGCGCCGGTCTTGTTCCTTCATAGCCTGAGCTAGCTAGGAGTAGGGTAATGATGCATCCCTCGTGGCATGGTTGATCCGAGCCTGAGGTCGGGCGAGGCGAAGATTTCCTCCTGAGGCCGAGGCCGAGCCCTGGGGTCGGGCGAGGCGGAGATTTCCTCCCGAGGCCGAGGCCGAGCCCTGGGGTCGGGCGAGGCGGAGCTTCTTGTTGCGCCCGAGGCTGAACTCGACCGTTGTCGGTTTCGCCCGGGTGGTTGGCACAGCAGCCGGAGCGGGGCGGGCGGCACTGTTTTCCTGTCAGATCGGTTAGTGAAAGGGCGAAGTGACTGCGGTCACTTCGACCTTGCCGACTAAGGTGCGCGTGTCAGGATAAGATGTCAGGCGACCCCATCATTAAATGCGCATGCAACACGATCGGCTGGTAAGGCGATTTGGCCAAAGTCGCTTGCACGATAAGGCTTGTCTTTGGCGGAGCTGAGGGTGCACTCACTGTCCGAAGAGACCCTCGAGCGAGGTGTGGACTCGTCCAGGACCACTGTTCCGCCCGAGGCCGGGCTCGGGCGAGGTGAGACCGTGTCCCTTGGTAGATGAAGCTTTGACTTTGACCCGAGCCGTAAGCCTTTATGGTTTGCTCTGGAGGTGTTTACCAGCCGTGATTGGGAGTGTTGGGGGTACCCCTAATTTTGGTACCCGACAGTAGCCCCCGAGCCTCAAGGGGAGTGGTGATGCTCGCTTCGAGGCTCTGCCGCATTCTTGGTGAGGGGACCGGCCTTTCTCGGTTATACTTTGTTCCAACGGGTGCGCGCGAGCGCACCCGCCGGGTGTAGCCCCCGAGGCCTCGGAGGAGTGTTTTGACTCCTCTGAGGTCTTAACGCTTTTCGGGTTGTTTCGGCCATTCCTGTCGTTCCCTCATGCAGCCTGGCCGTAGCCCGGGTGCACGATCAGGTTTCGAGTTTTTGAGCTGGTTTGTTGACAGTCAACAGTTTGGCCGTAACCGAGTGCGAGAGCAGCCCCCGAGCCTCTGCACGGAGCGAGAGGACGATCAAGGACTGTCTCGACTTTTATTATACGCCCCTTTGTCACCTTTCCGCAAGGAGGAAGGAGGAAAGCGCCATGTTACCCTCGGAGGGCAGCGATCATGGTGTTTCCAGCGAGCTACTAACGGGTGATCCGAGTGGACGCTCGTGCCCCGTTCATTAAGGGTCGGCTAGTGGCCCAGAGGCGCGCTCCAAAAGTACCTGCAGGTGATTTGCTGGACCCAGCCCCTTTTCGACAGGGTCCGAGGGCTCGATGCCTCCCTCCGGTGGGATTCCATTATGAGTCGTTCCCGCTGGTCTCGGAAATGTCCTAGGGTACCTCGGGAGCGTAGCCCGAGCCTCGGCCATGTATCGGACGTACCCAGGGTCATCCCTCACTCTGTGTGTTCTGGGGCGCCCGTTTCCTTCGCGGGGAAGGATCCTTTCCGAAATATCCCCCTTCCCAGTCCCTGTGGCAAGAGAGAGAGGGGAAACGGAAAAGGGATATGAATTCGAAAAGTCGTGGCACACCTTTTTTGATGCGACCTTTATCGCGGAGGTGAAACGTCGCCTGCTTCGCTTGCTAGCGGTGTCGCTTGCCCTACCAAGGAGTTAATGCGACGGGACGGGCGACTCGCGGGGCGTCTGTTGTGTGTGCGCGGGCCATTCGAGGAACGGGCGTTTCACCTTTGAGTTTGAATTTCGCGGTGGGTTCGGGCGAAGTCTTGAACGGCTCTCGCCCGGGTCTTTATATACCCGGGAGAGGGGCCAGCGGTGGTTCTTGTGCCTGCCTTCTGCTTTGGTTCCCGCAACCTAAGAGAATAGCCAGGGAAAAGAAAACCGCCCGCCTTATCCCCTCCGCCTCCACCACCTTCGTTCGGTGATGGCCGACAAGGTGACCATCGTCCCGCTGCGCGACCCGTGGCCTTCCTCCACTGTCGTTGTGGGGGATCTGGAGGCCCTTGTTGCCGATGGCTTGCTCCGTCCCCTCTCCGATGGGCCGCAGCCGGAGTGGATGGCCCCGAGCGAGGCCGTCCCGACTCCGCCACCGGGATATGTGGTCAGCTTTATCTCCTTCCATGAGCGGGGGTTTGGTGTACCAGTGAGCCGCTTCATGCGGGCGCTCCTGCACTATTACGGGGTGGAGCTGCACAACTTCAACCCTAACTCCATTACGCAAGCGGCCATCTTCGCGGCGGTTTGCGAGGGTTATTTGGGGGTTGAGGTCCATTGGGACCTGTGGACCCATCCCTTCTCCGCGGAGCTCTTTGCCTCAACGACGGAGGCGAAGAAGGTCCGTATGGCGGTGCGGGCCGGAGGCTGCACCCTTCCGCTGAGGCCGGGGTGCACGCAGCTATACATCCCCGCCACCCTTGTGTCTTCGAACAAGGGGTGGCAGCACCGGTGGTTTTATCTCCGGAACGACGACGGGAGGCTTCCGTCGTTTTCTCAACGAGTGGTGACCGCCACCGGCGCTAACTGGCGCTGGGGGGCCACGCGCGAGAAACAGGAGAAGCTGCAGCCCCTTCAGCATGCCTTGCAGAAGTTAAGAGATGAGGGGCTTACCGCTGCGGGGGTTGTTGCCGCCATCCATCGCCGGAGGGTGCTTCCCTTGGTAGAGCGGTGGTTGCAGCTCTCGGAGATGAGGCTGGGGGTCAACTTGGAGGGCTCGCAGATGACCTCGGTCTCCCTCCCCGACGATGACCTCCGCAAGCGGGTGGCGGGTACGGTATGGAGGCTGGATGCCGGCGCCCTTATCCAACCCGCGATGCGTCCTGACCATGGGTACGTGTCCCTAGTGAGTGTCCGACCCATTCTCCTGTTTTGCGTTGAGTTGCCTTTGATTTTCACTGTTGGGATTTTCGTCCATCCCCAGGGGTTGAGGTTTTATAAACCCGCCCTGCCACCGGTCCTAGAGGACGCGGTGGACCGAGCCGCGCGGAGGGTCGCCGCGGAGAAGAAGAAGGAGAAAAAGTTCATGGAGAAGGCCCGGGCTTGCAAACGGATGCGAGCTCGGGACGCCTTGGAGAAGCGTCGTCGGAGGCAGGAGAGGGATGGGCTCCCGAGGGAGCCGTCGCCGGAGACGCCCGACGACGATGACGATGATGATGACGACGACAAGAGTGACAACATGGTGGCCCGTCTCGGCCTCAGCCCGGACCCGAGGCCGAGCCAGGGGTCGCCGAGCCAGCCTCCAAGTGGGCCGGCACCATCGGTGCTCGGAGCCGGGACATCGCGATCCCAGCCCGAGGAGCGGGGGCAGACCGAGGGGGTATTTGACCCCTTGGCCGAGGTAACCAGGGCGACGCCGGGGGGTCGGACCGATCCGCCTGTCTTCCACAAGCAAGCGCCCATGCTGGCTGTACAGGAGGTCGGCCCCTTGGCCGTGGCGACGTCTGGGCAGGCCGCCCCTTCGGCGCCTCGGGCTTCCGAGGCAGAAGCGGCGCCAAAGCCGGTGTCGGGGCAACTTTCGGCAGCGCTTGCGGGGGCTGGGGCCCGAGGGGCCTCCCCGCAGGCACGACTGGCCTTGGTCCGGAGCGGGTAGGTATCTGAGAATACCTCTATTTTGGTCTCCCCCTTTTTATGTGTCTTGATCTTGCTCTCCTTTTTTCAGCAAGCGGAAGCAGGGCTCGGCTGGTCTGGCCCCTAGGAAGGCCCTTAAGACGGGGCTGGCCTCCGCAGCCGACGCTGCAGCGTGTGTAAGGAAAATGGACCCCGGACCATTTAGCTTAATAGATTTTGGTGTTTGATGATCAACATAACCTGTGGACAAATGTATTTCCCAAGTGTTTGTGTGTTGTAGTTCACAAGATGCGAAGTGGATTGGACTGAGGCTCTGAGGATGCAACACCTCAAAGAAGACATTATAAGACCCATATAATACATTACAAAGTCATATTGAAGACACTTTGTACATGATAAGAGTCCAACACATCAAGAAGTAGAAGTGAGATACAAAGCTACAAAACAAAAGTGATGTTGACAAAATTGAGAGGAAGGGCTGACTGAATTGGAAGTGTTTCACAAAATCAAATCTACTCAAACTGACATGGCTTCAACTCTAAGATGTAGACAAATTTATAAGCTTTCCAAAAAGTCCAAGATCATCAAAATTGGAGTTCGGAGCTAAAAGTTATGCCCACAATACGAAGTCAGAATTGCTGAAAAAACTGTAGCTGTATATGGGATGTCCAGTGCACACCGGACTGTCCGGTGTGCCAAATTTTCTCAAACTGGTATGTCTTCAACTCTGGGATGTAGAGAATTTCATAAGCTTTCCAAAAAGTACAAGATCATCGAAATCGGAGTTTGGAGCTAAAAGTTATGGCCAAAATACGACAAGAGAACATGGGTTGTCCGGTGCACACCGGACCGTCCGATGCGCCATGTCCGGTGCGCCATCTTCGGAAGCTCCAACGGCTACTTTTAACGGCTAGTACACATGGCAAGTCCGGTGCACCACCGGACAGTCCGGTGCACCTGTCCGGTGCGCCACAGAAAGCTGCAGAACTGCTTTCCAACAGCTATATTTGAGTTGGGGCCTATATATACTTCATCCAACCGGCCATTTGGACGTGTGGGAGCCCAAGCAACATACCAAGGCATATAGTGCACATTTCCAAGAGCTCAAACACCCAAGTGCTTAATAGAATCACTCGGTGATTAGCGTAGGTGCTTTGCGAAGTGCTTAGGTTAGTTAGACCGCTTTAGCGCTTGCTCTAGGTGAACCCTAGTTAGTTGAGCGAGTTTTGTAAAACCACACAACCCCTCGGCTCTTGCGTGAGTCGTTGTAATTGTACCGAGTGGGGCGAGAGTCTTGCGAGACCGTGACAACTACGTTTGTGTCACGGCCGCCACCGTGTACCGAAGGGAACGAGGCTCGCGGCGTTTCGGCCGAAAGCTCGATAGTGGAGACGGCGGGGAGCGTCCGAGAGGAGCCAGAAGCGGAGCACCACTTGCACGTGGAGAAGGCCCGTGGCTCTCTACGGAGTTACTCGACCGTGGTGCTTGGCCCTCGCGTGGGCTTCCCTTTACGTAGGGGCACCAACGAGGATTAGTCGGGACCTTACGTGGTTCCGGATACCTCGGTAAAAATACCGGCGTCATCCACGAGAGTTTGCTTCTCTACTTTGCTCTTTAAGTTTCCCCATTTATATTAAGCATTTAAGTTTCAATCTTATATTCATACTTATTTAGTGTAGATTGAAACTTAGCCTTTGCGGTAGAGATAGCAACACTTAGACAAAACCTAGATTGCACTCTCTAGTTTGATTATTTGCATAGGTTTTGCTCTAGGGATTTAATTGTGGCCTAGTTTAGTAAAAGTTTTAGAAGTCCTAATTCACCCCCTCTTAGGCGTCACTTGTTTCCTACAAGTGGTATCAGAGCCTGGTTTGGCTCATTTGAAATGCTTTAGCTTCACCGCTAAAAGAGCCGACGCCTTTTAGAGGAAGGGATGGATACCCATAGACCACCACACTTCGACGGCACTAACTTCCCATATTATAGTGCTAGAATGGCTTGTTACCTAGAGGCCGTTGATCTAGGTGTTTGGAGAGTCACTCATGACGGGATGAAACCCCTCAAGAATCCCGAGAAACCCACCACGAGTGAGGAAAAAGAAATTCATTTAAATGCTAGAGCCAAAAATTGCTTATATGAATCTGTCACACCCGGTTCCAGGGGGTAGAACCGAGCGCATACCATATGTGTGCCAGGATCCATTTCCACACATTTGTTGACGTCACAAGTGTAATATATCAAAAGACAATGCAATAAAGGCGTAAAGAGAGTATAATACTTTATTACATCATCTGAAATACTGTATCTTGAACAAGTATCACATCAAAGTAAAGCGGAAATAAACAACTGGGCAATCTTCCATAGTAAGTTGACCGGCGTATCGTTAGACTTAGAATTCCTCGTCGTCAAAAACTCCATCAAAGTCTCCAGCATCACCCTCTGATCAAAATAAGCAAGGGTGAGCTCACTTATGGTCGGGGCTCAGCAAGTGGGGGAAAAATTAATGCAGGTATAACAAGGTGAGGCTAAGGTTGAGCAGTAAGCATTTTAGTTGGTCAATATTTATTAACAACACCTCTCTTACTAATAAGTGTGAATCCCAAATATCCCATTTAAACAAAGGAATATGAGTATAGCAAAAACTCTTAAGTGAAACCACTTAAGCAAATTATTGGCAGATCATCAGATCTCAATTTAATTCTATCTTCAAGTTCAATTATCATGTGAGGAGTCCAGGTCGCTCATAACCGGGAGCACGGCTGATATATCAGTTTTACACTCTGCAGAGGTGGTACAACTTTACCCACAAGCCATGTATCCCATCTAGCCCGGGTTGATCGGACCCTTAGACACTGCCGAGGTGAATGGCTAGGGATCCATTATGAGGTTTTCACAAAATACACTTAATACGAAGCAACCCGCTAAGGTTTCTAAGACGATGGTGGTGGCCCCCTGGGTGAAGTACCTTAGCCAAGAATACGACCCCATGTTAACGTGGGCTGCCAGCACCTACCGCTCCCCCTCTTGCCCATCTTTCAGATAAGGTTGCTAGGCACTAAGCATATAGAGCTAATTACCAAAGCCACAGCCATGATAGCACTCGTGGTTGCACTGTTATCCTGGGTGGTCACTCTATGTTCCAATTAAATTTGTAATAAAGTTATCTTAACCATCGGGTTAATGTCATAATTGCCAATTAACATTTTTGGAATGTTAAAACCAATTAATGAGTGACATTAAGAAATCATTAAGTTGAGCGATAGCATAAATTTTGCACAGCTTAATAATTTTCCCAGGTTAAACAAGGAATACAGGTAGTAAATCTAGGAAATCCTTAATTAGGTAAAACCCATCAAATTATGCAATATATCAAAAAGTAAACATTATTATATGCAATGAATAGGTACAAACAGAATATGCAGAGGGAGAATCCACTTGCCTTGCTCAAGCGAGCCCTGCGGATCGTCCTCGAACGAAATTGGTTCGCCTACCGCACAGTCGGCTTCTAATAGAGTCGCATAGCGCACATACAAAAATAAAACATAAACCAATAAACAAACATGCACCATTTCATAAACATACACCAATACGTAATTAAGCACACATTAACACATCACACTAATTATATCTTAATTACGTACTAATCGTGTAAATACTTATTAATTCAATTGTGGCTATTATTGTGAGTCCTAATGGTGAATTTATGGGTGGGTGCAATAAATACAGTTTAAATATATTTTAACATCATTAATGAAAATAAATAATACTTATTGTCTTTTAATGCTAATAAATGAATTAATACCTTTTATTACTTCTAACTTAAACTAGTTAGTATAGCAGAAATGCATTTAATAATATTAATATTCTAAAAATCTACATAAATTGGTAATTGGACCTTTTATAACACAAGTGGGGATATTTTGACATAAACTAGTATTTTGCTTACTCTAAAAATCTAAGTGCTCAATTTGCAAAAATCTATTTACCACACTACTGGTGATCTTTTCTCTTTTCTTTCTAAAAAGAAAATGTTAATAAAATAATTAGATAAATCATCTAAAATCCTATATTAATCATATGACGTGAGTTCTATACCATTTTTCTAATCCATCAAAAATGCACCTATAATTCTCCAATTAGTTTCTAAAATTTATCGTGACCAAATTTGACTATAAATTCTTATCTAGTATTTTTATCATCAACGTGTGACTATTAAATCTACGTCATATTTCTCTAAACCAAAATCAATGCGTCGATTAACATGAAATAACACGGTGCACTACTAATCGCATATCTCTAATAAATTCCATAACGCACACATATACATAAATCGGAATCACATGTGTTCATAATACAACAAACAAAATATACAACTCATGAATCGAATCAAAAAGTGCTTTATAAAATACACAAAATAAATTTGGGTCGTCATCAACCTTGGGTTCGTGCGTGTGACGGGGATGGATCGACGGGTTTCGGCCGGACGGAGAGCAAGGCTCGACTACGGACAGCGAGTGCGTGTCTCCGGTGAACTCCGGCGACGAACGGCACACTCCGGCGAACTCCGGCGACGAACGACCAACTAACGATGGCGTCGAACAGTGCACTGGCGATGAGCGAGGAGCACTAGAGAAAGAGGCGAGCTTGGGTAGGAGAGTATGGAGAGGGCTCTGCTGCCTTTTATAGAGAGAGGGAGAGAAAGAGTCTGCCAGGAAGTTGAATGGGGCGCTGCTGCCTTCATGGCCATCACAAGCGTCAGTTACAAGGGGAATAATGGAGAGGAGGGAGAAAGAAACGGTAGAAATCAATCTCCATTAACACAAGAAACAGTCGCGACATCGTCGGTGTAACACCCCAGGTGTTTATATTCTGCTCGATAATGAGTACGGATTTAAGCACGTAATTAGTGGATAAAACGGATGTTAAATTTTAATCATCCTCGCTTATCGCGATTTTAATATCGCATCTGTTTCATTTGTCGCAAGTGCGACATCGCTTTTTATTTTTATCTATTCGGGCTCTTCCTAAATTTTCGTGATGTTCGGAACATAGTTGTTTCGAAAATCGGTGCGTCCGATGATTATTTAAAATTCTTCGCTCGCGCGAATACGAATTCGGAAGCCCGACCCACTCGGATGATTTTATACCGAACAGATTAAGAACTCGATGATTAAAATGTTCGAGGCAAAATAATCTGTATCGCGCGTTGTCCGAGAAAAATCGTGCGTGAAGTTGTTATCCAATTTATTCTTCGGCACACTCTGTAAAATAATAAAACTGTGTTTCGACATCGGATAAATTTTTATCCGAGTTCGACTAAACCGGTGTTGTCTCAGAATAATGTATCTGATATCCAGTCCGTTTTCGAGTTGTCCGAAATAGTCTCAAAAGCTATCCAAACAAAATTTAGCCAAAATCGTTAATCCTCGGATTTCCGTTTCGTGATTCGGAAAATAAGATGTGTAGCCCGTATATTGGACCCATTATGTGTCGCTAAAAATCTTGATTTAAAAATATCTGCGAATCCTTGTTAAAAGAAGAGGAAGAAATTAAAAAAAAAGAAAAATCTTCTCTGTTCCTATCCCTACCGCCGCCCCCCCTAGATTTTTCAGCCACCGTTCTTATCCCAGCGTGTGCACGTCGGCTCCTCATGGAAATATCTCCAATGCTCAGCGGCTCCCTGGAAAAAAATATTGTATGTGTCTTCTGTTTTTTTATCCTTATCCTGAGTACGATCAACTCTTGGAAAATTATTTTAGCCATCTTCATTTCTTGAGCACGTACATCTCCTTGGATATATTCTGCATCCTGATCTCCACGCGTTGAGCTCTCTGGAAACTCTTTTCCCTCACGTCATCCCTCCCATCTCTCATTCTCCAATATATCCTATGCACATATATTCCAGAGTTCCACTCACTATCTCACGCAAGCCTCTCTGCCATGCTCTCGTTCTCGGACATGCTGCTTGCCTCCAGCGATCTCCTCATCTCTCAACTTTGCCAGGACTCACCCAGGCCTGTGTTCCCTTTGCAGTTGCTTGTTCTTCCCGCCAGGTCTTCTTCGCCCTCAGCCATGGCGCTGGCCATGTGCCCCAGCGCCGATCGCTTCTCCCTGCGCGTGCGAAGCCCTCTGCTCTAGCTCGCCGTGTGCCCAAGCTCCTCCAGCCGCGCAGCCCAGCTGCTTCTTCCTCCTCCTGGCGTTCTTCCTGTGCCGCGCTCTCTTGTCGTGGCTTTCTGCTTCCTCGTCACGCGCGTAGCGTTCCGTTGTTCCTGCGCGTGCTGCCGTGAAGCTCCTTGTTCAGTTCGCCTCCGTCGCATTGTCGCGCGCGCAAAACTGCTCGTAGTCGATATCAAGTCCGTGACGCGCGCGTTGGACACGGTAAAACGCTGCGTGTGCTGGTGTCCGAACTCGCCCTGGCCATGGCGCTTGGTACCGTGACATGCTGTTTCTCTGCGCGCGTCCTCCTGTTCGCTGTCGCGACTGCCGTCAAATCATCGAAGTCGCTCAACTCACCAATCATATCTTGCTCTATATATGCCATCCTCCTATATCGTCGTCGAAGCTGTCATCCCCTGCTCGACCCCCACCTCACCAGCTCGCTCCAAACACAATCCCGTCGTCGTTTCGTGTGTTGTCAAGAAATCCCAAGCGTTGGATGAAGACGTAGTCAACAGCGCGATATTCCCCAAGCGCTCGACAAATTGCCTGAATCGGAAAATCGCTACCGATCTCGCGAATTCGTGTCAGCTGTGGAAACGGTAAGCTGATAAATTATTCAGAATAGTTCGATCGTTGAATAAATTAATGTGCTAGTGCGAGGCTCATTTAGGTGCTCAATAAATTGCACAAGTCACGAAACTCTCGTCGACTTCACAGTTCTTGCGATTATTGAGCCAGATTCAGTTATAGCGAGTTATTTCGATATTCCGGTCAATTAGTTGAATTAGTGTCCCGAGTAGAATTTTAGTAGGCATGTGTGCTGATGAAATATTTTAATCACTTATAAAGAGGTAGTATAATTTATAAAGCAAGGGATAAGTGTAGAATTTAATTAATTAATTGATAAGTTGTGATTAGGCTAATTGTATTTCATGTGTATAGTTTGTGGTTGGTGATGTTTGCGTTAGGTTCGAGAAGAGTAATTATTGCGCTTAGCCATACGTCGGTCCTCATGCTCGTAGCATAGGTGTGTTGTGGTTATAGATATAATATTTATTAAGATACTCGAATCGCTTGCAGCAATCTAGTCAAAGCCAGGTAGTGAATCGCCAGCTTGAGATGTAGGTTATGGGAATAAAGCTTCAGTAGGTATACTTGTCGAATATATTTAAACTAGTTAAGTTAGTTTTAAGCATGACTATGGCCGATTGTGGTTAGCACCATCGACCTATATCTTATGCATCTTAATTCACGAGGAAACGTATGTCTAGTGTGATTGGATTGATCTGATGTTGCGATGTGCTTGTGTGCAATGGTTAATTAATCACATTGTATAATGATCATCAATGGGTAGGTCAGGTGAGTAATGCCTTGATAGGTGTATATGTTAAATATAATTAAATAGGTTCCAAGTATGTGATGAGTAGTGGTCTTAAATATGGGTAAAATGTTCTGTTCATACGGTAATAGGATGAAGTTAGTATTTTATAGAATGCTTGAGTTCTATTTATATCATGTCTGATTATGTTAGTACATACATAAGAATTAGGTTGTCATGGTTATGATGATGACTTAATCGTAATATTATCTTGCGATACCCATCTTGATATGCATTCATATGCATAATGCATTTCATTAGGTACGCTAGTTGATCGCGCGATGTGGAAGACGAGTCAAGTCGACCCCAAGCGTGGACTACTCCGCATGGTGAAGCTAATGGACCAACCTGAAGATGGTTAAATCAAGCGAATGTTCGGTCGAGGGATACTCGTCAAGTGGACGTCGTCTAACAAACACTAACATAGTGTTACCCAGGCAAGCCCCGGTGCATGCAACCCCTTTCCTTGTGTTTTTAAATAAGTTTCGCACACTTTAAGTCTAGTGAAATATGCATTAGGTTTATAGTAGTTGCTTGAAACCCTTTGATGCATTGCCTTCCTTGATATCCATACCTTTATAGATACTTCTGTGAAGTATCAAAATATGATTTACAAAAATGCTTAGCCCTGCTTAGATCTTGTGGATAGAGGTTGTCCTTAGCCTAGCTCGAGAAAGGATGACTTCTACCTGCAAGAATATTTTCATTTGGAGCAATGGTGGGATCTTATTGTAAAGTTCCCTGTGATGCTCTTTTCATCCTAAGGAACAGAAACAATCCTAAGGATGGAAGTACTTAAATCGAGACTTGGGTTAAGAACAGGTGATGTTCTACCCAGGTTGATTAAGGATTGAATGCGTATGTAGGCGTGCTGATCGAGGACCCTTTAACTGGTCACATGCCTCGTCATGGGTAAGCCTTGCCTCGGGCAGACTAAGGCCAGAATAAGATAACACGGAATGGGCGTGGAGCGGTGGCGAGAGTAGCGTGTACCCTCCGTGGCAAGAGGCTGGACGGTGGTGTATCTGTGCTCTCGGTTCGCGTGAACCTGATCTGGTCTTAAGAACCCCGGTGGTGGGTTGACATATGCAAGGGTTAAGTGCTACATATGTCGTGTGATTGGAGATCCTCAGCTGAGTATAATCGATTCGGATCGCCGTACCTTCGCGGTTATGAAGACTTGGTCACTTCCCTACAACCTAAGTCAGGATGTGAACCTCATGAATAAAAATGATGTTGTATTGATGAGATGGTGAAATTAGACCAGATGCAAACAGAGTCTATTAATATTTAATCTGGCGTTAAAACATTGAAAGTAAGGATTCACTTTAGTAAGCTATTTCTGCAAAAGTATCTAAGTTGATTCTTGTTAAAGCCTCTCCTTGATTCCTATTTATCCAGCATACCCTTGAGAGTCTTTTCCTTAGTCGGGTAAGACTTGCTGAGTAATTCCATACTCAGGGTTTTATTCCCTGTTGTTTTTCAGGTCCTAGTTTTGTGCTGCTGATGATGGTGTTAAGTGCCGGTGGGCTCGGCCTTCTTATAAGTTTAAGTAACTCCCTTATACTTCTTATTGAGGATGGTCATTTGAGCTAGCATATATTTCAAACTTATAATCACTCCAATAAAATAATGTAAAATTTTTGTAACTTGTAAAATTTGGTAATAATATTTCCGCTGCAAAAATATTGGTGTGTGTGATTTGTGTTACTTAATCCCGTGGTTCTGGTTGAAAGTGGTTTATCCGATGTCCTAGGGGCAATCGGACAGATCCTGTTGAGTTATCTGGTGCACATGCATGGTCGTCTGAGGTCTTTGGGACAAGGACAGGTGCATGTGGGCCCAATAACTTGGAGGTTCTGCCACAGGCTGGTATCGGAGCTGGATTAAGTATCTACGGTCACATACGTATTTTTAAAACAAAAGTTTTGGTTTTGAAAAACCTATTTTCAACTAAACACATTGTTTGGTTTTAAAAAATAGTTTTGAAAAACTATAATGCTAGCGACATCCTCTGTTAAGCCCTAAACTAAGGACTATTAGGTGGCTTAGTTGAAAACCACTAACCCACAACCGGGTGGTTATTGCATACATGTGTATTGTTATTTTTGAAAACCATTCAGTTTTGAATGGATCGACGCCCAAGGTAAGGTGAGATGTGAGAGCATGACTGAACAAACGTCGGTCTAGGGAAGAGTATAAATAGCGCTTGATTATATACATGTTCTACATATGTATATATGAAGGCTGCGATGTGGAGTATTTACTTTTCTGAGAATTCAGTACCCCATGGATGTGTATGGGTATACAGACATGGGAGTACCGAGAAATGTAATGTACTTGTAACGACGCACCTACGCTCAGGTAAGAAGGTGAGTTACCATAATGAGTTGCCCTATGGTTAAAGTGTGGCAACGGCGCCTATGCGTGGCTCGGCGCTTAATGATGAGCTGGCCTCCATATAGAAATATATGGAGTATAAACTGTGATAAACTATCATGTGTGACTTGCATCATTGGGAAATTGGGCTGCAATGGAATTTTCTGCAGGTACACTAACCTCGAAACCGTATGTGTAGTTGACGACTAGCAAAATACCGTGAGAATCGTAAGTATGCCACCGATATAGAACGTTATTGCCACAGTGTGTTGGCAAAATCAGTGAGGACGAATAGGACGAGCATGCATCCTGATTGTTGCATCATGTTTGTCACCTATACATCCAAAATGCTTCCCTCGTCTTTACTCCAGCAACCAGTGATTGTAGATATTGTGGTGTGACGTTGTATTATGAACCCTAAGGAAATAGTTGTCCTTCATTCTTTAGGTAATACATTTAGGTGTTATATATGTGTTTGCTTTGGTGCTTGATGTACTGATAGAAGGTTAGTAGTTTGTTTGTTTAAACCCAAAGTTGAATTGTCCATTATCACTCTATGACCAAACACATAAAAATAAATGCCTAGATAATTTCTTTGTTGAACATAAAATGTACCCAAGCTTAAAACAAGAATCTCGAGTCTGTATTCCTGGCAATTAGCTTATAACTCTTTTATGGTCCTATTTCCAACCAAAACCATGCCTTTGCTTTGTTGGTGCAAGCTGATACCCCTAATTTCAGTTTGCTTCTTCTTAAGGATCGCCATGTTGTTTTATCAACCCAACCTAGGAAAGACCTGTCCGATCATTTTCTTGAATTTTATGCCTTTGGTTTCCCCATATCTATCAAAGGCATACCAACTTAATTTGATGATTGTTTTCCCTCCATATCTAATCAGATACTAATCCTTGACCTTGTAATCTTTGCAATGAGCATAAAAATATGCTTGGGGCTGAATCAACAGTCTCCCCTTGTACTCATTCATCAATAAGTTTAGGTTATGGCCATGCCTTGTTCATTTTCTCGGGCCATGATCTATTTGGCTCTCTACTTGTAACTATTCATACATGTGGAGTATCTCTTTGTATATTATCACCCTTGCCCAGTCTATTTGTGTTGTGCGAGATTTCTTATTGGTTATGTCTGGTAATGGTGTTATGACTAAAACCGGTGGTGCCGTGACGAAACCGAGGGCCTTCTGTGTGTGCGCACACATGGTCGTGCTGCTCGGCACGCGCTGGTATCACTGTTAGTAGTTATAGTCCTTTATGAGACTATATCAATGTGTTATCTTGGCACAATCTATTTTTGCTACGTGAGATTCTGTATTGATGCCAGTTCGGTAATGGTGTCATGATTAAGGACTTATGGTGCCGCAGCGAAACTGAGAGCCCCTTGTGAATGTACACGCAAGGTTATGCTACTTGGCGCATGCGGGTATCGAGGTCTCTAGTCATGATCCATTGTGGAACTACACTAATATATTATCTTCCGTAGATCTCTTCCTTGAAACAATTTCGGTGTTGTTTGTCAAAGTGATCAAGCAACATCTATCATCTCTGTTGGATCAAAAGGGCAATACCACTTTCATGTGTGGTCTTATTTCTTTTGATCTTGGTAATGACTATTCATACATGTTCCCTTTACATCCTTTGTGTAAAGGTGAAGCCTTGGAGCTTTTTAGTGTCGAGAGACAACTGATTAGCTCTCAAAATAGAGATTTGGCTTTCCCTGCCACTAAGATGCAGGAGTTTGTTCATTCGCTCTCTTAATTAATCCATGTATTCCCTAACCAAGTGGATGATTCATCTCGCCTGAAGAAACGGATGAACAACCTGACCAAATGGATTTCTACCCAAATGCATGACCTTTTATTAGCAAATGTGAACTCTCAACCCTTGGCTTACCGATGGTACTGAGAGGACCTGCTCCATGTCAAAAGTAGTTCAACAAGTTGATTTTGCTAACTTGTAACTGCATTGTGAACAAAGGCTGAGTTTAGAGATCGTTTTGTTGAGTTATCTAAACTCACTTTAGTTCAACCCATCCTAAGAAAGTACTTATGAAAATCGAGATTAGGTCAACTAATAACCACCTAGCCATCGCTTAAGTCATGTCTCGATCGCCTCACGTGTGCTTTTCTAGCATGTGTGATCACAGTCGAGCCATGATTAGTGCTGAATAAAATGGACTGGTTACAAAGTCCGCATTTACAGATCCCTCCGTTGGTGATTTTCTCGAATCTATATCACCTTTCAGGGACTTGGATTTTCTAGCTAGCCACGAGTTAAATATGATGTTGTTCGACATTCACACCCGTCTCGTGTGCTATGGACTTACTGTGACCACTTGTTGGTAAACCTCTTTCTGTGTGTTTTACCCAAGATGGTGCATCTGATTCTGTTTGGGTGAAGTCGCATATCCGCCGCTTGCTCAACAGACTGAGATAGTACAGTGTCATCAGAAAAAGCAAACTGCACACATGGAACCTTATGTGTTCCTCTGGCAGACAGCGTCTCTATTGGTGGACATTTTTAATTAGCCTAAGGCGATATTATGTCCACTAGAGGAACCACATCCTGAGACACTCGCCTTCGCTCCGGACTGTCTTAGGGTTATCGCTGATATGGACATGGGTTACATGCTTCTCTACTCTTAAAAGTCTTTCGCTCCGAATCTCGGGACGAGATTCTTTTAAGGGGGGAGGACTGTAACACCCCAGGTGTTTATATTCTGCTCGATAATGAGTACGGATTTAAGCACGTAATTAGTGGATAAAACGGATGTTAAATTTTAATCATCCTCGCTTATCGCGATTTTAATATCGCATCTGTTTCATTTGTCGCAAGTGCGACATCATTTTTATTTTTATCTATTCGGGCTCTTCCTAAATTTTCGTGATGTTCGGAACATATTTGTTTCGAAAATCGGTGCGTCCGATGATTATTTAAAATTCTTCGCTCGCGCGAATACAAATTCGGAAGCCCGATCCACTCGGATGATTTTATACCGAACAGATTAAGAACTCGATGATTAAAATGTTCGAGGCAAAATAATCTGTATCGCGCGTTGTCCGAGAAAAATCGTGCGTGAAGTTGTTATCCAATTTATTCTTCGGCACACTCTGTAAAATAATAAAATCAACTGTGCTTCGACATCGGATAAATTTTTATCCGAGTTCGACTAAACCAGTGTTGTCTCAGAATAATGTATCCGATATACAGTCCGTTTCCGAGTTGTCCGAAATAGTCTCAAAAGCTATCCAAACAAAATTTAGCCAAAATCGTTAATCCTCGGATTTCCGTTTCGTGATTCGGAAAATAAGATGTGTAGCCCGTATATTGGACCCATTATGCGTCGCTAAAAATCTTGATTTAAAAATACCTGCGAATCCTTGTTAAAACAAGAGAAAGAAATTAAAAAAAAGAAAAATCTTCTCTGTTCCTATCCCTACCGCCGCCCCCCCATAGATTTTTCAGCCACCGTTCTTATCCCAGCGTGTGCACGTCGGCTCCTCATGGAAATATCTCCAATGCTCAGCGGCTCCCTTGAAAAAATATTGTATGTGTCTTCTGTTTTTTTATCCTTATCCTGAGTACGATCAACTCTTGGAAAATTATTTTAGCCATCTTCATTTCTTGAGCACGTACATCTCCTTGGATATATTCTGCATCCTGATCTCCACGCGTTGAGCTCTCTGGAAGCTCTTTTCCCTCACGTCATCCCTCCCATCTCTCATTCTCCAATATATCCTATGCACATATATTCCAGAGTTCCACTCACTATCTCACGCAAGCCTCTCTGCCATGCTCTCGTTCTCGGACATGCTGCTTGCCTCCAGCGATCTCCTCATCGCTCAACTTTGCCAGGACTCACCCAGGCCTGTGTTCCCTTTGCAGTTGCTTGTTCTTCCCGCCAGGTCTTCTTCGCCCTCAGCCATGGCGCTGGCCATGTGCCCCAGCGCCGATCGCTTCTCCCTGCGCGTGCGAAGCCCTCTGCTCTAGCTCGCCGTGTGCCCAAGCTCCTCCAGCCGCGCAGCCCAGCTGCTTCTTCCTCCTCCTAGCGTTCTTCCTGTGCCGCGCTCTCTTGTCGTGGCTTTCTGCTTCCTCGTCACGCGCGTAGCGTTCCGTTGTTCCTGCGCATGCTGCCGTGAAGCTCCTTGTTCAGTTCGCCTCCATCGCATTGTCGCGCGCGCAAAACTGCTCGCAGTCGATATCAAGTCCGTGACGCGCGCGTTGGACATGGTAAAACGCTGCGTGTGCTGGTGTCCGAACTCGCCCTGGCCATGGCGCTTGGTACCGTGCCATGCTGTTTCTCTGCGCGCGTCCTCCTGTTCGCTGTCGCGACTGCCGTCAAATCATCGAAGTCGCTCAACTCACCAATCATATCTTGCTCTATATATGCCATCCTCCTATATCGTCGTCGAAGCTGTCATCCCGTGCTCGACCCCCACCTCACCAGCTCGCTCCAAACACGATCCCGTCGTCGTTTCGTGTGTCGTCAAGAAATCCCAAGCGTTGGATGAAGACGTAGCCAACAGCGCGATATTCCCCAAGCGCTCGACAAATTGCCTGAATTGGAAAATCGCTACCGATCTCGCGAATTCGTGTCAGCTGTGGAAACGGTAAGCTGATAAATTATTCAGAATAGTTCGATCGTTGAATAAATTAATGTGCTAGTGCGAGGCTCATTTAGGTGCTCAATAAATTGCACAAGTCACGAAACTCTCGTCGACTTCACAGTTCTTGCGATTATTGAGCCAGGTTCAGTTATAGCGAGTTATTTCGCTATTCCGGTCAATTAGTTAAATTAGTGTCCCGAGTAGAATTTTAGTAGGCATGTGTGCTGATGAAATATTTTAATCACTTATAAAGAGGTAGTATAATTTATAAAGCAAGGGATAAGTGTAGAATTTAATTAATTAATTGATAAGTTGTGATTAGGCTAATTGTATTTCATGTGTATAGTTTGTGGTTGGTGATGTTTGCGTTAGGTTCGAGAAGCGTAATTATTGCGCTTAGTCATACGTCGGTCCTCATGCTCGTAGCATAGGTGTGTTGTGGTTATAGATATAATATTTATTAAGATACTCGAATCGCTTGCAGCAATCTAGTCAAAGCCAGGTAGTGAATTGCCAGCTTGAGATGTAGGTTATGGGAATAAAGCTTCAGTAGGTATACTTGTCGAATATATTTAAACTAGTTAAGTTAGTTTTAAGCATGACTATGGCCGATTGTGGTTAGCACCATCGACCTATACCTTATGCATCTTAATTCACGAGGAAACGTATGTCTAGTGTGATTGGATTGATCTGATGTTGCGATGTGCTTGTGTGCAATGGTGAATTAATCACATTGTATAATGATCATCAATGGGTAGGTCAGGTGAGTAATGCCTTGATAGGTGTATATGTTAAATATAATTAAATAGGTTCCAAGTATGTGATGAGTAGTGGTCTTAAATATGGGTAAAATGTTCTGTTCATACGGTAATAGGATGAAGTTAGTATTTTATAGAATGCTTGAGTTCTATTTATATCATGTCTGATTATGTTAGTACATACATAAGAATTAGGTTGTCATGGTTATGATGATGACTTAATCGTAATATTATCTTGCGATACCCGTCTTGATATGCATTCATATGCATAATGCATTTCATTAGGTACGCTAGTTGATCGCGCGATGCGGAAGACGAGTCAAGTCGACCCCAAGTGTGGACTACTCCGCATGGTGAAGCTAATGGACCAACCTGAAGATGGTTAAATCAAGCGAATGTTCGGTCGAGGGATACTCGTCAAGTGGACGTCGTCTAACAAACACTAACATAGTGTTACCCAGGCAAGCCCCGGTGCATGCAACCCCTTTCCTTGTGTTTTTAAATAAGTTTATAGGAGTTGCTTGAAACCCTTTGATGCATTGCCTTCCTTGATATCCATACCTTTATAGATACTTCTGTGAAGTATCAAAATATGATTTACAAAAATGCTTAGCCCTGCTTAGATCTTGTGGATAGAGGTTGTCCTTAGCCTAGCTCGAGAAAGGATGGCTTCTACCTGCAAGAATATTTTCATTTGGAGCAATGGTGGGATCTTATTGTAAAGTTCCCTGTGATGCTCTTTTCATCCTAAGGAACAGAAACAATCCTAAGGATGGAAGTACTTAAATCGAGACTTGGGTTAAGAACAGGTGATGTTCTACCCAGGTTGATTAAGGATTGAATGCGTATGTAGGCGTGCTGATCGAGGACCCTTTAACTGGTCACATGCCTCGTCATGGGTAAGCCTTGCCTCGGGCAGACTAAGGCCAGAATAAGATAACACGGAATGGGCGTGGAGCGGTGGCGAGAGTAGCGTGTACCCTCCGTGGCAAGAGGCTGGACGGTGGTGTATCTGTGCTCTCGGTTCGCGTGAACCTGATCTGGTCTTAAGAACCCCGGTGGCGGGTTGACATATGCAAGGGTTAAGTGCTACATATGTCGTGTGATTGGAGATCCTCAGCTGAGTATAATCGATTCGGATCGTCGTACCTTCGCGGTTATGAAGACTTGATCACTTCCCTACAACCTAAGTCAGGATGTGAACCTCATGAATAAAAATGATGTTGTATTGATGAGATGGTGAAATTAGACCAGATGCAAACAGAGTCTATTAATATTTAATCTGACGTTAAAACATTGAAAGTAAGGATTCACTTTGGTAAGCTATTTCTGCAAAAGTATCTAAGTTGATTCTTGTTAAAGCCTCTCCTTGATTCCTATTTATCCAGCATACCCTTGAGAGTCTTTTCCTTAGTCGGGTAAGACTTGCTGAGTAATTCCATACTCAGGGTTTTATTCCCTGTTGTTTTTCAGGTCCTAGTTTTGTGCTGCTGATGATGGTGTTAAGTGCCAGTGGGCTCGACCTTCTTATAAGTTTAAGTAACTCCCTTATACTTCTTATTGAGGATGGTCATTTGAGCTAGCATATATTTCAAACTTATAATCACTCCGATAAAATCCCGCGGTTCTGGTTGAAAGTGGTTTATCCGATGTCCTAGGGGCAATCGGACAGATCCTGTTGAGTTATCTGGTGCACATGCATGGTCGTCTGAGGTCTTTGGGACAAGGACAGGTGCATGTGGGCCCAATAACTTGGAGGTTCTGCCACAGTCGGGCTCGGTCGGCGCGTGCGTTGGGGTCGCTTGCGCTGGGGCTCGCGCGCTGGCTGCTCAACGTCGCTGCTTGTGTGCTGCAGGGCGCCGGCGTGCTGCGCAGGTGTGCGCGCGTGGCTGGGAGGGTCGGCGTGCATGCAGGCGAGCGCGCGCGAGAGAGCAGGGAGCGGTGAGAGGAGAGAGAGAGTGGGAGAGAGAAGAGAGGAGAGAGAGAGGGAGAGCAGGGAGGCGGCGGCGGCGGCTGCCTGGCTTTTGCCAGCAGTGCGCGCGC
This sequence comes from Zea luxurians, assembly GCA_029449295.1. Lineage (NCBI taxonomy): Eukaryota > Viridiplantae > Streptophyta > Magnoliopsida > Poales > Poaceae > Zea > Zea luxurians. The sequence goes on from JAOPSE010000102.1 coordinate 5,905,797, forward strand.
GGTGTAGGGTTTGGGGCATGGGCCCCTAAGTGGGCCGGCTGTGTAGGTTTAGTTTTTTATTTCCGAAATGCTTATTAAAGAGCTCAAAAATTCATAAAAAAATTACCAAAAATATTTATAAATAGAATACTTGTTTTTAGACTAATAATTACTATATTTCTTAATTATTATTTAATTACTAGTATCTCTTTTTAAAATGAATTGATATTAAACATCTGATAAGAAATCAAGCGCATGCAAAGAAAACGATGCAAATAAATAATTAAACACTTAAAAAAATTTATTACCCTAATTAATATAATATCTAAATTTATTATTTTAATTGATGGCTTTTATGGCGTTACAAACCTACCCCTCTTAAAAAGAATCTCGTCCTCGAGATTAAGAAACTTCCGAGAATAACTGGGGGAATTCTGCTATGAGTTCATCTTCTCTTTCCCAAGTGGCTTCATCTTCCGAATGATGACTCCACTGAACTTTGCACATGTTAATGACTTTACTCCGTGTAATTCTGCGAGATGTTTCCAGAATTCTGACCGGGTACTCCGAATAAGTCAAATCCTCATTAACATTCAGTTCTTCCATGGGTAACTGTTCTTCTGGTACTCTTAAGCACTTCTTGATTTGTGATACGTGAAATACGTCATACACATCAGCTAATCTATCGGGTAGCTCTAACTGATAGGCTACTTCACCTTTTCTTTCCAAAACCTTGAATGGCCCGATATAGCGAGGTGACAATTTTCCCTTAACCTTAAACCTTTTCATTCCTCTCATGGGTGAAACTTTACGGTAGACAAAGTCTCCTACTTCAAACATCAATTCTCTTCTTCTATTATCATCATAGCTTTTCTGCCTTGACTGTGCTGTCTTCAAATTTTCTCTAATAATTTGCACTTGTTTTTCCTTCTCTTGGAGAATTTCTAGACCAAATACTTGACTTTCTCCAGTCTGATTCCAATAAAGCGATGTTCTACACTTTCGTCCGTAGAGTGCTTCAAACGGTGCCATTTTGAGACTTGCTTGATAACTGTTGTTATACGAAAATTCTGCATAAGGCAAACTTTTATCCCAGCTTCTACCATGCTTTAGAGCGCACGCTCTTAGCATATCTTCCAACACTTGGTTTGTTCTTTCTGTTTGCCCATCCGTTTGAGGATGATAAGCTGAACTAAAGTTTAGCTTGGTATCCATGGACTCATGTAGTTTTTTCCAAAAGCGTGAGGTAAACTGGGTTCCTCGATCTGATACGATCTTCTTCGGTACTCCATGCAGACAAACAATCCTCGACATGTACAACTCTGCTAACTGGGCTCCTGAGTAAGTTGTCTTCACAGGTATAAAGTGGGCTACTTTAGTTAGCCTGTCTACTATGACCCATATTGAATCATAGCCATCCCGAGTATGGGGTAGTCCAACTATGAAATCCATACTGATTTCTTCCCATTTCCATTCCGGTACCTTGAGAGGTTGTAGCAATCCTGCTGGTCTTTGGTGTTCAGCTTTAACTCGCTGACACACGTCACATAATGCAACATGAGTAGCAACATCTCTTTTCAAACCGTACCACCAATACTTTTCCTTAAGATCCTGGTACATCTTTGTACTTCTAGGGTGAATAGAGTAAGCTGAATCATGAGCTTCTCTCAAAATAATTTGGCGCAAGTGCTCGATTTCTGGTACACAGATTCTCTTCTTAAACCATACTGTGCCTTGTTCATCTTCCGTGAAATCTGGGGCTTTACCCAAACCAATCAAAGTTTTAATTTTCTTTAATCTTCTCATCGGACTCTTGTCCTTTACGAATCTCTTCTTCCAAAGTAGATTCGACTTCCATCACCGTTGCCTCTACATTATTGAGCAATCCAAGGTTGAGTCGTTCCATTTCCCAGCACAATTCTTGTGACATCAAATGAGTAGTAATGTTGTTCACTTGACCCTTACAGCTCAAAGCATCAGCTACTACATTTGCTTTTCCGGGGTGATATTGTATTTCCAAATCATAGTCCTTAATCAACTCAAGCCATCTTCTCTGTCTGAGGTTGAGTTCTTTCTGAGTGAATATGTATTTCAAGCTTTTGTGATCCGTGAAGATGTTGCACTTGTTTCCAATCATATAGTGCCTCCAAATCTTCAAAGCATGCACTACGGCAGCTAGTTCCAAATCATGCGTCGGATAGTTCTTCTCATGTTTCCTCAACTGTCTTGAAGCATAAGCTATTACTTTTCCTTATTGCATTAGCACACATCCAAGTCCAAGATGTGATGCATCGCAATACACATCAAATCCCTTGTGAATGTCTGGCATTACCAGTATTGGTGCAGTGGTTAACCTCTTCTTGAGTTCTTCAAAACAATTCTGGCAAGCTTCATCCCATTTGAACTCTTTGCCTTTCTCTAGTAGAGAGGTAAGTGGTTTCACTAACTTGGAGAAACCTTCAATAAATCTTCTATAGTATCCAGCCAATCCAAGAAAACTTCTGATCTTGGACGCATCCTTTGGTTGCTTCCAATCCAGTATCTCACTTATCTTTCCTGGGTCCACTTTAATTCCACCGTCAGTAACGATATCCTAAGAAAGCAACTTCCTTAAGCCAAAATCACACTTCGAGAATTTTGCGTATAGTTGGTTGTCACGAAGCTTTTGTAGGACTAGCCTTAGATGATCTTCATGTTTTTCTTCATTCGGAGAATATATCAGTATGTCGTCAATGAATACGACCACAAACTGATCCAGATATTCCATAAATACTTTATTCATCAGGTTCATAAAGTATGCTGGTGCATTAGTCAGTCCAAACGACATGACCAAAAACTCATATAATCCATATCTCGTCGTGAAGGCTGTCTTCGGTACATCTTCTGCTCGAATCTTTAACTGATGATATCCCGATCTCAGATCTATCTTCGAGAATATCTTAGCTCCTTTCATTTGATCGAATAAGTCTTCAATTCGAGGTAGTGGGTATTTATTCTTGATGGTTACTTCATTCAAACTTCTATAATCAACGCACATTCTCCTCGAACCATCCTTCTTGTTCACAAATAGCACTGGGGCTCCCCGAGGGGATGAACTTGGGCGAATGAAACCTTTTTCTAGTAATTCTTCTATTTGTTTCTTCAGTTCTACTAAATCTTTGACATCCATTCTATAAGGTCTTTTCGAGATAGGTGCGGTTCCGGGTACTAATTCAATAGAAAACTCTATATCACGGTCAGGTGGCATACCTGGTAATTCCTCCGGAAATACGTCTGGGTATTCACACACCACTTTGATATTTTCCAAGGGCTTTTCTTCCAAGTGATTGATCACTGTCTTCCCTTTTTCATCTGTTGACTTGTCTATGTTAACTTGGATTCTTTCACCTTGAGGACTTGTCAACATAATTGTTCCATTGGCACACTGTATCACTCCATCACAACTTTTCAACCAATTGCATCCAAGAATCACATCAATCCCGTTGGATCCTAGGACCACTGGGTCGACTGTAAAATCTATTCCTTGAATCTTGATATTAACATGAGGGCATGAGTGTGTGGCCTTCATGTCACCTCCCGGTGAACTAATGTGTAATATCCTCTTCAGAGGGTACTTAGGTATGTTATGTTTTTCCACAAATGACTCAGTTATAAATGAATGTGATGCTCCAGAGTCAAATAAAACTGATGCAGATATGGAGTTAACAAGGAACATATCATACACTATGTCGGCATCCTCAGGCACTGATTCTGCAGTGACGTGATTGACCCTTCCTCGGCTCTGGTTCTGTGGTGTCTTGTTCTGAGCAGATCCACGAGCGGGGGTGTTCTGGTCATTCCTCTGATTATTGCCTTTCTGGGGTGTCTGCTGGTTGCGCCTTGGGCAGTTGTTGGCATAGTGGCCAAGCTCACCGCACTTGAAACAGCCGTTGGGTTGGACTGGTGCGTTGCTTCTGGCCTGCGTGTTATTGGTGCCACCTTGACGGTTCTGTGAATTTCCACCAGACCTCTGGTTGGTCTGGGAGTTGCTCCTTTGCTGGTTCTGGTTTTGATTATTTCTCTGGCTTTGCTGTCCAGAGCGTTGTACTTGATAATTATTTCCACCCTGATTTCCAGAGCGGAACTGCGAACCTTGAGCATTGTTTGGCCGGGTGTTCCTGCTGGACTGACCTTGGAATTTTCTTTTGTGGTCAGATAGCTCCTTCCTTTTACTCTCAAGGCCAATTGCCTTGTTCAGCAGTGTCTGGAAGTTGGGAAAAGTGTGACTCTGAAGTTGATAGTTCAGAGGTCCAATCAATCCTTCCAGGAAACGCTCTTGGCGCTTCTCATCAGTGTCCACTTCTTCTGGTGCGTAGCGTGAAAGCTGAGTGAAGCGATCACGATACTCACTGACAGTCATATTCCCTTGAGTAAGGGAAAGGAACTCCTTCTTTTTCAGCTTCATGATTCCAGAGGGGATGTGGTGAGCGCGGAAGTTCTCTTGGAACTCCTGCTAGGTTATGGTATCTGCGTTGGGATGTGCCGCTGTGAAGGCATCCCACCAATCGGACGCAGCTCCCTCGAGTCTTCCCGAGGCGTACAAGGCCTTCTCCCGATCGTTGCACTGAGTTATGTCCAGCTTCTTCCCGATGACTTTGAGCCAGTCATTGGCATCCAGGGTATCAACCGCATGAGAGAATGTCGGCGGGTGATGACTCATGAAATCCCGGCGCTTATCTCTGGCCGGGGGTGCATACTGCTGGTGCTGGGGTTGCTGATTCTGCTGGTTCTGTTGTAATTGCTGAACAACAGCAGTGAGTCCTTGCAGAATCTGCATTTGGGCGGCGATGAACTGCTCCATATTGGGATTTGGTGGTGGTGGTGGTGGTGCTTGTTGACCACGCTGGTTCCGGTTGTTAGGTCCTTGACGTGGGTTCAGCATCTGATTGGTTAGGAAGTGAAATCCTTAGAAAAGTGAGGAGTAGAAAAGATTCTAGAGGGAAAATAGCTTAAGTTTTAAAAATTTTATATGTTCTTATGGCCATCATTCCATAAGACCATAGCACTCAAACAAAGATCCAAATCAAACATTTCAACCAATCACCATCACATGGTTGTTATTTATTAATATAAAAACTTAAAGAGAGTTTCATCGTCTTATTACATCATAGTCCAAAAACTTAAAGCAGCCTAGTGACGGATCCGGGCTCTCCATAGCGCAGCCTCTTGCGGGGAGGAGACAACACCATGGCGGGGACCTGAGCTTCTGGCGGATCCAGTCCTTGCAGTTGGGCTTCCAGGGCTGCAATCCTGGCGTGGGCATTCTCCAGCTCCAAGTGCACCCTGTAGAGATCCAGGGTGGCACTGTCTAGGTCGGTGTTGAGACCGGCCACTACACCAGCTAGGGTGTTGAGGCGATCCTCACCAGGTTCACCTGGGACAATGTTGGTCTGGCTTCCTCCACACAGGCGCTGAGGAAGATGCCTGAACCTCGTGTTTTGTAGCTGCTGCCGGTAGGTGTGGCTGAGCGACCATAGGGTCCGACGGGCAGCATCGCTGACCGAGGCAGCGTAGGTGGACAGTGGTATCAGGGACTCGTGAGCAGACAGAGTCCTGAATCCCCTGTCGCCTGCATCCATCACCCTGACGTGGATGCGACTGATGTAATAGCAAGCCCGGGGAGGCTCGCTCACTCACCTTGTTTCGTACAGGGGGCGGACATAGGTGCCTAGCGCGTGCAGCACCTCTTGTAGCAGGTTGGGGAAGTGCCCCGTCTCGAATATTGATGTATAATGTTTGACAACAGGACCAAACCCCAAGAAGTTGTCCTGCTGGGCGTAGTCAGCTTCCTCGTTGACGTGTTTTCCTTCTCCATCGTCTTCATCGTCGTCATCCTCGTCATCGCCATCTCCGGAGTCGTCGGGGTCGTCGCCTCCAGGTGCAGGTGCTTGGAAGGCTTGTGCCGACGATGCGGACGTCGATGACCCAGCTGTGAAGGCCAGGGACTCGGCCAATGGGGTGGGGGTCAGCAGCTGCTCCTCCGAGCTGTCCTCCAGGTTGATTACATTCTCCACTCGGACGGGAGGGAGATCCGCCGGAACTTCCTCGACTACCACTGGGTAGACCGGGATCTGCCGGGGCTGAGGGGCATAGCTGGTGTTGATGCGGGTAGTTTGAAGAGTGTGAACCATCTACAAGAGAAGTGTCAACTCAGTTGAATTTCAAAGAGGTAAGACTGATAAAGGAATTTATAGGAATGAAATTAGCAAGTTTTGAACAACTAGGCTTTCCATTTCTAACTAATCTAACGACCTAGGGTCAGCATAGCTTTGATACCACTTCTGTCACACCCGAATCTAGGGGGTAGAACCGAGCGCATACCATAAGTGTGCCAGGATCCATTTCCACACATATGTTGACGTCACAAGTGTATTATATCAAAAGACAATGCAATAAAGGCGTAAAGAGAGTATAATACTTTATTACATCATCTGAAATACTGTATCTTGAACAAGTATCACATCAAAGTAAAGCGGGAATAAACAACTGGGCAATCTTCCACAGGAAGTTGACTGGCGTATCGTTAGACTTAGAATTCCTCGTCGTCAAAAACTCCATCAAAGTCTCCAGCATCACCCTCTGATCAAAATAAGCAAGGGTGAGCTCACTTATGGTCGGGGCTCAGCAAGTGGGGGAAAAATTAATGCAGGTATAACAAGGTGAGGCTAAGGTTGAGCAGTAAGCATTTTAGTTGGTCAATATTTTATTAACAACACCTGTCTTACTAATAAGTGTGAATCCCAAATGTCCCATTTAAACAAAGGAATATGAGTATAGCAAAAACTCTTAAGTGAAACCACTTAAGCAAATTATTGGCAGATCATCAGATCTCAATTTAATTCCATCTTCAAGTTCAATTATCATGTGAGGAGTCCAGGTCGCTCATAACCGGGAGCACGACTGATATATCAGTTTTACACTCTGCAGAGGTGGTACAACTTTACCCACAAGCCATGTATCCCATCTAGCCTGGGTTGATCGGACCCTTAGACACTGCCGAGGTGAATGGCGAGGGATCCATTATGAGGTTTTCACAAAATACACTTAATACGAAGCAACCCGCTAAGGTTTCTAAGACGATGGTGGTGGCCCCCTGGGTGAAGTACCTTAGCCAAGAATACAACCCCATGTTAACATGGGCTGCCAGCACCTACCGCTCCCCCTCTTGCCCATCTTTCAAGTAAGGTTGCTAGGCACTAAGCATATAGAGCTAATTACCAAAGCCAGAGCCATGATAGCACTCGTGGTTGCACTGTTATCCTGGATGGTCACTCCATGTTCCAATTAAATTTGTAATAAAGTTATCTTAACCATTGGGTTAATGTCATAATTGCCAATTAACATTTTTGGAACATTAAAACCAATTAATGAGTGACATTAAGAAATCATTAAGTTGAGCGATAGCATAAATTTTGCACAGCTTAATAATTTTCCCTGGTTAAACAAGGAATACAGGTAGTAAATCTAGGAAATCCTTAATTAGGTAAAACCCATCAAATTATGCAATATATCAAAAAGTAAACATTATTATATGCAATGAATAGGTACAAACAGAATATGCAGAGGGAGAATCCACTTGCCTTGCTCAAGCGAGTCCTGCGGATCGTCCTCGAACGAAATTGGTTCGCCTACCGCACAGTCGGCTTCTAATAGAGTCGCATAGCGCACATACAAAAATAAAACATAAACCAATAAACAAACATGCACCATTTCATAAACATACACCAATACGTCATTAAGCACACATTAACACATCGCACTAATTATATCTTAATTACGTACTAATCGTGTAAATACTTATTAATTCAATTGTGGCTATTATTGTGAGTCCTAATGGTGAATTTATGGGTGGGTGCAATAAATACAGTTTAAATATATTTTAACATCATTAATGAAAATAAATAATACTTATTGTCTTTTAATGCTAATAAATGAATTAATACCTTTTATTACTTCTAACTTAAATTAGTTAGTATAGCAGAAATGCATTTAATAATATTAATATTCTAAAAATCTACATAAATTGGTAATTGGACCTTTTATAACACAAGTGGGGATATTTTGACATAAACTAGTATTTTGCTTACTCTAAAAATCTAAGTGCTCAATTTGCGAACAAGATTATTTAACTAGCAAAAATCTATTTACCACACTACTGGTGATCTTTTCTCTTTTCTTTCTAAAAAGAAAATGTTAATAAAATAATTAGATAAATCATCTAAAATCCTATATTATTATTCATATGACATGAGTTCTATACTATTTTTCTAATCCATAAAAAATGCACCTATAATTCTCCAATTAGTTTCTAAAATTTATCGTGACCAAATTTGACTATAAATTCTTATCTAGTATTTTTATCACCAACGTGTGACTATTAAATCTACGTCATATTTCTCTAAACCAAAATCAACGCGTCGATTAACATGAAATAACACGGTGCACTACTAATCGCATATCTCTAATAAATTCCATAACGCACACATATACATAAATCGGAATCACATGTGTTCATAATACAACAAACAAAATATACAACTCATGAATCGAATCAAAAAGTGCTTTATAAAATACACAAAATAAATTTGGGTCGTCATCAACCTCGGGTTCGTGCGTGTGACGGGGATGGATCGACGGGTTTCGGCCGGACGGAGAGCAAGGCTCGACTACGGACAGCGAGTGCGTGGCTCCGGTGAACTCCAGCTACGAACGACACACTCCGGCGAACTCCGGCGACGAACGACCAACTAACGATGGCGTCGAACAGTGCACTGGCGATGAGCGAGGAGCACTAGAGAAAGAGGCGAGCTTGGGTAGGAGAGTATGGAGAGGCCTCTGCTGCCTTTTATAGAGAGAGGGAGAGAAAGAGTCTGCCAGGAAGTTGAATGGGGCGCTGCTGCCTTCATGGCCATCACAAGCGTCAGTTACAAGGGGAATAATGGAGAGGAGGGAGAAAGAAATGGTAGAAATCAATCTCCATTAACACAAGAAACAGTCGCGGCATCGTCGGGCTCGATCGGCACGTGCGTTGGGGTCGCTTGCGCTGGGGCTCGCGCGCTGACTGCTCAGCGTCGCTGCTTGCGTGCTGCAGGGCACCGGCGTGCTGCGCAGGTGTGCGCGCGCGGCTGGGAGGTTCGGCGCGCGTGCAGGCGAGCGCGCGCGCGCGAGAGAGCAGGGAGCGGTGAGAGGAGAGAGAGAGTGGGAGAGAGAAGAGAGGAGAGAGAGAGGGAGAGCAGGGAGGCGGCGGCGGCTGCCTGGCTTTTGCCAGCAGCGCGCGCGCGGTGTAGGGTTTGGGGGCATGGGCCCCTAAGTGGGCCGGCTGTGTAGGTTTAGTTTTTTTTATTTCCGAAATGCATATTAAAGAGCTCAAAAATTCATAAAAAATTACCAAAAATATTTATAAATAGAATACTTGTTTTTAGACTAATAATTACTATATTTCTTAATTATTATTTAATTACTAGTATCTCTTTTTAAAATGAATTGATATTAAACATACGATAAGAAATCAAGCGCATGCAAAGAAAACGATGCAAATAAATAATTAAACACTTAAAAAAATTTATTACCCTAATTAATATAATATCTAAATTTATTATTTTAATTGATGGCTTTTATGGCGTTACAGAATCTCTTAGCATGGATAATTTTAATCAAGTATTTACCTTGAAAACTGCTAATGAGATTTGGCTAAAATTGCATGAGCTCCATGACGGCACATCCAATGTCCGTGAGCAAAAACATTGCCTAGTCTTAAATGAGTATAATTCTTTTGCTATGAAAGATGATGAGCTTGTTAGAGACATGTATTCTCGTTTGAATCTAATTATCAATCAGCTCAATTCTATTGGCATTAATAAGCTAGGTGATGCGGATATTGTGAGGAAGATTATCTCCCTGCTACCACAACAAAGATATGGGAGCATCATCACCATCCTTCACAACATGGAGGACTTAAGCAACATGACCCCGACCATTGTGATTGGGAAAATCGCGGCTTTTGAGATGTCGCGAAAAATGTGTCGGGGAGAGGAGCCAACTTCCTCAAGACCATATGCTTTTGCATGTGATGAAAGGAAGGGCAAAAAGAAGGCTCCCACTCCAAGTTCCTCAAGTGAAGAAGAGGAAGAAGAAGAAAGTGATGATGATGAAGATAATCAACCATGCACATCATCCTCCGAGGACGAAGAAATAATCTGACACGTCGGAAAGGTAATGGGGATGATTCGCAAGATTAATCTAATGGGTGTGCCCCTACAGGTAGAGGATCTTCTCTTTAACATTGACATGAAAAAGCAAAGAAAGAGAGGATGCTTCGCATGTGGGGAGAAGGGCCACTTTAGGGACAACTATCCAAATATGGCCAAACCCAAAAAGGAGAGGGGCAAAGGCAAGGCGCTAACAAGTGTTAGAACTTGGGATGATTCTTCAAGTGAAGATGAACCTCCAAGGACGTGGAGCCACCGGTCCTCATCACGCTCATCACGGTCATCACACAAATGCCTTATGGCAAGAGGTAACAAAAGCATTCCATCCTCTAGTGATGAAAGTAGTAGTGATGATGAAGGTGAGGGAAAGCCCTCTGTAGATGAGCTTGCGGAAGCCGTAGAATTTTTCCAGGATGTTTGCACTAAGCAAAAAGCTCAACTTAAAACTTTGAAAAATAAGTTGATTAGCTCCCAAAATGATTATAAAGGTTTGCTAGAAAAATTTGAAACTTTTGCAAACTTAAATAGTGAGCTATCAACTAAAATTGAGCTATTAGAATCTAGTGCTGCATCCACTGCTACCGATGATGGTCTCATTAAAAAGAATGAAAAACTTAAGGCTAAGTTAGCTAGCTCCCAAGAAGCTATTGAAAATTTGCTAGAGAAAATGGAAATTCTTAGCATACACAATAATGAGCTAACTACTAAGCTAGAAAACATTGGTAGCACCCTAGCAGCATCTTTAGTTGAAATACCTGAAATTATTAAGAAAGATGCTTCTACTTCCTGCTTTGATTTAATTAATGATTCTAACTCCTGCAACCAAGTCGTTGTTAAGAATATTGTTGTAGAGACATGTTTGGATGATGTTGCAAAGGAAAATGAACAATTAAAGCAAGAAGTGGTTCGCCTTGGCAAGGCTTTGTATGACAAGAAAGGCAAAGCCAAACAAACACTACAGGAAAACAGTTAATTCCCGTCGGCCAGGAACCGACGGGAATAAGCACTAAACCGACGGGAATAAGTAATTCCCGTCGGTTTAGCCCTTATTCCCGTCGGTTGTCAGCCGCCAGGCGTCCCTTGTCGGGGATACGGTTATTCACGTCGGCCGCCGACGGGAATACGTAATCCCCGTCGGCCAAAATCGAGCCGACGGGAATAAGGGCTAATTCCCGTCGGCTCTACAACCGACGGGCGTTACTAATTAATCCCCGTCGGCTGACCTGGCCGACGGGAGTTACTAATTAATTCCCGTCGGCCAGGTCAGCCGACGGGAATTATCTGGGCCGACGGGAGGTAATAGTCAATTCCCGTCGGCTATGGTCAAACCGACGGGAATTAACTGGGCCGACGGGAGTTAACCTATATTTCTGCAACAGCAACACCAAATTAGATATTTCTCACACATAACATACACAAAACATATATATCACAAACATATGACAAAACATATCACATAAACATATAAATCACAAACGCATTGACATCACACATCACAAACACATCATTGACATCACACATCACAAACACATTGATTTAATTCACACATCACAAACATTTCAGATACGAGAGTGTTTACACAAACATAACGTCCAGGAGTTAAAAACATAACGAGCACGAGTTTAAGTGTTTAAAGATAACCACCACTTGGGTGGTTAGAGCTTTGACCGCTGCCGCCTTCACCACCAGGAGGAGGGTACGCGAAGAGCGAGTCAACAAATCCAGTCCCTGCTGCTGGATCAGACCCACTGCCACCCGCTTCAGGCGTAACCTATGCAAGTTAGCAAATATCAACACGTTAAATGCAAATATCAAAAAGTATACAAGTGTATAAATTAATGGAGAGTTATCAAACGTACCCTATCTCCAGGTGCAGGTATATGTGTCGGAGGGGTGGTGAACTGTGGTGGTGGAACTGGTGTGTTTGCAAATTGGCTCCATTGTGGTGGCGGTGGAAAATTTGATGTCATGCCTTGTTGCTGCATTAACTGTTAAACACATATGTGTTACTACCGAAGATGTTGTATTGAAATATAATAATTTAGAGTTCGGATTATGTGTACTCACTTGATACATCGCTTGATTATGAGCATTGCAAGCTTCCATAAATTCGCGTTGTTGTCTCATCTCTTCGCGCATCCTCATAATCTCCAACTCCTGCTCGTTCGGTCGACGAGAGCATGAGCTACGGGAAGATGAACCCGTCCTCTGAGATCTCACCGACGACGAGTCAATGAATCCGTCGAAGAGTGCGTATCTATAAGTTATTCAAAAAATGTGATTATTGTATAGTCAATTTAGTGTCAACCATATAATTTCATAAGTTAGAGCTTACCGTCCATGCGCTTTGCCACCACCACTTGCGTACACCACCGAGGGATCCACCGGTTCATGGCGCCAGTCGAAGTCAGGGCCATGGCGACGAACCATCTCCTCCCCATATGCCGCCTATACATCATTGACAACCTTACAAATGCAAGAATTTATATACTTTGAACGTTTGAACTTTTGAGCCAAAACTCACCAAGCGATCCGTGGCTGTCTGGCTGCAGAGCTGGTCAGGGTTGTTCGGGTCTGGTCCTTTGTGGCCCTCCTGGTAGACCTCAATGTCACTAGGCTTTTGGCCACTCGTAGCTTCCTGTATAAACAAAAAACATTCATAAGCAATCGTATTATTTGCTGATCGACATAGATAGATCAAACTTACCATTCTTTTAGCTTTTCGTATCATGTCGTCACCGCCAAACTTGTGGTTAGGATTGGTTCCTCGACATTGTCTGTGATGCGCTGACGCTTTCTGGAAGCCTTCGGAAGCCCAATATCGACACCAAGCATAGTACGCATCAGGCACGGGCGCCATCCATGGAACCATCACCTGCACACACACAATGTTACATATTATCAATCACAACAATAAATATAAAGGGTAAAACAAATTGAATACTAACCTCACGATATTGATCCTCAGTCAAATATATCTTTGACGACCCTTCCTTTTTAGTCAAGGGGCCTGCTTCTTCCGGATGCTTTTGAAAATACAGGTTTGTAGCCTGAATTCTCGCATAGTATATGGCATCCTTCACCAGCTTCTTTGCATTGTTTTGGAAGACACGTTCAGCGTGCCCCATGTAATCCTCTCCGTCAGGCAACCGATATCGAAGCTACAACATAAAGAATACAAATACAATGGTATAAGTCATAGATTTACAATATTAAGAAACATAACAAAAATAATAAAGAATTCATACCCAAAAGTCATTACGCACAAGTCCCTGTCTGTCGGTGTGGTTTCGTTCCTTTTTAAACTTGTACTCGTCCCAGGTACTGACGAGCACCTCATCCTCGGTATCACCGTTTGACACCTTCACTATACCAGGGTAGTGAAGGCGGCAAAGAGAACCCAACGTAAGGTTAACCTGAGTGTGGTGTCCCTTGCCGTCAAAGGACAGGTCCTCCCAATTCCTGCATTACACAAAAACATTAACAATACACATAATAGTTATATGAGATAAGTTAATATATTACACTCACCGATCTCCATGTGGCATGATTAAAGTCCTATCAGCCTCTCGCTCTATCGCGTGACGAGGCTTTACTGAGTGGCTTTTTCTTGAGCGACGTGTGCGTGTCGCTGAAGAGCCTCCCGAGCCATCATCCATCGGGTTGTCAGCCGGTTCGCCCTGTTGGCCCCACTGGTCCCACGCCTGTTGCTGCTCTCTCTGGTGGTCCCACTGGTCCCATGGCTGGTGATGCTGTGCGGCCTGGTCCCATGTCACGTGCTCCACCTCCTCAATGTGCTCCACCTCCTCATTGTGCTGCTCAGCCTCATTGTGCTGCTCCTCCTCAATGTGCTGCTCCTCTGTGTGCTGCTCATCCTGGTACATACAACTCAAGATTTATTTGTAAATATGTAAACAAATTTATTTGTACAAGATATGTTACCTCATCTCCGTGTACCGCGCTCAACAGCTCTCGACGTCTGCTGCTGCTCGAAGAACTGCCCTGAAAAAGGCCCAGGCCCTTGAACAACCCTTTCACTGACTTCTTTGATTTTGGCGGCATCCTGCATAAAAAATAAGAAATTATTCATTAGTGCATCAAAAATGACATAATACTTAAAATATAAACAAATGAAATAACAAAACAACTTTACTTGTTAAATATCATCAAAATCAGGATCTATTTGTTCTCTTCTATGCAGAGGTCGCCATGTAACTTTTCTCCTAACAGGTTGTCTTCTCCGCCTCTCCGGAAAAGTTAAGTCGTTAACGTCTGCGACTAGTGAATCTAATGCCGGTGCAGGATCAATATGAAAACTAGTTGGCAACTCTTCTTCTTGAAACACCTCATCAACCTGCTCAAGGTGACCAATTTGATATTCGTCCTCACCAGGAGTGTATAGGCGTTCGCGGGGATTTACATTGTACACAACCCTCCATTTAGACAACTTTTTGCATGGATATGTCGAGAAATAAACTTGGTCTGCTTGATGGGCAAGGATATACGTGTCGTGTCCTTGAAGCAATTTCTCAGGTTGGATCTGTGTCATCCCAAATTCGGTCCTATAATACTTCGGGTCATACCATTTACACTCAAAGAAAACTAGCGCTAAAGGCTTATTTCCAGCAAATGTAATCTCGATTATATTTTTGATTTTCCCGTAATAGCAGGCTTCGTGTCCTTCCATGTCGGTTGCCCTAGTAACGACTCCACTATTTTGAGTGGCGGCCATAGGATGACTTGATTCGAAAATGCTTGAACGAAAGCGATATCCATTGACGTCGTAACGTCCATAGCTTTTGGCAGTTACGCTTCCAATAGATAACTGACGTAAGTCATCATTCAAATTCATTTCCTCCCCAAACTGTCAATCATGCCACAAAGCATTAGCAAATTCTATAATATTAGTTAAATGAAATTAGCTCTCGGACCCACATAATTAAGACTTACACGGTCCCGAAGCCACATAATGAAATTAGGTCGTCCATGCATACCATCGCGTCGCAATTTGTCTATGTCTCTCGCTGTTGGCCTACCGAGACACCTCATGTTTTGTTCATCAAACTCGCTGTCAAATATTATTGTGTGACATGAGATATTTGATAACATAAACTAATTCACATATGAACAGTTTAAGAAAATAAGTCTTACACAAAGTATTTCTCCACCTCAGGCATATTCGTGAACATGTACAGTAAAGCAGACTTCCGTTCTTCCATACTGAGGTGATATGCCTTGGGTGGACCAACGGCTTTGCCGTTTGTCTGAAAAATCGAAAGATCACTACAAGGAGGCATCTCTCGTTCATCATCATGGTACCTTTTCTTTCGAGCAAATACATTATGTTCTTCTGCAAAGTAACAACTTGTGAAGTGTGCTACCTCCTTTAGTTTAAATTGTTCCGCAATACATCCTTCAACTCTTGCCTTATTGCCCACCATTGCTCTAAGCTTCTTTAATGCTCTTTCTATATGAAACATCCACCTATACTGAACAGGACCACCGACCTTAGCCTCATATGGAAGATGTATAAAGAGATGCTGCATAGGATTGAAGAAACCCGGTGGAAATATTTTTTCCAATTTGCACAAAAGCACCGGTGCCTCTTTCTCCAGCTGTTCCATCACATCTCTTCTGATTTCTTTAGCACACAACTGTCTGTAGAAATAGCTAACTTCAGCTAACGTTTTCCACACAGCTTCAGAAATGTACCCACGAAACATTACAGGCATGAGCCTCTCCATAATTATGTGGAAGTCATGGCTCTTTAGTCCATTCATCTTCATTGTCTTCAAGTTCACAGATCTTCTAAAACCAGCGGCATAACCATCGGGGAATTTAATATCCTTCATCCACTTCATCACTTCTTTCCGTTGCTTAGATTTCAGACAATAGTCAGCTTTTGGTTTGCCTCCGTTTTCTCTAAGCACCAGGGTTGGACGATCACATATCACTGCTAAGTCCATGCGTGCCTTGTCATTGTCTTTCGTTTTATCAGGGAAATCCATGCATGTATTTATGAGGGCTTGGCAAAAGTTACTCTCTTGATGCATGACGTCGATGTTGTGCATCAAAATCAATGACTTAGCATAAGGAAGCTCCCACAAGCCACATATGTGAGTCCAGTTATGCTCCTCACCAAAACCTTGATACCTTTTCCCACTCTCGTCTAGGACAAGTTTCATATGCTCTTCTGTAATTTCTATCCCACTATGTCGCTTGGGCGGTCCCTTCGTGACGATGGTGCCCTTCCTAAATTCCTTTCTCTGCCTTCTGAAGGGGTGATTGAAGGGTAGAAAACATCTATGGCAATCAAAGTAACATATCTTGCCACCAGCACTAAGACGAAAACAATCTGTATCTTTAGCACAATAAGGACACGTCAATCTACCATGCACGCTCCATCCAGAGAAAATACCATACGCCATAAAATCATGAACCGAGAACAGATATGCAACACGAAGATTGAATTTCTGCTTCTTGAAGCAGTCATAGGCTTCCACACCTTGCCATAGCTTCTTCAACTCTTCAATCAGTGGTTGAAGCATCACATTGAGGCGTACGCCAGGATGCTCAGGACCAGGTATAACAAGACATAGGAACATAAACTCATATTTCATGCAAAGAGCAGGTGGAAGGTTGTACGGTATGGCAATGACAGGCCAACATGAATACGACGCAGCGGTCATATTGAACGGCGTGAAACCATCAGTTGCCAAGCCGATACGAACGTTTCTTGCATCGCTGGCAAAATCTGGATCAAATTTGTCAAGAGCCTTCCATGCATCACCATCTGACGGGTGCACCATTAACCCATCTTGTCTGTCCGTACAATCTTTATGCCACCTCATGTGCATAGCGGTCTTCCTCGAGAGAAACAAACGTTTCACTCTAGGAGTGAGAGGCATGTACCGAAGTTGTTTATGTGCAACCTTTGTCACCACCTTCTCCCCATCTTCATTTACAAGCTCCACGTACCTCGACTTCCCACATTTTAAGCATTTCTGTTCTCTGTCATGTTCCTTCCAAAAAAGCATACAGTTGTCTTGGCAAACATCAATCTTCTCATACTCCATACCAAGACCTTCAAGCAATTTCTTGGACTGGTACATGTCTTTCGGCATCTTGTGACCCGTAGGAAGAACCTCGCTAATCAAATCCACAAGCTCCTTGTAACAATTAATTGAGAATGCAAACTTGGACTTGATTGACATCAGCCGGGTCACAAATTCCAGTACGGTCACGTCAGTGTGCCCGTGAAGAGGCTCTTCTGACGCTTTGAGAAGGTCGAAGAACTTCTGAACATCCGGTGTAGGTGAATCATGATGATCTGGTGCCAGTTCAGGCTGCAGATCCTCAAGCATCTGGTCCATCCTATCAACATCATCTTCACCGTCATCAACTTCTACTTCTACTGCTCGTTCAACATCTTCACCATGGAGATACCAGACCTTATAGCCTGGCACGAAACCATGCGAACACAGGTGTAGTGTGACCTGCCTCTTGGTGTGGCTCGTCATATTTCTACATTTATTGCATGGACACCTAATATTATCTATTTGTGACAAAGCAGCTGCATGGTCCAGAAACATCTGCGTCTTGGCAAACCATTCACTTGTGTGACATCCACCCTTCTTGAAACCTTCATACATCCAATCACGTCTATCACCCATTATTGCGGCTGTGTGTACGAGTAAAGAGTGCGTGTGAGACAATCATGTTTCTACACGTCACACATATATACATCTATAGGTAAGTAGTATATAAAACTATATATATACATATAAATAACTATATATACACATAAATAACATCAAATTAACATGATATTCATCAATTAACAATATTTGCAAACATCCAATCCATCAAATTAAATTATAATTGCAGAACATCAAATTCATTACCTATAACATCAAATCTATCAAATTGATTAATGCTTGCATAACATCAATTTCATTAAATAATAACATCAAATACATCATATCATATTTACAAAATCAAGTTATAAATAACAAATATCATACATCAAATAATATTAGGTCAAACCATACTAACAAATAACAATATTAAACAAATTATAATCGCATTACAGCTAACTCCCGTCGGCCATAAAAACCGACGAAAATTAAAACATAAATCATTTGTTAAATCAACTATAATAATAGAATTAATATTTACCTAACATCAAGCCACACATAATATTAAAACTAGCAAGTATAATGCATAACTCCCGTCGGCCACAAAAAACCGACGAAAATAATCACATATTAATTCACATTTAGAAATAAGATTATACCTCGACGACTCGAACTTGAACGCGGACCGGATGGCGAGCCCTCGGTTTCGGTGGTTGACCGGTGCGTCGAGGCACTGGCGGACGGCGGACGACGGTGGGCTGGGGACGGCGACGCTTGTGGACGGCGGCGACTTGTTGAGGACGGACGGCGGCGTAGCTCGGGCAGGGGCGGCGGCGCGGCTAGGCGCGCAGGGCGTCGGGCTGGGGCGGCGGCGCAGCGCGGGCCGAGGCGGCGGCGGCGTGGCGCGGGCCGTTCGCGGCCTCAACGGCGGCCTCGGGCGGGGAGGGGGCGGCTTCGACGGCGGCTTGGCGTGCGGGCGTCGGGCCCCTCGACGGCGGCCTCGGGCGGGGCGGCTCAGGGGCGGCCTCCGGCAGGGCGGCAGTTGGGCAGGGCGGCGGGCGGGCAGAGGCGGCGGCGCTCCGGCAGGGCAGGGGCAGTTGATTGAACGAAGAAGAATGAACCCGCGCGTCCGCGGCTGGGCTCTAAAAAGATTAATCCCCGTCGGCCAGTACACAGGGCCGACGGGGATTAACTAATCCCCGTCGGCTTGGGATGTGGCCGACGGGAATAACTATAATGCCCGTCGGCTATTTTGTGGCCGACGTGAATTAGTCTATTCCCGTCGGCCAGAGCGAAAGCCGACGGGAATTACCCTGGCCGACGGGGATCAGTGGAATTCTTGTAGTGAAATCCGACCTCCACAGGATAACACCACTACGGGAGTGAACAAGCCTGTAGAGGGAGAAACTGTTATTTGTAGGCTATGCCACATGGAAGGCCACAAGTCTTTCCAATGCAAGGCGATGATCGAGGATAAACAAAGGCAAAAGCTCAAGCAAAAGCCAACAAACAAAATCTCCAACACCTACATCAAAAAGGTGAACAAAAAGGATGCTACACCATATTTGATCAAGAAGAAAAAGAATGGAAAGGTGATAGCAATCAAGGTAAACAAGCAAGTCAACAAAGGAAAGGGGGCCAAACGCATCTGGGTGCCAAAGGAAATAATTTCAACCATGAAAAGCACCAAGAAGGTTTGGATCCCGAAAGGGAAGTGAGTGGACCGAAGGTCTACGGGAATTTGGAGACTTGGCAAAGTTGGGATGTATATCATGGGATACATCATATTGGATCAAGTTCATTGCCAAGTGGGTTAGTGTATATTTTGGACCCAAATTTCCCACCCATGACTAAGGTAACTAGATTTATTGTATTCCTTATTTCTAGATATGTGTATCTATTTTCTTGTATCTAGTTTTACCTTTCATGCCTAGTATTTCATTTGGTACTTGCTTTAGATTAACAATGCATGCATACTAGGTAAATCACATGGTAGGATTGCTCGTTCTCATTTCATATTCTTAAGCAAACCTACATGGTTTAAAAAGTCTTAATTAAGCACGACACATAGCTTATTTAACATTCCTAAGTAAATGACACTAATGCTTCAAAAACTTATATCCTTCAGTTGGTATCATTTAACTTATATGTGCCAAAGCTCGGATTATGGATAATCTGCTCCACTTGATATCAAATCAAAGTGCATGTCTCCTACAAGTATTCAAAACTTGTATGCACACTTTCAGGGGGAGATTACTCTATAATCTAAGTCTTTGAGACTAATACCTGTTTTCAAGTCTACTTCATGTAGTAGTCTCATTGTAAGGAAAATGAAGTCCCCGGAAAAAGACAACAAGCTTCCACTGCAAATCTACAAGAATTCTTATGTCTGCAAGTCTGCCATTGGTCTTCAATTGGTCCGCAATTAACTTTCAATTGGTATCTTTGAGACTACACTTAGTAACATTTACATGTCTTCTCCATTATTTGATTAGACTATATTTCATATCTTATACTTCCCATGTTGCTATAAATGCATATATTGTTAACTCATATTTTGTTACCTATGCATAAGGGAAGTTAGTCTATTCAAATCATGACTTGCACCTCCATTTCTCACATGCTTTTTCCTAAGTAGAAGATCTCTGTCAGGGGGAGTATTTCTTCGTCTCTACAGGGGGAGAAATTTTTTTCTAAAGGAGAACACTCATTTAGGGGGAGTATCAATTTGGTGTTTCAATCGGTATTATTTTACAAATCCTTTTTGAGGGCAAGTCTTATTTGCTTCCTACATGTTTTAATGTCTTCCTTTTCGGTGGTTGATGCCAAAGGGGGAGAAGTTGTAGGGACCAAAGCAATGAAAATGCTATCAAACACCAAACACCATCAAATTAAAATTTTGATCCTTCTAGTGGTTTTGGCACTTTGGTCTAAAATAGAAAGTGAGTGAATTATGGAGTTAGGGGGAGCTTAAGTCCATAATATCACACTATGGGGACAAACATGCATCCTAGCAAGTAGATTGCATATTTTCACTCAAATGTTTGTTATATTTGCTTGCTTTGGTTGTGTTGTCATCAATCACTAAAAAGGGGGAGATTGTAAGGAAAATGGACCCCGGACCATTTAGCTTAATAGATTTTGGTGTTTGATGATCAACATAACCTGTGGACTAATGTATTTCCCAAATGTTTGTGTGTTGTAGTTCACAGGATGCGAAGTGGATTGGACTGAGGCTCTGAGGATGCAACACCTCAAAGAAGACATTATAAGACCCATATAATACATTACTAAGTCATATTGAAGACACTTTGTACATGCTAATAGTCCAACACATCAAGAAGTAGAAGTGAGATACAAAGCCACAAAACAAAAGTGAAGTTGACAAAATTGAGAGGAAGGGCTGACTGAATTGGAAGTGTTTCACAAAATCAAATCTACTCAAACTGACATGGCTTCAACTCTAAGATGTAGACAATTTTATAAGCTTTCCAAAAAGTCCAAGATCATCAAAATCGGAGTTCGGAGCTAAAAGTTATGCCCACAATACGAAGTCAGAATTGCTGAAAAAACTGTAGCTGTATATGGGATGTCCAGTGCACACCGGACTGTCCGGTGTGCCAAATTTGCTCAAACTGGTCTGGCTTCAACTCTGGGATGTAGAGAATTTCATAAGCTTTCCAAAAAGTACAAGATCATCGAAATCAGAGTTAGGAGCTAAAAGTTATGGCCAAAATACGACAAGAGAACATGGGTTGTCCGGTGCACACCGGACCGTCCGGTGCGCCATGTCCGGTGCGCCATCTTCGGAAGCTCCAACGGCTACTTTTAACGGCTAGTACACGTGGCATGTCCGGTGCACCACTGGACAGTCCGGTGCACCTGTCCGGTGCACCACAAAAAGCTGCAGAACTGCTTTCCAATGGCTATATTTGAGTTGGGGCCTATATATACTTCATCCAACCGGCCATTTAGACGTGTGGGAGCCCAAGCAACATACCAAGGCATATAGTGCACATTTCCAAGAGCTCAAACACCCAAGTGCTTAATAGAATCACTCGGTGATTAGCATAGGTGCTTTGCGAAGTGCTTAGGTTAGTTAGACCGCTTTAGCGCTTGCTCTAGGTGAACCCTAGTTAGTTGAGTGAGTTTTGTAAAACCACATAACCCCTTGGCTCTTGCGTGAGTCATTGTAATTGTACCGAGTGGGGCGAGAGTCTTGCGAGACCGTGACAACCGCGTTTGTGTCACGACCGCCACTGTGTACCGAAGGGAACGAGGCCCGCAGCGTTTCGGCCGGAAGCTCGATAGTGGAGACGGCGGGGAGCGTCCGAGAGGAGCCGAAAGCGGAGCACCACTTGCACGTGGAGAAGGCCCACGGCTCTCTACGGAGTTACTCGACCGTGGTGCTTGGCCCTCGCGTGGGCTTCCCTTTGCGTAGGGGCACCAACGAGGATTAGTCGGGACCTTACGTGGTTCCGGATACCTCGGTAAAAATACCAGCGTCATCCACGAGAGTTTGCTTCTCTACTTTGCTCTTTAAGTTTCCGCATTTATATTAAGCATTTAAGTTTCAATCTTATATTCATACTTATTTAGTGTAGATTGAAACTTAGCCTTTGCGGTAGAGATAGCAACACTTAGACAAAATCTAGATTGCACTCTCTAGTTTGATTATTTGCATAGGTTTTGCTCTAGGGATTTAATTGTGGCCTAGTTTAGTAAAAGTTTTAGAAGTCCTAATTCACCCCCCTCTTAGGCGTCACTCGTTTCCTACAGCGTGCCATGCTGGTTGGCTGGCTTCCACCCAAGACGCCCTTGAGCGGGGGGCCCAGGCAGCACGAGCTGCTATGGGGCTAGCCTCCTAGGCCGATCCCTCTACCGGGATGGCCATCATGCCAGGGGAGGTTGCTGACGTAGCCGCGGCCTCGAGCCCGGCTGTCTTGTTGCCGGTGCCGGCATCGACCCTCGCCGGGGTCGTTGCTGTTTTACCCGCGGAGCCGCCCGTTGCTGCCGACGTCGGGATGGCAAAGGCGCCGCGGCCCGTGGCTATCCCCGACCTCCCCGTTCTCGGCCATGAGGAGGGGGTAGCCATTGCTGCCGAGGTCGGCGATTGGAGGCCCGCTTTCTTAGCCGAGGAGAGGCCCAACACTTTAATTGCGGCGGTACCCAAAGTGCTGGCCGCAGGGGGACCCGACGCTTCGGTCGAGGTGCGCGCGGAACCATGGCCCACCTTAGGGAGCAGCGGCCTTATCCATGCACGACTCAACCTTGATGAATGGTGTGGGCGACCGCTCCGGTTCTGGAGCCATGACATCTCGGACCTGAAGCCACTCCTTTCCCTCGACGATGTGCTGGAGGAGAGGTCTCGGGACAACTTCTGCGAGTATATCGAGGCGACGACGAGGTTGCTTAGGTCAGCCATCGAGACCCTTTCCAGGGACGTTCCTAGGGTCTTCCAGGTAAAGGTTTCGGTGGAGACCTTGTGTGGTCAGGGCATTCTTTGTCATGCCTTGTTTTCCCTTTTTAGGAACTTGCGGATGTGAGCGCCGCCAAGTCGCTGTTCCTCCACCGCGAGAGAGATGTCTGGGATTCACTATGGTCCTAGAGGACCGTGCTTGCCGAGGCCAATGAGCGGCTTGCCCAGCGGAGCACCGAGGTGGCGGATCGTCGGCTGCTCTGCGATGAGCTAAAGTCGGTGGCAGCGGCGGCGCGGGCAGAGGCTTCGTCGGCCTAGGAGCAGGTGGCTTCCCAGGCCGAGGAGATGCAACGGTGGCGGCTGGAGCTCGACCAGGTCCTCAACGAGCTGGACCAAACTCGGAGCCAAGCTGCCTCGGCTGTGAGCCGGGCCGAGGCCCTTAAGGGTCAGCTGGCTGAGGCTGCGGGGCGGCTAGCCGAGGCATCCACTCGGGCCGAAGGTATGTGTCGCCCACTTTGTAGCTTCGTTCTTCACCTCGTGTCTGAAGAGTATTGTTCGGCCGTGTGCAGGGTTGGAGACGGCTCTTAGCGAGTCCGTCAAGGATCGCGAGGCGCTCGCCTAGGCGGCTGAGCAAAAGGAGGCCGACCGTGCGGCCATGTCCGAGGCTATCTCGGCCTTTTGCCGGGCCTTCGACCTCGATGACGTCCCCTCGTGTAGCTCCCCCCAGAGTCACTTGCGGGCCTTGGGTGGCCATGTGCGCGGTAGACTCCGCGGGGCGCTACATCACAGCGTTAGGCGGGCCTTCGTCGTGCTCGCTTCTCACTATGACGTGGATCTGGAGCGGGGCAGCGAGGGGTACTGCCTACCCGACGAGGATGAGGCCGCCTTAGCCGAGGTCCAGAGGCTTGACGCGACCGTCGCCGGCCCGAGCGCGGTGCTGGCGTCCTCCTTTGAGGTGGAGATCCTCTCGCCTGAGTCATCGTGTGAGGCCAGGCCAGATTCCGCCGAGGGTGGGAACGTCGCCGAGGGCGCCACTCCTCCTCCTGCCGATGCCTGAATCCTGTAGGAATAGTTTGTCCGAAGCATGCGTATGTTTTTTGCAGCCGCCGAGGCCTAAACATATTCAGCGTTCGGATTATAAAGCTGCGTTTTCTTTTTTCTTGTTTCGAGCATTTAGGACTTGTTCGTCGGTAGCAGAACTGCTTTGTCCAAACTAGGGTCACTTTTCGCGGAATGTGATGAGTGAGGTATCCGTATCCCAGAGGCGTAAGAGTCCCTCGGTGTCACACCCGGCTTTAAGGGACAAAGCCAGATGCATCTCATACATGCGCCAAGAAGACAACATATATAATAACAGAGTGTATAGAGATAAATGTCACAAAACATCAGAGTATTTATTACATAGCGGAAGTCTTAATACAAAATAAAAGAATAAATATAAAATGAACTAAGGATCGTTGGTGCCAATGTCAACTGAGAAACGCCACCTAGATCAGATCAAACTCCTCGCCATGTGGCTCCTCCTGAACCACCTATTCTTCTCTTGTGGGGGGGTGTGAGACAGCAAGGATGAGCTCACACATGATCATTGCTCAACAAGTTGTGGGGAATAATGGGACATGAACTCACCAAAGGTGGGAGCTCATGAAGTGTAAGGCTTATCAAAGAGAATGGTTAAAGATGAGCATTGCTTTTATAAGTTGGTCAAAATTTTATTAGCAATTACTAAGTGTAAGTAAATACCAAACCTTAAATAAAAGTAATAGAACAAAATTAATAAATAATCCCATGCATATGCAAATGACAAATTGAATTTAAGTTCCATAAATTAATCATCGGAGAGTCCTGAGCCGCTCATGACCGTGAGCTCGGCTAGTATACCAGTTTAACACTCTGCAGAGGTTGTACCCTTTACCCACAAGTCATGTTTCCCATGTCGCCAGGGTTAGCTAGGCCCTTAGACACTACCAAGGTGAATGGCTAGGGATCCACTACGAGGCATTTACAAAGTTCCACTAGCTTCCGAAAACCCGCTACAGTTAATGGGAAGAGCACTTGCAAAAATCCCCCGTCTGACTGCCATCGCAGCAAATCAACCCGAGAACCTCCTTGCATGCAACTCCCCTACTGCCCTTGCCCCTTTCGGGTAAGGTAGTCTTCCACTAGCTTTCCTAATTAGTTAGCCAAGGGGTCCCATTCCTCCCTTGTGGTGGCACGTATTTCTCAAGTTAAGCTCCATGTTCCAATTAACAATAATACAATGATCTTGACATGAACATAAAATAGAATAACAAAATAACTGGAACATGGATATAATAAATGATTATCCCAAAACCAAGTAAAGCAATAGCAAAACTACCCAGGTGATTCAGGGGTAAACAAGGTAATGAGATAAACAATCTAGGGTGACCTATCAGGTCCCATCAAAATTAAACCTATGCATGGTAAATGATTATAAAGAACATTATTGGGTAACAAAAGTGAATCAAGGGCACAACTTGCCTGGCACTTGAGATTCCAGGTACCAACTTGCTTTTTAGATGACACATGTCCTCGCGCTAGTCATAGCAATACAAACAAACATAGTATAGATAAAATTAACATCACACCAAACATAAGAATATACTGCATAATAATGATCTACGCGCTGCTACGAGACTAACGCAACTTGAACGGATCAAATCGGAGTTAAAACGGAGGAGTTATAAATTTCCTAAGGTTTTATGTATTTGATACAAGATTAATTAGGATATAAATTTTGATGTGAGTTTTATGTCAAAATAGAGGTACTATGTGATAAAAAAAACATTATTACAGAATTATAGGAACTGGAATGGATCAATTTGGACTTACTATAAATTTTCTAGGAATTAATCAAGTTTCTGTAATAAATTTTATTCTAAAATTCATTTTCTAAATGATTTCTCGGTTTTATTAACTTTCTGGACAACGCACCAAAAACAGAGAAGTGCAGGGGCTTCCGCGTAAGAAATTCGAGACTCAATGCACAACAACTGTGGATCACGGGTTAGTTACTGAAAAAGTAAGGGTCTCTTTAGCTAATATACCACGCGAAGGGGTATCACGTATTCCCAGCCGTCAGATTAAATCCAATGGCTACCATCTAAGATGAGCGGATCAGCGAAGTCTACCCTAGGATCCTAGATCGACGCTCGACAGTGATCCGGACGCAATACCCCTTTCCTTCGATCTGGATTGCTCGCAAGGGATTAGACGGCCGAGAATCTTCCCCTATCCCGGCCGGCCAAACACGGCGGCGCCGTCGGCATTGCCATGGCGGCTTCCTGTCGGTGATGCCCAAGCCACCCGAGAACTCCCAATCGCTAGCACCCGAATCCTACGCTGAATATTAAGTACGATGAACAGCAAGGGCTTACCGAATTTTGTGCTACGCAGGGAATTCTCCATGGAGATGGACAGCTTACGGTGGCGCACGACCCCCGAGGAGGAATTGTCCTCGACCCATTGCCCACCGTGCCCAATTGGTGATAGGGGATTGTCGCACAGGGGTCGTGTGTACGTCTTCGGTGCGAATCTGGTTCCCGTCGGCGGCATGGCCGTGATACGCCCGCGACGGTGGCAACGATCAGAGCTGGCGACCCGATTTCCCCCACACTTCTCCCCGAAATTGGTTGGCGATGGTTAGCGAGGAAGGAGGTATCTCGGGGGTCGAGGAGCGCGCCGCGGGTGTAGTGCTCGACGGCCATCGGATCTGAGCAGAGAGGGGGCGCGCGCACTAGAGATGGCGTCCAGCGCGGCGAGCTGCAGGAGAAGGGTTGCGTAGCGTCGGCGGCAATGGAGGAGGAGCTCGGCGAGAACCCAATCCCATCCCTATATCTTGAGTCTGCGCGGGTCCTACATACTCGGCTGGTGGGTGCGGTGATTCAACAGGCGAGCGCGGAGGATTCGGCATGCATTCGCAACGACCGGAGCTAGAAGAATCAGTCCGCCCGATGGGTCCCACGCAGCAGCGATTCATCCGCACGCTCAGAGGTGGGATGCGGACGCGGCATGGGAGACTGACGACAGAGGCCCACACGGTAGAGGCACTGGGGAATAAAAAGAAAGGGAGAGGAGTAGTGGGCTACGCGGTGCGTGTGCAGTGCGGTAGAATGGGCCGCCAGAGAGTGGCATTCGGCCCAATGAGCTTTTCCCTTTTTTTTCTTTTCTTTTATTTTCTTGTTTCATTTCCTTTCATTTCAATTTTAGGTTTCAAATTTAAATTCATATTTTTGGAGTTCTTATTTAGGTTAAATGTCTATAACAATATGAGCCAAATTTATTTCATTTTATATATTTATTTTATCTAATTTATATAGTGTTTTTCTTCTCTTTTCTCAAATTCTACAATTCCT
The DNA here is from genome assembly GCA_029449295.1 of Zea luxurians. Lineage (NCBI taxonomy): Eukaryota > Viridiplantae > Streptophyta > Magnoliopsida > Poales > Poaceae > Zea > Zea luxurians. The sequence goes on from JAOPSE010000102.1 coordinate 5,933,455, forward strand.
TTTAGATTTTAAATTCCACTTTGGACTTTAATATATTTCTTGTCACATTTTTATTTCATTTTGTCACAATATGCACACAAAAGAAAATCCCAGCATGATGCATGATTTATTTGAGTGTTCTTTTGTTAATTATTTATTTGTGGAAGTGAGGTGTTCACATGAAATGATAGATATAGATGACACACATGTATATAAAGGAATATAATTTCTCCTTTTAGACTTTTCTTATAAAGTGGGTATTACAAATCCTACCCCCCTTAAAAAGAATCTCGTCCTCGAGATTTAGGAAGGACTAGAGAAAAGTTGGGGAAAATCTATGCGAAGCTCTTCTTCTCTTTCCCATGTAGCTTCGTCTTCTCCGTGGTGACTCCATTAAACTTTGCACATCTTTATCACCATATTTCTTGTAACTCGAGTCGATGTATCAAGAATCTTGGTAGGATATTCCGTGTAAGTCAAATCACCCTGAACACAGAGCTCTTCCATTGGTAACTATTCCTCAGGGACACAGAGACACTTCTTAAGTTGAGACACATGGAATACATTATATACATCTGATAGATTATCAGGTAACTCGAGTTGATAGGCCATCTCTCCAACTTGCCTAAAAACTCAGAATGGTCCAATATAGCGAGGGGACAATCTGCCCTTAACTTTAAATCTTCTCAATCCACGAAGCGGTGACACCTTGACGTATGCATGATTTCTTTCCTCAAATTCCAGTGGTCTTCTTCTATTATCAGCGTAGCTCTTTTGCCTGGTTCGAGCTACCCTCAAATTCTCCTTGATTATATAGACTTGTTCTTCTGCCTCTTCAATCAGTTCAGGTCCAAAGAACTGTCTTTCCCTAGTCTGATCCAATATAGAGGAGTCCTGCATTTCCTGCCATATAGAGTCTCGAACAGTGACAACTTCAGACTGGCCTGGTAACTATTATTATATGAGAACTCAGCATAAGGTAGACTCTTGTCCCAACTACTACTATGCTGAAGGGCACAAGCTCTCAACATGTCTTCCAATACTTGATTAGTCCTTTCAGTCTGCCCATCAGTCTGAGGGTGATAGGTTGTACTAAAATTCAACTTCGTATCCATATTCTCATGAAAACTTTTCCAAAATCTGGAGGTAAACTGTGATCCTCTATCCGAAATGATCTTCTTTGATACTCCATGTAAACACACAATCTGAGCCATATATAACTCTGCCTATGGAGATCACTTATAAGTAGCCTTGACCGAAATGAAATGAGCCACTTTGGTCAGTCTATCCACAATAACTCATACAGAACCATATCCTTTCGAGGTGTGAGACAATCTGGTAATGAAGCCCTTACCAATCTCTTCCCACTTCCATTCGGGTATCTTTAATGGGTATAATAGTCCAGCTTGTCTTTGGTGTTTGGCTTTAACTTTTTGACACACCTCACTCATAGCCACATATGCAGCCACATCTCTCTTCAATCCATACCACCAGTATTTCTGCTTCAGATCCTGATACATCTTGGTACTACCAGGATGAATAGAATAATCCGAGTCATGGGCCTCCTTCAATATAGTCTCACGAAGGCTTTCAATATCAGGAACACATATCCTGTCCTTGAACCACACAGTGCCTTACTCATCTTCCGTAATTTCCAGACCTCGACCTTCAGTAATCAGATCCTTGATCTATTGTATTTTAGCATCACCAATTTGTCCTTTGCGGATTTCTTGCTCCAATGTAGGTTCCACATCAATAGTAACTCCTTCAGTGTGAGCAACTATCCCCAGGTTAAGTCTCCTGAAATCCTCAACAATCTCATCGGGTAGCTAGGCAACAACAGCTGAACGAACATGCTCCTTTCGACTCAAGGCATCTGCAACCAAATTTGCCTTGCCCGGGTGATAGTGAATCTCCAAATCATATTCCTTAATAAGCTCCAACCAACAGCGTTGCCTAAGGTTGAGATCCTTCTGAGTGAATATATACTTCAAACTCTTATGATCCGTGTACACTTGGCACTTGGTTCCCATAATATAATGTCTCCATATCTTATGCGCATGCACAACGACTGCCAATTCCAAGTCATGAGTGGGGTAGTTCAACTCGTGTTTCCGCAACTAACGAGACACATAGGCGATCACATGTCCTTCTTGCATGAGCACACATCTTAAGCCTTGGTCACATGCATCACAATAAATGTCAAATCCCTTATTTAGATCTGGCATAACCAACACTGGTGGCGACATCCATCTCTTCGTTAATTGGTCAAAGCTATCTTGGCACTTCTCATCCCACTTGAACTCTCTTCCCTTCTCCAGAAGTGAGGTCATAGGCTTAGCAATCTTAGAAAATCCTTCAATAAATCTCCGATAATATCCCGCAAGCCCCAAGAATCTTCGGACTTCAGTAACTGTAGTGGGTATGCTTCACACCACTATCTCCTTGACTTTAGCAGGATCCACTAATATCCCTCCATTAGAAATAATATGTCCAAGGAATGGCACCTAGTCAATCCAAAACTCACATTTATGGTACTTGGCGTAGAGTTGATTATCTCATCGCTTATATAGCACCAATCTCAGATATTTCTCATGATCACTATCACTCTTGGAATAAATAAGAATATCATCGATGAAAACTATGACAAATCTGTCCAAATCATGAACTCCTTATTCTTCAGACCCATAAAATAGGCTGGTGCATTAGTTAGTCCAAATGGCACAACAGTGAACTCAAATAAACCATATCGGATCGAGAAATCCGTCTTGGGCGTATCCGATGGCCTAATATTCATTTGGTGATAACCTGATCAGAGATCAATCTTCGAGAATACCCTTGCACCTCTCATCTGATTAAATAAATCTTCAATGTGGGGTAACAGATACTTGTTCTTCACAGTAACATCATTAAGGGATCTATAATCCACGCACATCCTTTGTGATCCATCTTTCTTCTGTACAAACAGAACTGGCGCTCCACAAGGTGAAGAATCCGAACGAATATACCTAGCCTCTTGTAACTCCGTTAATTGTTTCTTAAGTTCCTTTAACTCTTCTACAAACATCTTGTATGGCCGTTTAGATATAGGAGCAGTTCCAGGTAGAAGATCAATTACAAACTCAACTTTCCTATCTGGTGGCATCCCTAGTAACTCCACTAGAAATACATCTGGAAAAATCTCTAACCACACGGATGCTGTCACCCACAAACTTCTCATCTACTAAGAATGCCACTAGTCTGATGGTGGCAGTTACTGCAACTTCAACTTCAAATCTTCGTCCTTTGGAATTGGTGAGTTCTACGGTTCCCTTAGCACGGTGTATATACTGCCTTTGCCTTTCTTAACCATGACATACCAAGGATCACGTCTATAGTGCTCTCTTCTAACACTATAGGGGTAGCCCATCTGGGTTAGAAATACAGGGTAAGAAAGGAAGGATTGTAGACAAGGCGAGTAATTACGAGGAATGTTACGGCGGGGGATTTATTAGCTAAGTAGATTAGTGTGTCACCTACTAAAGTTAATTCATTACCTTATGGTGGTACATGCTAAGATGCCCGTCTATAATGTTTCAATCAATCAAAGAAGCAAATCAAGCATTCATCATCAGAACAATCAATCAACGTTTTTAATAAAGAAAATAATTTAATTTTTTTTGTCTTAGGTCTCCTATCTCTTAAAAAGTTCATAAATGTAGGATTCCAAGGTGTGAAATCCATCTTGTCTTAGAGTAGAAAAGATAAGAGTAATCAGAGTATGACAGCAAAAGGTGAGACAAGATCAAGGTAAGATAAGTATAGAATGAATTAGAGTAAGGTAGGTAGGTAAGAGTCTGTCCATTTCTATCTAGGTCTCCTCCTATAGTCAACATTTCCTCTGATACCACTTCTGTCACACCCGGCTTTAAGGGACAAAGCCAGATGCATCTCATACATGCGCCAAGAAGACAACATATATAATAACAGAGTGTATAGAGATAAATGTCATAAAACATCAGAGTATTTATTACATAGCGGAAGTCTTAATACAAAATAAAAGAATAAATATAAAATGAACTAAGGATCGTTGGCGCCAATGTCAACTGAGAAACGCCACCTAGATCAGATCAAACTCCTCGCCATGTGGCTCCTCCTGAACCACCTGTTCTTCTCCTGTGGGGGGGGGGGGTGAGACAGCAAGGGTGAGCTCACACATGATCATTGCTCAACAAGTTGTGGGGAATAATGGGACATGAACTCACCAAAGGTGGGAGCTCATGAAGTGTAAGGCTTATCAAAGAGAATGGTTAAAGCTGAGCATTGCTTTTATAAGTTGGTCAAAATTTTATTAGCAATTACTAAGTGTAAGTAAATACCAAACCTTAAATAAAAGTAATAGAACAAAATTAATAAATAATCCCATGCATATGCAAATGACAAATTGAATTTAAGTTCCATAAATTAATCATCGGAGAGTCCTGAGCCGCTCATGACCGTGAGCTCAGCTAGTATACCAGTTTTACACTCTGCAGAGGTTGTACCCTTTACCCACAAGTCGTGTTTCCCATGTCGCCAGGGTTAGCTAGGCCCTTAGACACTACCAAGGTGAATGGCTAGGGATCCACTACGAGGCCTTTACAAAGTTCCACTAGCTTCCGAAAACCCGCTACAGTTTATGGGAAGAGCACTTGCAAAAATCCCCCGTCTGACCGCCATCGCAGCAAATCAACCCGAGAACCTCCTTGCATGCAACTCCCCTACTGCCCTTGCCCCTTTCGGGTAAGGTAGTCTTCCACTAGCTTTCCTAATTAGTTAGCCAAGGGGTCCCATTCCTCCCTTGTGGTGGCACGTGTTTCTCAAGTTAAGCTCCATGTTCCAATTAACAATAATACAATGATCTTGACATGAACATAAAATAGAATAACAAAATAACTAGAACATGGATATAATAAATGATTATCCCAAAACCAAGTAAAGCAATAGCAAAACTACCCAGGTGATTCAGGGGTAAACAAGGTAATGGGATAAACAATCTAAGGTGACCTATCAGGTCCCATCAAAATTAAACCTATGCATGGTAAATGATTATAAAGAACATTATTGGGTAACAAAAGTGAATCAAGGGCACAACTTGCCTGGCACTTGAGATTCCAGGTACCAACTTGCTTTTTAGATGACACATGTCCTCGCGCTAGTCATAGCAATACAAACAAACATAGTATAGATAAAATTAACATCACACCAAACATAAGAATATACTGCATAATAATGATCTACGCGCTGCTACGAGACTAACGCAACTTGAACGGATCAAATCGGAGTTAAAACGGAGGAGTTATAAATTTCCTAAGGTTTTATGTATTTGATACAAGATTAATTAGGATATAAATTTTGATGTGAGTTTTATGTCAAAATAGAGGTACTATGTGATAAAAAAAACATTATTACAGAATTATAGGAACTGGAATGGATCAATTTGGACTTACTATAAATTTTCTAGGAATTAATCAAGTTTCTGTAATAAATTTTATTCTAAAATTCATTTTCTAAATGATTTCTCGGTTTTATTAACTTTCTGGACAACGCACCAAAAACAGAGAAGTGCAGGGGCTTCCGCGTAAGAAATTCGAGACTCAATGCACAACAACTGTGGATCACGGGTTAGTTACTGAAAAAGTAAGGGTCTCTTTAGCTAATATACCACGCGAAGGGGTATCACGTATTCCCAGCCGTCAGATTAAATCCAATGGCTACCATCTAAGATGAGCGGATCAGCGAAGTCTACCCTAGGATCCTAGATCGACGCTCGACAGTGATCCGGACGCAATACCCCTTTCCTTCGATCTGGATTGCTCGCAAGGGATTAGACGGCCGAGAATCTTCCCCTATCCCGGCCGGCCAAACACGGCGGCGCCGTCGGCATTGCCATGGCGGCTTCCTGTCGGTGATGCCCAAGCCACCCGAGAACTCCCAATCGCTAGCACCCGAATCCTACGCTGAATATTAAGTACGATGAACAGCAAGGGCTTACCGAATTTTGTGCTACGCAGGGAATTCTCCATGGAGATGGACAGCTTACGGTGGCGCACGACCCCCGAGGAGGAATTGTCCTCGACCCATTTCCCACCGTGCCCAATTGGTGATAGGGGATTGTCGCACAGGGGTCGTGTGTACGTCTCCGGTGCGAATCTGGTTCCCGTCGGCGGCATGGCCGTGATACGCCCGCGACGGTGGCAACGATCAGAGCTGGCAACCCGATTTCCCCCACACTTCTCCCCGAAATTGGTTGGCGATGGTTAGCGAGGAAGGAGGTATCTCGGGGGTCGAGGAGCGCGCCGCGGGTGTAGTGCTCGACGGCCATCGGATCTGAGCAGAGAGGGGGCGCGCGCACTAGAGATGGCGTCCAGCGCGGCGAGCTGCAGGAGAAGGGTTGCGTAGCGTCGGCGGCAATGGAGGAGGAGCTCGGCGAGAACCCAATCCCATCCCTATATCTTGAGTCTGCGCGGGTCCTACATACTCGGCTGGTGGGTGCGGTGATTCAACAGGCGAGCGCGGAGGATTCGGCATGCATTCGCAACGACCGGAGCTAGAAGAATCAGTCCGCCCGATGGGTCCCACGCAGTAGCGATTCATCCGCACGCTCAGAGGTGGGATGCGGATGCGGCATGGGAGACTGACGACAGAGGCCCACACGGTAGAGGCACTGGGGAATAAAAAGAAAGGGAGAGGAGTAGTGGGCTACGCGGTGCGTGTGCAGTGCGGTATAATGGGCCGCCAGAGAGTGGCATTCGGCCCAATGAGCTTTTCCCTTTTTTTTCTTTTCTTTTCTTTTCTTGTTTCATTTCCTTTCATTTCAATTTTAGGTTTCAAATTTAAATTCATATTTTTGGAGTTCTTATTTAGGTTAAATGTCTATAACAATATGAGCCAAATTTATTTCATTTTATATATTTATTTTATCTAATTTATATAGTGTTTTTCTTCTCTTTTCTCAAATTCTACAATTCCTTTTAGATTTTAAATTCCACTTTGGACTTTAATATATTTCTTGTCACATTTTTATTTCATTTTGTCACAATATGCACACAAAAGAAAATCCCAGCATGATGCATGATTTATTTGAGTGTTCTTTTGTTAATTATTTATTTGTGGAAGTGAGGTGTTCACATGAAATGATAGATATAGATGACACACATGTATATAAAGGAATATAATTTCTCCTTTTAGACTTTTCTTATAAAGTGGGTATTACACTCGGCTCGGTCGGCCTCGCCACTTACGTACTCTCTCACCCATTCACAGGACACTGCTATCGATATAGTCGAAAGCACGAAAGTTGTTTTCTGTAGAAAACTTTTCTCGGTAGAAAACTTTTCCGAAGAAAAATTTCGACGTAGAGGGGGGGGGTCCCCGCTTCTAGCCGTCGAGGGTCGGGCTTGGCTGAGGCAAGGCTGACCCTTCCTTGACGGTTAGACTCGATTTAAGCGCGTAAAAACGAGGAACATGAACGACTTGAAACATTTTATGGATAGAAGCGACGTAGCTGTTCGATGTTCCAAGCGTTGCTGTAGACCTCGTCTTGTTTGTTGGCCAGCTTGTATGTTCCGGGCTTCAAGATCTTGGCGATGATGAATGGCCCTTCCCAAGGGGGAGTAAGCTTGTGGCGCCCACGGGCGTCTTGTCGCAGCCGAAGCACCAAGTCTCCCACTTGGAAGCCTCGGGGCCGAACCCTTCGAGCGTGGTAGCATCGTAGAGACTGCTGATACTGCGCCAAATGTAGTAAGGCAACGTCCCGAGCTTCTTCGAGCTAGTCCAGCGAGTCCTCTCGGCTGGTCTGGTTGCTTCGGTCGTCGTACGCCTTTGTCCTCGGGGAACCGTATTCTAGGTCCGTGGGGAGGACGACCTTGGCCCCATAGACTAGAAAGAACGGCGTGAAACCCGTGGCTCGGCTCGGCGTCGTCCTCAAACTCCAGACCACCGAGGGCAGCTCTTTCATCCACCGCTTGCCGAACTTGTTGAGGTCGTTGTAGATCCTGGGTTTAAGTCCCTGCAAAATCATACCGTTGGCATGCTCCACCTGCCCATTCGTCATGGGGTGAGCTACGGCGGCCCAGTCCACACGGATGTGGTGGTCCTCGCAGAAGTCCAGGAACTTTTTTCCGGTGAACTGCGTGCCATTGTCGGTGATGATGGAGTTCGGGACTCCAAAGCGATGGATGATATTGGTGAAGAACGCCACCGCCTGCTCAGACCTGATACTGGTTAAGGGTCGGACCTCTATCCACTTGGAGAACTTGTCAATGGCGACCAGCAGGTGCGTGAAGCCCCCGGGTGCCTTCTGCAAGGGACCGACGAGGTCTAGACCCCACACAGCAAACGGCCAGGTGATGGGTATCGTCTGTAGGGCCTGAGCGGGCAGGCGTGTCTATTTTGCGTAGAATTGACACCCCTGGCAGGAGCGTACAATCCTAGTGGCGTCGGCCACCGCGGTTGGCAAGTAGAAACCTTGTCGGAAGGCATTCCCCACGAGGGCTCGAGGTGCTGCATGGTGGCCACAAGCCCCCGAGTGTATTTCTTGTAACAGCTCTTGTCCTTGGGTGATGGGGATGCATCGCTGGAGGATGCCCGAGGGACTGCGGTGATAGAGCTTCTTTTCATCACCCAGCAAAACGAACGACTTGGCGCGCCGAGCTAGTCGCCGAGCTTCGGCCTTGTCGAGGGGCAGCTCTCCTCGGAGGAGATATTCCAGGTTTGGGGTCTGCCAGTTCGGGACCGGTGTGACCCCATTCTGCTTTCCCTCGACGTGCAGGGCCTCACCCTCGGCGGCCGAGGGCACCTCGGGCTCGGCCGAGGCTCCCTCGGGCGTGTCGTCGATCTTGATGGAGGGTTGATGTATATCCCTGGAGAAGACGTCTGGGGGAATCGGTGTCCACCCCGAGGCTATTTTAGCCAGCTCATCCGCAGTCTCGTTGGATCATCAGGCGACGTGGTTAAGTTCCAGCCCGTAGAACTTGTCTTCCAGGCGTCAAACTTCATCGCAGTAGGCCTTCATCTTCCGATCGTAGCAGTGGGAGTTCTTCATGACTTGGTCAATGACAAGCTGCGAGTCACCACGAGCGTTGAGGCGCCGAACCCCTAGCTCGATGGCGATGCGCAGCCCATTAACCAATGCTTCGTACTCGGCCATGTTGTTTGACGCTGGAAAATGAAGGCGGATCACGTAACGAAGATGCTTTCTGAGGGGTGAGATGAAGAGCAAGCCCGCGCCTGCTCCAGTTTTCATCAGCGACCCATCGATAAGATGTCACTTCGACCTTGCCGACTGAGGTGCGCGTGTTAGGATAAGATATCAGGCGACCCCAGCATTAAATGCGCATGCAACACGGTCGGCTGGTAAGGCGATTTGGCCAAAGTCGCTTGCACAACAAGGCTTGTCTTTGGCGGAGCCGAGGGTGCACTCACTGTCCGAAGAGACCCTCGGGCGAGGCGTGGACTCGTTCGGGACCACTGTTCCGCTCGAGGCTAGGCTCGGGCGAGGTGAGACCGTGTCCCTTGGTAGACGAAGCTTTGACTTTGACCCGAGCCGTAAGCCTTTATGGTTTGCTCTGGAGGTGTTTACCAGCCGTGATTGGGAGTGTTGGGGGTACCCCTAATTTTGGTACCGACACTACTAGATCTCGAGTTGCTCATTTTTTGTGAACATTACTCTTTTGTGTCCTCTATTGAGCCATACAGGGTGGAGGATGCACTAAGAGATTCAGATTGGGTGTTGGCAATGCAAGATTAACTCAACAACTTCACGAGGAATGAGGTATGGCATTTAGTTCCACGTCCTAACCAAAATGTTGTAGGTACCAAATGGGTATTCCGCAACAAGCAAGATGAGCATGGTGTGGTGATAAGGAACAAAGCCTGACTTGTAGCCAAAGGTTATTCACAAGTCGAAGGTTTGGATTTAGGTGAAACCTATGCACCCGTAGCTAGGCTTGAATCAATTCACATATTACTTGCCTATGCTACTTACCATGGCTTTAAGCTTTATCAAATGGACGTGAAAAGTGCCTTCCTCAATAGACCAATCAAGGAAGAGGTCTATGTTGAGCAACCTCCTGGCTTTGAAGATAGTGAGTATCCTAACCATGTTTATAAACTCTCAAAGGCGCTTTATGGGCTCAAGCAAGCCCCAAGAGCATGGTATGAATGCCTAAGAGATTTTTTAATCACTAATGGCTTCAAAGTCAGAAAAGCCGACCCTACACTCTTTACTAAAACTATTGCAAATGATTTGTTTGTATGCCAAATTTATGTTGATGATATTATATTTGGGTCTACTAATAAATCTACTTGTGAAGAGTTTAGTAGGATCATGGTACAAAAATTCGAGATGTCAATGATGGGGGAGTTAAAGTATTTTCTAGGATTTCAAGTTAAGCAACTCCAAGAAGGCACCTTCATCATCCAAACAAAGTATACTCAAGACATTCTTAACAAGTTTGGAATGAAGGATGCCAAGCCCATCAAGACACCCATGGGAACTAATGGGCATCTCGACCTCGACACGGGAGGTAAATCCGTAGATCAAAAGATATACTGGTCGATGATAGGCTTTACTCTATTTATGTGCATCTCGACCGGATATTATGCTTTCCGTATGCATGTGTGCAAGGTTCCAAGCCGATCCTAAGGAAGTTCACCTTAGGGCCGTGAAAAGAATCATGAGATACTTAGTTTATACACCTAAGTTTGGACTTTGGTACCCCAGGGGATCCACGTTTGATTTAATAGGTTATTCAGATGCCGATTGGGCAGGGTGTAAAATTGATAGGAAGAGCACATCAGGGACTTGTCAGTTTCTGGGAAAATCCCTGGTGTCTTGGGCTTCAAAGAAACAAAACTTAGTAGCTCTTTCTACCGCCGAAGCCGAGTATATTGCCGCAGGCCATTGTTGTGCGCAATCACTTTGGATGAGGCAAACCCTCAGGGACTATGGCTACAAATTGAGCAAAGTCCCTCTCCTATGTGACAATGAGAGTGCTATCCGCATCGCGGAGAATCCCATTGAACACAGCTGTACTAAGCACATAGACATTCGACATCACTTTTTGAGGGATCACCAACAAAGGGGGATATCGAGATAGCCTATATTAACACCAAAGATCAATTAGCCGATATCTTCACCAAGCCTTTAGATGAGAAAACCTTTACCAAACTTAGGAATGAGCTAAATATACTTGATTCTCGGAACTTTGATTGACACCTTGCACACATAGCTCATTTATATATCTTTGATCATATCTCTTTCATTTGCTACGACTAATGTGTTTCCAAGTATATTTTTATGATAAGTTGTAGATTGAAAGGAAAATGGAGTACTCGACGAAGACAAGGCTTCCACTCCACTCTACCGTATTATTTACCCTTCGTCGTTACTCCACCAAACTTCACATTGGTATAATCTTTCCACTCATATTTACTTATACCAATGGGGGAGAAAGTAAAGGGCTCACAAAGTCTCCGTTTTTGGCGATTAATGCAAAAGGGGGAGAGAGTATTAGCCCAAAGCAAAAGGACCGCACCACCATCAATTTCAAATTTTTCGAAATAAAGTTTTAAATTGGTATCTTTCAAAATTAGTATTCTTCTAGAAATTATATCTCAATTGGTATCTGTATTTCAAATTGATATATATTATCAAAGATTTTTCAATTGGTATCTAAAATTCAAAATCCTCTTGAAAACTAAGAGGAGAATTTCATTCAGGGGGGTTTTGTTTTAAGTCAAAGGAAATGCATTTGAAATAGGGGGAGAAAATTTCAAATCTTGAAAATGCTTCTCAAAATCTTATTCATATACCTTTGACTATTTGCAAAAAGTCTTTGAAAAGATTTTCCAAAAGAATTTGCAAAAACAAAACAAGTGGTGCAAATATGGTCCAAAATGTTAAATAAAAGAAAGCAATCCATGCATATCTAGTAAAGTTATTCAATTGGTTTAACTCTAAGTAACCTATGCACTTACTTATGCAAACTAGTTCAATTCTGCACTTTTACAATTGCTTTGGTTTGTGTTGGCATCAATCACCAAAAAGGAGGAGATTGAAAGGGAAATAGGGTCAAACCTTTTCCTATAAATGATTTTGGTGGTTAAATGCCCAACACAAATGATTGGACTAAGTAGTTTGCTCTAGATTATATATTCTACAGGTGCTAAAGGTTCAACACAAACCAATAAAAATATCAAGTTAGGGTTCAAAAGAAAAGAGCAAAAAAAAACTGAAGAGAACCCTGGTCTGGCGCACCGGACTGTCCGGTGCACCAGGGACCGTACAATCTGAACTCTTCACCTTCGGGTTTCTTAGGCGCCGCTCCGCTATAATTCACCGGACTGTCCGGTGTGCCACCGGACTGTCCGGTGCACGAAGCGGAGCAATGGCTAACAGCGCAACGGTCATCTGCAAAAGCGTGAATAGTGCGTGAACAGTGCGCGCAGAAGTCAGAGCAGGCGTCAGAGGCGCACCGGATAGTGAACAGTACCTATCTGGTGCTGCACCGGACTGTCCGTTGTGACATGAGGTCAATGCTCCAATAGTCGAAACCGTCAGAACCCTAACGGTTGGGTGATGTGGCTGGCGCACCGGACAGTGTCCAGTGCCGCACCGGACTGTCCGGTGCGCCCATCGACAGACAGCCTCCCCAACGGTTCAATTGGTGGTTGGGGCTATAAATACCCCTCAACCACCACCACTCCAAGCATCCAAGTTTTTCAGACATCTCATTCAATACAAGAGCTAGTGCAATAAATACAAGACACAATTCAATAGAATCAAAGCCTCTCCAAGTTCCAAATCCACTTCAAACAAATAGTGACTAGAGAGAGTGTTTTGCTCGTGTTCTTTGAGCTCTTGTTCTTGGATCACTTTCTTCTTCCTCATTCTTGTTCTCTAAGGGACTTGTAATCAAAGCAAGATACAGTAATCTTGTAGTGGTCCTTGCGGGGTCTAAGTGACCCGTTTGATTAAGGAGAAAGCTCACTCTGTCTAGGTGACCGTTTGAGAGAGGGAAAGGGTTGAAAGAGACCTGGTCTTTGTGACCACCTCAATGGGGACTAGGTTCTTTGGAACCGAACCTCGGTAAAACAAATCACCGTGTCATCCGCATTATTTCTTGGTTGATTTGTTTTTGCCCTCTCTCCCAGACTTGATATTTATTCTAACGCTAACCCCGGCTTGTAGTTTGTCTTTTAAGTTGTAAATTTCATTTTCCGCCTATCCACCCCCCTCTAGGCGACTTTCACCCACTGCATCTTTAGAAATCATTTTGGTCACTCGAACCCTAGGGTCAGACCTTCTATGCCACCTTAAATGCTCCCAAGTCATAATTCTTTTAAGTGGGGTAGTATTCTTGGCGGATCTAGCCGCACTACCATCCCACAGAATTGATGTAATCCTAGGAATGGATTGGTTGACCCATCATAAGCTGTGTAGATAAGACTATTCTTCTCACTGACCACCACAGAAAATTAGTTTCGTGTAAAGCTCGGCCGCCAACCCAAGATCCAATGGTGTTCAGCCTAACAACAGAAAGTATATCTGTGGTAGAAGAATTCATGGATGTGTTTCCGGAAGAGTTGTCAGGAATGCCTCTGGAAAGAGAAGTGGAATTATACATTGATCTCCTCCCAGGCACCGCACCCATCGCAAAAAGACTGTATCGCATGGCCCCCATAGAATTGGCAGAACTGAAGCTTCAGATCGCAGAACTTCAACTAAAAGGGTATATTCGTCCTAGCTCATCCCCTTGGGGAGCACCCGTTTTGTTTGTCACCAAGAAGGATGGGAGCATGAGAATGTGCATTGATTATAGATCCTTAAATCAAGTTACAATAAAAAAGGTATCCACTACCTCGTATTGATGACCTTTTTGACCAATTTCAAGGGGCCAAGTATTTCTTCAAGATTGATCTAAGATCAGGATACCGTCAGTTGAGAATCAAAGAAGCAGACATTCAGAAGACAACTTTTGTTACCCGGTATGGTCAATACGAGTTTACTGTAATGCCCTTTGGACTAACCAATGCGCCCCCTTCTTCATGAATCTTATGAACAAGGTGTTTATGGAAGAGTTAGATTAGTTTGTCGTAGTCTTTATCGACAACATCCTCATCTACTCCAAGAGTCGTGAGGATCATGAACATCACCTCCGGATTGTCCTCGAAAGACTTAGAACGCATCAGCTCTATGCCAAGCTCAGCAAATGCGAATTTTGGTTAGAAAAGATAGCCTTCCTCAGGCATATCTTGACTGCAGAAGGGATAGAAGTGGATCCGTCCAAGGTAGAAGCAGTATCCAAATGGAAGCAGCCATCCAATGTTAGTGAAGTTTGAAGCTTTTTGGGAATGGCGGGATATTACCGCCGTTTCATCAAAGGATTCTCCAGCATTGCAAAACCCATGGCCGAACTCCTCAAAAAAGACAACAAATTCGTGTGGACCCCAAAAGTGTGAAGAAAGTTTTCAAGTCATAAAGAAGAAACTCACAACCGCACGAGTGCTGACATTGCCAGATATTCACCAAAGCTTTGTCATCTTCTATGATGCTTCAAGACAAGGTTTGCGATGCGTGCTAATGTAGAATGAGAAAGTCATCGCCTATGCATCTCGCCTACTCAAGCCTCATGAATAGAATTATCCAACCCATGATTTGGAATTAACAGCCATAATGCATGCTCTCAAGATATGGAGACACTACTTGATTGGGAACAAATGTCACATATCCACATATCACAAGAGTCTGAAGTACATCTTTACCCAACCAGATCTCAACCTTCGTCAGCGAAGATGGCTAGAACTAATTAAGGATTATGACATCGAAATCCACTACCACCCAGGAAAGCAAACGTAGTGGCTGACGCCCTCAGCCGGAAACCTTTCGGGAATAAAGCAACAAACTTCCTGGAAGACTAGGAGAGAAAATCAGCTCACCTAAATGCTTGTTTGGGAGAAAATGGCAGTATAGAAGTTAAATCGATGCTGGAAGACCTCATTCGCAAAGCTCAGCGTTTGGACGCCGAGATGATAGGACTTGCAGAAAAGGATAGCAAGGAACAACTCCCAGATCTCAGGACAAATGAAAAGGGAACCCTTTGGTTCAGAAACCGTCTGTGTGTACCAAAGGGAGAGGCATGAGAAATCCTGCTAGATGAAGCCCACAACTTAGCCTATTCTATCCACCCAGGATCTACCAAGTTGTACCTAGACCTCAAGACCAGATACTTGTGGAGAGGGATGAAAAAAGAGATAGCTCAGCATGTAGCCCGGTGTGATACTTGTCAGCGAACTAAGGCAGAACATCAGAGGCCCACAGGCCTACTGCAACCCCTCCTAGTGCCGAAATAGAAGTGGGAGGAAATAGGCATGGACTTCATAATCGAACTGCCCCGGACCCAAAAAGGGAATGATTCTATCTAGGTCATAATTGACCGTTTTACCAAGGTAGCTCACTTCATCCCAGTAAAGACTACTTTCGGAGGAGCCACCCTCGTCCGGATATACCTCAAGGAAATAGTCAGACTTCATGGCATTTCGCGAAGAATAGTATCAGACAGGGGAACACAATTCACCTCAAAGTTTTGGTTGCGTCTTTAGCAAGCTATGGGCACCAAGCTAGATTTCAGACCGCCTACCACCCCTAGTCAGATGGGCAGACGGAAAGAGTCAATAAAGTCCTCGAAGATTTGTTGAGAACCTGTGTGTTGACCTTCGATAGAGATTGGGAGTCCAGTTTGCCGTATGCAGAATTTTCGTATAACGACATTTACTAGGCCAACATCAAGATGTCACCTTTTGAAGCCTTGTATGGAAGGAGATGCCAAACCCCTCTGATGTGGTCAAACATAGGGGAAAAGACCCTAGAAGGACCTACCTTCATCAAAGAGGCAGAAGAGAAAGTTGCCCTGATCCGCAAGAGACTACTCGAAGCCCAGAGTCGGCAAAAGAGTTATGCAGACAACAGGAGGAGAGAACTCAGTTTCGAGGAAGGTGATTTTGTCTACATCAAAGTCTCCCCAATGCATGGAGTCAAAAGATTTCAAGCAAAAGGGAAGCTAGCTCCGTGATTCATCGGCCCCTACCCTATCATTGGCAGAATAGGGCATGCAGCTTACCGTCTTCAGTTGCCAGAATCCATGTCAGATATCCACAATGTTTTTCATGTATCCCAGCTCCGTAAATGCTTAAAAGTACCAGAGAGTCACATCGCAGAGGAGTCAGTTTAGATTTAGAAAGACCTGTAGCAACGAGAAAAGCCAGTGAAGGTTCTCGATTCAGCCATTCAAAAGACCCAAAACTCAGAAGTAAGGCTCTTTAAAGTCCAGTGGAGCAGAGAAGGAGAAGAGGAGGCTACCTGGGAGAGTGAGGACTCATTGAGGAAGGAGTACCCTTACCTTTTCTCGAGCCCAGCCTGAATCTCGAGAGTGAGATTCTTTTAAGTGGGTGAAAGGATCATGATGCCCAAGAGAGCGGGGGTGAATTAGGCTTTTCTAAAAAATCAACAATAATTAAAACCTAAACAAAAGCCCAACTGTCGGCGTTTCGACCCTGGGGGGGGGGGGGGGTCCCTGGACCGATGAGTGAATTGTCGCTGCGTGTCCCTGCCCAGATGGGTTGGCGCGGGATGGAACACAAGATGTGGGACAAGCCTTGTATTATCCTGCACCAGGGGTGCCGCTCGCAGTAGGGGTTACAAGCGCGTCGCGTGAGGGAGAGAGAGAGGGGGACACAGAGCTCGTCCGCCGCTTCCCTCGCGCGAACCCCCCTCAGGGTGGCCCTGGACTTCCCTTTTATAGAGGCAAGGAGAGAGTCCAGGTGTACAACGGGGGGCGTAGCTATGTGCTAACATGACCAGCAGTGGAGTGCCTAAGCCCTGTGTACACGCCAACGTGGCCGTTGGGGGAGAGCTTGGGCCTTGTATATGTGATGGCGTGGCCGCCGGAGGAGCGCTTGAGTCCTGTAGGAGCACAGCTGGCAGCGCAGCGAGGACCCTGCTGACGTCTCTTTGCTGTCGTAAGGGGCTGAGAGCCACCGGCGTCATGGCGCACGTGGGGCACCATCATTACCAGTCGCCGGGGTAAGCCAGATGGGACGCCGGTCTTGTTCTTCGTAGCCTGAGCAGGCTAGGAATAGGGAAATGATGTTTCCCCTGTTAGCGTGGTCGGTTCGAGCCCAGGGTCAGTCGAGGCGGAGACTTATCTTGAGGCCGAGGCCGGGGTCGGGCGAGGACGCGATTCCTCCCGAGACCGGGGGTCGGGCGAGGCGAAGATCCCCTCCCGAGGCCGGAGCGTGAGGTCGGGCGAGGCGGAGCTTCCTGTTGCGCCTGAGGCTTGAACTCGGTGGTTGATCGTGACTTGTTGTCAGTCGTTGCCGGGGTGGCTGACACGGCAGTCAGTGCGGAGTGAGCGGCGCTGTTTTCCTGTCATATCGGACAGTAAAGAAGTGTAACACCCCTGGTGTTACTATAACTAAAACTTGAGCATGGCATCATAAGCATTGGCATTGCATATGTTTGACACACCTAGAGTGTATTCACTAGGCAAAAATTTCAAACAAGTTGTATTGTTTTAATGTTTTTGCAAATAGAACCCTGGTTAAAGGACTTAACCCTAAATAGTGGTTAAAGGGGTAAAACTTAACCCAAGTTAAGAAAACCTAAAGACTTTAGGGTAAAAGTCATGAAATGACTCTAAGAATAAACTTGAATTCCTTTTATACCCCTGGGATACCAGAAACCCTAATTGGAACCCTGGAAAACCCTGAAACCAAACCCTAGGGGCTTATGTGCAAAATTAGTCCATTTTTGGGCTAAAGTGCAAAAACCAAGCCAAATAAGTATTTTAAGTCATTTGGTTCACAAATATGTGAATTTGCAAGCAAAACCCTAAGTTTTGGACTTAAATGCAAAATGGACCTCATTTGAGTTCTATTTTAAGTCTGAAAATCAGAGAATTGGCTCAACTTTGGAGCTTTGCATCTTTCAAATTATAGGGTTTTTGCCCTAGGTCACCACATCAAAATTGTAGCCCAATTATAGGAGAACAACTTTGTTTAAGGATTCAAGCCATGGTCTTATGAGAAATTTGGAGAAAAACCCAGCCAAAGTTGGACTGTCAGGTCACTGAGTCTGAATTTTTAGAGAAACAGTGTAACCACAGAGACTTTGAGCAAAGATTCCTCTATGATCCAGCATGAATCTGCCCATGGCATCTATGACAAACTTGTAGCTGGTTAGTAGATCTATAACTTTGCTGCAGAGTTTGGTTTGTGTTGCCACAAAAATTTGGAAGAAAATCGACCTTCAACTCTGGCTGTCAGGTTCTCTGAATAAGTGCTCCTGATGGTACAGTGCCCACCGGATCAGACCGCCAGCGCGGCTGTCCTCACCGCCGACGGCTCCCTCCGCCGTGATTCGTGCTGCGGTTGCCGTGATCTGAGCTCGGCTTGGCTGGATAACACTTTGGATCACGTAAATGTCCTCGCCGTGGATAACTCCGGCCATAAACAAGTTCGGCCACCGTACATGCGTCACCGCGGCGGAGATCGATAAGAACGCCGGTGACCGCCGCCTCCTAGCCTTGCGCCGCGTGGCTTTAACTTTCCACCGCGTCGCCATGACTCCCTATACCCGTCCCATCGTCGACGGGGAGCTTGCCACGGCGATAGCCACGAATTCACCGCGCCGCCTTCTTCCTCCTCTCCGGCCGCCAGCTCGGCTCGGCTAAATTGATCGCCACCGCCCGCTAGCTCTATAAATTGACCTCGCACGTAGCTGCGCCATGTAGTTGTGAAGCTGTAGCACCCGCTCCCACCCTCGATCGTCCACCAGCACGCCCGAATTGCGCATTCTCCCCAAATCAGTTCTAAAACACCGTGAGCTCAACCCCGCTGTGGTCAGCCCAACTCCGGTTAGCTCCTCCCCTCTGTTCTCTTGTTTAAGCGTTCTTATGTGTTTACGATGCTTGCCGAGCCATTGAATTGAACTAAGAGCCCTCTGGTCGCCGGGAGCACGACCATATAGTCGCTATGCTTACGGCCACCGTGGCCAGAGCTCCATAGTTGATCAATAGCACAATTAAGTTAGGGGAAATGATCATGGTGACTCCGATTTCATGTCCGCCGCTCGGAGAACCCAGCCATAGCCCCAATCGGCCGGTCCAGGACCTCGCCGGAATCTCTCCGCGCGCGTCGCCGTCGTGGACCGCCCACTGCGAAGAAATAGAACCTCAAGGGCCTCTGTGCAAAGCGTCAGTGACACAGGAAAACAGTAGAAAGACCGGATCCCAGTTAATGAGAACCCCGAGAGTATTTTTGCAAAGCCGCCAGCGCGGGTGCGCGCGCGGGCGCCTTTCTGCCCTAGCTGGGCCGCCTGGGCTGGATTCGGCCCAGTGCTATTCAATTGTTTTTCTTTTTTCTTTTATCTCCAGAGCCAAAACAATTATAGAAAAATGTAGAAAAATGCTAAAATTATGAAACTAATTTTCCTAGGCTTGTTATTTTCCCTAGAAATTAATAAAAATAGTTTTGTGATTTTTAGTGGAAATAAGAAATTTTAGGGTATTTAAAGTAGTTAAAAGTATTAGTTATGGAATTTTAGAAAATAATTGGTAAGTCCAAAAATGCCCAAACTTTTTATGGGAACTTAAAACAATATTTAGAAGCCTTGGGTAGAGTTTGAATTGTTTTGGACCTTGTTTGATCACCAAACCCCAAAACACCCCCCTGCCCTATGAACTCCTTTACCGACTCCGGAAACCCTAGGTTCTCGGAGTACTGTGAAGGAAAGTTGTACTCAAGACTTAGATAATAAGTTTATATTATCTTTGCATCCTCATGAGCACCCCATGGCATCCATTCTTATGCATATATATGGTTATGTTAGAACACGAAGAAGAAGAAGAAGTCACTGAAGTGGGAACTCCACCAACCTCAGATCCTCAAGCAGGCAACTGCTTTTATTTCGATATTTGTGGATCCGAGCAGGACTCACCTGATAACAAAGGCAAGCCCCGGTGCATTTGTCGCCTCCCTTGATGTTTTTAAAAATCTTTCTCACTTGCTTGCTGCATTAGGTGATAGGAGTTGATTGATTAAACAATTCCTGCATTACCTTCCTTGATCTTGATTACCCTCCTTGAAACCCTGTTTTTACAAAAAAGGTTTTACTATGCTTAGTATTGCTTTAGAAAAACAAAAGGATTTGTTTTATAAAAGATGTTTGGCAAAGTGGGAGGGATGTTTTCAAAATATAAAACTTGATGGTGGATCCATCATGGCCATGATGGATTCAACATCGGAAAAGATGTACCTCTGTCAGGTACCAAGTTTTTGGGTTAAAAAGATTAAGCTGAGACCGGGCGGGTGACTTGCACGAGAAGAGAGTCTCGGTGTAGTGTCTCCGTCTGAGTCGATTAAGGACCGTCTCGATGTAGGCTAGATGATCGAGGACCCTTTAACTGGTCACATGCCTCGTCATGGGTAAGCCTTGCCTCGGGCAGACTAAGGCCGGAATAAGATAACACGAAATGGGAGTGGAGCGGTGGCGAGAGTAGCGTGTACCCTCCGTGGCAAGAGGCTGGACGGTGGTGTATCTGTGCTCTCGGTTTGCGTGAACCTGATCCGGTCTTAAGAACCCCGGTGGCGGGTTGACATATGCAAGGGTTAAGTGCTACATATGTCGTGTGATTGGAGATCCTCAGCTAAGTATAATCGATTCGGATCGCCGTACCTTCGCGGTTATGAAGACTTGGTCACTGCCCTACACGTAGCTTTCCACTAAAGATGATGAGTATTTGTTAAGAAATTGGCTAGTGCAGGACCAGTGATTGAACTAGGGTAGAAAGAACTCTAGTTGCAGGTAATTGAACTTAACATGACAAATAAAACTGGATTTTTAAGGATCCACTTTAGTAAGCTTTTCTGCAAACAGAGTCTTTGATTATTGAAAAGCCTTACCTTGACTCCCATATAACCAGCATACCCTTGAGAGTCTTTTCCTTAGTCGGGTAAGTCTTGCTGAGTAATTCCATACTCAGGGTTTATCCCTTCGTTGTTTTTAGGTGAGGAAGTAGCAGACTTTTGCTGCTTCTGTGCCAAGGTGGTTCCCAAAGAAGAAAAACAAGACTGAAGTGCGGGAGGACTCGGTCCTCCACATAGGATCTTTTGTTTATAGCTTATCGGGAGAAGTTTGTGTCTCCCTTGGTTTGTATAATATTACTACTCTGCACTCACTTTTAGTCTGGTCTGTAATAAAATAACTCGAGCTTGCTTTTGAAATAAATGTAAGTTTATGTAATTCGCTTCCGCATTTCTTTATCTCCGATGTTATGTAATGTCTGCAAGACGGGTGAAACGTTCCTGGTGAGGTCGGGAAAGATACCGAGCTTGTCAAGTGACTTAGGACATCTACAGGGTGTCTGATGTCTGTTAGACAAGGACAACTGTAGGTGGGCCTAATTACTTGGGAGGTTCCATCACAAGAAGAGGGGCGAAGTGACTGCGGTCACTTCGGCCTGGCCGACTGAGGCGCGTGTGTCAGGATACGGCGTCAGGCATCCCCTGCATTTAATGCGCCTGCGAAGCATTCGGTTGGTGAGGCGGTATGGCCAAGGTTGCTTCACAACGAAGCCTGCCCGAGCCGGGCCTCGGGAGAGCCGAGGGGGCGCCCGCTGTCTGAGGAGGCCCTCGGGCGAGGCGTGAACTTGTCTGGGACTACTGTTCCAACCCGAGGCTGGGCTCGGGTGAGATCACGTTCCTTGGGCAGACGAAGTCTTAGCTTGAACCGCACCCGTCAGTTGGTCTGAGGGTGTTAACCAGCCATGATTAGGAGCGTTAGGGGTACCCCTAATTATGGTACCCGACAGTAGCCCCGAGCCTCGAAGGGAGTGATGGTACTCGCTTGGAGGCTTTTACCGCGTTTCGGTGAGGGGACCGGCCTTTCTCGATTTTTGCCTTGTTCTGGTGGGTGCGCGCGAGCGCACCCGCCGGGTGTAGCCCCCGAGGCCTCGGAGGAGTGGTTTGACTCCTCTGAGGTCCGAATGCTTTTCGAGGTGCCTCGGCCGGTCTGATCGTTCCCTCATGCGGCCCGGCCATAGCCCGGGTGTGTGGTCGGGTTCCATGTTATCAAGCTGGTTTGTTGACGCTGTCAACAGGTTTGGCCGTAGCCGGGTGCGAGAGCAGCCCCCGAGCCTCTGCACAGAGTGAGAGGACGATTAAGGACTTTCCCGACTTTTATTATACGCCCCTGCGTCGCCTTTCCGCAAGGAGGAGGGGGGAAAGCGTCATGTTGCCCTCGGAGGGTGCCGAACATGGTGTTTCTAGTGAGCTGCTAATGGGTGATCCGAGTGGACGCCCGTGCCCCGTTCGTTAGGGGTCGGCTGTGGCCCAGAGGCGCACTCCAAAAGTACCTGCAGGTGATTCGCCAGACCCAGACCCCTTCGACAGGGTCTGAGGGCTCGATGCCTCCCTCCGGTGGGATTCCGTTACAAATCGTTCCCGCCGGTCTCGGAAATGTCGTAGGGTACCTCGGGAGCGTAGCCCGAGCCTTGGTTATGTATCAAACATACCCAGAGTCATCCCTCACTCTGCATGCTCTGGGGCGACTGTCGAACCCTTCCGAGGGGCCAGCCTACGAACCCCTAATCAGTAGTGGGCACGGAGCCTGGGCGCTCTGGGCGGCTGTCGAACCCTTCTGAGGGGCCAGCCTTCGAACCCCTGATCAGTAATGGGCTTGAAGTCCGAGTGCTCTGGGCAGCTGTCGAAACCCTTCCGAGGGGCCAGCCTTCAAACCCCTGATCAGTAGGAGGGCTCAGGGCCCGCTTCCTTCGCCGGGAAGGATCCTTTCCACAACGTCCCCTTTCCCGATCCCTGTGGCAAGAGAGAGAGAGAGAGGAGGAGGAGGGGAAGGATATGAATTTAAATAAGGTGGCGCATCTTTTTTGACACGGTCATTATGGCGAAGACGAAGCGATGCCCGCCTCGCTGCCAGAGGTGTCGCCTGCTCCGTCAGGGAGTTAATGCGACGGGATGGGCGATCCGCGTGGAGCCCATTGTGCGTGCGAGCCATTCGAGGAACGGGGCACGGGCGCGTCGTCTTCACGCTGTGAGAGAGGGCTCTCCCTTCGCTTCAGGAGGGGACGCGAGCCTGCAGGCGACTTGACTGCTGCCTCCGCTCGTCTGCCGTTGCAGTTACTACCGGCCCACTTTTGACCATGCCAACCGTCGTGCCTACCCCGCGGCTGACTGACCCGTGACCGTCGCCTTTAATTGGCACTGTTGGGTCATGCGCAGGGGTACCTCGAGTCACGGCACTGGTCCTGCAGTCGAGGAGGCGCAGCATTGGCGTGAGTGGCGGTGTAGCTTCTTGCACGTTGTAACCGGCGCGCCGGTTACATGACATGCGGGCCTGCGTCCTTTGCGCTGGTCCATCGGATGTGGATGGAGCCGAAGGGGCGCACGGTTGCGGTGCAGTTGGATGCTTGTCGCGTGGCAGTCCACCCTTTCAACCACTGGTTTCTGCGAAGATGGGAGAGCGCTTGTAACCGCGGGACGGTTACATGCCTCGCGTGCGGCGGTTCGCCTTCTTTGTGCTTCGGATCAGCTCGTATGATGTGTGGGTCCCAGCCCCCATGTCGTGGGGGGAGAACCATAGAGGATGTCAGTGGGGATTTCGCCCGTGACGCTAAGGGGTGCAAGCGAGGAGGTCTGCATATAAAAGGGGGATCGATCCCCTGGGCAGTGGCCATGCCTTCGTCCTCCCCTCATGCCTTGCGCCCTTCCACCTTTTGAGCCCCCGGATGGGGTGCTCCAGCGCCGCCTTGCTCTTGCTGTCGTTGGAGAAACGCGGCTTCGTGGAGATCGGCACCTTTCAACCATTGCTCGGCTTTAAGGATTTTCGTCGTGCAGCCCGGC
This sequence comes from Zea luxurians, assembly GCA_029449295.1. Taxonomy (NCBI): domain Eukaryota; kingdom Viridiplantae; phylum Streptophyta; class Magnoliopsida; order Poales; family Poaceae; genus Zea; species Zea luxurians. The sequence goes on from JAOPSE010000102.1 coordinate 5,957,371, forward strand.
TGCATTCCCTCACCAATGGGCAGTTTGGTGGGGAGAAGCAAGCCGGGCTGTGGCATCCGCCCCGCCCTCAGCTTCCAGGATTTTTGTCATCCGAGCTAAGGCGGAGGGAGAGCTGAGCCGGGGTACTACCTCCCACAAGGGCCGGCAGGCCGTCTCCTCCTTCAGCATTCAGGGGAGAAGGCGCTCACCGACCTTGCGGAGGGGCGAACTTTGGCAACGCTGGACCGGTCGGCCGCAAGCGTCGTCAGCTCCAGCGTGCCTGGCTCGCTGGCTCAGCTGGCTCTGTCATGGCCTCCAACGCTGCCTCCTGCCGCTTGATCCGGGCTCAGGCATCTGTTGCGCCGTTCGCACCGGTGGACCATCCAAGACGCCGTATGCCGCATGGGTGGCGTTCGTGTTCTTGGATTGTCTTGTCCCCACTCCGGCACGACGCCTCCACGCGGAGGTTGGGGCATGCCCGTCCGCGAGGACCTGAGTGGGGATCTGCCGGTGCAGGCTGGGGCGTCCGCCATTCGTCGGCGTGGCGCTGGCGCGCAGGTGGCCGCTATCGTCGGTGCTGAGGTGGTGGCAGCCGGAGAAGGTTTCTCCGCCGACGAGACCATCAGCACCAGCTGTGGTCGGACCCCCGGCTCTTTGGATTTGATGGCTTGTCCTCACCCCTCGAGTGGAGACGCGGGCGAGGTCCTTGTCACAGCAGCGTCGGCCCTGAGGTGATCGCTGCTGCTGTTTAGCCGCCCGAAGCGAGGGTCGTTGTCGCTGCTGTCATGGGTCGCCGGCAAGCCGCTCGGAGTTCGTCATCCCGTGGGCCCCCTGGTATGGAAGTTGTTCATACCCGTGGGAGCGGAACCGGAATCCTGTTTGTAATGGCACCTTGAGTGCCAGTGTATGTTCATTGTGGCTGTCGAGGCCTGAACATTTGGGTATTCGAGAACGAAGCTGTGTGTGTTCCTCATTCCGAGCGCTGGGACTTGTCTGTTGGCTGGCCGAACCACTTAACCGAGCGTCGGTCGCCATTCGCAGAAGGTAACGAGTGAGGTGTCCGTATCCCGGAGGCGTAGGAGTCCCTCGGCTCTGTCGGCCTTGCCGCTCTAGGCTTCCCTTGCTCAGTTTAAGGAACCCTCGGCTGCTCTGCGATGAGCCGGAGCCGGAGGCCGCGGTGTTGGTGCGGATAGACGCGGAGTCGGCTCAGAAATAGACTTCGTCGGCCCAGGAGATGGCGGCTTCCCAGGCCGAAGAAGATGTGGCAGCAGCCGCTGGAGCTTGGCCAATACATCTGCTGGCGCGGTGCTGGCGTCCTCCCTTAGGTGGAGGTCCTTTTGCCCGGGTCACCGTCCAAGGCCGGGTCTGGTTCCGTCGAGGGTGGAATCAACGCCGAGGGTGCTGCTGCTCCCCTTGCCGATGCCAGAACCTGCAGGAACAGTTTGTCTGTAGCATGCGCATGCTTTTTCGTGGCCGCCGAGGCTTAAACACTTTATCATTGCGTTTAAAAAGCTGTGTCTTCTCTCCTCTTGTTTCGAGCATCACGACTTGTCCATCAATAGCAGAATCGTTTATCCGAACGAGAGTTACTTTTCGCGGAAGGTGATGAGTGAGGTATTCGTATCTCGGAGGCATAGGAGTCCCTCGGCTCGGTCGGCCTTGCCGCTTACGTGCGCTCTCATTTGGTCGAAGGATTCCATTATTGGGACAGTCGAGAAGGCGCGAAAGTCGTTTTCTACCCGAGTGTTAGGACTTGTTTGGTAGCAGGATCGCTTATCCGAGCGTGAGTTACTTCTTGCGGAAGGTGATGAGTGAGGTATCCGTATCCCGGAGGCATAGGAGTTCCTCGGCTCGTCGGCCTTGCCGCTTACGTGTACTCTCGTCGTTCTCAAGATCCCGCTATCAATACGGAAGTCGAAAACACAAAGGTTGTTTTGGTAGAAAATTTTTCTGAGGAAAATTTTGACGCAGAGGGGGTTCCCCCCTTCTAGCCCCTGAGGGAGGGTCGGGCTTTGCTGAGGCAAGGCCGACCCTTCCTTGACGGTTAGACTTTGTGTATGTAAATGAGGTACGTGAACGACCTAAAATATCTTAAGGGTAGAAGCGACGTAGCTGTTGGATGTTCCAAGCGTTGCTGTAGACCTCGCCTTGGTCGTTGGCCAGCTTGTATGTTCCGGGCTTCAAGATCTTGGCGATGATGAAGGGCCCTTCCCAGGGAGGAGTGAGCTTGTGGCGCCCTCGGGCGTCCTGTCGCAGGTGAAGCACCAAGTCTCCCACTTGGAAGCCTCGGGACCGAATGCTTCAGGCGTGGTAGCGCCGCAGCGACTGCTGGTACCGTGCCGAATGTAGTAAGGCGACGTCTCGAGCCTCCTCGAGTTGGTCCAGCGAGTCTTCTCGGCAGGTCTGGTTGCTTCGGTCGTCATACGCCTTGGTCCTTGGGGAGCCATATTCTAAGTCCGTGGGGAGGACGGCCTCGGCCCCATAGACTAGAAAGAATGGCGTAAAACCCGTGGCGCGGCTCAGCATCGTCCTCAGAATTCAGACTGCCGAGGGTAGCTCTTTCATCCACCGCTTGCCGAACTTGTTGAGATCGTTGTAGATCCTTGGTTTGAGCCCCTGCAGAATCATATTGTTGGCACGCTCCACCTACCCATTCGTCATGGGATGAGCTGCGACGGCCCAGTCCACACAGATGTGGTGGTCGTCGCAGAAGTCTAGGAACTTTTTTCTGGTGAACTGCGTGCCATTGTCGGTGATGATTGAGTTTGGGACCTCGAACCAATGAATAATGTTGGTGAAGAATGCCACCGCCTGCTCGGACCTGATGCTGTTTAGGGGTTGGACCTCGATCCACTTGGAGAATTTGTCGATAGCGACCAGCAGGTGCGTGAAGCTCCCGGGTGCCTTCTGCAAGGGACCGACGAGGTCCAGACCCCACACAACAAATGGCCAAGTGATGGGTATCGTCTGCAAGGCCTAAGCGGGCAGATGCGTCTGCTTTGCGTAGAATTGACACCCCCGGCAGGAGCGCACAATCCTAGTGGCGTCGGCCACCGTGGTTGGCCAGTAGAAACCTTTTCGGAAGGCATTCCCCACGAGGGCTCAAGGCGTTGCATGGTGGCCGCAAGCCCCCGAGTGTATTTCTTGCGATAGTCTTTGTCCTTGGGCGATAGATATGCATCGTTGGAGGATGCCCGAGGGGCTGCGGTGATAGAGCTCTTTTTCATCACCCAGCAAGGCAAATCACTTGGCACGCCGAGCCAGCCACCGAGCTTTGGTCTTGTCGATGGGAAGCTCTCCTCGGAGGAGATATTCCAGGTACGGGGTCTGCCAGTTCGGATCTAGCGTGACCCCGTTCTGTTCCTCCTCGACGGGCAAGGCCTCTTCCTCGATTACCGAGGGTGCCTCGGGTCCGGTCGAGGGTACCTCGGGCTGGGCCGAGGCTTCCTTAGGCTCAGGCGTGTCGTCGATCTTGACGGATGGTTGATGTAGGTCTCTGGAGAAGACGTCCGGGGGAACCGTCGTTCGCCCCGAGGCTATTTTCGCCAGCTCGTCCACAGTCTCGTTGTACCGTCGGGCGATGTGGTTGAGCTCCAGCCCGTAGAACTTGTTTTCTAGGCACCGGACTTCGTCGCAGTAGGCTTCCATCCTCCAGTCACGGTAGTGGGAGTTCTTCATGACTTGGTCGATGACAAGCTGCGAGTCGCCTGGAGCGTCGAGGCGTCGGACCCCTAGCTCGATGGCGATGCGTAGCCCGTTAACCAGTGCCTCGTACTCGGCCACATTGTTTGATGCCGGAAAATGGAGGCGAATGACGTAGCGGAGATGCTTTCTGAGGGGTGAAACGAAGAGCAGGCCAGCGCCTGCTCCTGTTTTCATGAGTGACCCATCGAAGTACACGGTCCAGAGCTCGGGCTGGATCAGAGTTGTTGGTAACTGGGTGTCAGTCCACTCAGCCAGGAAGTCTGCCAAGACCTGGGATTTTATGGCCTTCGGAGGAGCGAATGATAGCGTTTCGCCCATAAGCTCCACCGCCCACTTTGCTATCCTACCCGAGGCCTCGCGGCACTGGATGATCTCCCCCTGGGGGAAGGATGACACCACAGTCACCGGATGAGACTCGAAGTAGTGTGGCAACTTTCACCGTGCCAGGATCACTACGTAGAGCAGCTTCTGGATCTGTGGGTAGCGGACTTTGGTCTCAGAAAGCACTTCGCTGATGAAGTAGACTGGCCTCTGGACGGGCAATGCATGCCCTTCTTCTCGTCTCTCGACTACGATCGCGGCGCTGACCACCTGAGTAGTCGCGGCTACGTAGATCAAGAGGGCTTCTCCTGCAGCGGGAGGCACCAGGATGGGTGTGTTTGTAAGGAGCGCCTTAAGGTTTTCGAGGGCTTCCTCGGCCTCGAGGGTCCAAGTGAAGCACTCGGCCTTCCTTAAGAGGCGGTACAGAGGCAAGCCTTTCTCGCCAAGGCGTGAGATGAAGCGGCTTAGAGCCGCAAGGCATCCCATGACCCTCTGTACTCCTTTCAAATCTTTGATCGGTCCCATGTTGGTGATGGCCGCGATTTTCTCCAGGTTGGCCTCGATGCCCCGCTCGGAGACGATGAATCCAAGGAGCATGCCTCGGGGGACTCCGAAGACACACTTCTCGGGATTGAGTTTCACGCCTTTCGCTCTCAGACACTTGAATGTTGTTTCAAGGTCAGAGAGGAGGCTGGAGGCTCTCTTCGTCTTGACAACGATGTCGCGACGTAGGCCTCGACCGTTCTGCTGATGTGTTCTTCGAACACGTGGTTCATGCACCTCTGGTAAGTGGCGCCTGCATTCCTCAACCCAAATGGCATTGTAGTGTAACAGTACATGCCAAAAGGTGTGATGAAAGAAGTCGCGAGCTAGTCGGACTCTTTCATCTTGATTTGGTGATAGCCTGAGTAGGCATCAAGGAATGACAGGGTTTCGCACCCAACGGTGGAGTCCACGATTTGATCGATGCGAGGTAGAGGGTAGGGAACTTTCAGACATGCTTTGTTTAGACCAGTGTAGTCTACACACATCCTCCATTTCCCATCATTCTTCCTTACAAGAACAGGGTTAGCTAACCATTCGGGATGGAATACCTCTTTGATGATCCCTGCCGCGAGTAGCTTGTGGATCTCCTTGCCTATGGCCCTGCGCTTTTCCTCGTCGAAACGGCGCAGGGTTTGCTCCACGGGTCGGGCTCCAGCTCTGATGTCCAGTGAGTGCTCGGCGACATCCCTCGGTATGCCGGGCATGTCCGAGGGACTCCACGCAAGGACTTCGGCGTTTGCGCAAAGAAAGTCGATGAGCACTGCTTCCTATTTGGGGTCGAGCTCGGAGCCGATCCGAACTTGCTTGCTGGCGTCGTTGCTGGGGTCGAGAGAGACGGACTTGACCGCCTCAATTGGTTCGAAGTTGCCGGCGTGCCGCTTCGCATCGGGCGCCTCCTTGGAGAGGCGTTCCAGGTCGACGATGAGGGCCTCGGACTCAGCGAGAGCCTCGGCGTACTCCACGCACTCCACGTCGCATTCGTACGCGTGGCGATACGTGGATCCGACGGTGATGATCCCATTCGGGCCCAGCATCTTGAGCTTGAGGTAGGTGTAGTTGGGGACGGCCATGAACTTGGCGTAGCATTGTCTTCCCAACACCGCATGGTTGGTTCCTCGGAACCCGACGACCTCAAAGGTGAGAGCTTCCTTTTGGAAGTTTGAGAGAGTTCCGAAGCAGACGGGTAAGTCGATCCGTCTGAGGGGTAGGATTCGCTTCCCGGGCGCGATCCCATGGAAGGGTGCCGCACCGGCCCGGACTTCGGACCGATCAACCCCTAAGAGTTCCAGGGTCTCGACATAGATGATGTTAAGGCTGCTGCCTCCGTCCATGAGGACCTTGGAGAGCCTAACATTGCCGATGATCGGATCGACGATGAGCGGGTACCTTCCCGGGCTTGGCACGAAGTCGGGGTGGTCGCCTTGGTCGAAGGTGATGGGATTGTCGGACTAGTCTAGGTAGACTGGCGTCGCCACCTTCACCAAGCAGACTTCCCGGCGCTCCTGCTTGCGGTGCAGAGCCGTGGCATTCGCCGCTTGCCCGCCGTAGATCATGAAGCAGTTATGGACTTCCGGGAATCCCTCTTCCTTGCCGCCCTCCTTCTTGTCGTTGTCATGGCCCTTGCCATCCTCCGCCGGGGGCCCGGTCTTATGGAAGTGGCGTCGGAGCATGACACATTCTTTGAGGGTGTGCTTGACGGGCCCCTGGTGATAGGGGCACGACTCTTTGAGCATCTTGTCGAACGCGCCGGCCCCTCCAGGTGGTTTCCGAGGGTTCCTGTGCTCGGCCACAGCGATGAGATTCGCGTCTGCGGCGTCGCGCTTCGCTCGCGACTTGTTTTTGGCCTTCTTCTTCGTGCCCCGCTGGGCGGACGCCTTAGGGGCGTCTGTCTTTGGCTCCCCCTAAGGCTGCTTGTCCTTCTGGAAGATGGCTTCGACCGCCTCTTGACCCGAGGCGAACTTGGTGGCGACATCCATCAGTTCGCTCGCGCGGGTGGGAGTCTTGCGCCCCAGTTTGCTCACCAGGCCTCGGCAAGTGGTGCCGGCAAGGAAAGCCCCGATGACATCCGAGTCGGTAACGTTGGGCAGCTCGGTGTGCTGCATCGAAAACCGCCGGATGTACTTTCGGAGGGACTCCCCTGGCTGCTGGCGGTAGCTTCGGAGGTCCCACGAGTTCCCAGGGCGCACGTACGTGCCTTGGAAGTTCCCCGCGAAAGCTTTGACCAGATCGTCCTAGTCGGAGATCTGCGCAGGAGGTAGATGCTCTAGCCAGGCTCGGGCGGCGTCGGAGAGGAAAAGGGGTAGATTATAGATGATGAGGTTGTCATCATCCGCCCCTCCCAATTGGCATGCCAGTCGGTAGTCCGCGAGCCACAACTCCGGCCTCGTCTCCCCCGAGTACTTGGTGATAGTAGTCGGGGCTCGAAAACAGGTAGGGAACGGTGCTCATCGTATGGCCCGGCTGAAGACTCGCGGGCCGGGTGGTTCGGGTGAAGGACTGCGGTCCTCCTCGCTGTTGTAGCGTCCCCCGCGCCTAGGATGGTAGCCTCGGCACACCTTCTCGTCGAGGCGGGCTCGATGGTCGAGATGGTGGTGCTCGTTGCAGAGGCGTTCCCGGGCGGCGGGCGCCTTGTCCCTTGTACGCTCGGGATGGATCGAGGCTTCCCGAATGCGCCGGGAGGACACCGCATGATGCTCCGAGGGGTCAGCTCGCCTGCGGGAGGCGGAGCTCTCGGCTCGTCGAACCGCGGCGCCTTCTAGGAGATTCTTGAGTTCGCCCGGGATGCACCGTCCCTCGGTGGTGGATGGCTCCGGCATGGCCCGAAGCAGCATCGCCGCTGCAGCTAGGTCCTGGCTGGACCCACTGACGGCCAGAGGCAGCGCTGCCCTGGCATTGTCGACTATGCGGTGCCGGATGTCTTGGGCCCGATGATAGGCTTCTCTGGCGAGTGATCGGCCTGCTCACTCCTGTTCGATGTTCTGTCGGAGCTATACAAGCCGGCCTGCTTCCCCGTCGACCCGGGCCTGCATCTCACCGATTTGCTCGAGCTGTATGTCCTGACCCCCGCAGGGACTGGGACCACAGCTAGCTCCCGCGGGATGTCAACGCGAGATATGGGCCCAGGGGGATCATCAACCTCAGGCATACCGAGGTGGTTGCTTCGTTGTGATCTCCTAGATCGACGTGGAAACATTCGCCACTTGGGCCGTAACCCTCGTCGTCAAGGTCATGGCCATCGTCAGAACAACCGGAGAGGCAGTGGTCACATGCGGACATGAAGCCCCGCATGGCACCAGGGTCATTGAGGGCAGAGAAATCCCAACCGGAGTTGGGGTCGTCCTCTTCCTCAAAACCCGCCGGTCCGAAGGTTGAGACGGCTGTCAGTCGGTCCCAGGTCGACCACATGTGGTACCCCGGAAGGTTTGGATACGCCTTTACGAAGGCGCTCACCATAGCAGGGTCGCTAGGTGGATCAAAGCTGAACCGAAAAGGTATGGGATGGAAAACGGACGGTACCTCTTGGTCATTGGACGGTGGTGAAGTCGCATCGGGGGCGGAGCACACCGTCATCTCAGGTACGAGGGTAACGCCCAGCAGGTCCTTTGCGAGGGTGTTGGCGTCATCAGTCCGCTTGGGGCTGACACGTCGCGGGGAAGTGACACCCGCCGTCGCCTCAGGTGCGAGGGCGATGTCCGACATGTCCCGCAGGGGAGTGCCGACGTCGTCGACTCGCTCTGGTGCGACAGCCGACAAGGTGCCGCCTCCTGCGTGGCCATGGTTGCCCCGTCTCCGCCTCCTCCGACGAGGAGGGTGGCGGGGACGACCGGAGTGCTCCTCTTCTGCCACAGGGAGATGCTGTCGTAGAGCTCACCGCCGCCGGGCGAGTCGAAGACCACCGTTGTCGTCACGCCGCGGGGGGAGGAGTACCATGTCGTAGCTGTCGTCGAGGGACATGAACTCGAGACTCCCGAAGCGAAGCACCGTCCTGGGCTAGAGAGGTTGCTGAAGACTCCCCATCTAGATCTCAATGGGAAGGTGTTCGTTAACACGCAGCAGGCCCCTACCTGGTGCGCCAACTGTCAGCGTTTCGACCCCGGGGGGTCCCTGGACCGACGAGTGAATTGTCGCTGCGTGTCCCTGCCCAGATGGGTTGGTGCGGGATGGAACACAAGATGTGGGACAAGCCTTGTATTATCCTGCACCAGAGGTGCCGCTCGCAGTAGGGGTTACAAGCGCGTCGCGTGAGGGAGAGAGAGAGGGGGACACAGAGCTCGTCCGCCGCTTCCCTCGCGTGAACCCCCCTCAGGGTGGCCCTGGACTTCCCTTTTATAGAGGCAAGGAGAGAGTCCAGGTGTACAACAAGGGGCGTAGCTATGTGCTAACGTGTCTGGCAGTGGAGTGCCTAAGCCCTGTGTACACACCAACGTGGCCGTTGGGGGAGAGCTTGGGCCCTGTACATGTGATGGCGTGGCCGCCGGAGGAGCGCCTGAGTCCTGTAGGAGCACAGCTGGCAGCGCGGCGAGGACCATGCTGACGTCTCCTTGCTGTCGTAAGGGGCTGAGAGCCACCGGTGTCATGGAGCACGTGGGGCACCATCATTACCTGTCGCCGGGGTAAGCCAGATGGGACGCCGGTCTTGTTCTTCGTAGCCTGAGCAGGCTAGGAATAGGGAAATGATGTTTCCCCTGTTAGCGCGGTCGGTCCGAGCCCAGGGTCGGTCGAGGTGGAGACTTCTCTTGAGGCCGAGGCCGGGGTCGGGCGAGGATGCGATTCCTCCTGATTCCTTCCAACCCGAGGCTGGGCTCGGGTGAGATCACGTTCCTTGGGCAGACGAAGTCTTGGCTTGAACCGCACCCGTCAGTTGGTCTGAGGGTGTTAACCAACCATGATTAGGAGCGTTGGGGGTACCTCTAATTATGGTACCCGACACCAACTTCACCCCAACAACTAGCAATAAGTGAATAATACTAGAAATACAACAATGCTAAGACAATGCTTCAAATACTTGCTAAACAAATACATAATGTAAAATACTTGAATTAAGTGCGGAATGTAAAGCAAGGTTTAGAAGACTCCTCCAATTTTTCTCAAGGTATCGAAGAGTCGGCACTCTCCCCTAGTCCTCATTGGAGCACCTATGCAAGGGTATCGCTCCCCTTCGCAAGAACCAAGTGCTCACTACGAGATGATTGAAAGGGAAATGTGCCCTTGGGCCATTTCTATAAGTATTTTGGTGATTAGATGTCCAACACATATTGAGTGAGTTCTTATGTACCAAATGAGTGAGAAGTGTGAAATCAAGAACAATGTATGTTTCTAGACCTAGTGAATTGTTTTTGAGTACTAACATGGTTATCTAAGTGCTAGAAACAGTGCCAAGAAAAGAAGATTTGAATTGGAGAAAAGTTGGTAAAGTTCAGCTCTGGCCTGGCACACCGGACTGTCCGGTGGTGCACCGGACAGTGTCCGGTGCCCCAGGCTGGCTCGGCGTCAACTGGGCGCTCTCAGGAAAAGAGAAGGCGATGTGGCTATAAATCACCGGACTGTCCAGTGGTGCACCAAACTGTCCGGTGAGTCAACTACGCCAGCGGCCAACGGTCGACCGCGCGACACGTGGTCGTGCCAACGGTCGGCTGGGCACATCGGACTGTCCGGTGTGCACCGGACAGTGTCCGGTGTGCCAACCGATCCCGAGGACCAACGGTCGGCTGCTCCCCGTATGGAAGGAAATCGAGCACCGGACTACTACAGTGCTGTCCGGTGGTGCACCGGACTGTCCGGTGCACCACTCGACAGAAGGCAAGAATTGCCTACCAAATTGATGTCCAACGGCTCCTAGCTGCCTTGGGGCTATAAAAGGAACCCCTAGGCGCATGGAGCAGAGCACCAAGCTTTCAAGAATCATTCTAAGACTCCCAGATTCCATCTCCACACATTTGATTCACTGTGTTAGTGATTTGAGCTCCGTTTGAGTTGCGAACTCCCTGTGTTGTGTTTTGAGCTCAAGTCTTGGCTTGTGTGCGTGGTTGTGCTGCGGATTTGAGTCTTGCGTGTGTTGCTCTCCCATCCTTACTCTTGTGCTTTCTTTGTGATCTATATTGTAAGGGCGAGAGGCTCCAACTTGTGGAGATTCCTCACAAACGAGAAGAATACTCTGAAAGGAAAAGACCGTGGTATTCAAGTTGATCATTAGATCACTTGAAAGGGGTTGAGTGCAACCCTCGTCCATTGGGACGCCACAACGTGGAAGTAGGCAAGTGTTACTTGGCCGAACCATGGGATAAAAATCGTGTGTCTCTTGTGTTGTTTTTTCTGTGATTGTTTTTGTTCACAAGAACTTGCTTCAAAGCTACTTAGTCGCACTAACACTTTAATAATCAAGTTTGTGGCTATTTAGTGTTTGATTTTACAGGATCACCTATTCACCCCCCTCTAGGTGCTCTCAATTGGTATCAGAGCCATACTCTTCATCTAAGGGACTAACCGCCCGAAGAGATGGATCCTAAGGGAAAGGGGATGGTGGTCAACGACAAGGAGAAGGAGTCCCTCTTCAACAAGCCAAGAGACAACAAGCCCACTGACTCAGGCTCGAGTCACAAAAACTGGGACGGGAATAAGAAGAGACGCATCAAGAAGATCATCTACTACTGAGAGCACCTAGAGGGGGTGAATAGGTGATCCTGTAAAATTCAACAACTAATAGCCACAAAACTTGGTTATAAGTGTTAGAGCGGCTAAGTGGCTTGAAGCGATCTCTTGCGAACACAACTAATCATAGAGAGGAGTAACACAAGAGACACGCGATTTTTATCCCGTGGTTTGGCCAAGTGAAACTTGCCTACTTCCATGTTGTGGCATCCTAATGGACGAGGGTTGCACTCAACCCCTTTCAAGTGATCCAATGATCAACTTGAATACCACGGTTTTTCCTTTCTTTGTCTTTCTCCCGTTTGCGAGGAATCTCCACAACTTGGAGCCTCTCGCCCTTACAATGATGATCACAAAAGAAGCATAGAAGTAAGAGAGGGGAGAGCAACGCACACAAAACTCAAATCACAGCACAATCACGCACACAAGTCACAACTCGAGCTCAAAACACAACGCACAGAGTTCTCAACTCAAATGGAGCTCAAGTCACTATCTCAAAGAATCAAATGCGCAAAATTGGAGTCTAGAAGTCTTAGAATGTTTCTTGAATGCTTGGGTGACTCCTCCATGCGCCTAGGGGTCCCTTTTATAGCCCCAAGGCAGCTAGGAGCCATTGGAGGCCAACAAGGAAGGCTATCCTTGCCTTCTGTTGGGTGGCGCACCGGACAGTCCGGTGTGCCACCGGACAGTCACTATAGATGGTCCGGTGCAGATCTCTTTCCTATTTTGGCGTAGACGACCGTTGCAGATTTGTGGCAGTTGGCGCATCGGGCACTGTCCGGTGCACACCGATCAGTCCGGTGCCCCCTGCCGACCGTTGGCGCAGGCCACATGTCGCCTGCGGATTACGCGGCCGACCGTTGCGTTGGCGATCGTTGGCTCACTGGACAGTCCGGTGCACCACCGGATAGTCTAGTGAATTATAGCCGTATGCCGCCAAACTTTTCTCGAGACCGGCCTATTCACCGGAGTTCAGCCTGGCGCACCGGACACTGTCCAGGGCACCACTGGACAGTCCGGTGCACCACCAGACAGTCTGGTGTGCCAGACCGAGCTGGACTTGGCTGCATACAACCAAGTCTTTTGCATTTCTTTTCTTCTCTTTTCTGTTTCTAGCACTTAGACAACATATGTTAGTACTCAAAACAATGTACTAAGTCTAGAAACATACCTTGTTACACGATTTTCACTTCTTGCTTGTTTGGCACATAATCAACTCACTTAATACCGGAGTGTAGTGGAAGTCTTTGCATGGTCCAAGTTCACCTTTCCCTTTCAATGCACCTCTGAGACTACATCAAGTAACTCAAACACAAGGATTAGTCTCAAAGGGTCAAGTTGTAGCACTTCTCCCCCTAAATATGTGCATCATTCACACATGGACTTGTGAGGTCCGGGGATCCCTTGCACAACTTGAGCACCATAAATAAGCAACAAATTGCATAAATGAATAAGTAACATGATCAAAGGAATAAAACACATGTATGTTATAGATCAATCCAAGTTACGTGAATCTAAGACATTTACTCACTACACAGCCTGGAAAAGGTTTTCTCATCTAATGGCTTGGTAAAGATATCGACTAGCTGGTTCTCGGTGCTAATATGGAACACCTCGATGTCTCCCTTTTACTGGTGGTCTCTCAGAAAGTGATGCTGGATGTCTATGTGCTTAGTGCGGCTGTGTTCAACAGGATTATCCGCCATGCGGATTGCACTCTCATTGTCACATAGGAGTGGGACTTTGCTCAAATTGTAGCCAAAGTCCCGGAGGGTTTGCCTCATCCAAAGTAGTTGTGCGCAACACTGTCCTGCAGCAACATACTCGGCCTCAGCGGTGGATAGGGCAACAGAGGTTTGTTTCTTTGAACTCCAAGACACTAGGGACCTTCCTAGGAATTGGCATGTCCCTGATGTACTCTTCCTATCAACCTTGCATCCAGCATAATCGGAGTCTGAATATCCAATTAAGTCAAAGCTAGACCCCTTTGGATACCAGATCCCGAAGCAAGGCGTAGCAACTAAATATCTAAGAATCCGCTTAACGACCACAAAGTGACATTCCCTTGGGTCGGATTGAAATCTAGCACACATGCATACGCTAAGCATAATATCCGGTCTACTAGCACATAAATAAAGTAATGACCCTATCATAGACCGGTATGCCTTTTGATCAACGGACTTACCTCCTTTGTTGAGGTCGACATGTCTGTCAGTTGCCATTGGTGTCTTCGCGGGCTTGGCGTCGTTCATCCCAAACCGCTTGAGAAGATCTTGAGTGTACTCCGTTTGGGAGATGAAGGTGCCGTCCTTGAGTTGCTTCACTTGGAACCCAAGGAAGTAGTTCAACTCACCCATCATCGACATCTCAAACTTTTGAGTCATCACCCTGCTAAACTCCTCACAAGACTTTTGGTTAGTAGAACCAAATATTATGTCATCGACATAAATTTGGCACACAAAAAGATCACCATCACAAGTCTTAGTGAAAAGAGTAGGATCGGCTTTCCCAACCTTGAAAGCATTAGCAATTAAGAAATCTTTAAGACATTCATACCATGCTCTTGGGGCTTGCTTAAGTCCATAGAGCGCCTTAGAGAGCTTAAGAACGTGGTCGGGATACCTGTCATCCTCGAAGCCAGGGGTTGTTCCACATTCCCGTCCTCTTTGATTGGCCCGTTGAGGAAAGCGCTCTTCACATCCATTTGAAACAACCTGAAAGAGTGGTGAGCGGCATAGGCTAACAATATTCGAATAGACTCTAGCCTAGCCACAGGAGCGAAAGTCTCCTCGAAATCCAAACCTGCGACTTGGGCATAACCTTTTGCCACAAGTCAAGCCTTGTTCCTTGTCACCACCCCGTGCTCATCTTGTTTGTTGCGGAACACCCACTTGGTTCCTACAACATTTTGCTTTGGACATGGCACCAAGCTCCAAACTTCATTCCTCTTGAAGTTGTTGAGCTCTTCCTGCATGGCCAACACCCAGTCCGGATCTTGCAAGGCCTCTTCTACCATGAAAGGCTCAATAGAAGAGATAAACGAGTAATGCTCACAAAAGTTAGCTAGTCTTGAGCGAGTAGTTACTCCCTTGCTTATGTCACCCAGAATGTGGTCAACGGGGTGATTCCTTTGAATCGTCGCTCGGACTTGAGTTGGAGGGGCCAGTGGTGCTTCTTCCTCCATAACTTGTTCTTCTTGTGCTCCCCCTTGATCACACGCCTCTTCTTGAGGGACCTGTTCATCATCTTGAGTTGGGGGATGCACCATTGTTGAGGAAGAAGGTTGATCCTGCTCTTGTTGTTCCTGTGGTCGTACATCTCCAATCGCCATGGTGCATATTGCGGCCGTTGGAACATCATCTTCATCTACATCATCAAGATCAACTCGCTCTCTTGGAGAGCCATTAGTCTCATCAAATACAACATCGCTAGAGACTTCAACCAAACCCGATGATTTGTTGAAGACTCTATACGCCCTTATATTTGAGTCATACACTAGTAAAAACCCTTCTACTGCCTTGGGAGCAAATTTAGAATTTCTACCTTTCTTCACTAGAATGTAACATTTGCTCCCAAATACACGAAAGTATGAGACGTTGGGTTTGTTACCGGTAAGAAGTTCATATGAGGTCTTCTTTAGGAGGTGATGAAGGTAGAGCCGGTTTATGGCGTGGCAAGCTGTGTTCACAGCTTTCGACCAAAACCACTCAGGCGTCTTGAACTCTCCAAGCATCGTCCTTGCCATGTCGATAAGCGTCTTGTTCTTCCTCTCTACCACACCATTTTGCTGTGGTGTGTAGGGAGCGGAGAACTCGTGCTTGATGCCTTCCTCCTCAAGATACTCCTCCACTTGCAGATTCTTGAATTCGGACCCGTTGTCGCTTCTTATCTTTTTCACCTTGAGCTCAAATTCATTTTGAGCCCGCCTTAGAAAGCGCTTAAGGGTCCCTTGGGTTTCTGATTTATCCTACAAAAAGAACACCCAAGTGAAGCGGGAAAAATCATCAACAATAACAAGACCATATGTGGCAGAACCACCCGAATTATTCCAGCTTAAGTGCCTAAGTCATGCCTCAAGGGCCGTGACACACTTAAATCGGAATAACCCGTCAGTCCTTCAGATCTAGTCTGATAGAGCCACTTAACCAGGATCAAATTCCACAATCTCACTCGAAGGTGAGTCACAGAAGAAATACAATAAAACAGGAAACCTCAAATTAAGTACTGAATTATTACATAAATCGGAGTTCTGGAGTAGCAAATAAAGTTCATAACGTAAAGTGCAGCGGATAATCGATGTCGTCGGTAATGAGGAAATGGGCAAGGCCTAGCCCACTACTCCTCAGGCTCCTCTCCTGCCGGAGCAACGTCCCACTCGACCGTCCAACCCGGTGGCAGGGTGGTAGGCCAAGTCACACCATCAACCAACTCCTGCATGGTACCTGCAAAAAATGGTGCCACAAGCAAGGCTGAGTATACTAATACTCAGCTAGACTTACCCGGTGTGAGGAGTCTACTCCTCTACCTCTAGACTATGCAGCTGTTTGGCTGAGGGGTTTGGTTTGCCAAAAGCACTAGCTGTTACTAAAATCAATTTTTAGCTTTTCCAAATTTTACCATCATTAACTTAGCTAGATTTGCTCCTTCTAAGCATACATGGTAACAATCAATTAGTTCAATCAACAAGTTATCTCATGTAACCACATTTCACTTCTTACTCGATGCAGTACAAGGAATCAAGCAGTCTCATTAGCTGCGAGAAGCAGACGATTCGAATCGAGTTTTAACCTTGCAAGGTAAACCTAAACACACGGCATGTCAGGGCACTCCGACCCTACACATGACAACCGTCCCTATCGATTCCCCGTTCGCGTCCAGGCCTCACCGCCTTGGCATACAATGCTCCACTGACCCCGGCTGCCGCCGTGCAGTGACCGCACTTGTACCCACCATAGCTAGCATGGGAGAACCAGTCTCAGGTCGCATGAGGGATAAAGTCCGCGCCCGGCTTCACTCAGGTACTAGGTTTACCGGTTACCATTTTTCCCGGCATGTGCTTAGTACGTTCAAAAGCTTGACTCAGGTATCCACACATTAATCCTTAATTCATTTTCCCGTCTCATGGACAAGTCATCCTCCCTGGATCCAAGTCCATAGACCAACATCTATCCCGTTATCAAGATGAATACAATCAATTCCTGACCTCGCGCGAGTGCTAGAAAAATCACTCGACTTCTACCGAGATCCTGATTAGCAAGCAGCTACTCGACCTAGCATACTAGTATTCATCTCAAAAAGGAGTCCTAAGTTCATGCATCTAGAGGTTTCAAGCAACTCCTACACTTAAGTGCACATTGCAATCCTACAAGCATTAGGTGTAGTAAAATAGCATAAATAATAGGTTATGCATAAAACCGGGGCTTGCCTTCAATTGCTGGGGCTGCGGGGAGATCCTCAATAGCAGCCTCTGAAGCCTGCTCCTGGTCCTCCTCTTGGATAGGTCCTTGCTCGGGGATGAGCACGTACTCTCCGTCGGCAAGATTACAATCTAATGAATGCAATGCGTAAGATATATGCATGATATGATATGTGCTTTTAGAAATCACAACTTAAAAGGTGTATGATCTTTCTTGAGTTAAACAAGGTTAACTTTACTTATGCAAGACCCTTGGGTGGTGTACTTGGTAAACTGGTTCAAATTTAGCTAAGGTAAAAGGTAGGTTTAATTTTTGGGGTTCCTCTGAATTCTTTTTAAGTCTTAGAGATAAATGATAAGTACTCAAGTTAGACTGATTGAGGTGGGGTTTATTTCTCCTTTCCTTTTTCTTTATTCTCTTTAAGGTTTTGAAGTAGGTTTGAACTACAAGTTGCTTTTATAAAATTCTAAAAATTCTGCAAAAATTACAGTGGCTTGCTACTGGTGTGTGTTTCTCTTTCTTAAAATTTGGGGATCAGAAGGTGAATAGTTTTCTCTGCACAAAATTACTAAACTCTAAGGTAGAAAGGGTGCTTTGAACTACAACTATGATTTAACAGTGGGTAATTCTTCAGAACTTATTTTTTCTGGCTTTTAGGGGTTGTAACATGACTTGATACAAATTTCTAGCCATTAATACCTTTTAGTTATTTTACTATGGTTTTCTCAAGTTTCTAGCCAAATGGGTGCTTTCTACTACCACTATATTTGAAAAATATCAAACAACAGAGTTCTCATTTTTCTTAGTTATGGTTTTGTGCAAGAGCAATCATTCTGAAGTTTGGCATCTTTTTGCTTAAGGGAAGGGGTGGTATGCATTATTTGAATTAAATGGCCTTTCTCTTAAATCATTAGCAATTGGTATGAGTTTGCTTCTTTTTCATGGGTTTGCATTTTTCTCTGGTAGTTTACCTCATCATGGACTTAGCTAATTTTTGGTTGCCCATTATCACATTATTTGGGGTTGTTCATGATTTAGTTGGAAAATGCCTTATTATCACTTTGTATTTATTTCCCTTGCTTAAAAAGTTGGGCTGAGGTGCTCTGTATTTTTGTAGTGGGGCTCTGGTGGTTATACGTCCACTGGATTTTTGTTAAGCATTTTGGTTATAGTTTTGCCTCTTTAATAATTGATTTTCAGTCTTATTTAGGCTAAACAAATCATTTTAATTTAAAACTGGTCCAAATTAATGGTCTCTGTATTTTTCCTAAGTCCTCTGTTACATAAGTAAACTAGGAAAAATAATATTAATCACTGTTTATTAATTTCTAATATCTTTCTGATTTTCTCTAAGTTTTGGACAAAACATCATTAAATGAGGAACTACATCATAGTTTCTAATGCTGGGGTTCCTACTATTTTTAAACAGTGTCTACAAGAGATTTGAATACCCACAAATTTTCTTAAGTCTAGCACATAAGAAAAACTAATTTTCCTTGATTAAATAAGGTTTAGTGGGTTTCTGTTTTTAATTTTAAACTCTAAAATTTTGAACAGAAAGCATAGGGTTTACTATTTTTAAATGATAGCTTATAATATACAGAGGCTAGCAAAATTGGTTTGACATTTTTTTGAGTAAGAATTCATCAAGTTATGAATTTTACAAGTTCTCTGGTTATTTAAAAAGAATAACAGAATCGATTTAAATGAAAATCTACTTTGCACTGGGGTCCCTGGCGGTTTTCTAAGTTTTTCCTCGCGAATCAGTCCTCAGGCTACTATTTACCAGAGTCTCTGACATTACAGAAAACCCCTCGGGTTCTACAAAAACCTAACCCGAGGTCCTTCTTCTACCTCAAACAGTAGCCGCGGCGGGGAAAAGGGCGGAGGGGCTTACCGGCGGCGAGACTGTTCCGGTGAAGAGGTCGAGGATGAAGGGGAGGTCGCGGGGATCACAACGGTGTGCGGAACGCCGTCGGAGGTGGCTGGAGTCGGTCGGTCCACGCGCGCAGGCAGGGATGCTCGTCGGCGGCGAGGAGACCGGCCTGGTCACAGCGAGATAGTTCAATCAAATGGGTCAGGGAGGACCACGGGATGCCAGAGAAGTCATGAGCGAGAGGAATTGGGCGGAGACTCACTGGATAGCTCGGTCCACGCGCGACGGCGGAAGACCGAAGTCCGGTGAAGTCGATCTCGGGCCTCCGGTGAAGTCCGGCTGGGTCCGAGGGCTTGGCAAGCTTCACGGGCTTCTGGTGGAGCTGGCCGAAGCACTGGCTTGACTTGAGGGTGGCTGGAGGGAGCTGGCCACGGTGGCCGAAGCTCGGGCGGCAATGGCGGGCGGAAATTAAGCTCGCCGGAGCTAAGGAAAAGTGGTTGGCCGGTGCGGGGCGAAGTGAGGCGCGCCTGGGGAGGTTTTATAGGCGTGGGCGGGCACGGCCGAGGGCGTGAGCGCGCGGCGGACTTGACTGGACGCCGGGGAGCGCGCGCGCGGGGGTTGGGCGAGCTCTGGCGTGCCGACCAGGGTCGAACACGTGTGAGCGCGCGTTCTGCCCAAGTTCTGGCGCGTGTAGTCGCTCATCCGAGCCTGCTCTCGCCTTGGTCAATGCACAAAACCTCTTCTCCTCCCTACAAGCTACCATTCTTGTGTGGGGGTCATAGGATTTTGCCTACTGGTTGCAGAGATATGGAGCCAGGAAATCTGGTCTGTCTCCCTGCGCAAATCCGAGGCAAATCCAAGGTTTAGTCGTGTCTAGGGCTCGCGTCCCAATGCCATCTTCTGGCACACGACAGAGGGGTTAGTTAGACACATTTTTGTCAATGGGGCCATTAGGATTCGAGTTAGGGATCAAGGTGAACATCCCTGATCTTTGGCTCAAGGTCTGAATTTCAGAAATCTGAATTTCAGAATTCTCAATAAGTCCACACATGGAAAGCTTGATTTGGGGTTTTATTTGAGCTATTTTGGCTAAGCTTTCTCAACCTTTCTTGTTGCCCATTAAATATACTTCAAATTTTATAATTGGCTCAACTCAAAATTTTAAACTTTTCACTCCCTTTTTCTTACTTTTTGAATTTTGCTCATGGGGCTCATTTAGGATTTTTAAACTAGGGTTGCATAATCTGATCTTTTAAGGGACTTAATTGCTTTGATCATGACACTTTTAAGTATATACTTGGTGACTTCATTATTACTTAAGTTATTTTGATGCTCATGCTTACTTTGGTTCACATAAAATAATGGTTCTAGGTTTGGCATTTGAGAGAAAAACCCTGAGTGACACTGGGGTGTCACACCATACTTACTTCCCCCAATGCTAAGGTAGGCAACAAGTCCGAAGAGGTCCATATGTAGTAGCTCAAGTGGTCTTGATGTTGTCATCACATTCTTGTTGTGATGAGTGCTTTCCACCTGTTTCCCTGCCTGACAAGCTGCACAAGGTCTATCTTTTTCGAAGTAGACATTGGTTAGTCCTAACACATGTTCTCCCTTTAGAAGTTTGTGAAGGTTCTTCATCCCAACATGTGCTAGATGGCGATGCCACAGCCAGCCCATGCTAGTCTTAGCTATTAAGCATGCATCTAGATCGGCCTCCTCTTTCGAAAAATCAACTAAGTAGAGTTTGCCGTCTAATAAACCCTTAAATGCTAATGAACCATCACTCCTTCTAAAGACAGAAACATCAACATTTGTAAATAAACAATTGTAGCCCATGTGGCACAATTGACTTACAGACAGGAGATTATAACCAAGCGACTCTACTAGAAATACGTTTGAAATGGAGTGCTCATTGGTGATGGCTATCTTGTCCAAGCCTTTGACCTTGCCTTGGTTCCCATCTCCAAAGATAATCATATCCTGGGAATCCTTGTTCTTGACGTAGGAGGTTGAAAGTGCATTCATCCCTTTTGTGAGTTTTGGTGATTTGGATAACAACACATTTAAAAGACTAACAAGTTTACTAAGTGTTGAACAGGAAATTCAATATGATGAACATACTTGAATAGTGTATAATGATCAGTGAACAAAGGTTCAACACGAGGTTAAATAACCAATGAGACAATGTAAATGGATATAATATGATCTCTATATTGGTTTGAATATATGGACAAGACCTGAGAAATCACTACATACATATGATCAGAATAGAGGATAAAGTGATTAAGAGGATTGGTCAAGCCAAAGTGGATAAGATATGAGGAATCGTGAATTGGCTTGACCATATTACTACCAGTCCATATATGCTTCTATGAGAATCAAACTAGAGCTTGATTATTTTTAACAGTTATATCTAGAAGACATTCAAGCAAGGTTCACAATACTGAAGAAATGATTCTCTGAACGGATGCTCAATATGATGTGACTCAAGAATGGCTTGATAGGGTGAAGGTAGCAAGGAAAGGGCTTCGAGGAACTAAGCGAAGGTGAAGGCTAAGTGACGGCTTGTGGACCGAGGTACCATGGCTAAGGTGAAGAAGAGAGTACTTGCTCTAAGTCGATGAACTAATCAGCTATGAAGAGTTATAACATGTTGATGCATCAGTAAGGTGACTTGAAGCCATGATTTGAACTCATATATGGTGATATGGTACAAGTCACAGGGTTTGATTTGTGTTTGCTTCAAAAGGTGAGACAAAGATGTTTGTGATCCTTATGAAGCAACGCCATGGAGAAATCACACATGAGACACCAATGACTCAAGGAGTTTACTTAATTAATTTTATTTAACTTGAGTATAGGAATCATCGTACTATAAAGGGGGATCCAAAAAGAAGGTTGGTGTTTGCCAAAGCTCAAGCCTCTATATTCAAAAGCTATTTTTGAAAAACAAAAATCCCTTTAACATTCTATTATAGACCATGGTTAGGTTTGAGAAACCTAGAGTGTTCTTGTTGAAAAGCAGCTGAACTTCTTCAACTGTAGCTGAGCTGAACTTCAGCTGAGTTGAGCTTCTTCAGCTGCAGCTGAGCTGAACTTCAGCTGAGTTGAGCTTCTTCAGCTGCAGCTGAGCTGAACTTCAGCTGAGTTGAGCTTTCTCAACTCTAGCTGAACTTCAACTTCAACCGGGGTCCAGGCAAGTTCAACCGGGGTCCGGGCAGGTTCAACCGAGGTCCAGGGCAAGTTCAACCGGGGCCTAGAGAGGTTCAACCGGGGTCCAAGAAAAGTTCAGCCGGGGTTTTTTTTCTGGACCTCACTGGTCAATACCGGTTGAACCGGTCCTAGGGGAGGTTCAACCGGTGTCAGGGTCACCTGATCGGTCTGACCTCCTGACTGGCAGACTGACTACTAGTCTGACCCCCAGGCGGTTGAACTGGCCCTAGGGGCGGTTCAACCGGTGTCAGGACCTGTTTTTGCAGTCTGACTTGCCTGACTGGCAAACTGACTGTCAGCCTGCCCTAGGCGGTTGAACCGGTCCTAGGGGCGGTTCAACCGGTCCTCCACAGCCAAAATCAGTCCAACGGCTAGTTTTGAAGCCCCACCTATATATACTCTCTCCTACCTCTCTCCCCACAGAGAAGAGCACGACCCAAACTCCATTTCTAACTTGAAGAACACCTCCCACTCTCTCTCACACATCTCTTGCCTCTCCCATTTCAAATCTTTGGAGAGAAATCTTTGAGTGAGTTTGAGAGTTGCGATTTTTGTGCTTCATCTCCAAATCTCTCTTGCTCTTCTTCATTCGAGTTTTGGTACTACATCGAGTTCTTTGTGTATTCATTACTCTTGGAGTTTCTAGCTCCTAGACGACTAGGTGTCTCTTGTGAGTCTCCAAATCTTGTGGAAGACCACAAGAAAGTTTGTATTACCCGCTCGTTTGAGCAAAGATTAGTGTGTGAGCTTGACCTTTGTGGTCGACAAAGGGAGGATTAGGGTTGAAAGAGACCCGGCTCTTTGTGGGCGCCTCAATGAGGAAGTAGGGCACCTTGGTGGTGTGACCGAACCTCGGGATAAATCTTGTGTCTCTTGTG
Source organism: Zea luxurians (assembly GCA_029449295.1). NCBI lineage: Eukaryota > Viridiplantae > Streptophyta > Magnoliopsida > Poales > Poaceae > Zea > Zea luxurians. The sequence goes on from JAOPSE010000102.1 coordinate 5,979,954, forward strand.
TTCTTGTTCATTGTGCTTATTCATGTTCTTTCTCTCACCCTTCCATGGAAGATTTGTTCATATCTTTTTGGTGTGTGAATTTTGAGAAGTGCCCTTCTCAGATCTACTACTTTGAACCCTGTGGATCATTTAGAACATCTCATTTCCAAAGTTAACAGGGTGAATTTCAAGATCAATTCAGTTTTACCCAGTTTGCTTCTAGTTTTTGTAGAAAACGTTTTAACTTGCCTATTCACCCCCACTCTAGGCAACTTTCAGAGGTGAACATCTTCTTCTCCCCCGTCATGTGGTTTGTGCATCCGCTATCGATAATCCAGCTTGAGCCCCCGGATGCATAAACCTGCAAGGCAATTTACACTTGGGTTTTAGGTACCCAACTCTTGTTGGGTCCTACAAGGTTAATCACAATAGCCTTTGGAACCCAAATACAAGTCTTGTCTCCCTTGCATTTGGATCCCAACTTTCTAGCAACTACTTTATCATTCTTACATAAAAGCGCAAATGAAGTATTGCAAGCATGGTAAATAGCAGTGGATTCATTACACATTCTCCTAGGCACATGAGGTATAACATTACTTCTCCTAGGCCTATTTCTACCATGCACAAAAGTAGAGCTAGAGGCAAACATAGCATGTGAATCATTATAAGCAACATAACTCCTATCATAATGAGCATTCCTAGAAAATTTTCTATCATTATAAATGAAAGCATGATTCCTTTGAGCACTATTAGCCATAGGGGCCTTTCCTTTCTCCTTGTTGGGAATGGGAGCCCTTTGGCTTGTTAAGTTCTTGGCTTCCTTTCGAAAGCCAAGTCCATCCTTAATTGAGGGGTGTCTACCAACGGTGTAGGCATCCCTAGCAAATTTTAACTTATCAAAATCAACCTTGCAAGTCTTAAGTTGAGCATTAAGACTTGCCACCTCATCTTTTAATTTGGTAATAGACGCAAGATGTTTATCACAAGCATCAATATCAAAATCCTTGCATCTATTGCAAATTACAACATGTTCTACACATGAACTAGATTTATTAGCTACCTCTAGCTTAGCATTTAAATCATCATTCAAAATCTTTAAACTAGAGATTGATTCATGGCACACAGACAATTCAGAGGATAACATTTCATTTCTTTTAGTTTCTAAAGCAAGAGACTTTTGTACACTAACAAATTTGTCATGTTCTTCATATAAAATGTCCTCTTGCTTCTCTAGCAATCTATCTTTTTCATTTAGAGCATCAATTAACTCATTAATTTTATCTACTTTTGCTCTATCTAAACCCTTAAATAAATTAGTATAATCTACTTCATCATCACTAGAATCATCATCACTTGAAGTAGTATACTTAGGGGTTTCTCGAACACTTACCTTCTTTTCCTTGGCTATGAGGCAAGTGTGGCGTTCGTTGGGGAAGAGAGAAGACTTGTTGAAGGTCGTGGCTGCTAGTCCTTCATCGTCGGAGTCGGATGAAGAGCAGTCCGAGTCCCACTCTTTGCCAAGATGCGCCTCGCCCTTCGCCTTCTTGTAAACTTTCTTCTTCTCCCTCTTCCCATGCATTTCTTGTTCCTAGTCATTTTCATTATTGGGGCATTGTGCTATAATATGACCAGTCTTACCACATTTGAAGCAGGAGCGCTTCCCCTTTGCTTTGTTCTTGTTGGGGGTGCTCCTTGCGTCCTTTTAGAGCGGTCTTGAAGCGCTTGATGATAAGCGCTATTTCATTTTCGTTGAGGCCGGCGGCCTCCACTTGTGCCACCTTGCTTGGTAGCGTCTCCCTACTGCTGGTTGCTGTAACACCCCAGGTGTTTATATTCCGCTTGACAACGAGTACGGATTTAAGCAAGTGATATCAGTGAATAAGACGGACACTAAGGTCTAATTATTTTTGCCTATCGCGATTTTAATATCGCATTTGTCTCATCTGTCGCGAATGCGACGTTGTTGTTATTTTTATCTGTCCGGGCTCTTCCTAAATTTTCGTGATGTTCGGAACATCGTGGTTTCGAAAATCTGTGCGTCCGATGATTATTTAAAATTCATTGCTCGCGCGAATACGAATTCGAAAGCCCGACCCACTCGAATAATTTTTATCCTCGGATAATTTCATTTGAACTTGACAACTAAAATGTTCGGGGCAAAATAATCTGTATCACGCGTTGTCCGAGAAAAATCGTGCGGGAGGAGGTGATCCAATTTGTTCTTTAGCACGCGGTTGTGACGACAAAATCGCGTATACGTTAGCGGATTTGGTTTCGGCTAATTTTAGTCGAATTCCACACAGCAAATTATCGATGCCGAAACCAGTTTATTTCGGTCTGTCGTTTCTCCCTCGGATCCAAATCTTCAGATATAAATAGTTGGTAAAGTTTCATCTGATTTTAAGAAGTATTTAACAAATCAAATCATGTCTAAATATTGTGGTCGATATTGTTTTGATCCCACCATTTATTGGCCCTTTTTAACTCTAATCTTAGAATCCTTGTTTATCTATCCACTTTTGTTAAAAAAAAATGTGAAATTCCTTTTCTAATTTATCCCACCGCCCTCACTAATTTCCTTACCCCACATCATTCCCTCCCATTCTTATCTGTTCCCGTACGCGCTCAGCAGATATTTTTTCCAACGTCATTCCTATCCGTGAGCTTCTCTGTCTCCCTCCACGCGCACAGGCTGGCGGCATCGCATGGAAAGAAAATCTCCAGCCGTCGTTTCTTCAGGTTTTTCCACCGTTGCAAAACATCTCTGCGCCATGGAAAAATCTTTCCTGCTCCTATCTCCGGCCGCCCGTGGCTCTCGATTTTTTTTTCGCGATGCTCATCTCCTGACCTGTTGTGCAGATATTTCTCCTCTCTATTTCAACCGTGGAGCACCTCTTCTTCCCCAACGCCGCGCGCTTGATTTTTTCACGCGCAGGCTGCTTATCCTTCGTGTGCGGTCTTCTTCTCCCCAGCTCCCTCTGCTCGCTCCATCTCTGTCCGTCGCGCCTAGCCCCAGCTCTGGTGCCGCGTTTCCCTGCTCGCTCGCGCTCTGCCGAGCGGCTCGCGTCCCTCAGCCCTGCGCGCGAGCTCAACATCTCCCTGCGTTCGCTCGGCGCTCAACCCCCTTGCGCGCGCAGCCTTCTTCTCGGCACGTCGGTGAAGCTCTAGCTCTTGCTCGGCCGCTGTTCTCCCCTGCGTGCCGACTTCTCTACTCTTGTCGTGAACCTCCTGCTCCCTCAGTCGGCACCGTGCTCGGCCTCTCCTATGACGGCGCTCGCATTCCAGCTTGTCCTGGTGGCTGACGTCGCCTTGGAACATAGCCTTGAGGTCCCCAGCCGGCTGCTGCTCTCTGGCACAGCTCGCTCCCTGTTTGCCGCGCGCTCTGGAGTCCTCCTGCACCGCCCAGTGGAGCTCCTGCGCACGTGCCGTGCCGTGCCAAGCTTGCCTCCGACCTCTGCTTGCCGTACTGCCTGCTCGTCGGTCGTGAGCCCTGCCCATGGCCGCCGGCTCGCGTTCCTCTCTCCATTCTCCAGCTCGTGCTCTGTTTCGCTCTCCTCTGCGCGCAGCTCACGCCCTGCTAGCCCCTGCTGCGGGTTGTCGAGCTCTCTGCGCACGCTCAGCTCGCTCTTTTCTGGTTTGCCGCGCGCACGAATTTTATCTGCTCGCCACAGCGTGTCGAGCTCCCGCACTATCATCGCTTCTACCGCAAGCTCGTTAGCCATAGTTATCTTGACTGCGTCAGCTCGCCAGACCTGCAACTCTATATACGCCACCCTCCTGTATCGCTGTCGAGCCCGTCGAACCTCGTTCTTCTCTGCTCGCCCCCGTCGAACACCGAATCCCGGATATTAGACAAAAATAAGCGAGGCCCCTGTGTATCACTTATCAAGTACTCGGTTGAAGATATCAATCGAAGATCGTCGTCGTTTGGTGCGTCGTCAAGAAATCCCAAGACGAAGCTAGCAGCGCGATATTTCTCAAGCGCTCGACAAATTGCCTGGATCGGAAAATCACTACCGATCTTGCGGCTTCGAGTCAGCTGCTGAAACGGTAAGTTGATAAATTATTCAGAATAGTTCGATCGTTGAATAAATTAATGTGCTAGTGCGAGGCGCATTAAGGTGCTCGGTAAATTGCGTGAGTCACGAAACTCTCGTCGACTTCGCAGTTCTTGTGATTATCGAGCCAAATTCAGCTATGGCGAATTATTTCGCTATTCTAGTCACTTAGCTGAATTAGAGTACCGAGTAGAATTTTAGTAGGCATGTGTGTTGATGAAATATTTTAATCACTTATAAAGGTGTAGTATAATTTATAAAGCAAGGGATAAGTTTAGAACTTAATTAATTAATTGATAAGTTGTGTTTAGGCTAGTTGTATTAATGTGTATAGTTTGTTATTTCGTGATGCTTACGTTAGGTTCGTTTAATTTAGAGAAGCGTAAATATTGCGCTTAGTCGTAGGTCGATAACCAGAATTATCATATAAAATTGTACAACGCCTCGCCGCTAGGTGTTTAAATCCGCTATCACGTAACACTATTTAGGTTTATAATATTTCCGTCGATATGCATTCAGGTGCATAATGCATTCCATTCAGGTACGTTAATTAATCGCATGTTGCGGAAGACAAGCCAAGTCGACCCCAAGCGCGGGCTAATCCGCAAGATGAAGTTGATGAACGAACCTGAAGACGGATAATCTGATGAATGCCGGAACAAAGGCTGATCGTCAAGTGATCGATCGACGCCTAACAAACACTAACATAGTGTTACTCAGGCAAGCCCCGGTGCATTTGCCACCTCCCTTGATGTTTTTAAAATCTTTCTCACTTGCTTGATGCATTAGGTGATAGGAGTTGATTGCTAAAACAATTCCTGCATTACCTTCCTTGAACTTGATTACCTTCCTTGATCACCCGTTTTACAAAAGATTTTTGATGCTTAGCCTTGCTTTAGAAAAACAAAAATGTTTTGTTTTTCCAAAAGTTGATGTGGCAAAAGTGGGTGGGATGTTTTTAAAAATAAAACTTGATGGTGGATCCATCATGGCCGTGATGGATTCAACATCGGAAAAGATGTACCTCTGTCAGGTACCAAGTTTTTGGGTTAAAAAGATTAAGCTGAGACCGGGCGGGTGACTTGCACGAGAAGAGAGTCTCGGTGTAGTGTCTCCGTCTGAGTCGATTAAGGACCGTCTCGATGTAGGCTTGATGATCGAGGACCCTTTAGCTGGTCACATGCCTCGTCATGGGTAAGCCTTGCCTCGGGCAGACTAAGGCCAGAATAAGATAACACGAAATGGGCGTGGAGCGGTGGCGAGAGTAGCGTGTACCCTCCGTGGCAAGAGGCCGGACGGTGGTGTATCTGTGCTCTCGGTTTGCGTGAACCTGATCCGGTCTTAAGAACCCCGGTGGCGGGTTGACATATGCAAGGGTTAAGTGCTACATATGTCGTGTGATTGGAGATCCTCAGCTGAGTATAATCGATTCGGATCGCCGTACCTTCGCGGTTATGAAGACTTGGTCACTGACCTACACGTAGCATTCCACTAAAGATGATGGGTATTTGTTAAGAAATTGGCTAGTGCAGGACCAGTGATTGAACTAGGGTAGAAAGAACTCTAGTTGCAGGTAATTGAACTTAACTTGACAAATAAAATTGGATTTTTAAGGATCCACTTTAGTAAGCATTTCTGCAAAACAGAGTCTTTGAGTATTGAGAAACCTTACCTTGACTCCCTAAAAGCCAGCATACCCTTGAGAGTCTTTTCTTTAGTCGGGTAAGTCTTGCTGAGTAATTCCATACTCAGGGTTTTATTCCCTGTTGTTTTTCAGGTTCTAACTTTGTGCTGTTGTTGATGGTGTTAAGTGCCGGTGGGCTCGGCCTTCTTATAAGTCTAAGTAACCCTTCTATACTTCTTATTGAGGATGATCCCTTGAGCTAGCATATATATTTCAAACTTATACTTTTGTAATCACTCCGATAACTAATGTAAATTTTTTGTAACCTGTAAAATTTTGGTAGTAAGATTTCCGCTGCAACAATATTGGTGTGTGTGATTTGTGTTACTTAATCCCGCGGTTCTGGTTGAAAGTGGTTTATCCGATGTCCTTGGGGCAATCGGACAGATCCTGTTGAGTTATCTGGTGCACATGCATGGCTGTCTGAGGTCTTTGGGACAAGGACAGGTGCATGTGGGCCCAATAACTTGGAGGTTCTGCCACAGGCTGGTATCGGAGCTAGATTAAGTATCTACAGTCACATACGTATTTTCAAAACAAAAGTTTTGGTTTTAAAAAACCTATTTTCAACTAAAAACATTGTTTGGCTTTGAAAAACAGTTTTGAAAAACTATAATGCTAGCGACATCCTCTATTAAGCCCTAAAGTAAGGACTATCAGGTGGCTTAGTTGAAAACCATAACCCACAACTGGGTGGGTCTTGCATACATGCGTATTGTTATTTTTGAGGCCATTCAGTCTTGAATGGATCGACGCTCAGGTAAGGTGAGATGTGAGAGCATGACCGAACAACCGTCGGTCTAGGGAAGTGCTAAATTGTAGCGCTTGATTATATACATGTTCTACATATGTATATATGAAGGCTGCGATGTGGAGTATTTACTTTTCTGGGAATTCAGTACCCCATGGATGTGTATGGGTATACAGACATGGGAATACTGAGAAGTGTATTGTACTTGTAACGACGCACCTACGCTCAGGTAAGAAGGTGAGTTACCATAATGAGTTGCCCTATGGTTAAAGTGTGGCAACGGCGCCTATGCATGGCTCGGCGCTTAATGATGAGCTGGCCTCCATATAGCAATATATGGAGTATAAACTGTGATAAACTGTCATGTGTGGATATTGCATCATTGGGAAATTGGGATATGATGGATTTTTCTGCAGGTACACTAACCTCGAAAACGTATGTGTAGCTGACGACTAGCAAAATAACGTGAGAGTCGTAAGCATGCCACCGAGATAGAACGCTATCGCCACATTGTGTTGGCAAAATTAGTGAGGACGCATAGGACGAGCATGCATCCTGATTGTTGCATCATGTTTGTCACCTATACACCCAAGATGCTTCTCTCATCTTTATTCCAGTAACCATTGATTGTAGATAATATGGTGTAATATTGTATTACGAACTTCTATGAAATAGGTGTCTTCCATTCTTTAGGTGACCTCTTAGGGTGCTTTATGTGCTTGCTCTTGTGCTTGATGTGCCAGTAGAATATTGGTGAACTATTTGCCTAAACCAGAAATTAGGCCATGTTCTTATTAGGTAAACCGAGACCCAAATTTGAATTTACCATTATCCCTCTACGACTAAACTCATGTAAATGAATGTTTAGTTAATTTCTTTGTTGGACATAAAATGTACCCAAGCTTAAATCAAGGATCTCAAACCATGTCTCCTTCTAGAACCATTTCCTTGTTCAGTTGATGCAAGTTGAGGTCTCTATGGTATTTGGCCTCTCCTTGTGGATTACCATGTTACCTTATCAACCTAACCTAGGAAAGACATGTCCGACCCATTTCTTGAAATTGATGCCTTTGGTTTCCCCATACCTATCGAAGGCATACCAACTTAATCCTTGACCTTGTGATCTTTGTGATGGGCATAGAAATATGCTTGGGGCTGAATTAACAGTCTCCCATCGTACTTCTTTCATCCAGTTTAGGTTATGGCCATGTCTTGTTCATTTCCTTGGGTCATAATCTATTTGGCTCTCTACTTGTAACCATTCTTACAGATGGAGTATCTCTTTGTATATTGTCACCCTTGCCCAATTCATTGGTGTCGCGTGAGATTTCTTATTGGTTATGTCTGGCAATGGTGTTATGACTAAAATCGATGGCACCGCGATGAAACTGAGGGCCTCCTGTGGATGCACACACATGGTTGTGCTACTTGGCATCCGCTGGTATCACCGTTAGTAGTCATAATCCATTATTAGACTATATCGATATGTTATCTTTGTGCAAATTATTCTTACCACGTGAGATTCATTATTGGTGCCAGTTCGATAATGGCGTCTCGATTAATGACGTATGGTACCACGGCGAAACTAAGAGCCTCCTGTGAATGTGCACACAGGATTCTGCTGCTTGGCGCATGCTGGTATCGAAGTCTCTAGTCATGATCCATTGTGGAACTACACCGATGTGTGATCTTTCGTGGACTCCTCCCTTGAAACAATTTCTATGTTGTTTGTTAAGTTATCAAGCAACATCTATCGTCTTTGCCGGATCAAAAGGACATACCACTTTCATGTGTGGTCTTATTTCTTTTGATCTTGGTAGTGACTACTCATACAAGTTCCCTTTACATCCTTTCTGTAAAGGTGAAGCCTTGGAGCTTTTTAGTGTCAAGAAACAACTGATTAGCTCTCCAAATGGAGATTGATTTTTCCCTGCTATTGAGATGCAGAAGTTTGTTCATTCACTCTTTTATTTAATCCATGTATTCCCTAACCTAGTAGATGACTTATCTGGCATGAAGAAGCGGATGAACCATATGACCAAATGAATTTCTACCCAAGTGCATGATCAACTATTAGTATGAGTGAACTCTCAACCCTTGGCTTACCGATGGTACTGAGAGGACTTGCTCAATGTCAAAAGTAGTTCAACAAGTTGGTTTTACTAACTTGTAACTTCCCAATGAACAAAGGTTGAGTTTAGAGATCGTTTTATCGAGTTGTCTAAACTCACTTTGGTTTAAACCCTCTTAAGGAAGTGTTTACAAGAATCGAAATTAAGTTGACCAATAACCACCTAATTATCGCTCTAGTCATGCCTTGATCGCCTCACGTGTGCTTTTCCAGCATGTGTGATCAAGTAGATCCATGATTAGTGCTCGATAAAATGGATTGGTTGCGAAGGCAGCATTTCCAGATCCCTCCGCTGGTGATTTTTCGAGTCTCTATCATTTTTCTTGAACTTGAATTCTCTGGCTAACACGGGTCAACTGTGGTGTTGTTCGACATCCGCACTTGTCACATGTGCTATGAGCTTACCGTAACCACTTGTTGGTAAACCTCTTTCTGTGTGTTTTACCCAAGATGGTGCATCTGGTTCTGTTTGGGCAAAATCGCGTATTCACCGCTCGCTCAACAGACTCAGATAGTACAGTGTCATCAAAGAAAGCAAACTGCACACATGGAACCTTATGTGTTCTCATGGCAGACATCGTCTCTATTGATGGACATCTTTAAATTAGCTTGTGGCGATACATGCTATGTCCACTAGAGAAACGACATCCTGAGGCACTCGCCTTCGCTCAGAACTGTCTCACGATTATCGCTGATATGGATGTGGGTTACATGCTTCTCTACTCTTAGAAGTCTTTCGTTCCGAATCTCGGGACGAGATTCTTTTAAGGGGGGAGGGCTGTAACACCCCAGGTGTTTATATTCCGCTTGACAACGAGTACGGATTTAAGCACGTGATATCAGTGAATAAGACGGACACTAAGGTCTAATTATTTTTGCCTATCGCGATTTTAATATCGCATTTGTCTCATCTGTCGCGAATGCGACGTTGTTGTTATTTTTATCTGTCCGGGCTCTTCCTAAATTTTCGTGATGTTCGGAACATCGTGGTTTCGAAAATCTGTGCGTCCGATGATTATTTAAAATTCATTGCTCGCGCGAATACGAATTCGAAAGCCCGACCCACTCGAATAATTTTTATCCTCGGATAATTTCATTTGAACTTGACAACTAAAATGTTCGGGGCAAAATAATCTGTATCACGCGTTGTCCGAGAAAAATCGTGCGGGAGGAGGTGATCCAATTTGTTCTTTAGCACGCGGTTGTGACGACAAAATCGCGTATACGTTAGCGGATTTGGTTTCGGCTAATTTTAGTCGAATTCCACACAGCAAATTATCGATGCCGAAACCAGTTTATTTCGGTCTGTCGTTTCTCCCTCGGATCCAAATCTTCAGATATAAATAGTTGGTAAAGTTTCATCTGATTTTAAGAAGTATTTAACAAATCAAATCATGTCTAAATATTGTGGCCGATATTGTTTTGATCCCACCATTTATTGGCCCTTTTTAACTCTAATCTTAGAATCCTTGTTTATCTATCCACTTTTGTTAAAAAAAAATGTGAAATTCCTTTTCTAATTTATCCCACCGCCCTCACTAATTTCCTTACCCCACGTCATTCCCTCCCATTCTTATCTGTTCCCGTACGCGCTCAGCAGATATTTTTTCCAACGTCATTCCTATCCGTGAGCTTCTCTGTCTCCCTCCACGCGCACAGGCTGGCGGCATCGCATGGAAAGAAAATCTCCAGCCGTCGTTTCTTCAGGTTTTTCCACCGTTGCAAAACATCTCTGCGCCATGGAAAAATCTTTCCTGCTCCTATCTCCGGCCGCCCGTGGCTCTCGATTTTTTTTTCGCGATGCTCATCTCCTGACCTGTTGTGCAGATATTTCTCCTCTCTATTTCAACCGTGGAGCACCTCTTCTTCCCCAACGCCGCGCGCTTGATTTTTTCACGCGCAGGCTGCTTATCCTTCGTGTGCGGTCTTCTTCTCCCCAGCTCCCTCTGCTCGCTCCATCTCTGTCCGTCGCGCCTAGCCCCAGCTCTGGTGCCGCGTTTCCCTGCTCGCTCGCGCTCTGCCGAGCGGCTCGCGTCCCTCAGCCCTGCGCGCGAGCTCAACATCTCCCTGCGTTCGCTCGGCGCTCAACTCCCTTGCACGCGCAGCCTTCTTCTCGGCACGTCGGTGAAGCTCTAGCTCTTGCTCGGCTGCTGTTCTCCCCTGCGTGCCGACTTCTCTACTCTTGTCGTGAACCTCCTGCTCCCTCAGTCGGCACCGTGCTCGGCCTCTCCTATGACGGCGCTCGCATTCCAGCTTGTCCTGGTGGCTGACGTCGCCTTGGAACATAGCCTTGAGGTCCCCAGCCGGCTGCTGCTCTCTGGCACAGCTCGCTCCCTGTTTGCCGCGCGCTCTGGAGTCCTCCTGCACCGCCCAGTGGAGCTCCTGCGCACGTGCCGTGCCAAGCTTGCCTCCGACCTCTGCTTGCCGTACTGCCTGCTCGTCGGTCGTGAGCCCTGCCCATGGCCGCCGGCTCGCGTTCCTCTCTCCATTCTCCAGCTCGTGCTCTGTTTCGCTCTCCTCTGCGCGCAGCTCACGCCCTGCTAGCCCCTGCTGCGGGTTGTCGAGCTCTCTGCGCACGCTCAGCTCGCTCTTTTCTGGTTTGCCGCGCGCACGAATTTTATCTGCTCGCCACAGCGTGTCGAGCTCCCGCACTATCATCGCTTCTACCGCAAGCTCGTTAGCCACAGTTATCTTGACTGCGTCAGCTCGCCAGACCTGCAACTCTATATACGCCACCCTCCTGTATCGCTGTCGAGCCCGTCGAACCTCGTTCTTCTCTGCTCGCCCTCGTCGAACACCGAATCCCGGATATTAGACAAAAATAAGCGAGGCCCCTGTGTATCACTTATCAAGTACTCGGTTGAAGACATCAATCGAAGATCGTCGTCGTTTGGTGCGTCGTCAAGAAATCCCAAGACGAAGCTAGCAGCGCGATATTTCTCAAGCGCTCGACAAATTGCCTGGATCGGAAAATCACTACCGATCTTGCGGCTTCGAGTCAGCTGCTGAAACGGTAAGTTGATAAATTATTCAGAATAGTTCGATCGTTGAATAAATTAATGTGCTAGTGCGAGGCGCATTAAGGTGCTCGGTAAATTGCGTGAGTCACGAAACTCTCGTCGACTTCGCAGTTCCTGTGATTATCGAGCCAAATTCAGCTATGGCGAATTATTTCGCTATTCTAGTCACTTAGCTGAATTAGAGTACCGAGTAGAATTTTAGTAGGCATGTGTGTTGATGAAATATTTTAATCACTTATAAAGGTGTAGTATAATTTATAAAGCAAGGGATAAGTTTAGAACTTAATTAATTAATTGATAAGTTGTGTTTAGGCTAGTTGTATTAATGTGTATAGTTTGTTATTTCGTGATGCTTACGTTAGGTTCGTTTAATTTAGAGAAGCGTAAATATTGCGCTTAGTCGTAGGTCGATAACCAGAATTATCATATAAAATTGTACAACGCCTCGCCGCTAGGTGTTTAAATCCGCTATCACGTAACACTATTTAGGTTTATAATATTTCCGTCGATATGCATTCAGGTGCATAATGCATTCCATTCAGGTACGTTAATTAATCGCATGTTGCGGAAGACAAGCCAAGTCGACCCCAAGCGCGGGCTAATCCGCAAGATGAAGTTGATGAACGAACCTGAAGACGGATAATCTGATGAATGCCGGAACAAAGGCTGATCGTCAAGTGATCGATCGACGCCTAACAAACACTAACATAGTGTTACTCAGGCAAGCCCCGGTGCATTTGCCACCTCCCTTGATGTTTTTAAAATCTTTCTCACTTGCTTGATGCATTAGGTGATAGGAGTTGATTGCTAAAACAATTCCTGCATTACCTTCCTTGAACTTGATTACCTTCCTTGATCACCCGTTTTACAAAAGATTTTTGATGCTTAGCCTTGCTTTAGAAAAACAAAAATGTTTTGTTTTTCCAAAAGTTGATGTGGCAAAAGTGGGTGGGATGTTTTCAAAAATAAAACTTGATGGTGGATCCATCATGGCCGTGATGGATTCAACATCGGAAAAGATGTACCTCTGTCAGGTACCAAGTTTTTGGGTTAAAAAGATTAAGCTGAGACCGGGCGGGTGACTTGCACGAGAAGAGAGTCTCGGTGTAGTGTCTCCGTCTGAGTCGATTAAGGACCGTCTCGATGTAGGCTTGATGATCGAGGACCCTTTAGCTGGTCACATGCCTCGTCATGGGTAAGCCTTGCCTCGGGCAGACTAAGGCCGGAATAAGATAACACGAAATGGGCGTGGAGCGGTGGCGAGAGTAGCGTGTACCCTCCGTGGCAAGAGGCCGGACGGTGGTATATCTGTGCTCTCGGTTTGCGTGAACTTGATCCGGTCTTAAGAACCCCGGTGGCGGGTTGACATATGCAAGGGTTAAGTGCTACATATGTCGTGTGATTGGAGATCCTCAGCTGAGTATAATCGATTCGGATCGCCGTACCTTCGCGGTTATGAAGACTTGGTCACTGACCTACACGTAGCATTCCACTAAAGATGATGGGTATTTGTTAAGAAATTGGCTAGTGCAGGACCAGTGATTGAACTAGGGTAGAAAGAACTCTAGTTGCAGGTAATTGAACTTAACTTGACAAATAAAATTGGATTTTTAAGGATCCACTTTAGTAAGCATTTCTGCAAAACAGAGTCTTTGAGTATTGAGAAACCTTACCTTGACTCCCTAAAAGCCAGCATACCCTTGAGAGTCTTTTCTTTAGTCGGGTAAGTCTTGCTGAGTAATTCCATACTCAGGGTTTTATTCCCTGTTGTTTTTCAGGTTCTAACTTTGTGCTGTTGTTGATGGTGTTAAGTGCCGGTGGGCTCGGCCTTCTTATAAGTCTAAGTAACCCTTCTATACTTCTTATTGAGGATGATCCCTTGAGCTAGCATATATATTTCAAACTTATACTTTTGTAATCACTCCGATAAACTAATGTAAAATTTTTGTAACCTGTAAAATTTTGGTAGTAAGATTTCCGCTGCAACAATATTGGTGTGTGTGATTTGTGTTACTTAATCCCGCGGTTCTGGTTGAAAGTGGTTTATCCGATGTCCTTGGGGCAATCGGACAGATCCTGTTGAGTTATCTGGTGCACATGCATGGCTGTCTGAGGTCTTTGGGACAAGGACAGGTGCATGTGGGCCCAATAACTTGGAGGTTCTGCCACAGTTGCTTTGAGGGACGGTTTGAGGCTCGTGGATGGGTAGAGGGCCATTAAGAGCGTCGTCCACATATCAGGCCTCCTTCACCATCATGCGCCCGCTCTCAAACTTCCCAAGAATCTCCTCGGGCATCATCTTGGTGTACCTAGGTGTCGGCGTTTCGAGACGGGGGGGGGGGGGTCCCTGAGCCGACGAGTGAAGTGTCGCCGCGTGCCCCAGCCCAGATGGGTCGACGCGAGGCCGAGCGCGAAGGGGGGAAGTGAGGTGGCCAGAGATGGGCGTGAGAGAGGTGAAAATCCCGCGGCCTTCGTGTTCGTCCCGCGCCCAGGTCGGGTGCGCTTGCAGTAGGGGGTTACAAGCGTCCACACGGGGGAAGGAGCGAGTGGCCTCACGCAAGCGCCCGTCCCGTCCTCGTCCCCGTGCGGCCAACCCTCTCTAAGAGGGCCCTGGTCCTTCCTTTTATAGGCGTAAGGAGAGGGTCTAGGTGTACAATGGGGGGGTGTAGCAGAGTGCTACGTGTCTAGCAGAGGAGAGCTAGCACCCTAAGTACACGCCGTCGTGGCGACCGGAGAGATTTTGGCACCTGGTTTGTGTGATGTCGTGGCCATCGGAGGAGCGCTGGAGCCTGGCGGAGGGACAACTGTCGGGGCCGTCGAGTCCTTGCTAACGTCCTCTTGCTTCAGTAAGGGGGCCGAGAGCCGCCATCGTCAGGGAACGTGCGGGGCGCCATCATCGCCTATCTGGCGGAGCGAGCCAGATGGGACGCCGGTCTTGTTCCCCGTAGCCTGAGTCAGCTTGGAGTAGGGTAATGATGGCGCCTCCTGTTGACGTGGCCGGTCCGCGCCCTAGGTTGGGCGATGTGGAGGGTCCTCCGAGGTCGAGGTCGAGTCCGTCTTCCGTGGCCGAGGCCGAGTCCGAGCCCCTAGGTCGGGCGAGGCGGAGTTCATCGTCTTCTGGGGCTGAGCCCAAGTCCGAGCCCTGGGTCGGGCGGAGCGGAGTTCGCCGTCTTCCAGGGCTTAGCCCGAGTCTGAGCCCTGGGTCGGGCGGAGCGGAGTTCGCCGTCTTCCAGGGCTTAGCCCGAGTTCGAGCCCTGGGTCGGGCGGAGTGGAGTTTGCCGTCTTCCAGGGCTTAGCCCGAGTCCGAGCCCTGGGTCGGGCGGAGCGGAGTTCGCCGTCTTCCGGGGCTTAGCCCGAGTCCGAGCCCTGGGTCGGGCGGAGCGGAGTTCGCCGTCTTCCGGGGCTTAGCCTGAGTCCGAGCCCTGGGTCGGGCGGAGCGGAGCTTCCTATGGTGTGCGGCTGGGCCTGACTGCCTGTCAGCCTCACTCTGTCAAGTGGCACCGCAGTCGGAGCAGCGCAGGCGGCGCTGTCTTTCTATTAGACCGGTCAGTGGAGCGGCAAAGTGACGGTGGTCACTTCGGCTCTGTCAGCTGAGGGGTGCGCGTCAGGATAAAGGTGTCAGGCCACCTTTGCATTAAATGCTCCTACGATTTGGTCAGGGTTGCTTCTCGGCAAAGACAGGGCCTCGGGCGAGCCGGGAACGTGTTCGCCGCTGGAGGGGGGCCTCGGGTGAGGCGGAGATCCTCCGGGGTCGGCTGCCCTTGTCCGAGGCTAGGCTCGGGCGAGGCATGATCGAGTCCCCCGAATGGACTGATCCCTGACTTGATCGCACCCATCAGGCCTTTGCAGCTTTATGCTGATGGGGGTTACCAGCTGAGAATTAGGAGCCTTGAGGGTACCCCTAATTATGGTCCCCGACAGTAGCCCCCGAGCCTCGAAGGGAGTGTTAGCACTCGCTTGGAGGCTTTCGTCGCACTTTTTTGCAAGGGGACCAGCCTTTCTCGGTTGCGTTTTGTTCCGGTGGGTGCGCGCGAGTGCACCCGCCGGGTGTAGCCCCTGAGGCCTCGGAGGAGTGGTTTGACTCCTCCGAGGTCTTAACGCCTTGCACAATGCTTCGGCTGGTCTGGTCGTTCCCTCATGCGAGCTGTCCGTAGCCCGGGTGTACGGTCGGGTCCCAAGTTCTCGGGCTGGTATGTTGACGCTGTCAACGGTTTGGCCGGAGCCGGGTTTGCGAGAGCAGCCCCCGAGCCTCTGCACAGGGCGAGAGGGCGATCAGGGACAGACTCGACTTTTTTACATACGCCCCTGCGTCGCCTTTCCACAAGGAGGAGGGGGGAGAGCACCATGTTGCCCTCGGTGGGCGCCGAACATGGTGTCTCCGGTGAGCTGCAGGCGGGTGATCCGAGCGGACGTTCGTGCCCCATTCATTAGGGGTCGGCTAGAGGCCCAGAGGCGCGCCCAAAAGTACCTGCGGGTGATCTGCCGGACCCGGTCCCCTGGTGACGGGGTCCGAGGGCTCGATGCCTCCCTCTGATGGGATTCCGTTACAAGATCGTTCCCGCTGGTCTCGGAAATGTCCTAGGGTACCTCGGGAGCGCAGCCCGAGCCTTGGTTATGTATCGAACGTACCCATGGTCATCCCTCGCTCTGTGTCTGAGGCGGCTGTGAACCCTTCAGGGGCTAGCCTTCGAACCCCTGATCAGTAGTGGGCTCGAAGCTCGAGTAGCCTGAGGCGGCCGTTGTACCCTTCCGAGGGGCCGGCCTTCGAACCTCTGACCAGTAGTGGGTGTGGAGCCCACGTGCTCTGAGGCGGCTGTTGAACCCTTCCAAGGGGCCAGCCTTCGAACCTCTGATCAGTAGGGAGGCTCGGATCCTGGTTCCTTCACGGGGAAGGATCCTTTTCGGGGTATCTCCCTTTCCCGGTCCCTGTTGCAAGAGAGAGAAAGAGGAAAAAAGGAAAAGGATACGAAATCGAACGACACGACGTACCTTTTTTGACGCGGTCATTATGGCAAAGGCGAAGCGTCGCTCGCTTCTCCTGCCAGAGGCGCCGCCTGTCCCGCCGTGGAGTTAATGCGACGAGGCGAGTGGTTCGCAGGGCAGCCGTTGCGCGTGCGCGAGCCGTTCAAGGAACGGAACACGGGCGCGTTGTCTTCATGCCGTGAGAGAGGGTTCTCTCGCTGCCCCCGGATGGGACGTAAGCTTGGCTGACGACGTGACCGCTGCTCCTGTCCGCCTGCCACCACCATTACTGTCGGCCCATTTTTGGCCGCATTGACCGTCGCGCCAGGCTGGCGCCGCTGGGTCGTGCGCTGGGTCGCCTCGAGTCGCGGTATTGGTTCCGCAGTCGGGGAGGCGCGGTGGTGGCGCAAGTGGCGGTGCAGTTGCATGCACGAAGCATTCGGCGCGCCAGTTGCATGACGCGTGGGCCTGGGCCTCCATGCTGGGCGTGTTGGGAGTCGAAGAAGTGCGCCCACTTGGCGCGGTTGCATGCCGCCTGCATGGCTGCCCGCCCTTTCGCCCGCTGGTCTGGGCAAAAGTGGAGAGCCGCTTGTAACCGCTGGGCGCTTGCACGCACCGCGCACGACGGTTTGGCTTCTTCTGCTCTGGGCCGGCTTGCATGACGTGTGGGACCCAGCCCCCGCGCCGTAGGGGAGGACCTTGGAGCGTGTTGGAGAAGACTCAGCCCACGACGGCTGGGGACGCAAGTAGGGAGAGTCGCCTTTAAAAGGAGGGTGACCCTCTTGGAAGGCGACCGTGTCTTCGCGCTCCCTTATGCATCGTGTCTTTCCACCTTCCAAGCCCCCGGATGGGGGATATCCGCCGTCTTTTCGCTTCGTCGTTGGAGGAACGCAACCCCGCGGGAGTTGGTACCTTTCAGCCGTCGTTCGGCTTCAAGGATTTTCATCAGGCAGCCCGGTCGCACCCCTCCGCCGGCCGTCACCCAAGATGGTGACCTCCAGTTCGATGGCGGGGGAGAGCGAACCGGGCCACGGCCTCTGCCCCTCCCTCAGCCTCAAGGATTTTCATCACCAGGGCTGGGGAGGGGAGTGTGCCGAGTTGGGGTCGGCCCCTGCGTGTGCGGTGGCTCGCTCCTTCCCTCAGTGATCAGGGGGAAGGGCGGGAGTCGTCCGTGGCGCTGGCAGCTGCATCGTGCCCGGCTCTCTGAGCCGAGCGGCTTCGGAGCCGCTCTCGGTGCCGCCTCCCGCCACGGCAGCTGGAAGAGGTTCCGCCGCCGACGAGCTCGCCGACGCCACCCTCGGACCGACCTCGAACTCTACGGCCTTCTGCCCGTCCTTGCCTCACGAGTTTGGGCACGGGCGGGGGCCTCCTGGCAGCAGCATCCGCCCTGAGGTCATCGCTGCTGCTATTCGGCCCCCTGGAGCAGAAGTCTTCATCGTCGCCGCTGCTGGGGTGGGCGACGGCGAGCCGTTCGTCGGTCTTCTGTTGCTCCGCAGGCCCCTCCCCCATCGAGTGGGGTTGTTCGTACCTGCGGAGGTGGAACCGGAGTTTCGTTTGTAATGGCACTTCGAATGCCAGTGTTTTTGTTCACTGTAGCTGTCGAGGCCTGAACATGTATGTAAATTCGGCACGGAGCCGTGTTTTTTCCCCATTTTCGAGCACTAAGACTCGCCTGTTGGTTGTCTGAACCGCTTCACCAAGCGTGAGTCGCCCCATGTAAAGGTGACGAGTGAGGTATCCATATCCCGGAGGCGTAGGAGTCCCTCGGCTCGGTCAGCCTTGTTATCCGAGGCTTCCCTTGCTTAGTTAGAGGAAACCCTCGGGCGCTCTTCGATGAGCCGAGGCCAGGGGTAGCGGTGCCAGCGCGAACAGAGGCATAGTTGGCTCGAAAAGAAGACCAGGTCGGCCGGAGCCTGGCCTGGTCGTCCGTTAGCGAGACCGACGCCGGAATTGACCTGCCAAGGCCTCAGGGTGACCGGCCGAGCCGCCTGCTCGGGCCGGGTTCTTGGAGAAGACCCTAGCGGCGATGGCCCGGGCTTGGTGATGACGTTGTCCTTCAGAGCGAAGACCCTTGGACCGCGTCGCCGTCCGAGGCTAGGTCGGACCTCGCCAGAGGTGTTGTCGACGCCGAGGGTGCTGCTGCTCCCTTTAGCCGTCAAGATCTGAGCCTGCAGGATCGGATTATCTTGTAGCGTGTGTTTTCTGCGGCCGCCGAGGCCGAAACACACCTCGCCGTATTGTAAAGCCGCGTCTCCTTTCCTCTTGTTTCGAGTATCTGGACTTTTTTGTCGGTAACGGAACTGTTTGTGTGAGCGAGAGTTGCTTCTCACGGAAGGTGATGAGTGAGGTATCCGTATCCCGGAGGCGTAGGAGTCCCTCGGCTCGGTCGGCCTTGCCGCTTACGTGCACTCTTACCCATCCATGGGGTTCTATCACCGACGCAGTCGAGAAGGCTCGAAGAATCGCTCCGGCAGAAGAGCTTCTGAACGTGAAGACTTGTTCGGTCCGCGGAATCACTTATCCGAACGTGAGTTACTTATGGCAGAAGGTGATGAGTGAG
The DNA here is from genome assembly GCA_029449295.1 of Zea luxurians. Lineage (NCBI taxonomy): Eukaryota > Viridiplantae > Streptophyta > Magnoliopsida > Poales > Poaceae > Zea > Zea luxurians. The sequence goes on from JAOPSE010000102.1 coordinate 5,999,099, forward strand.
GTATCCGTATCCCGGAGGCGTAGGAGTCCCTCGGCTCGGTCAGCCTTGGCTGCTTACGTGCACTTCGTCGTTTTCAGGATCCACTTTCGAAGTAGTCAAAAAGCACAAAAGACATTCCGACGAAAAAGATCTTTTTTCGAGGAAAATTTCGACGCAGAGGGTTCCCCCCTTTTAGCCCCCGAGGGAGGGTCGGGCTTTGCCGAGGCAAGGCTGACCCTTCCTTGATGACTAAACTTTGCGTGAGAGCGAGGTATATGAACAACTTGAAAACATCTTATGGGTAGAAGCGACGTAGCTGTTGGATGTTCCAAGCGTTGCTGTAGACCTCGCCTTGACTGTTGGCCAGCTTGTATGTTCCGGGTTTTAGAACTTTGGCGATGACGAATGGCCCCTCCCAGGGGGCGTGAGCTTGTGTCGACCTCGGGCGTCTTGTCGCAGCCGAAGCACCAGGTCGCCCACCTGGAGGTCTCGGGACCGGACCCCTCGGGCGTGGTAGCGTCGCATGGACTGCTGGTACCGCGCCGAGTGTAGTAAGGCCTTGTCCCGAGCCTCTTTCAGCTGGTCCAGCGAGTCTTCTCGACTAGCTTGGTTGCTTTGGTCGGCATAGGCCCTCGTCCTCGGGGAACCGTATTCCAGGTCTGTGGGCAAGATGGCCTCGGCCCCATAGACTAGAAAGAACGGCGTGAAGCCCGTGGCTCGGCTCGATGTCGTCCTTAGGCTCTAGACCACCGAGGGGAGTTCCTTTATCCATCGCTTGCTGAACTTGTTGAGGTTGTTGTAAATCCGAGGCTTGAGTCCTTGTAGAATCATGCCGTTGGCACGCTCTACTTGCCCATTCATCATGGGATGAGCCACGGCGGCCCAATCCACTCGGATGTGGTGATCCTCGCAGAAGTCCAGGAACTTTCTGCCGGTGAACTGGGTGCCGTTGTCGGTGATGATGGAGTTTGGGACCCCGAAACGATGGATGATGTTGGTGAAGAACGCCACCGCCTGCTCGGACCTGATGCTGTTAAGGGGTCGGACCTCGATCCACTTGGAAAATTTGTCGATGGCGACCAACAGGTGCGTGTAGCCCTCGGGTGCCTTCTGCAAGGGGCCGACGAGGTCCAGATTCCACACAGCAAAAGGCCATGTGATGGGTATCGTCTGCAGAGCCTGAGCGGGCAGGTGGGTCTGCCTTGCATAGAACTGACACCCTTCACAGGCGCGGACAATTCTAGTGGCGTCGGCCACCGCCGTTGGCCAGTAGAAACCTTGTCGGAAAGCATTTCCGACAAGGGCTCGAGGTGCTGCGTGGTGGCCGCAAGCCCCCGAGTGTATTTCTCGTAGGAGTTCCTGACCTTCGGTGGTGGAGAAGCATCGCTGGAGGATGCCTGAAGGGCTGTGGTGGTAGAGCTCCTTCCCTTCTCCCAGCAAGACGAACGACTTGACGTGCCGCGCCAACCGCCGAGCTTCGGCTCGGTCGAGGGGTAGCTCTCCTTGGTGGAGATATTGCAGGTACGGGGTCTGCCAGTTTTGATCAGGCGTGACCCCACTTTGCTCCCCCTCGACGCGCAGCGTTTCGCCCTCGAGGGCTGAGGGTACCTCGGGCCGAACCGAGGGTGTCTCGGGCTGAGCCGAGGGTGCCTCGGACTGTGCCGAGGGTACCTCGGGCTGGGCCGAGGGTGCCTCAGGCTCGGGCGCGTCGTCGATCTTGACGGAGGGTTGATGCAGATCTCGGGAGAAGACGTCCGGGGGAACCGTCGTTCGCCCCGAGGCTATTTTAGCCAGCTCGTTCGCAGTCTCGTTGTAGCGCCGAGCGATGTGGTTGAGCTCGAGCCCGTAGAACTTGTCTTCCAGGCGCCGAACCTCATCGCAGTAGGCCTCCATCTTCGGGTCGCGGCAGTGGGAGTTCTTCATGACTTGGTCGATGACGAGCTGCGAGTCACCGCGAGCGTCGAGGCGTCGGACCCCTAGCTCGACGGCAATCCGCAACCCGTTGACTAGAGCCTCGTACTCAGCTACATTGTTGGACGTCGGGAAGTGGAGGCGTAGCACGTAGCGTAGGTGCTTCCTGAGGGGCAAGATGAAGAGTAGGCCTGCGCGTGTTTGTACGTGGGCCGACAGTGATGACCCCGTTGGGGCTCGGTATCTTGAGCTTGAGGTAGGTGTAGTTGGGGACGGCCATGAACTTCGCGTAGCAGGGCCTCCCCAACACCGCGTGGTAGGTTCCTCGGAACCCGACCACCTCGAACGTCAGGGTCTCCCTTCGGAAGTTGGAGGGTGTTCCGAAGCAGACGGGAAGATCGAGTTGTCCGAGGGGCTGGACGCGCTTCCCAGGGATGATCCCATGGAAAGGCGCGGCGCCCGCCTGGACTGAGGACAGATCGATACGCAGAAGCCCGAGGGTCTCGACGTAGATGATGTTGAGGCTGCTACCTCCGTCCATGAGGACCTTGGTGAGCCTGACGTCACCGATGACGGGGTCGACGACGAGCGGGTATTTCCCCGGGCTCAGCACATGGTCGGGGTGGTCGGCTTGGTCGAAGGTGATGGGCTTGTCGGACCAGTCTAGGTAGACTGGTGCCGCCACCTTCATCGAACAGACCTCCCGACGCTCTTGCTTGCGGTGCCGAGCCGAGGCGTTCGCCGCTTGCCCGCCGTAGATCATGAAGCAATCGCGGACCTCGGGGAACTCTCCTGCCTGGTGATCTTCCTTCTTGTCGCCGTCGCGGGCCCTGCCACCCTCCGCGGGTGGCCCGGCCCTGTGGAAGTGGCGCCGAAGCATGACGCACTCCTCAAGGGTGTGCTTGACGGGCCCCTGGTGATAGGGGCACGGCTCCTTGAGCATCTTGTCGAAGAGGTTGGGACCTCCGGGGGGTTTCCGAGGGTTCTTGTACTCGGCGGCGGCGACAAGGTCCGCGTCGGCGGCGTCGCGTTTCGCTTGCGACTTCTTCTTGACCTTCTTCCTGGCGCCGCGCTGAGCTGACACCTCGGGGGCATCTTCCGATGGGCGGCCCTGGGGCTGCTTGTCCTTCCGGAAGATAGCCTCGACCGCCTCCTGGCCAGAGGTGAACTTGGTGGTGATGTCCATCAGCTCGCTCGCCCTGGTGTGGGTCTTGCGACCCAGCTTGCTAACCAGGTCGCGGCAGGTGGTGCCGGCGAGGAACGCGCCGATGACATCCGAGTCGGTGATGTTGGGCAGCTCGGTGCGCTGCTTCGAGAATCGCCGGATGTAGTCCCGGAGAGACTCTCCCGGCTACTGTCGGCAGCTTCGGAGGTCCCAGGAATTCCCGGGGCGCACGTACGTGCCCTGGAAATTGCCGGCGAAAGCTTGGACTAGGTCGTCCCAGTCGGAGATCTGCCCCGGAGGCAGGTGCTCCAACCAGGCGTGAGCGGTGTCGGAGAGGAACAGGGGGAGGTTGCGGATGATGAGGTTGTCATCGTCCGTTCCACCCAGTTGGTAGGCCAGACAGTAGTCCGCGAGCCACAGTTCCGGTCTCGTCTCCCCCGAGTACTTTGTGATAGTAGTCGGGGGTCGGAACCGGGTCGGGAACGGCGCCCGTCGTATGGCCCGGCTGAAGGCCTGCGGACCGAGTGGTTCGGGCGAGGGACTCCGATCCTCCCTGCTGTCGTAGCGTCCCCCACGCCTGGGGTGGTAGCCTCGGCGCACCCTCTCGTCGAGGTGGGCCCAACGATCGCGGTGATGGTGCTCGTTGCCGAGGCGACCCGGGGCCGCAGGCGCTGTGTTGCGCGTGCGCCCGGTGTTGACCGAGGCTTCCGGCATGAATCGGGAAGTCGCGGCATGATGTTCCGAGGGGTACCCCTGCCTTCGGGAGGCGGAGCTCTTGGCCCACCGGACCACGGCGCCTTCCAGGAGATCCTTGAGCTCTCCCTGGATTCGCCGCCCCTCGGTGGTTGATGGCTCCGGCATCGCGCGGAGGAGCATTGCTGCTGCAGCCAGGTTCTGGCCGACCCCACTAGATGCGGGGTGCGTCCTGACCCTGACATCGTCGGCGATACGGTGCTGGAAGCCCTGGGGTAGATGACGCATTTCTCCGGCCGGAGGTTGGCCCGCCCATACCTGCCCGACGTCCCGGCGGATTGGCTCAAGCGCTCCTGCTCCCTCATCGAGCCTGGCCTGCACCCCGCGGATTTGCTCGAGTTGTGGGTCATGACCCCCCGCAGGAACAGGGACCACAGCTAGCTCCCGCGGGACATCAACGCGAGGCACCGGCCTAGGAAGATCACCGTCCTCCGGCATGCCGAGATGGTTGCCTTCGGAGGGACCCCCTAGATCGACGTGGAAACATTCGCGGCTCGGGCCGTAGTCCTCGTCGCCGAGGCTACGGCTACCGTCGGAACAGTCGGAAAGGCAGTAGTCACATGCGGTCATGAGGTCCCGCATGGCACTGGGGTTGCCAAGTCCGGAGAAATCCCAATGGAAGCTGGGCTCGTCGTCTTCCTCAGACCCGGAGGGCCCGTAGGTCGAGACGTCCGTCAGCCGGTCCCAAGGTGACCGCATATGAAACCCAAGAGGGTTCGGATTCGCCTCTACGAAAGCGTCCGCCAAAGCGGAGCCGCTAGGCGGGTCGAGGCTAAATCCGAGAGGCGTGGGATGGGAATCGGTCGGTACCTCTTGGTCGACGGGCGGTGATGAGGTCACGTCGGGGACTGACTGCACCGTCGTCTCAGGTACGAGGGTGACACCCAGCAAGCCTTTCGCGAGCATGCTGGCGTCGTCCGTTTGCTCGGGATTGACGTGTCGCGGGGAGACAGCGCTCGTCCTCGTCTCAAGCGCGAGGCCGATGCCCGGCGTGCCCCCCGTTGGAGTGCTGGCGTTGTCGACTCGCTCGACGGCCGACGAGGCGCCGCCTCCTGCTTGGCCTTGGTTGCCCCGCCTCCTCCTCCTCCATCGACGGGGAAGAGGACAGGGCGAGCTCGAAGGTTGTTCTTCCACCACCCAGGGAAGACGTCGTCGATCCCGCCGCCGGCGGGCGGACTGTCGGCTGCCATTGTCGCTGTCGCCCGGCGGTGGAAAGAGTATCATGTCGTAGCTGCCGTCGAGGGACATGAACTCAAGGCTCCCGAAACGGAGCATCGTCCCGGGCTGGAGAGGTTGCTGGAGACTACCCATCTGGAGCTTGACGGGAAGCTGTTCGTCAACATGCAGCAGGCCCCTACCTGGCGCGCCAACTGTCGGCGTTTCGAGACGGGGGGGTCCCTGAGCCGACGAGTGAAGTGTCGCCGCGTGCCCCAGCCCAGATGGGTCGACGCGAGGCCGAGCGCGAAGGGGGGAAGTGAGGTGGCCGGAGATGGGCGTGAGAGAGGTGAAAATCCCGTGGCCTTCGTGTTCGTCCCGCGCCCAGGTCGGGTGCGCTTGCAGTAGGGGGTTACTAGCGTCCACACGGGGGAAGGAGCGAGTGGCCTCACGTGAGCGCCCGTCCCGTCCTCGTCCCCATGCGGCCAACCCTCTCTAAGAGGGCCCTGGTCCTTCCTTTTATAGGCATAAGGAGAGGGTCCAGGTGTACAATGGGGGGTGTAGCAGAGTGCTACGTGTCTAGCGGAGGAGAGCTAGCGCCCTAAGTACACGCCGTCGTGGCAGCCGGAGAGATTTTGGCGCCCGGTTTGTGTGATGTCGTGGCCATTGGAGGAGCGCTGGAGCCTGGTGGAGGGACAGCTGTCGGGGCCGTCGAGTCCTTGCTGACGTCCTCTTGCTTCTGTAAGGGGGCCGAGAGCCGCCATCATCATGGAACGTGCGGGGCGCCATCATCGCCTATCTAGCGGAGCGAGCCAGATGGGACGCCGGTCTTGTTCCCCATAGCCTGAGTCAGCTTGGAGTAGGGTAATGATGGCGCCTCCTGTTGACGTGGCCGGTCCGCGCCCTAGGTTGGGCGATGTGGAGGCTCCTCCGAGGTCGAGGTCGAGTCCGTCTTCCGTGGCCGAGGCTGAGTCCGAGCCCCTAGGTCGGGCGGAGCGGAGTTCGCCGTCTTCCGGGGCTGAGCCCAAGTCCGAGCCCTGGGTCGGGCGGAGCGGAGTTCGCCGTCTTCTGGGCTTAGCCTGAGTCCGAGCCCTGGGTCGGGCGGAGCGGAGTTCGCCGTCTTCCGGGGCTTAGCCCGAGTCCGAGCCCTGGGTCGGGCGGAGCGGAGTTCGCCGTCTTCCGGGGCTTAGCCCGAGTCCGAGCCCTGGGTTGGGCGGAGCGGAGTTCGCCGTCTTCCGGGGCTTAGCCCGAGTCCGAGCCCTGGGTCGGGCGGAGTGGAGCTTCCTATGGTGTGCGGCCAGGCCTGACTGCCTGTCAGCCTCACTCTATCAAGTGGCACCGCAGTCGGAGCGGCGCAGGCGGCGCTGTCTTTCTATCAGACCGGTCAGTGGAGCGGCAAAGTGACGGCAGTCACTTCGGCTCTGTCAGCTGAGGGGCGTGCGTCAGGATAAAGGTGTCAGGCCACCTTTGCATTAAATGCTCCTGCGATTTGGTCGGGGTTGCTTCTCGGCGAAGACAGGGCCTCGGGCGAGCCGGGAACGTGTTCGCCGCTGGAGGGGGGCCTCGGGCGAGGCGGAGATCCTCCGGGGTCGGCTGCCCTTGTCCGAGGCTAGGCTCGGGCGAGGCGTGATCGAGTCCCCCGAATGGATTGATCCCTGACTTGATCGCACCCATCAGGCCTTTGCAGCTTTATGCTGATGGGGGTTACCAGCTGAGAATTAGGAGCCTTGAGGGTACCCCTAATTATGGTCCCCGACACTAGGATTCTTACAGATAAGATTCACAATATGAGGGTCAATGACGGTAAAGGACCTGAGCATGAGTCGGACGATGTCGTGGTCCGTCCATCTTGTGCTTCCATAGCTTCTAATCTTGTTGACTAGGGTCTTGAGCATGTTGTATGTTTGTGTTGGCTCCTCTCCCCTGATCATCGCGAACCTTCCTAGCTCGCCTTCCACCAACTCCATTTTGGTGATCATGGTGGAGTCGTTTCCCTCATGCGATACCTTGAGGGTGTCCCATATTTGCTTGGCGTTGTCCAAGCCGCTCACCTTGTTGTATTCATCCCTGCACAAAGATGCTAGCAAAATAGTGGTAGCTTGTGCATTCTTTTGAATTTGTTCATTAATAAACACAGGGTTATCGGTACTGTCGAAATGCATTCCATTTTCAACTATCTCCCAAATACTAGGATGGAGAGAAAATAAGTGACTACTCATTTTGTGACTCCAAAAAGAGTAGTCCTCTCCATCAAAGTGTGGAGGTTTACCAAGAGGAATTGAAAGCAAATGAGCATTGGAATTGAATGGAATACAAGAATAATCAAATGAATAATTTGAATTAACCGGTTTCTTTTTAGACGAGTCATCATCGTCGTCGTCTCTTGGTGAAGAAGAAGATTCATCGCTGTCGTAGTAGACGCTCTTCTTGATGCGCCTCTTCTTCTTCCCGTCCTTCTTCTTGTGACTCAAGCCAGAGTCAGTGGGCTTGTCATCTCTTGGCTCGTTGAAGATGGACTCCTCCTTATCGTTGACCACCATCTCCTTTCCCTTAGGATCCATCTCTTCGGGCGATTAGTCCCTTATGTGAAGAGAACAGCTCTGATACCAATTGAGAGCACGTAGAGGGGGGTGAATAGGTGATCCTGTAAAATTCAACAACTAATAGCCACAAAACTTGGTTATAAGTGTTAGTGCGGCTAAGTGGCTTGAAGCGATCTCTTGCGAACACAATTAATCACAGAGAGGAGTAACACAAGAGACACACGATTTTTATCCCATGGTTCAGCCAAGTGAAACTTGCTTACTTCCATGTTGTGGCGTCCCATTGGACGAGGGTTGCACTCAACCCCTTTCAAGTGATCCAATGATCAACTTGAATACCACGGTTTTTCCTTTCTTTGTCTTTCTCCCGTTTGCGAGGAATCTCCATATCTTGGAGCTTCTCGCCCTTACAATGATGATCACAAAAGAAGCACAGAAGTAAGAGAGGGGAGAGCAACGCACACAAGACTCAAATCATAGCACAATCACGCACACAAGTCACAACTCGAGCTCAAAACACAACGCATGGAGTTCTCAACTCAAATGGAGCTCAAAGAATCAAATGCACAAAATTGGAGACTAGAAGTCTTAGAATGTTTCTTGAATGCTTGGGTGACTCCTCCATGTGCCTAGGGGTCCCTTTTATAGCCCCAAGGCAGCTAGGAGCCGTTGGAGGCCAACAAGGAAGGCTATCTTTGCGTTCTGTCGGGTGGCGCACGGACAGTCCGGTGCGCCACCGGACAGTCACTATAGACGGTCCGGTGCATACCTCTTTCCTATTCTAGCGCAGACGACCGTTGCAGATTCGTGGCAGTTGGCACACCGGATAGTCCGGTGCCCCCTGCCGACCGTTGGTGCAGGCCACGCGTCGCCCGCGGATTGCGCGGCCGACCGTTGCGCTGGCGACCGTTGGCTCACCGGACAGTCCGGTGCACCACCGGACAGTCCGGTGAATTATAGTCGTACGCCGCCAAACTTTTCCCGAGAGCGGCCTGTTCACCGGAGTTCAGCCGGGCGCACCGGACACTATCCAGGGCACCATCGGACAGTCCGGTGCACCATCGGACAGTCTGGTGTGCCAGATCGAGCTGGACTTGGCTGCATACAGCCAAGTCTTTTGCATTTCTTTTCTTCTCTTCTCTTTTCTGTTTCTAGCACTTAGACAACATATGTTAGTACTCAAAACAATGTACTAAGTCTAGAAACATACCTTGTTACATGATTTTTACTTCTTGCTTGTTTGGCACATAATCAACTCACTTAATATGTGTTGGACACTTAATCACCAAAACATTATAGAAATGGCCCAAAGGCACATTTCCCTTTCAACTACGACAGCGATACATCCTCTTCTTCACCAAGGGACGACGACGACGACTCCTTGTCCAAGAAAAAGACGGTTAATCAAAACTATTCCTTTGATTATTCTCGTATTTCGTATAATTCGAATGCCCATTTACTTTCTATTCCTCTTGGAAAACCCCCACACTTTGATGGAGAGGATTACTTAATTTGGAGCCATAAAATGCGTAGTCCTCTATTTTCTCTCCATCCTAGCATTTGGGAAATTGTGGAAAATGGGATGCATTTTGATAGTACGGATAATCCTGTGGTCATAAATGAACAAATTCATAAAAATGCCCAAGTCACTAATGTTTTGCTAGCATCTCTTTGCAGGGATGAATTGTCACACCCAGATTTAAGGGACAAATCCGGGTGCATCTCATATGTGCGCCAAGGAAGAACAACACACATAATAACAGAGTGCATAGAGACAAATGTCATAAATATCATAAATGTACTTATTACATAGCGAAAGTCTTACAAAAACAAATGATAAAATAAAGCAAACTAAATATTTTTCCCTGGCGCCACAAAGCTGACTGGGAGACACCACCTAGATCAAGTCGAATGCCTCAGTGTTAGGCGGCTCCTCTTCGACCACCTGTTCTTCTCCTGTGGGGGGTGTGAGACAGCAAGAGTGAGCTCACATACGTTCATAGCTCAACAAGTCATGAGGAATAATGTGCATGAACTCACCAAAGGTGGGAGCTCATGTGAAGTGTAAGGCTGATCAACAAAATAGAGGCTGAAACTGAGCATTGCTTTTATAAGTTGGTCAAAATTTTATTAGCAATCACTAAGTGTAAGTAAATACCAAACCTTAATAATAATAAAGAAAGGTAATTATAAAATAATCCCAAATGCGGTGCAAATGTCAAATTAAATTTAAGTTCCATAAATTAATCATGTGAGGGTCCGAGCTGCTCATGACCGTGAGCTCGGCTAGTATACCAGTTTTACACTCTGCAGAGGTTGCATATCTTTACCCACAAGTCATGTTACCCATCTGCCAAGAGACGACCAATCACATACACCTCTACCGAGGAGGTGAGGCAGGGTAACACTACCAGGCCTTTACAATGTTCCACTAGCTTCAGAAATCCCGCTACAATTTATAGGAAGCTCCAGTGCAGGAATCCCTCGCCTGACCGCCATCGCAGCAAAATCAACCCAAGGACCTCCCTACACTGACCACTCCCCTACTGCCCTTGCCCCTTTCGGGTAAGGAAGTCATCCACTAGCTTTTCTAGTTAATCAGCCAAGGGCGTCCCATTAAACCCTTGTGGTAGCACTGTTTTCCCGGGTGGTCGCTCCATGTTCCCATTAACATAATGATCTTAACATGAACAGTAATAATAAAAAGATAATAAAAGAGTAATCATGAATAGTGTATCTCCATACCCAAATCCATATAAAGCAATAGCAGGTACTACCCAAAAATATTTCAGTGGTGAACAAGGTATAAAGATAACCAAAACTAGGGTAACCTATTGGATCCCATCAAAATTAACCTATGCAGATCATTATAATTAATAGGAACATGGCTGGGAAAAAGTAAGTGATCAAGGGCACAACTTGCCTTCAATGAGCTCCTGCTCAGCTACTTCTACTTGCTGAACCTCAGAATCCACAATGGCTTGCTCGTCTACTCGCATCAACACAATACATACATAGTATAGCATAAATTAACATCACATCAAACAGATAAATAAAATATACAATAAAAATCTACATATTAAAATGAGATCATAGGAACTGGAATCATTAAATTTGGAGTTATAGATTTCAAGTTATGAATTTCCTAAGGTTTAATGTGCTTGAAATAGGATTAAATGAGAAATTAATTTTCTTACTATTTTCATGTTAAAACAGAGACACTAAATGATAGACAATAATATTACAAAATTTTAGAAATTGGAATGGTTCAATTTGGAGCTAAAATAAATTTTCTATGCATTTTACAAGTTTCTAGATTTGTTTTTGTATTAAAAACGAATTTCTATAATTATTTCTCTGTTTTTAATCATCTCTGGACTGAGCCTTGATTTCCAGAAAGGCCAGGGGCCAATACAGAAGAATTCCTAAGACTCAGAATACTTCTGCCAGGACTGTGGGTTTGTTTCCTAGAAAGCTAGGGTCTTTCATGTAAAACTGTCAGCGCGAAGGGGTATGCGGTGATCGTAGTGGTCCGATCTAAATCGGACGACTCTGATTAGATCCCAGCTTTTATGAATCAGTATACTACCTGCGATCGTCGGATCATGATCCGAGGCCCCAAGAAGCGACCACGTCCACACAAGATCCTAGACGATCATCTACCGATCTACAGTCCCGATTTGTTCACGCGACTGTTCACTCTATGAGTTGATCTGGACCGCCTAGGGACCATCCGACGGCCCACGGTCATCTTCTCCCCGCCGACGGCCGAGCGTGGCGGCGCAACCCCGCCCGTGCATTAAACGCCGGCGAACTCCCCCGAGCAGCCACGCTAGAGGCCCATAGGTGAATCCAAGGACTTCTACACAGACTATAGGAAACGACGAATACTCCGGGAGGGATCTTAACGTGAATCGCAGCACAGGGGTCCCCGGTCACGGTGAAGCACGAAATTGGCCGAATCCCCAACTCCGGTGACGAATCCCCGCAATCCCGACGACGAGACCGAGGCGGCAGGCCCACAGAAACACTCCCCACGGGTCGGTGGAACGAGCGAGCAGGTGTAGGCACCCAATCAGAGGTGTCAGTGCGATTCCCACGGCTGTGGCGACGGTTCTCTCACTCGTCTCTCGGCGAGGGCAGGGCATAGGAAGGCTACGCACTGCAGACGAGGTCCCAGGAGAGTATTTATCCATGGCGGACGAGCCGGAAGGTTGAGTCGCGGAAATCCCTAGGAGCTCGAGATCACCGCGGAGGTTGCAACGGCGGGTCAACGGCCATGGCGGAAGAAGCAGTCCGTTCGACCACGATCAGCTGGGGCGACAAGATGACAGGCGGGACCCACAAGTAAGCCACGTGGGAAAAAGGGAGAGCGAGGCACCCAGGCTGACGCGCGGACGAAGGAAACGACTGACCGTGCGGGCCCGAGATCCAGTGAGAGGGTGAGGAATGAGTGCGGTGTGTGGCCAACGAGTAGGGCCCACGCGTAAGTGAGCGCCCGCGGTGGGACTTGGGCTAGCGCGAGGTGGAGCGAAGTGGGCCGAAACCAGTTCTTGGGTCGCGCGCGCTTCTCTATTTTCTTTCTGTTTTTATTTTTATTTTCCATTTTCCTTTTCCCATTTCAAATTCATTCTTCAATAAATTTTTAAATACAAACTTTGTGATAGACTTGTCCTCAATTTGAAATGTATAATTTAATAATATCAGTGTGAAAGGTATTTATTCTGATTTTTATTTTATTTTATGTAGTATTTTTCTCATTTCTTCCCTTCTCTTATTTCAAACCCTAATTCTCAATTTAGGATTCAAGCTTCTAGTAATTATTATCTTATTATTATTATCCTTGTTATTTTATTTAATGCACAAACATATAAAACTCCAACAAGATGCACTTTGTTTTATTTTAGTATCATTTGTTTTAATTAATCACTCTTAATTATATGTATGCTCTTTTTATGATGCAGATATGACACATAAAATAAGGAGATCTACTATATATTCCTTGAATACAACTTTGAGTATTACAAATCCTACCCCCCTTAAAAAGAATCTCGTCCTCCAGATTTAGGAGGAACGAGGGAAAAGATGGGGAAAATCTATACGAAGCTCTTCTTCTCTTTCCCAGGTTGCTTCATCTTCTCCATGGTGACTCCATTGCACTTTGCACATCTTTATCACCTTATTTCTTGAAACTCGAGTCAATGTATCAAGAATCTTGATTGGATACTCCGTGTAAGTCAAATCACCCTGAACACTAAGCTCTTCCATTGGTAATTGTTCCTCAGGGACACGGAGGCATTTCTTAAGTTGAGATACATGAAATACATCATGCACATCCGCAAGATGATCAGGTAGTTCCAATTGGTATGGAACCTCTCCCACTCGCTTTAAGATAAAAAAGGGTCCAATAAAGTGAGGGGACAACTTTCCTTTGACTTTAAATCTTCTCATACCCCGGAGTGGTGACACCTTCAAATAGACATAATCACCCTCCTTAAACTCTAGCTGTCTTCTCCGGGTATAAGCATAGCTTTTCTGCCTTGACCGTGCAGTTCTCGAATTCTCCCTTATTTGCTCAACTTGCTCCTCTGCTTCTTGTATAATCTCTGGTCCAAATAACTGCCTTTCACTAGTTTGATCCCAATACAGTGGAGTCCTGCACTTCCTGCCATACAAAGCCTCAAACAGTGACATCTTCAAACTGGCCTGATAGCTATTATTATAAGAGAACTCCGCATAAGGCAAACTCTTATCCCAACTTCCACCATGTTTAAGAGCACAAGCTCTTAACATATCCTCTAGCACTTGGTTGGTCCTCTCAGTTTGCCCATCAGTCTGGGGATGGTAAGCCGAACTAAAATTCAATCTTGTATCCAAGGACTTGTGCAACTTCTTTCAATACCAAGAGGTAAACTGTGATCCCCGGTCTGACACAATCTTCTTTGGCACACCAGTAGGCATACAATCCGTGCCATGTACAACTCTGCTAACTTGGCTCCTGAATATGTGGTCTTCACTGGAATAAAGTGGGCTACCTTAGTTAGCCTGTCCACAATCACCCATATAGAATCATACCCAGCAGAGGTGTGGGGTAGTCCAACAATGAAGTCCATGCCAATCTCTTCCCATTTCCACTCAGGTATCTTCAGTGGATGCAGTAGTCCGGCTGGCCTTTGGTGTTCAGCCTTAACTCTTTGACACACATCGCACATAGCCACATGTGCTGCCACATCTCTCTTCAATCCATACCACCAATATTTTTGCTTCAAATCCTGATACATCTTAGTACTCCCAGGGTGGATAGAATAAACTGAGTCATGTTCCTCCTTCAATATGGTTTCTCAAAGACTATCGATATCAGGAACACAGATCTGATTCTTGAACCATATCGTGCCTTGCTCATCCTCCGTGAAATCTAGGCCTCTACCCTCTGTTATCAGATCCTTGATCTCCTAGATTTTGGCATCACCAATCTGACCTCTTCGAATTTCTTGCTCTAAGGTAGGTTCCAATTCAATGGTAACTCCTTCCATATGTGTAACAATTCCCAGTTGAGCCTCTCAAAATCTTTTGCTAATTCATCGGGTAGCTGGACAACAATAGCAGAATGAACGTGCTCCTTCCGACTCAGGGCATCTGCAACCAAATTTGCCTTGCCTGGGTGATAGTGAATCTCCAAATCATAATCCTTAATAAGCTCCAACCAACGGCGTTGCCTAAGGTTGAGATCCTTCTGAGTGAATATGTACTTCGAACTCTTATGATCCGTGTATACTTGGCACTTAGTTCCCATAATGTAGTGTCTCCAAATCTTAAGTGCATGCACAACAGCTGCCAGTTCTAAGTCATGAGTGGGGTAGTTCAATTCATGTTTCCGCAACTGACGAGACGCATAGGCGATCACATGTCCTTCTTGCATGAGCACATCCCAATCCTTGGCCACATGAATCACAATAAATGTCAAATCCCTTCTGTAGATCTGGCATGATCAGCACTGGTGGTGACATCAATCTCTTCTTCAATTGACCAAAGCTGTCTTGGCATTTCTCATCCCACTTGAATTCTCTTCCTTTCTCCAAAAGCGAGGTCATAGGCTTGACAATCTTGGAGAACCCTTCAATAAATCTCCGATAATAGCCTGCAAGCCCCAAGAAACTCCGAATCTCAGTGACGGTAGTGGGCATGCTCCATTCCATTATCTCCTTCACTTTAGCAGGATCCACTGCTATTCCTCCATTAGAAATAATATGTCCAAGGAATGGCACCTTGTCAATCCAAAACTCGCACTTGCTGAACTTGGCGTAGAGTTGATTATCTCGTAGCTTCTGTAGCACCAACCTTAGATGTTCTTCATGATCACTTTCACTCTTAGAATAGATAAGAATGTCGTCGATGAACACCACGACGAATCTATCCAAATACTCCATAAACGCCTTATTCATCAAATTCATAAAATAAGCTGGTGCATTGGTTAATCCAAACGACATAACAGTGAACTCATATAATCCATATCGGGTTGAGAAAGCCGTCTTAGGAATATCCGATGGTCTAATCTTCATTTGATGGTATCCCGATCGGAGATCAATCTTCGAGAATACCCTAGCACCTCTCATCTGATCAAATAAATCCTCAATACGGGGTAATGGATACTTGTTCTTCACAGTAACATCATTAAGTGATCTATAATCCACACACATCCTCTGTGATCCATCCTTCTTCTGTACAAACAGTACCGATGCTCCCCAAGGTGAGGAACTCGGATGAATGTACCCTGCCTCTTGTAACTCTGTTAGCTGCTTCTTAAGTTCCTTTAATTCTTCTACAACCATCCTGTATGGTCACTTAGAAATAGGAGCAGTCCCAGGTAAGAGATCAATGACAAACTCAACTTCCCTATCTGGTGGCATCCCCGGTAACTTCTCTGGAAAGACATCCGAAAAATCTCTAACCACACGGATGTTGTCACCAATAAACTCCTCAGGCATAAAGTATATCGCCCATTTGGAAGAGGTGGTTACTACAATTTGAACTTGAAACATTTCTCCTTTAGGGCTAGTGAGTTCTATAGTACCGCTACCACATGCTATAATGGCCTTTGCCTTCCTTAACCATGACATACCAAGGATCAGATCTATACTGCTGACCTCTAATATTATAGCAGTAGCTCCAAATTCTCTTCCCATAATTGTTAATATCAATCTACGTGTCATTTGATTTGCCTCAATAGGCCCTTTAGGTGTGATTACTATCATTGGTTTTCTCATGTTTAGCAGTGGTATCTCATTTGTGTTGGCATATCGAGCAGACATGAATGAATGTGTAGCACCAGAATCAAATAATATGGTTGCAGGAATGACATTAACGTAAAACATACCAAGTACGATGTCCGCACTATCAGGAGTAGCATCAACGCTGACTTGATTCACTCTGGCTATAGAATATCCCTTGCCAGGAGTCTGTTGCTTGTTCTTAGCTGGTGTACCAGAATTCCCCATCGGACAAGCATTAGCATAGTGCCCAATCTGACTGCACTTGAAGCATGTAGGGCCGATCTTCTGTCCTGCAGACCTTGTCGGGGTGCCAGTGGGAGTAACCTGACGAGTAGGAGGTGTCTGTGGAGACCCCTGTGGAGCGTACTGAGCTAGGCATGGTCCTCCTCCTGGACGAGTAGGTGTACCTTGTGGCGAAACGTAGCGGGGACGAACACTGCTGCTACCCTGTCCCTGTGAGATAGCCTTCCTCTTCAAGTCTCCCAGTTGAACACGCTTGTGTTCAATAGCAAGAGCCTTATCCAGCAGCCTCTGAAATGATGGAAATGTGTGTGCAACCAGTGCATACTGTAGGGGTCCATTAAGTCCTTCAACAAAGTGCTCCTGCTTTCTCTCATCCTTAGCAACCTCATCCGGAGCATATCTCGATAGCTGAATGAATTTATCTCTGTACTCGCTGACAGACATGTTGCCTTGCTTCAATGACAGAAACTCCTTCTTGATCTTCATCAATCCGGCTGTAATGTGGTAGTTTCTGAACTATGTACTGAACTCTGCCCAAGTAATAGTATCAGCAGCATCATGGGCAGCAGTATAAGAATCCCACCAGTCAGCAGCAGGACCTGTCAGACGACCAGAGGCATAAAGAACTTTCTCTCGGTCTAAGAATTGGGCGATATTGAGCATCTTCTCAATTGACTTCAACCAATCATCTGCATCAAGTGGATCTGGCGAACTGGCGAAGGTCGGTGGCTTATGGCTCATAAATTCTCGGTGCTTATCACAAGGTGGAACTGGTGGTGGTGGTGGAGGCAATGGTACTTGTTGCTGCTGTTGTTGAAATTGCTGTTGCAGCTGCTGTTGCGCCCTTCTCTCCTGGCATATCTCTTCTCGCTCCTGGCGCAACTCCTGGCATATCTCTTCTCTTTCCTGGCGCATCTCCTAGCATTCCTGCTGCATCTGTGCGCGCATATTCGCCATGGTGTCAGCCATTTGTTGCATCATCCTCATCTGAGCTGCAACCATTAGGTCAATTCCGCCTGGTGAAGGATTAGGAGGATTCATCTCTGCTGGTTGTGGCTGGGGTTGTCTAAATATCCTCCGAGTGTGTCGTCTGGGAGGTAAATCAATTCCACCATCCCTCCTGGTATTGACCATCTGAGTTAGATACATATGGTAAGAGAAAAGTGGACAAGGCAGGTAGTTATGAATCATGTTACTTTGGAGAATTCATTAGCTAAGCAGATTAATGTTTTTCCTACCATAGCTAATTCATTACCTTATGGTGGCACATGCTAAGATGTCCATATATAATATTTCAATCAATCAAAGAACCAAATCAGACATTTATCATCAGAATAATCAAACAACATTTTTAAATAGAGAAAATAGTTTTGATTTTGTCTTAGGTTCCCTATCTCTTAAAAAGATCATAAGTATAGGATTTCAAGGTGTGAAATTCATCTGGTCTCATAGTAGAAAAGGTAAGAATGATCAGAGTAGAACAGTAGAAGGTGAGACAGGATCAAGATAAGATAAGTAGAGAATGAATCAGAGTAAGGTAAGTAGATAAGGGTTTTGTCCATTTCTATCTAGGTTTCATCCTACAGTCAACATTTCCTCTGATACCACTTCTGTCACACCCGGATTTAAGGGACAAATCCGGGTGCATCTCATATGTGCGCCAAGGAAGAACAACACACATAATAACAAAGTGCATAGAGATAAATGTCATAAATATCATAAATGTACTTATTACATAGTGGAAGTCTTACAAAAATAAATGATAAAATAAAGCGAACTAAATATTATTCCCTGGTGCCACATAGCTGACTGGGAGACACCACCTAGATCAAGTCGAATGCCTCAGTGTTAGGCGGCTCCTCTTCGACCATCTGTTCTTCTCCTGTGGGGGTGTGAGACAGCAAGAGTGAGCTCACATACGTTCATAGCTCAACAAGTCATGGGGAATAATGTGCATGAACTCACCAAAGGTGGGAGCTCATGTGAAGTGTAAGGCTGATCAACAAAATAGAGGCTGAAGCTGAGCATTGCTTTTATAAGTTGGTCAAAATTTTATTAGCAATCACTAAGTGTAAGTAAATACCAAACCTTAATAATAATAAAGAAAGGTAATAATAAAATAATCCCAAATGCGGTGCAAATGTCAAATTAAATTTAAGTTCCATAAATTAATCATGTGAGGGTCCGAGCTACTCATGATCGTGAGCACAACTAGTATACCAATTTTACACTTTGCAGAGGTTGCGCTTCTTTACCCACAAGTCATGTTACCCATCTACCAAGAGACGACCAATCACATACACCTCTACCGAGGAGGCGAGGCAGGGTAACACTACGAGGCCTTTACAAAGTTCCACTAGCTTTAGAAATCCCGCTACAGTTTATAGGAAGCTCCAGTACAGGAATCCCTCGCCTGACCGCCATCGCAGCAAAATCAACCCAAGGACCTCCCTACACTGACCACTCCCCTACTACCCTTGCCCCTTTCTGGTAAGGAAGTCATCCACTAGCTTTCCTAGTTAATCAGCCAAGGGCGTCCCATTAAACCCTTGTGGTAGCACTGTTTTCTTGGGTGGTCTCTCCATGTTCCCATTAACATAATGATCTTAACATGAACAATAATAATAAAAAGATAATAAAAGAGTAATCATGAATAGTGTATCTCCATACCCAAATCCATATAAAGCAATAGCAGGTACTACCAAAAAATATTTCAGTGGTGAACAAGGTATAAAGATAACCAAAACTGGGGTAACCTATTGGATCCCATCAAAATTAACCTATGAAGATCATTATAATTACTAAGAACATGGCTAGGAAAAAGTAAGTGAGCAAGGGCACAACTTGCCTTCAATGAGCTCCTGCTCAGCTACTTCTACTTGCTGAACCTCAGAATCCACAGTGGCTTGCTCGTCTACTCGCATCAACACAATATATACATAGTATAGCATAAAATAACATCACATCAGATAGATAAATAAAATATACAATAAAAATCTACACATTAAAATGAGATCATAGGAACTGGAATCATTAAATTTGGAGTTATAGATTTCAAGTTATGAATTTCCTAAGGTTTAATGTGCTTGAAATAGGATTAAATGAGAAATTAATTTTCTTACTGTTTTCATGTTAAAACAGAGACACTAAATGATAGACAATAATATTACAAAATTTTAGAAATTGGAATGGTTCAATTTGGAGCTAAAATGATATTTCTATGCATTTTACAAGTTTCTAGATTTGTTTTGTATTAAAAACGAATTTCTATAATTATTTCTCTGTTTTTAATCATCTCTGGACTGAGCCTCGGTTTCCAAAAAGGCTAGGGGCCAATACAGAAGAATTCATAAGACTCAGAATACTTCTGCCAGGACTGCGGGTTTGTTTCCTAGAAAGCTAGGGTCTTTCATGTAAAACTATCAACGCGAAGGGGTATGCGGTGATCGTAGTGGTCCGATCTAAATCGGACGACTCCAATTAGATCCCAGCTTTTATGAATCGGTATATGTTGGGGGCCTTCGTCTTCCGAAGGTTCTCAAAAACATGATTTAATAGTGTTTCTGGAGTATAATACATGAACAGGTACCTTCGGACTCGGATCAGAACCATAATGTGAAGAAGTACAAAGAATGCGAAGGTTGGCGCAAAGCGGAAGCTAGGGGACCTTCGGCATGGTAGCAGAAAGGAGAACTGACTTAAAAGGAAAAAGGCTATTTAGACCTCGATTGAATACTATAGAGTCATTAGCAAATGTAAAGGGCATGAATGTAATTTTACATGGGCTGCGTCCCGTGCCTATAAATAGATGAACAGTGCTCCCGTACTGTTCACGCTGACTTGGCATTTGCTTTCGCGTCATGCTTGTATTGTCACTTTCTGTCAAGCCGAAGGTATAAATGTAATTTAATATTGTTCATATTCATTCGTGATTATATAATGAAATATATATATATATATATTATGATATCATACAATTATTCATGTTGTTTCTCATGTTTCATATGCTTCGTCTTTTATACAAATGTGTTATGATGATGAAGGTATGTCCTTCATAACCTTCGTCTGAAGATCATTATATCCTGAGGGAGATAATGCTTCGAAGGACGAAGGCTATTAACCATTAAGTTTTTCTGTGTTGCCTTGTTCTTAATTCATAGCACTTGAGAACAAGTCCTCAACATTGGCGCCCACCTCCGGTGAATCCTTTTCGACCACCTTCGGCAAGCACTGACCTTCGTCATGCCACCGAAGAAAGCTTTAGCGATAGGGGCTGCCGTTCTGCAGCCGCTGGACCCGAACCAGGAGACCCTTTCTCTTCGAGAGGCACGAAGCCAGAAGAGGAAGGCCACTAGTCCAACACCCCAGGAGGACGAGTTGGACCAACAAATCAGAAACATGGAGATGCTTCATCAACAAGTACAAAGGAAGAAGGAGAAGATGGCTCGACTAGCCAACCTTCAAAGGCAGATTGATGAAGCCACTGAAGAAGTACGCCATCTTGCTCAAGATGAACAAGAACGAAGGCCCCAGCACAGGGAGTTTCATCAAGAGGGCTTGTTCAACGACGATGGATGGTATGATGATTTTAATCATGATACCTTTACTTTTGATGATGCTTCTCCCTTGGCAGCAGAACTGCAGGCTATCTCGTGGCCCCCATCATACAAGCCACCTCAGCTTCCAATGTATGATGGGCATTCAGACCCGAAGCAGTTTTTGATGAGTTATGAAGCAACCATATCTTCATATGGAGGCAATGCAGCTGTCATGGCCAAATCCTTTGTCATGGCAGTTAAGAATGTGGCCTAGACATGGTATTCTTCTCTTCGGCCAGGAACTATCACCTCATGGCAGAAGCTCATGGACATGCTGGTGACAAGCTTCCAGGGCTTCCAGACGAAGCCAGTCATAGCTCAGGCTCTGTTTCAATGCACGTAAGATCATGAGGAGTATCTCCAGGCATACGTCCGAAGGTTCTTGCGTCTGAGAGCACAAGCGCCTACAGTGCCCAATAAAATTGTCATTGAGGCCATGATCAAGGGGCTTCGTCCAGGACCTACTGCCCAGTATTTCGCTAGAAAGCCTCCACAGACTTTGGAGAAGCTGCTTCAAAAGATGGATGAATACATCCGCGCTGACAATGATTTTCGTCAGAGAAGGGAGGAGGCTTATAGGTTCTCTGAGATGACCAGGGGCTTTGGAGGGAGAATTCACCCAAGACTTGTCAGGTCCATCCACTCCACCCAGAGTGATGACAGAGGAAGTCAACAACAGAGGCCACAATATCCCTCGCAAGCTTTGGGGCAGCAACAAAGCTATCTTCGGCCACCAGCTCCAAGGGGCAGAGGCGCCAGGGGCTTTGGAGGAAGGTTTGGGGATCAACCTAGGAAAATTTATTGCTTATTCTGTGGTGAGGACAAGGGCCATACTACAAGGATGTGCCATGTCACCATACAGAAACAAAAAGAAATAGCAGAAGCTACAGCTCAACAGAACCAGCCGAAGCAGGTCATGCATACTGCTTCGTATCACTCACCCTACATACCAGAGTATGTGGGTAACCATCCCGCAGCGTCTATTACTTCGGCTAGTCAGCCGCAGGCATCCTGGCCACAGCCTCCACCTCCGCCACCACTACAACCTGCATATCCACGAGGTCAGCAGCCAGAAGGGAGCCAATAGACCCACCAACAGCGAGATTTCAGGGAGGAGTCCGAAGCTCGCACAGTCAACAGTACTGTGCCAGAATCGAAGCATATCTACTGAGAGATATCCTACCCCTGAAACAGTTTTTACATTCATTATCATTTTCTTTCTTACTAAGGAACAATTATAGAAAACCTAGTTGTCTTGTCATTTTCAATTCCTTGTAATAGCTTCGTTTTTGCCATAGTGAAAATATATCTTCTCCACAGATTTACGGAGTCTAACAAAGTCGCTGAAGCACAAAAAGTTGTTTCTAAGAGAACGCGCGGCTAAAAATTACATCACAAGTATCTCCGAAGCTACAAAAAGTCGTTCTACAAAACGCAGTGTAAGTTTGCCGAAGCTACAAAAAGTCGTTCTACGGAACGCAGTGTAAGTTTGCCGAAGCTACAAAAAGTCGTTCCTAAGGGAGCGCAGTGTAAGTTTTCTGCTCAAAAGTCGTTCCAAAGGGAATGCAGAGCCAAATACCGCCGAAATATAAGGCGAAGCGTGAAAAGTCAACGCGAATACCGCCTAAATAGAAGGCGAAGAAGTTCAAAAGACGTTCCTAAGGGAATGCAGAACTTATAGCGAAAAGTCAGCGCTGATACACCGAAAAATAAGCGGTGAAGCCGAAAAATAAACGGCAAAGAGATTGTGTATTCCACTATGGGGATATGTGTGTGTCTTTAGCACAAATATCATTTTGCATAGCATAACATCATCACATCATTCGCATAACATAACATCATACATCATATCGCATCAATGGCACAAGAAGGGGATACAATGTTGACCTTCAGAGAATGCTTCGAAAAAATGAAATTGTGCTAAGGCACAAAAGTAGTCTTGAAGAAATACAGCTTCATCAGCTCTGATATGGAGGCAAAAATCCATTATTGACGAAGCATTAATGTTTCTGCGATGATTGGAGGATTTCTCACGAAGCATAAAAGATCTTTTTTACGAAGCATGAAAAGAAGGGAAGGTGTTTTTTTCGCCAAAGGCTCAAAAACGGTATGTACATAAAAGTTTCATGCATCGTAAAGAAATAAATTACAAAACCATTCATATATTACATTCAAAACACATGAGCACCAAATATTACAAACATAGTTCAGCAAATGCTGCATTAATATTCCAGCAATGTTTTTACAATAGCTATTCTTCTTTCAAAATTTCATCTGCAGCTTCGGTCAGCAGTTGGGTAACGACTTCGTCTACAATAGTTTCAATCATCCTAATAATTTCTGCTGATGCCTTTGCCTCTAGGTCGGCCAATGACCCGAAGGGTTCGGGGGGAGGAGATAGTTCAGCTGTGGTAGAAAACGTAAATCAATTCGAAGTCACAAAAATAAACAATAAAGTTAAAACCCATTAAGCAATACCTATTTGCCTTTCGAGTTTCGCAGCTTTTTCAGCTGCCTTCGTTGCTTCCCTAGCATCGTGAGTATCTTTTTCGCTCTTCTTTATTATTTCATGGGCCATCCCTCGGCCGCCATTTTCCCAGATGTCAGTGAAAATTTTTTCGCCCACTAAGCTTGCTTCGGCCGAGGGGTCTTTTGTATCGTCAACAGATAGAGCAGCTTCGGCTTGGGCCAAAGTTTTCACATGTTCACACCCTGCTCTCTCCAAAATAGCTACAACTCCTTTTGCACCAGAGAAGGCACAAACGTACCCGCGGTCGTTTAAAATTTCTACAAAAGCTTCGGCTTCGTTGCTGATCCACTCAATTGGGCCTTCGGGGTCGCCTCGTACGAAGTTATCTTCACTTGAATATGCGCCAACATTGGCGAAGCTAGTTTTTATCTTTTTACACATTCTATAGATTTTTTCAAAACATTTTTCTTTTGATGCGCGAAGTTCTGCAACTGTTTTTTCCAGTAATTTTTCCAGTAATCACTGGCATCTCGTTCAGCTTCGGCAACAGCGTATTTTAATTTTGCTTCAGCCAGCTGTTTCTGAAGGTCTCCAATTTCACATTTCTAGGCTTCAGCTTGGGCTTTGGAAGTAGCTTCGTCTTCTTTTATTTTGCTCACCAATGAATTTAATATTTTATCTTTTTCAAGACCTTCGTTCCTTAATTCAATTACTTCGGAACGAAGGTTGTTCAGAGCTATAATGCATCCTTCGTCTTCGGTATTTTTTTGCGTCCTGAAGGCATTGCTAAGAATAAGGCCCTGCAAAAGAAGTGCGGTGTTAAGTATAAGCAAATATTTTTTTTTGTTTTTAAGTACAAAAAATTCATTCTCACACCTTTAAACTATTATATGCTAAACTGTCCGCCAATTCATCTTTCGATAGTACCGAAAGCCCGACTTCTACTGTCGGGAATCCGAAGCTTCTGCTCATCTCCCGGCAGACAGAAATCTCCTTGCTGTCTGGGAGACAATACAAGAAATCTTCTTCTCCGCTGCGGTTGAATACCAATGCCCCCTTTGGATATTTCAGTTTCTGGGCATAGTGTTGAGCTTCTCGCTTTTCTTCTTTAGAGAGATTTTTTCCCGAAGCATGACAGATAATATATTTAGTATTCTCTTTCAAAGCTTCGGGAGTAGGAGCAGCAGATTTTTCAGGCAAAATTTGTTCTATAACTTCTTCCTCCGCTACCTTTTCTCCAATTTCCGAGGATTTCTCTTTGATGGGCTCTGAAGGCCCAGTTTCAGCATCGGCCCGGCTAATTGTAGCTTCGGCTTCGGTCAGCTTTGTTTCGGTTTCAACCTGTGCTTTCGAAACCTTGGCAATTTTTCCTAGAGTAGAACTTGAAGTTTTTATCGTCTCCAGCACAACTAACACACTAGCCATCCTTTTTCTCTTTGGGGTTACTGCCAGATCTTTTTGTATCCTCGGCGCCTCCACTCCTACCAAAGGGCTTAGAATTTCTGATGTTTTTGTCTCTTCGGGTTTTGGTTCTTCAATTTTGTCAGCCTTCGGCATTGCAGCCGGCTCTTCAATCCTCTGCGTAAGGGCAGGTCCTTCGGCTTCAGTAGCCAAAGAGGTCTCACCGCCAAAGTCAGGCACTGTGGCCGGTTCAATGTAGCGCGGTCGTTGAGTAAGAACCTTCACCTTTTTCTTCTTTGGCGCGGGCTCGCTTGAGGTGGCTGAAGCAACATCCTTCCCAGAAGATCCACTCTTTCTCTTCTGCCCCCGTGGCGGATAGCGGTAGTCAGGGTACATAAATCCAATAGCATCAAAAACTCTATTTAGCCTCTTCTTTTTTCGGCTCCCGAAGGCCGCAGATAGCGCATTATCTTCAGACTTGGAGTAGGCTCCAAGTAGTTCATCACTGGTATTTTCAACACAATTCAGCCAGTCATCGTCTGGTTCAATAAATTGGTCTCTAAACCTGAAGGTATATTTCAATCGAACCAAACCACCTTCGTTAGGGTTGCTGATGGTCTCTTTTGGCATCTCCCAGTTGTCTACCAATGGCCATATCCTGTAGGCCACATGTTCTTGAACTAAATCCCTCGTCCCGATGAAAGAGCAAACTATGTCGAAGGCCCTTCGGCATTCTTCAGTTGCTTCATCAATTTCTACCTTCGGTTTTCGAAGGCCGAAGCGGGACCAAATGGGGCGCATAATGATCTTTGTAATATCTTCTCTTGTTTTTAAATCATTCTTCACAAAGAACCATTCTTTCATCCAGTCTCCGGGCCATCTTTTCCGAAATGTTGGTACTGGGAAGCTTGAGCCTGAGCGAGCAACGAAGCTATAGCAACCAAAATTGTTATGATACTATTCCTTACCCCAGGGCTTCGTCTCATACGAAAGTTCGTGCATGATGTAGAAACATTTTGCACTTGGCTCCAAACCTTGACTCCTCATGGCCCAGACGAAGATCCCCATTCTGATAATTGCTTTGGGAGTAATCTGGTGAAGAAAAATCTCATATATCTTTAAAACTTCAACAACAAATTTGCTTAAGGGCAACCGAAGCCCAGCCTTGAAGAAGCTTCGGAAGATTATGACTTCATTCTCTTCAGGAATAGGAACACTCCTATCTCCATTGTCAGCCCTCACAATAGATATGTCTCGAAAATACCTTCCTCTCATGTTATCAAGATGACTCTGTCTGGTAGTCGATTTCCCGAAGACTGTGTGACTTGGTTGCCAGGGCCGATCTTCAGAGTCTTCGCCCCCACTTTCTGCATCATAACTATCGCTGTCATCGGTATCTTCAGATATGCCTTCTAGAATTTCTTTTGTAATATTTTCTATATTTGTCTTTGCAATTGACTCAATGAATCCAGCAGTCTTTTCCTCAAGAAGCTTCTCCTCTTCGGTTAACTTCGTTTCAGCAACTGTTTTCTTGTCGTGAAACATCTTTTCTTCAGAACTGACAAAAATATGTCCTTAAATTCGAAGCTTAGAAAATTTAAGAAACTAAGCAACTGATGGAAAGCAAGAGCTAAGAAATCAAGCAAAGCAAAACATGCGTACCAAATGTGCTCGGGGTGAGTTCTTATTTATACGCCCAGCGCGCTCCAAGTTGGAGGGCCCCGTCTGTCATTAACTGTTGCTATTCTAGCAAAGGGAAGGTGTTTTTTCGGACCTTCGGCTTAGGGCCTTCGACCATATCGCAATTTGAATTCGTTATTCTAACAAATTAACCTTGCGATGGGCTACTGTTGGGGGCCTTCGTCTTCCGAAGGTCCTCAAAAACATGTTTTAACAGTGTTTCTGGAGTATAATACATGAACAGGTACCTTCGAACTTGGATCAAAACCATATGTGAAGAAGTACAAAGAATGCGAAGGTTGGCGCAAAGCCGAAGCTATGCGCAGGGGACCTTCGACATGATAGCAGAAAGGAGAACCGACTTAAAAGGGAAAAGGCTATTTAGACCTCGATGGAATACTATAGAGTCATTAGCAAATGTAAAGGGCATGAATGTAAATTTACAAGGGCTGCGTCCCGTGCCTATAAATAGATGAACAGTGCTCCCGTACTGTTCACGCTGACTTGGCATTTGCTTTCGCGTTACGCTTGTATTGTCACTTTCTATCAAGCCGAAGGTATAAATGTAATTTAATATTGTTCATATTCATTCGTGATTATATAATGAAAAATATATATATATTATGATATCATATAATTATTCATGTTGTTTCTCATGTTTCATATGCTTCGTCTTTTATACAAATGTGTTATGATGATGAAGGTATGTCCTTCATAACCTTCGTCTGAAGATCATTATATCCTGAGGGAGATAATGCTTCGAAGGACGAAGGCCATTAACCATTAAGTTTTTCTGTGTTGCCTTGTTCTTAATTCATAGCACTTGAGAACAAGTCCTCAACAGTATACTGCCCGCGATCGTCAGATCATGATCCGAGGCCCCCAGAAGCGACCACGTCCACACAAGATCCTAGACGATCATCTACCGATCTACGGTCCCGATTTGTTCACGCGACTGCTCACTCTATGAGTTGATCTGGACCACCCAGGGACCATCTGACGACCCGCGGTTGTCTTCTCCACGCCGACGGTCGAGCGCGGCGACACAATCCCGCCCGTGCATTAAACGCCGGCGAACTCCCCCGAGCAGCCACGCTAGAGGCCGATAGGTGAATCCAAGGACTTCTACACAGACTTTAGGAAACGACGAATACTCCGAGAGGGATATTACTGTGAATCGCAGCACAGGGGTCCTCGGTCACGGTGAAGAACGAAATTGGCGGAATCCCCAACTCCGGTGACGAATCCCCGCAATCCCGACGACGAGACCGAGGTGGCAGGCCCACAGAAACACTCCCCACAGGTCGGTGGAACGAGTGAGCAGGTGTAGGCACCCAATCGGAGGTGTCAGTGCGATTCCCATGGCGGCGGCAATGGTTCTCTCACTCGGCTCTCGGCGAGGGCAGGGCATAGGAAGGCTACGCGCTGCAGACGAGGTCCCGGGAGAGTATTTATCCGTGGCGGACGAGCCGGAAGGTTGAGTCGCGAAAATCCCCAGGAGCCCGAGATCACCGCGGAGGTTGCAACGGCAGGTCAACGGCCATGGCGGAAGAAGCGGTCCGTTCGGCCACGATCAGCTGGGGCGACAAGATGACAGGTGGGACCCACAAGTAAGCCACGCGTGGAAAAAGGGAGAGCGAGGCACCCAGGCTGACGCGCGGACGAAGGAAACGGCTAACCGTGCGGGCCCGAGATCCAGTGAGAGGGTGAGGAATGAGTGCGGTGTGTGGCCGACGAGTAGGGCCCACGCATAAGTGAGCGCCCGCGGTGGGACTTGGGCTGGCGCGAGGTGGAGCGAAGTGGGCCGAAACCAGTTCGTGGGCCGCGCGCGCTTCTCTATTTTCTTTCTGTTTTTCTTTTTATTTTCCATTTTCCTTTTCCCATTTCAAATTCATTCTTCAATAAAATTTTAAATTCAAACTTTGTGATAAACTTGTCCTTAGTTTGAAATGTATAATCTAATAATATCAGTGTGAAAGGTATTTATTCTGTTTTTTTTATTTTATGTAGTGTTTTTCTCATTTCTTCCCTTCTCTTATTTCAAACCCTAATTCTCAATTTAGGATTCAAGCTTCTAGTAATTATTATCTTATTATTATTCTTGTTATTTTATTTAATGCACAAACATATAAAACTCCAACAAGATGCACTTTGTTTTATTTTAGTATCATTTGTTTTAATTAATCACTCTTAATTATATGTATGCTCTTTTTATGATGCAGATATGGCACATAAAATAAGGAGATCTACTATATATTCCTTGAATACAACTTTGAGTATTACATGAATACAATGAGGTGAGCGGCCTGGACAACGCCAAACAAATATGGGACACCCTCAAGATATCTCATGAGGGAAATGATGCTACAATGATCACCAAGATGCAACTGGTGGAAGGCGAGCTGGGGAGATTCGCCATGATCAGGGGAGAAGAGCCAACACAAACCTACAACAGGCTCAAGACCCTGGTCAACAAGATCCGAAGCTATGGAAGCACAAGATGGACGGATCATGACGTCGTCCGACTCATGCTCAGGTCATTTACAGTTATTGACCCCCCCATCTTGTGAATCTTATTCGTGAAAACCTCAGGTACACCAAGATGACGCGGGAGGAGATACTCGGAAAATTTGTAAGCGGGCGTATGATGGTGAAATAAGCTCGATACATAGACGATGCACTAAACGGTCCACTACCCATCTACGAGCCACAACCCGTTGCTCTCAAAGCAACCAGCAGCAGGGAGGCGCTACCAAGCAAGGTGGCACAAGTGGAGGTTGTCGGGCTCAATGAAGATGAGATGGCACTCATCATCAAGCGCTTCAAGACCGCGCTAAAAGGACACAAGGAGTATCCCAACAAAAACAAGTCAAGGGGAAAACACTCCTGCTTCAAATGCGATAAGACTGGTCACTTTATTGCTCAATGTCCCGATAATGAAAATGACCAGGCACAAGAAAGACATGGGAAGAAGGAGAAAAAGAGGAATTACAGGAAGGCGAAGGGCGAGGCACATCTTGGAAAAGAATGGGATTCTGATTGCTCTTCATTCGACTCCGACGATGAAGGACTAGCTGCCTCGGCCTTCGACAAGTCTCCACTCTTCCCCAACGAACGTCATACATGTCTTATGGCTAAGGAGAAGAAGGTACGTATTCGAGATACTGCTAAGTACTCTTCTTCTAGTGATGAGGAATCTTCTGATGATGAAGTAGATTACTCTAAATTGTTTAAGGGTTTAGATAGAGCTAAGGTAGAGAAAATTAATGACTTAATCGATGCTCTTAATGAAAAGGATAGACTGCTAGAAAAGCAAGAGGACATTTTATATGAGGAACATGACAAGTTTTTAGTGTTCAAAAATCCTTTCTTTAGAAATTAAAAGAAATGAAATGTTATCCTCTAAGTTGTCTGCTTGCCATGAATCTGTCTCTAGTCTAAAGGAGTTAAATGATGAATTAAATGCCAAACTAGAGAAAGCAAATGCAACTAGTTCATGTGTAGAACATGTAGTTATTTGCAATAGGTGTAAAGATGTTAATTTTGATGAACATGCTGTCACCATTGCTAAATTAAACAATGAGGTTGCAAGTCTTAATGCTCAACTTAAGACTTACAAAGATGATTTTTATAAATTAAAATTTGCTAGGGATGCCTACACTGTTGGTAGACACCCCTCAATTATGGATGGACTTGGTTTTCAAAAGGAAACCAAGAACTTAACAAGCCAAAGGACCTCCGATCTCAAAGGGAAAGGGAAGGCTCCTATGGCGAGTAGCTCACATGATAAAAAGAAACATGCCTATCTTTACACTCATGTTAAGAAAGGTTCTCATGTATATCATAGTTATGATCATGCTGCTCATAATGATTCACATGCTATGTTTGCTTCTAGTTCTGCTTTTATTCATGGTAGAAGTAGGCCTAGGATAAATTATGCTACTTCTCATACTTCAAGGAAAGTTTGCAATGGACCTACTACTGTTTATCATGCTTGCAATACTTCTTTTGTACTTTCATGTAAGAATGCAAAAGTTGTAGCTAGAAAATTGGGATCCAAATGCAAGGGAGACAAGACTTGTATTTGGGTTCCAAAAGTTATTGTGACTAACCTTGTAGGAC
Source organism: Zea luxurians (assembly GCA_029449295.1). Lineage (NCBI taxonomy): Eukaryota > Viridiplantae > Streptophyta > Magnoliopsida > Poales > Poaceae > Zea > Zea luxurians. The sequence goes on from JAOPSE010000102.1 coordinate 6,029,389, forward strand.
CCAACAAGAGTTAGGTACCTAAAACCAAAGCTTAAATTGCCTTACTGGTTTATGCATCTGGGGGCTCAAACTGGATTATCGACAGCGGATGCACGAACCACATGACGGGAGAGAAGAAAATGTTCACCTCCTACGTCAAGAACAAGGATTCCCAGGATTCGATCATCTTTGGAGATGGGAACCAAGGCAAGGTCAAGGGATTGGGAAAGATAGCCATCACATCCGAGCATTCTATCTCTAATGTGTTTTTAGTTGAATCGCTTGGGTACAACTTATTGTCTGTGAGTCAACTATGTAACATGGGTTATAATTGTTTATTCACAATATTGATGTATATGTCTTTAGAAGAAGTGATGGTTCATTAACCTTTAAGGGTGTATTAGACGACAAGCTCTATTTAGTTGATTTTTCAAAAGAGAATGCCGATATAGATGCATGCTTAATGGCTAAGACTAATATGGGCTGGCTGTGGCATCACCGTCTAGCACATGTTGGGATGAAGAACCTTCATAAGCTTCTAAAGGGAGATCATGTGTTAGGACTAACCGATGTCTGTTTTGAGAAAGACAGACCTTGTGCAGCATGTCAGGCAGGAAAACAGGTGGGAAGCACTCATCATAACAAGAATGTGATGACGACATCAAGACCACTGGATCTTCTTCATATGGATCTCTTCGGACCCGTTGCCTACCTCAGCATCGGGGGAAGTAAGTATGGTCTTGTAATTGTTGATGATTTTTCCCGCTTCACTTGGGTATTCTTTTTACAGGATAAGTCAGAAACCCAAGGTGCTCTAAAACACTTCTTAAGGAGAGCTCAAAATAAGTTTAAGCTTAAGGTGAAGAAGATAAGAAGCGACAATGGGTCCGAGTTCAAAAATCTTCAAGTCGAAGAGTTTCTTGAGGAGGTAGGAATCAAGCATGAGTTCTCCGTTCCCTACACACCACAGCAAAACAGGACGCTAATCGACATGGCAAGAACGATGCTTGGAGAATACAAGATCGCCTCCCCAAGAAGACCTCATACGAACTCCTTACCTGTAACAAACCCAATGTATCTTACTTTCGTGTATTTGGGAGCAAATGCTACATTCTAGTGAAGAAAGGTAAACATTCTAAATTTGCTCCCAAGGCAGTAGAAGGGTTTTTACTAGGATATGACTCAAATACAAAGGCGTATAGGGTCTTCAACAAATCATCAAGATTAGTTGAAGTCTCTAGCGACGTTGTATTTGATGAGACTAATGGCTCTCCAAGAGAGCAAGTTGATCTTGATTACATAGATGAAGATGAAGTTCTAATGGCCACAATGCACACGATGGTGATAGGAGATGTGCGACCACAGGAACTACAGGAATAAGATCAGCCTTCTTCCTCGACACCAGTGCATCCCCCAACTCAAGATGATGGACAGGTACCTCAAGAAGAGGAGCATGATCAAGGGGGAGCACAGGAAGAACATGTTATGGAGGAAGAAGCACCACAGGTTCCTCCAACTCAAGTCCGAGCAACGATCCAAAAAAAATTACTGAAAGTAGCCTAGGGGGTGAATAGGCTAATCTGAAAATTTTCACAACAAACTTCGAAAGATTGTTAAATACACAGTTCAATTGGTGCAGGCCGGTTCAACAGCTACGTGCGCAAGTTGAACCACTCTGAACCAATCCAACTGTTTTATAAACTTTAGACTATAATCTACTCGAAAAAGTATTTCGCAAGTCCTTTTCAGAAGTAAAGTATAACTAAGTTAGAATGAGAAGATGAATATGTAAAGGCTATTTCACTTCTAGATCTACTCTACGGAAAAATCTATATGTCAATCTTGCAAGTAAAAATATCTTAAGTTAAAGACAAGCAAGAACACAATACACAAGATTTAATCCGAGGTTCGGCCACACCACAAAGGTTTCCTACTCCCCGTTGAGGAGCCCACAAAGGGCCGGGTCTTTTTCAACCCTAATCCTCCAAAACTGACCACAAAGGTCAAGGCAATCTCTTCTTATCTTAGCTCAAAGAGCGGGTGATACAAACTTCTTGGGGTCGTCAACAAATTTGGAGACTCCCAAGCAACCTCAAACGGTCTTCAAACCTAGAGTTTCAAGAACACCAAGAACGCACAAGAGGTATTTGCACAAGCTCAAGATTTTAAAAGAGATGGGAGAGGAGAAACCAAATCGTGAGCACAAGCACAAACCTCACACCTAAAAGCTCCTCCAACAAGGTCGAATCTTGAGGAAGATTTAAGTGTGAGAGAGAGGGAGAGAGGAGTGCTTTGTCTTAAGTTAGGTGAGCAATAAATGTGTAAGTGTTCAGTAGCATTAAAGAAGGGGGTAGAGGGTTCTATCTATAGTCAAGGCTCAAAAACTAGCCGTTTGACCATAAACCTGGCTGAAGACCGGTTGAACCGCCCCCCTGGCAGGTCAGCAGATTGACTGCCAGTCTGACTGCCAGACTGACTGCCAGACTGACCTGCAGGCTGGTCAGGCATGACAGGACTGGTTGAACCGCCCCCTGACAACTCTGGTGACCTGACTGCCAGTCTGACTGGCAGACTGCAGGTCAGAAGTCAGAGGGGTCAAAGACCAGTTGAACTACCCCTTAGGACCAGTTCAGCTGGTCTAGACCAGAGAGTTTAGGAGAGAAAACCCCAGCTCAACTGCCCGGAGACAAGTTCAGCTGGTGTATGGTCAAAGAGGTCCATAGCTGAAGTTGAAGTTCAGCTGGAGTTGAGAAAGCTCAACTCAGCTGAAGTTCAGCTCAGCTGAAAAGTTTAGCTGCAGCCGAAGAAGCTCAACTCAGCTGAAGTTAAGTTCAGCTGGAAAGCTCAGCTGCAGTTGAAGAAGTACAGCTGCTTTTCAACAGGAACACTCTAGGTTTCTCAAACCTAACCACGATCAACCATAGAATGTTAAAGTGATTTTTGGTTTTCAAAAATAGCTTTTGAATTTGGGGACTTGAGCTATAGCAAACACCATTACTTGTGCGAAAAATACTAAGGAAGAATTACATCATGCAACTCAAGATTTACATAAAATTTTATACGTCCGTTGCATGAAGTCCCTGTTGCTTCCTTAAGTTTCTGTTGCTTTCTAATCATACACTGTGAACAAAAACTGTTAGTACCCTTATTTGTTTTGTCATTAAATCACCAAAACCCTCATTAGGGGTTGATTGCACTTACAATCTCCCCCTTTTTGGTGATTGATGCCAAAACAATTAAGGTCAAAAAGATAAATATTTGAAATAGTAAAGTTCTTTTGAATGATTGTATGTAGATGGCTCCTCCTAAATGTGTGCATGAATGTGAATCAAGTGAGTTGACATAATATGTCATATGAGCAACACATTTAGAGATAGTGACCAGGTCCTGTTGGTGGCTTGTTCTCAAATGCTATGAATTAAGAACAAGACAACATGAAAGTGTTAAATATCGAGCTCCTTTGTCCTTAGAAACAGTATATCCCTTCGGACATAATGAATCTTGGACGAAGGTTACGAAGGAAAAGACCTTCGTTAGGTTGAAAAATGATTAAACAGGGTAATTATATATCTAATGTGCGAGTAATAATACCATCATTATCATAGATATATTTCCATTATTAAATTCATAAAAACGAATTACAAATGTACCTTCCGATTGATGCAAAGTAAAGGTACAAACGTGATGCGAAAAAGCGTATGCCAAGTCAGCGTGAACAGTACGGGAGTACTGTTCACCTATTTATAGGCACGAGACGCAGCCCGTGTAAAATTACATTGATGCCCTTTACATTTATCAATAACTACATTAATTCTTCGGGGTCCAATTTGACTTTTCATCTTTAAGTCGGTTCCTCTTTTCTGTTATTGTGCCGAAGCCTTTCTGCACATAGCTTCGTGATCGTCTTATCCTTCGTCATGATCGTTTTTCATTCCAGTCACGCTTCATCTTAATCAAGCTCTTGTATATTCGCGACCTGACTCCGAAGGTGCCTGCTCCGAAGGTGCCTGTTCACATATTCACTTGGAAAATATTATCAAACTATATTTTTGAGGACCTTCGAGAGCCGAAGGCCCCCAACAGTAGCCCCCCGCAATATCAATTTATTGTAAAGATAAATTCATATTGCGACATGGACGAAGGCTTTAAGCCGAAGGTCCGAAAAAACACCTTCCTTTTGCTAGAATAGCAACAGTCATTGACAAGCGGGGCCCTCCAGTTTTCGACATACTGGGTGTATAAATACAAGCTCACCGCGAGTTTATTTGGCACGCCCTTTTGCCACCTGCTTTTTACTCACCCAGCTTTTAGCCTACGCACCCAGCTTTCAGCCTGCGCGCGACAGCATTTGCTCGGTCTTAAATTTTTAAGCTTCGGTTTCAAGTCTGGTTTGCCAGCATTCGCGAAAATGTCTGAGGATAAGACAGCCGCTGGTGCTTCGAAGCTAAGCTTTTCGGAGGAAATGCACCTAGGTTTTCTTGAGTCAATATCGAAGACCAATACGGAAAAGATTGTCAAGGAAACTTTGGAGGGTTTATCCGAAGATACTAGCGACAGTGATAGCTATGATGTGGATAGTGGTGGAGAGGACTCCGAAGATCGCCCGTGGCGGCCTAGTCACTCAAACTTCGGAAAATCAACTATAAAGCAGAGTCACCTTGAAAATATGAGGGGGAGGTACTTCCGAGATATATCCGTCGTGAGGGCAGATGACGGAGAAAAAAATACGCCGACCCCCGAAGATAATGAGGTCGTGATCTTCCGAAGCTTTTTAAAGGCTGGGCTACGATTCCCTCTAAGCAGGTTCGTAGTAGAAGTTCTAAAAATATATCAAATTTACCTTCATCAACTTACCCCAGAGGCAGTGATAAGATTGGGAATTTTCGTCTGGGCCGTGAGGAACAAGGGTCTGGAGCCAAGTGCAAAAAGCTTTTGCAATATACACGAGCTAGTATATGAGACGAAACCCTGGGGTAAGGAGCAATATCATAATAATTTTGGTTGCTATAGCTTCGGTGCCCGCTCTGGGTCAAGCTGTCCCGTGCCAACCTTTCGGAAGAGATGGCCCGGGGAATGGATGAAGGAATGGTTCTATGTGAAGAATGATTTGAAGGTTCGGGAAGATATCAAAGACATCATCATGCGCCCTATCTGGCAGCGCTTCAGACTCCGGAAACCAAAAGTAGAAATGGACGAAGCAGCTGAGGAATGTCAGAGGGCCTTCGGCGTAGTCTGCTCTTTTATTGGGACCAGGGATTTAATGCAAGAGCACATTGCCTTCAGAGTGTGGCCACTTGTAGATAACTGGGAAATGCTGAAGGAGACCGTTAAAGAAACTGACGAGGGTGGACTAATCAGGTTGAAATATACATTCAAGTTTGGAGATAAGTTTGTTGAACCAGATGATGATTGGCTGAAAAGCATTGAGAATGTAAGTGATGAATTGCTTGGGGCATACTCAAAGGCCAAAAACACTGTTATCAGTGGCTTTTGGAGGCCGAAAAAAGAAGAGACTCAACCGAGTATTTGATGCAATTGGATTTATCTATCCCGACTATTATTATCCAATGTGAGGTCAAAAGAGAAAAAATACTTCTCCTGCAAAGGACACTGCTTCGGCTGCTCCCGGGGAGCCAGCGCCGAAGAGGAAGAAGGTAAAAGTGTGCACACATCCTCCACACTGTATTGAGCCAGCCATAGTGCCTGAGTTTATTGGCGAGGCCTCTTCGGCCACCGAGGCCAGAGAACCAACTGCAGCGCCAAAATCCGAAGAAATGGCCGAAGCACCAGCAATAGAAAAAACAGGAAAAGAGAAATCTGAAGAAAGAAAAACACTAGATGTTTTAAGTCCTTCGTCAAAAGTTGAGACAGTTAAAAGCCAGAAGGGGCCAGCAGTGACCCCGAAAAGAAGAAGGATGGTTAATGTGCTGGATGTTTTGGAGACAATTAAATCTTCAAGCACAACTCCAAAGAAAACTGTTGAAGTGTCTACTGAAGCCTTTGCTGCCGAAATTTCGAAGCAGCAGTTTGAAACTGAAGCTGGGCCTTCGGAATCCACCAAGATACAACCTTTGAAGGCAAGTTTAGAAACTGAAAAAGCAAAAATAGCAGAGCCGATTATGACTGAGGAAATTGGCACTGCCACCCCCGAAGCATCTTCCAAAATACATGATTATATTGTGCGACATGCTTCGGGGAAGAAACTATCTGAAGAAGAGATTTTTGAAGCCAATCACTGTGCCCGAGAACTGAAGTATCCGAGGGGGGCCGTAGTGTTCAATGGGACAAACGAAGATGATTTCCTGTACTGTCTCCCAGAGAATAAAGAATTATCCGTGTGTCGGGAGATGGCTAGAAGCATGGGGTTCCTGAAACTCGAAGCTGGCCTTTGCGCCATGACGAAAGAGGATCTTGCGGATAGCCTGGCGTACAATAGTCTGAAGATACAAAAATTGTGAATTTTGAAGTTTATGAATTTTGAATTAGTTTTTTGCTCTTATGTTAACTCATTCATTCTTTTGAATAGGGCTTAATACTCAGCAATGCCTTAAGGGCTCAGAAGAATGCCGAAGATGAGAGCTGCACCATTGCTCTCAACAACCTTCGAACAGAGGTTATCAGGCTAAGAAACGAAGCCTTGGAGAAGGACAGAATTCTGCTTACATTAGTGGAAAAAATGAAGGAAGACGAAGCTAACTCTAAAACTCAAGCCGAAGCTCAGAAGCGTGAAATTGAAGATCTTCGTAAACAACTAGCCCGAGCCAAAGAAGAACGCACTCTTGAAGAAACAAGACGAGAATTAAGCGATCAATGGGCAGATCATTTGGAAGTTAATGTTAAAGAGCTTCGTGCTTCTCAGAGAAGATGCTATGTTAAATCCATATAGTGCGTTAAAAAGATAAAATCCAGCTTTGCCAACGTTGGCGCATTCTCTAGCGAAGAGAATTTCTCAAGGGGCAATCCCGAAGGTCTGATGGAATGGATCAGTAACGAAGCTGAGGCCTTCGAAGAAATCCTGAATAGCCGCGGAGACATATGTGCTTTTTCGGGTGCTAGAGGAATTGCTACTGTTTTGGAGAAGAAAGGTTGTGAGCATGTAAAATTTTTAGCGCAATCCGAAGCTACTTTGTCCTCCAAAGACATTAAAGACCCCTCAGCCGAAGCAAGCATGATCGGCGGAAAATTTTTCACCGATATCTGGGACAACGGCGACCGAGAAATGGCACAAGAAATTATTCAAAAGAGTGAAAAAGGCATCCATGATGCTAGAAAAGTAGCGGCGGCTGCCGAAAAAAGTACAGAGCCCAAAGGGCAAATAGGTATTAATTAGTGATTTTAATTATGTTGTAATTTTTGATTCCAGACTTTGTTCACGGTTTGTAATAGTAATATAGCCGTATCTTCTCTTCGCTCAGAACCTGCTGAGGCATCTCCGGGCCCCCACCCGAAGGGGGACGATGAAATTAGAAAAATGACCGAAGCCATTATGGACAAGGTTGTTGACCAGCTACTGAACGAAGCTGCAGAAATAGTTCTTAAAGAGGATTAAATGCTACTGTAAAAACATTGGGAACGTAACGTATGTAATATATTGTAACTTTGAATGTAATATATAATCCATGTACAGTTTTAATTCTTTACGATGCATGAAATCTTGCATACCATTTTTTGAGCCTTCGGCGAAAAAACACCTTCCCTTCTTTTCATGCTTCGTGAAGAAAATCTTATATTTTAAGAAATTGCACACTTCCCTGGTGAAGATTATCCAAGCTTCGTGAAATATTCTCCGAAGCTATAGAAAAGTTTTTTGTTGCCTCTCTAATGAAGCTGCACTTCTTCTCGACTTGCTTTGTGCTTTAGTGCGATTTTCTCTTTTCCAAAATATTCTCCAGAGATCAATACTGTATCCCCTTCTTGTTCCACATGCAATATGCTATATGATGCTTATGTTATGCAGAATGATGTGATGATGTTATGTTATGCAAAATGACATTTGTGCCACAGATACATATCCCTGTAATAAAGCACACATACTTTTTATATCAGCGTTGACTTTTCGCTATAAGCCTCCCTTAGGAGCTTCTTCGCCTTTTACTTTCAGCGGAATCAGCGTTTATTTTTCGCTGTAAGCCTCCCTTAGGAGCTTCTTCGCCTTTTACTTTCGGCGGAATCAGCGCTGACTTTTCGCTGTAAGCTCAGAAAACTTACTCTGCGTTCCTTTAGGAACGACTTTTCACTGTTTCGAATAATTTGCACTGTGTCCGTTATAAAAAATTTTGACAATACAACGGTCCTTCATGCCACCATAAATTCGTATGCTTCGACGACTCAAGCCTATGGAGAAGACATATTTTTGTTATGGTAATTCGGTAAACTGTTACCAGGATTTGAAAAACAATAAAAAAACATTTAAACTCCCCATAATTGTTCTTTACTGTGAAGAAAATAAAACTGAATGTGAAAGCATAAAAGCTGCTGTGGGAATATGATATTTTGTCAGTAAATGTGCTTCGACTCTGGCACAGTGCTATTGACTGTGCGAGCTTCGGATTCTTCTCTGAAGTCCCTCTGGGGGTGAGAGTGCTGGCTCCCTTCTGGCTGCGAAGCTCGTTGTATTGGTGGTGGCGGTGGAAGCTGTTGCCAGGAAGCTTGGGGTTGGCTTGCCGAAGCAACAGAGGCTGCAGGGTGATTGCCTACATATTCTGGAATGTAAGGCGAATGATACGAAGCAGTATGCATGACCTGCTTCGGTTGATTCTGTTGTGCAGCAGCTTCTGCTAGCTCCTTTTGCTTCTGGATGGTAATGTGACACATCCTGGTGGTGTGGCCCTTACCTTCACCATAGAATAGGCAGTATATTTTTCTTGGTTGATCCCCAAATCTTCCCCCGAAGCCCCTGGCGCCTCTGCCCCTTGGCGCTGGCGGCCGAAAGGAGCTTTGCTGTTGCCCCGAAGCTTGCGAGGAGCACTGTGGCCTTTGCTGTTGACTCGCTTTGTCGTCATTTTGAGTAGAATTGTGAATTGACCTGACGTGCCTTGGATAAAATCTTCCTCCGAAGCCCCTAGTCATTTCAGAGAACCTGAGGGCTTCCTCCCTTCTTTGGCGAAAATCATTGTCAGCTCGAATGTACTCGTCCATCTTCTGAAGCAGCTTCTCCAGAGTTTGAGGAGGCTTCCTGGCAAAGTACTGAGCTGCAGGTCCTGGCCGAAGCCCCTTGATCATGGCCTCAATGACAATTTCATTGGGCACTGTTAGTGCCTGCGCCCTCAGACGTAGGAACCTTCGGACATATGCCTGAAGATATTCTTCGTGATCCTGGGTGCACTGGAATAAAGCTTGAGCAGTGACTGGCTTCGTCTGAAACCCTTGGAAGCTGGTTATCAGCATATCCTTCAACTTTTGCCATGAGGTGATTGTCCCTGGCCTAAGGGAAGAGTACCAAGTTTGTGCAACGCTTCTGACAGCCATGACGAAGGACTTTGCCATGACCGCCGTGTTGCCACCGTACGAAGATATAGTTGCCTCATAGCTCATCAAGAATTGTTTCGGGTCTGAATGACCGTTGTACATGGGGAGCTGAGGCGGCTTGTAAGACTGTGGCCAAGGAACAGCCTGCAGTTCTGTTGACAAGGGAGAAGCATCATCAAAAGCAAAATTTCCGTGATGGAAATCTTCATACCAGTCATCCTCGTTGTAGAAACCCTCTTGATGAAGCTCTCTGCGCGGGGGCCTTTGATTCTGGTCATCTTGAGCGAGATGTCGAAGCTCTTCAGAGGCTTCGTCTATCTACTTTTGAAGATCAGCTAGACGAGCCATCTTCTCCTTCTTCCGTTGAACCTGTTGATGGAGCATCTCCATTTTTTGTATTTCTTGGTCCAAGTCGTCTTCCGGAGGCGTTGGGCTGATGGCCTTCCTCTTCTGGCTTTGGGCCTCCCTAAGAGAGATGACATCCTGATTGGGGTCCAGCGGCTGCAGAGTGGCAGCCCCTGTCGTTGAAGCTTTTTTCGGCGGCATGACGAAGATGACGTTTGCCGAAGGTTTTCAAAACCCAAAAAGTGGAAGTGAGTTGACCGGAGGTGGGCGCCAATGTTGGTGGCTTGTTCTCAAATGCTATGAATTAAGAACAAGACAACATGAAAGTGTTAAATATCGAGCTCCTTTGTCCTTAGAAACAGTATATCCCTTCGGACATAATGAATCTCGGACGAAGGTTACGAAGGAAAAGACCTTCGTTAGGTTGAAAAATGATTAAACAGGGTAATTATATATCTAATGTGCGAGTAATAATACCATCATTATCATAGATATATTTCCATTATTAAATTCATAAAAACGAATTACAAATGTACCTTCTGATTGATGCAAAGTAAAGGTACAAACGTGATGCGAAAAAGCGTATGCCAAGTCAGCGTGAACAGTACTGTTCACCTATTTATAGGCACGGGACGTAGCCCGTGTAAAATTACATTGATGCCCTTTACATTTATCAATAACTACATTAATTCTTCGGGGTCCAATTTGACTTTTCATCTTTAAGTTGGTTCCTCTTTTCTGTTATTGTGCCGAAGCCTTTGTGCACATAGCTTCGTGATCGTCTTATCCTTCGTCATGATCGTTTTTCATTCCAGTCACGCTTCGTCTTAACCAAGCTCTTGTATATTCGCGACCTGACTCCGAAGGTGCCTGCTCCAAAGGTGCCTGTTCACATATTCACTTGGAAAATATTATCAAACTATATTTTTGAGGACCTTCGAGAGCTGAAGGCCCCCAACAGGTCCATACTAAATACAATCATCCGAGGGGTGTGAGAGTGTCATAAAAAATTTTGTGATGCATATGACTATCTCTAAACACACATCATTTGTACTTCATAACAAAAGGAATCATTACAAACTGATGGGACAAAGGATGATGGCCAGAAGACCATCATATTACATTGAATAATACGCCAGCAGTTTTATTTCATACATTAATAAGAGGATACAAGCCACAACAGTGGCCAAACCAAAAAACAATAATCAAAAGAGAAATACAGAACCAAAAGAACCACAAACAGAATGACTAGAAATTTGGATTTTCTCCCCCTTTTTGGCAGCAAGTACCAAAAACGAGGAGAGAGGGAGAAGAAGACATAAGAATCAATATCCTCCAGGAGGAGGATAGGACGGAGGATAAGACGGAGGATAGGATGTGTAGTCGGGAAAGAAGGTCTGCATCATGTCTTCCTCGAGTGAGGAGTCCCTAGGGGGCTCATCACCCGCAGAAAAACCAGATGCAGAAGATGTACGATGATGAGGGGGAGGTGGAGGAGGAGGGTGGTGATGGTAACCAGAGCCGGAAGGCCGCGGGTCACCAGGAATGGGTCCTGGACCCGGGTAGGGAGGAGGAGGATAGTGACCAGAGCCGGACGGCCTGGGGTCACCGGGAATGGGTCCCTGACCCGAGTAGGGAGGAGGAGGATGAGGAGGATCCGGGGTGTAGTAGGGGTCATCAAAGTCCTTGACCTCATCCTCCGGGGTAATGAATGGCACACCAAACTCCTATTGGTGCCACTCATTAAGGTCTACGGGGAAGGTAGGGGCAGGAGGTGGAGGGGACCCAGGAGGGAGAGGATTACCTATCTCGGCTGCATAACGAAGAAAATCCTCATGCAGCCGGTCAGTCCTGCGACGGCGCACAGACTCCTCGACCGCCCGAGTGCGGCACATGGCGAAGACGCCAAGAAGGCCCTTGGCCAAACAAATGAAAAGTCCCCAGCCTCAACCCCGTCCCTGGCCCGGACCACTTCCTCTCTCACTGTGGTCCATCGGACATGAGGCAGCGGCGACGCGAGAGGAGGATGGGTGATGTGGAGGCTGAGGAGGTGGCTCATCAGAGGAAGCAGTGCCTCCAGACCCTGAGGGAGCCCGCTTCGTACGAGCAGCTGGGTTGGTGGAATCAACCTAGTAGGGTACGTAGCAGGAGTGTTTGACAGGTTTTTCGAAGTGAGTCTGGGTGACCACTTCGATCATCTTCATAATAAAGGGTGCATGAAGACACCCCTTAAGAGGAGACCAGGAAGCACGAAGGATCTCTTCCCAGATCATGTCAAACACATTGATGCGGGCGAGACTGTTGGGAGCAAGGAGGAGAAGGAATACCCGACTCTCCCCAAGGACGTTCATTTGATTCTCGCCCTTTGGGAGAATGGTCATCCTAGACAAAGAGTTAAGGTACCTGTAGTACCTATGCATGTTGGCGATCGTCCAGAACTTCCGATCCATAGAGACATGAATAAATTCAGTCTCTTCCCGCATGGGCAGTCGAATGTCATGAACTCGCATGTTGCTGCCCTGAATATCAGCATCAGAGAAGCACAAAATATGGGCAAAACGACGGTAACTGACTTTGTACCAGTTCCCCTGGATAAATAAATACATAACTGGTTAATCATACCCATCAGCTTCTTCATCTACTTTCTTGACCCAGAGGGTGGCATAGAACTGAGCTACCACCTCATCGTTCTAGGGGTATTCCATTGTCATAATATTTCTTAACCCCTTTCTCTCCAGTTTACGGAGAGCTGACGTCATGTCAGCATCTCCCATATTCTCACAACCTTCCCAGTCAATAAACCGATGCCTGACGACTGGGTGTTTCTTGGTCAAGATGACTGAATTATAGAAATCAGCCTGGAAAAGATTCTAGAACCGAGGGTCCTGGACACCAGGATGATGAGGTGTGAGAGAGGGGTTAGTGAACCTTAGACGTTGAAGGGCGCCCACCCACTTCAGAGAGAAGTCAAACGAAGGTTCATTAGGTCCCCAGGCTACATTCGACGGATGCATGTGCAGGCCGGTGATGTAGGGAGCGTCAGACGACGGAAGATCGATGACGTCGTCGAACGCTCCATCCTCCTCCTGACAAGGAGCGTATCCGGAGGAGGAGGTGCTGCGGCGAGGACGAGTGGCGCCAACCTTTTGGCGCCTCCCGCGAGCAGGCTGTGAGGGCATCGAGGATCCCTCTCCTTCTATCTGGCCAGAGCCGCGTCCTCTCTTAGAGAGGGAACGACGAGGCGGAGGAGAGGGAACCGGAGATTCCTCCTGAATCTCATCAGAGTCGCTGCTGAACTCTATCACCGATGGGTTGCGGTGACGCACCATGTTTGGAGAGGCTTTGGAAAGCTTGACCGGTTGAGGTGAGTGAGTGAGGAGGCTCAAACAAGGCTGAAATGTTAAGGCTTGAACGTTTGTGAGTGAGGGAAGAAAGGGGGAGGCAAATAAATAGGCAGCTGAACTGGTCACCAGGGACCGGTTCAATCGCCCCCAGACCGGTTCAACCGGTATCGTGCAGTGTGGTCAGATGACTAGATTCGGTCAAGGGAATAAAGCCAAAAAAATCCGACACATCTGCAAAAAGGTGACTGACGGGACATAAAATAAAGCTGCAGATTCCAAAAGCAAAAGCTGAAAAAAGTGCTGCACAAGTTTCTGAAAAGGTGCTGCAAAAAGTGACTGAAAAGCGCTGCAATAAAGTGACCTGACGCCTGCAAAAGGTACTGCGTAGACTGAAAAAGGCGTATGAAAAGTCGCTGACACGGTCTGCAAATGTGGCTACGCAGACAGAAAAACGGTCAGGCTGACCGGTCAGAACCAGACCGGTTCAACCGCCCCCACACCGGTTCAACCGGTTTCCGTCAGGGGAGATTCTGGTTTCCCCTGGTTAAAACCAGTTGAGCTGAAGTTCAACTCAGAAGTTCAGCTGGTCTCTTCCAGCTGAACTAGAAAGTTCAGCTGGCCAAACCAGTTGAGCTTCGAGTGAAATTTTAAAATAATTTCTAACACTAAACCACATTTTAATTTTAACATTTTCACAAAGTTTTGAATGAACATCACTAAAATTTAAACCTTTTAAACAAAGAGCAGTGAATCAAACAATCTTTATGTCCGTTTTCAAGTTAAGTTACGAGAATCCAAGATATTTAATTCACTCCTAAGAAAGCAAAATCTAGCCTCATCGAGGGGTTTTGTGAAGATATCGGCTAGTTGATTTTCAGTGTTTACATGACATAATTCGATATCTCCTTTTGCTTCATGGTCTCACAGAAAATGGTTTCTTATGTCTATGTGTTTGGTTCTAGAGTGTTGCACAGGATCATTGGCTAGTTTAATGGCACTCTCATTGTCACATAGTAGTGGAATTCTTTTAAAAACACAGCCAAAATCCCTCAAGGTTTGCTTCATCCATAGCAACTGAGCACAACAAGCACCAACAGCTATGTATTCGGCCTCGGCAGTGGAAAGTGCAACACAGTTTTGCTTCTTAGAGCTCCAAGACACTAGGGACCGCCCAAGAAATTGGCAAGTCCTTGAGGTGCTTTTTCGATCTACTTTGCAACTGGCATAGTCTGAGTCAGACTAGCCAAATAAATCGAAAGAGGAGCCCTTGGGATACCAGAAACCTAGATTTTGGGTGTGAACTAGATATCTCAAAATTCTCTTAACAGCCACTAGGTGACACTCTTTCGGGTTAGCTTGAAAACGGGCACACATGCACACACTAAGCATGATATCTGGCCTAGATGCACATAAATACAATAGAGATCCAATCATTGATCTATAAAGCTTTTGATCTACAGTTTTACCTTCTTCATTTAAGTCGAGATGACCATTTGAAGCCATTGGTGTCTTGGCGTGCTTTGCCTTTTCCATGCCAAACTTCTTGAGCATGTCTTGTGTGTACTTGGTTTGGCACAGAAAGGTTCCTTCCTTGAGTTGTTTAACTTTAAATCCCAGGAAGTACTTGAGCTCGCCCATCATGGACATCTCAAACCTATTTGTCATAACCCTACTAAATTCCTCACAAAATGTTTCATCAGTACTGCCAAATATAATGTCATAGACATATATTTGACATACAAATAATTGATTGTCAACTTTGCGAGTAAATAAAGTAGAGTCTACTTTTCGTATTTCAAAACCATTTTAAGCAAGAAATCTTTAAGACATTCATACCATGCTCTAGGAGCTTGTTTAAGCCCATAGAGCGCTTTGTGAAGAAGGTAGACATGGTTTGGCTTCTTAGGATCTTCAAAGCCTGACGGTTGCTCCACATAGACCAACTCTTGCAGTGGTCCGTTTAGGAATGCACTTTTGACATCCATTTGATACAATTTGAAATCATGGTTAGTAGCATAGGCAATTAATATTCTTATGGACTCTAACCTTGCTACCGGTGCATAGGTGTTGGGGGTATGCTTCGTAGCCGAAGATCCTAAAAGAGGAAAACACCTTCGGCAGATCCTTTCAGAAGCAGCGCCGAAGTTATCACCGATAGAGCTTCGGCACAGTGACAAATCTCAAGACAAAGGGGGCGAACCGACTTAAAGATGAAATGACTCAAAGACCCATGATGTTTTGTGTCAGTATTGTAATTGATTATAAAGGGCACAAATGTAATTTCACATAGGCTGTGTCCTATGCCTATAAATAGATGAACAGTACCCCTGTACTGTTCATGCAATCTTGTAATTGCTGACGCATCACACTGGAATTATTGTTTTCCATCAAGGAAAAGGTATAAATGTACCCAAATATCATGTTTTAATATTCAGATCCATATAATGAAATATACGAATAATGTTATCTATTTCTGACATATGTTTTACATGTTATACTTCATTTTACATTGTTGTATAAGTCTAATCACAAAGGTATGACTTTTGTGATATTTTGCCCGCGACCTTCGTCCGAAGTTCATTAAATCCTTGGGGAGATAATGCTTCAGCGGACGAAGGGCATTAACATTTAACATTTTTATGTTGCCTTGTTCTTAATTCATAGCATTTGAGAACAAGTCCCCAACATTGGCGCCCACCTCCGGTGAACTCACTTCCACTTTCTGAGCTAATGGCTTCGTTCAACAACCAAGCTGGAGCTGCTTCGGCTACGAAGCTGGTGCTCCTGATTACAGGCGGATCGTGCTCAGAACCGGCCAACAAGAAGCAGAAGAAGGAGGCATAGAGAAGGGTACAGCATGTCGGGGTGCATGGACCCTTCATCTAGTCAATATGGTCTCACATCCCAATTACCTTCTCCCAAGAGGACCTTCAGCTCAAGGATTATCCTCACAATGATGCTATGGTTATTTCTTGTGTTATCAAAGGTTTTCTGGTCCATAATGTTCTGGTTGATACAGGCACTGCAGCGGATATTATATTTGCTAAGGCCTTCAGACAAATGCAAGAGCCAGAAGAAAAGATTCATGATGCTACACACCCTCTCTGTGGCTTCGGAGGAAGACAGATTATAGCATTAGGCAAGATCATGATGCCAGTAACCTTCGGATTTGTTAACAACACCAGAACTGAGCAAGTTGTGTTTGATATTGTCGACATGGAGTACCCCTACAATGCAATCATTGGTCGTGGAACACTCAATGCTTTCGAAGCAATTCTTCATCCAGCATATCTTTGCATGAAGATACCTTCGGATCAAGGACCTATTGCTATTCATGGGAGTCAGGAAGCTGCCAGAAAGGCTGAAGGGAACTGGACAGATTCAAAGGCAATCCATAGTATAAATGGAGCCGAAGCTTGTGAGCAGTACAAGTACAGAAGGGAGAAGGCTGCTTCGACCGATCAGCCGAAGCCATGCTTTTATGTGAAGATATTGCAGAGCAGAAGGTGCTGCTGGGATCTCAATTGTCTAAAGAACAGGAGAAAACCCTGATAAGGTTTCTGTTCAACAACAAAGATGTCTTTGCATGGTCAGCCAATGATCTCTGTGGTGTTAACAGGGATGTCATTGAACACTCGCTCAATGTTGATCCATCCTTCAGACCTAGAAAGCAGAGGCTTCGGAAAATGTCTGATGACAAAGCCGAAGGTGCTCGGAATGAAGTGAAAAGACTTCTTAGCGCTGGAGTCATCAGAGAAGTGAAATACCCAGAATGGCTAGCCAACACTGTTATGGTGAAGAAGGCCAATGGTAAATGGAGGATGTGTATTGATTTTACTGATCTCAACAAGGCTTGTCCGAAGGATGAGTTTCCATTACCAAGGATCGATTCTCTAGTAGACGCAGCAGCTTCGTCAGAGCTTATGAGTCTGCTAGATTGTTATTCAGGCTATCATCAAAGTTGGATGAAGAAAGAGGATGAGCCGAAAACCAGCTTCATAACCCCTAGTGGAACATATTGTTATCTTCGGATGCCTGAGGGGCTCAAGAATGCTGGAGGAAGCTTCAGTAGAATGACAGCGAAGGTTCTTCATTCTCAGATAGGCAGAAATGTGCTAACCTATGTTGATGATATTATAGTAAAAAGCACGAAGCAAGAAAATCACATTGCTGATTTGCAGGAGACATTCACTAATTTTAGACAAGCTGGTCTGAAGCTGAATCCAGAGAAGTGTGTCTTCGGAGTGAAGAGGGGGAAATTCCTTGGTTGTCTGGTTTCAACAAAAGGAATCGAAGCTAATCCAAATAAAATCGAAGCTATTCTTCGGATGGAGCCGCCAAGCACAAAGAAGGGGGCTCAACGGCTGATAGGAAGACTGGCATCTCTGAATCGATTCATATCTAGATCAGTAGAGAGAAATTTACCATTCTTTATAGTGCTGAAGTTAGCTGAAGTCTTTCAATGGGGATCAGCTCAGCAGAAAGCCTTCGAAGAGCTGAAGCAGTATCTGATAGACCTAACGACCCTAACTCCACCAGCGCCAGGGGCTCCTCTATTGTTGTATGTGGCAGCTTCACACTCAGCAGTGAGTGTGGCACTTGTCCAAGAAAAGCTTGAAGGACAAACCAAAAAGCAAGCCCCAATATTCTTCGTCTCCGAAGTCCTCAGTCTATCAAAGAAGAACTATACAGAATTGGAGAAGGTGTTATATGCTGTCTTAATGGCCTCCAGGAAGCTACGACATTACTTTCAAGCATATCATATAATTGTTCCTTCATCACAACCTTTGAAGGATATCATGAGGAACAGAGAAGCTACTGGAAGAATTGGAAAGTGAGCTGTGGAACTCAACGAGTTCAGCATTGATTATGTGCATAGATCCTCAATACAGTCCCAGGCGTTAGCAGACTTCATCGCTGATTGGATGCCAGGGGCTCAAGGAGACGAAACAACTAAAGATGCCGAAGCTTGGACAGTATTATGCGACGGTTCTTGGGGAACCTTCGGGGCAGGAGCAGCTGCTGTGTTAGTTGGACCTTCCAAAGTTAGAACTTGCTACGCAGTAAAACTTGATTTTAGCTGCACAAATAAAATTGCTGAGTACGAAGCTTTGCTTTTGGGGCTTCGGAAGTTAAAGGCAATGGGGATTAGAAGGGCGGTTCTTAAAACCGATTCCCAAGTTATTTCTGGTCATGTTGACAAGAGTTGTAAAGCAAGAGACCCGAAGCTTGAGAAATACTTGGACACGGTCCGAAGCATTGAAGCTTCCTTCGAAGGGTTTTCTGTCAAGAATATTCCTCGAGAAGAAAATGAACATGCTGATTTGCTAGCCAAGTCAGCGGCACAGGGGCTGCCCTTACCTTCAGAAGTATTTTTTGAAACAATAAAAGCACCTTCGGTAGAACTTCTTGAAAGAGCAGTGCTCAATATATCTCCTGTTCATAGTGAAGATTGGAGAACTGAGATTATGTCTTTCCTCCAAGGTAATTTCCTTTCAGATGACGAAGCTTATAATAAGAGAATAGAGGCAAGAGCCAGACCATATGTCATAATAGAAGGGGAGCTATACAAGCATGGAGTCTGTTCTCCATTGCTCAAATGTTTATCTAGAGCTGAAGGTATAGAATTGATGAAGGAAATACACGCAGGCCTGTGTGGATCTCACATTGGATCTAGGCCCTTGCTGGGAAAAGTTTTTCGTCAAGGATTTTATTGGCCGAAGGCAGCTTTGGATGCAGCAGAATTAGTTCAAAAATTTGAAGGCTGTCAGAAATGCGCAAGAGATCAAAAAACAGCCTTCGTCTATGACTCAGTTAATACAACCAACTTGGCCATTGCAAAGGTGGGGCCTTGATTTGTTAGGCCCGTTACCACCAGCACAAGGAAATTTAAAATATGTTGTGGTGGTAGTAGAATATTTTTCTAAGTGGATTGAGGCGAAGCCTTTAGCCATAATAACTTCGGTTACCATTCAGAAATTTTTCTAGCAGAATATTGTTTGTCGCTTTGGAGTGCCGAAGGCCATTACTGTGGATAACAGAACACATTTTGATGCCGAAGCTTTTAAAGAGTTCTGTGGACAAATTGGCACGAAGATCCATTTTGCATCGGTTAGGCATCCAGAGTCAAATGGATTTGTCGAAAGAGCTAACGGCATCATAATGATGGGAATAATGAAATTAATCTTCAATCAGCCCAGAGGAAAATGGCCAGATGAATTAATTAAAGTGGTGTGGAGCCACAATACAACAGCATCAAGGTCAACAGGCTTTACACCATTCAAGTTATTATTTGGTGACGAAGCAATAACTCCAGAAGAAGCAAAAGCGTGATCAATAAGAACAGTGGCTTCGGCAGAGAACGAAGCTGATTACTCTGTGGAGAAAGATGCTATAGAAGGGATCAGGCTTCAGGCTGTGGAAAACATCAATAAATATCAAGCCGAAACAATAAAATGGCGTGATAGAAAGGTTCGGCTAAAGAACATTAAGCCAGGACATTTGGTGCTTCGGAGAGTGGCCAACCCAGATACAGTAGGCAAGCTACAGCTGAAATGGGAAGGACCTTTTCTGGTAGTATCTTTGTCAAGACTCGGATCTTATAGATTGAAGGATATGGACGGCAACGACATTCCTAGATCATGGAATGCGGATGAGCTTCTGCGATATTATGTCTAGCTTGATGTAATTTTTTCTGTTCTTTCCTATGGCACCCTTTTCCTTTCCAAAGGGGGAGAAAGGTTTTTAATGGGGCCATAACATGTAATTTCTCTTTTTCTTATTTCAGCTCTATAAGAGCAATATCCCCCAAAGATGTAAATGTAAAAGCTGAGCACGCACCATCGAGTGCAAAGAAAAAAGAAAATAAAACAGGGAGAAGCTCAAAAGACGTCCCTAAGGGGATGTAGAGCATGACGAAGCTACAAGAAAGCCGTTCCTAAGGGAGCGCAGCGTAAGTTTTCTGCTCAAAAGTCGTTCCTAAGGGAATGCAGAGCTTACAGCGAAAAATAAACGCTAATTCCGCCGAAGTAAAAGGCGAAGAAGCTCCTAAGGGAGGCTTACAGCGAAAAATAAACGCTGATTCCGCCGAAGTAAAAGGCGAAGAAGCTCCTAAGGGAGGCTTACAGCGAAAAGTCAGCGCTGATACACCGGAAAGTAAACGGTGAAGCCAAAAAATAAACGGCAAAGAGATTGTGTCTATTCCTAGGGGAACGGAGACTATGGCTATGGCTTCGGATATGTGTTTGGACATTCATTTGCATGATACATCACATCATAGCATTTGCATTCATAAACATTCATTTAGACATACGTAGGATCATTATCATCATAACACAAGTAATCACTTCGGCTCTAAAGATCATGCTTCGGCAAAAAAAAGAAAAAAGAAGCAGTTTTTTTGCTTCGCTACGTACGAAAAGAAGGGAAGGTGTTTTTTCGCCTTCGGCTCAAAAATGATAATTTCGTCCACACCAAAGCACTTCATACATTGACGAAAAGGTAAGAATATATTACAAGGTATGGACATAGTTCACAGAATACAATTTAATTACATTTGTAAAAGTTATTACAGAAAGTTTTTAGAATCTCTTCTACAGTCATTTATCTAAGCTTCATCAATATTCATTGAGCTTCAGCTTCAGCATTGTCATCCAGTAAAAGCTTCGGCGTCATCTTTTTACTCTTCAAGCTTTGGTTTCGGCTTCATCATCCTACACGAATTAAAGTATTATAAGCAAAATTCAATTTCGAAGGAAGAGGTAAGCACGAAGGTATGATTTTGCTACCGGTTTAAGATGACTCCGAGCTTCGTCACCAGCTTTCTCTCGCCCACCCTTTGTCCATACCACCTTTATAAATTTATTCGTAATGCTTCGGGCGAGGCTGGGAATATCATCCAGAACTGCTGGTGATAGGCTGAAATTGGGTCTGTTGATGATTTTTCCATGCTCACAGCCAGATTTTAGGAACGCAGCAGCGGTGCCCCGAGAAGCTACTAGGGCACAGAAGTCACTATGTCCAGCAATAACATCATCGAGGTCATCAATCTCACCTTCGATGTGTTCGAAGGCTCCTGGTAGATCTTCAGCTGAAGGAGTAAATTTTTCACTGCTGGCCCCGACCGAATAAAATACCTTCTTCAGCCATTGAACACATTGATTGCTGAATTCCAAACATTTGTTTTGAAGGCTTATCAATGATTTTTTTCAAATCTAAACCCTTCTGGACTTCGGCCTCAAGTTTTTCATTAAGCTTCAGCTTTTCCTGTTCGAAACTTTTTGACTGGTGTTGGAACTTGCTCTCAACAGCAAGGGGAATCCAACACGGGTGAATGATGATGACAACAGGGCACTCGCGTGTGATGGCAAAAGCTCTGTTAATCTGGCCTCTCACGGGCACTGTACAGGGGTATTTATAGGTACCTGAGCGCACAGCACCTCGAGCTAAGGACGCATGTGCCCTCAGGCGCCTAGGTTATCCCAGGAATATTCCCATAAAGCGGGGTTAGAGACCGTAATTACAGGAATGCTTTTACAACATAGGCCCGTAACGCAGGGCGGCCAAGCGGGGCCCGTTACGACGGGCCGGATTGCACGTGGGCCTCCGAGCTGGACGAGGCCGCGCCGTGGGATGCCCTTCGTCGCCAGTCTTCGCCTGGAACTGAAGGAGCGAAGGGTGTCCCCGCCTTTCTTGTCGCTGTCAGTTCGGCTGCTGACAGCGAAGACTTCGAGCGAAGGGTGGCGCCTTTGCCTTCGCCCCAACATTTGCCCTCCGAGGGACCAGTTCGACAAAGTCACCTGGTGCCGAAGACGTCGTTAGATGGCGGAGACGCTGCCCTCGCTCGAAGTGGTTCCACGGGGGTTTTTGATTTGACCGTTGATTGACGGCGTACTGTTGGATTGCGGGTTTCCCGAAGCGCCGCGTCCTGTCTATAAAAGGGGGCGGGGGCAGCGCTTTTTGAAATTCACTTTCCGCGCTCCGCGAAAAAAAAACCCTAGCCGCCTTTTCCGCCGACTTGCTGCTCGTCTGCCCGCCGCGGTCTTGTTCGCCGGAGATCTGGCTCGAGTGAAGCAGACCGCCCGCCGCCGCCGACGGTACGTTGCGATGCCGTCCTCGTCTTCTTCCGCTGCTGCTACGCCGCCGGCCGCCGCCTCGTCTGAGGATACGCCGAGTAGCTTAATGGTGGAGGAGTTGCACGCTGTCGGGGACCATAATTAGGGGTACCCTCAAGACGCCTAATTCTCAGCTGGTAACCCCCATCAGCATAAAGCTGCAGAGGCCTGATGGGTTTGATTAAGTCAGGGGTCAGTCCATACGAGCGACTCGATCACGCCACGCCCGAGCCTAGCCTCGGGCGAGGGCAGCCGACCCTGAGATGGTTCCGTCTCGCCCGAGGCCTCCTCTTTCATGGCAGACGCATCTCCGGCTCGCCCGAGGCCTTGCCTTCGATAAGAAGTAACCCTGACTAAATCACCGCGCCGACCGACCAAGTCACTGGGGCCTTTAACGCAAAAGGTAAGACTGACGGGCAGCCAGGCTTGGCCAAAAGCGCCAGAGGAAGCACCGCCCGACCCAGGGCTCGGACTCGGGCTAAGGCCCCGGAAGACGGCGAACTCCGCTCCGCCCGACCCAGGGCTCGGACTCGGGCTAAGGCCCCGGAAGACGGCGAACTCCGCTCCGCCCGACCCAGGGCTCGGACTCGGGCTAAGGCCCCGGAAGACGGCGAACTCCGCTCCGCCCGACCCAGGGCTCGGACTCGGGCTAAGGCCCCGGAAGACGGCGAACTCTGCTCCGCCCGACCCAGGGCTCGGACTCGGGCCAAGGCCCCGGAAGACGACGAACTCCGCTTCGCCCGACCCAGGGCTCGGACTCTACCCCGACCTCTGCCGAACGACCTCCGCCTCGCCCGACCCGGGAGCTCAGGTTCGGCCTCGGCCATGCAGAACAGACTCGACCTCGGCCTCGGAGGAGCCTCCACGTCGCCCGACCTAGGACACAAGTCCGCCACATCAACAGGAAGCGTCATCATCACCCTACCCCGAGTCGACTCGGGCCGCAGGGAACAGGACCGACGTCCCATCTGGCTGGCTCCACCGGATAGGCAACGATAGCGCCCCGCTGGACCATGACGATGGCGGTTCTCGGCTCCCTTACGAAAGCAAGGGGACGTCAGCAAGGGCCCAGCCGCTCCGACAGCTGTCCCTCCGCCCGGCTCCATTGCTTCTCCGACAGCCACGACGCCACACTAGCTGGGTGCCAAGATCTCTCCGGCTGCCACCATGGCATGTACTTAGGGCACTAGCTCTCCCTCGCTAGACACGTAGCACCTTGCTACACCCCCATTTGTACACCTGGATCCTCTCCTTACGCCTATAAAAGGAAGGACCAGGGCCTTCTTAGGAAAGGTTGGCCTCGCGGGGACGAAGGGCAGGGGCAGGCGCTCTCTCGGGGCCGCTCGCTCCCCTCACCCGCGCGGACGCTTGTAACCCCCTACTGCAAGCACACCCGACCTGGGTGCGGGACGAACACGAAGGCCGCGGGTTTTCTCCGACTCCCTCACGACCCGGCTCCGGCCGCCTCGCTCTCTCCCCCCTTCGCGCTCGCCCACGCGCTCGACCCATCTGGGCTGGGGCACGCGGCACACTCACTCGTCGGCTCGGGGACCCCCCGGTCCCGGAACGCCGACAGTTGGCGCGCCAGGTAGGGGCCTGCTGCGTGTTGATGAGTAGTTTCCCGTCAAGCTCCAGATGGGCAGTCTCCAACGACCTCTTCAACCCGGGACGGTGCTCCGTTTCGGGAGTCTCGAGTTCATGTCTTTCGACGGCAACTACGACATGATACTCCTTCCACCGTCGCGCGACAGCGACAATGGTGGCGGACAACCCGCCCGCCGGCGGCGGAATCGACGACGCCTTTCCCGCGTGGGGAAGGACAACTTTCGAGCTCGCCCCATCCTCTCCCTCGCCATCGGAGGAGGAGGCGGGGCAACCAAGGCCGAGCGGGAGGCTGCGCTCAGTCGACTGTCGAGCAAATCGACATCCCCAGCGCCCCAACGGAGGACGCGTCGGGCATCACCCGCACGTTTGAGGCGAAGACGAGCGCCGTCCCCCCGCGTCACGCTGATCCCGAGCAAGTGGACGACGCCAGCACGCTCACGGAGGGCCTGCAGGACGTCGCCCTCGCACCCCGGACGACAGCACGATCAGCCCCCGATGCGACTTCGTCGCTCCTCGTCGACCAAAAGGTACGGGCTGATTCCCATCCTTCGTCATTTCGACTCGACCTCAACCCACCTGGCGACCTCGCTTTGGCGGGCGCTCACGTTGAGGCGAGTGCAACCTCTCTGGGGTTTCGTGTGCGGTCGCCTTGGGACCGATTGACGGGTGTCTCGACCTACGGACCCTCTGGGTCCGAGGAAGATGACGACCCCAGCATCTGCTGGGATTTCTCTGGATCTGGCAAACCCAGTGCCATGCGGGATTTCATGACCGCATGTGACTACTGCCTCTCCGACTGTTCCGACGGCAGCCGCAGCCTTGGCGACAAGGACTGCGGCCCGAGCCGCGAATGTTTCCACGTCGAGCTGGGGGATCCCTCCGGAGGTAGCTGTCTCGGCATGCCGGAGGATGGTGATCCCCCTAGGCCAGCGCCTCGCGCCGACATCCCGCGGGAGCTAGCTGTGGTCCCCGTTCCGGCGGGGGGTCACGACCCACAGCTCGAGCAAGTCCGCGGGGCGCAGGCCGGGCTCGATGAGGGAGCAGGAGCGCTCGAGGCAATCCGCCGGAACGCCGGGCAGGTATGGGCAAGCCAGCCCCCGGCCGGAGGAATACGTCACCTGCCCCAAGGTCTCCAGCACCGCATCGCCAACGATGCCAGGGACAGACCGCCACCCGCATCCGGCGGAACCGGTTAGGACCTGGCAGCCGCAGCGATGCTCCTCCGCGCGATGCCGGAGTCATCAACCACCGAGGGTCGGCGAATCCAGGGAGAGCTCAAGCATCTCCTGGAAGGCGCTGCGGCCCGGCGGGCCGAGAGCTCTGCCTCCCGAAGGCAGGGGTACCCCTCGGAACCTCGTGCCGCGACTTCCCGACTCACGCGGGAAGCCTCGGTCTACACCGGGCGCACGCGCAACACCGCGCCTGCGGCCCCGGGCCACCTCGGCGACGAGCACCCTCATCGCGACCGTCGGGCCCGCCTCGACGAAAGGGTGCGCCGAGGTTATCACCCCAGGCGTGGGGGACGCTACGACAGCGGGGAGGATCGGAGTCCCTCGCCCGAACCGCCCGGTCCGCAGGTCTTCAGCCGAGCCATTCGGCGGGCGCCGTTTCCGCCCCGATTCCGACCCCCGACTACTATCACAAAGTACTCAGGGGAAACGAGACCGGAATTGTGGCTTGCGGACTACCGCCTGGCCTGTCAACTGGGTGGGACGGACGACGACAACCTCATCATCCGTAACCTCCCCCTGTTCCTCTCCGACACCGCTCGCGCTTGGTTGGAGCACCTGCCTCCGGGGCAGATTTCCAACTGGGAGGATCTGGTCCAGGCTTTCGCCGGCAACTTCCAGGGCACGTACGTGCGCCCCGGGAATTCCTGGGACCTCCGAAGCTGTCGGCAACAGCCGGGGGAGTCCCTTCGGGACTACATCCGGCGATTCTCGAAGCAGCGCACCGAGCTGCCCAACATCACCGACTCCGATGTCATCGGCGCGTTCCTTGCCGGCACCACCTGCCGTGACCTGGTGAGCAAGTTGGGTCGCAAGACCCCCACCAGGGCAAGCGAGCTGATGGACATCGCCACCAAGTTCGCCTCTGGTCAGGAGGCGGTCGAAGCCATCTTCCGAAAGGACAAGCAGCCCTAGGGCCGCCCGTCGGAAGATGCACCCGAGGCGTCTACTCCGCCCAGCGCCAAGAAGAAAGGCAGGAGGAAGTCGCAAGCGAAACGCGACGCCGCCAGCACGGACCTTGTCGCCGCCGCCGAGTACAAGAACCCTCAGAAGCCCCCCGGAGGCGCCAACCTCTTCGACAAGGCACTCAAGGAGACGTGCCCCTACCATCAGGGGCCCGTCAAGCACACCCTCGAGGAGTGCGTCATGCTTCGGCGCCACTTCCACCGGGCCGGGCCGCCCGCAGAGGGCGACAGGGCCCGCGACGACGGCAAAAAGGAAGATCACCAAGCAGGGGAGTTCCTCGAGGTCCGCGACTGCTTCATGATCTACGGAGGGCATGCGGCAAATGCCTCGGCTCGGCATCGTAAGCAGGAGCGTCGGGAGGTCTGCTCGGTGAAGGTGGCGGCGCCAGTCTACCTAGACTGGTCCGACAAGCCCATCACCTTCGGCCAGGATGACCACCCCGACCACGTGCCGAGCCCAGGGAAGTACCCGCTCGTCATCGATCCCGTCATCAGCGACGTCAGGCTCACCAAGGTCCTGATGGATGGGGGCAGCTGCCTCAACATCATCTACGCTGAGACCCTCAGGCTCCTGCGCGTCGATCTGTCATCTGTCCGAGCGGGCGCTGCGCCCTTCCACGGGATCATTCCCGGGAAGCGCGTCCAGCCCCTCGGACGGCTCGACCTTCCTGTCTGCTTCGGAACACCCTCCAACTTCCGAAGGGAGACTTTGACGTTCGAGGTGGTCGGGTTCCGAGGAACGCGAAGTTCATGGCCATCCCCAACTACACCTACCTGAAGCTCAAGATGCCGGGCCCCAACGGGGTCATCACCGTCGGCCCCACGTACAAACACGCATTCGAATGCGATGTGGAGTGCGTGGAGTACGCCGAGGCCCTCGCCGAGTCCAAGGCCCTCATTGCCGACCTGGAAAGCCTCTCCCGAGAGGCGCCGGACGTAAAGCGACATGCCGACAACTTCGAGCCAGCGGAGACGGTTAAGGCCATCCCTCTCGACCCCAGCGGCGATACCTCCAAGCAGATCCGGATCGGTTCCGGGCTCGACCCCAAATAGGAAGCAGTACTCGTCGACTTTCCCCGCGCAAACGCCGACATTTTTGCGTGGGGTCCCTCGGATATGCCTGGCATACCGAGGGATGTCACCGAGCGCTCGCCAGATATTCGGGCAGGAGCCCGACTCGTCAAATGGCCTCTGCACGGACGACGCTCGGGGGCTACGCCCTTCCCCCACTCACACACGAGAATCAGTCATCAAGGAAGGGTCGGCCTCGCCCCGGCGGAGCCCGACCCTCCCTCGGGGGCTAAAAAGGGGGAACCCCTCTCGTCGAGTTTGGATGCGCCTCTCCGCGTCAGAAAATTCTTTTTTCGATCAAGAAGGGGTTTTTGCGTTCTCCCGGATACGTCAGAAGCAGGGTCCCAAGGAGCGAACTTGGGTACAAATGAGTGGCGAGACCGACTGAGCCGAGGAACGCCTATGCCTCCGGGCTAGGGACACCTCACTCAGCGCCTGCCACGAAAAAGGACCCAGCTCGGGAAATCACCCTGTTGTTGACAAGTCGGGCCAGGCGCGCAAATTGAAACAGAAAAAAGTACGACTTCACGCAAGAGAAATAAAGTGTCCAGGCCTCGGCGGCCGTGGCAAATCGCACGTCCAACAGAAATTGTCCCAACAAAAGTCAGGCGTCGCCTTGGGAAGGTGCTGCGCCCTCAGCTCCACTCCCGCCGTCGGTAAGGTCCACTTCCGCTTCCGGCGGCGGCACAGGAGGAAGAATCTCCGCCTCGAAGATGGTCGCCAGCGCCGCACTCGGACCCGCAGCGACTGCGTCGAGCCGCTGAACTTCTGCCAGGGCGGCCTCGTCTTCGTCAGGAAGGCAATACCCCTCACTGACCCGCTCCAGGTCCACGACGTAGTGGGAAGCGAGCACGGCGAAGGCCCGCCTGACGCCATGGTGTAGCGCCCCGCGGACTTTACCGCGCGCATGACCACCCAGGGCTTGAAGACGGCTTTGGGGGGAGCTTCCTGAAGGGACGTCGCCGGGACCAAGGGTCCGATAGGCATCCGAGACAGCCTCGGACATGGCCGCGAGATCGGCCTCCCTCTGCTCAGCAGCCCCAGCGAGCGCCTCGGCGAGCGCTTTGGCAGACTCGTCGAGGGCAGACTCGAGCTCTGCGAACAACCAGAAGAAAGACCTCAAACACAAGCGGAAGAAACGGACAAGAACGAGAACCGAGGACGGTCGAACCATACCTCCGGCTCGGACGCGCTGCTCCGAGGCCGCGACTTGGGCTGCGGCCAGGTCGGCCGCGAGGGTCTTGGCCCGGCTTTCGGCCTCGGCAGCCTGGCCCTAAGATTGGTCCCGCTCCTCGGCAACCCGGACGAGCTCCGACCGCTGCCGTAGCGCCTCTGTGCGCGACGCCGCCGCCTCGGCCTTCAGGTCAGCACAGAGCAACTGGAGGTCCGCTATCTTAGCATCCTGCTGAGAGAGGCGCGAGGTAGCCCCGGCGAGCGAAGTCCTCAGGGACCGCAGCGAGCCCCAGACGTCGACCTCGCGGCGGATGAACGACGACTTGGCGGCGCTCCGGTCCGTCAGATCCTGGAAAGGAAGACAAGGCGTCACGACGAACGCCACGCTCGCAGAAAGGAGAAGGTATGCCTGAAACCGTTACCTGGAGGATTTTGGGGACGTCCCCGCAGAGAACTTCCAGCGACGATCGGAGCGACCCCACCGCTGCTTCCGCACGATTGCGGAGCTCGTCCCAGGACCGGTCCTCCTGTTCGTCGTCAAGAACGAAGATGGGGTCCGGGGCCTCGCGGGTCCGGAATCGGAGCAACTGGCCCCGGGCCTCGGGGCTCCGCCGCACAGCGACAAGGCTGCTGCCCGCCTGGATGAACTGCGCGTCCATGCCCACCTCTTCTGAAGCCCCGGGCGCCGACGCTGCGGCCGTCTCGACGCCGGCAGCAACCATATGCTCTCCGATTGGGGCGATGCCAACTGCGGTGGCGGCAGGCGCCGGCATGGCCGACCCGGCGGGCGGGCTCGGGGCCGCGTCGGCGCCGGCCGCCTCCCCGATCACGATGGCCGCCTCGGCAGAGGAGCCCGCCTCGGGGACCTGCTCCCCCAGGACATACGACGCTTGAGCCCCATGCGGCGAAGCGCCCTGCGAAAGGGTCGGCTGAGCGGCGGGGCCCGGGACGGCGCCAGCCGCCTGGACCGACGCCGTCTTAAGGGCCTTCCGGGGCGCCAGGTCGGTAGGGCCATGGCTCCGCTTGCTGGAAAAAAGAAGAAAGGGAAAATCACGGCCAAGACGTATGAATGAAGCGCCGGGACGGAGACATTCCAAGGTACTTACCCGCTCCGGGCCATGATCCACTGTGCCTGGGGGGAGGTCTCTTGGCTCCCGCTCCCTGGAACCACTGCCGAGGTCCGCCTCGCCAACAGCCCTGGCGCCGCCCTCGCCTTGGGCGCTCCTGACGCCCGGGGGGCGGACTGCCCAGGCGCCGCCATGGCAGCCTGAGGACCGCTCCCCCGCGCTGCCGGCGCGGGGGACAGCTCTCGAGGGACGAACCCCTCGGCCCGACTCCCTGGAGTCGCGTCAGCTCCTCCAGCCGAGGGGTCAAACACCCTCTCGGGTTGCCCCCGCCCCTCAGGTCGGGGATCCGGCGTCTCGGCCCCAGGAACCGACGACATCGGCCCGCTCGGGGGCTGACTCGACAGCTCCCGGCCACACCCCAAGCTGGGGCTGAGGCCGAGACGGGCGGCCATGTCGTCCTCCTCCTCCTCATCATCATCGTCATCGTCGTCGGATGTCTCCGGCGACAGCTCCCTGGGGAGTCCTTCCCTCTCCTGCTGGCGACGGCGTTTCTCCAGGGCGTCCCGAGCCCGCCTCCACTTGCGGGCCCGGGCCTTCTCCGTGTCCTTTTTCTTTTTCTCCTCCTCCGCGGTGACCCGCCGCGCTGCCCGACCCACCGCGTCCTCCGGGACCCGCGGCAAGGAGGGTTTGTGCCGCCCCACCTCCTAAAAAGAGGGGGAGGGGAAAAAGAAACCCAATCATGAGAACCGGAAGCAACCCGGTATATGAGGAAGGAAGGAGCGAACACTTACCAGAGCGATGCACCCCTGGTCGGGGCGCATTCGAGGTTGGGAGAAGGCGTGGGGGTCTGGCTTCCCCATCACGGCCGACACCCGCCATTGGAGGGCGTCACGGGGAAGAGGATCAGGGGACATCCGTGATCCCTCCCAGTCGGCCTCCAGGGTCATCTCCCAAAGCGACAGACGCCGTTCCGCCAGGGGAAGCACCCTCCAACGGTGGATGGCGGCAACCACTCCCGCGGCGGTGAGTCCTTCCTCCCGCAACGCCTTCAGGGCCTAGAGAAGAGGCTCGAGGTTCTTCTGCCTCTCGTGTGGAGTCCCGTGACGCCAGGCGTCGGGAGCGGCGGTGACGACCCACTGAGAGAACGGCGGGAGCAACTCTCCGTCGTTCCGGAGGTAGAACCACCGGCGCTGCCAACCCTTGTTTGAGGATGCGAGGACGGCAGGGATATACTGCAACGACCGCGACTGCCTCAACAAAAGGGTGCAGCCGCCGGCCCGCACCGCTGCACGGACCTTCCTCTCCCCCGTCGGCGAGGCAAAAAGCTCGGCGAAGAAGAGATGGGTCCACAAATCCCAGTGGGGGGCGATCCCCAAATACCCCTCGCACACCGCCACAAAGATAGCGGCCTGCGCGATGGAGTTGGGGGTGAGGTTGTGCAACTCCACCCCATAATGGAACAGGATGGCCCGCATAAAGCGGCTCGTCGGCACACCAAATCCCCGCTCATGGAAGGAGATGAAGCTCACAACGTACCCCGGCGGAGGGGATGGAGTGACTCCACCCGCGGGAGGAATCCATTCCGGCCGCTGCTCATCGGTGAGGGGGCGGAGCAAACCCTCGCCGACGAGGTCCTCCAGATCACCCGCCGTCACCGTGGAGAAGGGCCACGGGTCGCGCGGCGGGATGATGGTCACCCGGTCAGCCATCGCCGAAGCAGAAAGGGTGGCGGCGCGAAGGACAGGGGAGGGCGGTTTTCTTTTCCTGGCTGGATCTCTCAGACTGCGAAAAAGCCTAAAAGGGAGACAAGAAGCAGAGTCGAGAACCGTCACCGGGCCCTCTCCGGGGTATATAAAGACCCAGGTGAAGACGGTTCCAACGCACCGCCCGAACCGGACGCGGGGTTCAAAAAACGCAAAGCAAAAACAGCCGTTCCTCGAACGGCTCGCGCACGCAACGGCAGCCTCGCCGACCGCTCGCCCCGGCGCATTAACTCCGCGGCTCGACGTGCAGCGCTTCTAGCGGAAGCAGCTGGCGACGTTTCGCCTTCGCCAAAACGGCCACACCAAAAAAGGTACGCCACGTCGTTCAAATTTCGTATCCCTTTTCCCTTTTCCTTCTTTCTCTATCTCTTGCAACAGGTACCGGGAAAGGGGATACCCCCAAAGGGATCCTTCCCCGTGAAGGAACCAGGCTCCGAGCCTCCTTACTGATCAGGGGTTCGAAGGCTGACCCCCCGAAGGGTTCAACAGCCGCCTCAGATCGCGTGGGCCCGACACCCACTACTGGTCAGAGGTTCGAAGGTCGGCCCCCCGAAAGGTTCCACGACCGCCTCAGGCTACCCGGGCTCCGCGCCCATTACTGATCAGGGGTTCGAAGGCTGGCCCCCCGAAGGGTTCACAGTCGCCTCAGACGCCGAGCGAGGGATGACCAGGGGTACGTTCGATACATAACCAAGGCTCGGGCTGCGCTCCCGAGGTACCCTAGGACATTTCCGAGACCAGCGGGAACGACTCTGTAACGGAATCCCATCGGAGGGAGGCAACGAGCCCTCGGACCCCGTCGCCAGGGGACCGGGTCCGGCAGATCACCCGCAGGTACTTTTGGGCGTGCCTCCGGGCCCCTAGCCGACCCCCAACGAACGGGGCACGGACGTCCACTCGGATTACCCGATTGCAGCTCACCGGAGACACCATGTTCGGTACCCATCGAGGGTAACATGGCGCTCTCCCCCCCTCCTCCTTGCGGAAAGGCGACGTAGGGGCGTATGTAAAAAAGCCGAGTCTGTCCCTGATCGTCCTCTTGCTCTGTGCGGAGGCTCGGGGGCTGCTCTCGCAAACCCGGCTCCGGCCGAACCGTTGACAGCGTCAACATACCAGCCCGAGAACTTGGGCCCCGACAGTGCACCTGGGCTACGGCCTGTTCGCATGAGGGAACCACCAGACCAGCCGAAGCATTACGCAAGGCATTAAGACCTCGAAGGAGTGAAACCACTCCTCCGAGGCCTCGGGGGCTACACCCGGCGGGTGCGCTCGCGCGCACCCACCGGAACAAAGTACAACCGAGAAAGGCTGGTCCCCTTGCAAAAAAGTGCGACGAAAGCCTCCAAGCGAGTGTTAACACTCCCTTCGAGGCTCGGGGGCTACTGTCGGGGACCATAATTAGGGGTACCCTCAAGACGCCTAATTCTCAGCTGGTAACCCCCATCAGCATAAAGCTGCAGAGGCCTGATGGGTTTGATTAAGTCAGGGGTCAGTCCATACGAGCGACTCGATCACGCCACGCCCGAGCCTAGCCTCGGGCGAGGGCAGCCGACCCTGAGATGGTTCCGTCTCGCCCGAGGCCTCCTCTTTCATGGCAGACGCATCTCCGGCTCGCCCGAGGCCTTGCCTTCGATAAGAAGTAACCCTGACTAAATCACCGCGCCGACCGACCAAGTCACTGGGGCCTTTAACGCAAAAGGTAAGACTGACGGGTAGCCAGGCTTGGCCAAAAGCGCCAGAGGAAGCACCGCCCGACCCAGGGCTCGGACTCGGGCTAAGGCCCCGGAAGACGGCGAACTCCGCTCCGCCCGACCCAGGGCTCGGACTCGGGCTAAGGCCCCGGAAGACGGCGAACTCCGCTCCACCCGACCCAGGGCTTGGACTCGGGCTAAGGCCCCGGAAGACGGCGAACTCCGCTCCGCCCGACCCAGGGCTCGGACTCGGGCTAAGGCCCCGAAAGACGGCGAACTCTGCTCCGCCCGACCTAGGGCTCGGACTCGGGCCAAGGCCCCGGAAGACGATGAACTCCGCTTCGCCCGACCCAGAGCTCGGACTCTACCCCGACCTCTGCCGAACGACCTCCGCCTCGCCCGACCCGGGAGCTCAGGTTCGGCCTCGGCCATGCAGAACAGACTCGACCTCGGCCTCGGAGGAGCCTCCACGTCGCCCGACCTAGGACACAAGTCTGCCACGTCAACAGGAAGCGTCATCATCACCCTACCCCGAGTCGACTCGGGCCGCAGGGAACAGGACCGACGTCCCATCTGGCTGGCTCCACCGGATAGGCAACGATAGCGCCCCGCTGGACCATGACGATGGCGGTTCTCGGCTCCCTTACGAAAGCAAGGGGACGTCAGCAAGGGCCCAGCCGCTCCGACAGCTGTCCCTCCGCCCGGCTCCATTGCTTCTCCGACAGCCACGACGCCACACTAGCTGGGTGCCAAGATCTCTCCGGCTGCCACCTTGGCATGTACTTAGGGCACTAGCTCTCCCCCGCTAGACACGTAGCACCTTGCTACACCCCCATTTGTACACCTGGATCCTCTCCTTACGCCTATAAAAGGAAGGACCAGGGCCTTCTTAGGAAAGGTTGGCCTCGCGGGGACGAAGGGCAGGGGCAGGCGCTCTCTCGGGGCCGCTCGCTCCCCTCACCCGCGCGGACGCTTGTAACCCCCTACTGCAAGCGCACCCGACCTGGGCGCGGGACGAACACGAAGGCTGCGGGTTTTCTCCGACTCCCTCACGACCCGGCTCCGGCCGCCTCGCTCTCTCCCCCCTTCGCGCTCGCCCACGCGCTCGACCCATCTGGGCTGGGGCACGCGGCGCACTCACTCGTCGGCTCGGGGACCCCCCGGTCCCGGAACGCCGACACACGCCGGCGACTCTGTTGATTTCGGCGTGTCGCGGATCTCGTCGGCCCGCATGCAAGATATGCAGCGGTTGGGTTACTTCGGCAGCGGAGTTGGTCGGGTCCCGGGGGCGGAGGAAGTCCCCGAGCCAGAGGGCGAGTTGGTCGTTTTCGAGGCATTCTTCGCCGCCGGGCTCCGCCTGCCTGCGCACCGGTTTGTTAGCGAAGTCCTGCGCAAGTTCAACGTTCAGATACATCAGCTGACACCAAATGCCATAGTGGCACTGTCGAAGTATGTCTGGGCGACGACTTCGTACGGCGGACAGCCGTTGGTGGAAGTTTTTGCGAAGTATTATTGTTTGCATTGGCAGAAGAGGGTGATTGAAGGTGAAGTCGCTCAGTTTGGATCCTGCACATTCACGCCGAAGACCGGTAAAACCACGATGCAGGTGGTCGAGTTGGTTCCTTGCGCCCGCAACAAGTGGGGCAACTGGAACGAATTTTGGTTTTACGTCACTGAGGGTACTGTCGAAGGCCATGAGGGACTTCCCGTGTCCGCGATGTGCTCTCATTTTTACTCAGCGTATCCGCCCTTTGAAGTGGCGGAGGAGGATGAGGACGAAGGGGCTCTTCGGTGCGCCGCCGGTTTGAGCAGTGGGCGCGACTTGGTTGAAGAGTTTGTGGCGTATGGGGTGTGGTCATTGGCGCGTGGCTGGGCGCTGGGCGAAGTATGCCCTCGCCAGATGCCTTTTCACGGTGGAAGGGTGGTGCGGAGTCCCGCCTTCGCCCTGAATCTGCAAGGTCGCGATCCGGCCGCCGTTGTGCGTGAGGCGGAGGATGGGGCGGTGCGGCTTGTTGGACGCTACGTGGCGAGGACAGAGGGCCAGCGCAGCTGGGATATCCGCGGGTCGAACGACCGCTTGAATAGGGTGTTTGAATTAAATCAACTGCCGTATGACGGCTACCCTGGTCAAGACGATGTGGACCGCCGTGGGAAGAGACCGGCGGTAGAGACCGGAGACGACCTCGCGCCGGTGGCCGCCCCGTCCTCTAAAAAGAGAAAATTAGGTACTGCTGTGGGAGGACTTGGGGTTTCTGATCGTTTTGCTAGAGAGTTGACGAAGACATGCGCGGCCCCGGGGGAAAGGATGTCTTCGCCCGAGCTCCGGGAGTCTTCGGCTCGGATGCTGAGGGTTACCGAGGGTTGCTGGCCTAGGAATGTTCCTGTCCCCCGCGCGGCCGGCGAGGACTTTTTTACATCTCGCATGGTTCGTGCATGGAGGGTTTTTCCTTACGGGCGGAATATTGCTGCTGTTGTGTCAGCAGTGATGGACAAGGATCGCCAAGGAGCTGCACAAAAGCGCCCGGCGGCTATCAGGCTCGTTGAAGCCAGGCCGAAACGGCAGCGGGGGACGGCGAAGGCTGCGGCGTGCGGCGGAGGCCGGCCGCCGCAGGCGGCGAAGGCAAGCGTCCCTGCATCTAGCAAGGCGCCGGAGGCAACGGCGGGCGCCGAAGGCTCGAAGTCGGCGAAGGCGGTGCCGCCGACTGGCGGAGTGGCGGAGGTCGCGAGGGCGGCTCGAGCGTTGCCGCTGGCGGGCAAACGCGTCGCCGACTTCGCCACTGATATCAGCGTGGACGACTATCTTGGTGGTAAGTCTCTCTCTCTCTCTCTTTTTTTTTGATCGGTTCATCGGTACGCTGCAGGGTTGGGCGAAGGCCAACTTGCTGTGGTTGCGCCTGGCGCGGCGGCCACGACGGCCGGGGCAGCGCCGAAGGCGAAGGGCGGGGTTCTGAGCGCCGGTGGCGAGGCGTCGGCCCTCGCGGTTGTCATGGATGAGGCTGGCGCTGCGTCCCGCCGGCTGGCGGAGGCGACGGAGGCGCTACGTCAGGTCTGCTGAGTTGGACCTCGTCCCCCTCCCGTCCGGCGAGGACTTTTTTTTTGATCGCAGTCTTGTGACTGTTCTGCAGGTGGCTGACTTCGCTAGCCGCACTGCGTCGGGGGCCCTCACGGCAGCCGTGGCTGCCAAAGTCGAAAGGCTTCGGACGCAACATGCTGACGCCGTCCGCGAAAAATCGGCCACCGACAGCAAGTGCCGCAAGCTGGCGGAGAAGGTGGCCACACTGGAGGACGAGAAGGCCGCCCTCCGTCGCCAGCTGGCGGGGGAAAGGAGGGAGGCCAATGAAGCCCTTGTCAAGGCGCAGGCTGCGCAGGCGGAGGCCAACCTGGCACGGGCGGAGGGCAACCTTGCCAGGGAGCGCGCCGAGCAGTTGCAGGAGCGGCTCACCGCCCTGGAGAGCCGTGTGACGGGGGCCGAGGCCGCGGCACGAGCGGAGGCGGAGCGGACGCGCCAGCTGCTCGTGGATACATACCGTGGCCTGGGCGCGGGTACCGGTGATTTCAAAGTACCGGACCGAGAGCCCGGGCTACGGTGCCTGGAGTGGGTGCAGGAGGAGCTGCAGGCGCTCCCCACCGTCGTGGAGGGTTTTATGGCGTATGCCTCCCTGGTCACCTGCGAGGGGGCGGTGAACGCGCTCTCCCGCGAAGGGTGCCGGCACTTCGAGGTCTTCGACCAAATCGAAGAGGACTTTGAGCGAGATATCTTCAAGGTCGAGGACCCCGTGGTGAAGGATTCTGCCGGGGCTATCTTCGACCGGCTGTGGGGGACATATGGGAGCGATGTGGTCAGAGAGCGCGCCGCGACGGCGAGGGCTCAGGTAACGTTTACGCTTGTTTGGTATTTGTTAGACGTGGGCTGTGTGCGTGTTTGATGAATTTTGTGTGTTTTGGCTTAGGCGATGCGTGGCGAGAGGGTCGACGACTTCGGGGCGCTGAACAGCATGTTGGCTGACCCGGAGTCGGCCCCGGCGGAGGCTGTGTCCGAGGTCGCCCTGGCACCGACCCCGGCCGCATCCGCTGCGGCCAGCGAAGGCCTGCCCCCAGAAGCCGCCGAAGGCGCGCCTGATACCTCTGCAGCTGCCGCGCCGAGTGCTGAGGATCTCGCAGCAGCGGCGGTGGAGATAACAACGGAGGCAGCGGCCGAGCCAACGGCGGAGGCACCCGCAACGTCAGGGCCGTCGCAGGTGGCATAGTAGGTGTAGAGGGTTGGGGGAGTTTGTACATGTTACTGAATTTTGGTTGCTGCGCAGGTTCAAGATTTTGGGCCTGCGCACGCAACCGCTACTACTAAATTTTTGGCGGCTACGACCGCGGAAGATGGTAATGAATGTGGTGGTTCTTCATCTGGGTTTTTTGATTGTGCTGACTCTGGGAGCTCGGTTGAGTGGACGGAGTCGTCGGAGGACTTGGACTACTTTGCGGCCTTGGATGTGGCTGCGATGGAGGCCTCGCCGCACGCCGCGGGTGCAGGAGATGCGCCTGGTCCTTGCACCGGGCGACGGCGGCGAAGGGCAGTTGCGAAACGTGTGGTTAGTGAGGCGGAGGGGGCTCGGCTTCGTGTGAGTGGGGCTGGTCGGCAGGAACTGTTGTCTTTGCCGACCGCTGAGAGTATAGGTGAAGGGGAACTGCGAAGTCTTTTTGCGGGTGAGGAGCTCAGGATAATGTTGTTTAACTATAGGGAGATGGGAATTATTCCTAAGGTTGAGCCGATGTAGAGGGTGGTGCCCTCGCTTGTATATGTAGGGGCTTGTATGATGAAATTGTGTGCCCTTGCGTGTATATGTGTGTGCGAAGGCGTTGTCTACTCTGTCTGGTTTGTTGTGTTGTGCTGTGTTGGCGCGATTATAGTTGGTCTTGGCGTGGATGGTTTGATGTTGTTGTTTCAGCCATTGTTGTGCTAGTCCGGGTGTACCCTTAGGTGTTTTCCGTACAGATAGTTTTTGGTTTTTTCGCACTTGTGCTAATCCGGCTGCACCCTTAGGCGACTTCTGCGCGGATAGTCTTCGCGACAGACTTAGATTTTTTGCGCACTTGTTGTGCTAATCCGGTTGCACCCTTAGGCGACTTCTGCGCGGATAGTCTTCGCGACAGACTTAGATTTTTTGCGCACTTGTTGTGCTAATCCGGCTGCACCCTTAGGCGACTTCTGCGCGGATAGTCTTCGCGATAGACTTAGATTTTTTGCGCACTTGTTGTGCTAATCCGGCTGCACCCTTAGGTGACTTCTGCGCGGATAGTCTTCGCGACAGACTTAGATTTTTTGCGCACTTGTTGTGCTAATCCGGCTGCACCCTTAGGCGACTTCTGCGCGGATAGTCTTCGCGACAGACTTAGATTTTTTGCGCACTTGTTGTGCTAATCCGGCTGCACCCTTAGGCGACTTCTGCGCGGATTTGTCGCACGCGAGGGTAGCTGGCGCTTAGCCTCGCGGTGACCTCGTGGTGGTCGAATGTCGAAGACCGTCATCGCGGTCTTTTTCGACGCATGTCTTTGCGGGGGATTTTTCACGCATATATTACATGGCTCCGCCTCGTTAAAAACCTCACCCCCCGGGAGGAAAAGAGTGCGGGCCGGTGCAAGATTGTTTTTGCGAATTACAAGGGCGAAGACAGCCCTGAGGAATCAAACAAAAAATTTGCGGAGGTTGTCGATGTTCCAGGAGTGCTCCAGGTCCTCGCCGTTTGGCGTTGTGAGCCTGTAAGCGTTGGGGGAAGCTTTTGTCTTGACGATGAAAGGGCCCTCCCACCTGGGCTCCAGCTTGCCCTTGGATTCCGTCCGAGCTGTTCGGATGAGCACGAGGTCCCCCTCGCTGAATTCCCTCGGGGTGACTGAATGGTCGCGCCATGCTTTGGTCTGGGCTTGATACTTGTTCAGGGCCTGTAGGGCGAAGACACGGTCTCCGTCGATGAGGTCCTTTGAAGTTGGCTCGTCCACATCTGGGACGGCTGACGGAACTGTTCGCGGGGACCCGTGCTTTATTTCTTGCGGGGACATGGCCTCCGATCCGTATAGAAGACGGAAGGGAGTGAACCCGGTCGCCCTGCACTCAGTCGTGTTTAGTGCCCAGACTGCCTCAGGTAAGAAGTCGGTCCATCTGCCCTTTTTTTCGTCAAGGAGCATTTTTTTGATAGCTGTGAAGATTTTCCCGTTGGCGCGCTCCACGACCCCGTTGGACTGCGGATGATAAACTAAGGCGAAGGCAAGCTTGGTGCCAATGGAGAAACAAAAATCCTTGAAATCTTGGTTATCGAACTGCTTGCCGTTGTCGACTGTTAATTCGGACGGTACTCCGAAGCGGCAAACGATGTTCTGCCAGAAGAATTTTTGGGCAGTCTTTGATGTTATTGTAGAGACAGCCCGTGCCTCGATCCATTTGGTGAAGTACTCGACCGCGACGAAGGCGAACTTAAGGTTCCCCTGAGCGGTGGGCAGGGGTCCGACGATGTCGAGACCCCAGCGCTGGAGAGGCCATGTATGGGCGATCAGCTTTGTATACTGCGAAGGGCCGCCTGGCCGAGGGGAAAACTTCTGGCAGGCTTCGCAGGATCGAGTGACCCGATTTGTGGCGCAGATCATTGCGGGCCAGTAAAAACCCTGGCGGATCACTTTAGCAGCTAGGGCCCTCGGCCCTGCGTGTGAGCCGCACGTGCCACTGTGGACCTTACGTAGAATCTGCATGCCTTCGGCCTCGGTGACGCACTTAAGCATTGGCTGACTGACCCCTTTTTTGTAGAGTTGGCCTTCAATCAGAGCGAAGTCTCGGCTTCGATGTCTGAGACGCTTGGCCTCACTGATGTCGGCTGGATGATAATACCCCTGCAGGAACAGGGTTATAGGTGCCCGCCAGTCTTCTGTCATGATGAGGTTGACTGTACAGTGGCCCTCGCTGTCATTGGTTATTTGGAGCCCTTCGGGGCTCCGGACTGCTGGCGTGCCGATGACATGGAAGAACACGTCGGAGGGCAGAGTTTCGCCCCTGGCCGCGGCCTTGGCCAATGCGTCGGCCTCCTCATTCTTGGCCCGGTCCACATGCTGCACGGTGAACCCCTTGAACTGCCTCTCGAGACTTCGGATGGCCGCGAGGTACTGCATGAGTGCGGGGTCCTTGGCTGCATAGTCTTTCTCGACCTGGCCGGCAACTACCTTGGAGTCTGTTTTGATGATGCAAGTGGTGACTCCGAGGGCCCTTAGCTTGCGGAGGCCGAGAATGACTGCTTCGTATTCTGCTATATTATTTGTGCATCTGTCGGATTCCAGATTGAAGCTGAGTCGTGCTGCATATCTGTGCTTGACCCCAACTGGTGAGGTTATGATTGCAGCGACGCCTGCCCCCGCATGGCACCATGCGCCGTCGCAATGGATCGTCCAAGTCTTCTCTGCGGACAGATCCGGCTGTGTAGTTGGCCCAGTCCAGTCGACGACGAAGTCTGCCAGGACATGGGACTTAATAGCCGTCCTGGGCTCGAAGCAGATGTGGTAGCCGGAGAGTTCGGCCGCCCACTTGGCAATCCTTACCGACGCCTCCGGGTTTCTGAATAATTCGCCGAGCCCCCTGTTTGAGGTGACTCGGACCTTGAATGCTTCGAAGTAATGGCGCAGTTTGCGCGACGACATGACGACTGCATAGGCAATC
This sequence comes from Zea luxurians, assembly GCA_029449295.1. Taxonomy (NCBI): domain Eukaryota; kingdom Viridiplantae; phylum Streptophyta; class Magnoliopsida; order Poales; family Poaceae; genus Zea; species Zea luxurians. The sequence goes on from JAOPSE010000102.1 coordinate 6,069,889, forward strand.
TTCTCCAGCTCTGTCATGTTACACTTGGACGGTGTCAGCACTTCAGAGACATAATAAACGGGGCACTGCCGAACCACGCCCTCGACAGTCTGCTCCTGCACTAGGGCCGCGCTGACCGCATGTGGCGAGGCCGCGACGTAGAGCAGCAAGGGGAGCGAGGGGTCGGGGCTGGTAAGGATGGCCAACTCTGTCAGGTACTGCTTTAATGAGGCGAAGGCCGCCGCCTGCTCTGGTCCCCAAGCGAAGTCTTTTGCGCCGCGGAGTGTCTTGAGGAAGGGGAGACTTCGCTCGGCGGACCTGGATATGAATCTGTTGAGAGCGGCCAGTCTGCCTGTCAGGCGCTGGACGTCCCTGACGGACTGCGGAGGCGTCATGTCCAAGATAGCCTGAATCTTGGTTGGGTTGGCCTCGATGCCGCGGTGTGATACCAGATAGCCCAATATCTTGCCCTGGCGAACGCCGAAGACACACTTTTCCGGGTTTAGGCGGAGTTGTGCGTCCCGCATATTCGCGAATGTTTCGGCGAGGTCGGCGAGGTGGTCCTCCTTGCTCTTGCTGGCGACGACAATGTCGTCTACATATGTGAATATATTCCTGCCAACCTGCCCCTCGAGCACTGTTTTGGTGAGCCTGGAGAAGGTGGACCCGGCATTCTTGAGTCCCTCCGGCATTCTGATGAAGCAATATGTGCCGAAGGGTGTTATGAAGCTGGTGCTAGCCTTGTCCTCTTCCTTCATGTATATCTGGTGGTAACCGGAGAAGCAATCGAGGAGGGACATGACCTCGCATCCGGCCGCGCTATCGACTATTTTGTCGATCTGTGGCAACGGGAAATTGTCCTTTGGGCAGGCTTTATTGAGACTGGTGAAGTCGATGCACATTCGCCACCTCCCGCTCTTTTTCTGCACCATTACGACATTGGAGAGCCATGTGGGGTAAGCCACCGGCTCGATGAATTTGGCCTCCAGGAGGCGGTGCACCTCTGCCTTGGCGGCCTCCGTCTTTTCGTCGGACATCTTGCGAAGCCTCTGCTTTTTTGGCCGTACCGAAGGGTCGATTCCCAGACTATGCTCAATTATTGAACGGCTGACCCCGACCAGATCGAGGGCCGACCAGGCGAAGACATCTTTGTTCTTGGACAGGCAGCAGAGGAGCTTTTCTTCTTCATGCGAAGTAAGGTCTTCGCTGATAGTGACTGTCTGCCTGGGCGTGGCCTGGTCGAGGGGGACAGTCTTGGTGCCGTCGTGGCTCTGCAGCTGCGCCTTGTCATGTTGCTTATTGGTTGGGCTGGCAGGCGCGGGGGCTTCGCGTTGGGCCGTGAGGCAGTGCACGTTTCTTTGACCGGGCACGAAGTCCCGCTCTATGTTACGCGCAGTCTGTTGGTTGCCGAAGACTGTGATAACGCCTAACGGACCTGGTATCTTCATACATAGATACAGTCCGTGAATGGCTGCTTCGAACTTATTAATGGAGCCCCGGCCCATGATGGCATTGTAAGGGTACACCATATCCACAATGTCAAAGGTTATTTGCTCGCTTCGGGCATTAGGTGCTACACCGAAGGAGAGAGGCAGCTCTATTTTGCCGACGGGGAAGGTGCCTTTGCCGCCGAAGCCATACAACGGGTTGTCCGAAGGCTTAAGCAGGCTGTGGCTTATGCCCATGCGATCGAAGGCGTGGAGGAAGATGATGTCCGCCTGGCTGCCGTTGTCAACGAGGACCTTGTGCAGGTCCCAGCCTGCCACGCTGCAATTGATGACCATGGCATCGCAATGGGGGGCGCTGCGCAAGTCGACGTCCCGTGCGTCGAAGGTTAGCGGTATATGGGACCACTTTGTCTGCACAACTGGGCCCGTGACGGCGACATGGTTGATGCTGCGGTAGTGGTCCCGCTTCTGCCGTTTGGTGTCGAAGTCGGTGCTGGACCCCCAGTTATCATGTGGATGACTCCGCGATACGGTTGATCGGCGAAGTCCTCTTGCTTTGGGGCGTGGGGGATGTTTTGGTGTTGCTGATGTGGTGGTGGGGGTGGAGGAGGTACGATTTGTACTTCCTGATGGTGTTGGTAAGCGTGGTGCGGTGGATGCGGGGCGGGAGCGTGGATATATGGTGGAGGGGGTTGCTGGTAATTGTGCGCGACAATTCTGGGGTTGTCGGCTGGCTGCGCCCGTGCCATTCTGTCTCTGGTGGCCTTTGTTTCGGGGCAGTCTTTGGTGTGGTGGGCGCAGTCTTCGCCATGGAATAGGCAGTAGAATCGGCGCGGCGGCTGCGCACGCCCTCGGCCCTTGCCACGAGTGCCGTTTCCGCGGCCCTGGGGGGGATAGTCCTGGCGACGAGGGGGGTCGGCAGCGGGGTGCTGGTTGGCGATGTTGTGCACCTGCTGCTGACTGCGGCCTCCATCTCGACCGGAGTCCGGCTGCGGAGTCCTTGTCCACGTGCGGCTGGACTGTGGAGCATCTTTCGGCTTCCGCTGGGACTCAATCTTGCGCTGGTGGAGGTCTTCGGATCTGGCGTACTTTTCAAACAGCTGATATAATTCTTGGAGGTTCTTTGGCGGATCTCTGATGCAGTGGCTGTAAAGTACGCCGGCGCGAAGACCACTGATAGCATAGTGGATGGCAATCTGGTCGTCGACTGAGGGTAGCTGTGACTTGAGTGTCAGGAATTTGCGGTAATATTCCCTCAGGGTCTCCTTTTCTAGCTGCTTGCAGAGCGAGAGCTCGGCCAGGGCGTCGGTGTCTGGGCGGTACCCCTGGAAGTTGAGCAGGAACTTGTCCCGGAGACTTCTCCAGGAATCGATGGACAGCGGAGGCAACCTGGTGAACCAGGTGAGCGCGGGGCCCTCGAGGGCGATGATGAAAGACTTCGCCATTGTGGCGTCGTCCCCCCCGGACGATGCGACGGCGACCTGGTAACTCATGATGTATTGAGCCGGGTCGGTGCTGCCGTTGAACTTGGGATAGGTCCCTGCGCGGAAGTTAGCTGGCCACGGCGTCACTTGCAGGTGAGGCGCCAGGGGACTTCGCTCATCGAGATAATTGACCCCCTGGAATGGCGCGGCGTGCTGGAAGGTGTGGTCGCGTTGAGGGAAACGCGGGTCCTCTGGCCGCGCGCGGTGCTGCAGGGGTGGCTCATGCTGCAGGCCGGAGTGGCCTTCGCGCGTGGCGTCGTTGTGTGCACGCTGCTGGGGGGGGTGACTCGTGCTGTAGGCCGAGGTGGCCTTCGCGCTGCATCAGCGCGATCTCCCTCCTCGAGTTCCTGGGCTTTGTGCTCTTCGTCGCGTATCATTTGCCGCACTTTGGCTAGTGCGGACACGCGTTGGCGCTTGGCCTCCAGTATCTCCTTCTGCCTCTGGAGATTGCGGGTCTTGAGGCGCAGGGCGCGCAGTTGTAGCTGTTCTTCTGCCGAGACGCCGAGGACCTCACCGTCCTCGGCGAGGTCCGCGCCTTCTGGTGGTGCGAAGTCTGAGGGTGGCTGTGGTTGTCCCTCAGGGTCGCAGGTGCGAAGGGTGTCGTCTTCAGTGGGCTCTTGGTGGGTGGATTGGGTGAGGGCGAGGGCCTTGCCCTTTCTTGCGGCGAGCAGTGCTGCCTTCGCAGCCTCGTCAGCCTTCGGGTTAGCTCTCTTGGGTGCCATCGCGGGTGGTTTTTCTCGTAGCACGAACGGTGGGCGCCAAATGTTGGAACTTGCTCTCAACAGCAAGGGGAATCCAACACGGGTGAATGATGATGACAATAGGGCACTCGCGTGTGATGGCAAAAGCTCTGTTAATCTGGCCTCTCACGGGCACTGTACAGGGGTATTTATAGGTACCTGAGCGCACAGCACCTCGAGCTAAGGACGCATGTGCCCTCAGGCGCCTAGGTTATCCCAGGAATATTCCCATAAAGCGGGGTTACAGACCGTAATTACAGGAATGCTTTTACAACATAGGCCCGTAACGCAGGGCGGCCAAGCGGGGCCCGTTACGACGGGCCGGATTGCACGTGGGCCTCCGAGCTGGACGAGGCCGCGCCGTGGGATGCCCTTCGTCGCCAGTCTTCGCCTGGAACTGAAGGAGCGAAGGGTGTCCCCGCCTGTCTTGTCGCTGTCAGTTCGGCTGCTGACAGCGAAGACTTCGAGCGAAGGGTGGCGCCTTTGCCTTTGCCCCAACAACTGGCAGAGAAGCTTCGTATTCAGTTCTGTTATCTTAGCTTCGGCTTCTGCTAATAAGCCTTCAGTTGTCTGGAGTTCGAACTCTTTCTTCTCAAAAGCAGCTGATTGTTCTTTTATTTTGTTTTCTAAGTTTTCAATTATAACCTCGAGCTTTTTATCTGCTAAATCCTGTTGTATCTTCAAAGCTTTGCTCAGTAGCATACTCTGTACACGAACAACCTTCGTTAGAAAACATTTTTGTTATGAAAAATAAAAAGTTAGAGAGAAATTGTTTACCTTGAAATTGGAATAAAACAAACTACCGACGATGTGCTGTCGTCGGTAGCGGCTAATATCGGCTTCGAGCTTCGGGAAACCGATACTCTTTGATAGAGTACTAATAATCTTCACTCCGGCCTAATCCCGGATGCAGCCTAGCTTCTCATCATCAACACCCCCGAAGAGAACCGCCCCTGGCCGATAGCCGCAAGATATGGCATACTCTTTTAGTTCTTCTTTTTCGGCTTTCGTCAGTTCTTGCCCAATCAAGTTTTGAAAATTGAAAATTTCATCTTTCGATGTTTCTTCGGCAATTTCTTTCTTTTTCTTGGGTTCTGGGGCCGAAGCTTCTTCGGTGGCCCCAGCAGCTTCTTCTGTGGCCATATCTAGCAGAATTTTATCTATATCAGCAACCATGCTTTCTAAATTAATATCTTCGGCTCTAGTAGCTTCGGCATCTGTGGCCTCCGAAGGTGCAACTTCAGTAGCTGTCGAACTTTTAGCAGCTGGCGTCTTCGGAGATGAAGCACCTGGTGGTGTCTTTTCAATGACTTCTGTCACCGTGATGATTCTTTTCTTTTTTGCTCTAGCTGCTTCCTTCGATTTCGGGCTCCTTTTCCTTCTGAAAAAGCTTCATCAGTTGTGGCCCCAGTGGACTTAGCTTGACAGGCAAAGATTCAGTCATTACCTTTAAAATTTCCTCTACTTCGGTAGTAGAGGGTGTTGCAGGAGTTCCTTCTTCTTTGTCAATTGCTTTTTGCTTCGGAGTTGAAGTTTTTCTCTTCTTCAAAACACCTGTTTTCGGCTCAGACTCCGGCTTTTTCTTTTTTGATTGTTCTTCATCGTCTTTGTTCAGAACATCAGCTACTCTTTTTCTCTTTTGGCCTTCAGCACCCTTATCTAGCCGCTCGTAGTCAGGATATTCAAAACCCAGGGCATCCATTACGCAGTTTAGCCTTCGCTTCGGACGGGTGCCGAAGGCCGCAGTCATCAATTGGTCTTCTTTTTAGAATAATTTCCGAGTATTTCATTACACATTACTTCGATTGTGTCCAGCCACTCTTGGCAAGGTACTTTGAAAAGTTTCTTGAATTTGAAATGGTAGGGCAACCGAACAAGTTCACCTTTCTTCTTTTTCCCCTCTAGCTTCGGCATTTCCCACTTCTTCAAAGTCAGGAATACTCTGAAGGCCACAAATTCTTGCACCAAGTCTCTAGTGCCAATATGATCTGCAATCACTCTAAATTCAGCTAGAGCAATTTGACTTGGACTCCCTGGTAACATGTTGCACAGGGGTCGGGTCTCTCCGAAGATCAATTCTAACGGACTTTGGACCAACTTATCTTCATCTTCGTCAACTCTGACGTAGAACCACTCAGATTTGCATCCAGCTGGCCATTTGCTTCGGTAACTGATCACTGGAAACTTTGTAGTCTTGCGGTAAGCAAAGTTGTAGTAGCCAAAATTTTCATGAAGACCATCTCCTCTAGCCTTGGTCTGGTAGTGCAGTTCGTGCACTCGGCAGAAACCTTCAGCGAATGGTTCCACCTCCTGGCTTCGGAGAGCCTAGATATAAACATTTAGCCTAACGATAGCGTTAGGGGTCAGTTGATGAAGGTAGATCCCAAATTTCTTCAGTACATCAGCAATCATGTTGTTCAAAGGGAATCTTAAACCAGCTTTAAAAAGACTTTTGAAAACCACTACTTCATTCTTTCCTGGCTTCGGGATAGTCTCTTCTCCACCAAAACGAATCAACTCCTTCTTTGCTTCACTAAAATAGCCCAACTTCACCATCTTAGGAGAATCAGCTTCGGAGATGGTGGACTTTCCGAAGTCCAAGTGGCTAGGTTTGCTCGGCACTGCACTGCTGTAATCATCTTCGGAATCAGTTTCTTCAACATCAGCCAATTCTGCTTCGGTGGCAGGTATATCCCCCGATGTTGCCAGCCCAGACCGCCTCATTGCTTTAGAAATTGGAACAGTTTCAGTAGCTTCGGTCTCATCTCCCTCACGGTCAATCCTGGCAGTAGAACGCACTCTTGCCATCTAATTATGAATTTTTTGAAATTTTTTGAAGTTGTTGACTTTCTCGATTTCTCCAAAGTTCTTTCTCTTGTGATGAAGCAGAATCGAAAGCGGTGCTTCGTTTGAGCACGATGATCAAGCTTCGGCTATGGTTAAATTTTTGGCAGCACAACAGCACAATAGCAATGAATGCTGTGGTAACTTCACACCTACCCATCTATTTATATAGTGCCGCAGGTGGGAAGGTGAATCGTCAAGGTCTTCTGCACCGGAAAAAACAGCCACCCATACTCAGTGAACGGTGGGCCACAGGGTCCGGGAAGGTGAATCGCCAGGGTGCGCGCAACTACTGCAAGATGGGGCCACCTCGCGCGCGGATTATTTTAATCGTTTCTCGCCAACGAGCTCGGGGAAGGTGTTTTTTGGATCTTCGGCATCCCGAAGCCTAGAAGACTTTTTCACAGATCAAGCTCATTACGGAAAACGATCTAGCACCGCGAAGGGGCTACTGTTGGGGGTATGCTTCGTAGCCGAAGATCCTAAAAGAGAAAAACACCTTCGACAGATCCTTTCAGAAGCAGCGCCGAAGTTATCACCGATAGAGCTTCGGCACAGTGACAAATCTCAAGACGAAGGGGGCAAACCAACTTAAAGATGAAATGACTCAAAGACCCATGATGTTTTGTGTCAGTATTGTAATTGATTATAAAGGGCATAAATGTAATTTCACATAGGCTGTGTCCTGTGCCTATAAATAGATGAATAGTACCCCTGTACTGTTCATGCAATCTTGTAATTGCTGACGCATCACACTGAATTATTGTTTTTCGTCAAGGAAAAGGTATAAATGTACCCAAATATCATGTTTTAATACTCAGATCCATATAATGAAATATACGAATAATGTTATCTGTTTCTGACATATGTTTTACAAGTTATACTTCATTTTACATTGTTGTATAAGTCTAATCACGAAGGTATGACCTTCGTGATATTTTGCCCGCGACCTTCGTCTGAAGTTCATTAAATCCTTAGGGAGATAATGCTTCAGCGGACGAAGGGCATTAACATTTAACATTTTTATGTTGCCTTGTTCTTAATTCATAGCATTTGAGAAAAGTCCCCAACAATAGGTCTCTCCGAAGTCAAGTCCTTCCACTTGAGTGAAACCTTGAGTAACCAGCCGTGCCTTATTCCTTGTGACCATGCTGTTTTCATCTTGCTTGTTGCGGAAGACCCATTTAGTTCCAGTGACGTTTTGCTTGGGTCTTGCTACTAAGTGTAACACCCCTGGTGTTACTGTCACTAAAACTTGAGCATAACATCATAAGCATTGGCATTTCATATGTTTGACACACCTAGAGTGCATTCACTAGGCAAAAACTTCAAACAAGTTGTATTGATATGACCTTTTGCAAATAAAACCCTGGAATAGGGAACTTAACCCTAGATTGGGGAAAGAGAGCAAACAAGGCCCAAACTAGAGAAAACTTCAAAATTCAAACGAAAAAGTCATAAAATATCTCCATAGATGAACTCAAGTGGGATCCAAACCCTAAGAGTGCAAGAAACCCTAATTGGAACCCTGGAAAGCCCTAAACCTAAACCCTAGGGGGCTAAGTGCAAAATTAGTGCACTTTTGGACTAAAGTGCAAAAACTCTGAAGTTAAAGCATCTTAAGTCATATGGTCCACAAGTATGAAGATTTGCAACTCAAACCCTGAGTTTTGGACTTGTTTGCAAAAGAGCCACATTTGAACTCTTTTGATTAAGTCTGAATTTTAGTGTGATTAACTCAACTTTGAGCCCTTGTAATTTCCAAACAAAAGGGATTTTGCCCTAGGTCACCACATTAACTTTGTAGATCTATCAAAGGAGAACAACTTTGCTAAAAGAAGTAAGCATTATTGTTATGCAAAGTTAAGAGCAAAATAGGCGCCAATTTGGGCTGTCAGTCAATTGGTTGACTGAAATATGGCCACCAGTGGTATTGGCCGAACTTGAGATTAGATTTAAGCTAAAACCAGTGGGAATTCGACTAGGAATGCTGTGGCAAAGATGGAGATGGTTGATAGAACTACAACTTTGATGCAGAGGGATGATGATGTTGCCATAGAAAGTTTAGAGATAATCTACCCTAAACATCATCTATCAGGCGCTCTGAACATGACTCATGGTACAGTAGCCGATCAGATCAGGTTCCGTGAACCGCACCGCCAATGATCGTCACGTGTGATTCACAATGATCGCTGGGATTTGTGCACTGCGGATTGTGGATAACTGCGGGCGGGTAAAGGTCTTGGAGCCTGGATCAGCTTGAGTCCGACCGCGGCTAAGCTCGCCGTACCCTCTTGCTCATCGGATGATCGGGATAAGAGCTCGCTGCCGTTGGTCGATCACTGCCGTGCGCCGCATGTCCGGGCACTTTACCACGTCGCGGCTAAATGCGCTATGCATATACGGTGATCACCGGAGGCGCCGCCACGGTAAAGGCCACGTTGAGCGGCCACCAGTGACTCACCTTGTTCTTACCGATCACGATCCGCCGCTCAAATTCGTTGTGCTCGCGGTCGATCCTTATAAATTGAAGCCACCGTGAGCTCCTTAGGTTGATCACGCACCACACCACCCAGTATTGCCTCCAATCTTACAACCAAGAGCTCGAATTTTGAACTTCCCCCAAATCTGCTCAGAAACACCGGCCAGCTCGATTCAGGTCAGCTCATACCCTCTGCTCCCTCGTTTGAGTGTTCTCATGTACCCGTGATGCTCATCGACCCGCCCAATTGAACTAGAAACCCACTGATCGCCGGGAACACGTTCATCTATCCGCAATGTCCACGGTCACTGTGGCAAGAGCAAACCAAATAGCCATTGATGAAATTAAGTTGGGGAAAATACGCGGGCAGGGTTCAATTCAGTGTCTGCCGCTCGGGAGCACCAGTTCTTATGTGATCCGGCCAGTCTAAGCTCACCGGTGCTCGGGTCTCCGCCGTGCGTCGTCGAGGACCTGGCGCTATAAAGAATTAGAAACCCAGGGTCTTTTCTGCAAGTGTCAGCGACTCGTGTAAACAGTGCAAAGAGCCCACTTGCGGTTACCCAAAAGGATAGGGCCTTATTTGTAAAGTCTGCAGCGCGGGCGTGGGCGCGCGCGTTTCTGCCCAAGATTGGGCCGCCTGGGCTGGTTTTGGCCCAGAACTGTTCATTCCTTCTCTTTTTCTTTTTCTACTAGAGCTAAATAAATTCTAGAAAATTGTAGAAAAATGGTAAAAATGCCAAACCAATTTTGCTAGATTCCTAATTTTCCATAGAATTTAATAAAAATAGTTTCAGGATTTTTAGTTCTAATAAGAAATTATAGAGTATTTAAAACAATCTAAAACCTGTTTCTAGATTTTTAGAAAATAAATAATAATTCCAAAAATCTCCAAACTTTTTAGATGACCCTTATACATCATTTAGAGGCCTTGGGTAAAGTTTGGTATGATTTAGACCTTGTTTGATACCTAGAACCCAAAACCCTACCCCCTGCCCTTTGAATTCCTATATTGACTCTAGAAACTCTGATTCTCTAGAGTACCGTGAAGGAAAATTGTATTCAAGACTTCAGATAATCAACTCTTATTATCTTTGCACTCTCATAAGCATTACATGGGCATTCATTATTATGTATGGTTATATTTAGAAAACGAGGAAGAAGTTGAAGTAGAGGAAGAGAAGACTCCACCACCTGAGGAACATCAGGCAGGCAGTTGTTTCTATTTTGACATCTGCGGGACCGAGCCTGATTCACCTGTAAACCAAGGCAAGCCCTAGTGCATTTGCCACCTCCTTGATTCTTTTAAACTCTTTCTCACTTGCCTGATGCATTAGGTGATAGGAGTTGATTGCTAAAACAATTCCTGCATTTCCTACCTTGAATTTGATTACTTTCCTTAGAATCCCTATTTTTAAAAAAAGGTTTTTCCTATGCTTAGTCTTGCTTTAGCAAAACAAAATGTTTTGTTTTTATAAAAGATGATGTTGCAAAGTGGGAGGGATGTTTTTGAAAATAAAACTTGATGGTGGATCCATCATGGCCATGATGGGTTCAACATCAGAAAAGATGTACCTCTGCCAGGTACCAAACTTTGGGATTGGAAAAGATTAAGCTGAGACCGGGCGGGTGACTTGCACGAGAAGAGAGTCTCGGTGTAGTGTCTCTGTCTGAGTCGATTAAGGATCGTCTCGATGTAGGCTTGATGACCGAGGACCCTTTAACTGGTCACATGCCTCGTCATGGGTAAGCTTTGCCTCGGGCAGACTAAGGCCAGAATAAGATACCACGCAATGGGAGTGGAGAGATGGCGAGAGTAACGTGTACCCTCCATGGCAAGAGGCTGGACGGTGGTGTATCTGTGCTCTCAGTTGGCGTGAACCTGATCTGGTCTTAAGAACCCCGATGGCGAGTTGACATATGCAAGGGTTAAGTGCTACATATGTCGTGTGATTGGAGATTCTCAGCTGAGTATAATCAATTTGGATCGCCGTACCTGCACGGTTATGAAGACTTGGTCACTGACTTACACGTAGAAATCCAGTGAAGACGAAGGTTTGTTAAGAAATTGGCTAGTGCTGGTCAAGTGATTGAACTAGGGTAGAAAGAACTCTAGATACAGGTAATCTTACTTAACCTGACAAGTAAAATAGGATTTTTAAGGATCCACTTTTAGTAAGCATTTTTGCAAACAGAGTCTTTGATTATTGTTAAGCCTTACCTTGATTCCCTCAAAGCCAGCATACCCTTGAGAGTCTTTTCTTTAGTCGGGTAAGACTTGCTGAGTAATTCCATACTCAGGGTTTTATTCCCTATTGTTTTTATGTGAAGAAGCGACAAACTTTTGTTGCTTCTGTTCTAAGGTGGTACCAAAGGAAGAGCACCAGAAGTGAAGCTGCGGAGGAAAGGATCCTCCATAAAAACTTTTGTGTGAACTTATCGGGAGGGGTTTTTGCCTCCCATGGTTTGTAATAATTATACTCTGCACTCGTATATTATATTTCTGGTCTGTAAATATTTAACTCTCTCTTACTTTTAAATAAAGGTAAGCTTATGTAACTGCTTCCGCATTTTTGTATCTCCGATGCTTGTAATGTCTGCGTGACGGGTGAAACGCTCTTGAAAAAGGTAAGAAAAGCAGATACCGAACTTGTCAAGTGATTCAGGGGCACCTGCAGGGTTGTCTGAGGTCCATTGGACAAGGACAACTGTAGGTGGGCCTAATGACTTGGGAGGTTCCGTCACAGCTAGTATCGGAGCAAAGCCCATCTCTGCAGATATTATGAGGCATCTTCAAAAAGAATTTTCTAAGACTTATCTAGAAAATTTCATCCCTTCTTACCTAAGTATCTCTGAAGAGTTTATTTTAAAAGACCAGATAGGAAGAGTGCAATGTATAGAAGGTTGAATCAACTAAGGTTGATTCTGTAATTATACATGCATCATGCTAAAAACTATGCTATTAAGATTTTCCCCTTAGAAAAATGCCGCCACGTACAAGAAAGACTGCACGCAAGTCAACCGGGCCGATTGGCGTACATTGTCATCAACTTGCCCCGAGACATGACGACAGCAGTAGCGGTAGTAACGATCCAATTGGGGATTTAGAAGCTCAAGTTAATCAGCTTCGATCAGAACTCCGACGCAGGAACGAAATATGGGTCGTGGATGGCGAAAGAATCAATGAATTGAGAAGAGACATCCGCCAACTGCAAGACCAGCTAGCAGATCGGGATCTAGCGCTCGACTAGGCTGTGAACTCTCATTCACTAGCTTGGGCGAAGGAAGCTAGAGCTCGAGTATTGTACTCGCAACTGCACCCGAACGTCCCTGCGGATCCTGTCGGGATGGAAGCCGGACCTTCTAGAGTAGCGGGAGAAGCACTTGGCGGTGAACTAGATCTTTTTAGGACCTCTCCCTCTATGAAGCTGGTCGACGAATGGTCTCCGACGCCTGACAGTGAGGCTACCTAGAGTGACAAAAAGCTGGAATAGTATAGTATAGAAGTAGTACTATTGTGTAATAGGTGGTGTAATCCTATTGTGAGTACGAGTCTGTAACATTACCTTTTTAAGTAATGTGAAATGGATGGTTTGTATGGCATATCATATTGCTCCAAATGTTCTTTGCCTCAGATGCCTTCCAGGACTCGCGCTCAGGATGGGGCTGGTACCTCCCGTGGGAGGGAAGCAACCCTGAATCCACCTCCAGTACCCCCGACACTTACCGAGGCCATCGCTGCCTTGGTAAATGCTACAGCAGACAATACCCGCTTCCTGTGGGAGATGGCAGGTCAACAACTACAACAACAAGGCGGGCGGGCATATCCACAAGGCCCCCGTGAGACGTCTTATCTGGATTTCTCCGAAACGTGCCCTCCATTGTTCGTCAAAGCAGAAGATCCTTTAGAGGCAGATGAATGGATCCGTGTCATTGAACAAAAATTCAGGCTTCTTCGGTGTTCAAAAACTCAAAAGCCCCTGTTTGCAGCCCAACAACTGTGAGGCCCTGCCAGTACGTGGTGGGGAAACTTTGTGGCCGTTCAGCCGGCCGGTCATCAGATCACTTGGGAGGAGTTTAAGTTGGCGTTCAGAGAGCATTATATACCTGAAGGAGTCCTCCATATGAAGCAGTAGGAGTTCATGAAGCTTAAGCAAGGCGGGGATACTGTTACCCAGTATCTCAATAAATTCAATCACTTATCCCAATACGCAATTGATCAAGTCAACACCGACATAAAGAAGAATTGTTTCATGAGAGGCTTGAATGATCGAATGCAAAGAAAGATGGCCACCTGCATCGACCTTACTTACGGAAGGGCTGTTAGCACAGCGCTGGCAGTTGAGGCTTAATATGCAGGATCCAGAAAATCCAAGGGGAATGGAGGCAACAGGCCCAATTAGGGCCCCGAGAAAAGGCAAAGGTTGGTTATCCGACCTTTCAATCAGAATCGTTCTTCATCGCGCCCACCCTCCTTCCCATTCAAGCAACCAGTGTTTATCCGTCCTACCCCTGCCCCCACTGCTACAAATTAGCCGGGTGCCCCTGGCACTCGTTTCCTTGCTCTTCCAAGCTCATCAATCGGCTGCTTCAACTGTGGAAAGTCCGGGCATTTCATTAAGGACTGTCCATACCTGAGGCAGAATCAAGCAAATAATCAACAGAGTTTCGGGAGCTCCAAGGGAAATGTGGCAACCAATACCGCGGGTAGGAATACAAGGAAAACTGGACGGGTTTATTACACTCAAGTGGCCACCACACCGGAAGGTGAACCGATGATGATGGATACGTTCCTCGTGGCCAATTACCCTGCAATTATTCTTTTTGATTCTAGTGCTTCGCATACATTCATAAGTAAGAGATTTGTGGAGCAACATTGTATTCCATACCATGAATCAAGGGAAGGGTTTAAAATCCATTCGCCTGGGGGACAAATATTTACTAAAGAAGTGGCTTTCCAAGTGCCCGTAACATTGGCTTGATGGGACTTTCCTACTAATATGATTGTTCTGAAAGGCCAAGACATAGATGTAATTCTGGGCATGAATTGGTTGGCCCAACATAAAGCTATTCTCAATACGAAATTGAGAACTATCAAATTGAGTTATGGCCAAGAAGAAGTTCTTTTGACCATTCCCATAGCCATTTTAGCTAAACCATTTGACAGAGTATATGAAGCCATCATACTGAAAATCAAAGATATCCCGGTAGTATGTGAGTTCCCAGATGTATTTTCAGAAGATTTGCCTGGATTGCCACCCGAAAGAGATGTAGAGTTTGTAATTGAGTTGAAGCCCGGTATGGCTCCCATTTCTAGAAGATCGTACCGAATGCCTCCAAATGAGCTGGCAGAACTCAAGACCCAATTGCAAGATCTACTTGAGAAGGGATTCATCCGGCCAAGCTCGTCACCATGGGGTTGTCTAGCCATCTTCATCAAGAAGAAGGACCAAACACTTCGAATGTGTGTGGATTATAGACCCCTTAATGAGGTTACTATCAAAAATAAGTACCCTCTTCCACTGATTGACATTCTATTTGATCAACTGACTAGAGCGAGGGTATTCTCCAAGATTGACCTCAGGTCGGGCTATCATCAGATCCGTATTCGGCCCAAAGATATACCAAAGACCGCATTCACTATGCGGTATGGGTTATTTGAATATTTGGTAATGTCTTTCAGACTAACAAATGCTCCTGCCCACTTCACTTATTTGATGAACTCAGTATTTATGCCTGAGTTGGACAAGTTTGTGGTGGTATTCATTGACGATATCTTAATATACTCCAAGAATGAAGAGGAGCATGCTCAGCATTTGCGGATTGTGTTAACGCGCTTGAGAGAACATCAGTTATATGCCAAGTTCAGTAAATGCGCGTTTTGGCTGGAAGAAATCCAATTTCTGGGACATGTATTATCGGCCAAGGGGATTGCGGTGGATCCCAGCAAGGTCAAGGATATTTTGGAGTGGAAACCCCCAACCACTGTACATCAAGTCCGAAGTTTCCTTGGACTGGCTGGCTATTACCGCCGATTTATACCAGATTTTTCTAAGCTTGTGAAACCAATCACGAGTTTATTGAAGAATGATATTAAATTCCATTGGTCTTCAAAATGTAATGAAGCTTTTGAACAATTGAAAGTATTATTAACCACTGCTCCGGTATTGGCTCAACCGGATATTAATAAGCCCTTTGATGTGTATTGTGACGCATCAGGCAGTGGTCTCGGCTGTGTATTAATGCAAGAAGGCCAAGTGATAGCTTATGCTTCAAGACAGTTGCGCCGGCATGAGGAACATTATCCAACTCATGATCTGGAGCTAGCTGCAGTGGTTCATGCCCTAAAAATCTGGTGTCATTATCTACTGGGTAATATCTGTCACATTTATACAGATCATAAAAGCTTGAAGTATATCTTCACCCAGTCAGAATTGAACATGAGACAAAGGCGATGGCTCGAGCTTATTAAGGATTATGAACTGGAAATTCATTATCACCTAGGCAAAGCTAATGTAGTGGCAGATGCCTTGAGTCGCAAGACTTTTTGTCATTGTCTTACAATGGCGACTTCCGACATTACGTTATGCCAAGAAATGGAGAATTTAAACCTGGGAATGATTCAGCATGGAACTCTAAATCAGCTAAAGCTTGAGTCGGTCCTTTTATAAAGGATAATTGATGCTCAAAAAGATAATGAGGGTATGAGGCACATCCATGAGAAGATAGAGGCCGAAAAAGCCAAGTGCTTTAGAAAAGATGATCAAGGCATTGTATGGTTCAACAACCGCATAGTTGTGCCAAAGAATGAAGAAGTCCGCCAACAAATATTGGATGAAGCACATCTTAGTCGCTATTCTATTCATCCCAGAAGCACTAAGATGTATCATGACCTAAAACAACATTATTGGTGGACAAAGATGAAGATTGAAATCGCACGCTATGTGGCAAGATGTGTCACCTGCAGACGTGTCAAAGCCATACAAATGAAGACTGCTGGTCCATTACAATCTCTACCAATACCAACATGGAAATGGGAAGATATTAGTATGGACTTTATTGTGGGATTGCCCAGAACAACAAAAGGATATGATTCCATCTGGGTTATTGTTGATCGGCTTACGAAAATTGCTCATTTTCTGCCAGTCAAAACATATTACCCGGTTCTCACATATGCGGAACTGTACATTGCTCGCATTCTCAGTTTGCATGGTATTCCAAAGACTATAGTGTCGGACCGTGGACCTCAATTTATATCCAAATTCTGGGAAGAGCTTCACAAATCCTTGGGTACTAAGTTGATCCACAGTTCGGCCTATCATCCTCAAACTAGTGGGCAAACTGAGAGAGTGAATCAAATACTTGAATATATGCTGCGGGCATGTGTTCTGGAATTCCCACAAAAATGGGATGATTGTTTACCATTAGCGGAGTTCTCATATAATAATAGCTATCAAGAAAGCATTAAGATGGCACCCTTCGAAGCTTTATATGGACGACGATGTTGTACTTCGTTAAATTGGTCTGAACCAGGGGAAAGGTATTTTTTCAGGCCTGATATGGTAAAAGAAATCGAAGAGAAAGTTCAACGAATAATTCATAATTTAAAGAAAGCTCAAGCTCGACAGAAGAATTACGTAGACAAACGATGGATGCCCTTGTATTTTCTAGAGGGAGACTATGTCTATTTGAAGGTTTCACCAATGAAAGGTATATCACATTTCGGGGTTAAAGGGAAACTTGCACCTCGATACATTGGTCCTTTTCTTATCCTTGAAAGGTATGGACCAGTGGCATACCGACTTCAGCTACCCGAAACCTTGTCTGCAGTACATAATGTATTCCACGTGTCTCAATTAAAGAAGTGTCTCCGAGTTCCCGATCGAACCATTGAAGTAACAGATGTTTCCTTAGAGCTAGACTTAACATATTTAGAACATCCTATTCGAGTCTTGGATCAGAAGGACAGAATTACCCGGAGAAGAACTCTCAAGTTTTACAAGATACAGTGGAACCAACATTCAGAAGATGAGGCTACATGGGAAACTCGAGACTTTTTAGAAAAGAATTTCCCGGGCTTTCTAGCCTCATGTAGATTATGATATGTATATAATTGTTGTAATAAAGGAGTAAGGACTTTTAATTAAAGAGTGAAGCATTTCCTTTTCCATTACTTACCCTAGGACTTTTAATCTCGGGACGAGATTCTTTTATGGGGGGAAGGATGTAACACCCCTGGTGTTACTATCACTAAAACTTGAGCATAACATCATAAGCATTGGCATTTCATATGTTTGACACACCTAGAGTGCATTCACTAAGCAAAAACTTCAAACAAGTTGTATTGATATGACCTTTTGCAAATAAAACCCTGGAATAGGGAACTGAACCCTAGATTGGGGAAAGAGAGCAAACAAGGCCCAAACCAAAGAAAACTTCAAAATTCAAATGAAAAAGTCATAAAATATCTCCATAGATGAACTCAAGTGGGATCCAAACCCTAAGAGTGCAAGAAACCCTAATTGGAACCCTGGAAAGCCCTAAACCTAAACCCTAGGGAGCTAAGTGCAAAATTAGTGCACTTTTGGACTAAAGTGCAAAAACTCTGAAGTTAAAGCATCTTAAGTCATATGGTCCACAAGTATGAAGATTTGCAACTCAAACCCTGAGTTTTGGACTTGTTTGCAAAAGAGCCACATTTGAACTCTTTTGATTAAGTCTGAATTTCAATGTGATTGACTCAACTTTGAGCCCTTGTAATTTCCAAACAAAAGGGATTTTGCCCTAGGTCACCACATCAACTTTGTAGATCTATCAAAGGAGAACAACTTTGCTAAAGGAAGTAAGCATTGTTGTTATGCAAAGTTAAGAGCAAAATAGGCGCCAAGTTGGGCTGTCAGTCAGTTGGTTGACTGAAATATGGCCACCAGTGGTAATGGCCGAACTTGAGATTAGATTTAAGCTAAAACCAGTGGGAATTTGACTAGGAATGCTGTGGCAAAGATGGAGATGGTTGATAGAACTACAACTTTGATGTAGAGGGATGATGATGTTGCCATAGAAAGTTTAGAGATAATCTACCCTAAACATCATCTGTCAAGCGCTCTAAACATGACTCTCATGGTACAGTAGCCGATCAGATCAGGTTCCGTAAACCTCACCGCCGATGATCGTCGCGCTATGATTCACGATGATCGCCAGGATTCGTGTGCTGCGGATTGTAGATAACTACGGGCTGGTAAAGATCTTGGCGCCTGGATCAGCTTGAGTCCGACCGTGGCTAAGCTCGCCGTACCCCCTTGCTCATCGGATGATCGGGACAAGAGCTCGCCGTCGTTGGTGGATCACTGTCGTGCACCGTGTGTCCGGGCACATTACCACGTCGCGGCTAAACACGCGATGCATATATGGTGATTGCCGGAGGCGCCACCACGGTAAAGGCCACGTTGAGCGGCCACCAGTGACTCACCTTGTTCTTACTGATCACGATCCGCCACTCAAATTCGTTGTGCTCGCGGTTGATCCCTATAAATTGAAGCCACCGTGAGCTCCGTAGGTTGATCACGCACCACACCACCTAGTATTGCCTCCAATCTTACAACCGAGAGCTCGAATTTTGAACTTCCCCCAAATCTGCTCAGAAACACCGCAAGAACACCCTCACCGTGGCCAGCTCGATTCAGGTCAGCTCATACCCTATGCTCCCTCGTTTGAGTGTTCTCATGTACCCGTGATGCTCATCGACCCGCCCAATTAAACTAGAAACCCACTGATCGCCGGGAACGTGTTCATCTGTCCGCAATGTCCACGGTCACTGCGGCCAGAGCAAACCAAATAGCCATTGATGAAATAAAGTTGGGGAAAATGCGCGGGCAGGGTTCAATTCGTTGTCTGCTGCTCGGGAGCACCAGTTCTTACGTGATCCGGCCGATCTAAGCTCACCGGTGCTCGGGTCTCCGCCGAGCGTCGTCGAGGACCTGGCTCTGTAAAGAATTAGAAACCCAAGGTCTTTTCTGCAAGTGTCAGCGACTCGTGTAAACAGTGCAAAGAGCCCACTTGCGGTTACCCAAAAGGACAGGGCCTTATCTGCAAAGTCTGCAGCGCGGGCGTGGGCGCACGCGTTTCTGCCCGGGATTGGGCCACCTGGGCTGGTTTTGGCCCAGAACTGTTCATTCCTTCTCTTTTTCTTTTTCTACTAGAGCTAAATAAATTCTAGAAAATTGTAGAAAAATGGTAAAAATGCCAAACCAATTTTGCTAGATTCCTAATTTTCCATAGAATTTAATAAAAATAGTTTCAGGATTTTTAGTTCTAATAAGAAATTATAGAGTATTTAAAACAATTTAAAACCTTGTTTCTGGATTTTTAGAAAATCAATAATAATTCCAAAAATCTCCAAACTTTTTAGATGACCCTTATACATCATTTAGAGGCCTTGGGTAAAGTTTGGTATGATTTAGACCTTGTTTGATACCTAGAACCCAAAACCCTACCCCCTGCCCTTTGAATTCCTATATTGACTCTAGAAACTCTGATTCTCTAGAGTACCGTGAAGGAAAATTGTATTCAAGACTTTAGATAATCAACTCTTATTATCTTTGCACTCTCATAAGCATTACATGGGCATTCATTATTATGTATGGTTATATTTAGAAAACAAGGAAGAAGTTGAAGTAGAGGAAGAGAAGACTCCACCACCTGAGGAACATCAGGCAGGCAGTTGTTTCTATTTTGACATCTGCGGGACCGAGCCTGATTCACCTATAAACCAAGGCAAGCCCTAGTGCATTTGCCACCTCCTTGATTCTTTTAAACTCTTTCTCACTTGCCTGATGCATTAGGTGATAGGAGTTGATTGCTAAAACAATTCCTGCATTTCCTACCTTGAATTTGATTACTTTCCTTAGAATCCCTATTTTAAAAAAAAGGTTTTTCCTATGCTTAGTCTTGCTTTAGCAAAACAAAATGTTTTGTTTTTATAAAAGATGATGTTGCAAAGTGGGAGGGATGTTTTTGAAAATAAAACTTGATGGTGGATCCATCATGGCCATGATGGGTTCAACATCAGAAAAGATGTACCTCTGCCAGGTACCAAACTTTGGGATTGGAAAAGATTAAGCTGAGACCGGGCGGGTGACTTGCACGAGAAGAGAGTCTCGGTGTAGTGTCTCTGTCTGAGTCGATTAAGGATCGTCTCGATGTAGGCTTGATGACCGAGGACCCTTTAACTGGTCACATGCCTCGTCATGGGTAAGCTTTGCCTCGGGCAGACTAAGGCCAGAATAAGATACCACGCAATGGGAGTGGAGAGATGGCGAGAGTAGTGTGTACCCTCCGTGGCAAGAGGCTGGACGGTGGTGTATCTTTGCTCTCGGTTGGCGTGAACCTGATCTGGTCTTAAAAACCCCGATGGCGAGTTGACATATGCAAGGGTTAAGTGCTACATATGTCGTGTGATTGGAGATTCTCAGCTGAGTATAATCGATTCGGATCGCCGTACCTTCGCGGTTATGAAGACTTGGTCACTGACTTACATGTAGAAATCTAGTGAAGACGAAGGTTTGTTAAGAAATTGGCTAGTGCTGGTCAAGTAATTGAACTAGGGTAGAAAGAACTCTAGATACAGGTAATCTTACTTAACCTGACAAGTAAAATAGGATTTTTAAGGATCCACTTTTTGTAAGCATTTCTGCAAACAGAGTCTTTGATTATTGTTAAGCCTTACCTTGACTCCCTCAAAGCCAGCATACCCTTGAGAGTCTTTTCTTTAGTCGGGTAAGCCTTGCTGAGTAATTCCATACTCAGGGTTTTATTCCCTATTGTTTTTAGGTGAAGAAGCGACAAACTTTTGTTGCTTCTGTTCTAAGGTGGTACCAAAGGAAGAGCACCAGAAGTGAAGCTGCGGAGGAAAGGATCCTCCATAAAAACTTTTGTGTGAACTTATCGGGAGGCGTTTTTGCCTCCCATGGTTTGTAATAATTATACTCTGCACTCGTATATTATATTTATGGTCTGTAAATATTTAACTCTCTTTTACTTTTAAATAAAGGTAAGCTTATGTAACTGCTTCCGCATTTTCGTATCTCCGATGCTTGTAATGTCTGCGTGACGGGTGAAATGCTCTTAGGAAAGGTAAGAAAAGCAGATACCGAACTTGTCAAGTGATTCAGGGGCACCTGCAGGGTTGTCTGAGGTCTGTTGGACAAGGACAACTGTAGGTGGGCCTAATGACTTGGGAGGTTCCATCACACTAAGGACCAGACTTCATTTCTTGTGAAGTTGTTAAGCTCTTCTTGCATAGCGATGATCCAGTCTGGATCGCTTAGTGCTTCTTCTACCTTAAGTGGTTCAAGAGAGGAGACAAACGAGTAAAATTCACAAAAATTTGCTAAACGAGATCGAGTTGTTACCCCTCTCCTGATGCTACCCAGGATGTTGTCCACAGGATGATCTCTCTGAATGCCCTGGTGCACTTAAGGGTGAGGCACCAGAGAATGTCTTTGAATTTGATCATCTTGTTCAATGGCTTCTTCTTCACTAGTAGCTTCTTCTTGCTCATTTTCCACAATGGTTGGCATATCTTGTGGTAGAAGCTCTTCTTCAAGAATTGGATGACTTGAGGTTGATGGATTTGCTTGGATGGAAGGATTTTCACCAACCACTCTAGCACTCCCATCAACAACCCTATTTGTCATCCAAATTCTCCCTTCATCATCGTCCTTTTCTTGTGGCCTTACTTCACCTATTGCAAGCTTCTTGATAGCTTCTGTTGGAGACTTGTTCTCAAATGCTATGAATCAAGAACAAGGCAACATAAAGTGTTAAAGATTAAGGCCCTTCATCCTTTGAAGCATTATTCCCCTTAGGATATAATGATCTTCAGACGAAGGTCATGAAGGACATACCTTTATGTTTGCAATGTATAGTAGTGAAAGGATAAACATGTAAAACATATAAAACAACATGAATAATTATATAACATTATTAACTCGTTTTTTATTATACCATCAACAAATAGAAATAATATAAAATTACATTTTGTACCTTCGGCTTGACAGAAAGGAGATAATGCAAGCGTAATGCACGAGCAAGTACAAATCAGCGTGAACAGTACGGGGGTACTGTTCATCTATTTATAGGCACAGGGCGCAGCCTATGAAATATTATATTCATGCCCTTTTCAAAAGATTACAACTGTGACACGGACTCTCATGGACTAATCGGTCATTTCATCTTTAAGTCGGTGCAATCCTTCGTCTTGAGACATGCCACTATGCCGAAGCTTCATGGATGATAGCTTCAGCGCTGCTTTTGAAAGCATCTGCCGAAGGTGTTTTTTCCTACAGAATCTTCGGTGACGAAGCATACCCCCAACAGTAGCCCCTTCGCGGTGCTAGATCGTTTTTCGTAACGAGCTTGATCCGTGAAAGAGTCTCCTAGGCTTCGGGAAGCCGAAGATCCGAAAAACACCTTCCCTGAGCTCGTTGCCGAGAAATGATTAAAATATTCCGAGCGCAAAATAGTCCCACCATGCAGCGGATACACACGTCCTAGCGATTCACCTTCTAAGGTTCTGTGGCCCACCGTTCAGTGAGTGCGGGCGACTGTTCGTCCGGTGTGGAAGACTTGACGATTCACCTTCTTACCTGCAGTACTATATAAACAGACGGGTAGGTGTGAAGTTACCACAGCATTCATTGCTATTGCACGGTTTTGCTGCCAAAAATTTGACCATAGCCGAAGCTTGTTCATCGTACACAATCGAAGCACCGTTGTTGATTTTGCTTCGTCACAAGAGGAAAATCTTCAGGAAATCAAAAAAGTCAGCAATCTTCATTAAAAAATTGTAAGGAATTCATCATCAAATGGCAAGGGTACGCTCTATGGCCAGGGTTATACGTGATGGAGAGGAAGTCGAAGCTGGTGAAACCTCTCCGATTTCCGAAGTGATGAAACAGTCAGGGCTGGCAGTGCCGGAAGAAGCTTCTGAAGGTACCTCTGCTACCGAAGCTGAGCAGATTGATGTTGAAGAAGGTGAAACTGAAGATTAGTACAACGCCATGCCATCTAAACCCAGCCATCTGGAGTTTGGGAAGTCTACTATTACCGAAGGTGATATGACTAAGTTGATAAAGCTAGGTTATATCAGTGAAGCTAAGAAGAAGCTAGTTCGTTTTGGTGGAGAGGAAATTACTCCGAAACCAGAAAAGGATGAGGTGGTAGTCTTTAAAAGCTTCTTTAAAGCAGGATTGAGATTTCCTTTACATGAGATGATTGCGGATGTGTTGGAGAAGTTTGGGATTTATCTTCATCAGCTAACTCCTAACGCCATCGTTAGGCTTAGCGTTTACATTTGGGCTCTCCGAAGCCAGGGGGCGGAACCGCTTGCCGAAGGCTTCTGCCACGCACATGAGCTTCATTATCAGACAAAAGCTAGAGAAGATGGGCTGCACAAGAATTTTGCCTGCTACAATTTTGCTTATCGCAAAGATGCGAAGTCTCCAGTAATTAGCTATCGTACCAAATGGCCCACCGGCTGGAAGACTGAGTGGTTTTATGTTAAGGTTGACGAGAAGAAGGAGAAGTTGGTTCAGAGCCCATTGGAGTTAATCTTTGGAGAAACTTGGCCCCAGTGCAACATGTTGCCGGAATCACCATGCCAAATTGCCTTGGGTGAATTTTGAGTCGTTTTGGAGCACATTGGCACTAGGGATTTGGTGCAAGAATGTCACACCTGGCTTTAAGGAACAAAGCCAGGTGCATCTCATACATGCGCCAAGAAGACAACATATATGATAACAGAGTGTATAGAGATAAATGTCACAATAATCAGAGTATTTATTACATAGCGGAAGTATTACAAAATAAATTATAAATATAAAACGAACTAAGGATCGTCGGCGCCAATGTCAACTGAGAAACGCCACCTAGATCGAATCGAACTCCTCGATACGTGGCTCCTCCTGAACCACCTGTTCTTCTCCTGTGGGGGGTGTGAGACAGCAAGGGTGAGCTCACACATGATCATAGCTCAACAAGTTGTGGGGAACCAGTGGACATGAACTCACAAAAGTGAGAGTTCATGTGATGTGTAAGGCTAATCAATGACAGGGGTTAAAGCTGAGCATTGCTTTTAATTAGTTGGTCAAGATTTTATTAGCAGTTACTAAGTGTAAGTAAATACCAAACCTTAAATAAAGTAATAGAACAAAATTAATAATAATCCCATGCAAATGCAAATGACAAATTGAGTTTAGGTTCCATAAATTAATCATCAGAGAGTCCTGAGCCGCTCATGACCGTGAGCTCGGCTAGTATACCAGTTTTACACTCTGCAGAGGTTGTACCATTTACCCACAAGTCGTGTTTCCCATGTCGCCAGGGTTAGCTAGGCCCTTAGACACTACCAAGGTGAATGGCTAGGGATCCACTACGAGGCCTTTACAAAGTTCCACTAGCTTCCGAAAACCCGCTACAGTTTATGGGAAGAGCACTTGCAAGAATCCCTCGTCTGACCGCCATCGCAGCAAAATCAACCCGAGAACCTCCTTGCATGCAACTCCCCTACTGCCCTTGCCCCTTTCGGGTAAGGTAGTCTTCCACTAGCTTTCCTAATTAGTTAGCCAAGGGGTCCCATTCCTCCCTTGTGGTGGCACGTGTTTCTCAAGTTAAGCTCCATGTTCCAATTAACATTAAAGATGATCTTGACATGAACATAAGTAGAATAACAATTGGAACATGGATATAATAAATTATTATCCCAAAACCATATAAAGCAATAGCAGAACTACTCAAGTGATTCAGGGGTAAACAAGGTAAACAGGATAAAAAAACTAGGGTGACCTATTGGTTCCCATCAAAATTAAACCTATGCATGGTAAATGATTATAAAGAACATTATTGGGTAACAAAAGTGAATCAAGGGCACAACTTGCCTGGCACTTGAGATTCCAGGTACCAACTTGCTTTACAGATGACACGTGTCCTCGCGCTAGTCGTAGCAATACAAACAAACATGGTATAGATAAAATTAACATCACACCAAACATAAGAACAAACTAAATAATAATAATCTACACATTGCTACGAGACTGACGCAACTTGAACGGATCAAATCGGAGTTAAAACGGAGGAGTTATGATTTTCTGAAGATTCTATGTGTTTTGTACAAGATTAAATGAGATATAAATTTTAATGTAACATTCATGTGAAAACAGTGGTACTAGATTATAAACCATAACATTACAAAATTACAGGAACAGGAATGGATCAATTTGGAGTTCAAATGAATTTTCTAGGGATTAAACAAGTTATTGGAATTAATTTTGTATTATAAATCTTTTTCTAAATGTATTTCTCTGTTTTATAATTTATCTGAACTGTGCCACAATTATCAGAGAAGACAGGGGCCCCAGCGTAAGAATTTCTAAGACACAGAGCACTATACACTAGACTGCGGGTTGATTTTAAAATAATGTAAGGACCTAGACGCAAAACTAACCAGCCAAATGGGTATGGCGCTGCCTCGGCCATCAGATCCAAATCCAGTGGCCAGGATTAGATCCAGCGCTACCCGAACCGGTATTCACTGCCATCCTTCAGATCACGATCCAACGGCCACCATGTAATTGGTCGAAACGTTACCTACCCTTTGATCTCGACCGCCCCTTTTGATCTAACGGTCCCCTATTGTTCTTCCTCCCCTACCCGACCGTGCGGCGACGTCAGGATCACCCACGGCGGGGTTCCACCGGCGCACAGCTGATGCGGCACTCCCATGGCCCAACCGGCCATACGAGGAGCAATTACCCAACCTAGAATCAAGGCGAAACTCTACTGAGAATCCGTACCTACAATGATGGCGCCGGAATCTCGGACCATGGTAGGCACGACGCTGGAGGAAGGGCGCCCGCACCGGCGTGCGATTCATCCTTGATACTGTTGAAATCCGATTCAATCGGTCTCTACCCGGATTCTCCACGCGGCGGTGATGCCATCCCCACTGATTCCTTGACCGCCCTACGCTGTAGCCCGGGATAAACACACGGCGGCGCAGAGGACTTTGGCCACGGTGAGGAATTCTCAGGACCCCAGTGACACGCGCATCCGAGGAAAAGCGCGGGCGAGCATCATGAACGCCGGCGGACCTCCGAGACCCATCCCTAAGCATCAGTCGGGCACGAACTCGGAAGTCGAGTGTGGCGGCAATCCTCAGTTTGCGACGACGTCAGCTTTGGTTTCCCCTCCTGCCCAGCAGCCCCTCGCCAAGGCCCTCAGCCCTGTGAACGCCAGCAATCACCCAGGCCAAGCGGCGAGGTCCGCGCGAGTTGACCACGGCGGCCACGTCTTCTCGGTGCGGCAATGCACATGGTATTGACTACAGCGGCGGCGGGTTTTCCCTCTGGATCTCTCCCATTCGCCGGCCATGGTAGCCCACACACGCGAAGCTCCCTGTGAACGAGAACGAAATATCGGTCCATGGTGGGCACCAGGGAGGCGAGGCGATTGCGGGCATAATTTATAGTCGCGCGAGGTCCGCGGATAAGGCGGCCAGGGAAACGCCATGCACGGGGTTGACCAACAACCCGCAACGGACGGAGCTAGCAGATCGATCTGATCATTAGGTCCCACATGGAGGTGTTGGCATCGTGTGGTAGTGGCTGAAAAGCAGGTCCCGCCCACCAGCGCCCGACCAAGCATGTGCGACAGATGGAGCCCTAGGTCAATAGAGCCCGTGGAGCAGCACTGAGTGGGAGACCGCCCACGTGGACCCACCAGTCAGCACTAATTCCCGGTTTGGGCCGCGCGACAAGAAATGGAAGTGGGCTGGCGCGGGGGGTGAAAGAGTGAATATGGGCTGCGTGAACCAAGGAGGAATTGGCCCAAGTCGAGGTAAGTCAGTTCTTTTCTCATTTTTAGATTTTGAATTTTAAATTTAAATTTAGTTGTGAACTTGCACATGTATCAAATGTACCACTTCAAATCTTGTAATAAAAGTATATATATTTGTTTGTATATTTATTCTCTTTATTTTGTAGGGTATTTTTGCTTCTTTTCTCTACATCTTAATTTCTAAATTAGGTTAAATGCCTCTTTCATCATTAGCATATTTCTATTATCATTATCACTATGAGTGAATGCACAAACATTTAAACTCCAGCATGATGCACAGGTTATTTATATGTCATTTGTTTAATTATTCATTTTTTTAAATGTGGTTATTCCCATGTTCAAAATAATAGAGGCAAATCATATAAGGAAATCATCTCTATTTTCTTTATTTACACTTTTGGGTATTACAAATCCTACCCCCCTTAAAAAGAATATCGTCCTCGAGATTAGGAAGATCTAGGGAAAAGGTGGGGAAAATCTATGCGAAGCTCTTCTTCTCTTTCCCATGTAGCTTCGTCTTCTCCATGGTGACTCCATTGCACTTTGCACGTCTTTATCACCTTATTTCTTGTAACTTGAATCAATATATCCAGAATCTTGATAGGATACTTCGTGTAAGTCAAATCACCCTGAACACTAAGCTCTTCCATTGGTAACTGTTCCTCAGGGACACGAAGACACTTCTTAAGTT
Source organism: Zea luxurians (assembly GCA_029449295.1). Classification (NCBI taxonomy): domain Eukaryota; kingdom Viridiplantae; phylum Streptophyta; class Magnoliopsida; order Poales; family Poaceae; genus Zea; species Zea luxurians. The sequence continues at coordinate 6,097,446 of JAOPSE010000102.1, forward strand.
AGGATAATGGAATACATTATGCACATCATATAGATTATCAGGTAGCTCGAGTTGATAGGCCATCTCTCCAATTCGCCTGAAAACTCAAAATGGTCCAATAAAACGAGGGGACAATTTGCCCTTGACTTTAAACCTCCTCATTCCACGAAGTGGTGACAACTTGAGGTACACATGATCTCCTTCCTCAAATTCCAGTAGTCTTCTCCTATTATCAGCGTAGCTCTTTTGCCTGGTTTGAGCTACCCTCAAATTCTCCCAAATTATACGGACTTGTTCTTCTGCCTCTTGAATAAGCTCAGGTCCAAAGAACTGACTTCCCCTAGTCTGATCCAATATAGAGGAGTCCTGCATTTCCTACCATATAGAGTCTCGAACGGTGACATCTTCAGACTGTTCTGGTAACTATTATTATATGAGAACTCAGAATAAGGTAGACTCTTGTCCCAACTACTACCATGCTGAAGGGCACAAGCTCTCAACATATCTTCCAATACTTGGTTAGTCCTTTCGGTAAGTCTGTTAGTCTGAGGTAGGCCGAACTAAAATTCAACTTCGCATTCATATTCTCATGAAAACTTTTCCAAACTCTAGGGGTAAACTGTGATCCTCTTATCCAAAACGATCTTCTTTGGTACTCCATGTAAACACACAATCCGAGTCATATATAACTCTACCAGTTGAGATCCCTTATAAGTAGTCTTGACCGGAATGAAGTGAGCCACTTTGGTCAGTCTTTCCACAATCACCATATCGAGTCATATCTTTTTGGGGTGCGAGGCAATCCAGTAATGAAGTCCATACCAATCTCTTTCCACTACCAGTCGGGTATCTTTAATGGGTATAATAGTCCAGCTGGTCTTTGGTGTTCGGCTTTAACTTTTTGACACACCTCGCTCATAGCCACATGTGTAGCCACATCTCTCTTCAATCCATACCACCAATACTTCCGCTTCAATTCCTGATACATCTTGGTGCTACCAGGATGAATAGAATAATCCAAGTCATGGGCTTCCTTAAGTATATACTCACTCAAAAGGCTTTTAGAGTATTCCCGACTTTGAAAGAATGGGACATGCTGAAGCCCAAAGGGGAGAAGAGAAGGAAAGAACTTGTTCGGCTACCCTATCATTATAAATTCAAAAAACACTTCAAAGAACCTTGCCAAGAATGGTTAGACACGATTGAAGTTATGTGCAACGAGATCCTTGGCAACTATTCTAAAAAAGAAGATCAATTGATGACTGCAGCCTTTGGCACTTGACCAAAACGAAGGTTGAACCGGGTCTTGGATGCATTGAATTTTGAGTATCCTGACTATGAATGATTGGACAGAGGGGCCGAAGGGCAAAAAAGAAAAAGAATTGTTAGTGTTCTGAATAGAGAAGCTGCTAAATTGGTGAAGAATGATGAAGAAATTTTTAAGAAAAGAAAATTGAGCCCTGAGCCGAAGATGGCTGCTCCGTAGAAAAGAAAGGCTGCTGCTCCGAAGTCAAAAACGACTGGTATAGAGGAAGAGGCTCCTTCAACGCCTTCTGCTGCCGATGTGGAAGAAATTTTAAAGGTAATGACTGAATCTTTGCCTGTCAAGCTAAGTCCACTAGGGCCACATCTGACAAAGCTTTTTCAGAAGGAAAAGGAGCCTTCGGCAACGAAGAAGCCTGCTGAGCCAAAGAAACGAAGAATCATTCATGTAGTTGAAGTTATCGAGCAGACACCGCCGGTGGCCTCGGCATCAAAGACACCAGCCATGGAGAGCAATGCTGCTACTGAAGCCATAGCCGTTGAAGCTGAAACTGAAGCTAACACTGCCGAAGCTGAGGCCGCCGAAGATACAAATCTAGAAACCGCACTTGCTGATATTGATAACATGCTTCTGAATGAGCCTGCGGAAGAAGCTGCTAGAGTTGCTGAAAAAACTCTGGCCACAGCGCCTGGGAAAGGAAAAGAGAAATCCAAAGATATCTCGGAAGAAGAAGACTTCAATTTTCAGGACATACTTGGGCAAGAATTGTCAAAGGCTGAAAAAGAAGAGTTGAAGGAATATGCCATATCTTGCGGGTACAGACCCGGGGCGCTGCTCTTCGGGGGAGTTAACGAGGAAAGCTTAGGATGCCTTTGGGACCGCACTGGGGCGAAAGTTGTCAGCACTCTATCGAAGAGTATTGGCCTTCCGAAGGTTGAAGCAGACCTCAGCAGGTACCGGCGGTAGCATATCGCTGGTAGCCTATTCTATGCTAACTTTAAGGTAAAATTATCAACTTTTTATTGTTTTGTTATGAAGATGTTATCTGATGAAGGTTATTTTGCTAGAGCTTACTGCTGAGCTAAGTCCTGAGGATGCAACAAGACCTCGAGGACAAAAAGAATGAAATTATAATTGAGGGTCTGGAGAAGAAGATTAAAGACCACGAAACTGCCCTGGAGAAAAAGGACTTTGTACTCCAAACCATGGAAGGTTCACTGGTAGAGGCCCAAGCTGAAATTGCTAGATTGAATAGTGAACTTTCCATGGAAAGGAAAAATTTTGAGACCAAACTCAAAGCTGAAGCTGAGAAAAATTCAAATTTGCAGAAATCACTGAAAGAGCTTCAAGAAAAATGTTTAAGCTTCGGCACCCAATGCCTGCAGTGGCTAAAGCAGGTTTTCAACTCGGTTGGAGCCAATGCTGAGAAATTCAGTAATTCGGTTGAGAACCTGCCGGAAACCTTCGAACATATTGAAGGCGAGGTTGATGCCCTTGACAAAGTTATAGCTGGACACGCTGATTTCTGCGCTCTACTAGCTTCTCGGGGCACGGCTGTTGCCTTCATGAAATCTGGCTGCACGCATGGAAAAATTATCAACAGACCAAATTTTAGATTATCACTGGCAGATCTAATTGATATCCCTAGCCTAGCTCAGAGTATAGGAAATAGATTCATAACTCAAATTTGGGTAAAGGGCGGGCGAAAAATGGCTGGCGACGAAGCTCGAAGCCACCTTAAGCCGGTAAAAAATTTGTGTCTGTTACTTTACCTTCTCCTTGAACTTTGCACTTCTCTCATACCGCTTTAATGTGTACAGGATGACGAAGGTGAGGAACAATGAGCCAAAGCTTGACAGATGACCCGAAGCTCAATAATGTCGAAGTTGAAGATCTTGCTGTGAAAAATTCTAGAGAAAATTTTGTAATATCGTTGTAAAAATATTGTAATTTTATGGATCAGATATCAACTTTGTAAATTTGTGCATACCTTGTGATATATTTTTACCTTTTCATCCATGTGTGAACTGCTTTGATGTGGACGAAACTTGTATTTTTTGAGCCGAAGGCGAAAAACACCTTCCCTTCTTTTCGTACACAACGAAGCATGAAACTGCTTCTTTTTCTTTTTGCTGAAGCTTTATCCTTATAGCCGAAGCATGTGCTCGTGTCTATATGGTATGATGATGATGATCCTGTGTATGTCTAAATGAATGTTTTATGAATGCAAATGTATGATGTAATGTGACCTGCAAATGAATGTCCAAACACACATACGAAGCCACAACCATAGCCTTCATTCCCTTAGGAATGACTGAAGTCTCTTTGCCGCTTATTTTTCGGCTTCACCGCTTATTTTTCGGTGTATCAGCGCTGACATTTCGCTGTAAGTTCTGCATCCCTTTAGGAACGTCTTTTGAACTTATTCGCCTTCTATTTCGGCGGTATTCGTGTTGACTTTTCGCGCTTCGCCTTATATTTCGACGGTATCAGCGTTGACTTTTCGCTGTAAGCTCTGCATTCCCTTAGGAACGACTTTTGAGCAGAAAACTTACGCTGCGCTCCCTTAGGAACGACTTTTTGTAGCTTTGTCGTGCTCTGCATCCCCTTAGGGACGACTTTCTTGCTTCTCCCTGTTTTTTCCTTTTTCCCTGCACTCGATGGTGCATGCTCAGTTTTTACATTTACATATTTGGGGGATTTTGCTCTCATAGAGCTGAATAAAAAAAAGAGAAATTACATATTATGGCCCCAAAAAACCTTTCTCCCCCTTTGGAAAGGAAAAGGGTGCCATAGGAAAAAATAAAAAGATTACATCAAGCTAGACATAATATCGCCGAAGCTCATCCGCATTCCAAGATCTAGGAATGTCATTGCCATCCATATCCTTCAATCTGTAAGAACCGGGTCTTGATGAAGATACTACCAGAAAAGGTCCTTCCCACTTCAGCTGTAGCTTGTCCACTGTATCTGGGTTGGCCACTCTCCGAAGTACCAAATGCCCTGGCTTAATGTTCTTTAGCCAAACTTTTCTGTCACGCTATTTTATTGTTTCGGCTTGATATTTATTGATATTCTCCACGGCCTGAAGCCTGATCCCTTCTATAGCATCTTTTGTCACAGAATAATTAGCTTCGTCCTCTGCTGAAGCCACTGTTCTTATCGATCCTGCCTTAGCTTCTTCTGGGGTTATTGCTTCGTCACCAAACAATAGTTTGAATGGTGTAAAACCTGTCGACCTTGATATTGTTGTGTTGTGGCTCCACACCACTTTGATCAATTCATCTGGCCACTTTCCTCTGGGCTGATTGAAGATTAACTTCATTATTCCCATCATTATAATGCCATTAGCTCTTTCAACAAGTCCATTTGACTCCGGATGTCTGACCGATGCAAAATGAATCTTCATGCCAATTTGTTCACAGAACTCCTTGAAAGCTTCAGCATCGAACTGTGTTCCGTTGTCCACAGTAATAGCCTTCGACACTCCGAAACGACAAACAATGTTTTGCCAGAAGAATTTTTGGATGGTGACCGAAGTTATTGTGGCTAAAGGCTTCGCCTCAATCCACTAAGAAAAATACTCTACCGCCACCACAACATATTTTAGATTTCCTTGTGCTGGTGGGAATGGGCCTAACAAATCAAGGCCCCACCTTTGCAACAGCCAAGTGGGCTATATTAACTGAGTGAGAGATGAATGTTGCTTCTGGTCTCTTGCGCATTTTTGATAGCCTTCATATTTTTGGACTAATTCTGCTACATCCGAAGCTGCCTTCGGCCAGTAAAATCCTTGTCGAAAAACTTTTCCCAACAAGGGCCTAGATCCAATGTGGGATCCACATAGACCTGCATGTATCTCTTTCATTAATTCCATACCTTCAGTTCTTGATAAACACTTGAGGAGTGGTGAACAAACTCCATGTTTATACAATTCCCCTTCTATTATCACATCTGGTTTTGTCCTTGCCTCCATTCTCTTGTTATAAACTTCGTCATCGGAGAGACAGTTGCCTTGGAGGAAGGATATGATTTCAGTTCTCCAGTCTTCACTGTGCATTGGAGAAATGGTAAGTGCAGCTCTTTCCATAAGTTCAACCGAAGGTGCCCTTATTGTTTCGAAAAATACTTCCAAAGGTAGAGGGAGCCCCTGGGCTGCTGATTTAGCTAGCAAATCTGCATGCTCATTTTCGCCTCTTGGAATATTCTTGACAGAAAAACCTTCGAAAGAAGACTCCAACCTTCGAACTGTATCCAGATATCTTTCAAGCTTTGGATCTCGTGCCTTGCTACTTTTGTCCACGTGGCCCACAATAACCTGGGAATCAGTCTTTAGGATGGCCCTTCTTATTCCCATTCCCCTTAGCTTCTGAAGCCCCAATAGAAGTGCTTCGTATTCAGCAATATTGTTTGTGCAACTGAAATTCAGCTTGACTGCATAACATGTTTTGACTTTTGAAGCTGCCACTAGGACCGCAGCTGCTCCTGCACCGAAGGCTCCCCAAGAACCATCGCAGAACACTGTCCAAGCTTCGGCATCTTTGCTTGTCTCCTCTTCGTGAGCCCCTGGCGTCCAATCAGCGATGAAATCTGCTAGCGCTTGGGATTGGATTGAAGATCTGTGCATGTAATCAATAGTGAATTCATTGAGCTCCGCGACCCATTTTTCAACCCTTCTAGTAGCTTCTCTGTTCCTCATAATATCCTTTAGAGGCTATGATGAGGGAACAATTATATGGAAGCTTGGAAATAATGCCGAAGCTTTCTGGAGGCCATTAATACAACATACAACACTTTTTCCAATTCTGTGTAATTTTTCTTTGATAAACTTAATACTTCAGAGACAAAGTATACTGGGACTTGCTTCTTAGTTTGTCCTTCAAGCTTCTCCTGCGCAAGCGCCGCACTTACTGCAGAATGCGAAGCTGCTACATACAATAGCAAAGGAGCCCCTAGCACGGGTGGAGTTAATGTTGTTAGATCAGTCAGGTATTGCTTGAGTTCTTCAAAGGCTTTCTGTTGAGTTGAACCCCATTGAAAAACTTCGGCTGACTTTAGTACTTCAAAGAATGGTAAATTTCTTTCTGCTGATCTAGATATGAATCGATTCAAGGATGCAAGTCTTCCTGTCAGCCGTTGAGCCCCCTTCTTTGTGCTTAGCGGTTCCATCCGAAGGATAGCTTCGATTTTGCTTGGATTAGCTTCGATCCCCTTTGTTGAAACTAGACAGCCAAGGAACTTGCCCTTCTTCACTTCGAAGTCACATTTTTCTGGATTTAATTTTAGGCCAGCTTGCCTAAAATTAGCAAATATTTCCTGCAAATCAGTAATATGGTTTTCTTGCTTCGTGCTCTTCACTATGATATCATCAACATATGTTAGCACATTTCTGCCTATCTGAGAATGAAGAACCTTGGCTGTCATCCTGCTGAAGCTTCCTCCAGCATTCTTGAGCCCCTCAGGCATCCGAAGGTAACAATATGTACCACTGGGGGTTATGAAGCTGGTCTTTGGCTCATCTTCCTTCTTCATTTTGAGGAACATCTTCTCGACAATCTTCATGGCGAGGTCGAGGACCTTGGGGTCCACTTCCTCACCAGAAGATGTGACAGGGATTTCCTCGAGGAGAGGATCCACATGGTCCCTTTGAGTAGACATGATCATTTCCTGACGCGGTTAAGCGTAAAACGAGGTACGGAGCTCTGATACCAATTGAAAGTAGCCTAGAGGGGGGTGAATATGCTAATCTAAAAAATTTCACAACAAACTTCGAAAGATTGTTAAATACACAGTTCAATTGGTGTAGGCTGGTTCAACAGCTACGTGCGCAAGTTGAACCACTCTGAACCAATCCAACTGTTTTATAAACTTTAGACTATAATCTACTCGAAAAGGTATTTCGCAAGTCCTTTTGAGAATTAAAGTATAACTAAGTTAGAATGAGAAGATGAATATGTAAAGGCTATTTCACTTCTAGATCTACTCTACGGAAAAATCTATATGTCAATCTTGCAAGTAAAAATATCTTAAGTTAAAGACAAGCAAGAACACAAGACACAAGATTTAATCCAAGGTTCGGCCACACCACAAAGGTGTCCTACTCCCCGTTGAGGAGCCCACAAAGGGCTAGGTCTTTTTCAACCCTAATCCTCCAAAACCGACCACAAAGGTCAAGGCAACCTCTTCTTATCTTAGCTCAAAGAGCGGGTGATACAAACTTCTTGGGGTTGTCCACAAATTTGGAGACTCCCAAGCAACCTCAAACGGTCTTGAAACCTAGGGTTTCAAGAACACCAAGAACGCACAAGAGGTGTTTGCACAAGCTCAAGATTTTAAAAGAGATGGGAGAGGAGAAACCAAATCGTGAGCACAAGCACAAACCTCACACCCAAAAGCTCCTCCAACAAGGTTGAATCTTGAGGAAGATTTAAGTGTGAGAGAGAGAGAGGGGAGAGAGGAGTGCTTTGTCTCAAGTTAGGTGAGCAATAAATGTGTAAGTGTCCAGCAGCATTAAAGAAGGGGGGTAGAGGGTTCTATTTATAGTCAAGGCTCAAAAACTAGCCGTTTGACCAGAAACCTGGCTGAAGACCGGTTGAACCGCCCCCACCGGCAGGTCAGCAGACTGACTGCTAGACTGACTGCTAGACTGACCTGTAGGCTGGTCAGGCATGACAGGACCGGTTGAACTGCCCCAGGGCGGTTGAACTGCCCCCTGACAACTCTGGTGACCTGACTGCCAGTCTGACTGGCAGACTGCAGGTCAGAAGTCAGAGGGGTCAGAGACCAGTTGAACTGCCCCTCAGGACCAGTTCAGCTGGTCTAGACCAAAGAGTTTAGGAGAGAAAACCCCAGCTCAACTGCCTGGAGACAAGTTCAGCTGGTGTATGGTCAAAGAGGTCCACAACTGAAGTTGAAGTTCAGCTAGAGTTGAGAAAGCTCAACTCAGCTAAAGTTCAACTCAGCTGAAAAGCTCAGCTGCAGCCGAAGAAGCTCAACTCAGCTGAAGTTAAGTTCAGCTGGAAAGCTCAGCTGCAGTTGAAGAAGTTCAGCTGCTTTTCAGCAGGAACACTCTAGGTTTCTCAAACCTAACCACAGTCAACCATAGAATGTTAAAATGATTTTTGGTTTTCAAAAATAGCTTTTGAATTTGGGGACTTGAGCTATAGCAAACACCATTACCTGTGCGAAAAATACTAAGGAAGAATTACATCATGCAACTCAAGATTTACATAAAATTTTATACGTCTGTTGCATGAAGTCCCTGTTGCTTCCTTAAGTTCCTGTTGCTTTCTAATCATACATTGGGAACAAAAACTGTTAGTACCCTTATTTGTTGTCATTAAATCACCAAAACCCTCATTAGGGGTTGATTGCACTTACAATTACCCCGTCGATCAGATTCTGGGTGACATCAGCAAGGGAGTATCTACTCGCTCATGGTTAGCTAATTTTTGTGAGCATTACTCTTTGTCTCTTCTATTAAGCCTTTTAGGGTAGAAGAGGCCTTGCAGGATTCGGACTGGGTGTTGGCCATGCAGGAGGAGCTCAACAACTTCAAAAGGAATGAAGTCTGGAGCCTGGTGCCACATCCAAAGCAAAATGTTGTGGGAACCAAGTGGGTGTTTCGCAACAAGCAAGATGAGCACGGAGTGGTGACAAGAAACAAGGCTCGACTTATGGCAAAAGGTTATGCCCAAGTTGCAGGTTTGGATTTTGAGGAGACTTTTGCTCCTGTAGCTAGGCTAGAGTCAATTCGGATATTATTATCCTATGCTGCTCACCATTCCTTTAAGCTGTTCCAAATGGATGTGAAGAGCGCTTTCCTAAATGGGCCAATCAAGGAGGAGGTATACGTGGAACAACCCCCTAGCTTTGAGGATGATAGGTATCCCGACCATGTATATAAGCTCTCTAAGGCGCTCTATGGACTTAAGCAAGCCCCAAGAGCATGGTATGAATGCCTTAGAGACTTATTTTAATGCTTTCAAGGTTGGGAAAGCCGATCCCACTCTTTTCACAAAGACATGCAATGGTGATCTTTTTGTTTGCCAAACGTTGATGACATAATATTTGGTTCTACTAATCAAAAGTCTTGTGAGGAGTTTAGCAGGGTGATGATGCAAAAGTTTGAGATGTCGATGATGGGCGAGTTGACCTACTTCCTTGGATTCCAAGTGAAGCAACTCAAGGATGGCACTTTCATCTTCCAAACGAAGTACACTCAAGATCTTCTCAAGAGGTTTGGGATGAAGGACGCCAAGCCCGCGAAGACATCGATGGGAACTGACGGGCATCTTGACCTCAACAAAGGAGGTAAGTCCGTTGATCAAAAGGCATACCGGTCAATGATAGGTTCATTACTTTATATTTGTACTAGTAGATCGGACATTATGCTTAATGTATGCATGTGTGCTAGATTTCAATCTGACCCCAAGGAATGTCACCTTGTGGCCATTAAATGAATTCTTAGATATTTAGTTTCTACGCCTTGCTTTGGGATCTAGTGTCCAAAGGGTTCTACCTTTGACTTGATTGGATACGCAGACTCCGATTATGCCGGGTGCAAGGTTGATAGGAAGAGCACATCAGGGACTTGCCAATTTCTAGGAAGGTCCCTGGTGTCCTAGAGTTCCAAGAAACAAACATCTGTTGCCCTATCCACCGCTGAGGCCGAGTACGTTGCCGCAGGACAGTGTTACGCGCAAATACTTTGGATGAGGTAAACCCTCCGGGACTTTGGCTACAATCTGAGCAATCCGCTTGGCGGATAATCCTGTTGAACATAGCCGCACTAAGCACATTGACATCTGGCATCACTTTCTGAGAGACCATCAGTAAAAGGGAGATATCGATATTTATCATATTAGCACCAAGAACCAGCTAGCCGATATCTTCACCAAGTCGTTGGATGAGAAAACATTTAGCAGGTTGCATAGTGAGCTAAATGTCTTAGATTCACGTAACTTGGATTGATCTATAGCATACATGTAGTCTATGCCTTTGATCATATTACTTTGCGCATTTACATCATTTGTTGTAAATTTATGGTGCTCAAATTGTACAAGTCATCCCCGAACCTCACAAGTCCGTATGCACATGATGCACATATTTAGGGGGAGATGTGCTACAACTTGACCCTTTTGAGACTAACTTGTTTGGTTGAGTACACTTAATGTAGTCTCAAAGGTACATTGAAAGGGAAAGGGAACTTGGATGGCTAAAAGACTTCCACTGCACTCTGGTATTAGTGTATTTAATTCCATGTTCATACTTGTGTTCTCATTGCCTTTTTGCTCGTAATTGACATTTTAGTGAGGCAATGGGGTTAAAGGGCCAAGAATGATCCCGTTTTGGTGCTTAATGCCAAAGGGGGAGAAATTAAGGCTAAAGCAAAATGGATCAGCCAACCACTTGTGAATTTTGAAAATAGAGGAGTTAGAATTTGGTTCTGTCAAAATACTCTTATTGCAAAAGTTGGTCTCTTATGGGGGAGAATTTTGAATATGGGAAAAAGGGGGAGTTTTTGGCACTTGATTAATTTTACTCTTAGAATATCTCTCGATTTTCCCAAACAAGTGTGTTTGACTTAAAGATAGGAAAAAGAATTTGATTTGCAAAAACAAACCAAGTGGTGGCAAAGAATGATCCAAATATGCCAAATCCTAAGTAATAAGTATTTGGTCTTCATTTGCATTGATGTTGCACTTCTCTTGTCGCTTTTTGATGTGTTGGCATAAATCACCAAAAAGGGGGAGATTGAAAGAGAAATGTGCCCTTGGGCCATTTCTATAAGTATTTTGGTGATTAGATGTCCAACACATATTGAGTGAGTTCTTATGTGCCAAATGAGTGAGAAGTGTGAAATCAAGAACAAGGTATGTTTCTAGACTTAGTGAATTGTTTTTGAGTACTAACATGGTTATCTAAGTGCTAGAAACAGTGCTAAGAAAACAAGATTTGAATTGGAGAAAAGTTGGCAAAGTTCAGCTCTGGCCTAGCACACCGGACTGTCCGGTGGTGCACCAGACAGTGTCTGGTGCCCCAGGCTGGCTCGGCGTCAACTGAGCGCTCTCGGGAAAAGAGAAGGCGACATGGCTATAAATCACCGGACTGTCCGGTGGTGCACCGGACTGTCCGGTGAGTCAACTGCACCAGCGGCCAACGGTAGGCCGCGTGATCAACGCGTGACACGTGGTCGCGCCAACGGTCGGTTGGGCACACCGGACAGTGTCCGGTGCGCCAACCGATCCCAAGGACCAATGGTCGGCTGCTCCCCGTATGGAAGGAAATCAAGCACCGGACTGCTACAGTGGCTGTCCGGTGGTGCACCGGACTGTCCGGTGCACCACTCGACAGAAGGCAAGAATTGCCTACTAAATTGATGCCCAACGGCTCCTAGCTGCCTTGGGGCTATAAAAGGGACCCCTAGACGCATGGAGTAGAACACCAAGCTTTCAAGAAACATTCTAAGACTCCTAGACCTCGTCTCCGTGCATTTGATTCACTGTGTTAGTGATTTGAGCTCCGTTTGAGTTGCGAACTCCCTGTGTTGTGTTTCGAGCTCAAGTCTTGGCTTGTGTGCGTGGTTGTGCTACGGATTTGAGTCTTGCATGTGTTGCTCTCCCATCATTACTCTTGTGCTTTCTTTGTGATCTATATTGTAAGGGCGAGAGGCTCCAACTTGTGGAGATTCCTCGCAAACAGGGAAGAATACTCTGAAAGGAAAAGACTGTGGTATTCAAGTTGATCATTGGATCACTTGAAAGGGGTTGAGTGCAACCCTCGTCCATTGGGATGCCACAACGTGGAAGTAAGCAAGTGTTACTTGGCCAAACCACGGGATAAAAATCGTGTGTCTCTTGTGTTGTTTTTTCTATGATTGTTTTTGTTCACAAGAACTTGCTTCAAAGCTACTTAGTCGCACTAACACTTCAATAATCAAGTTTGTGGCTATTTAGTGTTTGATTTTATAGGATCACCTATTCACCCCTCTCTAGGTGCTCTCAATGATCCTTTGCCACTCTGGCGCAGTGGATCCCTCACGACCGCTTACAAACTTGAGTCGGGTCACCAACAAGATCTCCAAGGTGATCACCGAGCTCCCAACGCCACCAAACCGTCTAGGTGATGCCAATCACAAAGAGTAACAAGCCGTAGACTTTCACTTGACCAAGAGAAGCCTAATGCATGCGGTGTGTGCTCTAGGTGGCTCTCGCTAGCGCTAATGAGGTCCAAATGCGGGATTAAGATTCTCAAATCACCTCACTAGGCTTTGTGGTGCTTGCAATGCTCTACCAATGTGTAGGAGTAAATGTGGGCAGCAAGACAATCAATATGGTGGGTGGAGGGGGTATAAATAGCCCTCACCCACCAACTAGCCGTTACACAAATTCTGCTGCGCATGGGCACACTGGACAGTCCGGTGCGCCACTGGTGCGCCAACGGTCGACTCCAATGGCTAGTTCTAACAGCTAGCCGTTGGGCAGATGCCACACCAGACAGTGAACAGTCACTGTCCGGCGCACATCAGACAGTCTGGTGCGCTGTCCGGTGTGCCACTAAAATTCATCTACCGAACCTTGCACTCTTGGGTTTCTGCGTAGGGGAAGAGCCTTCCCCGGGCCATCCTAGCCCCACTTGATAGAGAGCGCACCGGACAGTCCGGTGCCCCAAAGCCAGAAACCCTAGTTTCAGTTTCTTCTGTTTTTCAAATCAGTTTTCGTTCTAACTCGTGAGTATGTTCTAGAGTAACACCTAGCATTATACGTGAGTGTAAATATGCACTAGAACTATCTTGGTCAAACTACTCATCGACAACCCCTCTTTATAGTACGACTAAAACAAAATAAAAGACCTAACTATATAACGAGTGTCTGCAACTCCTTAACACTCGGAATATGAAAACCTTTACTTTTTGTTTCGTCGCTTTAGCCGTCACTTCAAGTTCTTATCTCTGGGATTGTTTTCACCATTGTAGTACATCTACCTGTAATGCGACCTAACTTACCATTTGTCTTTGCAAAACATACGTTAGTCACATATAATATTACGTTGTCATTAACCACTAAAACCAACCAGGGGCCTAGATGCTTTCAGTGGGGTAGGTCTGTAACATCCCAATTTTTGATCCCAAGATTAGAAACCCTAAACTCCTAAACCCACCCCCCTTAATTCTCTTAAAGACCTCATACCATGAGCATTTCATTTACCATATGCATACACCATGACTTCTAGTAGCACTTCACATATAATATTTCATTTTGGTACCTAGAAAGCATAAGTGAATATTTGTATAAAAGAGAAAAGGAATTAAGGAGAAAAAGGAAAATAGAAAATAAAAAAAGGAAAATCCTCTCCCCCTCCTCGGTTGGGCCAAATTGGTCCCACCGCCATGTTCACCTGGGTCTGACCGCGCTAGCCCACCTCCCTGACCCCTGAGAACCAGAACCACGATGGAGAACCACCGCAGAACCTCGTCGGCGGTCGGTTTTCCCCGACCCCGGTCGGTTCGCCCCTCCCCATTAGTCGCACGACGCAGTCGGCCCTCCCCCCTTTCTCTAACGCATGGGCCCGTGCTCACGGCGCCGTCCCCGCGCCCGTCCGTGCCGTTTCCTCGCTCGTGGGCCGTCTAGGCCGACTCGCATCGCGCCCGCGCTGGACCAAAATCCCCCCGGCCCGACTAACCGAGAATCCCTTCTCTTTTTCCTTTTCTCTTTTCCTTTTCCTATTTTCATTTATATGTATATATGTTGATATTTTATGCACCAAAATAGTCCAAAAATTCTTTAAGTCACAAAATAATAATACTTAGAACTTGACACACTATATTAGCCAAAAATGTTTGATGTATTGTTATTGCCTGTTTTGCAAGGCGAAGAGGGGCCCGATCCTTCGGAAATCGTAGCTCCGGAAGAAGGGCAGGAGCCTGACCTCCCGAAATTAGAGCTTTCATGCCAAGAGAACTTCGAAGAAGGCAAGTCCATTCTTCCCTTGATGCATAAATTACCTACTCTTTCTACCACTGCCTAAGCCGGGATATGGGTTGGGTTCTATGCATTGTGTGTCGAGTGATAGCCCGCATTAAAGAATATCTTTTGAGTACAAAAATGCGGGTTGAGGCAATGGTGGTTTTCTAAAAAGAGAAATGTTTTCAAAGAAGTGTATGATGAAGGGCATTCACCCTTATCACCAACTAAGTGGGATGATTAGGGACTCCCTGGTTTAGGGGAGGGCCTAAGGTGTTGGCTCAACCGAGTTAGGTGTGAGCATGAAGGATCGTCCCCTCATATAAGGACCGATTTGTCATCCTTCACTACCTGTACTTATGACAAGTACAACCACTCGAGACTGTATGGGCAGTCACTTAATCTGAACTTGTACGGTCCGAACCCTAGGGTTATGATGGCTGTGGAGCACCGGGAGGATAAGGAAGGGGAATGTTTTGTCCGGTTTGGGCATGGTGGTGGCCTGACTCCTTCCAGTATAATCGTTAAGGTAAGGACGTGCAAGGAATGAAAGAGTTTCGGATTTGGGTCTCATTGGCCATGAGACCGCAGAGCCGGACTAGTGGGTAAAGTGTACACTCTGCGCAGAGTTTAGAACCTATTCGAATAGTCCGTGTCCACTGGTATGGACAAGTCTGGTGTGGTATGGCAATTAGTGTTTTTGATCTTCGTAAAAAGGGGGAAGTGTGTGGGCGTTTTTGGAAATAAAAGCAATGCCATGGGAGCAGGATGCTCAGTGGTGGTTGAGTGTGAAAATGTGCTACTCCTCTCTTTTGGGTAAAACATCAAGTATCGCCCTTCTCTGAAAAAGAAATGAGTGACTTTAATTCCACCATACCAAGCATGTACCATATAGGTCCCTCTCTTTTTATGGGCGGGATGAGCTTGCGGAATACCTAGTGTATTCACCTAGATTTATTTATGTTTTTCAGCTATTGAAGACTTCTTTTCTGCTATGTTCGACTAGAAGGGGGTTGTGTCTGCACCTAGTCTGCCTATGGCTTGGTCTAGTTGATCTTTCACTGTGCTATATTTTTAGGCTCGCTAGAGCTTGCATTTTGGTATTGTAATAACTATTATTCAAGACTCTGTACTATTTGAAGAAATGAATGTGTTTACTAGCCTCCTGTGACTAGTAATTGTATCACATTTGAGTCCCAAAGGATCGGGACGCTTCAGGTGTCGAAGGCGATGAAGAATCAGCCTCGTAGTACACCACCTTCTTCATCCGCTTCTTCTTCTTATCGTCTTTCTTATGCGACTTGGAGGAGCCTTGGGATTATTCTTTCTTTTCCTTATACTTCTCTCTCAATGACACCCATGCTCCCGATGTCACCTTCTCTTTATACTTATCCCCCGAAGACATCTTCTCGTTCTTGTTGGAGGGTTCTCCCAGCATCATCACTTCAAGTGGTTAAACTCTAATTGAAGTGATAGGCTCCAATACCAATTGAAAGTTTCCTAGCGGGGTTGAATAGGCGAAACTTGAAATTTACAACTTTAAACACAAATTTCAACCATGGTTAGGCATTAGAACGAGAATTAGAACAATCAAAGTGAGGCAGAGTTCTTCTTGCAAAAGTTGCTCAAATGATTGTGGATTACTTTAGGAGCAACTTTAGATGATATAAAATCATTCGCAAGCAAGAGAACTAGAGAAAGGGGAGAGGAAGAAATAAATCATAATTGAGGATCAAACACAAAGAACACAGACAATTTGTTTCCCGAGGTTGGGTTCTGAAGAACCTATTCCCCATTGAGGAGTACAGTAAGGACGGGTCTCTTTCAACCCTTTCCCTCTCTCAAATGGTCGCTTAGGCCGGTTGAGTGTTCTTCTCAATCTCGAGGGCACTTAGACTCCGCAAGGATCACCACACACTTAGGTGTCTCTTGCTAGCTTTACAAGTGTGAGAATGGGGGTGAGGGAGAGATTGAAAACTCAAAACAAGAGCACAATAACTTGCAACACTCAAAAACACAAGCCACTAAGTCTCTCTAACTCAAATGGATCAAATGCGATGTTTGTGAGGCTTTGAATGTCTGAGAGTTATTGTAATGAATGTATGGAGGTTTGGTGTAGCTCTTTTGTCTTCAATATGCTCGTTGGTCTTCATAGCCCCAACCATCCTAAATAGACATTATAGAAGTGGGGCAAATTCTACACTGCAGGTGATGCACTGGACCCCCTATAGTGCCGGTCCGGTGTGCCATTGGACAATCTGACAATGACTTTGCAGCTAACCGTTCTGTTGGGTAGATGGAATAGTAATCGGCCCGGTGCACACCGGACCTTGACATGTCAGCGCCACATCAGTAGATGACTATTGAGTTGTGAATTAGACATTTCTCTCTAACTGGTCCAGTCTTTCGCTACACGATTGCTCAGAAAACATTGTCTCTGTGTAAGTGGTTCGGTGCACACTGGACCGGTCCGACACTCTAGCTAGGAAAACTTGAGTCTCAACCTTCTCTGCATGCCCCAGACCGGTCTAGTGCGCTAGACAACAAACCAGATTTTGCAAACTTGTCCAATTTTTCTCCAAATAAATTTGACTGGTTTTGAGGATATTCTTATGACTCAGACAAACATATGTGGTCCCAATCCAACTAGTATAAGTCATGCATCTTGGATATTCTAAATTCTTTAACTCATAATCATGTTTTGGCTCAAACTAGCTCCAAAAGTGTGATTTGTTGGAATGAGTTATCCAACCACTTTAGATGTATCAAATAGGTTTCTATGGGTATTTAGAACTTATCCAAAGTATAGAACAATTGCTAGTTCTTCTATTTTAAGTTTTACCCTTTTTTGGCTCGATTTGAGCTATTTCTGACTTAGAAACTAATTTGTTGATCTTATGAATCTGTGAATCAAAGACTTGGCAAACTAGTTAGTCCATATGATTGTGATGGTCATAAAACACCAAAATCAATATAGAAAATGGTTTAAGGTCATTTCTCTTTCAGTATAGTCGTGAGCGGGCATGAGTGATCCTCGCGAGTATTGTCACGGGTGAGTATTTACTCTACTCGATCTCTGATTGTGCTGCCCAGATAGATCTTGTGCGTTTAAATGAGCCTATACCTAGATCAAATATGAAACCATCTAGACCACATGTGAGATCCCATGAATCCAAATGAGATAGAGCCTCCACTATTTCCGTTTCACTCTCGCAAATCCTCAACCCATCCCCAACATGGATTTTTTTTCTAGAAAATCAAATTCGGACGATTTAAATATGGAAAACAGAGCAGATTAGGACATGATTTTAAGCATCTATTTTCAACCCTAATCAACAAACATCATGAAGGTGGGGCTATTTGCCTTTTATCCCAAAGTGCCCTAGACAAAAAATGCGAAGGAAAGCAATCAAAACCTATGAGTTTCACAATGACGACATAGAGAACTTAGACTATTCCTGGTGTATGATGTCATACTCATTTAATTAATGCCATGTAGGATAAAAACAGAGGTGGTATATGATTAAAGTGGGAAGATGAAAGCATCTAGGCCCCTGGTTGGTTTTAGTGATTAATGACAACGTAATATTATATGTGACTAACATGTGTTTTGCAGAGGCAAATGGTAAGTTAGGTCACATTACAGGTAGATGTACTACAACGGTGAAAACAATCCTGGAGATAAGAACTTGAAGCGACGGCTAAAGCGACGAAACAAAAAGTGAAGGTCTTTGTATTCCGAGTGTCAAGGAGTTGCGGACACACGTGATATAGCTAGGTCTTTTATTTTGTTTAAGTCGTACTATAAAGAGGGGTTGTCGATGAGTAGTTTGACCAAGAGAGTTCTAGTGTAGTGTTGGTGCATATTCACACTCACATATAGTGCTAGGTGTCACTCTAGAACATACTCATGAGTTAGAACAAAAACCGATTTGAAAAACAAAAGAAAATAGAAATTAGGGTTTCTGACTTTGGGGCACTGGACTATTCGGTGTGCACCAGACTGTCCGGTGCGCCCGCTGTCAGGTGGGGCTAGGTTGGCTCGGGGAAGGGTCTTCCCCTGCATAGAAACCCGAGAGCGAGCTGTTCGCGAGTTGAATTTTAGTGGCACATCGGACAGCGCACCAGATTGTCCGGTGCGCACAGGACAGTGACTGTTCACTGTCCGGTATGCCATCTGCCCAACGGCTAGCTGTCAAAACTAGCCGTTGGAGTCGACCATTGGCGCATCGGTGGCGCACCGGATTGTCTGGTGCGCCCATGCACAGCAGATTCCTGGTAACGGCTATTTGGTGGGTGGGGGCTATTTATACCCCCTCCACCCACCATATTGATTGTCTTGCTGTCCACATTTACTCCTACACTTTGGTAGAGCATTGCAAGCACCACAAAGCCTAGTGAGGTGATTAGTGAATCTTAATCCCACATTTGGACCTCATTAGCGCTAGCGAGAGCCACCTAGAGCACACACTGCATGCATTAGGCTTCTCTTGGTCAAGCAAAAGTCTACGACTTGTTACTCTTGGTGATCGGCATCACCTAGACGGCTTGGTGGCGTTGGGAGCTCGGTGATCACCGTGGAGATCTTGTTGGTGACCCGACTTAAGTTTGTAAGCGATCGTGAGGGATCCACCGCGCTGGAGTGGCAAAGGATCATCTTGTAGTGAGCACTTGGTTCTTGCGAGGACCAAGGGGGAGCGATACCCTTGCACGGGTTCTCCAACGAGGACTAGTGGAGAGTGCCGACTCTTCGATACCTCGGGAAAAATTGGAGGAGTCTTCTAAACCTTGCTTTACATTACGCACTTAATTCAAGCATTTTATACTGTGTATTTGTTTAGCAAGTATTTGAAGTATTGTCTTAGCATTGTTGTATTTCTAGTATTATTCTCTTATTGCTAGTTGTCAGGGTGAAGTTGGGATCTTGCTTAGGTTTTAATTAGTGTTGATTTTTAGAAAATCCCAATTCACCCCCTCTTGGGCATCGTGATCCTTTCAATTGGTATCAGAGCCTTTTTGCTCTTAGATTAGCTTAACCGCTAGAGTAACGATGTCCGGTGGGGATGGACCTCCTCTCATTTTTTATGGTGACAATTTTCCATATTAGAAAATTCGTATGGAAGCTTACTTAGAGGCTATAGACATTGGTGTCTACAAAGCCACCACACAAGGTTTCCCCGAACCTAGAGATCCCACAAACCTTGTAGGTGAAGAGTTTAACTATGAGAAATGGAATGATAAGGTCAAAAACACCCTTTTTAGAGGCCTTTGCAAAGATGTGTTTAATAGAGTTAGAAACCATAAAAATGCTCATGATTTGTGGATGGACATATGTGCTCTACATGAAGGAACTAGAAGTGAGCGTGCGGAGAGATATCACATTGCTATGAGAAAATTAAATTCTTTTGAGATGCTTTCTAATGAAAATGCCAATGCTATGTACTCACGTCTCAATATTCTTGTAGAGGAAGTAAATGGCTTAGGGCTTACACAAATTTCACAACCGGATGTTGTGAGGAAGATTCTCAGTGTCCTCCCAATTGACAAATATGGACACATTGTCACTGTGCTGCATCAGATGGATCTTTCAGTTGTCACTCCTACACATATTTTGGGAAAGATCAATGCACATGAGATGTACATGCACATCAATGACAAGGATGAGTCATCTTCCAAGAGAAAGGATTTGGCTCTCAAAGCAAATCAAGAAAGAAAAGGAAAAGCTAAAGTACAAATTGAGGAGGAATCCTCAAGTGATGATGATCTTGATGCTAACATTGCCTTGATGGTGAGGAAGACCACCTAGATGTTAAAGAAGCTCAACAGAGAAGGCATCAAGTTTGACTCTAGAAAGAAGAAATTCTTTTCCAGTAAAAGAAAGCCCATTTCTGAAATGGATTGCTACAACTGTGGAGAGCTTGGTCATCTTGCTCATCAATGTAACAAGCCCAAGAAGAACAAGTTCAAGGGCAAGAAAGAAGATGACAGTGATGATGAGAAAAAGGAAAAGAGATTCTTCAAAAGGAAGGATGGGAAGCACAAGAGGTTCCACAAAAATAAAAATGGAAAGGCATACATTGTTGGTGACTGGCTCACTGACATTGAGTCATCAAGTGGATCTTCTTCAAGTGAAGAAGAAAATGATGAAAAGTTGCCACCATCGCTGGGGACTTCTCTTCACCACCACCATCGCCATCATCGACTTCTCACCTATGCCTCATGGCTAAAGGTGAACGAAAGGTACAAAATGATAATGATATTATTGATGATAGTGATAGTGATAGTGATGATGAATTTGCTTCACCTTCCTATGATGAACTAGCTAACTTGCTTAAAGAATACACTCAAATCATTAGAAAGTCAAAAGCTAAATGTGATAAGTTGAAAGATTGAAAATGAATTTTTGAATGCCAAATATGACATAGTTATAAAAGCTAGGGATGAAATGAAAGAAGAAAACAAAACTATGTCATCCACTGTAAATGAGCTTACATCCTCCCTAAAAGATGCTAAGGATAAATCTGACAAGTTAAATGAAGCTAATAGGGAGTTGAAAGATAGACTAGTAAAGATTAAGTAAGACTATACTAAGATTAAATTTGATCATGATAATCTTCTTGTTGAAAATGAACTTTTATCTTGTAATACACATGAGGCTATTAACCTTGTTGTTAAGATTGATGTAGCAACCTCATGTGATGATTTGAGCCAAGATGATCAAACTAGTCATCATGATGAACTGACCGAAAAAGTTGAAGTCTTGACATTAAACAACCAAAAATTGAAGAGATACTTGACTGATGCAACTACTAGAGGAAAGGTTGCCATTGAGAACAATGACTTCAACAATAAGTTGGCAGTGGATAATGAAAGGCTTAAAATGAGGTCAAGAAACTTAAAAGTGAAAATGAACATCTTGCAACAAGTGTGCAAAAGTTCAACAAGGGCCAATACCTCCAAAATGAATTGCTCATGAACATTGTCATGAAAAACAACAAGAGTGGTATTGGATATAATTCTTTTGTGCAAAAGAAAGCTACAACTCAATACAAGCCAAAGCAGACTCATAAGCCTATCAAATGTTTTGAGTGTTGAAAAGAAGGTCATTTTGCCCACAACTGCAAAGCCAAACCACCAACTCCCTTGCCAAAGCACTCAAGACCATTTGCCTTCAATTCTCATTATGTTCTAAGAAAAGTAGCAAATGGAAAGGTCAAAGTTACATTCCTAGGTCCACCAAGCAAGAGTAGACCTAGACAAATTTGGGTTGCAAAGTCCTTGATTGAGAAAGTCACTAGTCCTATGAAATATAGGGCCCTCAAAACTCAAGCTTGATTTGTCTGTGGATGAAGGTGAACTACAAGACTGGTGGGAGCCATTGGGTTATTGACAGTGGATGCACTCAACATATGACAGGCAACCCACGGATGTTCACCTCACTTGATGAGAATGTTGATGGACAAGACAAAATCACATTTGGGGACAATTCAAAGGGAAAAGTTCAAGGACTTGGCAAGGTGGCAATTTCAAATGATCTATTAATTTCAAATGTTCTCTTGGTTGCACCTTTGAGCTTCAACTTATTATCAGTGGGTCAACTCTGTGATCTTGGACTTCAATGCTTATTCACTCCAACAGAGGTTATTGTATCAAAAATGGATGATGAATCAATGGTGTTCAAAGGATTTAGATACAACAATCTATACTTAGTGGATTTCACCTCTGAAGATGCATACTTAAGAACTTGCCTCTTTACCAAAGCATCACTTGGATGGCTATGGTATAGAAGGCTTGCACATGTTGGAATGAGCACACTCAAGAAAGTATTAAAGAAGGACAAGGTTAGAGGACTAAAGGATGTTGTATTTGAAAAGGACAAGCCGTGTAGCGCATGTCAAGATGGAAAGCAAGTTGCTAACACACATCCTACAAAAGCTTTCATGTCAACATCAAGGCCACTGGAACTACTTCATATGGATTTATTTGGACCAACAACTTATGCAAGTGCTGGTGGCAACCTCTACTGTCTTGTGATAGTTGATGATTTCTCAAGATACACTTGGGTGTTCTTTCTCCATAATAAATCTAAAGTTGCATCTATATTCAAGAAGTTTGCCAAGAAAGCTCAAAATGAATTTGATTGCAAGATCAAGAAGATTAGAAGTGATAATGGTAAAGAATTTGACAACACCAACATACATGAATACTGTGATGAGATTGGGATTAAGCATGAAGTATCAGCAACATATACACCTCAACAAAATGGAGTTGTTGAAAGGAAAAACAGGACCTTGATCACACTTGCAAGAACAATGATTGATGAGTATAACACACCGGAGATGTTTTGGGCCGAAGCTGTCAACACTGCATGTTATGCATCAAATAGGCTATTTCCTCACCGGCTACTTGCAAAGACTCCCTATGAACTGCGTGATACCCGGTTTGCAAAGAAGAGAAGTTGGGGGTTGTTCTTTTTGTTTTTTTTCCTCATCCGGTTGTTGTTTTGGGGATTTGGAATTTTGTGGAAAACATTCACAACTAGGGCAGTAGAATTTATTTGTTTTGACGCTTGCGTTGCGGTCGGGAGCTGTCGCGTGGGTTAGTTGGGCCGCAATAGGTGTTTCGGCCCATTAACCCTCCCAAACCCTAGCCGCCTCTCTCCTAACCCCTCCCCCCCATGTGCAGCCCCCCCCCCCCACTTCTCCTCCTCCCCTTGGCCGCCGCCCCCCTGCCCATCTCCTCCTCTCTCAATTTTTGCAGCCACCAAACCCTAGCCGCCCCCCCCCCTCAATCCCCTCCTCCCAAGGTGCCAATCCTTGCCGCTCGGATCATCGTCTCGTGGTGCGAATCTCCAACCGTTTTGGTGGAGGGAAGAAGGGAGGAAGAAACAGGGGAGAACCCA
Source organism: Zea luxurians (assembly GCA_029449295.1). Classification (NCBI taxonomy): domain Eukaryota; kingdom Viridiplantae; phylum Streptophyta; class Magnoliopsida; order Poales; family Poaceae; genus Zea; species Zea luxurians. The sequence continues at coordinate 6,120,556 of JAOPSE010000102.1, forward strand.
AGGTGATTTTTGTGTTCATCCCATGTTCATTTGCGCTGCGATTCAATTGATTAGATGTTGCGTTTGCGATTAGATAGAGGGGGGCTGTCCAGAATTTTACGTGGTGGACGAACAGCGGAAGTTCTAGCAGTTTTTAGGATTTTTTCGTGAAGAATTAATGGGGATCAATTTGGGGATCTTATAGAACTTTGTTTTACCTTTCCAACGAGTATTTATGCGCTCAATTTGGAGTTATAAATCAAAAGTTATCATCGTTTGAATCCGGGTATGTGGCTGTCCAAAAAAACAGATTTTTCAGAGTGATGAACAGCAGCAGTATTAGCAGTTTCTGGGGATTTTTCGGGCGTAATTGGTGTTAATCAGTATGAGAATCATGTAGGGCTTTTTCTTATCTTTCCAACAAGTACTTATGCGTTTAAAACGGAATTATATTTTAAAAGTTATCGCTGTTTGAATCCGAGTATGTCGCTGCCCAAATCAGAAAAAACAGATTGCAGGGTTTATTTTGTAGGACCGTTTAGAGGTAATGAGATGTTAGAATTTAATCATGAGTAGTATACAAAACTTGTGGGGAATTTTATGTAGTTGTCTCTGAAGTTTTTGTTTGACGCCACTGCTGTCCTAATTTTTAAGTTATGGAATTGTTAAGCAGCGCCGCTGCAGTTTGGTTAGTGAGGGGAGAATTGTTACCGCGGCAGGGTTTGAGATTGCGCGTAGGTGCGGTGTTGTCTTTGAGTTTTTTTTATGTGAATTTGGTGCACTAAGTTGGGTGTCAAAAACAGGTGGTGGACTTCCGGATCGTTCTTAGGGATTTTTGCCCAAACTTCGGTGAAGGCAAGTAAAACTGTGATGGTTATTCCGTCTGTCAGATGAGGAGTCTTATACTTGTTTATGTTGTGCTATCATGTTCAAATTCATATTTTCTTTTGAGTACCATCATTTGAAAATGTTCATGTTTCATGGATTTCATATGTTGAATTTGAGGTTTGATTATGTTACTCAAGTGGTTATTATGTGGAATGAGTGGAAGTAAATGCCTAGCACATTTTTATTTGGGAAGAACTTTTGATGTTGTCATGCATAATGCACTCATCATCCATTGCATTGAAGTTTCAGTCGCGATATTATGGTCCGATCGTACCGGTACATTGAGCATCATATGTTGCCCGAGAAGGGGTATGGTGCAGCTTCATATCCTTAGAGATATGGAGGCAGAAGTCATTATTGCATTTGTAGCCATGTGCATTCATGGGAGAGGTGCTGAATCTACTATGTGGATGTGGATAATTTGGACTTGTGCATGATGATTCTACTTGGCGTTGAGTTTTTAGTTACTTGTATACTTGCTGCAATTTACTGTTCAAAAGAAAAGAAAGAAGTCCTGAACACGTGGTTGTGTAAGCACAGTTGATTTACAGTGTCCTATTTGTTGTTGTTATGTTTACTTGCTGAGATGTGTTATCTCACGTCTTGCATTGTTTGATGCAGGCACCTAATTTCTGCTTTGGGGAATAGAGGGATGTAGCAGCACGGCCACTACACCTTTAATAAAGGAACCACCATTTAATAATGTTGTTAATCAGAGTTGGACAAGACTAGTGAATTGCTTTGTTCTTGGTTGAGCGTTTATTTTGGGGTGAGCTGAGTTTCTTATCCCATTTGTTTTACTTCAGTTGGGTCATAATTAGGTTTTACCACTTTTGCATTACAGTTTCTACTATGTGAATTATATGTCTTTATATCTTGTATGAGCTTCATGTTTCCCCTCCTTGTTATGCTAGTTTTCAAAAGAGGTGCTGCCGGATTTTTTTCTTGCTTTATATTCTTTCTTTATTACATCTCTTGTGTTGAGTAAGTTTGGTGGATGAGGTTTATGGTATTATCCATTCTGTGCGACCAGTGGGGTGTTACAGTTGGTATCAGAGGGATAGGCTGTAGGTCCTAGCAAGTGGAGAAGTAATAAATTGACACACTGCACATGTTGGATGGGTTTTCTGTCTTGCTATTGATATGATTATGTTATTGTCTGTGCTAGTTTTGACATTATCTAGAGAGATGCTATGCTTATCTCATTTTACTTATTGTTCTCATCCCTGTGGCTGCAGCTATGCCGCCTCGTAGAGCTCGGGGTAGTCCGCAAGCTCCTAGTGGGGACTCGATGAGTCCGGCGGCAATGTTAGCCGCGATGCAGGCCATGCAGCAGGAGTTGGCCCTTCTGAGGCAAGCCATTCCTGTCGCCCCTGCGGGTGCTGCTTAGGGTGCTGGAGGTGGAGAAGTGCCCGGGGGCACTGTCCCTGCGGGTGCTAGTTCCAGGTGGCGGGGCCGAGGTGCCTCTTCCAGTCAGTGGTCTTTCTCTGATGCAGTGGATGGGCATGAAGTTGGATTCTTTTGATGGCAGTGGTACTCTGGTCGAGGCGGCAGATTGGTTGACTTATGTGGAGGATAAGATGAATGTCTTCGAGATTGCATATGGAGATCGGGTTCGCTTTGGCACTCAGTTGCTGAAGGGAGAGGCGCAAATTTGGTGGAGAGGCGTGCAGGCAGCGCACTCCTCCTCACCTAGGAGTCCTATCATGGGATGTTTTCATCAGGCAGTTCGAAAGGAGATTCTACCTGGTCACCTTTCTGGAGAAAATGAAGATTGACTTGCAGTCCTACAAGCAGGAGAAGAAGTCTGTCACAGAGTATGAGGTGGGCTTCAACAAGATGGTCCGCTTTGTCCCTCATGTGGCTTATAATGAGATGGAGAAGGCGAGCCAGTTCCGTTAGGGTCTGAAGCCTTCTATCAGGCATGCACTGGGGGCCTTTCCGTTGGTGGACTTCCGTACCACGGTGGAGCAGGTGCTGGGTGTGGAGATGCAACACCAGTACACCATGGAGTCGCAGAAGTCTTCAGGGTGTTGATCAGCCTCGTAGCCAGGACACGAGGAGGGGCAACACTGGAGGTCCAGCTCACAAGAGGGGCAAGTCTCAGCATCAGCGCCACCATCCTTACCGTGGCAAATCTTCTGACTTAGGTACTTCGGGAGGAAGTACTCAGAGGTTTCGGGCAGTTCCTAAGCCCGGGCTGGGGCTGGTGTGTTTCCGCTGTGGAGATGCGCATCGCCGTGCAGAGTGCCAGTGGAGTGGCAGGTGTTCTATCTGCAGTCAGGACCACAAGGATGTGGTGTGTAGGAGGAATCCCAATGGGAAGCTCAGATGGGAGCCGATAACTTCCTCCTCTTCTCAGGGCACTATCAATATGATGTCAAGTGCTGAGCAGCAGTTTTCAGTTCCTCTTCCTCCACAGCAGCTTTATGTGCCTGGGACTTCTCAGTTCGTGCCGATGCAAGGTTTTCCTCAGTATCAGGCTGTGCCTACTCCTGCACCATCTACCCCTGTGCTGACTCAGTTTGGAGCTCCGCGCTAGCCTCCTCCGGTGGCTCAGTGGGGTTCTTCTGTTAATTTCACTCTGGGAGCTTCCTCTTCTGCGGGTATTTCTGGAGCTTATGTGCTACCCGCTACGGATGGCAGGGAGCAAGGAGACAGTGGTGATAGGTACGATTTCAGTTGATTCATTTGCAGCCCATGCTCTTTTTGACTCTGGCGCTAGCTATTCGTTTGTTTCGGAGGATTTTGTGTCGCGGGCTGGTCTTTCGGTGCAGAGGTTGGGTCACCCAATTTTGGTCAGTTTTGCTAATGGCTCCATTAGTAGTTGTTCAGTTTGTCAGGGGTGTTCCGTCATTCTTGCTGATGAGGTTTTTTCGGCCAATCTGGTGGTGATTTCCTTGGGGGCATTCGATGTTATCTTGGGTATGGATTGGTTATCCCAGTATCGCGCGGTTATATCCTGCTTCTGGAAGACTGGTGTTATTGCAGGCGCCGTCGGGTAAGGAGGTGGTATTCTTGGGAAGTTCCTCGAAGTTCACATTATCCTTGTTGGCGCAATTGCTTCCTGATCGCCGGTCAAGGAAGTCGGGGATCTTTTTCTCTATGGTGGTGGAGGGTGAGGCTGCCTTGCGGGTGCAGGACATCCGGGTGGTGTGTGACTTTGCTGACAGTGTTTCCGGCAGAGCTTCCAGGCATTCCTCCAGGAGCGCGATGCAGCTTTTGAGATTAAGCTGATTCCGGGTACGCAGCCTATTCATAAGGCCCCAGTATCGAATGGCTCCAAAGGAGCAGATTGAATTAAAGCGGCAATTGGATGATCTGCTGGCTAAGGGCTTCATTAGGCCTAGCAGTTCTCCATGGGCTTCCCCTAGTATTGTTTGTTGAGAAGAAGGATAAAAGCAAGCGGCTGTGTGTGGATTATCGTGCATTGAATCAAGTGACAATCAAGAATAAATATCCGCTTCCCCGAATTGAAGTCCTCTTTGAGCAGTTGAGGGGTGCCTAGGTGTTCTCCAAAATTGATTTGAACTCTGGTTATCATCAATTGAGGATTCGTGAGGAGGATATTGAGAAGACTGCCTTCTGCACCAGGTATGGGCATTATGAGTTCATAGTCATGTCTTTTGGCTTAACTAATGCCCCTGCTGCCTTTATGGAAGCAATGAATAGGATGCTGCATGAATTCCTGGACTGATTTTGTGGTCGTATTCCTGGATGATATTTTGATTTATTCAAAGACCAAGGCCGAGCATGAACAGCATCTCCGTCTCGTTCTGGGTGCCCTAAGGAAGAATCAATTCTATGGCAAGTTGAAGAAGTGTGCCTCTTGGCTATCCGAAGTGGCTTTCCTGGGGCACGTGATTAATCAGCAGGGTATTGCGGTTGATCCCAAGAATGTTGCGGCTGTGGTGGAGTGGAAGAGACCGTCTAGTGTCTCTGAAATCCGAAGTTTCTTGGGGCTTGCTGGGTATTATCGACGCTTCGTACCAAATTTTTCTAGCATTGCTAAGCCTTTGACTAGGCTCTTGGAGAAGGGTGTTCCCTTCGTCTAGGTCCGGCGAATGTGAGGTCAGTTATCAGTCATTGAAGAGCAAGTTGGTGGACGCCCCTATCCTAGCTTTGCCTGAGAGCGGTAAGCGTTTCACAGTTTATGCGGATGCTTCGCGTATTGGTCTTGGCTGTGTGCCTGATGCAGGAAGGCAGAGTGATTGCTTATGGCTCAAGGCAGTTGAGGAAGCATGAGGGGAATTATCCAACTCATGATCTAGAATTGGCTGCTGGTGGTTTTTGCTCTTAAGTCGTGGAGGCATTACCTTTATGGCGAGGCTTGTGACATTTTCACCGATCACAAAAGTCTCAAGTATATTTTTACTCAGAAGGAGCTGAATTTGAGGCAACGTCGGTGGCTAGAATTGATTAAAGATCATGATATGTCCATTCATTATCACCCTGGGGAAGGCTAATGTGGTGGCGGATGCCCTTAGCAGGTCTGGGGTTCCAAAGGTGGCCTTGCTGTTGATCGCTGATCTGGACCGTTTGGGGATCGCTTTGTGTTATGTCGGCACCGCTAGCGAGGAGACTCAGATGTTTATTCAATCCTCTCTTATGGAGAGAGTGCGTGCGGCTCAGTAGCAGGATCGTCTTTTGCAGGAAGCTCGAAAGAGGGTTGGTGATGGTAAACCGCGGGAGTTCACCATTGATGAGAATGATTTGGTTCGTTTCAGGGGTCAGTCTTTGTGTGCCTCAGAAATCAGAGGTGAAGCTGGATATCCTGCGAGAAGCTCATAAAACGCCTTACACCGTCCATCCTGGCGAAACCAAAATGTACCGAGATTTGAAGCAAAACTTCTGGTGGAAGCGGATGAAGGTTGACATTTCTAAGTATGTGGCCGCCTGTGAAGTATGTCAACGCGTGAAGGCCGAACATAAGCTGACCTGCAGGTTTGCTGAAGCCATTGGAAATTCCAGAATGGAAATGGGAGCATATCACCATGGATTTTGTGGTGGGTCTACCTCGTTCCCCTCGTGGCAGGGATGCTATTTGGGTGGTAGTGGATCGCTTGACTAAGTCTGCGCATTTTATTCCCATGAAGACCACAAATTCAGCTTCAGATTTGGTTCCCTTGTATATGAAGGAAGTTGTCAGGCTTCACGGGGTACCTAAGTCTATTGTTTCTGATCGAGACTCCAAATTTGTATCCAAATTCTGGGAGAGTCTCCATAGTGCATTGGGCACCAAGCTTTCGCTTAGTGTCGCTTTTCACCCTCAGACGGATGGTCAGTCAGAGCGAACAATCCAAACCTTGGAGGATATGTTGCGTGCTTGTGTTCTGTCATGGAAGGGTAGCTGGGAGGATCATCTTGCTCTGTCAGAGTTTGCGTATAACAACAGCTACCAAGCTAGCATCAAGATGGCACCATTTGAGGCTTTGTATGGCAGGCGGTGTATCTCTCCTCTGTGCTGGGAGACTTTGGGAGAGAGATCCCTGGTTGGTCCTGATTGGGTTCAGCAAACTTCTGAAAAGGTTTGGGAAATTCGTCAGAATATTTTGGCAGCTCAGAGTCAGTCAGAAGAGTTATGCTGATGTGAGGAGGCGGGATCTGGAATTTGCTGTGGGTGACAAAGTCCTTCTCAGGGTATCACCCACTAAGGGAGTTGTTCGGTTCGGTGTCTCTGGGAAGCTCAGCCCGAGATACATTGGACCGTTCACTATCTTGGCCCGAGTGGGCAGCCTGGCTTATCGCTTGCTGCTGCCGGATTCCATGGCAGGGGTACACCCGGTTTTTCATGTCTCTATGTTGAGGAAGTTCTTGCGGGATCCAGGACCATCAGATTGAGATGGAACCAATTGCGGTACAGCAGGATCTGACTCTGGAGTGTCGCCCGGTGCGTATATTGGAATTCTCGGAGCAGTGTGTTGAGGAAGAGATCAATTAAGTATGTCAAGGTCTTATGGACTAATCAGTCTGAGCGCGAGGCTACGTGGGAACTTGAGGAGCTGATGCGGTAGAAGTACCCAGAACTTTTCGTTGTGGGTAAGTGTTGTTGATTCACTAATCTTTTCTTTTGTCATTCTGATAGAAGCGTCAGAATTCGAGGTCGAATTCTTTTTAAGAGGGGTAGAGTGTGATACCCGGTTTGCAAAGAAGAGAAGTTGGGGGCTGTTCTTTTTGTTTTTTTTTCCTCATTCGGTTGTTGTTTTGGGGATTTGGAATTTTGTGGAAAACATTCACAACTAGGGCAGTAGAATTTATTTGTTTTGAAGCTTGCGTTGCGGTCGGGAGATGTCGCGTGGGTTAGTTGGGCCGCAATAGGTGTTTCGGCCCAGTTAACCCTCCCAAACCCTAGCCGCCTCTCTCCTAACCCCTCCCCCCCATGTGCAGCCGCCCCCCCCCCCCACTTCTCCTCCTCCCCTTGGCCGCCGCCCCCCTGCCCATCTCCTCCTCTCTCAATTTTTGCAGCCACCAAACCCTAGCCGCCCCCCCCCCCTCAATCCCCTCCTTCCAAGGTGCCAATCCTTGCCGCTCGGATCATCGTCTCGTGGTGCGAATCTCCAACCGTTTTGGTGGAGGGAAGAAGGGAGGAAGAAAAGGGGGAGAACCCAAGGTGATTTTTGTGTTCATCCCTTGTTCATTTGCGCTGCGATTCAATTGATTAGATGTTGCGTTTGCGATTAGATAGAGGGGGGCTGTCCAGAATTTTACGTGGTGGACGAACAGCGGAAGTTCTAGCAGTTTTTAGGGTTTTTTCGTGAAGAATTAATGGGGATCAATTTGGGGATCTTGTAGAACTTTGTTTTACCTTTCCAACGAGTATTTATGCGCTCAATTTGGAGTTATAAATCAAAAGTTATCATCGTTTGAATCCGGGTATGTGGCTGTCCAAAAAAACAGATTTTTCAGAGTGATGAACAGCAGCAGTATTAGCAGTTTCTGGGGATTTTTCGGGAGTAATTGGTGTTAATCAGTATGAGAATCATGTAGGGCTTTTTCTTATCTTTCCAACAAGTACTTATGCGCTTAAAACGGAATTATATTTTAAAAGTTATCGCTGTTTGAATCCGAGTATGTCGCTGCCCAAATCAGAAAAAACAGATTGCAGGGTTTATTTTGTGGACTGTTTAGAGGTAATTAGATGTTAGAATTTAATCATGAGTAGTATACAAAACTTGTGGGGAATTTTATGTAGTTGTCTCTAAAGTTTTTGTTTGACGCCACTGCTGTCCTAATTTTTAAGTTATGGAATTGTTAAGCAGCGCCGCTGCAGTTTGGTTAGTGAGGGGAGAATTGTTACCGCGGCGGGGTTTGAGATTGCGCGTAGGTGCGGTGTTGTCTTTGAGTTTTTTTATGTGAATTTGGTGCACTAAGTTGGGTGTCAAAAACTAGGTGGTGGACTTCCGGATCGTTCTTAGGGATTTTTGCCCAAACTTCGGTGAAGGCAAGTAAAACTGTGATGGTTATTCCGTCTGTCAGATGAGGAGTCTTATACTTGTTTATGTTGTGCTATCATGTTCAAATTCATATTTTCTTTTGAGTACCATCATTTGAAAATGTTCATGTTTCATGGATTTCATATGTTGAATTTGAGGTTTGATTATGTTACTCAAGTGGTTATTATGTGGAATGGGTGGAAGTAAATGTCTAGCACATTTTTATTTGGGAAGAACTTTTGATGTTGTCATGCATAATGCACTCATCATCCATTGCATTGAAGTTTCGTCGCGATCTTATGGTCCGACCGTACCGATACATTGAGCATCATATGTTGCCCGAGAAGGGGTATGGTGCAGCTTCATATCCTTAGAGATATGGAGGAAGAAGTCATTATTGCATTTGTAGCCATGTGCATTCATGGGAGAGGTGCTGAATCTACTATGTGGATGTGGATAATTTGGACTTGTGCATGGTGATTCTACTTGGCGTTGAGTTTTTAGTTACTTGTATACTTGCTGCAATTTACTGTTCAAAAGAAAAGAAAGAAGTCCTGAACACGTGGTTGTGTAAGCACAGTTGATTTACAGTGTCCTATTTGTTGTTGTTATGTTTACTTGCTGAGATGTGTTATTTCACGTCTTGCATTGTTTGATGCAGGCACCTAATTTCTGCTTTGGGGAATAGAGGGATGTAGCAGCACGGCCACTACACCTTTAATAAAGGAACCTACCATTTAATAATGTTGTTAATCAGAGTTGGACAAGACTAGTGAATTGCTTTGGTCTTGGTTGAGCGCTTATTTTGGGGTGGGCTGAGTTTCTTATCCCATTTGTTTTACTTCAGGTGGGTCATAATTAGGTTTTACCACTTTTGCATTATAGTTTCTACTATGTGAATTATATGTCTTTATATCTTGTATGAGCTTCATGTTTCCCCTCCTTGTTATGCTAGTTTTCAAAAGAGGTGCTTGCCGGATTTTTTTCTTGCTTTATATTCTTTCTTTATTACATCTCTTGTGTTGATTAAGTTTGGTGGATGAGGTTTATGGTATTATCCATTCTGTGCGACCAGTGGGGTGTTACAGAACTGCTAAATGGGAAAAAGCCAGACGTCTCCTTCTTTCGGGTGTTTGGATGCAAATGCTACATCTATAAGAAATGCCATCACCTAGGGAAGTTTCAAAGATGTTGTGATATTAGTTTTCTACTGGGTTATTCATCAAAGTCCAAAGCATATCGAGTATTCAATCATGCCACTGGCGTGGTAGAAGAAACATATGATGTGGAGTTTGATGAGACTAATGGCTCCCAAGGAGCACTTGAAAATCTTAATGATGTAGGTGATGAGCCACTTAGGGAAGCCATGAAGAACATGCCAATTGGAGCTATCAAACCAAAAGAAGATGAAGATGAGGTGCAAATCATTGACAATCCTTCTTCATCAAGTGTACCACAAGATGATGAAAAAGATGAGAGGCATGCAAATGAAGATACATTTGTCTCTCATGAACAAGCAAGGGTACAAGCCGAAGATGTTGATGCTCTAGGATCTTCTTCCCAAGTGGTTGACAGGAGAAACTCATCACTACTTCAAGCACACCCACAAGACCAAATCATTGGGAGTCCTTCACAAGGGGTTATTACTCGATCACATAAACATGCTTCTTTTATTGAACATCACTCCTTTGTTTCTTGTGTTGAGCCTACATGTATAGATGAGGTGCTACAGGATCCGAACTGGGTGAACGTCATGCATGAAGAACTAAACAACTTCACCCGTAACCAAGTTTGGACCCTAGAGAAGCCCCCACAAGATGCAAGGATCATTGGAACAAAGTGGGTGTTCAGAAACAAACAAGATGATCAAGGCATGATTGTGAGCAACAAGGCAAGACTTGTTGCAAAGGGCTTCTCTCAAGTTGAAGGCTTAGATTTTGGAGAGACCTTTGCACCGGTTGCTCGACTTGAAGCCATCTGTATCCTACTCGTATATGCATCATGCTATGATATAAATCTTTATCAAATGGATGTAAAAAGTGCATTTTTAAATGGCTTCATAAATGAACTTGTATATGTTGAGCAACCACCCGGGTTTGAAGACCCTAGATATCCTAACCATGCTTATAGGTTGTCCAAGGCGCTATATGGGTTAAAGCAAGCTCCAATGCTTGGTATGAGCGTCTTCGCGACTTCCTCATCGAAAAGGGCTTCAAGATCAGGACCGTCGACACAACCTTATTCACTAAGAAACATGTTGGAGAGGAAAATCTCCGGCCGGGTGGCAGAGTGCACCCGCCCTAAGTCCTAAGATGTGGAGGGGGCTTAAGCGTTTTGCCTATTGGGAAAAGTAGGAATGAACACAAGAACACACAAGGGCTTAGAGTGGTTCGGGCCGCCGGAGCGTAATACCCTACTCCATTATGTGTTGTATTGCTTGAGAGCTTCAGTCGTGTGTAAGCCTGAGGGAGTCTAAGTGTGTCCTGGATGACTTGGGTCTAAGAATCTGAGTCCATGTTGTAACGTAGTGTGCCTTCCCTTTTATAGTTCAAGGGGGCACATACAAGGATACTGAGCCCTGACATGTGGGCCCAGGGACAAAATGGGTGTAGTACTTGGAGCCATTCATCCAGTGCGATCTCCTTGTGCCCTGATATCTGCGATCTCCGTAGCATTGGCTTGCAGCAGATGTTTCCCTGGCAACGTATAAGTCATGATGACCACGGCGCATGTGCGGTGGTATGGGCATATGCCCGCTGTCTGATTGGACAGGCACGCCGCCTGTAGGGCGGCCTGGTCATCAGTCTGCTAGAGGAGCAGAGAGAGGATGCAATAAATGCCGAGTCGTCATCTCGCCTGCCAGCGGAGTGGACGGGGTGCATTGAATGCTGTGATGGCACATTGCCTATCAGGCGGCGGGCATCCTCCGCATTAAATACTGAGATAGCGTAGCGTGCGATGCACAGCGCGGCTCGCGGTACGTAGTCCTTACGTCAGGCTCCGCCCACTGGCTTACGTCACAGGCAGAAGGTCACGTGGCAGCATCGGGTCTCCGCCTGGGCGGGGAGCAGTAGCGTTATGCGGACAGGTCCGCACCAGGCTGGGCATGGACACATGTCGGCACCGGACCCCTGCCTAGAGCAAGGCCTGGGTATTATTTGCCCCAGAGTCCCGGGACACGGCTGTGGGTAGTCCGGACCCCACGCAGAGGGGTCCAGGACCCATCCCGGAGGTCCAGGTTGCACTCGCGGGGGTCCTGGACCTTGCCCCGGAGGTCCGGTCTACATGTACAGGGGTCCGGCACTTTCCCATGGGGGCCCGGACCCACTGTTGGCATCCTAGGAGTGTATCGTCTTCTTTGGCCACATGGCGACCCTGGAGCCATCCACGTGGTGGAGTCGGGTGCTGTTCACCACGTGACTTAGAGATAGTCGCGTGGGCACCGTGTCTTCATGCTGTAGAAAGGGGTACCCCTATTTCAGGGTATCGACAGTGGCCCCCAGGCCCACCTCAGGGTAGGATGCGAGCCTGCAGGTGGGGCCAAAACTTATACCTTGCGTCAGCTTGACATGACTGGTGACTAGGGCGCCACCTCTGCGCGCACCGCATTAACTCGGCGCGCTCGCGCTGTCAGCCTGCCACCGGTCGTATCAACTGTTGTTTCTGTCGTCGCTACCGACTTGACCCATGGCCCCCAGGAGGTAGCCTCGACTGGACCTATACACATCTTCGGCTAGGGAGCGTTAGTAGCACACCCATAGGACCCATCGTCTGGCATTAGCCATCCTTTGACACATGCATGGGACCTGCAGGATCTAGTCTGGGAAGCCAAGTTGTGCGTCTGGACCCCCCTTGGACCGCGGTTCTAAATACTATGACACCCGTCGCAGAGTGGTGGAGCGTGCAGGCTCACGGTACGAGACCAGGCTGAGCGGCTACGCGGCTCCGGACCACCCCAGGAGACAAGTGTCCATTCTCTAGAGCCGGACCCCAGGTTGTCGGACCCACAGGACTATATCTCCAAATACTAGGGTACCCGTCACAGAGTGGTGGAGTGTGCAGGCTTTGGGTACAGAACCAGCTAAGCGACCACACAGCTCCGGACCACCCCATGGAACGGGCTCCCGTTCTTTAAAACCGGCCCCCAGGCTATCGGACCCTCCTGCTTTCGTAGAGGGGTCCTAAACTGCAAGCCTGGCTATTCAATTCGGATGTCATCATGTCAGACGGGATGGGAACTGTATGAGTGGGTTAGATAAAAATTAAAATCTAGAAACTGTAGGGTAAGACCATGGAGCAGGAGGATAAAATTATCATAGAAGCGCATCTAAGGGGGTAGATCTTCTCTTTATAACTTGACATGCATGGGTGCAGACCAACAGGCCGGGCTTATGAGGGCGGACCTCACCGGGCTGGCATACACGTATGCATTACCTAGTTACAAAAGGGAGAAAAACTCGACCCCTCAGACTTGCTCCTATGGATAGAACTTACTAGAGATGCTCTAGGGGTTAGGAAGAGGTACTCCTTCAGTCGTATCGAGGCGGACACACCCGGGTCGGCATATTTCCGTCACCTTGAAGGGTCCTTCCCAGCTAGGGGAGAGTTTGTGGAGCCCTTCTCGGTTCAGTACTCGCCTTAGGACCTAGGTCCCCGACCCGGAGCTCCCTACTATGCACGAACCGCTGGTGGTAGCGCCTGAGCGCCTGGTTGTACCGTGCATTTCAGATCGCCGCTTGCCATCTACGCTCGTCGATGAAGTCCAAGTTCTCACATCGTAGTTGTTCCTAGCATAGACTCATCGAAAGCTTAGACCCATGGGGAGCCCATAATGATTCCCGGGGGAAGGCAGGCTTCAGCCCCGTAGACCAGGAAGAACGGGGTCTCCCCGGTGGCTCAGCTGGGTGTAGTCCTGATTCCCCCATAGCATGGACTGGAAGCTCACTGACCCAATTTGCACCATGCTTTTTTCAAGCAGTCGTAGGTGCGTGTCTTGAGTCCCCTGAGGATCTCTGCGTTTGCCCTCTCCACCAGGTCATTGCTCCTAGGGATGAGCCACGGGCGCAAAGCAGAGCTAGGTGCCGATGCCCTCGCAATACTCCTAGAAAAGCCGACTTGTAAACTGGGTCCCGTTGTCCGTAATGATACAGGCTTGGGACCCCAAATCTACAGACAATCGACCTGAGGAAAGCGACAGCAGCACCCTGGGTGATGTTGACCACAGGGGTGGCCTCTGGCCACTTGGTGAACTTGTCGATGGCGACGAAGAGGTACCGGTACCCACCGACGGCCCTGGGGAACGGTCCCAGGATGTCCACCCCCCATACGGCGAATGGCCAGGAGGGCGGAATCATCTGCAGAGCCTGAGCTGGTGTGTGTATCTGCTTTGCGTGGAATTGACACGCCTTGCAGGACTTTACCATCTCAGCTGCATCCTGGAGGGCGGTTGGCCAGTAAAAGCCATGCTGAAAGGCCTTACCGACCAGCGTGCGGGATGAGGAATGACTTCCGCACTCTCCTCCATGGATCTCCGTGAGCAACTCACTGGCCCTCCTCCTGGGTAATGCACCGCATGAGAATGTCGTTGGCGTCACGGTGGTAGAGATCCCACTCCACCACCGTGTGTCATTTAGCCAACCGCACTATGCGCTCTGCGGACACATGATCTTCAGGAAGGATGTTTTCCTTCAGGTAGTCCCAGATCTCGGAGATCCATGCATCGGGACCACTCTGAGATATTGGCTATGGCGCTAAGGGATAGGTAGGGCCCCCTATAGCACACACAGCCTTTGGTGGGTTCTGTAGAGGTAATGCCACCGGGACCGCTAGCTTTGAGGTGCTAGACTTGCCCCTTCACCTAGTTCGGCAAGTTGGGCGGTGGGTCTCAGCAGCCGTCTTTTGAAGATGCCCTCGGGCACAGGGTGCCCAAGTTGATGCCCTCACGGAGAGGTCATCCGCCGCCGAGTTGTCAGCCCGAGGAACATGTTGCAGTTCCAAGGGCTGTGAAGTCCTTCTCCAGCTTCCTTACGCGGTTGAGTTCCACCTGCAGGTCCTCGGTCAGGTGCAGCCCTCACTGAAGGCAAGCGCACCGATACCGACGCCTCATGTTGACGCCAGGATGACCGAGGACTAGGCCTGGCTGAGCCAGAATGCGCCATGCCGAGCAGCCGGTCGACATCGTCACGCCACTGCTTCATGGCCTCTGGCGAGGCCGTGGAGCTAGGAGAGTGGCGCAACAACTCTCTGGCTACTGGACAGCGCACTGGGAGTAGCCCTTGATGCTTTGGATGCCTACGCAGGAGTGTGCTGCCGTGCAGAGCGCACAGCAGCAGCAGCACCAAGCGCAGGGCGGCTGGATGCCCGTGGTGTGGAGGAGGCAGCTTCTTCCTCCATCGAGAAATCCTCGGGAACAAAGTCATGGTGCTCGACGATGTGAACCATAGTGTCGAGCAGGAAAACAAGCAAAAACCTAATGCCAAACCCCCTACCTGGCACGCCAAATGTCGGAGAAGAAAATCTTCGGTCGGGTGGCGGAGTGCACCCACCCTAAGTCCTAAGATATGGAGGGGGCTTAAGCGTTTTGCTTGTTGGGAAAAGTAGGAATGAACACAAGAACACGCAAGGGCTTAGAGTGGTTCGGGCCGCCGGAGCGTAATACCCTACTCCACTGTGTGTTGTATTGCTTGAGAGCTTCAGTCGTGTGTAAGCCTGAGGGAGTCTATGTGTGTCCTAGATGACTTGGGTCTAAGAATCTGAGTCCATGTTGTAACGTAGTATGCCTTCCCTTTTATAGTTCAAGGGGGCACATACAAGGATACTGAGCCCCGACATGTGGGCCCAGGGACAAAACGGGTGTAGTACTTGGAGCCATTCATCCAGTGCGATCTCCTTCGTGCCCTAATATCTGCGATCTCCAGTAGCATTGGCTTGCAGCAGAATGTTTCCCTGGCAACGTATAGGTCATGATGACCACTGGCGCGTGCGCGGTGGTATGGGCATATGCCCGCTGTCTGATTGGACAGGCACGCCGCCTGTAGGGTGGCCTGGTCGTCGTCTGCTAGAGGAGCAGAGAGAGGATGCAGTAAATGTCGAGCCGTCACCTCGCCTGCCAGCGGAGTGGACGGGGCGCATTGAATGCTGTGATGGCACATCGCCTGTCAGGCGGCGGGCATCCTCTGCATTAAATACTGAGATAGCATAGCGTGCGATGCACGGCGCGGCCTACGGCACGTAGTCCTTACGTTAGGCTCCGCCCACTGGCTTACATCATGGGCAGAAGGCCATGTGGCAGCATCGGGTCTCCGCCTGGGCGGGGAGCAGTAGCGTTATGCGGACAGGTCCACACCAGGCTGGGCCTGGACACATGTCGGCACCGGACCCCTGCCTGAGCAAGGCCTGGGTATTCTTTGCCCCAGAGTCCTCGGGACCCGGCTGTGGGTAGTCCGGACCCCACGCAGAGGGGTCCAGGACCCGTCCTGGAGGTCCGGGTCGCACTCGCAGGGGTCCTAGACCTTGCCCCGGAGGTCCGGTCTACATGTACAGGAGTCCGACACTTTCCCATGGGGGCCCGGACCCACTATTGGCATCCTGGAGTGTATCGTCTTCTCTGGCCACATGGCGACCCTGGAGCCATCCACGTGGTGGAGTCGGGTGTTGTTCACCACGTGACTAGAGATAGTCGCGTGGGCACCGCGTCTTCATGCTATAGAAAGGGGATACCCCTGTTTTCAGGGTACCGACAAAACATAACAGTGATATTTTCATTTGTCAAGTATATGTTGATGACATAATCTTTGGCTTGACAAATGATTATCATTAGCAAGGAATTTGGTGAGTTGATGTCGAAGGACGTTCGAAGATGTCTATGATTGGTGAGCTGATGTACTTCCTCGGCTTTCAAGTCAAGCAAATGAAAGATGGTAACTTCCTCTCACAAGAGAAGTATACCAAAGAGCTTGTTGAAAAGGTTCAACATGGAGAAGTGCAACCCAATCAAGACACCTGTTGGGTGTATGCTTCGTCGCCAAAGATCCTTGTAGGAAGAAACACCTTCGGCAGATCCTTTCAAAAGCAGCGCCGAAGCTATCATCCATGAAGCTTCAGCATAATGGCATGTCTCAAGACGAAGGATTGCACCAACTTAAAGATGAAATGACCGATTAGTCCATGAGAGTTTGTGTCACAGTTGTAATCTTTTGTAAAGGGCATGCATGTAATATCTCACAGGTTGCGCCCTGTGCCTATAAATAGATGAACAGTACCCTCGTACTATTCACGTTGACTTGTATTTGCTTGCGCATTACGCTCGGACTTTTGCCTTCTGTCAAGCCGAAGGTATGAATGTAAATCGATATTGTTCATGTTCATTCATAATGATATAATAGAAAAGTATTTATAATGTCACATGATCATTTATATTATTCTTCATGTTTCATATGCCTCTCCTTTCGTTAATACATATTATGATGATGAAGGTATGTCCTTCATGACCTTCATCTGAAGATCATTATATCCTGAGGGAAATAATGCTTCGGAGGACGAAGGACAATTACCATTAACCTTTTATGTGTTGCCTTGTTCTTAATTTATAGCACTTGAGAGCAAGTGACCCACACTGGCGCCCACCTTCGGTGAACTCACTTCCACTGATTGAGTTGATGGCTTCGTCCAACAAGTAAGCTGAAGCTACTTCGGCTATGAAGCTGGTGCTCCCGATAACAGGCGGTTCATGCTCAGAGCCGGCCAACAAGAAGCAGAAAAAGGAAGCTCAGAGAAGGGTGCAGCATGTTGGGGTGCAGGGACCCTTAATCAAGACAAAATGGTCCCACATCCCAATCACCTTCTCCCAGGAGGACCTTCAGTTCAAGGATTATCCTCATAATGATGCTATGGTCATATCTTGTGTTATCAAGAGATTTATGGTCCACAATGTTTTGGTTGATACAGGCAGTGCAACTGACATCATATTTGCTAAGGCCTTCAGACAGATGCAAGAGCCAGGAGGACAAGATCCATGATGCTACACACCCTCTTTGTGGCTTCAGAGGAAGGCAGGATTGTAGCACTCGGCAAGATCACAATGCCTAGTAACCTTCGGATTTGTCCACAACACAAGGACTGAATAGGTTGTGTTTGATATTGTTGACATGGAATATCCTTATAATGCAATCATTGGTCGTGGGACACTTAATGCTTTCGAAGCAATTCTTCATCCAGCATATCTATGCATGAAGATACCTTCGGAACAAGGGCCTATTGCAATTCATGGAAGTCAGGAAGCTGCCAGAAAGGCTGAGGGAAATTGGACAAACTCGAAAGCCATCCACAATATAGATGGAGCTGAAGCTTGTGAGCAGTACAAGTACAGAAGAGAGAAGGCCGCTTCGGCTGATCAGCCGAAGCCCATGCTTCTATGTGAAGACATAGCAGAGCAGAAGGTACTATTGGGGTCTCAATTATCTGAAGAGCAGGAAAAAACTTTGATAAGGTTTTTATTCAACAACAAGGATGTTTTTGCATGGTCAGCCAACGATCTCTATGGTGTCAACAGGGATGTCATTGAACATTCACTCAATGTTGATCCATCCTTCAGGCCCAGAAAGCAAAAGCTTCAGAAAATGTCTGATGATAAAGCCGAAGGTGCTCGGAATGAAGTAAAAAGACTTCTCAGTGCTGGTGTTATCAGAGAAGTAAAATACCCAGAATGGTTAGCCAACACTGTCATGGTGAAGAAGGCCAATGGTAAATGGAGAATGTGCATTGATTTTACTGATCTAACCAAGGCTTGTCCAAAGGATGAGTTCCCATTACGAGAATAGATTCTCTAGTAGATGCAGCAGCTTCATCAGAGCTCATGAGTCTACTAGATTGTT
Source organism: Zea luxurians (assembly GCA_029449295.1). Classification (NCBI taxonomy): domain Eukaryota; kingdom Viridiplantae; phylum Streptophyta; class Magnoliopsida; order Poales; family Poaceae; genus Zea; species Zea luxurians. Next base: position 6,138,728 of record JAOPSE010000102.1, read on the forward strand.
ATTCAGGCTATCATCAAATTTGGATGAAAAGGGAAGATGAGCCGAAGACCAGCTTCATAACCCCCAGTGGTACATATTGTTATCTTCGGATGCCTAAGGGGCCCAAGAATGCTGGAGGAAGCTTCAACAGGATGACGGCCAAGGTCCTTCATTCTCAGATAGGCAGAAATGTGCTAACATATGTTGATGATATCATAGTGAAGAGCACGAAGCAAGAAAACCATATTACTGATTTGTAGGAAACATTTGCTAATTTTAGGCAAGCTGGCCTAAAATTAAATCCAGAAAAATGTGTCTTCGGAGTGAAGAAGGGCAAGTTCCTTGGCTGTCTAGTTTTAACGAAGGGGATCGAAGCTAATCCAAGCAAAATCGAAGCTATCCTTCGGATGGAGCCACCAAGCACAAAGAAGGGGGCCCAACGGCTGACAGGAAGACTTGCATCTTTGAATCGATTCATATCTAGATCAGCAGAAAGAAATTTACCATTCTTTGAAGTACTAAAGTCAGCCGAAGTCTTTAAATGGGGTTCAACTCAACAAAAAGCCATTGAAGAGCTGAAGCAATACCTGATTGATCTAACAACATTAACTCCACTAGTGCTAGGGGCTCCTTTGCTATTGTATGTAGCAGCTTCGCATTCTGTAGTAAGTGCGGCGCTTGTGCTAGAGAAGCTTGAAGGACAAACTAAGAAGCAAGTCCTAGTATACTTTGTCTCTAAAGTATTAAGTTTATCAAAGAAAAATTACACAGAATTGGAGAAAGTGTTGTATGATGTATTAATGGCCTCCAGAAAGCTTCGGCATTATTTCCAAGCTTACCATATAATTGTTCCCTCATCACAGCCTCTAAAGGATATTATGAGGAACAGAGAAGCCACTGGAAGGGTTGGAAAATGGGCCGCGGAGCTCAATGAATTCACTATTGATTACGTGCACAGATCTTCAATCCAATCCCAAGCGCTAGCAGATTTCATCACTGATTGGACGCCAGGGGCTCACGAAGAGGAGACAAGCAAAGATGCCTGAAGCTTGGACAGTGTTCTGCGATGGTTCTTGGGGAGCCTTCGGTGCAGGAGCAGCTGCGGTTCTAGTGGCACCTTCAAAAGTCAAAACATGTTATCCAGTCAAGCTGGATTTCAGTTGCACAAATAATATTGCTGAATACGAAACACTTCTATTGGGGCTTCGAAAGCTAAGGGGAATGGGAATAAGAAGGGCCATCCTAAAGACAGATTCCCAGGTTATTGCGGGCCACGTGGACAAAAGTAGCAAGGCACGGGATCCGAAGCTTGAAAGATATCTGGATACAGTTCAAAGGTTGGAGGCTTCTTTCGAAGGTTTTTCTGTCAAGAATATTCCAAGAGGCGAAAACGAGCATGCAGATTTGCTAGCCAAATCAGCAGCCCAAGGGCTCCCTCTACCTTCGGAAGTATTTTTCGAAACAATAAAGGCACCTTCGGTTTAACTTATGGAAAGAGCTGTACTTACCATTTCTCTAGTGCACAGTGAAGACTGGAGAACTGAAATCATATCCTTCCTCCAAGGCAACTGTCTCTCTGATGACGAAATTTATAACAAGAGAATGGAGGCAAGGACAAAACTATATGTGATAATAGAAGGGGAATTGTATAAACATGGAGTTTGTTCCCCACTCCTTAAGTGTTTATCAAGAACCGAAGGTATTGAATTAATGAAAGAGATACATGCAGGTTTGTGTGGATCTCACATTGGGTCTAGGCCCTTATTGGGAAAAGTTTTTCGACAAGGATTTTACTGGCCGAAGGCAGCTTCGGATGCAGCAGAGTTGGTCCAAAAATGTGAAGGCTGTTAAAAATGTGCAAGAGACCAGAAGCAACCTTCATCTCTCACTCAGTTAATACAGCCCACTTGGCCATTGCAAAGGTGGGGCCTCGATTTGTTAGGCCCGCTTCCACCAGCACAAGGAAATCTAAAACATGTTGTGGTGGTGGTAGAGTATTTTTCCAAGTGGATTGAGGCGTAGCCCCTGGCCACAATAACTTCAGTCACCGTCCAGAAATTCTTCTAGCAGAACATTGTTTGTCGCTTCGGAGTGCCGAAGGCTATTACTGTAGACAATGGAACACAATTCGATGTCGAAGCTTTCAAGGAATTCCTGTGAACAGATTGGCACGAAGATTCATTTTGTATCGGCCAGACATCCGGAGTCAAATGGACTTGTCGAAAGAGCTAATGGCATTATAATGACGGAATAATGAAGTTAATCTTCAATCAGCCCAGAGGAAAATGGCCAGATGAATTGATCAAAAAGGTCTGGAGCCACAACACAACAATATCAAGGTCAACAGGTTTTACACCGTTCAAATTATTGTTTGGTGACGAAGCAATAACCCTAGAAGAAGCTAAGGCAGGGTCAATAAGAACAATGGCTTCAGCAGAAGACGAAGCTGATTATTCTGTGGCAAAAGATGCTATAGAAGGGATCAAGCTTCAAGCTATGGAGAACATCAATAAATACCAAGCCGAAACAATAAAATGGTGTGACAGAAAAGTTCGGCTAAAAAACATTAAGCCAGGGCATTTGGTACTTCGAAGAGTAGCCAACCCAGATACAGTACGCAAGCTACAGTTGAAGTGGGAAGGACCTTTTCTGGTAATATCTTCGTCAAGACCTGGTTCTTACAGATTGAAGGATATGGACGGCAATGACATTCCTAGATCTTGGAATGCGGATGAGCTTCGGTGATATTATGTATAACTTGATGTAATCTTTTTATTTTCCCTATGGCACCCTTTTCCTTTCCAAAGGGGGAGAAAGGTTTTTAATGGGGCCATAGCATGTAATTTTTCTTTTCTTATTCAACTCTACGAGAGCAAAATCCCCCAAAAATGTAAATGTAAAATCTGAGCGTGCACCATCGAGTGCAGAGAAAAAGGAAAAAACAGGGAGAAGCTCGAAAGTCGTCCCTAAGGGGATGCAGAGCACGACGAAGCTACAAAAAGCCATTCCTAAGGGAGCGCAGCGTAAGTTTTCTGCTCAAAAGTCGTTCCTAAGGGAATGCAGAGCCAAATACCACCGAAATATAAGGCGAAGCGCGAAAAGTCAACGCGAATACCGCTGAAATAGAAGGCGAAGAAGTTCAAAAGACGTTCCTAAGGGGATGCAGAACTTACAGCAAAAAGTCAGCGCTGATACACCGAAAAAATAAGCGGTGAAGCCAAAAAATAAGCGGCAAAGAGACTTCAGTCATTCCTAAGGGAATGAAGGCTATGGTTGTGGCTGGGGATATCAATTAGATCTGCCTGGTGATAAGCTAAAATTTGGTTTGTTGATAATTTTTCCATGCGTGCAGCCAGATTTCATGAAGGCAACAGCCGTGCCCCGAGTAGCTAGCAGAGCGCAGAAATCGGTGTGTCCAGCTATAACTTCGTCAAGGGCATCAACCTCGCCTTCAATATGTTCGAAGGTTCCCGGCAGGTTCTCAACCGAAGGACTGAATTTCTCAGCATTGGCTCCAACCGAGTTGAAAACCTGCTTTAGCCGCTGCAGGCATTGGGTGCTGAAGCTTAAACATTTTTCTTGAAGCTCTTTCAGTGATTTTTGCAAATTTGAGTTTTTCTCAGCTTCAGCTTCGAGTTTGGTCTCAAAATTTTTCTTTTCCATGGAAAGTTCACTATTCAATCTAGCAATTTCAGCCAGGGCCTCTGCTAGTGAACCTTCCATGGTTTGAAGTACGAAGTCCTTTTTCTCTAGGGCAGTTTCGTGGTCTTTAATCTTCTTCTCTAGGCCCTCAATTATAATTTCATTCTTTTTGTCCTTGAGGTCTTGTTGCATCCTCAGGACTTTGCTCAGCACTAAGCTCTAACAAAATAACCTTCATCAGATAACATCTTCATAACGAAACAATAAAAGGTTGAGAATTTTACCTTAAAGTTAGCATAGAATAGGCTACCGGCGATATGCTGCCGTTGGTACCTGCTAAGGTCTGCTTCAACCTTTAGAAGGCCAACACTCTTTGATAGAGTGTCGACAACTTTCGCCCTAGTGCGGTCCCGAAGGCATCCTAAGCTTTTCTCGTTAACTCCCCCGAAAAGCAGCACCCCGGGTCTGTACCCACAAGATATGGCATATTCCTTCAACTCTTCTTTTTCAGCCTTTGACAATTCTTGCCCAAGTATGTCCTGAAAATTGAAGTCTTCTTCTTCCGAGATATCTTCGGCTTTCTCTTTTCCTTTCCCAGGCGTTGTGGCTAGAGTTTCTTCAGCAACTCTAGCAGCTTCTTCCGCGGGCTCATTAAGAAGCATGTTATCAATATCAGCAAGTGTGGTTTCTAGATTTGTATCTTCAGCGGCCTCAGCTTCGGCAGTGTCAGCTTTAGTTTCAGCTTCAATGGCTACGGCTTCATTAGCAGCAGTGCTCTCCACGGCTGATGTCTTTGATGCCGAGGCCACCAGCGGTGTCTGCTCGATAACTTCAACTACATGAATGATTCTTCGTTTCTTTGGCTCAGCAGGCTTCTTTGCTGCCGAAGGCTCCTTTTCCTTCTGAAAAAGCTTTGTCAGATGTGGCCCTAGTGGACTTAGCTTGACAGGCAAAGATTCAGTCATTACCTTTAAAATTTCTTCCACGTCGGCAGCAGAAGGCGTTGAAGGAGCCTCTTCCTCTATGTCAGTCGTTTTTGGCTTCGGAGCAGCAGCCTTTCTTTTCTTCGAAATAGTCATCTTTGGCTCAGGGCTCAATTTTCTTTTCTTCAAAATATCTTCATCCTTCTTCACCAATTTAGCAGTTTCTCTATTCAGAACACTAACAATTCTTTTTCTTTTTTCCCTTCGGCCCCTCTGTCCAATCGCTCATAGTCAGGATACTCAAAATTCAGTGCATCCAAGACCCGGTTCAACCTTCGCTTCGGTCGAGCGCCGAAGGCTGTAGTCATTAGTTGATCTTCTTTTTTAGAATAGTTGCCAAGGATCTCGTTGCACATAACTTCAATCGTGTCTAACCATTCTTGGCAAGGTTCTTTGAAGTGTTTTTTGAATTTATAATGATAGGGTAGCCGAACAAGTTCTTTCCTTTTCTTCTCCCCTTTGGGCTTCGGCATGTCCCATTCTTTCAAAGTCGGGAATACTCTGAAAGCTAAGAATTCTTGCACCAAATCCCTAGTGCCAATATGCTCCGAAACAACTCGAAACTCACCCAAGGCAATTTGGCATGGTGATTCCGGCGACATGTTGCACGGGGGCCTAGTTTCTCCAAAGATTAACTCCAATGGGCTCTGAACCAACTTCTCCTTCTTCTCGTCAACCTTAACATAAAACCACTCGGTCTTCCAGTCAGTGGGCCATTTGGTACGATAGCTGATAACTGGAGACTTCGCATCTTTGCGATAATCAAAATTGTAGCAGCCGAAATTCTCGTGCAGCCCATCTTCTCTAGCTTTTGTCTGATAATGAAGCTCATGTGCCCAGCAGAAGCCTTCGGCAAGCGGTTCCGCCCCCTGGCTTCGGAGAGCCCAAATGTAAACGCTAAGCCTAACGATGGCGTTAGGAGTTAGCTGATGAATATAAATCCCAAACTTCTCCAACACATCCGCAATCATCTCATGCAAAGGAAATCTCAATCCTGCTTTAAAGAAGCTTTTAAAGACTACCACCTCATCCTTTTCTGGCTTCAGAGTAATTTCCTCTCCACCAAAACGAACTAGCTTCTTCTTGGCTTCACTGATATAACCTAGCTTTATCAACTTAGGCATATCACCTTCGGTAATAGTAGACTTCCCAAACTCCAGGTGGCTGGGTTTAGATGGTAGGGCGTTGTATTCATCTTCAGTTTCACCTTCTTCAACATCAATCTGCTCAGCTTCGGCAGCAAGGGTACCTTCAGAAGCTTCTTTCGGCACTGCCAGCCCCGACCGTTTCATCACTTCGGAAATCGGAGCGGTTTCAACAGCTTCGGCTTCCTCTCCGTCACGTATAACCCTAGCCATAGAACATACCCTTGCCATTTGATGATGAATTCCTTACAATTTTTTAATGAAGATTACTGAATTTTTTGATTTCCCGAAGCTTTTCCTCTTGTGACGAAGCAAAATCAACAACGGTGCTTCGATTGAGTGCGATGAATAAGCTTCGGCTATGGTCAAATTTTTGGCAGCAAAATAGTGCAATAGCAATGAATGCTGTGGTAACTTCACACCTACCCGTCTGTTTATATAGTGCCGCAGGTAAGAAGGTGAATCGTCAAGTCTTCCGCACCAGACGAACAGTCGCCCGCACTCACTGAGCGGTGGGCCACAGAACCCGAGAAGGTGAATCGCCAGGACGTGTGTATCCGCAGCATGGTGGGACCATTTTTGCGCTCGGAATATTTTAATCATTTCTCGGCGACGAGCTCAGGGAAGGTGTTTTTCGGATCTGCGGCTTCCCAAAGCCTAGGAGACTCTTTCACGGATCAAGCTCGTTACGAAAAACGATCTAGCACCGCGAAGGGGCTACTGTTGGGGGTATGCTTCGTCGCCGAAGATCCTGTAGGAAGAAACACCTTCGGTAGATCCTTTCAAAAGCAGCGTCGAAGCTATCATCCATGAAGCTTCGGCATAATGGCATGTCTCAAGACAAAGGATTGCACTGACTTAAAGATGAAATGACCGATTAGTCCATGAGACTCCGTGTCACAATTGTAATCTTTTGTAAAGGGCATGAATGTAATATCTCACAGGTTGCGCCCTGTGCCTATAAATAGATGAACAGTACCCCCGTACTGTTCACGTTGACTTGTATTTGCTTGCGCATTACGCTCGGACTTTTGCCTTCTGTCAAGCCGAAGGTATGAATGTAAATCAATATTGTTCATGTTCATTCATAATGATATAATAGAAAAGTATTTATAATGTCACATGATCATTTATATTATTCTTCATGTTTCATATGCCTCTCCTTTCGTTAATACATATTATGATGATGAAGGTATGTCCTTCATGACCTTCGTCTGAAGATCATTATATCCTAAGGGAAATAATGCTTCGGAGGACGAAGGACAATTACCATTAACATTTTCTGTGTTGCCTTGTTCTTAATTCATAGCACTTGAGAACAAGTGACCAACAACACCTATGCCAACAAATGGACATCTTGACCTAGATGAGGGAGGTAACCCGGTTGATCAAACTCTCTACTGTTCTATGATTGGTAGTTTATTGTATCGCACCGCATCTAGGCTCGATATTGTTGGGGGCCTTCGTCCTCCGAAGGTCCTGAAAAACGTAATTTAACAATGTCTTCCAAGTATGGTTTATAGACAGGTACCTTCGGATTCAGGATTAAAGGCAAATATGATGAGAAGGGCATGATCGTGACGAAGGTTGTTGTTGCTCCGAAGCTATGCGAAAGGGAGCTTCGGCTCAATCGCGGGAAGAGGAACCGACTTAAAGGGGAAAAGGCTATCTAGTCCTCATAGATTTTTCTATAAGTCAATAGTGAATGCAAAGGGCATAACTGTAATTTTTCATAGGCTGCGTCCTGTGCATATAAATAGATGAACAGTACCCCCATACTGTTCATGCTGACTTGTAATCACTCGTGCGTCACGCTTGGACTTTTACCTTCTGTCAAGCTGAAGGTACAAATGTAATACAATATTATTTCTGTTTATTCACGATAATAATAAATATGTTAGCAATGTCGTATCATTATTCATGTTGTCTTTTATGTTTTATATACTTCTTCTTTCATTAACATATGTTGTGATGATGAAGGTGTGTCCTTCATTACCTTCGTCTGAAGATCATTATAACCTATGGGAAATAATGCTTTGGAAGACGAGAGGCATTAACCTTTAACATTTTATGTTGCCTTGTTCTTAATTCATAGCACTTGAGAACAAGTCTCCAACATTGGCGCCCACCTCCGGTGAACCCTTTTTCGACCACCTTCGGCATGCGCTGACCTTCGTCATGCCACCGAAGAAAGCTTCAGCACCAGGGACCGCTGCACTGCAGCTGCTGGACCCAAACCAAGAAACTCTTTCTCTTCGAGAGGCTCAAAGCTAGAAGAGGAAAGCCACCAGTCCAACACTTTAGGAGGAGGAGTTGGACCAAGAGATCAGGAATATGGAGATCATCCATCAGCAAGTACAAAGGAAGAAGGAGAAAATGGCATGATTAGCTGATCTCCAAAGGAAGATCGACGAAGCCACTGAAGAAGTGTGTCATCTTGTTCAAGATGAACAAGATCGAAGGCCTCAACATAGGGAGCTTCGTCAAGAAGGCCTATTCAATGAGGATGCATGGTATGATGATTTTAATCATGATACCTTTACTTTTGATGATGCTTCTCCCTTGACAGCAGAACTGCAGGCTACCCCATGGCCCCCATCATACAAGTCACCCCAGCTCCCCATGTATGATGGACACTCAGATCCAAAGCAGTTTCTGATGAGTTATGAAGCAACTATATCTTCATATGGGGGCAACACTGCAGTCATGGCTAAGTCCTTCATCATGGCAGTCCGAAATGTAGCCCAAACATGGTACTCTTCTCTTCGGCCAGGGACCATCACGTCGTGGCAGAAGCTTAAGGACATGTTGGTCACCAGCTTCCAAGGCTTCCAAACAAAGCCGGTCACAGCTCAAGCTTTGTTCCAATGTACGCAAGACCACGAAGAATACCTTCAAGCATATGTACGAAGGTTCTTGAGACTAAGGGCACAAGCGCCTACAGTGCCCAATGAGATCGTCATTGAGGCCATGATTAAGGGCCTTCGGCCAGGACCTATGGCTCAATACTTTGCTAGGAAGCCCCTGCAAACTCTGGAGAAGCTGCTTCAGAAGATGGATGAGTACATCCAAGCTGACAATGACTTCTGCCAAAGAAGGGAGGAAGCTTACAGATTCTCCGAAATGACTAGGGGCTTCGGAGGAAGAATTCATCCGAGGCATGTCAGGTCAATTCACAACACTCAGAATGATGACAAAGGAGGTCAGCTACAGAGGCCAGTATACCTCACAATCTTCGGGGCAGCAACAAAGCTCCTTCCGGCCGCCAGCTCTAAGAGGCAGAGGTACCAGGGGCTTCGGAGGAAGATATGGGGATTAGCCTAGAAAGATCTACTGCTTATTCTGTGGTAAGGACAAGGGCCATACCACAAGAATCTGCCAAATCACCATCCAAAAGCAGAAGGAGATTGCAGAAGCCGAAGCTCGACAGAATCAGCCGAAGCAGGTTTTGCACACTGCTTTGTGCCATTCACCCTACATACCAGAATATGTGGGTAATCACTCTGCAGCTTCTGTTGCTTCGGCTAGTCAGCCACATGCTCCTTGGCCACAGCTTCCACCTCTGCCCCCTCTACATCCTACTTATTCACGGGGTCAGTAGCCAGAAGGGAGCCAACACACTCAGCAACAGAGGGATTTTAGGGAGGAATCCGAAGCTCGCACAGTCAACAGTACTATGCCAGAGTCAAAGCACATCTATTAAGAGATATCCTACCCTCTGAAGCACTTTTTTACTTTATGCCATTTTGTTTTTTAATAAAGGACAAGTAATGCAAATCTAGTTTTAATTCCTTGTAATAGTTTCGCTTCTGTTAAAATGAAATGTATCTTCTTCACAGATTTACGAAGCTCGAAAATTGCCGAAGCTTCAAAAAGTCGTTCCTAATGGAGCACAGCAAAAGTCTTGCCAAAGCTTCAAAAGTCATTCCTAAGGGAGCGCAGAGTAAGCTTTTTGCTCAAAAGTCATTCCTAAGGGAATGCAGAGCCAAATACCGCCGAAATATAAGGCGAAGCACGAAAAGTCAATGCGAAAATACCGCCGAAATATAAGGCGAAGCGCGAAAAGTCAACGCGAAAATACCGCCAAAAAATAAACGGCAAAGAGATTTTGATCGTTCCTAAGGGGACACAGAGATTGTGTGTTTCAGCGAAGGCGTGTGTCTTCGGCATTAGCATCATTCTTCGCATCATATCATCGCATCATCTCGCATATCATCACATCATACATCATATTGCACCAATGACACGAATTAAATACGACGTTGATCTTCGGAGGTTTTATAAAAAAATGAAAGCGTGCTAAGGCACAAAGTTAAGAAACAAAGCTTCGTCTGTTTTAATGCCAAAGAAAGGATCCTTTGCTTACGATGGGATGTTTTTACGAAGCAAGGACATTTTTTCCGAAGCACGAATTTTCTTCTTTACGAAGCATGAAAAGAAGGGAAGGTGTTTTTTCGCCGAAGGCTCAAAAAGCGGTATGTATATAAAATTTCATGCCTCGCAAAGAACTGAATTACAAAAAATTTACATTCAAAAACATATGCATCGAGCATCGCAATCTTGATACAGCAAAGTTACATTGATTAACTAAAAATGTTATTACAAACAACTACTAGTCCTCTCTCAGGACCTTCTCCGCAACTTCATTTAGCAGCTTGTTAACGACTTCATCAACAATAGATTCTGCTACATTAATGATATCTATTGCTTCTTTCGTTTTCGGGTCTGTTAGTGGGTCGAACGGTTTTGGTGGAGGAGATCGTTCAGCTACGATAAAAAAATCAATCAGTTCGAAGCCAAGAAAACAAATGACGAAGCTAAAACCAATTAAACGATACCTATCCGTCTCTTGAGTTCTGCAGCTTTCTCAGCTTCTTTTGCTGCTTCTCGAGCGTCATGAATATCTTTTTCGCTCTTCTTCATTATCTCATGGGCCATTTCTCGGCCACCATTCTCCCAGATGTCAGTGAAAAATTTTCCGCCAAGAAAACTTGCTTCGGCTGACGGATCCTTTGTGTCATCCACGGAGAGGGCAGCTTCGGCCTGGGCCAGGGTTTTAACATGATTACAACCCGCCTTCTCCAAGATAGCTGAAACTCCTCTCACACCAGAGAATGCACACATATCCCCACGATTGCCTAAGATTTCTTCAAAAGCTTCGGCTTCTCCGCTGATCCACTCAATGACACCCTCAGGGTCGCCTCATATGAAGTTATCTTCGTTTGAATAGGCGCCCACGTTGGCGAAGCTGGCCTTTATCTTCTTCACACAGCCCAAAGATTTTTCAAAACATCTCTCCTTGGATGCGCGAAGTTCTTCAACTATTTTTTCAAAATAATTTTTCCAATATTCACTGGCCTCTCGATCAGCTTCTGCAACAGCGCATTTTACCTTGGCCTCTGCTAATTGTTTCCGAAGCTCTTCAATCTCATTCTTTTGGACCTCAGCTTGAGCTTTGGAATTAGCGTCGTCTTCTTTTATTTTGTTTATCAATGAAATCAATATCTTGTCTTTTTCAAGGCCTTCGTTCCTTAGTTCAATCACCTCTGAACGAAGGTTGTTCAGAGCCATTGTATACCCTTCATCTTCAATGTCTTTCTATGCTCTAAGGGCATTGCTAAGGATTAGGCCCTGCAAGAGGAGGACAAGATCAGGAATAAGCAAATGAAGCAATTCGTTTTCAAATACAAAACTAGCTTTTATACCTTTATGCTATTATATGCTAAACTGTCAGCCAATTCATCCTTTGATAACACCGAAAGGCTTTCTTCTAGCTTCGGAAATCCGAAGCTTCTACTCATCTCCCGGCAGACAGATACTCCCTCCGTCTCATGATATAAGGCGTAACCACTTTTTATTCTTGTCCCACAATATAAGGCGTGCTCTCTCTATGCATATGTATATCGATGCAATGGTATAGAGACAATTAAATGTATTTCTTGGTCTCTGAACCAGAGGTGGTTACGCCTTATATACTGGGACGGAGGGAGTATTTCTTTATTATCCAGGAGACAGTATAAAAAATCTTCCTCCCCGCTGCCATTGAACACTAATGCCCCCTTTGGGTATTTTAGTTTTGGGGCATAATGTTGAGCCTCTCGTTTCTCTTCCTCAGAGAGTCCCTTTCCCGAAGCATGGCGGATGATGTAATCAATGGTCTCCTTTGAAGCTTCGGGAGCAGGAGTAGTAACCTTTTCAGGCGAAACTCGCTCTGTGGCCCTCTCTTCTGTTGCCCTTTCTTCAATTTCTGAAGGCCTTTTCTCAGCGGGCTCTGAAGGCTCAGCTTCGGTGTCAGCTTGGATCACTGCAGCTTCAATTTCGGCCGGCTTTGTTTCAGCTTCGGTTGGCACTTTCGAAGCCTCGGCAACCTTCCTTGAAGGAGTAGAGCTCAAGGTCTTTACTGATTCTAACACATCTAGTACACTCACCATCCTTCTCCTCTTGGGAGTTGTGGCAGAACCTTTTTGTGCCCTCAGCACTGTTACTTCTGATGAAGGGCTTAGAATTCCTAGCACTTTTATTTCTCCAATATTTGATTCTTTAGCTTTACCCATACCAGTCTTTGTCTTAGCTAGCTCAGCTAAGGGTAGCTTCGGCATTGTAGTTGGTTCTTCAGTTCTTTGAGCAGGGGGGCAGTGTTTCCTGATTCAGTAGCTGAGGAAGCCTCCCCGCCAAACTCAAGCACCACGACCGGCTTAATATAGCGTGGCTGGTGGGTAAGGACCTTCAATTTTTTGCCCTTCGGTGCAGGCTCGTCTAGAGTGACCGAAGCGGCAGGTTTCCTCTTCTTTCCCTGGCCTCGCAGTGGATAACGGTAGTCCGGGTAAACAAAGCCAATAGCGTCAAAAACTCTATTCAATCTCTTCTTTCCCCAGCCTCCGAAGGCTGTGGATAATGCATTATCTTCCACCTTGGAATACGACCCAAGCAGCTCATCACTGGTAACTTCAATGCATTTTAGCCAGTCATCGTTCGATTCATCGAATTTATCCTCGTATCTGAATGTGTACTTCAACCGGACCAGATCACCTTCACTAGATTTGGTGATGGTTTCCTTCGGCATTTCCTAGCTCTCTATAAGCGGTCATACTCTGTATGCTATGTGCTCTTGTACCAAATCTCTCGTACCAATAAAGAAGCAGACAGTACCAAATGCCTTTTGACATGCTTCGACGGCTTCGTCAATTTCAACCTTCGGCCTTCGGAGGCCGAAGCGGGACCAAATGGGTCGCATAATAACTTCCTTGATATCTTCTCTTGCATTCAAGTCATTTTTCACATAAAACCATTCCTCCATCCAGGCCTCGAGCCACCTTTTCCGGTATGTTGGCACTGGGTAGCTTGCGTTGGGGTGGGCGACAAATCCATAACAATTGAAGTTGTTATGATACTGTTCTTTCCCCGTGGCCTTTGTCTCATACAAAAGTTCGTGCATGCTATAGAAGCACTTCGCACTTGGTTCTATCCCTTGGCTTCTTGTTGCCCAGATGAAGATTCCCATCCTCAATATAGCTTCGGGGGTCAGCTGGTGGAGAAAAACTTGGTAGATCTTCAATACTTCAACTACAAACTTACTCAGCGAAAACCGAAGCACAGCTTTGAAGAAGCTTCGAAAAATCACAACTTCGTTTTCCTCATGGGCCGGGACGTTGTTGTGTCCGCCAGCCCTCACAATAGACATATCTCGAAAGTATCTTCCCCTCATGTTTTCGAGATGACTTTGCTTAATGGAAGATTTTCCAAAAATGGTATGGCTCGGTCTCCAGGGTCGATCCTTAGAATCTTCGCCACCACTTTCTACATCATAACTGTCACTGTCATCAGTATCCTCAGACAGGCCCTCCAATATCTCCTTAGTAATCTTTTCTGTATTTATTTTTGCCATTGACTCGACAAATCTAGCAACGTATGGATTCACAGCCTTCTTCTCCTCAAAAAGCTTCTCCTCTTCAGCAAGCTTCGTCTCAGCGTCAATCTTCTTGTCCTGAGACATTCCTTCCTTCAGAGATGACAAAAATGTGTCTTTTAAGCCGAAGCTCAAAAAGCTTTAAAAAATTAACAAGTGTTAGTGAGCAGCAGCTATGAAATTGAGAAAATAAAGCAAATGGCACAAGCAGTGTACCAAATGAGGTTGGTGCGAGCTCTTATTTATACGCTCGGCACGCTCTAAACCAAGGGGTCCTGCCTGTCATTGATTGTTGCTATTCTAGCAAAGGGAAGGTGTTTTTTCAGACCTTCGGCTTAAGGCATTCGTCCATGTCGCAGCCTGAATTTGTTACCTTAAACAAATTAATACTACGAGGGGCTACTGTTGGGGGCCTTCGTCCTCCAAAGGTCCTCAAAAACGTAATTTAACAATGTCTTCCAAGTATGGTTTATAGACAGGTACCTTTGGATTCGGGATTAAAGGCATATACGATGAGAAGGGCATGATCGTGACGAAGGTTGTTGTTGCTCCGAAGCTATGCGAAAGGGAGCTTCGGCTCAATCGCGGGAAGAGGAACCGACTTAAAGGGGAAAAGGCTATCTAGTCCTCATAGATTTTTCTATAAGTCAATAGTGAATGCAAAGGGCATAACTGTAATTTTTCACAGGCTACGTCCTGTGCCTATAAATAGATGAACAGTACCCTCGTATTGTTCACATTGACTTGTAATCACTCGTGTGTCACGCTTGGACATTTACCTTCTGTCAAGCCGAAGGTACAAATGTAATACAATATTATTTCTGTTTATTCACGATAATAATAAATATGTTAGCAATGTCGTATCATTATTCATGTTGTCTTTTATGTTTTATATACTTCTTCTTTCATTAACATATGCTGTGATGATGAAGGTGTGTCCTTCATTACCTTCGTCTGAAGATCATTATAACCTATGGGAAATAATGCTTCGGAAGACGAGGGGCATTAACCTTTAACATTTTATGTTGCCTTGTTCTTAATTAATAGCACTTGAGAACAAGTCTGCAACAGATATCATGTTTAGTGTCTGCATGTGTGCTAGATTTTAATCAAATCCTAAGAAATCTCATATTCGTGATGTTAAAATAATTCTTAGGTATCTCAAGCACACCCCAAGCATTGGCCTTTGGTATCCAAAAGGAGCTACTTTTGACTTAATTGGCTATTCCGATTCAGATTATGCCGGTTGCAAAATTGATAGAAAAAGTACTTCTGGGGGGTGCCATTTGCTTGGGAGATCACTAGTATCATGGACATCCAAAAAGCAAAATACTGTTGCCTTGTCAATAGCCGAAGCGGAATACATTGCCGCGGGTGCTTGTTGGACACATATTTTATATATGAAACAAACTCTTCTAGACTATGGCATAGTTCTAGAATAAGTACCTTTGTTGTGTGACAATGAGAGTGCTGTTAAAATTGCTAATAATCCTGTACAACACTCTCGCACCAAGCACATTGATATCTATCATCACTTCCTTAGAGATCATGTTGCTAAAGGAGACATTATTTTAGAAGGAGTGAGGTCAGAAGATCAATTAGCGGATATTTTCACTAAGCCTCTTGATAAAACCCGCTTTTGCATGTTGAGGAATGAATTAAACATACTTGATCTCAGAAATTTTATTTAAGATCTCAAAATAGTGTTGTCAAGCCTGCATTGCATATTTAAATTTTATGTATTGCATCTAGGGCTTATCTAACCTAGTTAAGATAACCGCCAACAAAGCGTGTGAAAAAAAGCTTAAATCGGGCTCAAACTTGACAAGTCTTAGTTTTAAGCTTTTAGTACTTAACTTCCTCTTTACTATGCAATTGTTGGTTCTCGAGATATGCATGAGGCACTACACTTAGGAGGAGTATTCAAAACTCAAATTGTTCATGAAAACCCCTAGTGCAAAGCAAAAATGCAAATCTCACCATTTGACTATTTTCTCTAAAAATTAACTAGCCTATGGCAAAATATTTTGAAAATAATGGGAACATATATGAGGGTGCCAATACCTGTCCCAACAGGTGTTCTTTTGTGTGATTATAAGTTAGGATTTGGTTTGGTTAAAATTTAGATAGAAAATTTGAAAAATTTCAAAATCCCCTGTCTGGGCTCACCGGACAGTCCGGTGTGCACCGGACACTGCACTGTGCACTGTCTGGTGCACCGGTCGCGCGCGCAGATCCTCTTTCTATTGTGCGCTATCCGGTGTGCACTGGACAAGCACTGTAGACTGTCCGGTGTGCCCATAACGCGTTTTAAAAAAGGACCTCCAGCCCGAGACCGAGCCAGAGGTCCCCTTTTCCCTCTCTACTCTCTGGCTCTCCTCACTCTCTGGCGATCTTCCCCCCTCTCCGATGATCTTCATCACCGGCGGCTGTCCTCCAGCGACCAAGCTCCTCCCTGCACCCTCCTTCTTCCTCCATCTCCGTGAGCTTCTCTCCCCTCTGTTGTCTGCTGTCTGTGAACAACTCAGCCCTTCTCCCTTCCACCCCTTGTGAAAAATCTCCAATTCCTATCAAATCTTGTGAATCCAAGTGCATGATTGAGTCCCTCTATGCTCCTTGAGTACTCCTGCAGGTTCCTAGCTCCTTAGGGAGGGTTTCACCACCTAAAATGGCCGTTTCACCTAAACCCTAATCCACCGCAAGCCACGTGTTCGGTGAAATGCCCAAACCAGCCAAAAATGCTCCAATTGAACCCAAACTTTTCAGGCACCTTCAAGATACCTCCAGTAACATATTCGCCAAATTTCACGCCAATTCGATATCCCAGGCTTCAATTTTACACAAATTCCCCTTTATAGCCATTGATTCCGAGCCGAGTGCCCAAATTCCATTTTCTTCGCCTAAAATCAAACCAAGTGCACACTTCACTCATATTTACTCATATAAACCTATTCGTGAAGTATCATCTTAATTCCAAGTTATTTCATGCCTCATTTCCAATTTCAAACCTCCTATGGCACTATTCATCGTTCAAACTCTGTTTTCTCGCCGTTTGACCTCTCGATCGCCAAATCCCTCAATTTCTGTGCCATAACACTCTGTGTATGTACTTATTCACATTTCATATACTTATGACTATGTGACTAATACGTGCTCACCTCTTCTGTCATTTCAGTGACCTCGCCTGTCCGTGAGCTCATCTCCTGTCCTGCCTAGATTCTTCCTCTCTCGTGAGGTTTCTAGGTATTTGTCACCGCAGTCATTATCATTTCCTATGCTCTCTTCTCATGCTCAGGTTCTCTCTGTCTTCAGGTCAGGATGGTGCGCACGAAGAATGTGTCCACGCCAGGGGGAGGAGACAACGAGGACCCTCCTCGCCCCTTCAGGCAGGTCAAGGGGAAGACTGTCTACTTGGAGCAGCAGGAAGGCCGCAAGAAGCGGCGTTTAGATAGAGCAGCTCTAGCAGCAGCAGTGTAACACCCTGAATTTGGCGGTATAAAATTTCTTTGCTCATATTCACAAATTCAGGTGTTACTTCCCTTTTCTCATCCTTCCCCAATCTCCTCTCTCTCATTTCTATAGGAGAAAAGTGGTTATTTTATTTATAATTATAGTCTATTAGCTCAAACCCTAAGGGAGTGTGAACTGTTGCATCATGTTGAACCCTAGATTTCACTTTTGTTTGGTGCATAATTCTCAAAAAAGTCTAATTTGAATTTGTGGCTCATTTGAATTTGAATCAAAAAGAGAAAATAAAAAGAAAAGAGAAAACAATTCCAGAATAAAAGAAAAAAGAAAAGGAGCCCAAACCCCCGCCCCCTCGGCCTTTCGGCCCATCAGGCCCATCCCGCGCGCGCTCTCCCCCCCCCCCCCCCCCCGCTCTCTCTGCCCGCGGGCGCGGCCGCCTTCCCCGCACCCGCATTCGCTCCCCCGCTCTCTCTCTGCTCGCGGGCCCCGCCTGTCGGCGCTGCCGCTTCCCCGCGCGTGCGCCCGCTTTCCCCTCTCTCTCTGCCCGTGGGCCCCGGCTGTCAGCTCCCTCGTCCTCGCGTAACTGCCGCCCGAGCTGCGCGTTGCCGCGGTCTCCGCGCCCACGACGCGCGTGAAGCTCGCAACCGCCCTCGCCTCGGCCACTAGAGCCTAGAGCCCCACTCGCCCTCTCCCCCTCCCTCATTTGCGCACCTGCCGACCTCTCTCTCGCCTCCCCCTCGCTGCGCGCACACCATAGCGCCATCGCCGCGAACCGCCGCCGTCCCGAGCTCGTTTTGTAACACCCGAAATTTTATTTTGGGGATTAGTAGAGGAAATCAAAGGAGAAATGTCCCTAATGGATAATTATACTTTGAAATTCACCTTTTCTAAAATAAAATAGTAAAATTTAAAGCAAGTTGAGTTAAGATATATATAATAAAAGAATTACAAGTTATTATCCCCTTTAAGAAATATAAAAAAAAAAGAAAATATTCTCTTTTGAGTTAAAAATCACCTTTTAATAAATGTTACGCAATATAGATTTTCCTAAGAGTATTTCTTATTTATGACTTGTATGATGAGAGCATTTTGCTAAAAGAAAGGATAATAAATAAATAACTAAAATTATACTCTTGCATTCATGTGGGAGTTTATTTGTGCATCTAAAAGTAAAATTTTGGAATTCAAACTTGTGTTGGATTTGAATTTAAAATAGAAATCAGAAAAGAAAAAGGGAAAAGAAAAGAAGACTTACCTTGAGTTTGGGCCGAATCCTTAGTCCCGCGGCCCATCTTCCTCCACCCAGCACAGCCAGGCTTCCCTCTACGCGCCGCGCGGCCCACTATCCTTTTCACTCCACCGCGCGCTGGCTACCCGTGGCTGATTCCTGTGGCCCGCTCGCCAGCCCCCTTTCACTGCCATGTGGGGCCCAGACTGAAGACCATCGTCTTCAACAGCCTGGGCGGACTTAGCGCGTCGCTCCCGGGGGGTTCTCGCATGGCCATTGTGAAATCATCGCCGCGGACTTCTCGTTTGGTGCAACGAACCCACGATTTGGGCGCGACCGAGTCACAGGAAGATCCGAATTCGCCGTAGAACTCGCGTCGCCCAACCTTTGTAGATCTTCTTTCCTCGCTTGGGAACAACTTCGACGTACTGGCCGCCGAGATCCGCGGGCGCTGGGTCGTCTCCTTGGGGGCCGGATGTACCGCGTGAATATAAGGCCATACCGGAGCCGGGGTTGCTCTCTCATCGCCCCACGAACCTGCCACCCTCCCGTGACCGAAAGAACAAAGCCGAGGAAAAGAGTCTGCCATCCGCCGCCATCAGGAGATTTCAAAATTGGGCTATTGTGCACGCCGTCTGCTGTACTAGAAGGTTCCCTCGGGTGCGTGGAGGGATGCTCGTGGTGGTGATGCTCGGAATTGGCCGGGGATTCGCCGTCGTCGGAGAAACTCCGCGTCTAGCCATTGCGGACTGTGGCCGGCTCTTCAACCTTCGCCTTGGTCTTCGGTAAGCCCCTGGGTAGCTTCACCGTGGCTCGCGCTTCCTTTTGCACCGGTTAACTCGCGAGTTAGGGAATCCACGCGTTGGGTCGTATGCTTCCGACGATGGTCCGTCGCGGGGGGGCAATGGCGCCGCCGCACTTGTCCTGCGCCACCGCGCTCGGTCGGCTTAGGGAAGGACTCGCAGTGACCATCCGATCCATCGCGTGCGGTCGAGATTAGAAGCATGGGTAGCCGTCGGATCGAGATCCGAGGGCCACGGCTCGGTCTCTCCTTCATTAAATTCAGGCGGTTGATCTCGTATCGGATGGAGGGGATCGCATACCGGTTCGCTAGAGACCCGATCTAATCCTAGCCCTTGATTTTAATCCAACGGCCCTGTGATCCCGATACCCCCTTCGTCGTTACAAACTTACATAAGAGACCCCAGAAAATGTGTTAATCAACCCGCCGTCCAACTGGTGGGTCGTTTGTGTCCTAGGAACTTTTGCGCCGAGCCCCCTGCACTTTCTGATAATTGACGCCTAGTCCAGAGTTGTTTAAAAACCAGAAAAATACATTTAAAAATGAATTTTTAGTATTAATTAAATGCCAGAATTTGTATAATTCATAATAAATTCATTTTAGCTCCAAATTGAACCATTCCAGTTTCTAAAATTTTGTAATAATATTCTTCATCATTTAGTGTCTCTGTTTTGACATGAACTCTGTTAGGAAATTAATTTATCATCTAATCCTATTATAATCACCTTAAATCTTAGGAAATTCATAACTTGAATTCTATAACTCAAAAATTAATAATTCTTGTTCCTGTGATCTTATTTTAATATGTAGATTATTTATATATATTTGTACGTATGTTTGGTGTAATGTTAATTTTGCCTATACCATGTATGTCTGTATTGCTACGTTTAGCAGTGAGGCCACGAGGATCTGAAAGATCATCCTGGTACCTGGATTCTCAAGGCCCAGGCAAGTTGTGCCCTTGATCACTTCTTTTTACCCAGCCATGTTCTGATTAATCATAATGATCTGCATAGGTTAATTTGATGGGACCCAATAGGTTACCCTAGTTTGTCTATCTTTATACCTTGTTTACCACTGAACCTTCTGGGTAGTACTTGCTAGTGCTATATGTGGTTTTGGGTATGGAGATACATTATTCATGATTACACTTTTGTTATCAGTTGTTATTTACTGTTCATGTTAAGATCATTATGTTAATTGGAACATGGAGAACCACCCGGGAAAACAGTGCTACCACGAGGGTGGAATGGGACGCCCTTGGCTGATTAATTAGGAAAGCTAGTGGAAGACTACCTTACCCGAAAGGGGCAAGGGCAGTAGGGGAGAGGTCAGTGTAGGGAGGCCCTCGGGAGGATTTTGCTGCGATGGCGGTCCTGCAAGGGATTCCTGCACTGGATCTTCCTATAAACTGTAGCGGGTTTTCGGAAGCTAGTGGAACTTTGTAAAGGCCTCGTAGTGGATCCCTAGCCATTCACCTCGGAAGTGTCTAAGGGCCTTGCAAACCCTGGCGACATGGGATACACGACTTGTGGGTAAAGATGCGCAACCTCTGCAGAGTGTAAAACTGGTATACTAGCCGTGCTCACGGTCATGAGCAGCTCGGACACTCACATGATTAAATTATGGAACTTAAACTCAATTTGTCATATGCATTGCATTGCAGGTGAAGTTGTTACTTTTGTTCTATTACCTAATTGGGTTTGGTATTTACTTATACTTAGTAACTGCTAATAAAATTTTGACCAACTTTAAAAGCAATGCTCAGCTCTAACCATCTTCTTTGGTAAGCCTTACACTTCACGTGAGCTCCCACCTTTGGCGAGTTCATGCACATTATTCCCCACAACTTGTTGAGCGATGAACGTATGTGAGCTCACTCTTGCTGTCTCACATACACCACAGGTCAAGATCAGGTACTGCAGGATGATGCTCATGGAGGATGCTGTGATGAGTTCGTGAGAGGTCTAGGTCGTCGTCTCCCAGTCAACTTTGGGTTGCTGGACTGTTGTCTCCTTATAATGTAATTATTTATTTTGTATAGAACTCCTGTTATATATAAAGTTGTGACATTCGATCCTGTGCCACTATACATCATATGTATGAGACTTGGTCCCAGCATACCTGGTGTTTATGTTAACCCCGGGTTTTGGACCCCTAAAATCCGGGTGTTACAGAAGTGGTATCAGAGCAATGTTGACTGTAGGACGAAACCTAGATAGAACTGGACAACCATTCTTTACTTACCTTACTCTGAATCTTTTCTAAACTTATCTTAATCTTTTTCTCATCTATTTCCGCTTACTCTGATTACTCTTACCTTTTCACTTCTAAAGACAAATGTGGATTCCATACTTTGAAATCCAGTGCCTAAAGTGACTTTAGGAATAGGAGACCTACTCTTAGGAACAAAGACAAAACTATTTTTATCTATGTGCTTGAATGTTTGTTCTTATGATAGTTGCCTGATTTGGATCTTTGTTTGAGTGTGATGAGTTGTGGAGTAATGTCCACAATTACATCTGCATATACATATAGGCATAAATAGAAATAACTAAACAATCTAGATTATCCTCCATTAAAGTGTATATATTTTAAATAGATCCATCTTGGCTTAAAAGATTCTCTCTTATCTCATAGATCCATCTTATCTTGAAAAGATACTCATCTATTCTTGAAAAGATTTTATGTCATCCTAATAGATCTAACTGACCTCAAAAGATTATACCTTATCATTATGAATTCATCCTACCCTAATTAGCATATTTATCCTAGTCTAAAATATCAACCATGATCTAATTCAAAGTAATTAGATATTGTCTAGACTAATCCGGTGATACCAATCTAGATCCCACCTAATCTAATATGATCCAATCTAAAGTAAGTTATTTAATAAATTAGTTAGTACTAGTGAAATGGATTAGACCTCACTCATATAAAAATGATTTAAGCTAAATTGATGCCCTAGATTAACTTGATCGTATACATATGCAACTACCTTACCCATCCGATAGTTGCATAATCCCTCTGTGTTAACCTAATAGAGCTTCTGACCTACCTACACCGTATACCCCATCCTATCTCAAAAGATTTTAACATATCCTAACAAGATATATCTTACCCTGATAAATTTATCTAACTTAAACTAGTCTAATCTAGATCATATCTAACCTAAATATGTTCTAATCTAGTGTGTGTTACTTAATGCTGGTACAAAAGATATGGCCATGCTCCTAATTCCCTTAAGTCTAAATTGGTGACTTAGATCAGTTCAGCCATACTCAGGTTACATACCCTATCCAAACCATACAGAAGCAAAACAATCAAACCAGATTCTGACTAATCTCATTTAATAGCCATCTACTAAACTAATCTAATGTGGCCTACTTAATCAGACTAATGATACAGGTAAGAAGGGATTAGACCTTACTAGTCAGGTGTTAACTTAGCACATTAGACTAACTCAACCATGAGCAGAAGATCTAACTCAACCAATAGATTCATAATGGATTGCATGATCTGTTTATCCCCACCTAACATCAAATAAACTTTTGATCTACATCATGTAGTCTATCTCATCCATATCTATTTTAACCACGTTCCCCAACTCCAATGATATACACTAACCTCGAATCAATGAGACAAGACCGGAGAAGATGATTAACTTCATCAAGAAAGGATGAGCACCAACTCAAGTCTTCAAGGATCAAGTGAGGTCACCAAGATGAGTCAAGATCCACAATCTTGGATGAAGTCTTTTCTTATCCTACTCTTTCTTATCCCAAACCTATATATGCCCTAAAGGCATCTTCTATCCTACATAATAAAGTGGACATACATATATACACCCATGCTTTCCTAACCACCAGCTCCACCAAGCTACATAGATATAAATTATGATGATTTGTAAAGATCTAGATGTTACTTTAGTTAGTAGATGATATGATATTAGTTTAGAAGAAACAATAAGGTCTATTGACCCTATGTTTTGTTAAAAAAATTATGCCTCATGCCGAGATTCCTTTGTTTGTGCATATGTTCCGAGAACAATATGAGTAAACATCCCTCTTCTTACAAATCTCGAGGACGAGATTATTTTTAAGGGGGGTAGGATTTGTAACACCCGAAATTTTATTTTGGGGATTAGTAGAGGAAATCAAAGGAGAAATGTCCCTAATGGATAATTATACTTTGAAATTCACCTTTTCTAAAATAAAATAGTAAAATTTAAAGCAAGTTGAGTTAAGATATATATAATAAAAGAATTACAAGTTATTATCCCCTTTAAGAAATATAAAAAAAAGAAAATATTCTCTTTTGAGTTAAAAATCACCTTTTAATAAATGTTACGCAATATAGATTTTCCTAAGAGTATTTCTTATTTATGACTTGTATGATGAGAGCATTTTGCTAAAAGAAAGGATAATAAATAAATAACTAAAATTATACTCTTGCATTCATGTGGGAGTTTATTTGTGCATCTAAAAGTAAAATTTTGGAATTCAAACTTGTGTTGGATTTGAATTAAAATAGAAATCAGAAAAGAAAAAGGGAAAAGAAAAGAAGACTTACCTTGAGTTTGGGCCGAATCCTTAGTCCCGCGGCCCATCTTCCTCCACCCAGCACAGCCAGGCTTCCCTCTACGCGCCGCGCGGCCCACTATCCTTTTCACTCCACCGCGCGCTGGCTACCCGTGGCTGATTCCTGTGGCCCGCTCGCCAGCCCCCTTTCACTGCCATGTGGGGCCCAGACTGAAGACCATCGTCTTCAACAGCCTGGGCGGACTTAGCGCGTCGCTCCCGGGGGGTTCTCGCATGGCCATTGTGAAATCATCGCCGCGGACTTCTCGTTTGGTGCAACGAACCCACGATTTGGGCGCGACCGAGTCACAGGAAGATCCGAATTCGCCGTAGAACTCGCGTCGCCCAACCTTTGTAGATCTTCTTTCCTCGCTTGGGAACAACTTCGACGTACTGGCCGCCGAGATCCGCGGGCGCTGGGTCGTCTCCTTGGGGGCCGGATGTACCGCGTGAATATAAGGCCATACCGGAGCCGGGGTTGCTCTCTCATCGCCCCACGAACCTGCCACCCTCCCGTGACCGAAAGAACAAAGCCGAGGAAAAGAGTCTGCCATCCGCCGCCATCAGGAGATTTCAAAATTGGGCTATTGTGCACGCCGTCTGCTGTACTAGAAGGTTCCCTCGGGTGCGTGGAGGGATGCTCGTGGTGGTGATGCTCGGAATTGGCCGGGGATTCGCCGTCGTCGGAGAAACTCCGCGTCTAGCCATTGCAGACTGTGGCCGGCTCTTCAACCTTCGCCTTGGTCTTCGGTAAGCCCCTGGGTAGCTTCACCGTGGCTCGCGCTTCCTTTTGCACCGGTTAACTCGCGAGTTAGGGAATCCACGCGTTGGGTCGTATGCTTCCGACGATGGTCCGTCGCGGGGGGGCAATGGCGCCGCCGCACTTGTCCTGCGCCACCGCGCTCGGTCGGCTTAGGGAAGGACTCGCAGTGACCATCCGATCCATCGCGTGCGGTCGAGATTAGAAGCATGGGTAGCCGTCGGATCGAGATCCGAGGGCCACGGCTCGGTCTCTCCTTCATTAAATTCAGGCGGTTGATCTCGTATCGGATGGAGGGGATCGCATACCGGTTCGCTAGAGACCCGATCTAATCCTAGCCCTTGATTTTAATCCAACGGCCCTGTGATCCCGATACCCCCTTCGTCGTTACAAACTTACATAAGAGACCCCAGAAAATGTGTTAATCAACCCGCCGTCCAACTGGTGGGTCGTTTGTGTCCTAGGAACTTTTGCGCCGAGCCCCCTGCACTTTCTGATAATTGACGCCTAGTCCAGAGTTGTTTAAAAACCAGAAAAATACATTTAAAAATGAATTTTTAGTATTAATTAAATGCCAGAATTTGTATAATTCATAATAAATTCATTTTAGCTCCAAATTGAACCATTCCAGTTTCTAAAATTTTGTAATAATATTCTTCATCATTTAGTGTCTCTGTTTTGACATGAACTCTGTTAGGAAATTAATTTATCATCTAATCCTATTATAATCACCTTAAATCTTAGGAAATTCATAACTTGAATTCTATAACTCAAAAATTAATAATTCTTGTTCCTGTGATCTTATTTTAATATGTAGATTATTTATATATATTTGTACGTATGTTTGGTGTAATGTTAATTTTGCCTATACCATGTATGTCTGTATTGCTACGTTTAGCAGTGAGGCCACGAGGATCTGAAAGATCATCCTGGTACCTGGATTCTCAAGGCCCAGGCAAGTTGTGCCCTTGATCACTTCTTTTTACCCAGCCATGTTCTGATTAATCATAATGATCTGCATAGGTTAATTTGATGGGACCCAATAGGTTACCCTAGTTTGTCTATCTTTATACCTTGTTTACCACTGAACCTTCTGGGTAGTACTTGCTAGTGCTATATGTGGTTTTGGGTATGGAGATACATTATTCATGATTACACTTTTGTTATCAGTTGTTATTTACTGTTCATGTTAAGATCATTATGTTAATTGGAACATGGAGAACCACCCGGGAAAACAGTGCTACCACGAGGGTGGAATGGGACGCCCTTGGCTGATTAATTAGGAAAGCTAGTGGAAGACTACCTTACCCGAAAGGGGCAAGGGCAGTAGGGGAGAGGTCAGTGTAGGGAGGCCCTCGGGAGGATTTTGCTGCGATGGCGGTCCTGCAAGGGATTCCTGCACTGGATCTTCCTATAAACTGTAGCGGGTTTTCGGAAGCTAGTGGAACTTTGTAAAGGCCTCGTAGTGGATCCCTAGCCATTCACCTCGGAAGTGTCTAAGGGCCTTGCAAACCCTGGCGACATGGGATACACGACTTGTGGGTAAAGATGCGCAACCTCTGCAGAGTGTAAAACTGGTATACTAGCCGTGCTCACGGTCATGAGCAGCTCGGACACTCACATGATTAAATTATGGAACTTAAACTCAATTTGTCATATGCATTGCATTGCAGGTGAAGTTGTTACTTTTGTTCTATTACCTAATTGGGTTTGGTATTTACTTATACTTAGTAACTGCTAATAAAATTTTGACCAACTTTAAAAGCAATGCTCAGCTCTAACCATCTTCTTTGGTAAGCCTTACACTTCACGTGAGCTCCCACCTTTGGCGAGTTCATGCACATTATTCCCCACAACTTGTTGAGCGATGAACGTATGTGAGCTCACTCTTGCTGTCTCACATACACCACAGGTCAAGATCAGGTACTGCAGGATGATGCTCATGGAGGATGCTGTGATGAGTTCGTGAGAGGTCTAGGTCGTCGTCTCCCAGTCAACTTTGGGTTGCTGGACTGTTGTCTCCTTATAATGTAATTATTTATTTTGTATAGAACTCCTGTTATATATAAAGTTGTGACATTCGATCCTGTGCCACTATACATCATATGTATGAGACTTGGTCCCAGCATACCTGGTGTTTATGTTAACCCCGGGTTTTGGACCCCTAAAATCCGGGTGTTACACGTTTCCCCGTCGTCGTTGGAGCTCCGCCGTGCCTTTTGCCACGGTAAGCTTCGCCCCGACGTCCACAACCCGGAACGCGCTCCAATTTCCCCTCTCCCTCCCTGAGTTCCTCTGCCCGCGCTCACCGCCGTTCGCTGCGCAGCCGCCGGGGTCCGCCACCGTGGACTCGGGCTGTCGCCGCGTCTCCGTCGCCACCGAGGAGTCCCCGGAGTTCGCCTTGAGGTAAGGAATCTCCCATGCCCCCTCCCTTCCCCTCTTTTGCACTCTGTCGCGCTTAATTCCTCATCGGAGTTGCTTAACGCCGCCGTCGAGCCGCTTCGCCGTGAACCGCCCCCCTCCGGTGCCCCTGCCCCGACCCAGACCCCACCAGAGAATTCCCCGTGCCCTCCCCAACCTCCCCGGCCACTCAGGTCGCCCCGGGAACCCGCAGGGCCCCCGCGCCCCTCGTCTCCGGCGAGTTCTCCGCCGCGGGGACGGGCGCCGCCGCCTCAGCTGGCTGGGGAAGGAGGCAGAAGCCAGCCGCCCCATCCCCGCCGTCCATCTCAGATCGGACGGCCCCGTTTTAAATAGGCCGAGTCCAATCCTAGCCGTCCGCCCAAGATCCAACGGCCCAGAGCCGTTTCCCCCGCGCCCCGCCTCCCTGCCAACTGGGCCCCGCCTGTCAGCCCGCCCGCGCCCCGCGCTGCTCGCCCGACCCCGCCTGTCAGCCCGCCCGCGCCCCGCGCTGCTCGCCCGACCCGGCCTGTCAGCCCGCCCGCGCCCCGCGCTGCTCGCCCGACCCCGCCTGTCAGCCCGCCCGCGCCCCGCTCTGCCGCCCGGCCCCGCCTGTCAGCCACCCAGGCCGTCGCGCGCTCGCGCGCCCGCCCGCAGGATCTAATCCTGGCCGTCGATCCGAGATCCAACGGCTATTAGCGTCCGATACCCCTTCGCCCGCGCAAATTCTTAAAGAGACCCCCAGTTTTCTGTAAATTGAACCCGCCGTCCCTGGTTTCTTACAGTTAGGTCCTCGGACCTTTTATTTAATTCAAAATAGGTCCTTAGGGTATATTTTTAACCCCTAAACTTGTAAAATTCATAACTTTGCCATATGAACTCCAAATTAGGTGCTTCAAATTGCAAAATGTTCATAATATTATTATCTATCTGTTTATGCAATGTTTCCCTGCTGTTTCTATGTCCCAATTAATAGTTGATCATTAGGGTAAAATTAATGTTATGGGAACCCTATTTGAGATAAATAAAAGATAGTAGACTTTAATAAAAGTTGGAGCACTTAAGTTTATAGACTTAACACTATGTAATGATTTAACCCCCACCACTGATTTAAACCTGGTTAGTGGATAATGAATTACTTTGTATAGTCCTCTACCCAGACCTAGAGAATACCAGAGTGCCTATCCCTTTTCTATTATGAACTTGTGATCTCTCTGCTGCATATGTTTGGTATATTGTTTTTGTTTGTTATTTCCCAAGTGCATAGTGTGAATGATTACTTTACGTAGACAACGAGCAGTCTGTGTTTCCCGAGGAAGTTGCAGAGGAAGTCCCTGATCAGCAGTTTGGTGAAGGCAAGTGTCCTCTGACCCATTATGTCCTATTCACTTATAACTTACTATCCCGCATTACTTACATGAAACCTAAGGATTGACTAGCTTTACACTCTACTTTATCCTTGATGACCTTATGGGCTATTATGGTTAGCATTCTGCTATTGCCTTAACTTAATCAATGAACATGATGTGAATATTTATGATACTGTTATCCTGATGATGTTGATGATCTTGTGATACTCTAGGGGGCTCAGGTTGTTTCCTGAGTACCTCTCCGTAAGGACCTGTTCGTTGAGAGACCACCCGGGATAACAGTGCAACCATGAGGGTGAAATGGGGCGCCCTTAGCTAATTAATTAGAGGAACTAGAGGTGTAGTTGCTTCGCCGTCGTGCCGTCAATGGGGTCCAGGCACAGTGCTTGCTCTGCCGAGGCTGAGTGCCGAGGTTCTTTCGTTTTGCTTTTGTTAGTCACTCTCCTGCGGGGAGGAGTACTGTGTTTATCAAACTGGAGAAACCTAACGGGCAGCTATGATCTCTAGGGAATCTTTGTAAAAGCTACGTAGTGATACCCTGCCGGACCACCTAGGTAGTGGTCAATGGGGATTAGCTCTCCCCAGGCAGAACGGGAATCACGGCTCATGGGTAAAGTGTGCGACCTCTGCAGAGGGTAGTGAAACTGATATATCAGTCGTGCTCACGGTTAAGAGCAGCCTTGGGATCCTCTTTGATTAGAGATACAGATGGTTCGAGATACAAGGATTATGTTATGGTTATGGTTCGAATATGATGATGCTGTTCCTCGATGAGGAAATGGTTCATGGGTTGGTTAATGCTAAAATCTGGCTTCTACTAATGATAAATACCTGACCAACTAAAAGCAACTGCTTGAGCCTAACCCCACATAAAGCTAGTCCACCTCAGCCAAACGGGACATTTGCTGAGTACGTTGATGTGTACTCATCCTTGCTTTACCACCAAACACCAGGTCGTCCACATTGTAACCACTGCTCAGGAG
This sequence comes from Zea luxurians, assembly GCA_029449295.1. Taxonomy (NCBI): domain Eukaryota; kingdom Viridiplantae; phylum Streptophyta; class Magnoliopsida; order Poales; family Poaceae; genus Zea; species Zea luxurians. Next base: position 6,167,971 of record JAOPSE010000102.1, read on the forward strand.
AAGGCGAAGCCGTGGAAGGAGACTTCCAGGAGTTCCAAGACTACGACGAATTCTAGGTGTGGGTTGGCGGCAACCCCCAGTCAGCTGCCTGTGAAGGCCTTATCTTACTGCGTTTCGCTAGCACTTTGATTTAACTGTTAAGTTGATGACTATGTGGATGTCTATGACTCTGTGATGTAATAAGTTAATACTCTTTTAAGTTATTATTCGAGCAATGTGCTATGATGAGTCATTTATGTAATCGCCGTGTACGTGAATTTCTGATCCTGGCACGTACATGGTTCGCATTCAGTTTACCTTCCAAAACCGGGTGTGACATAAGTGGTATCAAAGTCGTGCTGACTGTAGGACCGCTGACCTAGAGTAGCACTGGTCGTACTAAGGACTATTGACTTTCCCTCTCACCTTGACCTCTGATGTTACTTCAAAAGTCGGTCACCTCGACCAACCCTATGTTTTACTACATATATATATACTATATTATACCTTGTTAAAATTTTTATCTTATTCTGTCTATGGTGTATTCACTTGTCATATTAGTTCTGCTCTTACTCTTATGCTTACGGTGTCTTTTGTAGATGGCTCGTCTTAGACACACGGCACGTAAGTCGGTGATTCCTTTCCTGCCGTCTCGACTTGCGGAGCGTCCTCTGCACCGCACCGTGTCCGGTCAGTCGAGTCACCTAGAGAGGCTGCACCACCGCCTGCGTGAGGAACAGGAACGCCGGCGCCAGCACAGAGAGCAGCAGGGCTCTTCCTCCTCATCCCAGCAAGAGGTGGAGTCCGTGAGGCCCCGTTCCTCTGTTGCCCAGCTGGAGGCGCCCCCTGCACCACCGCGGGACGCCCCGGCTGTTGGAGGAGCTACTGGAGGAGGTCTTGGAGGAGACCCCGACGACGACGACTCAGACCACAGCACGGAGTCTTCTGAGCCGCAGGAGGCGGAAGGATGGGTCGCCCGACCCATCACCCGTGACGCCGCTCGCGGTTGTCACTTCCACGACGCACTCGACACCTTGTTGCGCCAGGCTTTTGACCGGCACACCTGGTCGATCGAGTATCGTTGTGTAGTCTACCAGCACAGTCGCGGGAGGTACCCGGACCGCTGGGAGGCTACCTGCCTAGTTCGCCGTCCGGAGGATGACCTCCGGGGTGCGGAGGCCGTTTCGGAGCACTATTCCATCTCCGAGAGGGACACTGCAGAGGCGGCTATGCAGGATGCAGCACGACGTGCACTCTCCCAGTACTGTTCTTTGTTCGGTGGGGTGGCCGACGGTCTTAACCTTCGGTACTACCCCCGCCGCCCTACTGGCAGCACAGAGAGTGTGGTTGTCTCACCTGTTGGAGAGGCTAACCCTAGGTTGAGCAGCACAGTCAACCTAGTCGCAGTGCTTAACACTGAGCTGGATCACTCTCTGGACGAGCTGAGCAGGGCTCGAACGGAGATTGCGGAGTTGCGTGCTGAGCTGGCAGAGCGCCATCACCAGGAGGGTGGTTCTCCCGCTCCTGTTGGGACTCAGCACCCGTACCGCTCACCGCCACGTGGTCACCACACTTATGGTTCCCCTGCCTGTAAGACCAGGATAGATCTGGATCCTTAGATCGTTAGTGTCGAAGTTTGTAATAATTCTTAAGTCAGATGTCTCAGTCTTAAGTAGTTAGTTTAGCTTGCTTATCAGTTGCTTCCAATTAGCTTAGTTTGCTTATCAGTTGCTTGCATGCTTGTTATGATGAACTTGTGCTGGATTCGAATCTTTGTAATGACTGTTGCCAACCTGTGGGTTTCCCCTGCAGTTTGGCCTAGCTATAATGTTAATAAAGTCAGTTATTTAGTTGGGAAGCCATTTACTTCTACTTTCCTTCTTATCTGAGAAGCTGTGTTGAATCATAATGAGGATCAGTGAAGCTCTTTGTTCGCTCAGTGTCATGAAGAATTCTGTATTCTCTTTTCTTATGCTGGAGGGTTGTAAGATCAATGCTGATGTATGAATGTCCTCCACAGATGTCTGACAACAGGCGCCGATGCAACAGGCGTGCTCAGCAAGAGCAGCATGACCAGTAGGAGGAACAACAGAGGCAGCCTCCCCCACCACCCCCGATGACAGTGGAGCAGATGTTCTTGATGCAGACTCAGGCAGTGCAGGCTATTGGACAGACTCTGGCAGCCATGCAGCAGGCTCAACAGCAACCCCAACCCCAGTTGCAAGTGCAGATGCCCCAGATGCCACGGGATAAGCGTGGTGAGTTCATGAGAGGGCACCCTCCTACCTTCGCCCATTCTGCCGACCCCATGGATGCAGAAGACTGGCTGCGCGCAGTGGAGAGAGAACTGCGTACCGCTCAATGTAATGATAGGGAGAAGGTTCTGTATGGTCCCCGTCAGCTAAGGGGAGCAGCTCAGTCCTGGTGGGAGTCCTACCTCGCCACACATGCTGACCCCGAAGCCATCACCTGGGAAGAATTCAGCGAGAGTTTCCGCAGGTACCATGTGCCAGAGGGACTGATGATCGTGAGGAAGGAGGAGTTTCTGGCTCTGAAGCAGGGACCCCTGTCTGTTAGTGAATACAGAGACAAGTTTCTGCAGCTATCTCGTTATGCACCTGAGGATGTCAACACTGATGCTAAAAGGCAGTACAGGTTCATGAGGGGTTTGGTGGATCCCCTGCATTACCAGCTGATGAATCACACCTTCCCCACCTTCCAGCACCTGATCGATAGGGCAGTTATGACTGAGAAGAAGCGTAAGGATATGGAAGATCAGAAGCGTAAGATGAGTGGACCCCAGTCCGGAAGCATCAGCCGTCCACGTTTCTCAGGCAGTTCATCTCAGCAAGGCAGGCCTGGTCACCCACAAGGATATCAGAATCAGAACCAGCGTCCGCACCAGCAGCAGTTTCAGAGGCAGTACCCACAACAGCAGCAGTATCGTCAGCATAGCCAGCAAGGAGGTAATCAGTATCAGAAGCAGAACCACCAGGCACCTCGCCTTCCTGCCCCAGCAGCAAACCAGAGCAACCAAGCAGCTCCAGCACAAGGAGGAGGCCGAGGATGTTTCCACTGTGGAGAACAAGGCCACTGGGCGATGCAGTGCCCAAAGAAGATGGCGCAGCAGCAGACCAACCCCAATGCTCCAACAAGGCAAGGTGTACTGCAGCCGACAGCAGGCAATCGTAACCAAGCGTACAACCGTGGAAAGGTGAACCACTTGGAGGCCGAAGCGATCAAGGATGCACCAGATGTGGCAGTAGGTATGTTCTCAGTCGAATCTCATCCCACGAAAGTGCTATTTGATACTGGTGCAACTCATTCATTTGTCACTGCAACCTGGGTAGAATTGCATAACATCTCAGTAGAGGCAATGATGCCGCCCATGAGAATTAATTCAGTTGGTGGCAAGGTGCAAACAGATAAAATATGCTCAAATATAAGGGTGGAAATAAGGGGGATAGGGTTCCCCAGTGATCTAATAGTAATAGACACCCCTGGGATAGATGTCATTCTAGGGATGAATTGGTTAATGAAGTATGAAGCAAATGTTAGTTGTGACAAGAGGACCGTAACATTGAAGTCCCCGTCAGGAGAAGAGGTAGTGGCCGAGCTAAGGATGCCTAAATTCGCGGAGGGTGTCTGTCACCAGATTTCAGTTGATAGTAAGGAGCCCAACCCGCTCGAGGCTATCAAGGTTGTGTCGGACTTTCCGGACGTATTTCCCGAGGAGCTAACGGGCATGCCACCCGAGAGAAAAGTCGAATTTGCCATAGAGCTTATCCCTGGTACCGCCCCCATCTCCAAAAGAGCCTACCGAGTGTCTGGACCAGAATTGGTGGAACTCAAGAAGCAGATAGATGAGATGTTAGAGAAGGGTTACATCAGACCAAGTACCTCGCCTTGGGCCGCTCCGGTGTTGTTTGTAGAGAAGAAAGATGGTACCAAAAGGATGTGCATAGACTACAGAGCCTTGAATGAAGTCACTGTCAAAAACAAGTACCCCCTGCCAAGGATAGAAGATTTGTTCGACCAGCTCAGAGGTGCCAGCGTATTCTCGAAGATAGATCTGAGGTCAGGCTACCATCAACTCAGAATCCGACCCTCGGACATACCAAAGACAGCATTCATCACCAAGTACGGGTTATATGAATTCACAGTTATGTCCTTCGGTTTGACAAATGCGCCAGCCTTCTTTATGTACCTGATGAACAGTGTGTTCATGGATTATCTGGACAAGTTTGTGGTAGTGTTTATCGATGATATTCTCATATACTCTCGAAGTGAGGAAGATCATGTAGAGCATTTGAAGATGGTATTGCAAAGACTTCGAGAGCATCAGTTGTATGCCAAGCTGAGTAAATGCGAGTTCTGGATTCATGAAGTCCTGTTTCTGGGTCACATCATAAATCAAGATGGGTTGGCAGTGGATCCAAAGAAAGTAGCAGATATCCTGAACTGGAAAGCACCAAAGGATGTTCGTGGGATCAAGAGCTTCATTGGAATGGCTGGGTATTACAGGCGTTTCATCGAAGGCTTCTCAAAGATTGCTAGACCAATGACAGCATTACTAGCGAAGAAAGTTGAGTTCAAGTGGACCCAAAAGTGTCAGGAAGCATTTGAAGAACTGAAAAATAGGTTGACTACAGCTCCGGTGTTAGTCCTGCCTGATGTTCACAAGCCATTCTCAGTGTATTGCGATGCTTCTTACACCGGATTGGGATGTGTGCTAATGCAAGAAGGAAGAGTTGTAGCATATTCATCTCGACAGCTGAAGATCCATGAGAAAAATTATCCCACACATGACCTGGAGTTGGCAGCAGTAGTTCATGCTTTGAAGACCTGGAGACATTACCTGTATGGGCAGAAGTGCGACATTTACACAGATCATAAAAGTCTGAAGTACATATTCACCCAGTCAGAGTTAAACATGAGACAGCGAAGATGGTTGGAATTGATCAAGGACTATGAGTTGGAGATACATTACCATCCAGGCAAAGCCAATGTGGTTGCAGATGCTCTGAGCAGGAAGAGTCAAGTCAATATGATGGCCACGTACCCAATGCCATATGAGTTAGCCAAGGAGTTCGACAGACTGAGTCTCGGTTTCCTGAACAGTACGCAAGGAGTAACAGTGGAATTAGAGCCCACTCTAGAGCGGGAGATTAAAGAAGGGCAGAAGGATGATGAAAGCATCAACAAGATCCGGCAGCTAATCTTAGAAGGAAGAGGCAAAGACTTTCGAGAGGATGAAGAGGGGATAATATGGTTCAAGGACCGATTGTGTGTCCCCGACCTCAAACCTATTCGGGAGCTGATCCTAAAGGAAGCTCATGAGACAGCCTACTCCATACACCCGGGAAGTGAAAAGATGTACCAGGATTTAAAAAGGAGGTTTTGGTGGTATGGCATGAAAAGAGAAATCGCAGAATATGTCGCCATCTGTGATAGCTGTCAAAGGACCAAAGCAGAGCATCAAAGGCCCGCCGGATTGTTGCAGCCATTGCGGATTCCTCAGTGGAAGTGGGATGAGATCGGGATGGATTTTATAGTTGGCCTACCTCGTACCCGGGCCGGTTATGATTCCATCTGGGTGGTTGTGGACCGCTTAACAAAGGTGGCCCATTTCATACCTGTGAAGACAACATACACCGGAGTAACGTTAGCTGAGTTATACATGTCACGGATAGTTTGCCTTCATGGTGTGCCGAAGAAGATAGTGTCAGATCGAGGAACGCAGTTCACCTCTCATTTTTGGCAGCAGCTACAAGAAGCTTTGGGCACCCATTTGAACTTCAGCTCGGCTTATCACCCGCAGACAGACGGTCAGACTGAAAGAACTAATCAGATCCTAGAAGATATGCTGAGAGCCTGTGCGTTGCAAGACAAGTCAGGATGGGACAAAAGGTTACCTTATGCAGAATTCTCCTATAACAATAGTTACCAGGCCAGCTTGAAGATGTCACCGTTTCAGGCACTCTATGGACGAAGTTGTAGGACTCCGCTGCATTGGGACCAGTCTGGAGAGAGACAGGTGTTTGGCCCCGACATCCTGCTTGAAGCCGAAGAGAATATCAAAATGGTTCGGGAGAACCTGAAGATAGCACAATCAAGGCAGCGAAGCTATGCGGACCGAAGGAGAAGAGAACTGAGTTTCGAAGTGGGGGATTACGTCTATCTGAAGGTGTCACCTATCAGGGGAGTCAGAAGGTTCGGAGTCAAAGGCAAATTAGCACCCCGGTACGTTGGACCATATCAGATCCAAGCCAAGCGTGGAGAAGTGGCCTACCAGCTCAACCTACCAGAAAGTTTGTCGGCAGTACACAATGTGTTCCACGTGTCACAATTGAAGAAGTGTCTGCGAGTACCAGAAGAACAGTTGCCAGTGGAGGGTTTGGAAGTCCAGGAGGATCTGACATACATAGAGGAGCCAACGCAGATTCTGGAGTTTGCAGACAGAGTCACCCGGAGGAACACCATCAGAATGTGCAAAGTCAGATGGGGTCACCACTCCGAGGAAGAAGCAACCTGGGAACGAGAAGATGATCTGAAAGCCAAATACCCTGAACTCTTTGCTGACCAACCCTGAATCTCGGGGCGAGATTCTTTTAAGGGGGATAGGTTTGTAACACCCTGAATTTGGGGGTATAAAATTTCTTTGCTCATATTCACAAATTCAGGTGTTACTTCCCTTTTCTCATCCTTCCCCAATCTCCTCTCTCTCATTTCTATAGGAGAAAAGTGGTTATTTTATTTATAATTATAGTCTATTAGCTCAAACCCTAAGGGAGTGTGAACTGTTGCATCATGTTGAACCCTAGATTTCACTTTTGTTTGGTGCATAATTCTCAAAAAAGTCTAATTTGAATTTGTGGCTCATTTGAATTTGAATCAAAAAGAGAAAATAAAAAGAAAAGAGAAAACAATTCCAGAATAAAAGAAAAAAGAAAAGGAGCCCAAACCCCCGCCCCCCTCGGCCTTTCGGCTCATCAGGCCCATCCCGCGCGCGCCCTCCCCCCCCCCCCCCCCCCCCCCCCCGCTCTCTCTGCCCGCGGGCCCGGCCTGTCGGCGCGGCCGCCTTCCCCGCACCCGCATTCGCTCCCCCGCTCTCTCTCTGCTCGCGGGCCCCGCATGTCGGCGCTGCCGCTTCCCCGCGCGTGCGCCCGCTTTCCCCTCTCTCTCTGCCCGTGGGCCCCGGCTGTCAGCTCCCTCGTCCTCGCGTAACTGCCGCCCGAGCTGCGCGTTGCCGCGGTCTCCGCGCCCACGACGCGCGTGAAGCTCGCAACCGCCCTCGCCTCGGCCACTAGAGCCCAGAGCCCCACTCGCCCTCTCCCCCTCCCTCATTTGCGCACCTGCCGACCTCTCTCTCGCCTCCCCCTCGCTGCGCGCACGCCATAGCGCCATCGCCGCGAACCGCCGCCGTCCCGAGCTCGTTTCCCCGTCGTCGTTGGAGCTCCGCCGTGCCTTTTGCCACGGTAAGCTTCGCCCCGACGTCCACAACCCGGAACGCGCTCCAATTTCCCCTCTCCCTCCTTGAGTTCCTCTGCCCGCGCTCACCGCCGTTCGCTGCGCAGCCGCCGGGGTCCGCCACCGTCGACTCGGGCTGTCGCCGCGTCTCCGTCGCCACCGAGGAGTCCCCGGAGTTCGCCTTGAGGTAAGGAACCTCCCATGCCCCCTCCCTTCCCCTCTTTTGCACTCTGTCGCGCTTAATTCCTCGTCGGAGTTGCTTAACGCCGCCGCCGAGCCGCTTCGCCGTGAACCGCCCCCCTCCGGTGCCCCTGCCCCGACCTAGACCCCACCAGAGAATTCCCCGTGCCCTCCCCAACCTCCCCGGCCACTCAGGTCGCCCCGGGAACCCGCAGGGCCCCCGCGCCCCTCGTCTCCGGCGAGTTCTCCGCCGCGGGGACGGGCGCCGCCGCCTCAGCTGGCTGGGGAAGGAGGCAGAAGCCAGCCGCCCCATCCCCGCCGTCCATCTCAGATCGGACGGCCCCGTTTTAAATAGGCCGAGTCCAATCCTAGCCGTCCGCCCAAGATCCAACGGCCCAGAGCCGTTTCCCCCGCGCCCCGCCTCCCTGCCAACTGGGCCCCGCCTGTCAGCCCGCCCGCGCCCCGCGCTGCTCGCCCGTCCCCGCCTGTCAGCCCGCCCGCGCCCTGCGCTGCTCGCCCGACCCCGCCTGTCAGCCCGCCCGCGCCCCGCGCTGCTCGCCCGACCCCGCCTGTCAGCCCGCCCGCGCCCCGCGCTGCTCGCCCGACCCCGCCTGTCAGCCCGCCCGCGCCCCGCTCTGCCGCCCGGCCCCGCCTGTCAGCCACCCAGGCCGCCGCGCGCTCGCGCGCCCGCCCGCAGGATCTAATCCTGGCCGTCGATCCGAGATCCAACGGCTATTAGCGTCCGATACCCCTTCGCCCGCGCAAATTCTTAAAGAGACCCCCGGTTTTCTGTAAATTGAACCCGCCGTCCCTGGTTTCTTACAGTTAGGTCCTCGGACCTTTTATTTAATTCAAAATAGGTCCTTAGGGTATATTTTTAACCCCTAAACTTGTAAAATTCATAACTTTGCCATATGAACTCCAAATTAGGTGCTTCAAATTGCAAAATGTTCATAATATTATTATCTATCTGTTTATGCAATGTTTCCCTGCTGTTTCTATGTCCCAATTAATAGTTGATCATTAGGGTAAAATTAATGTTATGGGAACCCTATTTGAGATAAATAAAAGATAGTAGACTTTAATAAAAGTTGGAGCACTTAAGTTTATAGACTTAACACTATGTAATGATTTAACCCCCACCACTGATTTAAACCTGGTTAGTGGATAATGAATTACTTTGTATAGTCCTCTACCCAGACCTAGAGAATACCAGAGTGCCTATCCCTTTTCTATTATGAACTTGTGATCTCTCTGCTGCATATGTTTGGTATATTGTTTTTGTTTGTTATTTCCCAAGTGCATAGTGTGAATGATTACTTTACGTAGACAACGAGCAGTCTGTGTTTCCCGAGGAAGTTGCAGAGGAAGTCCTTGATCAGCAGTTTGGTGAAGGCAAGTGTCCTCTGACCCATTATGTCCTATTCACTTATAACTTACTATCCCGCATTACTTACATGAAACCTAAGGATTGACTAGCTTTACACTCTACTTTATCCTTGATGACCTTATGGGCTATTATGGTTAGCATTCTGCTATTGCCTTAACTTAATCAATGAACATGATGTGAATATTTATGATACTGTTATCCTGATGATGTTGATGATCTTGTGATACTCTAGGGGGCTCAGGCTGTTTCCTGAGTACCTCTCCGTAAGGACCTGTTCGTTGAGAGACCACCCGGGATAACAGTGCAACCATGAGGGTGAAATGGGGCGCCCTTAGCTAATTAATTAGAGGAACTAGAGGTGTAGTTGCTTCGCCGTCGTGCCGTCAATGGGGTCCAGGCACAGTGCTTGCTCTGCCGAGGCTGAGTGCCGAGGTTCTTTCGTTTTGCTTTTGTTAGTCACTCTCCTGCGGGGAGGAGTACTGTGTTTATCAAACTGGAGAAACCTAACGGGCAGCTATGATCTCTAGGGAATCTTTATAAAAGCTACGTAGTGATACCCTGCTGGACCACCTAGGTAGTGGTCAATGGGGATTAGCTCTCCCCGGGCAGAACGGGAATCACGGCTCATGGGTAAAGTGTGCGACCTCTGCAGAGGATAGTGAAACTGATATATCAGTCGTGCTCACGGTTAAGAGCAGCCTTGGGATCCTCTTTGATTAGAGATACAGATGGTTCGAGATACAAGGATTATGTTATGGTTATGGTTCGAATATGATGATGCTGTTCCTCGATGAGGAAATGGTTCATGGGTTGGTTAATGCTAAAATCTGGCTTCTACTAATGATAAATACCTGACCAACTAAAAGCAACTGCTTGAGCCTAACCCCACATAAAGCTAGTCCACCTCAGCCAAACGGGACATTTGCTGAGTACGTTGATGTGTACTCATCCTTGCTTTACCACCAAACACCAGGTCGTCCACATTGTAACCACTGCTCAGGAGAAGGCGAAGCCGTGGAAGGAGACTTCCAGGAGTTCCAAGACTACGACGAATTCTAGGTGTGGGTTGGCGGCAACCCCCAGTCAGCTGCCTGTGAAGGCCTTATCTTACTGCGTTTCGCTAGCACTTTGATTTAACTGTTAAGTTGATGACTATGTGGATGTCTATGACTCTGTGATGTAATAAGTTAATACTCTTTTAAGTTATTATTCGAGCAATGTGCTATGATGAGTCATTTATGTAATCGCCGTGTACGTGAATTTCTGATCCTGGCACGTACATGGTTCGCATTCGGTTTACCTTCCAAAACCGGGTGTGACAAGCAGCAACCGCTGAGTAGGCAGAGAGAGGTGGTCAACTGCAGATATCATCAGATCAGATTGCTTACCGAGTTCGTCGACTCGCCTCTCGACCTCGCTCCTCCGCACCTTCTACTCCCGCCACTGCTACCACTCCACCACCCACTTCGCCCGCTCCAGTCAATCCTGCGCCATCCACCACCTCAGCCATACCTACCACCTCCACCACTCCAGCTTCCACTGCTCCTCCTCCCGCTCCCTTTTCTGCTCCAACTATCCCACCTACCCGCTTTCGGGAGCGAGATGAGACCGAGGTGCGACCACTGGCTGCCGATCCCCAGTTGATCGATCTTCAGCGTGCTACAGCGGCTCGGGTACGTCGGTTCAGACACGTACCCGTGGAGACTTGGCTACCTGCACAGAGAGACCCTGCAGCGGCAGATCTTTTCAGCACCAGGATACATGAGTCTTTCTTTAGAGCACAGATGTCAGCCTAGATTGCTCTGCGAGCGCACCGGTTATTGGATCTCCCTGCGTTTCTGCTAGCCGCTGGTGCAGACTCTGAGGTACACCTCTCATATTTGCCTGGACTTCTCACTCTTCTGACTACCAGTGGCAGATATGTTGAGGAGTGGGTCCGAGTTTTCTATGCTTCTGTATGGATCGACCCCGATCACTAGTGGACGAGATTCCGCTTTGAGTGAGAGGATGTTACACTTGATGCTAGCTAGATTCGTCAGCTATTTGGATTCAACGAGTCATCGACTCTGTTGGGACCATGCTTCATCGCCGAAGGTCCTGCAGAAAGAAACAGCTGCGGCTGAAGCTGCTCGTACGTGACGACGAAGGTATCATTCATGAAGCTTCGGGATTATAACATATCCGAAGATGAAGGGTCGAACCGACTTAAAGATAGAATGACCTTTTAGCCTGTAGGGGTCTGAGTCATTGTTGTAAACTTTTATGAAGGGCATGATTGTAATTCCTCACAGGCTGTGTCCTGTGCCTATAAATAGTGAACAGTATTCCTTTACTGTTCACGCATTCCTGTAATTGCAAGTGCATCACTCGGGAATTATTACTTGTCAAGGCGAAGGTATAAACATACCTTAAACATTGTATTCAAACATTTTAGATTCATATAATAAAATATGTGAATGATGCCATTTATCTCCAACATATTTATCTTTAATGTTCTACATTTTACATCGCTTTATATTATCTTTGTCACCTTCATAATATTATGTTTGAGGCCTTCGTCCGAAGTTCATTAAACCCTTGAGGAGATGATGCTTCAGCGGACAAAGGGCATTTGATATTTAACTTCTTTTGTGTTGCCTTGTTCTTGATTCATAGCATTTGAGAACAAGTCCCCAACATTGGCGCCCACCTCCGGTCAACTCGCTTCCACTTTTTTTGAGCTAATGGCTTCGTTCAACAATCAAGCTAGAGCTGCTTCGGCTCCGAAGCTGGTACTCCCCATAACAGGCGGTTCATGCTCAGAGCCAGCTAACAAGAAGCAGAAGAAGGAGGCACAGAGAAGGGTACAGCATGTCGGGGTGCAAGGACCCTTCATCAAGTCAAGATGGTCTCACATTCCAATTACCTTCTCTCAAGAAGATCTTCAACTCAAGGACTACCCACACAACGATGCTATGGTTATCTCTTGTGTGATCAAAGGATTTCTGGTCCATAATGTTTTGGTTGATACAGGCAGTGCAGCAGATATCATATTTGCTAAGGCTTTAAGACAAATGCAAGAGCCCGAAGACAAGATCCATGATGCTACGCACCCTCTTTGTGGCTTCGGAGGGCGGCAAATTGTAGCACTTGGGAAGATTACCATGCCAGTAACCTTCGGGTTTGTCAACAACACAAGGACTGAGCAAATTGTGTTTGACATTGTTGACATGGAGTATCTTTACAATGCTATCATTGGTCGTGGTACTCTCAATGCCTTCGAAGCAATTCTTCATCCAGCTTACCTTTGCATGAAGATACCTTCGGACCAAGGGCCCATTGCTATTCATGAAAGTCAGGAAGCTGCCAGAAGGGCCAAAGAAAATTGGACAGATTCAAAAGCAATCCATAACATAGATGGAATTGAAGCTTGTGAGCAGTACAAGTTCAGAAGGGAAAAAGCTGCTTCGGCTGATCAGCCGAAGCCCATGCTCTTATGTGAGGATATAGCAGAGCAGAAGGTACTATTGGGATCTCAATTGTCCGAAGAACAGGAGAAAACCTTGATAAGGTTTTTATTCAACAATAAAGATGTCTTTGCTTGGTCAGCTAATGATCTTTGCGGAGTTAACAGGGATGTTATTGAACACTCACTTAATGTTGATCCATCATTCAGACCCAGGAAGCAGAGGCTTCGGAAGATGTCTGATGACAAGGCTGAAGGTGCTCGGAATGAAGTGAAAAGACTCCTCAGTGCCGGAGTTATCAGAGAGGTAAAGTACCCAGAATGGCTGGCTAACACTGTTATGGTAAAGAAGGCCAATGGTAAATGGAGGATGTGTATCGACTTTACTGATCTCAATAAGGCCTGTCCGAAGGACGAGTTTCCATTGCCGAGGATAGATTCCTTAGTTGATGCAGCACCTTCATCAGAGCTCATGAGTCTGTTGGATTGTTATTCAGGCTATCATCAAATCTGGATGAAGAAGGAGGATGAGCCGAAGACCAGCTTCATAACCCCTAGTGGAACATATTGTTACCTTCAGATGCTTGAAGGGCTTAAAAATGTTGGAGGAAGCTTCAGCAGAATGACAACGAAGGTTCTCCATTCTCAGATAGGCAGGAATGTGCTAACTTATGTTGATGATATCATTGTGAAAAGCACGAAGCAAGATAATCACATTGCTGATCTGCAGGAGACCTTCGCTAATTTTAGACAGACCGGTTTAAAGCTGAATCCAGAAAAATGTGTCTTCGGAGTGAAGAAGGGGAAATTTCTTGGTTGTCTAGTTTCAACAAAAGGAATTGAGGCTAATCCAAACAAAATCGAAGCTATCCTTCGAATGGAACCACCAAGTACAAAGAAGGGGGCTCAAAGATTGACAGGAAGACTGGCATCTCTCAACAGATTCATATCTAGATCAGCAGAGAGAAATTTACCATTTTTCGAAGTGCTGAATTCAGCCGAAGTTTTTCAATCGGGACCAGTCCAGCAGAAAGCCTTCAAAGAGCTGAAGCAATATTTGATAGATCTAACAACACTAACTCCACCAACGCCAGGGGCTCCTTTGTTATTATATCTGGCAGCTTCGCACTCAACGGTAAGTGCAGCACTTGTTCAGGAGAAGCTTGAAGGCCAAGTCAAAAAGTAGGCCCCAATATACTTTGTATCCGAAGTTCTTAGTTTATCAAAGAAAAATTATACAGAATTGGAGAAGGTACTGTATGCTGTTTTGATGGCCTCCAGGAAGCTTCGGCATTATTTTCAAGCTTATAATATAATTGTTCCTTCTTCACAACCGTTGAAGGATATTATGAGAAACCGAGAAGCTACTGGAAGGATTGGAAAATGGGCTGCAGAGCTCAATAAATTTTGTATTGATTATGTGCATAGATCTTCGATTCAGTCCCAAGCGTTGGCAGACTTCATTGCTGACTGGACGCCAGGGGCTCAGGAGGAAGAAACGAATAAAGATGCCGAAGCATGGACAGTGTTTTGCGATGGGTCTTGGGGAACCTTTGAAGCAGGAGCAGCTGCTGTGTTGGTTTCACCTTCCAAAGTTAAAACTTGTTATGCGGCAAGACTTGATTTCAGTTGCACAAACAATATTGCTGAGTACGAAGCTTTGCTCTTGGGTCTTCGGAAGTTAAAGGCAATGGGAATCAGAAGGGCTATTCTTAAAACTGATTCCCAAGTTATTTCTGGTCATATTGACAAGAGCTATAAGGCAAGAGATCCGAAGCTTGAAAAATATTTAGATACAGTCCGAAGGATTGAGGCTTCCTTTGAAGGATTCTCTGTTAAAAACATTCCTCGTGGAGAAAATGAATATGCTGATCTATTAGCCAAGTCAGCAGCACAGGGGCTGCCTTTACCTTCGGAAGTATTTTTCAAAACAATAAAAGCACCTTCGGTCGAGCTTCTTGAAAGAGCGGTCCTCAACATATCCCCTATCTATAGTGAAAATTGGAGAACTGAAATCATCTCTTTCCTTCAGGGTAATTTTCTTTCAGATGACGAAGCGTATAACAGGAGGATAGAAGCAAGAGCTCGACCATATGTCATTATAGAAGGGGAATTATACAAGCGTGGGGTTTGTTCCCCGTTGCTCAAGTGTTTATCCAGAGCCGAAGGCATAGAATTGATGAAGGAAATACATGCAGGCCTGTGTGGATCTCATATTGGATCTAGGCCTTTGTTGGGAAAAGTTTTTCGCCAAGGATTTTATTGGCCAAAAGCATCTTCGGATGCAGCGGAACTAGTGCAAAAGTGCGAAGGTTGTTAGAAATGTGCAAGAGATCAAAAACAACCTTCGTCTCTAACTCAGTTAATACAACCTACTTGGCCGTTGCAAAGGTGGGGCCTTGATTTGTTAGGTCCGCTACCACCAGCACAAGGAAATTTAAGATATGTTGTAGTGGCAGTGGAATATTTTTCTAAATGGATTGAGGCAAAGCCTTTAGCCACAATAACTTCGGTCACTGTCCAAAAGTTTTTCTGGCAAAACATTGTTTGTCGCTTCGGAGTGCCGAAGGCCATTACTGTGGACAATGGAACGCAGTTTGACTCCGAAGCTTTTAAAGAGTTTTGTGACCAAATTAGCACGAAGATCCATTTTGCGTTAGTTCAACATCCAGAATCAAATGGATTAGTCGAAAGAGCTAATGGGATCATAATGACAGGAATAATGAAGTCAATCTTCAATCAGCCCAGGGGAAAGTGGCCAGAAGAATTAATCAAAGTGGTGTGGAGCCATAACACAACAGCGTCAAGATCAACAGGCTTTACGCCATTCAAACTATTGTTTGGTGACGAAGCAATAACCCCGGAAGAAGCCAAAGCAGGATCAATAAGAACAATAGCTTCGACAAAAGGCGAAGATGAAGCTGACTGCTCTGTGGAAAAAGATGCTATAGAGGGGATCAGGCTTCAGGCTGTGGAAAACATCAATAAATACCAAGCCGAAACAATAAAATGGCGTGATAGAAAGGTTCGGTTGAAGAACATTAAGCCAGGGCATTTGGTGCTTCGAAGAGTGGCCAACCCAAACACAGTAGGCAAACTACAGCTGAAGTGGGAAGGCCCTTTTTTGGTAGTATCTTCGTCAAGACCCAGTTCCTACAGATTAAAGGATATGGACGGCAACGACATCCCTAGATCATGGAATGCGGATGAGCTTCGGCGATATTATGTTTAGCTTGATGTAATTTTTTCTATTCTTTTTTGTGGCACCCTTTTCCTTTCCAAAGGGGGAGAAAGGTTTTTAATGGGGCCACAACATGTAATTTTCCTTATTTCAATTCTATAAGAATGATATCCCCCAAAAATGTAAATATAAATGCAAAGGAAAAAGAAAAGAAAACAGAGAGAAGCTCAAAAGTCATTCCTAAGGGAATGCAGAGCTTACAGTGAAAAGTCAACGCTGATTCCGCTGAAAGTAAAAGGTGAAGAAGCTCCTAAGGGAGGCTTACAGCGAAAAGTCAACGCTGATACACCGAAAAGTAAACGGTGAAGCCGAAAAGTAAACGGCAGAAAGATTTGAATCATTCCCAAGGGGATGAAGGTCTATGATTATGGTTTTTGAGTATGTGTCCCGATATTCATCTGCACGATACATTACATCATGTCATTTGCACTCATAAACATTCATTTAGACATATAGAATCATCATCATACCACAGAAACTTCGTAGAAAGAGGAAGTTTTCATGCTTCGTTGTGTATGAAAAGAAGGGAAGGTGTTTTTCGCCTTCGGCTCAAAAAAAAAGAAGTTTCGTCCACAGCAAAGCAGATTGTACACGGATAAAGGAGACAGAATATATTACAAGGTATGTACAAATTTATATAAGTTTTTTCCATAATGATATTACAAAGATCCTTTCAAAATTTTTTATAGGAAAGTCTATTTTAACAACTATCAAGCTTCAGCTTCGTCATACTTCAGCTTCGTCATCCTGCACATATTAAGGAGCAGAATAAGAAAGGTGCAAATTTCAAGGAGAAGGTAAAAGTAACAAATATAAGTTTCTTACCGGCTTAAGGTGACTTCGAGCTTCGTCACCAGCCATCCTTCGCCCGCCATTTACCCAAATTTGGGTCATAAATCTATTTTCAATGCTTCGGGCTAGGCTCGGGATATCAATCAAATCTGCTGCTGACAAGCTAAAGTTTGGCCTATTCACAATTTTCCCATGAGTACAACCGGCCTTCAGAAAAGCGGCAGCTGTGCCTCGAGAAGCTACCAGGGCGCAGAAATCGGCATGCCCACCAATAACTTCGTCAAGAGCATCAACCTCGCCTTCAATATGTTCCAAGGTGCTGGGCAGGTTTTCGGCTGAAGGTGAAAATTTTTCAGAGCTGGCTCCGATAGAGTGAAATACGTCCTTCAGCCGCTGCACGCATCGGCTGCCGAAATTTAGACATTTCTCTTGGAGATCCTTCAATGATTTTTGCAAATTTGAATTTTTCTCGACCTCAATCTTGAGACTTGCTTCAAGCTTCTCCTTTTCTTGCTCATATTTTTCTGACTTTTCGAGTAATTCATTCTTTAAACTGTCATTTTTCGCTTGGACTTCGGCCAAGGAGCCTTCCATAGACTGAATAATAGTCTTTCTTTTCTAAAGCACCTTCGTGTTCTTTAGCCATAATTTCAAGATCTTGAATGGCGAAGTCCTTCTTCTTCAGAACAGCTTCGTAGTTTTCAACTTTTTCTTCTAAATCTTTGATGATAGCTTTGTTCTTCTCTTCTTCAAGATCTTGTTGTATTTTCAGCACTTTACTTAATAATATACTCTGCCAAAACAACCTTCGTCAGAGAAAGACATAAAAATAAAAATAATAAAATAATAATAATATTTTTACCTTAAAATTCGCGTAGAGCAGGCTGCCAGCGACATGATGTCGCTGGTACCTGCAGAGGTCTGCTTCTATCTTCGGCAAGCTAACGCTTTTGGAGAGGGTTCTAACAATTTTGGCCTCGGTGCGGTTCCGAAGGCATCTTAGCTTCCCTTCGTGGACCCCACCAAATAGCATAGCCCCTGATTTATATCCGCAAGATATGGCATATTTTTTCAACTCTTCTTTTTCGGCGTCTGTTAACTCTTGTCCAAGCAAATCTTGAAAGTTAAAATCTCCTTCTTCCGAAATTTCATCAATCTGCTTTTTCCCCTTTTCAGTTGCCGTGTTCACCGCAGCCATAACAACTTCTTCTTCAGCCATTTTCAGGAGTATATTGTCAATAACCTCAAGTGTAGTTTCCAGGTTCGACTCTTCGGTGGTCCCGGCTTCGGCCCCGGTAGCTTCGGCTTCGGCCCCGGTAGCTTCGGCTTCGCCAGTTTCAGCTTCAGTGGTCTCCACTCCGGTAGCTTCGGCTGCGGCGTCTTCGGCTTCGGCAGTCTCGGCAAAGACAATTTTTGACACCGTCGCCGTGGCGGCGTCTGATGGATCACATCTGTCACTTGAATGATTCTCCGTTTTTTCGGCTTCGCAGAACTTTCTGCTGCCGAAGTTTTTTTCGTCCTTTTGAAAAAACTTTGTCAGTTCTGGTGCCAGCGGACTTAGCTTGACAGGCAAAGATTCAGTCATTACCTTCAAAATTTCTTCTACTTCGGCAGCAGAAGGTGTCATAGACACTTCCTCATCTCGGACCAATCTCTCTGGTTCTGGAGACGCAGGCTTCGGAGATACACCTTTTCTCTTTCTTGGAGCAACTACTTTCGGTTCAAGCTTTTCTTTCTTCTTTTTTGGTTGATCTTCGTCGTCTTTAATTAAAGTGCTAGCCACTCGTTTTCTTTTCTGCCCTTCGGCACCCTTGTCTAGTCGCTCGTAGTCAGGGTATTCAAAGCCTATAGCATCAAGCACTCTGTTTAGCCTTCGTTTCGGCCGGGTGCCGAAGGCTGCTGTCATCAATTGATCTTCTTTTTTAGAATAATTCCCAAGAATTTCAGTACTCATTACTTCGATTGTTTCGAGCCATTCTTGGCAGGGTTCTTTAAAATATTTCTTGAACTTGTAGTGGTAGGGCAGGCGGACAAGTTCCCCCTCTTTCTTCTCTTTTTCGAGCTTTGACATAGCCCATTCCTTCATAGTTGGAAATATTTTGAACGACAGAAATTCCTGCACAAGATCTCTAGTGCCAATGTGCTCAGCAATAGTCCTGAATTCAGCCAACGCGATTTGAGTGGGACCTTCTGGTGTCATATTGCAGTGGGGTCTGGTCTCTCCGAAGATCAGTTTAAGCGGACTCTGTACTAGCTTCTCCTTGTCATCGTCAACTTTGACATAGAACCATTCCGATTTCCAGCCTGCCGGCCACTTGCTTCGGTAGCTGATCACAGGAAATTTTGTAGTCTTCCGATAGGCAAAATTATAATAACCAAAATTTTCATGTAATCCATCCTTTCTGGCCTTAGTTTGATAATGTAGCTCGTGTACCCGACAGAAACCTTCGGCAAATGGCTCCACCCCTGGCTTCGGAGAGCCCAAATATAAACACTAAGCCTAACAATAGCATTAGGAGTTAGTTGATGAAAATAGATACCAAACTTCTTTAGCACATCGGCAATCATCCTATTTAAAGAAAATCTCAAACCAGCTTTGAGGAAGCTCTTGAAAATCACTATTTCATCTTTCTGTGGCTTCGGAGTAGTTTCTTCTCCACCATAGCGAATCATCTTTTTCTCATCTTCGCTAAAGTAGCCCGACTTTACCATCTTCGGAAAATCAGCCTTGGAGATGGTTGACTTTCCGAAGTCCAGGTGGCTAGGCTTGCTTGGTATTGCGATATTGTGATCATCTTCAGAATCAGTCTCTTCAATATCTGCTTGTTCTTCTTCGGCAGCAGGGGTGTCCTCCGATGTCACCAACCCACTTCGCCTCATTGCTTCCGAAATAGGGACAGTTTCCGCAGCTTCGGCTTCGTCTCCTTCGCGCTCAGTCCTAGCAGTAGAACGCACTCTGGCCATTTGATTTTGAATATCTTGAAAATTGCTCGGAAATTAATAACCTTTCTCCCGAAGCCCTTCTTCTGACGAAGCAGACGCTAAACTAGAGCTTCGTCCGAATGCGAAAGTCAAGCTTCGGCTATGGTTAAAAATTTTGGCAGCAAAACAGTGCAATAGCAATGAATGTTGTGGTAACTTCACACCTACCCGTCTGTTTATATAGTGTTGCAGGAAAGAAGGTGAATCGTCAGGATTTTTACACCAAGCAAACAGTTGCTCGCACTCGCTGAACGGTGGGCCGCAAAAACCAGAATAGTGAACCCGCATGGTGGAATCGCTACGCGCTCGAAAACTGTATCGTTTCTCGACAACGAGCTCAGGGAAGGTGTTTTTCGGACCTTCGGCTTCCTGAAGCCTAAGCGACTTTTTTCACGGATCAAGCTCGTTACGAAAAACGATCTAGCACCGCGAAGGGGCTACTGTTGGGACCATGCTTCGTCGCCGAAGGTCCTGCAGAAAGAAACAGCTGCGGCTGAAGCTGCTCGTACGTGACGACGAAGGTATCATTCATGAAGCTTCGGGATTATAACATATCCGAAGATGAAGGGTCGAACCGACTTAAAGATAGAATGACCTTTTAGCCTGTAGGGGTCTGAGTCATTGTTGTAAACTTTTATGAAGGGCATGATTCTAATTCCTCACAGGTTGTGTCCTGTGCCTATAAATAGTGAACAGTATTCCTTTACTGTTCACGCATTCCTGTAATTGCAAGTGCATCACTCGGGAATTATTACTTGTCAAGGCGAAGGTATAAACATACCTTAAACATTGTATTCAAACATTTTAGATTCATATAATAAAATATGTGAATGATGCCATTTATCTCCAACATATTTATCTTTAATGTTCTACATTTTACATCGCTTTATATTATCTTTGTCACCTTCGTAATATTATGTTTGAGGCCTTCGTCCGAAGTTCATTAAACCCTTGAGGAGATGATGCTTCAGCGGACGAAGGGCGTTTGATATTTAACTTCTTTTGTGTTGCCTTGTTCTTGATTCATAGCATTTGAGAACAAGTCCCCAACAGACTCGTCTTCACAGCTTGTGTTACGGTACCTCTGATCCTCCTCGTCGCCCTCACGGCGGAGTTGCTCCAGCTACAGCTCATGTCGCGGCTCTGTTCCGACCGCCCTTCTCAGATGGGTCACGACGTTCTCCAGCAGATTTCACTACAACGGCCAAGTACTTATATCAACTCATGAGACGGACGCTTCTACCCCGGATGGGTTATAGGGAGGCTGCTACTCATATCCAGCTCTAGCTCCTTAATGCCTTGATCTCGCATTCAGAGTTTGATGTTGTTGACTTCCTTATATGTGAGATCGAGGACACGGTATTGGATGGACTTCGTGCCCGGCGATAGCTGCCATATGCTCACTATCTCTGCCACATCTTCGCACGTTTGATCCGGCCACCACAGTATCAGGGCACTCTTGAGGCCTCACGCCTCCACTTTGGCTCCTACCGTCCAGCTCCTAAGGACCCAGTGTCGGCACCTGATCCAGTGATTGACACTCAGGCAAAGGATACAACTTTTCATTAGTTCGAGACTTAGGGCACATCAGTTCCTGATGATGATGATGATTTTGGGATTCCGCCTCTGCCTCCACCTCCTGTGCCTCCACGCTCACATGACCATGAGGCCAAGAGTTCCCGTGCTGTGCCTCCTGCTCCTCCTGCCATTGACCCTGCTCTAGCTGCGATCCTCCAGACTCTTACTCAGCAGCAGGCTCACCTGGCAGTGGTTCAGCATCAGATGTCCGAGAGAATGCTATCGATGTTTCAGACTATTTAGGACAGACAGGACACTCTGCAGCAGCAGCTTTTGGAAGATAGGGCTGAGAACCGGGCCTTCATGACTCACATACTTCAGCATACTGGTGCTCAGATACCTCCTATTCAGTCTGCCCCCCTCAAGCTCTTCAGCCGCTATTGTGCCAGCCCTTTAGGCAGGACCCCCTCTTCCTTCGTTTGCTCCTTCTTCCTCTTCGCTCCGGCTGGTCACCCTGGTTTTCTCGTTGCCGATCATCAGCTCCGTCAGCGCTCAGCCGCCAGTGCCACCAGCTCCTTATGTTACCACTGCTACTATGGCAGTGTCTGTGACCTCTTCAGCTCCGGTAGCTCCTGCAACGCAGCCTCCGTCCGAGTCAGTACCAGCTCCAGCTTCTATGGCAGATCCTGGATCCGAGACTAACTCTGACCCTCAGC
The DNA here is from genome assembly GCA_029449295.1 of Zea luxurians. Lineage (NCBI taxonomy): Eukaryota > Viridiplantae > Streptophyta > Magnoliopsida > Poales > Poaceae > Zea > Zea luxurians. Next base: position 6,189,684 of record JAOPSE010000102.1, read on the forward strand.
TAGCGTTTGCTCTTCTACCATGACCGTGACCGGATGCACCCCTGCCACCTCCTTCCTCTTCTGGTTTGTAGGTTCGGTTCCCTTTTGGTGTTTGACGCCAAAGGGGGAGAGATATGAGAGTTGTGAGAGCTAGGGGAGTTAGGGAGTTAGTAGAGAGTCATTTTGATGTAATATATGTGCTTGATACTCTCTGTACTAGCCCCACTTTGTATGTCGATTTTGGCTCACAAATTCTATTATATACTCTCGATGCTTATGTTGACTGTGTGTGTATTGTGTTTTCACCTTATATGTTATCACCAGTCTTCTAGTTATTGTTCATCGATTTGATTTCACTTTTATATGAACAAAAAACTTACGATGTGTATGCGATCACTCTTATTATTATGTTACACACTCCTTTTGTAAAAAATTATTGGTAATAACTAACCATCTTCTCTATTGACAGAAATTTCAAAACAAACTACTCTCACAATCTTGTAGGGTTGTCATCAATCACCAAAAAGGGGAGATTGAAAGCATCTAGGCCCCTGGTTGGTTTTAGTGATTAATGACAACGTAATATTATATGTGACTAACGTGTGTTTTGTAGAGGCAAATGGTAAGTTAGGTCGCATTACAGGTAGATGTAATACAACGGTGAAAACAATCCCGGAGATAAGAACTTGAAGCGACGGCTAAAGCGACGAAACAAAAAGTGAAGGTCTTCGTATTCCGAGTGTCAAGGAGTTGCGGACACTCGTGATATAGCTAGGTCTTTTATTTTGTTTTAGCCATACTATAAAGAGGGGTTGTCGATGAGTAGTTTGACCAAGAGAGTTCTAGTGTAGTGTTGGTGCATATTCACACTCACATATAGTGCTAGGTGTCACTCTAGAACATACTCATGAGTTAGAACGAAAAACCGATTTGAAAAACAAAAGAAAATAGAAATTAGGGTTTCTGACTTTGGGGCACCAGACTATCCGGTGCGCCCTCTGTCAGGTGGGGCTAGGTTGGCCCGGGGAAGGGTCTTCCCCTGCGCAGAAATCCGAGAGCGAGTTGTTCGCGAGTTCAGTTTTAGTTACACACCGGACAGTGACTGTTCATTGTCCGGTGTGCCATCTGCCCAATGGCTAGCTGTCAGAACTAGCCGTTGGAGTCGACCGTTGGCGCACCGGTGGCGCACCGGTGGCGCAGCAGATTCCTGGTAACGGCTAGTTGGTGGGTGAGGGCTATTTATATCCCCTCCACCCACCATATTGATTGTCTTGCTGCCCACATTTACTCCTACACTTTGGTAGAGCATTGCAAGCACCATAAAGCCTAAAGAGGTGATTAGTGAATCTTAATCCCGCATTTGGACCTCATTAGCGCTAGCGAGAGCCACCTAGAGCACACACCGCATGCATTAGGCTTCTCTTGGTCAAGCGAAAGTCTATGACTTGTTACTCTTGGTGATCGGCATCACCTAGACGGTTTAGTGGCGTTGGGAGCTCGGTGATCACCGTGGAGAGCTTATTGGTGACCCGACTCAAATTTGTAAGCTGTCGTGAGGGATCCACCGCGCCGGAGTGACAAAGGATCATCTCGTAGTGAGCACTTGGTTCTTGCGAGGACCAAGGGGGAGCGATATCCTTGCGCGGGTGCTCCAACGAGGACTAGTGGAGAGTGCCGACTCTTCGATACCTCGGAAAAAATTGGAGGAGTCTTCTAAACCTTGCTTTACATTACGCATTTAATTCAAGCATTTTATATTGTGTATTTGTTTAGTAAGTATTTAAAGTATTGTCTTAGCATTGTTGTATTTTTAGTATTATTCTCTTATTGCTAGTTGTCGGGGTGAAGTTGGGCTCTTGCTTAGGTTTTAATTAGTGCTGATTTTTAGAAAAGCCCAATTCACCCCTCTCTTGGGCATCGTGGTCCTTTCAGAAGAGAATAAAGCAAATATGTTGAAAGAGATATCACTTAGATACGAAATCATATGCATAGAAATTTGAACCGTCTAAGTGACTCACAATCCATGCTCTCATACACATCTAGCATTGAATTGTTTTATAGGTTAGGAATACCCTAGCACACGGGCCTTTTTTTTACTCCACTTCCCCAACTCAATTAACAATTCACGTGTTTTTACGAAGCAAAACGTTACTGCGTCAAAAAGACAACGTTACAACAAGAGGGCCTATCTTCTATAGTAACTCCACTTACAAACTCAATTAACCATTGACATGTTATTAAAAGGCAAAATGTTTGAATTAGGATACCATTGTTTGAACTTTGAACGATACAAATTTCGGGGTTATCAATTATCATGTGGGGATATTGCCGTGCTGGCCTTATTATAGCTTACAAAAATTCCAAATTTGCAATACATGTTTGGTACACAGCAAATATGACTCAAACTAACTGCAAAAGGATGGAAATATATATAAGTTCAACATGAACCAATAATAACTAGTTCTAATACCCAACTCGAATGGTAGAAGTTTGAAGTGTCAACCCAACTATACACTGTTGCTAGCTTAGGCCACTGAGGAAATAACAGAAAACTCATAAAACGTATCGTTCCAATGCAAACGGTCCATTCACCGGGTAAAGACTATGGTGTGTTCACTGGCGAGAGGCAATCAACTCTTCTTCTCGAGAGAAGCATCAGTGATAACGCCTTCTGATGCTCAGAGTCCCAAAGATCATGAGCAAGCAAGTGTCAGAGACTGCAACTAACAACTGCATCCCCCAGCCTGAGCCTGAGACTGGGACGAGTTTGCATTGCCGGACCTCAAGTTCACATCAACCATGTCTTCCTGCTTCGCTGATGAGAGCGTCTCCATTCCAGGAAGTGCAGCAGCAATTTTACGGAACAGCGCCTGCTCACAAGTTTGTGGTTGTCAGCGCAAAACAAACTAGTACGCTGATATATAAACACATAGACAGGCAGAGAAATAAAGGACTTAACAAAGAAAAACACACTACGCTGAACTTTTCAGATAAAAATCACATGCTCTAGAAGTATATTGTAAATATGAACCAAACTTATGAATTTATATTTCTGAAGCATACCTTAATGTTAAACCCAGCCTTAGCACTGGTTTCAATAAACATGACTCCAAGGTCCTTCGCCTTGCCCTCCCCTTCCTCTATTGAGACTTGCCTGTTCCATGAGATGCAACAGAAATTCAGCAACGATAAAAAAAAATCAGGGGAGGGAAAGACCACCCTCCCGATATTATATTAAGGAGACCGAAACATGGTCCCGGCCGAGAAAATCCCCAAATCCTGGCCCACTATCACTAGCGGGCCGTCACCGCCCACTCAACGGCCCAGCCAGAGGGTGGCGTGCAGAACGTAACCCAGGAGCGGGCAGGACACAAGGAGAAGATTTTTTTAACCAAGCCAGAAATTCGCCCCTCCAGGGGATCAAACCCGGGACCCGAAGGTGCTACTAGGAAGCCTTAACCATTACGCTAGAGCCCCTTTCGCACAATAAAATAGTGACAAACTACTTCAAATTACATAAATACCTCAGCGATGACTGATTCTACAAGACAAGTGGTATAGTTAATTTAGCTAAGCTGGAAATAACCACTTAGAGACAGAAGACCTAGAAAGTCATAAAAGCAATCGTATACCAATAGATGTCAGATTCCAGTTCTAGTGACAAAAAACAAGCAACAAAAAAGAACACTCATACACATTGGGTAAAGATATATAGCATATGGTAAGTAAATCTAGGATTAAAGAAAGAAAAGCTTCAAGTTTTTTGCTAAATGCCAACCCGAGACTTGTGCTTCAGAGGAACGTTCTAAATGCCTCTGGACCCAGGTCCCACTTGATATACTCAGCAATCAGCACATGGGATTCCTCTGAATCATAAAGTTTAGGGTGATATCCACCTGAAAATTCCTAGAAAATGCAATCCAAAATTTTTAAGTTTTTTTTTTTTGCTTCGTACGAATTTTGTTGTCGGTATCAAACAAGGCAAATAAATGGGAGAACTAAACTGCATGTTTTAGAACAATAATATATGACACAAAAAACATATGGAGGATTATATATTTGACATGAGAGAGACCACAGAATTTAAAGCCAAACAAAAGATATATAGAGCAACAAACTAAGGGCATGTTTGGTTGCTGCCTGCCAGGAAGCTTTTCATCCAGGCAACAATCTGAGCCCCAGGCGATCAAAATCCTACGCGCCTGGGAAGTATTGCTTGGCCCAGGCAAATTTTCAGACTGCAAACCAAGCATGCCCTAAGATATAGAAATCAGATAAGTGTAAATACCACCAACCTCTTGTCAACAAGGTCAGTTTTGTTCCCAACAAGCACAATGATAACATCACTGCCCCTCTCAGTGCGAACTTCCTCTATCCACTTAGATGTATTTAAGAAGGACTGCCTGCCTACAACATGAAACAAAAAGGTAAGAACAAAATAGTAAAAGTTTATGTCCTTAAAGGTTTAAACCTTAAAAGATATAAGTTCCTAGTCATTGTTGTTACTGATGTGCGTCTGACAACAACTATTTCTATAGAATGTGTGTGTGTATGAGAGAGGGAGATTACTTGCAACATCGAATACAATGACAGCAACTGAAGAGTCTCTAATATAGCTTGGAATTAAACTCCTGAATCTTTCCTGACCAGCAGTATCCCTGCAAAGAAAATAAAACATGCATAAGGTCAACAGTCCATAGATCTCAAGGGGCAAACAGGCTATGAATGCAGTAGTAGTCACCATACCAGAGTTGGAGTCTCACAGTTCTATCTTCAAGGTACATTGTCTTTGACAGGAAATCAATACCAATCGTAGCCTGCATTCGAGAGAAAACAACTTTGAGCAAACCTGAATAGAATAACCAGCAGACTTATGATAAGCCAAAAAATACAGGTATAAAAAAAACTTGACCTACGGGGGTAAGACTGCCCCATGGTATTATAATAATAAGAAGACCTTCTCTCACAGGTCAAGAGAACCCCCGAACATCTGCCGCACCAATACATAGCGGCACCGTAGCCCCGACCACGATCGGGCCCTAGGCTATCCCCAGCAGATCCCTTATCTCATCCCCTATTATATTCCCTATTTCAAACTCCACTCTGCAAACAGTGTCATCTACAGTTCCACGTCCCCTATTTTACCTTATCTACTGGAGACAGTCTTAGGCTCTGTCCAACCATTCCCCCTCCCAAATTCCCCCATTCGTACTTTCTATTCATATTTAAATACCTCCCCCTCAACTATTATTCCTCCTATTTTACCTCCTCTCCAATCATTCCCCTTATTTAGCTCCCCCTTTACCCTTTAATTGAGCTATTTGACTTTTCTATATTAATTTTTGGAGTTTTAAAAATACTATCATAGTTGCAGTACCATAATACACATTGTTATCAATTAAGCAAACTTGTAATGGATTAATTTTGTAGTTAAAAACACTAATTAGTGAAGAGGAGGGGATTCCAGCTCCCCCCCCCCCCGTTTACAAGGTGTTTTCTTTCTCTCACCCCCCACGGGAGGGAGGAGAGGGAGCCATTGGAGCTCTCTCGGTGTACGAACTCACCGAATACGCCGCGAGGGGGAGGGGGGAGGGAGCCGTTGGAGAGCGTCTTAGACCTGTGCTTTGGCGTGGGACAAACGAGGGGATTTTTTAACCACAACCTAAAATTCGCTCCCACATGAAGTCAAACCCAAGACTTGAGGAGTGCTACTCAGACCACCTAACCAACTCAGCTAGAGGCCCTTTCGCATAGTAGTAGTAATAGTCTGCTGCATGCTCAAGACAATCATTCCAACAACCAATAAAGCACACCATAAAAAGACATGCAAAGAAGCAGTCAAATCCATTATGACTTACATTCCTTAATATTTCCAAATCATTAATAGGAAAAAGTTATGTTGCTCTGCTAATGCTTACTGTAAAGTACCAAGCCCATGGATATGGCAGAAGTCCCTTGTCAAAATAGCGTCATAGTAATACAGAAAAAAATACTTTGTCTTCCTTATCCTTACATTGCAAGGACAATAATTCAGTGGCAGGCTATTCGCATCATGATCTCTGATCTGATACACAAAGATTTGGGCTCAGGCATCCCAAAGAACAATGCCAAGGACCTGCGATCCGATCAAGCAACCATAGCAATATACCATCATCACTGGGTCAGGCAAGCCCATATTATAATGGTAAGCGTCACACGTAAGTGATCCAAACAGGCAATCATACAACCATCTTTTAAGAACAGTCGAACAGTGGAAAGAAAATCGCCTCACCAGGAGCGAAGGGCCCAGTGTGGCCCTGTATTGCTCGAGCAATACCTTAGTCTAGCCCAAGAAAGTACCAGTAGTAAAAAAATCCTATCCCTAACGTAGTAATGCTTTCAGCCTTCACAAACAAGTTCGTCTCCGGCCAGCCTTCCAGGATCGCCCCCTGCTTTTGCCCGCACTCCCACAGCCCACCACTTTGTGAAATTGATTTCAAATGTAAGATATCGGTGGAAATCAAGGTAGACAGCTCTTTTATCTAAATATCCAGTAGGCTTTGTGACTTTGATTTCCTCCCATAAAAGATCTTCAAATTTATTTGATGTGAGATTGTATTCCTCATTTGATGTGTGACTGAGCAGCACTAGCCATTGCCCTCCTGCCGCTTGCTGACATTGGGCGACTGCACATCAGCCAGACAGCCTCCTGTGAAAGCCATCTATGGAACGTGACCCCCTCTTTCCTTTACCGTGTAGATGGTTCATATCCCTCTAATACTCATTTCAATTGCCATCTTGAAGAGAAGAAACCTGTTCTGGTACAACTGCTCTTCATGTTCATCATAGATCATACCTCGTTGTTTTTCTCAAAAACTGAAAATAAATACCTGTCGCGGGACGCCGCGTGGAGGGTTTTGAAAGTCGACGCCTACGACACGCCTAGGCGCGCCTAGTCGCTAGGCTATGCCCCTCCCGCCTGGACTAGGGAGGTAGTCGGGCCCTAAGTCGCTCTGGGCGCCTAGGCGGCGACTTGCGGCGATTCAGCGGCGCCCAGGTTCCCTAGGTGGCGTGGAGGTGAGCTAGGCAGCCTTCGAGGGCAAGCACACGCGGAGCTTTGGCGCCGGAATAAGCCACGCGCTAGAGAGGATAAGGGGGAAAAGGGGGAGAGAAGTCGTGTGCCTGGCTGCCTGGTTTTGCTGCTTCTCCCCGCCGGCGACTGCTTGTGCTGCTCCTCCCCGTCGGCGACGCGGCTGCTGCTCCTCCCGACGGCGACGTGTCTGGTGCTCCATCCTGCCAGCGACGCGGCTACTGGTCTTCCCCGCCGGTGACGCGGCTGCTGGTCTTCCTCGCTGGTGACGCGGCTGCTGGTCCTCCTCCCCGACACTTTCTCCTCCCTCAGCCCAAGTCCCAAGGTCTGTATGTCCTCCTCCCCTGCTTCTCTCCTCTCCTCTCCTCTGTTTCCTTTCTTTTCTGTATATCAGTTTGTAATTTGTTGATTGATGGCTTGAACTCAGATGACAAAGGGTCAATCTGAAACTGCAAGTGCACCAGAGGGAGTTAGTGGCCTTAGAAGGAATTCATATGATGTGGGATGGGAGTATGGAGTTCTTGTTGATCTTGTCGGCGTTCCGAGACCGGGGGGTCCCCGAGCCGACGAGTGAGAGTGCCGCGTGCCCCAGCCCAGATGGGTCGAGCGCGTGGGCGAGCGCGAAGGGGGGAGAGAGAGAGCGAGAGGTCGGTGGCCGGAGCCGGGTCGCGACGAGGGAGTCGGAGAATTCCCGCGGCCTTCGTGTTCGTCCCGCGCCCAGGTCGGGTGCGCTTGCAGTAGGGGGTTACAAGCGTCCGCGCGAGGTGAGGGGAGCGAGCGGCCCCGAGAGAGCGCCTGCCCCTGCCCTTCGTCCCCGCGAGGCCAACCTTCTCTAAGAAGGCCCTGGTCCTTCCTTTTATAGGCGTAAGGAGAGGATCCAGGTGTACAAAATGGGGGTGTAGCAAGGTGCTACGTGTCTAGCGAGGGAGAGCTAGCGCCCTAAGTACATGCCAAGGTGGCAGCCGGAGAGATCTTGGCACCCTGTTGGTGTGGCGTCGTGGCTGTTGGAGAAGCAGTGGAGCTTGACGGAGGGACAGCTGTTGGAACAGCTGTGCTCTTGCTGACGTCTCCCTGCTTTCGTAAGGGAGCTGAGAGCCGCCGTCGTCATGGCCTAGTGAGGCGCCATCATTGCCTATCTGGCGGAGCTGGCCAGATGGGACGCCGGTCTTGTTCTCTGCGACCCGAGTCGGCTCAGGGCAGGGTGATGATGACGCTTCCTGTTGACGTGGCGGTCTTGTGTCCTAGGTCGGGCGTCGTGGAGGCTCCTCCGAAGTCGAGGTCGAGTCCGTCCTGCATGACAGAGGCCGAGCCCGAACCCCTGGGTCGGGCGAGGCGGGGGTCGTTCGGCAGAGGCCGAGGCGGAGTCCGAGCCCTGGGTCGGGCGAGGCGGAGTTCGTCGTCTTCCGGGGCCTTAGCCCGAGTCCGAGCCCTGGGTCGGGCGGAGCGGAGTTCGCCGTCTTCCGGGGCCTTAGCCCGAGTCCGAGCCCTGGGTCGGGCAGAGCGGAGTTCGCCGTCTTCCGGGGCTTTAGCCCGAGTCCGAGCCCTGGGTCGGGCGGAGCGGAGTTCGCCGTCTTCCGGGGCCTTAGCCCGAGTCCGAGCCCTGGGTCGGGCGGAGCGGAGTTCGCCGTCTTCCGGGGCCTTAGCCCGAGTCCGAGCCCTGGGTCGGGCGGAGCGGAGTTCGCCGTCTTCCGGGGCCTTAGCCCGAGTCCGAGCCCTGGGTCGGGCAGAGCCTCCTATGGCACCTCTGGCGAAGTCTGGTCGCCCGTCGGTCTTACCTTTTGCGTTAAACGCCCCGGTGACTTGGTCGGTTGGCGCGGTGATTTAGTCAGGGTTACTTCTTATCGAAGGCGGGGCCTCGGGCGAGCCGGTGATGCGTCTGCCGTGAAAGAGGAGACCTCAGGCGAGACGGAGTCATCTTAGGGTCGGCTGCCCTCGCCCGAGGCTAGGCTCGGGCGTGGCGTGATCAAGTCGCTCGTATGGACTGATCCCTGACTTAATCAAACCCATCAGGCCTCTGCAGCTTTATGCTGATGGGGGTTACCAGCTGAGAATTAGGCGTCTTGAGGGTACCCCTAATTATGGTCCCCGACAGTAGCCCCCGAGCCTCGAAGAGAGTGTTAACACTCGCTTGGAGGCTTGCGTCGCACTTTTTTGCAAGGGGACCAGCCTTTCTCGGTGGTACTTTGTTCCGGTGGGTGCGCGCGAGCGCACCCGCCGGGTGTAGCCCCCGAGGCCTCGGAGGAGTGGTTTCACTCCTTCGAGGTCTTAATGCCTTGCGTAATGCCTCGGCTGGTCTGGCGGTTCCCTCATGCGAGCAGGGCGTAGCCCAGGTGCACTGTCGGGGTCCAAGTTCTCGGGCTGGTATGTTGACGCTGTCAACGGTTTGGCCGGAGCCGGGTTTGCGAGAGCAGCCCCCGAGCCTCCGCACGGAGCGAGAGGACGATCAGGGACAGACTCGGCTTTTTTATATACGCCCCTACGTCGCCTTTCCGCAAGGAGGAGGGGGGGAGTGCGCCATGTTACCCTCGATGGGCACCGAACATGGTGTCTCCGGTGAGCTGCAATCGGGTAATCCGAGTGGACGTCCGTGCCCCGTTCGTTGGGGGTCGGCTAGGGGCCCGGAGGCACGCCCAAAAGTACCTGCGGGTGATCTGCCGGACCCGGTCCCCTAGCGACGGGGTCCGAGGGCTCGTTGCCTCCCTCCGATGGGATTCCGTTACAGAGTCGTTCCCGCTGGTCTCGGAAATGTCCTAGGGTACCTCGGGAGCGCAGCCCGAGCCTTGGTTATGTATCGAACGTACCCCTGGTCATCCCTCGCTCGGCGTCTGAGGCGACTGTGAACCCTTCGACAGGCCAGCCTTCGAACCCCTGATCAGTAATGGGCGCGGAGCCCTAGTAGCCTGAGGCGGTCGTGGAACCTTTCGGGAGGCCGACCTTCGAACCCCTGACCAGTAGTGGGTGTCGGGCCCACGCGATCTGAGGCGGCTGTTGAACCCCTCGGGGGGCCAGCCTTCGAACCCCTGATCAGTAGGGAGGCTCGGAGCCTAGTTCCTTCACGGGGAAGGATCCCTTTGGGGGGTATCCCCTTTCCCGGTCCCTGTTGCAAGAGATAGAGAAAGAAGGAAAAAGGGAAAAAGGATTCGAAATTGAACGTCGTGGCGTACCTTTTTCGGCGTGGTTGTTTTGGCGAAGGCGAGACGTCGCCAGCCGCTCCCGCCCGTAGCGCTGTCCGTCGAGCCGCGGAGTTAATGCGCCGGGGTGAGTAGTTGGCGAGGTTGCCGTTGCGCGTGCGCGAGCCGTTCGAGGTACGGGTCACGGGCGCGTCGTCTTCACGCCGTGAGAGGGGGTTCTCTTGCTGCCTCCGGATGGGACATGAGCTTGGCAGATGGCGTGACCGCTGCTCTCGCGCGCCTGCCACCGTCATTATTGCCGGCCCATTTTTGACCGCGTTTGACCGCTGCGCCAGGCTGGCGCTGCTGGGTCGCGGGCTGGGTCGCCTCGAATCGCGGTATCGGTTCCGCAATCGAGGAAGCGCGGTGGTGGAGCGAGTGGCACAGCGGTTCGCATGCAGCACCCGGCGCGCTAGTTGCACGACGCGTGGGCTTGAGCCGTCGCGCTGGCCTGTCAGGAGTCGGAGAGGCGCGTCCACTTGGCGCGGTTGCATGCCGCCTGCATGGCCGCCTGCCCCTTTCGCCCGCTGGTCTAGGCGAAAGTGGAGGATTACTTGTAACCGCTGGGCGGTTGCGTGCGTCGTGCGCGACGGTCCGGCTTCTTCTGCTTGGAGCCGGTCTGCATGACAGGCGGGCCCCAGCCCCCGCGCCGCAGGGGAGGACTTTGGAGGCGTGTTGGTGAAGACTCAGCCCGTGACGGTTGAGGGTGCAAGCAGGGCGAGTTGCCTTTAAAAGGAGGGCGACCCCCTTCGTAAGGCGACCATGTCTCCTTCCTCCCCTATGCATCGTGTCTCTCCATCTTCCGAGCCCCCCGGATGGGGGGAACCGCCGTCCTTTCGCTCCGTCGTTGGAGGAACGCAACTCCGTGGGAGTTGGTACCTTTCAGCCATCGTTCGGCTTCAAGGATTTTCATCAGCCAGCTCAACCGCTCCCCTTTGCCGGGGGTCACCCAAGACGGTGACCACCAGCCCCTAGATGGGTAGGAGCAGCTGGGCTGTGGCCTTTGCCCCGCTCCCAGCTGGTCTTCATCATCCCGGCCGGGACAGGACTCGGGCCAAGCCGGTGCTCTGCCCCTTGCGTGGGTCGGCTGACCGCCTCCTCTTCCAGCTTCTGGCGGTGGAAACCATCCTCCAGTTCTGCGGAGGAGACTTCCTCCAGCCATGCCGGGGAAGGCGAACTGTTGCTTCCCAGCTAGGATGCAACATTCCGTCTTCCTCCTCGCATTCACGGCGAGGACGGCTGCGAGGATCTGCTGGGGCGTCTGGGGGCGTCGGCGGACGGAGGTGGCTTCTCTACCGACGAGATTGCCAACTCCGTCAGTAGCCCTGGGTCTCCGTCCCCTGGCCTGGGTGGTAGCGCCTCATCCCCGGGGGGTGGCACTTCGAATGCCAGTGTTTTCGTTCATTACGGCTTTCGGGGCCTGAACATGTATGTAACCACGGCACGGAGCCGTGTTTTTTCCTCATTTCGAGCACTAAGACTCGTCCGCTGATTGTCTGAACCGCTTCACCAAGCGTGAGTTGCCCCGTGTCAAGGTGACGAGTGAGGTATCCGTATCCCGGAGGCGTAGGAATCCCTCGGCTCGGTCGGACCTGTTGTCCGGGGCTCCTCTAGCTTAGTTAAAGAGACCCCTCGGCCGCTCTTCGACGAGCCGAGGCCAGGGGTAGCGATATCAGCACGAGCAGAGGCGGAGTCGGCTCGAAAATGAAACCTGGCTGGCCGGAGCCTAGCCAGGTTGTCCGTTGGCAGGATCGACGTCGGAGTTGATCAGCCGAGGCTTCGGACCGAGCTGGCGCCCTCGGAAGGCGGTCGGCCGAGGCCCCGGAGGTGGCCGGCCGAGCCGTCCGCTCGGGCCGGGTTCTCGGAGAAGTCCCTGGCAGAGATTGCTCGAGCGTGGTGATGACGTCGTCCTTCGGAGCGGAGGCCCTCGGACCGCGTCGCCGTCCGAGGCTAGGTCGGGCCTTGCCGAAGGTGCTGTCGACGCCGAGGGTGTCCTCGCCCTCTTCCAGCGTCAAGATCCGAGCCTGCAGGGTCAAATCGTCTTGTAGCGTGGGCCTTGTGCGGCCGTCGAGGCCAAAACACACACCCTTGCTGCGTTATAAAGCTGCGTCTCTTTTCCTCTTGTTTCGAGTATCTGGACTTTTTGTCGGTAGCAGGGATGTTAGTGCGAGCAAGAGTTGCTTCTCGCGGAAGGTGATGAGTGAGGTATCCGTATCCCGGAGGCGTGGGAGTCCCTCGGCTCGGTCGGCCTTGCCGCTTACGCGTACTTTTACCCGTCCATGAGGCCCTGTCACCGACTCGGTCGAGAAGGCTCGAAGAATCGCTTCGACAGAAGAGCTTCCGTACGTAAAGACTCGTTCGATCCGCGGATTCACCTTATCCGAGCGCGAGTTACTTATCGCAGAAGGTGATGAGTGAGGTATCCGTATCCCGGAGGCGTAGGAGTCCCTCGGCTCGGTCAGCCTTGACTGCTTACGTGTACCCCGTCGTTTCCGGGACCCACTTTTCGAAGTAGTCAAAAAGCACGAAAGATGTTCTGGTAAAAGAGATTTTTTGTTCGAGGAAAATTTTGACGCAGAGGGGGTTTCCCCCCTTTTAGCCCCCGAGGGAGGGTCGGGCTTTGCCGTGGCGAGGCCGACCCTTCCTTGTTGACTAAACTTTGCGTGGGTGCGAGGTATATGAACAATTTGGAAACATCTCAAGGGTAGAAGCGACGTAGCTGTTGGATGTTCCAAGCGTTGCCGTAGACCTCGCCTTGACTGTTGGCCAGCTTGTACGTTCCGGGCTTCAGAACTTTGGCGATGATGAACGGCCCCTCCCAGGGGGGCGTGAGCTTGTGCCTCCCTCGGGCGTCCTGCCGCAGCCGAAGCACCAGATCGCCCACCTGGAGATCTCGGGGTCGGACCCCTCGGGCGTGGTAGCGTCGCAGGGACTGTTGGTACCGCGCCGAGTGTAGTAAGGCCCTGTCCCGAGCCTCGTCCAGCTGGTCCAGCGAGTCCTCTCGGTTAGCTTGGTTGCTTTCTTCGTTGTAGGCCCTCGTCCTCGGGGAGCCGTATTCCAGGTCGGTGGGCAGGATGGCCTCGGCCCCGTAGACCAGGAAGAACGGCGTGAAACCCGTGGCTCGGCTTGGCGTCGTCCTCAGGCTCCAGACCACCGAGGGGAGTTCCTTCATCCACCGTTTGCCGAACTTGTTGAGGTTGTTGTAGATCCGAGGCTTGAGCCCTTGTAGGATCATGCCATTGGCACGCTCTACTTGCCCATTCGACATGGGATGAGCTACGGCGGCCCAGTCCACCCGGATGTTGTGATCCTCGCAAAAATCCAAGAATTTTTTGCCGGTGAACTGGGTGCCATTGTCGGTGATGATGGAGTTCGGGACCCCGAAGCGATGGATGATGTTGGTGAAGAACGCCACGGCCTGCTCGGACCTGATGCTGTTCAGGGGTCGGACCTCGATCCACTTGGAGAATTTGTCGACGGCGACCAGCAGGTGCGTGTAGCCCCCGGGCGCCTTCTACAGAGGGCCGACGAGGTCCAGACCCCACACAGCGAAGGGCCAGGTGATGGGTATCGTCTGCAGAGCCTAAGCGGGCAGGTGGGTCTGCTTCGCATAGAATTGGCACCCTTCGCAGGCGCAGACAATTCTAGTGGCGTCAGCCACCGCCGTCGGCCAGTAGAAGCCTTGGCGGAAAGCGTTCCCGACGAGGGTTCGAGGTGCTGCGTGATGGCCGCAAGCCCCCGAGTGTATTTCCCGCAGGAGTTCCTGACCTTCGGCGATGGAGATGCATCGCTGGAGGATGCCCGAGGGGCTACGGTGGTAGAGTTCCTTCTCATCGCCCAGCAAGACGAACGATTTGGCGTGTCGCGCTACCCGCCGAGCCTCGGCTCGGTCGAGGGGCAGTTCTCCTTGGCGGAGATATTGCAGGTACGGGGCTTGCCAATCTTGATCTGGCACGACCCCGTTCTGCTCCTCCTCGATGCGCAATGCTTCGCCCTCGGGCTCCGAGGGTTCCTCGGGTTGAGCCGAGGATGGCTCGGGCTGGGCCGAGGTCACCTCGGACGAGGCCGAGGGTGCCTCGGGCTCGGGCGCGTCGCCTATCTTGACGGAGGGTTGGTGCAGATCCCGGGAGAAGACGTCCGGGGGAACCGTCGTTCGCCCCGAGGCTATCTTCGCCAGCTCGTCCGCAGTCTCGTTGTAGCGCCGGGCGATGTGGTTAAGCTCGAGCCCGTAGAACTTGTCTTCCAGGCGTCGAACCTCCTCACAGTAGGCCTCCATCTTCGGGTCGCGGCAGAGGGAGTTCTTCATGACTTGGTCGATGATGAGCTGCGAGTCGCCGCGTGCATCGAGGCGTCGGACCCCTAGCTCGATGGCGATTCGCAATCCGTTGATCAGAGCCTCGTACTCAGCCACATTGTTGGACGCCGGGAAATGGAGGCGGAGCACGTAGCGCAGGTGTTTCCCGAGGGGCGAGACGAAGAGCAGGCCTGCGCCGGCTCCCGTCTTCATCAGCGACCCGTCGAAAAACATGGTCCAGAGCTCCGGCTGGATCGGAGCCGTCGGCAACTGGGTGTCGACCCATTCGGCTACGAAATCCGCCAGTACCTGGGACTTGATGGCCTTCCGAGGGGCGAACGAGATTGCCTCGCCCATGATTTCCACCGCCCACTTCGCGATCCGCCCCGAGGCTTCTCGGCACTGGATGATCTCCCCCAGGGGGAAGGATGTCACCACAGTCACCGGATGGGACTCGAAGTAATGTCGCAGCTTTCGCCTCGTCAGGATCACTGCATATAGCAGCTTCTGGACTTGTGGGTAGCGGATCTTGGTCTCGGACAGCACTTCGCTGACGAAGTAAACTGGCCTCTGAATGGGCAAAGCATGCCCCTCTTCCTGCCTTTCGACCACGATCGCGGCGCTGACCACCTGAGTGGTTGCGGCGACGTAGACCAGGAGGGCTTCTCCATCAGCTGGGGGTACCAAGATGGGCGCCTGGGTGAGGAGCGCCTTCAGGTTCCCGAGGGCTTCCTCGGCTTCGGGAGTCCAAGTGAAGCACCCGGCCTTCCTTAAGAGGCGGTACAGGGGCAGGCCTCTTTCGCCGAGGCGCGAGATGAAACGGCTCAAGGCCGCGAGGCATCCCATGACCCTCTGTACGCCTTTTAAGTCCTTGATGGGCCCCATGTTTGTGATGGCCGCGATCTTCTCCGGGTTGGCTTCGATGCCCCGCTCGGAGACGATGAATCCCAAAAGCATGCCCCGGGGCACCCCGAAGACGCACTTCTCGGGATTGAGCTTGACGCCCTTCGCCTTGAGACACCGGAATGTCAGTTCGAGGTCGGAGAGAAGGTCAGAGGCTTTCCTCGTCTTGACTACGATGTCATCGACGTAGGCCTCGACCGTGCGACCGATGTGTTCGCCGAACACATGGTTCATGCACCGCTGGTACGTTGCACCCGCGTTCCTCAAACCGAACGGCATTGTGACATAACAGTACATGCCGAAGGGCGTGATGAAAGAAGTCGCGAGCTGGTCGGACTCTTTCATCTTGATTTGATGATACCCTGAGTAGGCATCGAGGAAAGACAGGGTTTCGCACCCTGCAGTGGAGTCCACGATTTGATCGATGCGAGGTAGAGGGTAGGGGACCTTCGGACATGCTTTGTTGAGACCAGTGTAGTCTACACACATCCGCCATTTCCCCCCTTTTTTCCTCACAAGCACAGGGTTGGCAAGCCATTCGGGATGGAATACCTCTTTGATGAACCCTGCTGCCATCAGCTTGTGGACCTCCTCGCCTATCACCCTGCGCCTTTCCTCGTCGAATCGGCGCAGAGGCTGTCTGACCAGTCGGGCTCCGGCCCGAATATCCAGCGAGTGCTCGGCGACATCCCTCGGTATGCCGGGCATGTCCGAGGGACTCCACGCAAAGACGTCGGCGTTTGCGCGGAGAAAGTCGACGAGCACTGCTTCCTATTTGGGGTCGAGCCCGGATCCGATCCGAATCTGCTTGGAGGTGTCGCCACTGGGGTCGAGAGGGACGGCCTTGACCGTCTCCGCTGGCTCGAAGTTGCCGGCATGTCGCTTCACGTCCGGCACCTCTCGGGAGAGGCTTTCCAGGTCGGCAATGAGGGCCTCGGACTCGGCGAGGGCCTCGGCGTACTCCACGCACTCCACATCGCATTCGAATGCGTGTTTGTACGTGGGGCCGACGGTGATGACCCCGTTGGGGCCCGGCATCTTGAGCTTCAGGTAGGTGTAGTTGGGGATGGCCATGAACTTCGCGTAGCATGGTCTTCCCAGCACTGCGTGGTAGGTTCCTCGGAACCCGACCACCTCGAACGTCAAAGTCTCCCTTCGGAAGTTGGAGGGTGTTCCGAAGCAGACAGGGAGGTCGAGCTGTCCGAGGGGCTGGACGCGCTTCCCGGGGATGATCCCGTGGAAGGGCGCAGCGCCTGCTCGGACGGATGACAGATCGACGCGCAGGAGCCTGAGGGTCTCAGCGTAGATGATGTTGAGGCAGCTGCCCCCATCCATCAAGACCTTGGTGAGCCTGACGTCGCCGATGACGGGGTCGACGACGAGCGGGTACTTCCCCGGGCTCGGCACGTGGTCGGGGTGGTCGTCCCGGCCGAAGGTGATGGGCTTGTCGGACCAGTCTAGATAGACTGGCGCCGCCACCTTCACCGAGCAGACCTCCCAACGCTCTTGCTTACGATGCCGAACCGAGGCATTCGCCGCATGCCCTCCGTAGATCATGAAGCAGTCGCGGACCTCGGGGAACTCTCCGGCTCGGTGATCTTCCTTTTTGTCGTCGTCGTGAGCCCCGCCACCCTCTGCGGGTGGCCCGGCCCTGTGGAAGTGGCGCCGAAGCATGACGCACTCCTCGAGGGTGTGCTTGACGGGCCCCTGATGGTAGGGGCACGTCTCCTTGAGTGCCTTGTCGAAGAGGTTAGCACCTCCGGGGGGCTTCCGAGGGTTCTTGTGCTCGACGGCGGCGACAAGGTCTGCATCGGGAATGTCGCGTTTCGCTTGCGACTTCCTCCTGCCTTTCTTCTTGGCGCCGCGCGGAGTGGACGCCGCGGGAGCATCTTCCGACGGGCGGCCCTGGGGCTGCTTGTCCTTTCGGAAGATGGCCTCTACCGCCTCCTGGCCTGAGGCGAACTTGGTGGCGATGTCCATCAGCTCGCTCGCCCTGGTGGGGGTCTTGCGACCCAACTTGCTCACCAGGTCCCGGCAGGTGGTGCCGGCGAGGAACGCGCCGATGACATTGGAGTCGGTGACGTTGGGCAGCTCGGTGCGCTGCTTCGAGAACCGCCGGATGTAGTCCCGGAGAGACTCTCCCGGCAGTTGCCGACAGCTTCGGAGGTCCCAGGAATTCCCGGGGCGCACGTACGTGCCCTGGAAGTTGCCGGCGAAAGCCTGGACCAGATCTTCCCAGTTGGAAATCTGCCCCGGAGGCAGGTGCTCCAACCAGGCACGAGCGGTGTCGGAGAGGAACAGGGGGAGGTTGCGGATGATGAGGTTGTCATCGTCCGTCCCACCCAGTTGACAGGCCAGGCGGTAGTCCGCGAGCCACAATTCCGGTCTTGTTTCCCCCGAGTACTTCGTGATAGTAGTCGGGGGTCGGAATCGGGTCGGAAACGGCGCCCGCCGAATGGCTCGGCTAAAGACCTGCGGACCGGGTGGTTCGGGCGAGGGACTCCGATCCTCCCCGCTGTCGTAGCGTCCCCCACGCCTGGGGTGATAGCCTCGGCGCACCCTTTCGTCGAGGCGTGCCCGACGGTCGCGATGAGGGTGCTCGTCGCTGAGGCGGCCCGGGGCCGCAGGCGCGGTGTTGCGCGTGCGCCCGGTGTAGACCGAGGCTTCCCGCGTGAGTCGGGAAGTCGCGGCACGAGGTTCCGAGGGGTATCCCTGCCTTCGGGAGGCAGAGCTCTCGGCCCGCCGGGCCGCAGCGCCTTCCAGGAGATGCTTGAGTTCTCCCTGGATTCGCCGACCCTCGGTGGTTGATGACTCCGGCATCGCGCGGAGGAGCATCGCTGCGGCGGCCAGGTCCTGACCGGTTCCGCCGGATGCGGGTGGCGGTCTGTCCCTGGCATCGTTGGCGATGCGGTGCTGGAGACCTTGGGGCAGGTGACGTATTCCTCCGGCCGGGGGCCGGCTCGCCCATACCTGCCCGATGTTCTGGCGGATTGCCTCGAGCGCTCCTGCTCCCTCATCGAGCCCGGCCTGCGCCCCGCGGACTTGCTCGAGCTGTGGGTCGTAACCCCCCGCCGGAACGGGGACCACAGCTAGCTCCCGCGGGATGTCGGCGCGAGGCGCTGGCCTAGGGGGATCACCATCCTCCGGCATGCCGAGACAGCCGCCTCCGGAGGGATCCCCTAGCTCGATGTGGAAACATTCGCGGCTCGGGCCGCAGTCCTTGTCGTCAGGGCTGCGGCTGCCGTCGGAACAGTCGGAGAGGCAGTAGTCACATGTGGTCATGAAGTCCCGCATGGCACTAGGGTTGCCAGATCCGGAGAAATCCCAGCAGATGCTGGGGTCGTCATCTTCCTCGGACCCAGAGGGTCCGTAGGTCGAGACACCCGTCAGTCGGTCCCAAGGCGACCGCACACGAAACCCCAGAGAGGTTGCACTCGCCTCAACGTGAGCACCCGCCAAAGCGAGGTCGCCAGGCGGGTTGAGGCCGAGTCGAAATGACGAAAGATGGGGAGCAGTCGGTACCTTTTTGTCGACGAGGAGCGATGAAGTCACGTCGGAGGCTGATCGCGCCATCGTCTTGGGTACGAGGGCGACGTCCCGCAGGCCCTTCGCGAGCGTGCTGGCGTCGTCCACCTGCTCGGAGTCGACGTGCTGCGGGGGGATGCTGCTCGCCTTTGCCTCGAACGCGAGGGCGACGCTTGGCGTGTCCTCCGTCGGGGCGCCGGGGATGTCGATTTGCTCGACAGCCGTCGGAGCGCGGCCTCCCGCTCGGCCCTGGTTGCCCCGCCTCCTCCTCCTCCGATGGCGAGGGAGAGGATGGGGCGAGCTCGAAAGTTGTCCTTCCCCCACGCGGGAAAGGCGTCGTCGATTCCGCCGCCGGCGGGCGGGCTGTCCGCCACCATTGTCGCTGTCGCGCGGCGGTGGAAGGAGTATCATGTCGTAGTTGCCGTCGAAGGACATGAACTCGAGACTCCCGAAACGGAGCACCGATCCGGGTTGAAGAGGTCGTTGGAGACTGCCCATCTGGAGCTTGACGGGAAACTACTCGTCAACACGCAGCAGGCCCCTACCTGGCGCGCCAACTGTCGGCGTTCCGAGACCGGGGGGTCCCCGAGCCGACGAGTGAGAGTGCCGCGTGCCCCAGCCCAGATGGGTCGAGCGCGTGGGCGAGCGCGAAGGGGGGAGAGAGAGAGCGAGAGGTCGGTGGCCGGAGCCGGGTCGCGACGAGGGAGTCGGAGAATTCCCGCGGCCTTCGTGTTCGTCCCGCGCCCAGGTCGGGTGCGCTTGCAGTAGGGGGTTACAAGCGTCCGCGCGAGGTGAGGGGAGCGAGCGGCCCCGAGAGAGCGCCTGCCCCTGCCCTTCGTCCCCGCGAGGCCAACCTTCTCTAAGAAGGCCCTGGTCCTTCCTTTTATAGGCGTAAGGAGAGGATCCAGGTGTACAAAATGGGGGTGTAGCAAGGTGCTACGTGTCTAGCGAGGGAGAGCTAGCGCCCTAAGTACATGCCAAGGTGGCAGCCGGAGAGATCTTGGCACCCTGTTGGTGTGGCGTCGTGGCTGTTGGAGAAGCAGTGGAGCTTGACGGAGGGACAGCTGTTGGAACAGTTGTGCTCTTGCTGACGTCTCCCTGCTTTCGTAAGGGAGCTGAGAGCCGCCGTCGTCATGGCCTAGTGAGGCGCCATCATTGCCTATCTGGCGGAGCTGGCCAGATGGGACGCCGGTCTTGTTCTCTGCGACCCGAGTCGGCTCAGGGCAGGGTGATGATGACGCTTCCTGTTGACGTGGCGGTCTTGTGTCCTAGGTCGGGCGTCGTGGAGGCTCCTCCGAAGTCGAGGTCGAGTCCGTCCTGCATGACAGAGGCCGAGCCCGAACCCCTGGGTCGGGCGAGGCGGGGGTCGTTCGGCAGAGGCCGAGGCGGAGTCCGAGCCCTGGGTCGGGCGAGGCGGAGTTCGTCGTCTTCCGGGGCCTTAGCCCGAGTCCGAGCCCTGGGTCGGGCGGAGCGGAGTTCGCCGTCTTCCGGGGCCTTAGCCCGAGTCCGAGCCCTGGGTCGGGCAGAGCGGAGTTCGCCGTCTTCCGGGGCTTTAGCCCGAGTCCGAGCCCTGGGTCGGGCGGAGCGGAGTTCGCCGTCTTCCGGGGCCTTAGCCCGAGTCCGAGCCCTGGGTCGGGCGGAGCGGAGTTCGCCGTCTTCCGGGGCCTTAGCCCGAGTCCGAGCCCTGGGTCGGGCGGAGCGGAGTTCGCCGTCTTCCGGGGCCTTAGCCCGAGTCCGAGCCCTGGGTCGGGCAGAGCCTCCTATGGCACCTCTGGCGAAGTCTGGTCGCCCGTCGGTCTTACCTTTTGCGTTAAACGCCCCGGTGACTTGGTCGGTTGGCGCGGTGATTTAGTCAGGGTTACTTCTTATCGAAGGCGGGGCCTCGGGCGAGCCGGTGATGCGTCTGCCGTGAAAGAGGAGACCTCAGGCGAGACGGAGTCATCTTAGGGTCGGCTGCCCTCGCCCGAGGCTAGGCTCGGGCGTGGCGTGATCAAGTCGCTCGTATGGACTGATCCCTGACTTAATCAAACCCATCAGGCCTCTGCAGCTTTATGCTGATGGGGGTTACCAGCTGAGAATTAGGCGTCTTGAGGGTACCCCTAATTATGGTCCCCGACAGATCTAAACAACAAGGACAAGGTGAAGTGTATACAGTGTGACAAGCAAATGTGTGGAGGGGTTTATCGGTTGAAGCAACATATCGGCCAGGAAGGAAAGAATGCGAAGAAATGCCAGGGCATGAAATCACCAAACAGAAGTTGCTGGAGGCTCAAGAAAAGTGCAAGAAAGCACTAGATGAAGCAAAAAGGAAAAGAGAGGAGAAGATTGTTCGTGAGCTAGAACTTAGAGAGGAAGTTCATGTGTCTAGGGTTGGAGGGTCAGAGGAAGTGACTTGTGTAGGAAGTTCAGAGCCTCACAAATTAGGCCCTATGGACAAAAGCTATTGATCCTACATCAACCAAATCTGAATCTTTGACTCAACAGAGGCTGAATAAGGAACTTTGGAAAGAAAGATTACATGAGGTGCATAAATATATTGCAAGATGGGCTTTTAACCATGGTAATTTCCTTGCTGTTTTTTTTAATTTCAGATTTCAATTTCATCAGATTTCCTTGCTGTAGTACTGAACTGAACTCTAATTTCCTTTTTTGTAACATTGAGAGCAATATCATTCAATGCATGTGACAACGATGAGTTCAAGCAAATGTGCGAAGCAATTGGACAATTTGGGCCTGGAATTGAACCTCCAACTATGTTTGACCTGCGAGGGAGATTGTTGGAAGAAGAATATGCAAGAACCAAGAGTTTGCTGCAAGAACGTGAAGCCGAGAAGATGAAGAATGGATGCTCTATTATGACCGATGCTTGGTCAGATAAAAAGAGAAGCATAATGAATGTGTGCACTAATTGTGCTGATGGAACCAGTTTTATTTCCTCAAAAGAGATGTCAGATGTGTCACACACAAGTGAAGTGATCTTTGAACTAGTGGACAAAACAATCGAAGACATGGGTCCGAATGATGTGGTGCAAGTTGACTGTCAATGCTTCTAACAACATGGGAGCAAAGAAGTTACTGCATGTGAAGAGACCACATATCTTTTGGACATCTTGTGCAACTCACACAATTAACTTGATGCTCCAAGGAATTGGCAACATGCCTCAGTTCAAGGTGATTGACCAAGCAAAGACATTCACCATATTTGTCTATGGGCACACAAGAACACTAGAGTGCATGAGATACTTCACTGAGGGGAAAGAGATAGTAAGGCCAGGAGTGACTAGGTTTGCGTCAAACTATCTAGCTTTGGACAGCATACAAGAGAAGAAGGACCAGCTAAGAAAGATGGTGGTTCATAATAGGTGGGACTCACTGAAGGATGTGAAATCAAAGAAGGGAAAAAATGCCATAGCAACTATATTGAATCCAAGCTTTTGGAAGGATGTGAAGTTGACATTGGCTGTTTTTGCGCCATTGTTCAAAGTTCTCCGTTTGGTTGATGGAGATGTGAAGCCATCGATGGGCTTTGTATATGGAGAACTATTGAAGGCAAAGAGACAGGTCAAATAGGCCCTTGGCAATGTTGAGAACCGTTTCAAGGATGTTTTTGCTGTTATTGAGAAGAAGATGGCTGGAAGACTTGATTCTCCATTGCATTTGACAGCTTATTTGCTGAATCCACACTACAGTTATGCTGACCCATAAATCTTTGATGCTCCCAAAATAACAGAAGGTTTTATCAGTTGTGTGGAGACTTTTTATTATCATGATGGCAAAATGCAAGAACAAGCAGCCAACATCAAACTCCAGAAGTTTCAGAATAGAGAAGATCCATTTAGCAAGAAGCTTGCAAGGACTTTTGAAAACTTTGATTATAAACCAGGTAACAGTTGTTTGCTGATAGAGAGGTTTTTTATTTCAGCATTGTAACAAGCAATCTGTTGTACCTCCTAACTAATAGAGAGGTTTTTATTTCAGCATCATGGTGGCGACTTTATGGAACTCCGCCTATGTTGATTGGAAGACTTCCTTGAGTCGTTTCAACATAGCCGGTCCCAAGCCCGATAAAGGAGGAGGGTTGTGTTAGGTCCGACAAACCAACGTAAAAACCAGCCAAATCTTATGAAGATGAAACCACAAAGAAAATCGTTGGGGCGTAACCCTCTTAGCGACGCGCCATATCGGAACCCGGGTATGGTGTTAAATGAGCAAGGGTCGAGCCGTCACCCCTTAAGTGACGCGTCGTCTCTTGATCTGGAGTCGGTGATAAGTGAGCAAGGATCGGGTTGTCGCATCCTTAGTGGCGCGCTACATCGGCGCCCGGTGTAGTGGAAAATGAGCAAGGGTCTTTGCATCTTCCTCGACGGGTGCGAAGGTTAAGGAAGCTAGTCGAGCCAACTAAGGTCCATGTAGGTAGTTGGAGCATAGGTTCCTTAACAGGTAAGTTACGAGAAATAGTCGACGTTGCGGTGAGGAGACAGGTAAATATTTTATGCGTTCAAGAGACCAAGTGGAAAGGACAGAAGGCGAAGGAAGTGGAAGGTACAGGCTTCAAGTTGTGGTACACGGGGACTGCAGCAAACAAGAATGGAGTAGGCTTCTTGATCAACAAGAGCCTTAAAGATGGGGTAGTAGATGTTAAGAGGCTAGGAGATAGAATCATCCTAGTCAAACTGGTCATTGGGGACTTGGTTCTCAATGTTATCGGCGCGTATGCTCCTCAAGTAGGCCTTAATGAGAACTCAAAGAGGGAGTTCTGGGAAGGCCTGGGGGACATGGTTAATAGTGTGCCAATTGGCGAGAAGCTCTTCATAGGAAGAGATCTCAATGGCCATGTGGGTACATCTAGCACCAGTTTCGAGGGTGTGCATGGAGGCTTCGACTTTGGGACTAGGAATCAAGGAGAGGAAATCCTGAACTTTGCCCTAGCTTATGACATGTTTATAGCAAACACTTTCTTTAGGAAGAGGAAATCCCACCTGGTGACCTTCAGTAGTGGCCAACACACTAGCCAGATTGATTTCGTCCTCATGAGAAAAGAGGACAGGCATGCCTGCTTAGATTGCAAGGTTATACCTGGAGAGTGTGTGGTAACCCAACATAAGCTTGTCGTAGCTGACTTCCGTTTTAAGATTCGTTTACAACGGAATAAGCATAACAAGGTCACTAGAACAAAGTGGTGGAAGCTTAAAGGGGATGTGGCCCAAACTTTCAAAGAGAGAGTTATCGAGGAGGGCCCTTGGGCAGAAGAGGGAGACGCAAACATCATGTGGAGGAAGATGGCGACATGCATCCGAAAGATAGCTTCAGAAGAGTTTGGGTTGAATCAAGGAAACAGAAGGGAAGTTAAAGACACTTGGTGGTGGAACGAAGATGTCCAAAAGGCTATCAAGGAGAAGAAATATTGCTACAAACGCTTACATCATGACAAGTGTGCAGACAACATAGAGAAGTACAGGATAGCGAAGAAGTCTGCAAAGCGAGCGGTTAGTAGAGCCCGAGGTCAAGCCTATGACGACCTTTATCAACGGTTGGACACAAAGCAGGGAGAAAAGGATATCTATAGGATGGCCAAGATTCGTGAAAGGAAGACAAGGGATGTCAACCAAGTCAAATGCATCAAGGATGAAGCAAACCAACTATTAGTGAAGAATGAAGAGATCAAGAACAGATGAAAGGAGTACTTCAACAAATTGTTCAATGGAGGGAACGAGAGTTCTACAATAGAATTGGACGAACCATTCGATGACAACAACAGGGGTTTTGTACGAAGGATACAAGAATATGATGTTAAGGAGGCGCTAAAAAGGATGAAGGTAGGAAAGGCGATGAGCCCTGATGGTATCCCTATCGAGGTATGGAGATGCCTTGGAAACATAGCGATAGTATGGCTGACTAAGCTTTTCAACACCATCTTTCGGACAAACAGAATGCCCGACGAGTGGCGGCGGAGTACGTTAGTACCAATCTTCAAGAACAAAGGAGATGTTCAAAGTTGTACTAATTACCGTGGAATTAAGCTCATGAGCCATACAATGAAGCTATGGGAGAGAGTCATTGAACACCGCCTGTGGAAAATGACGAGCGTGACCCAAAATCAGTTTGGTTTCATGCCTAGGAGATCAACTATGGAGGCCATTTTCTTACTAAGACAACTTATGGAGAGATTCAGAGAACAAAAGAAAGACCTGCATATGGTCTTCATAGACTTGGAGAAGGCTTATGACAAAGTACATAGGAGTGTAATGTGGTGGGCCTTGGAAAAACACAAAGTATCAACAAAGTACATTAATCTTATTAAAGATATGTACACTAATGTTGTGACAAGTGTCCGAACAAGTGATGGAGACACCGATGACTTTCCAATTAACATAGGACTACATCAAGGGTCGGCTTTGAGCCCTTATCTTTTCGCTTTGGTGATAGATGAGGTCACAAGGGACATACAAGGAGATATACCGTGGTGTATGCTTTTTGCCGATGATGTGGTACTTATTGAGGAGAGTAGGAGTGGTGTTTCACAAAAGTTGGAATTATGGAGGCAGACGCCGGAAGCAAAAGGTTTTAGGCTTAGTAGGTCTAAAACAGAGTATATGAAGTGTGATTTCAGTGCCATGGGGTATGAGGATGGCGATGTTAGTCTTGATGGGCAAGTGGTACCCAAGAAAGACACTTTTCGTTACTTAGGATCAATGCTTCAGAAGGAGGGAGACATCGATGAGGATGTCAGTCATAGAATTAAAGCTGGATGGTTGAAGTGGCGGCAAGCTGCGGGTGTCTTATGCAACCCCCGGGTTACACACAAACTAAAAGGCAAATTCTACAGGACAGCAATCCGGCCGGCTATGTTGTATGGAGCAGAATGTTGGCCCACTAAAAGACGACATGTCCAACAACTAAGTGTGGCAGAGATGCGTATGTTGCGCTGGATATGTGGCCACACAAGGAGAGATCGAGTCCGAAATGATGATATACGAGAGAGAGTAGGAGTGGCGTCAATTGAGGAGAAGCTTATGCAACATCGTTTGAGATGGTTTGGACATATCCAACGAAGACCTAAAGAGGCACCAGTGCATATCAGAATAATTAGGCGTCCCGAGAATGTGAAGAGAGGTAGAGGTCGACCAACCTTGACGTGGACAGAGGCTATGAAGAGGGACCTGAAGGAGTGGAATATTGATAAAGAGCTCGTCGTGGATAGGAAGGGGTGGAAGTGTGCAATTCACGTGCCAGAACCCTAATTTGTAGTTTCGCTTTTCCTCCTTAATCGTTTGACCTTTTCTTGTGCCCCTTTAGATCTTGCTGGTTCTTGTGGGTTTTATCTCTTTTTATGTGTTTCCCCGTTTCGTCGTTTTTCGGTTCTCCTTTGCCTTTGTCTCCCTTTTCTTTTCTTTGGGGGTTGAGCTCTGAGGTTTTCATATGGGGTTTCATCTCTAGCCTACTCCAACGTGCTTGGGACAAAAAGGCTTTGTTGTTGGTGGTGGTGGTGGTGGTGGCGGCTTTATGGAACTAAAACACCAGCTCTACAGAAGATGGCTACCAAGATCTTATCTTTAACATCAAGTTCTTCTGGTTGTGAAAGAAATTGGAGTGGGTTTGATGGGGTTAGTACCTATCTATTATCAAAATTACAGCAGCATTACAATAAAAATGCAGAACTAAAAGTGCTCTTATTTTAATTTATAGGTGCACACTAAGAAGAGAAATAGGCTTACTACAGACCGCCTCAACAAGTTGGTCTACATTCAATTCAACAACAGGCTGATTAATAAGAGGGCAAAGATCAAGTCCAAGAAAATTACTGATGTTCTATTGTCTAGTGATACAACTGAAGCTCAAGGTTTCCTCCAAGAGAATGGAGATAATTGTGCATTAGTTTCCTTTAGAGATGAGGAAGAAGTCATGGAAGGTACAGGGATACCTTGGTCTGTGCTTGGAGATGCAGTGGGAGCAGAAGAACAACTAGAGCTACATAGAAGTGCAAGGGTGAAAGAGCTCAATGAAGAAGAGTTTGAGTCCGAAGAAGAAGAGTTTGATGAATATGAGGATGAGTATGAGATGGATGAACCCTAAGAGTGAGCCAGCTTCATGTCATGTTTTAGCTTTTATTATGCATCCATGTATCTTTAACTTGTGAACTTAGAACTCTTGTGGTGTGCTTGTGTTTTGTGTTGTGACTTGTGAGAACTGAATCATGTGATGTATTGTACTGCTACTGCCTACTGCTAGTCTGCTATGCATTTTATATGTGTTGCTGCCTGCTGTCCCTTCATGTTTGTGATTGCAAAAGGCTATCCTATGCTGCTGATCAGTACTTAATGGATGGGAGAAGGGTCAGACCTCAGATAAGTACCTAACTTGCTATTTCCTATTTTTTTATCACTTGTATTGATGCCCAATTGCATCTAAAAGTGTTGTCCACTTCTATTGCAGCAGTGCTTGAGGATTCAGTGATCAGCAGATCGGCAAGGGCAAAGGACCTAAGGTATGTTTACTGGTCCTTCCCTATTTTTTATCTAAATTATTCATTATTTGTGCTATAAATGTATATATTATATAAATTGGCAAAACGCCTAGCGTCGCCTAGGCTGGACTAGTTCCTAGGCTAAGGGTTATCGCCTAGATTCCGCCTAGCGCCTAGCAAAACTTATTTTCAATTGCCATCTTGAAGAGAAGAAACCTGTTCTGGTACAACTGCTCTTCATGTTCATTATAGATCATACCTCGTTTTTCTCAAAAACTGAAAATAAATACTTGTCAACTTCCATGGTTCCTCCATTGATAAAGTTGCAATACCAGTGGACTTGGTGGTGAAAGTTCGAAGCTAGAACTGTCACTGGTTATGAACCATTCCAGGTAGCATTATCATTGATGGTTTGCAAGCCAAAAGTGATAGTCACCATTTGCACTGAGGAACATATAAGCTGTGTCCAGTTCATGTCACAGGCAGAGTGTTATGCAGCTTAACTGTTAGTTTCAAGCTGTATAGGAAATCACTTATTGTTTTGTTAGATAATTAACTACAGAAATTTTCTCAGTGGTTATGCAGACGGAAATTACTTATTGCTATTGGATAAACTGCTGCAGACAGTGCATGCATTGCATGCAGTGCTTTATCAAAATAATGGTAGAAGGTAGTGCATCGCTTCTGATGAAACAATACTTGTTGTCCCTGCTTCTCAGGCTGGTTTACTTACCTCAAATCTGCACTTCAAATGGCACAAATGAATGTTGGTAGCATACATCTTCTATCTAGTGAAGGTGAGATATTAGAGGAAAACAAACGGAACGGCAATCATGTTTATGCATCAAGCCATTGCAGAATTTGATAGCCGATTAGTTTTCTTTCCTCCAACTCTCACTTTTAGTGCCTGACACTTGTTAGCTTTTGGTAACATGGTGGAATGGGAAGAACAGGACCGGCTCCACAGTCCAGCCAAATGCAGTTAAAAAGGACTTGATCTTCAGAAAATTAAAAAGGCGTTTCAAAATAAGAAAACTAGATAATGCAGTTGTCTAGGTCTTCTATAACTAGACTCCACTAGAGGTATATTATTATTTCACTTGTTTAACAATTTTTACTTCAATGTGCCATTGTTAACTTGTTTCCTCTTTTTCTAGAATTTATTCGCTATATGACATTTGGCTGTAAATGGATTATAATCACGACGACACTTGAATAAGGTATTTTCCTATATTCATCAACTATTTTGTAGCTATGAATTACTTTAGGTTGTTTTGTGAATTTTCTTTTGTTGTTGCGCTAGCACCACCTTGATTTTGGCACGTTCTCTGCCGCTGGCCTCACATGTAATTGCAAGGACAGTAGATGTATCCTCCTCCATCATGCGTCATGAGCATTTCATTGTTTGGTGAAGCAGCATAGATGCGGAGTTAAGGTTTCTAGTTTCTACACCTAACTACCGAACCAACTCGATCCAATCGGGCGCAGGATAGATCATCCTACCCTGCATCAGATCGACCTACCTATCCTCCTGCACTGGATCTGGCCCGCCCGATTGAATCCTTCCCACTAACCCGCCCCCAACGCGGTGGAGATGACACGAACAGCACGCGAGGGATCGATCGGGATCGGAGCCGGAGAAGGAGGCGGTGCGGGCCGTCGTACCTGGTAGGTGTTGTCGAACTTGTCGTACATGAAGCGGGTGATGATGCTCGTCTTGCCGACGGACTGGTCCCCCAGGAAGACGAGCTTGTACTTGGCGAGCGCTGACACCGGTGCCATCTCCGCCGCCTCCTCCTCTTCCTCTTCTCCCTCCCACGGCAGGCGGCGACGAGGTCAGGTCAGATCGGATCCGGCAGCGGGAGAGGGGGATCTCGCTCGCTAGCTCTCCCCTTGTCTCTCTCTCTCTCTCCCGGCGACCGCGCGTGTTGCGCTCCCCCTTCCTTCCGCTTGCGCGTCTGGGCGTTGCCTCCGAGTCCGAGAATGGTGCCTGCCGTTTATTGCTCCTAGCGCTCGCGGAGAAGGCGGTCGGACCGGACGGCAAATGGCACGAAATCTTTTGTTTTTGCATGAAAAAACGTGGTACCGCGCTGAAGGATACGGCTGCGGATGCGGTGTCTCGGGCTGGGCACGGCTCATCACAGGCAAACAGGCACGCAGCGGTGGGGGAGTGCACTGTAGCAAACTACCAGCAAGTAGAATCGACGACTTCCGCGTGTGCTAAGCTGCCTGCAGCGGCAGCCGCAACCTGCGCTATATGTCCCTCTACGCGCTACAGCGCTAGGAAGGCATCAGTCATCCGTCACATCAAGAGAAGCACTATACTTCCTTATTTAATAGTTGAAAAAATAACAATAAAATGAATATAGTCGAATAATGATATTTTATAATTGTAGTGTGGTATAGGATGAGAATATAGGCGGAACTGTTGGGGGAGATGAAAAAGTAGGGAATGGAATGTTGATAATGTGATAAAAAAAGTGATATAGGAGAAAAATGAGAGAAAATCACTTCGGATAGCCTTAGACTGTCTGCAGCGCCTCTTGTCTCCCTCTCCCCTATTATTGTTCACTATTTAGGGGCTACAGGAGCCCTCTCCCTCCCGCAGCGTAGCACAGCCCTCCACCACGCCCCCTACGCAGTGGAGCTCCTCTCTCTTTCTCACGGCAAATGGAGGGGAACCCTGTTCACCACCACGAGCGCCTTCTCGTCCACGCCACCGCTCGCATGCACGCGGAGAAAGCTCTGCGCCCCTTCCATTTGAGTTGTAGACGACCGCTAAATCCGGTCGCGCGAAGGCGAGGCAGCGTCGTCCTTGGCGAAAGGAGGCCCAGTCGACTCCAGTGATCGTCGCCGGCGCGGAGGACTAGGAGCAGGAGGCGGCCGCGGTGTACAAGGGGCTCCTACGGTCGATTGCGATGAACAACCGCGACTACGCTCGCCGCCGTCGAAGTTCTTTGTCGTGCCTTGCGTCGTCCCCACCTCCGGAAGTGCACGGTGGTGCCAGATTTGCTTTTCTGCCCCCAATCTTCTCTTCTTCAAGCCTGATTCAACAATCCCTAAGGTAACATCGTATTTTGTTCCACCCAGTTTGAATGATTTAGTAAAGTTAGTTAGGCTTAGATTGATTTGTTGAATATGGTTAGTGTTTACCTTCATAAAATCGATTAAGGGTTTATTGGTTCAAACTTGTATGTAATGGATGTCTTATGTTCACCGAATCAACGGTAATCGATTTCCATGACTTGGACTTGTTCAATGTTGTGCTAAACTAAAATAGAGTTAGGTTTTGGCCTTTTTGTTAATTGTTAAGGAAATATAGATTGTTAATATTATAATAAGTGAATGCTTCTCAGGACTAATTGTTTGTTGTTAAATGGATGTTGTTTGTTCATGGATACCAAATTGAACTGGTTTTAAACCCTAAACCCGAAACATCATATGACAAACATTCATGGGACACATCTACCAATCCTCATACCTATACTCTATTTCAATCTAAATGGTTTTAGTAACAAACTGGTACATGTTGTTTTTCTTCTTAGTTTCAGAGACTACTTGTATTGTATGTTGCTTGTATTACTGCCAATATTGACATGTATTTAGATTTTATTTGTGCAAGCGTACCAGTTGTGAATTCTATATGTGACGTATGATGTTTACATATAGTACCAGATTACCTAGAATTCGTCAGGGTTTATGTCCTTACAGATTTAGGGCATACTGCTTAATTATGCAAACTTACCTTGTTGTTTTCTTTTGTTATAATTTTTTATTCATAGTATTAAACATACTTAATATGCATGCCCTATTAGCACACGTACACCTCATAAGGTGTCCACACTCTTTCAAAATAAACTTGAAAACATATATTAATTCTTTGCAGCACCTATCCTCATGGCATCCTCGATAGGAGAAAACATGAAGTCTTTGCTCAAAGTCCTTGTTGACTGAGTTGAGGATGCCACAAAATCATTGGGGGTCTAGTAGATCATGCATTAGATCACATGATTGATGAAGAGATCCTAGCTAGGACCTTGTTTGTCATCAAAGAAAGGCTTGAGTTGCTCCAACAAAATGCCTTAGAGGCTAAAGTTCAAGCATTTTCAGAACTTGCTTAGTACGAGGGTGACGACATAAGTGTTGAACCAACTACTCTGTCGACCCCTCCGACAATTTCCCATCGGTCTGATGAAGAAGAATTCTACTGCCCCGATGTCAGTGATGAGTGGTACTTCAACGACTCCGATAGGTCCACACATAATAGCTACTAGAATTTGGTTTAGGGAGTTATGAAGTGATGCAATTACATATAGTTGTCTTCTGACGCCAAGTCGTGTTTGCTTTTACGATATGCTACAATCAATAAGTAATGGTGACAGTTTATGTCATAGTGCCCATTACTTGGCATTAACTGGTATTATGTAAGGACCGTTGTTCTTATTTCGAGTACTAAGACTACGCTGTGAGCTAGTCGTTTCCCTGGTTATGGATCCGTGCATGAATTTGTCGCATAATTATGGTTCTATGCTCCAATCCTTATTTTCTTTCAATCATTCCAAATTTAACTTTACTTGGAATATTCATTATTATTTCTGTATATGTGTATATGAATGCTTTCACTATATGTTCTCCCATGTCCACACTTAATAGAATGGACCCGATAAACAATGACACAAATGCTCAGCCTGCGGGATAGAATTCACGTGCTTAGGATTTTCCCATCCAACCATCACTATGGCCAAGGGGATTCATTCAGCAGCAACATGTGGATTCAAGCTATATGGGAAACATTCCTTTTCCAAATCCTTTGAAAGTAGCCTAGAGGGGGGTGAATAGGCTAAACTTGAAAATTATCACCACAAACTTCGAAATACTGACAAATCTACAGTTCAACTGGTGCAGGCCAGTTCAACTGCTACACGGGCAAGTTGAACTACTCTGAACCAGTCCAACTGTTAAAGTAAATCTAGACTATGAACTATGCGAAAAATATAGTGTGAATCTCTTATAGAGGAAAAATGCAACCGATAAGCAAAGTGTGGATGGTGAAGATGCTGAAAATATAGTGTGAATCTCTTATAGAGGAAAAATGCAACCGATAAGCAAAGTGTGGATGGTGAAGATACGAGAGTTATTTCACCACAAGATCCACACGGCGAGTAAACCTATATGTCTATCTTGCGAAACAAAATCACAATCACAGAACAAGCAAGAACACAAGACACAAGATTTATCCTGAACTTTGGCCACACCATAAAGGTGTCATACTCCCCGTTGAGGAGCCCACAAAGGGCCAGGTCTTTTTCAACCCTAATCCTCCACAACTCGACCACCAAGGTCAAGGGATTCCTTATCTCAAACGTTGCTCGCAAGAGCGGGGATTACAAACCTGTTGGGGTCGTCCACAAATTTTGAGACTCCCAAGCAACCTAAAACCGTCTTGAAACCTAGGGTTTCAAGAACACCAAAATCGCACAAGAGGTGTTTGCAACAAGCTCAAGAGATTAGAATGAGATGGGAGAGGAAAACCAAATCCGTGAGCACAAGCACAAACCTCACACCAAATGGCTCCTTCAAACGTGTTGAGTCTAGAGCAAGTTTGAGTGAGAGAGGAAGAAGTGTGCCTTTGTCTCAAGTTAGGTGAGCAATGAATGTGGGTGTGACCAGCAGCATTAAAGAGAGGGGTGTGGGGGTCTATATATAGTCATGGCTCAAAACTGGCCGTTTGACCAGATTTTTCGAACCCAAACCGGTTGAACCGCCCCTAGCAGACCTGGCAGACTGCTGCATAGTGTGGTCAAGTTGACCAAAACCGGTTGAACTGTCCTGGGGGCGATTGAACCGCCCCTGACAGATCTGTCAGCCTTTTTTGCCAGTCTGACTGGTAGACTGCTGGACAGTTTGGTTAGAGGGGTCAGCGACCAGTTAAACCGCCCCTGGGGATCAGTTCAACTGGTCTTGACCAGAAAGTTCAGGAGAGAAACCTCAGTTCAACTAGCCCGGAGGCAGGTTCAACTGGTGTATGGTCAAAGAGGATCACAGTTGAAGTTGAAGTTGAAGTTCAACTGTAGTTGAGAAAGCTCAATTGAAGTTGAAAAAGGTTAACTGCAGTTGAAGAAGTTCAACTCATCTGAAGTTCAACTTAGCTAAAGAAGCTCAACTCAGCTAAAGTTTAACTTAGCTGGAAAAGCTCAACTGTAGTTGAAGAAGTTCAACTGCTTTTCAACAAGAACACTCTCAGTTTCTCAAACCTAACAATGGTCAGACATAGAGTGTTCAAGAGATTTTGGTTTTTCAAAAATAGCTTTTGAATTTGGAGGCTTGAGCTATAGCAAACACCATTATCTGTGCGAAAACTACCAAGCAAGAATTAGATCTTGCGACTCATGATATACATAAAATTTTATATGTCCATCGCATGGAGTCTTTTCAAGGGTACCGCTTATGTGTTTTCTTTGCCCTTGATACTTCCTATTTGATTTCTCAACAATGGTCGTGACTCCTTTAGTTCATGTTCATTCTGAGCATGTACTAGGAGCAAACTCGTTAGTACCCTTATTTGTTTTGTCATTAAATCACTAAAACCCTTAGTTAGGGTTGATTGAACTTACATCCTTCCCATGGTTCAACCACAATGTGGGCTCCAATTCAAACAGAGAACACAAGTTCCCAGTCCACCGTGATCCCAGCAACACAATCTGCTCTTTACTGGAGCCCTTATATGAACCTTGTGAATAATCCATTTGCACCTGTTCATGCAAATCCATTCATTGAATCTTTGCTTGCTTCAAACACTAGTACACCTTTACAGGGTTCCAATACCATTGCTTCACTTCCTGTTAACTTGGAATCTAATGCAGAACACAGTGTACACGAGATCAATAGCCTCTCGAAAACTCCTACCCCTGTACCCAAACCAAAGAAAGCTAGTGAACAAAATTTTACTACTAGCGAAGACATGTTACTCTGCACAACCTGGTGCAAATCGATAGTGATCCGGTCATGCACACTAGACAAAGGAAGGAGGGACTTTGGGCTCATATAGAAAAAAAAGTATAATGAACAAATGGGCAACTATACCTAAATTAATTACTTTGTGGTTCTTAATGGTGTATGAAAGATACCAAGATAAGTAATATTTAATACAAATTTGGACGTCACAATATACTCAATTAAGCATTTATGAAATTTCAAAAATAATTTAAAAATAATTTTATGCGTTATGAGTAGTACACTAATTAATGGAGATTATATTTGTAATTAAAAAAATGAAACTCAATATTTGAACCTTCCGTACGTGTACAAAACCAAATTTGAAAAAAGAAGGTAGTTGATGGTATTTGGATTGATATGTATATTTTATGTGTAGAGAGAGATATAGGAGAATATACAGAGGGAACCGTTGCGGGAAGAGTGGATATATGAGAGAGAATCTTGCTGACATGGCTGCATGTAGTATATACGGGAAAATTTAGGGGGAACAGTTGCAGACAGCCTTAGTTTCCCTAAATATCAGTTATCCTACACGTTTGTACTAGCATACCAACTGACGAGGAACAATATGCAATGGTGGTGAACCCGAAAGAGGAGCATGATCTCTACTAACTATTAAGAGCCTAGTGTAGACTGCCCCCGCCTCCCTACGCCCGCCCGCTCGCACGCACGCACGCACGCCGCAAACCCCGTCACCCCAGATCCCCTCGGTCGTCTCCCTCTCCGGAACACGGGCAGCGCGGCGCGTGGTGGGGACGGCTTCTCCCTCCGGAACACGGGCAGCGCGACGCGTAGTGGGGACGGCTTCTTCATGCCGGTGAGCGTGGGCAGACGTACTCTGCTCATAGCCGAGCTGCAGGAGTGAAGAGAAGCCCCGCAACCCTAGGTCCCCGCCTCTCTTCCTCTTAGGTTCCACTCGTCCGCGCGACGCAACACGACGACACTGGAGGTATTCCTCTCTCCTGCTCCTCCTATACAGGATCTCTTATTTCCTCGTCGTGGATCATTCGTTGCTCGGCGAAACCCCAGCCCCAGGACGGGTCCGCTCACCGTTCGGTTTCTTCGAAGGGTTTTCTGCGGGGATTTGTTTGTCGCCGACTCACCAGCAGCCAAGATGAGGCCGGTCTTCGTGGGGAACCTGGACTATGACACCCGCCACTCAGAGCTCGACCGCCTCTTCTACCGCTACGGCAGGGTCGAGCGCATCAACATGAAGCCAGGTCTGCCCGCCCTTGCATTCCCTCCTTTTGCCCACCCCTTGTTTATCTTCGTCTTCTACCGCTACGACTTCTTGATTATTTGAAGGATTAGGCAGAATGGTCAAAGACTAGAGCTATCACTTATTTTTTTATGTGGCACCCTGCACATCTATCATCAAGAAAAATACAAAGTTGACGCAGTCATGCGTGAAGCCTTGTCAGCATCTGAAAGGGAAATGTGCCCTTGAGCCATTTCTATAAGTGTTTTGGTGATTAAGTGCCCAACACGATTGACTAAGTGTTTATGTGCAAATTGAAGAAGGAAATGCAAATCAAAGAAAAAGGTACGTTTCTAGACTTAGTACATTGTTTTTGAGTACTAATGTGTTTTGTCTAAGTGCTAGAAACAGTGACAAAATAAAAAGAAAACAAATAGAAAAGACTTGGCTGTGTGCAACCAAATTGCAGCTCGACTTGGCACACCGGACAGTGTCCGGTGCGCCAAGCTGGTCTCCGGTGAAAGTGTTGCTCTCGGGAATCGACGGTGGTGTATGACTATAATTCACTGGACTGCCCGGTGGTGCACCCGACTGTCCGGTGAGCATCCGCGATGAACTCGTCGCTCTCGGGAAAAGGATCAGCGGCGTATGGCTAAAATTCATCGGACTGTCCGGTGGTGCATCAGACTGTCCGGTGAGCCAACGGTCGGCCGCGCAATCTTCGCGCGACACGTGGACTGCTCCAACGGTCAGCTGGTGCACCGGACTGTCCGGTGTGCACCGGACAGTGTCTGGTGCGCTAATCAGCCCAGAGGAGCAATGGTCGGATATGCCAAATCTGGAAGGAGATCGTGCACCGGACAGTCTACAGGACCTGCCGGTGGCGCACCGGACTGTCCGGTGCGCCAATCGACAGAAGGCAAGATTGGCCTTCCAAGTTGGTCTTCAACGGCTCCTAGCTGCCTTGGGGCTATAAAAGGGACCCCTAGGCGCATGGAGGAGTACCCCAAGCATTCACTAAGCATCTTAAGACTCTAAGACTTCAATTCCACGCATTTGATTCTCTGTGTTAGTGATTTGAGCTCCATTTGAGTTGTGAACTCCATGCGTTGTGTTTCGAGCTCAAGTCGTGACTTGTGTGCGTGGTTGTGCTGCGTATTTGAGTCTTGTGTGTGTTGCTCTTCCTAACCTTACTCTTGTGCGTTCTTTGTGATCAATATTGTAAGGGCGAGAGGCTCCAACTTGTGGAGATTCCTCGCAAATGGGAAGAAGACTATAAGGAAGAAAGTCGTAGTATTCAAGTTGATCATTGGATCACTTCAAAGGGGTTGAGTGCAACCCTCGTCCATTGGGACGCCACAACATGGAAGTAGGCAAGTGTTACTTGGCCGAACCACGGGATAAAAATCGCGTGTCTCTTGTGTTGTCTTCTCTGTGATTGTTTTGTTCACAAGAACTCACCTCAAGCTATTTAGTGGCACTAACTCTTTCATAACTAAGTTTTGTGGCTATTTAGTGTTTGATTTTACAGGATCACCTATTCACCCCCTCCCCCTCTAGGTGCTCTCAATTGGTATCGGAGCCGTACTCTTCACTTAAGGGACTAATCACCCGAAGAGATGGATCATAAGGGAAAGGGGATGGTGGTCAATGACAAGGAAAAGGAGTCCTTCCTCAATGAGCCTAGAGACGACAAGCCAACCGACTCAGGCTCGAGTCATAAGAAAAGAGATGGGAAGAAGAAGAGGCGCATCAAGAAGATCATATACTACGACAGTGATGCCTCGTCTTCTTCACCACACGACGACGACTCCTCGTCAAAGAAGAAAACGGTTAATCAAAACTATTCATTTGATTATTCTCGTATCCCATATAATTCTAATGCTCATTTGCTATCAATTCCACTTGGAACCCCCCCCCCCACTTTGATGGAGAAGACTATTCTTTTTGGAGTCATAAAATGCGTAGTCATTTATTTTCTATCCATCCTAGTATCTGGGAGATTGTTGAAAACGGAATGCACTTTGATAGTACTGACAATGCCGTGTTTATTAATGAGCAAATTCATAAAAATGCCCAAGCCACTACTGTTTTGCTAGCATCTCTATGCAGGGATGAATACAACAAGGTTAGCAGCTTGGACAATGCGAAGCAGATCTGGGACACCCTCAAGATATCGCATGAGGGAAACGATGCCACCATGATCACCAAAATGGAGTTGGTGGAAGGCGAGCTGGGGAGATTTGCGATGATCAGAGGAGAGGAGCCAACACAAACCTACAACAGGCTCAAGACCCTGGTCAACAAGATTAGAAGCTATGGAAGCACAAGATGGACGGACCATGACGTCGTCCGACTCATGCTCAGGTCATTTACAGTTATTGACCCCCCATCTTGTGAATCTTATCCGTGAAAACCCTAGGTACACAAAGATGACGCCCGAGGAGATACTCGAAAAATTTGTGAGCGGGCGCATGATGGTAAAGGAGGCACGATAGGTGGATGACGCATTGAACGGTCCACTACCTATCTACGAGCCGCAACCCGTTGCTCTCAAAGCAACGAGTAGCAAGGAGGCGCTACCAAGCAAGGTAGCTCAAGTGGAAGCTGCCGGACTCAATGAAGATGAGATGGCGCTTATCATCAAGCGCTTCAAGACCGCACTCAAAGGACGTAAGGAGTACCCCAACAGAAATAAAACAAAGGGAAAACGCTCCTGCTTTAAATGCGGTAAGACTGGTCACTTTATTGCAAATTGTCCCGATAATGACAGTGACCAGGGACAAGAAAAGCATGGTAAAAGAGAGAAAAAGAAGAACTACTGGAAGGCCAAGGGCGAGGCACACATCGGGAAGGAATGGGACTCCGACTGCTCCTCCTCCGACTCTGAGGATGAAGGACTAGCTGCCTCGGCCTTCAACAAATCCTCGCTCTTCCCCAACGAACGCCATACCTGCCTTATGGCCAAGGAGAAAAAGGTACGTGTTCGGGACACACCCAAGTACACTTCATCTAGTGATGAAGAATCTTCCGATGATGAAGTAGATTGCTCTAGTTTATTCAAAGGTTTAGATAGAGCTAAGGTAGAAAAAATTAATGAATTAATTGATGCTCTAAATGAAAAGGATAGATTGTTATAAAAGCAAGAGGATATTTTATATGAGGAACATGACAAGTTTGTTAGTGTGCAAAATCTCTTGCCTTAGAAATTAAGAGAAATGAAATGTTATCCTCTGAAATGTCTGTTTGCCATGAATATATCTCTAGTTTAAAGAGTTTAAATGATGAACTAAATGCTAAGCTAGAGGAAGTCAACAAAACTAGTTCATGTGTAGAGCATGTTGTTATTTGTAATAGACGTAAGGATTTTGATGTTGATGCTTGTGATGAACACCTTATTTCTATTACCAAATTAAATGATGAGGTGGCAAGTCTTAATGCTCAACTTAAGACTTGCAAAATTAATTTTGATAAATTAAAATTTGCCAGGGATGCCTACACCGTTGGTAGACACCCCTCAATTAAGGATGGGATTGGTTTTCGAAAGGAAGCCAAGAACTTAACAAGCCAAAGGGCTCCCATTCCGAACAAGGAGAAAGGGAGGCCCTATGGTTAGTAATCCTCACAGGAACCATGCCTTTATTTATGATAGGAAAACTACTAATCATGCTCATTATAATAGGAGTTATGATCATGATGCTTTTAATTCACATGCTAGTTTTGCCTCTAGTTCTACTTTTGTTCATGGTAGAAGTAGGCCTAGGAGAAATCATGTTGTGCATCATGTGCCTAGGAAAATGTGCAATGAATCTACTACTGTTTTCCATGCTTGCAACACTTCTTTTGTTCTTTCATGTAAGAATGCAAAAGTAGTGGCTAGGAAATTGGGATCCAAATGCAAGGGAGACAAAACTTGCATATGGGTTCCAAAAACTATTGTGACTAACCTTGTAGGACCCAACAAGAGTTGGGTACCTAAAACCCAAGCTTAAATTCCTTGCAGGTTTATGCATCCGGGGGCTCAAGCTAGATTATCGACAGCAGATGCACAAACCACATGATAGGGGAGAAGAAGATGTTCACCTCATACGTCAAGAACAAGGATTCCTAGGATACAACCATATTTGGAGATGGGAATCAAGGCAAGGTCAAAGGTTTGGGAAAGATAGCAATCACAAGCGAGCACTCTATTTCAAATGTATTTTTAGTAGAGTCATTAGGTTACAACCTCCTGTCTGTAAGTCAATTGTGCCACATGGGCTACAATTGTTTGTTTACAAATGTTGATGTATCTGTCTTTAGAAGAAGTGATGGTTCATTAGCATTTAAGGGTGCATTAGACGGCAAGCTCTATTTAGTTGATTTTTTGAAAGAAAATGCCGATCTAGATGCATGCTTAATAGCTAAGACTAGTATGGGCTGGTTGTGGCATCACCGTCTAGCACATGTTGGGATGAAGAACCTTCATAAGCTTCTAAAGGGAGATCATGTGTTAGGACTAACTGATGTCTATTTTGAGAAAGATAGATCTTGTGCAGCATGTGAGGCAAGAAAACAGGTGGGAAGAACTCATCATAGCAAGAATGTGATAACAACATCAAGAACACTGGAGCTTCTTTACATGGATCTTTTTGGACTCGTTGCCTACCTTAGCATCGGGGGAAGTAAGTATGGTCTTGTTATTGTTGATGATTTTTCCCGCTTCACTTGGGTGTTCTTTTTGCAGGACAAGAAACCCAAGGGACCCTTAAGCGCTTTCTAAAAAGGGCTCAAAATGAATTTGAGCTCAAGGTGAAAAAGATAAGAAGCGATAATGGGTCTGAGTTCAAGAATCTGCAAGTGGAGGAGTATCTTGAGGAGGAAGGCATCAAGCATGAGTTCTCCGCTCCCTACACACCACAGCAAAACGGTGTGGTACAGAGGAAGAACATGACACTTATCGACATGGCAAGAACGATGCTTGGAGAGTTCAAGACGCCCGAGCGGTTTTGGTCGGAAGCTGTGAACACAGCTTGCCACACCATAAACCGGCTCTATCTACATCGCCTTCTCAAGAAGACCTCCTATGAACTCCTTACCGGTAACAAACCCAATGTTTCTTACTTTCGAGTATTTGGGAGCAAATGCTACATTCTGGTGAAGAAAGGTAGACATTCTAAGTTTGCTCCCAAGGCAGTAGAAGGGTTTTTACTAGGGTATGACTCAAATACAAAGGCGTATAGGGTCTTCAACAAATCTTCAGGATTGGTTGAAGTCTCTAGCGATGTTGTATTTGATGAGACTAATGGCTCTCCAAGGGAGCAAGTTGATCTTGATAATGTAGATAAAGAAGAAATTCCGACGGCCGTAATACGCACGATGGCAATAGGTGATGTGCGACCACAGGAACAACAGGAGCAAGATCAACCATCCTCCTCTACAATGGTGCATCCCCCAACTCAAGATGATGAACAGGTACATCAAGAAGAAGGGCATGATCAAGGGGGAGCATAGGAAGATCAAGTGATGGAGGAAGAAGCACCACAGGCCCCTCCAACCCAAGTCCAAGCAACGATCCAAAGAAATCACCCCGTCGATCAAATTTTGGGTGATATCAGCAAGGGAGTAACTACTCGCTCACATTTAGCTAATTTTTGTGAGCATTACTCATTTGTCTCTTCTATTGAGCCTTTTAGGGTAGAAGAGGCCTTGCATGATCCGGACTGGGTGTTGGCCATGCAAGAAGAGCTCAACAACTTCAAAAGAAATGAAGTTTGGAACCTGGTGCCCCGTCCAAAGCAAAACGTTGTGGGAACCAAGTGGGTGTTCCGCAACAAGCAAGACGAGCACAGGGTGGTGACAAGAAACAAGGCTCGACTTGTGGCAAAAGGTTATGCCCAAGTCGCAGGATTGGATTTCGAGGAGACCTTTGCTCCTATGGCTAGGCTAGAGTCTATTCAAATATTATTAGCCTATGCCGCTCACCACTCTTTCAGGCTGTTTCAAATGGATGTGAAGAGTGCTTTCCTCAACGGGCCAATCAAGGAGGAGGTATACGTGGAACAACCCCTGGCTTTGAGGATGACAGGTATCCTGACCACGTGTTTAAGCTCTCTAAGGCGCTCTATGGACTTAAGCAAGCCCCAAGAGCATGGTATGAATGCCTTAGAGACTTCTTAATTGCTAATGCTTTCAAGGTTGGGAAAGTCGATCCCACTTTTTTATAAAGAATTGTGATGGTGATCTCTTCGTGTGCCAAATTTATGTCGACGATGAAAGTAGCCTAGAGGGGGGTTGTTGGGACCATGCTTCGTCGCCGAAGGTCCTACAGGAAGAAACAGTTTCGGTTGAAGTTGTCTGTACGTAATGCCGAAGGTTGTTGTCCATGAAGCTTCGGAATTACAAACCGACTTAAAGATAGAATGACCTTTTAGTCCATAAGAGTTTGAGTCGATGTTGTAAATTTTTATGAGGGGTATGATTGTAATAGTTCACAGGCCGTGTCCTGTGTCTATAAATAGTGAACAGTATTCCTTTACTGTTCACGCATTCCTGTAATTGCAAAAGCATCATTCGGGAATTATTGCGTGTCAAGGCGAAGGTATAATCATACCTTAGACATTGTATTAAAAATAAATGTATGAATGGTGTCATTTATCTCCAACATATCTATCTTTAATGTTTTACATTTTATATCGTTTTATGTTATTTTTTGTCACCTTCGTAATATTATGTTTATATCCTTCGTCCGTAGTTCATTAAACCCCTAAGGAGATAATGCTTCAGCGGACGAAGGATATTTAATATTTAACATCTTCGTGTTGCCTTGTTCTTGATTCATAGCATTTGAGAACAAGTCCCCAACATTGGCGCCCACCTCCGGTCAACACACTTCCACTTTTTTGAGCTGATGGCTTCGTTCAACGATCAAGCTGGAGCTGCTTCGGCCCCGAAGCTGTTACTCCCGATAATAGGTGGTTCATGCTCAGAGCCAGCCAACAAAAAGCAGAAGAAGGAAGCACAGAGAAGGGTACAGCATGTTGGGGTGCAAGGACCCTTCATCAAGTCAAGATGGTCTCACATTCCAATTACCTTCTCCCAAGAAGATCTCCAACTCAAGGATTACCCACACAATGATGCTATGGTTATCTCTTGTGTAATCAAAGGATTTCTGGTCCATAATGTTTTGGTTGACACAGGCAGTGCAGCTGATATCATATTTGCTAAAGCTTTCAGACAAATGCAAGAGCCCGAAGACAAGATCCATGATGCTATGCACCCTCTTTGTGGCTTCGGAGGACGACAAATTGTAGCACTTGGGAAGATTACCATGTCGGTAACCTTCGGATTTGTTAACAACACAAGGACTGAGCAGATTGTGTTTGATATTGTTGACATGGAGTATCCTTACAATGCTATCATTGGTCGCGGTACTCTCAATGCCTTCGAAGCAATTCTTCACCCAGCTTACCTCTGCATGAAGATACCTTCGGACCAAGGACCTATTGCTATTCATGGAAGTCAGGAAGCTGCCAGAAGGGCCGAAGGAAATTGGACAGATTCAAAAGCAATCCATAACATAGATGGAGCTGAGGCCTGTGAGCAATACAAGTTTAGAAGGGAAAAAGCTGCTTCAGCTGATCAGCCGAAGCCCATGCTCTTATGTGAGGATATAGCAGATCAGAAGGTGCTATTGGGATCTCAATTGTCTGAAGAGCAGGAAAAAACCTTGATAAGGTTTCTGTTCAACAATAAAGATGTTTTCGCCTGGTCAGCTAATGATCTTTGCGGAGTTAACAGGGATGTTATTGAGCACTCGCTCAATGTTGACCCATCCTTCAGACCCAGAAAGCAGAGACTTCGGAAGATGTCTGATGACAAGGCCGAAGGTGCTCGGAATGAAGTGAAAAGACTCCTCAGTGCTGGAGTTATTAGAGAGGTGAAATACCTAGAATGGTTGGCTAACACTGTTATGGTGAAGAAGGCCAATGGTAAATGGAGAATGTGTATTGATTTTACTGACCTCAATAAGGCTTGTCCGAAGGACGAGTTTCCATTGCCAAGGATAGATTCCTTAGTCGATGCAGCAGCTTCGTCAGAGCTTATGAGTTTGCTGGATTGCTATTCAGGCTATCATCAAATCTGGATGAAGAAGGAGGATGAACCAAAAACCAGCTTCATAACCCCTAGTGGGACATATTGCTACCTTCGGATGCCTGAGGGGCTTAAGAATGCTGGAGGAAGCTTCAGCAGAAT
This sequence comes from Zea luxurians, assembly GCA_029449295.1. Lineage (NCBI taxonomy): Eukaryota > Viridiplantae > Streptophyta > Magnoliopsida > Poales > Poaceae > Zea > Zea luxurians. The sequence goes on from JAOPSE010000102.1 coordinate 6,233,517, forward strand.
GACAGCGAAGGTTCTCCATTCTCAGATAGGCAGGAATGTACTAACTTATGTTGATGACATCATTGTAAAAAGCACGAAGCAAGATAACCACATCCCTGATTTGCAGGAGACCTTCGCTAATTTTAGACAGGCTGGTTTAAAGCTGAATCCAGAAAAATGTGTCTTCGGAGTAAAGAAGGGGAAATTTCTTGGTTGCCTAGTTTCAACAAAGGGAATTGAGGCTAATCCAAGTAAAATCGAAGCTATACTTCGAATGGAACCACCAAGCACAAAAAAGGGGGCTCAAAGATTGACGGGAAGGCTGGCATCTCTTAACAGATTCATATCCAGATCGGCAGAGAGAAACTTACCATTCTTCGAAGTGCTGAAGTCAGCCAAAGTCTTTCAATGGGGACCAATCCAGCAGAAAGCCTTCGAAGAGCTGAAGCAATATTTGATAGATCTAACAACATTAACTCCACCAACGCCAGGGGCTCCTTTGTTATTATATGTGGCAGCTTCGCACTCAGCGGTAAGTGCAGCACTTGTCCAGGAGAAGCTTGAAGGCCAAGTTAAGAGGCAGGCCCCAATATACTTCGTATCCGAGGTTCTTAGTTTGTCGAAGAAAAATTATACAGAATTGGAGAAGGTACTGTATGCTGTTTTGATGGCCTCCAGGAAGCTTCGGCATTATTTTCAAGCTTACAACATAATTGTTCCTTCTTCACAACCTCTGAAGGATATTATGAGAAACCGAGAAGCTACTGGAAGGATTGGAAAATGGGCTGCAGAGCTCAATGAGTTTTGTATTGATTATGTTCATAGATCCTCGATTCAGTCTCAGGCGTTAGCAGACTTCATTGCTGACTGGACGCCAGGGGCTCAGGAGGAAGAAACAAATAAAGATGCCGAAGCATGGACAGTGTTTTGCGATGGGTCTTGGGGAACCTTCGGAGCAGGAGCGGCTGCTGTGTTGGTTTCACCTTCCAAAGTTAAAACTTGTTATGCGGCAAGACTTGATTTTAGTTGCACAAATAATATCGCTGAATATGAAGCTCTGCTCTTGGGTCTTCGGAAGTTAAAGGCAATGGGAATCAGAAGGGCCATTCTTAAAACTGATTCTCAAGTTATTTCTGGTCATGTTGACAAGAGCTATAAAGCAAGAGACCCGAAGCTTGAAAAATATCTAGATACAGTCCGAAGGATTGAGGCTTCCTTCGAAGGTTTCTCTATCAAAAATATTCCTCGTGGAGAAAATGAATATGCTGATCTATTGGCCAAGTCAGCAGCCCAAGGGCTGCCCATACCTTCGGAAGTATTTTTCGAAACAATAAAAGCACCTTCGGTCGAGCTTCTTGAAAGAGCAATCCTTAATATATCCCCTGTTTATAGCGAGGATTGGAGAACCGAGATCGTCTCTTTCCTTCAGGGTAATTTTCTTTCAGACGACGAAGCTTATAACAGGAGAATAGAAGCAAGAGCTCGACCATATGTCATAATAGAAGGGGAGTTATACAAGCGTGGGGTCTGTTCCCCATTGCTCAAGTGTTTATCCAGATCCGAAGGTATAGAATTAATGAAGGAAATACATGCAGGCCTGTGTGGATCTCACATTGGATCTAGGCCCTTGCTTGGGAAAGTTTTTCGCCAAGGATTTTATTGGCCAAAGGCAGCTTCGGATGCAGCGGATATAGTCCAAAAGTGCGAAGGTTGTCAGAAATGTGCAAGAGATCAAAAACAACCTTCGTCTTTAACTCAATTGATACAACCCACTTGGCCGTTGCAGAGGTGGGGCCTTGGTTTGCTAGGCCCATTACCACCAGCACAGGGGAACTTAAGATATGTGGTAGTGGCAGTGGAGTATTTTTCCAAATGGATTGAGGCAAAGCCCTTAGCCACAATAACTTCATTTACTATTCAAAAGTTTTTCTGGCAGAACATTGTTTGTCGCTTCGGAGTGCCGAAGGCCATTACTGTGGATAATGGGACACAGTTTGATTCTGAAGCCTTCATAGAATTTTGTGATCGAATTGGCACGAAGATCCATTTTGCATCAGTTCGACACCCAGAGTCAAATGGACTTGTCGAAAGAGCCAATGGGATCATAATGACAGGAATAATGAAGTCAATCTTCAACCAGCCTAGGGGAAAATGGCCTGACGAGCTAATCAAAGTGGTATGGAGCCATAACACAACCATGTCAAGGTCAACAGGTTTTACGCCCTTTAAACTATTGTTCGGTGACGAAGCAATAACCCCAGAAGAGGCCAAAGCAGGATCAATAAGGATAGTAGCTTCGGCAGAAGGCAAAGACGAAGCTGATTGCTCTGTAGAAAAAGATGCTATTGAAGGGATCAGACTTCAAGCTGTGGAAAACATCAATAAATATCAAGCTGAAACAATAAAATGGCGTGACAGAAAAGTCAAGCTGAAGAACATTGAACCAGGACACTTGGTACTTCGAAGAGTAGCCAACCCTGAGACAGCAGGCAAATTACAGCTGAAGTGGGAAGGCCCCTTTTTGGTAGTATCTTCGTCAAGACCCGGTTCCTACAGATTGAAGGATATGGACGGCAACGACATTCCTAGATCATGGAATGCGGATGAGCTTCGACGATATTATATTTAGCCTGATGTAATTTTTTATATTCTTTTTCGTGGCACCCTTTTCCTTTCCAAAGGGGGAGAAAGGTTTTTAATGGGGTCACAACATGTAATTTTCCTTATTTCAATTTTATGAGAGTGATATCCCCCAAAAAATGTAAATGTAAAGGCAAAAGGAAAAAGAAAAGGAAATAGGGAGAAGCTCAAAAGTCGTTCCTAAGGGAATGCAGAGCTTACAGCGAAAAATAAACGCTGATTCCGCTGAAAGTAAAAGGCGAAGAAGCTCCTAAGGGAGGCTTACAGCGAAAAATAAACGTTGATTCCGCTGAAAGTAAAAGGCGAAGAAGCTCCTAGGGGAGGCTTACAGCGAAAAGTCAACACTGAAGGACTATGATTATGTATTTTGATATTCATTTGCACAATGCATCTCATCATGTCATTTGCATTCATAAACATGCATTTAGACATATATAGGATCATCATTGTACCGCATAAAAGCACAGATACTTCGGCGATGAGGAAAAACTCGAAGGAAAATTTTCATGCTTCGTTGTGTACGAAAAGAAGGGAAGGTGTTTTTTGCCTTCGGCTCAAAAGAGAAGTTTCGTCCACAGCAAAGCAGATTGTACGCAGACAGCAGAAACAAAATATATTACAAGGTATGTACAAATTTACATAAGTTGTTCCATAACTATATTACAAAAGTTTCTCCAGAATTTTTGCAGGACAGTATATTATAAACAATTATCAAGCTCCAGGCTAGGCTTCGTCAAACTTCAACTTTGTCAAACTTCAGCTTCGTCATCCTGCGTACATCAAACAGCAAGATAAGAAAGGTGCAAATTTCAGGGAGAAGGTAAAAGTAACAAAAGTAGGTTTCTTACCGGCTTAAGATGACTTCAAGCTTCGTCACCCGCCATTTTTCGCCCGCCACTTACCCAAATCTGGGTCATGAATCTATTCCCGATGCTTTGGGCTAGGCTTGGGATATTTATCAGATCTGATGCTGACAAGTTGAAGTTTGGTCTGTTCACAATATTTCCATGCGTGCAGCTAGCCTTCAGAAAAGCGGTGGCTGTGCCCCGAGAAGCTACCAGGGCGCAGAAGTCGGCGTGCCCACCAATAACTTCGTCAAGGGCGTCAACCTCGCCTTCAATATATTCTAACGTGCTGGACAGATTATCAGCTGAAGGTGTAAATTTCGCAGAGCTAGCTCTGACAGAATGGAACACATCCTTCAGCCGTTGCACGCATCGGCTGCCGAAGCTAAGGCATTTCTCTTGAAGTTCTTTAAAGGATTTCTGCAAAATTGAATTTTTATCCACCTCAGTTTTCAGCCTTGCTTCGAGATATTTCTTTTCTTGCTCAAATTTTTCTGATTGTTGGAGCAATTCATTCTTTAAGCTGTTATTCTCAGTTTGGATTTCAGCCAAAGAACCCTCCATAGACTGAATAACAAAATCTTTCTTTTCTAATGCACCTTCGTGCTCTTTGACCATCATTTCAAGATCTTGGATGGTGAAATCCTTCTTTTTCAAATCAGCTTCGTAGTTTTCAACTTTTTCAGCCAAATTTTGGATGACGGTTTTGTTCTTCTCTTCTTCGAGATCTTGTTGCATTTTTAGAACTTTACTTAAAAGTATGCTCTGTCGAAAAGATCTTCGTTAGAAAACGACCTAAAAGATAATAATAATAATAATGAAATAACAAAAATATTTGTTACCGTGAAGTTGGCATAAAGCAAACTTCCGGCGATATGGTGCCGTTGGTAGCGACAGAGGTCTACCTCCAGCTTCGGTAACCCAATGTTTTTGCAGAGAGTTCTAACAATTTTAGCTTCGACGCGGTTTCGAAGGCACCTCAGTTTTCCTTCGTTAACCCCACCAAACAGTGTAGCCCCTGGCTTATATCTGCAGGCTATGGCACACCTTTTAAGCTCTGCTTTTTCAGCATCTGTCAGCTCTTGCCCAAGTAAATCTTGAAATTCAAAATCTTCCTCCTCCAAAATGTCTTCAGCTTGTTTTTTCCCTTTTTCAGTGCCTGTGCTCGCCGCGGCCGCAGCAGATTCTTCCTCAGTCATTTTTAAGAGTATGTTATCAATAACTTCAAGTGTTTCGTCCAGGTTCAGATCTTCTGCGGCTTCAGTTTCAACCACAGCAGCTTCGGCTGCACCAGTTTTAGCATCGGAGGTTTCCGCTCTGGTGGTGGTTTCGGCTGTGGCGCCCTTAGCTTCGGCAGTCTGGTCAATAGCAATTCTTGATGCCGGTGTCGGCAATGGTGTCCCGTGAATTACATCTGCTATTTGAATAATCCTTCGTTTTTTCGGCAGTGCAGGACCTTCTTCTGCTGAAGCTACCTTGTCCTTCTGAAAAAACTTCGTCAGTTCCAACGATAGTGGACTTAGCTTCACAGGCAAGGGTTCAGTCATTACCTTCATAATCTCTTCTACTTCAATAGCAGAAGGCGTTGCAGGAGTATCTTCTTCTTGAACCAACGATCTTGGTTCTGGAGATGCAGTTTTCCTCTTTCCTCCAGTAGCCACCTTCGGCTCAGGATTCAATTCTTCAGGGCTAAGTTTTTCAGAATCTCCCCTTTTCTTTTTAGTTACCTTGGCGACCTCTTCGTCAGCAGCGCTAGAAATCCTTTTTCGCTTTGGGCCTCCAGTATCTCCGACCAAGCGATCATAATCAGCGTATTCAAAACCTATGGCATCGAGCACCTTGTTCAGCCTTCGCTTCGGCCGAGTGCCGAAGGCTGCTGTCATTAGTTGGTCCTCTTTTTTGGAGTAATTTCCAAGGATTTCATTACTCATTACTTCAATTGTATCAAGCCATTCTTGGCAGGGCGTTTTAAAGTATTTCTTAAACTTATAATGATAGGGTAGTCGGACAAGCTCCCCTTCTTTCTTCTCTCCTTTAAGCTTCAGCATAGTCCACTCCTTCATGGTCGGAAATACTCTAAAGGCCAGAAATTCCTGCACTAGATCTCTAGTGCCAATGTGTTCTGCAATGATTTTGAATTCAGCTAGCGCGACCCAAGTTGAACCTTCGGTTGTCATTCTACAACGAGGTCTTGTTTCTCCGAAGATCAGTTCAAGATGGCTCTGTACTAGCTTCTCCTTATCTTCATCAACTTTAACATAAAACCATTCTGACTTCCACCCTGCCGGCCATTTGCTTCGGTAGCTAATCACAGGAAATTTTGTGGTCTTCCGATAGGCAAAATTGTAACAACCAAAATTTTCGTGCAACCCATCCTTTCTGGCCTTAGTCTGGTAATGCAGTTCATGTACCCAACAGAAGCTGTCGGCAAACGGCTCCACCGCCTGGCTTCGGAGAGCCCAGATATAAACGCTAAGCCTGACGATGGCGTTGGGGGTCAACTGGTGAAAATAGATCCCAAACCTTTGCAGCACATCAGAAATCATTCTATTCAAAGGAAATCTTAACCCAGCCTTTAAAAAACTCTTGAAAATAACAATTTCATCCTTTTCCGGCTTCGGGGTAGTCTCCTCTCCCCCGAAGCGAAGTAGCTTCTTCTCATCTTCTCTGAAGTAGCCTGCCTTTACCATCTTGGAGAAATCCGCCTTGGAGATAGTTGATTTCCCGAAGTCCAAATGACTAGGCTTGCTCGGTACTGCGATATGGTAATCATCATCAGAACCAGCTTCCTCGATATCTCCTCGTTCTGCTTCGGTAGCAGCTTGTTCTGTTTCGGCAGCAGTTTCAGCAGTAGGGATTCTTTCCGAAGTCACCAATCTGGATCGCTGCATTGCTTCGGAGATAGGAACAGTCTCTGCACCTTCGACTCCGCCTCCCTCACGCTCAACCCTAGCAGTAGAGCGTAATCTGGCCATCCAATTCCAAATTTCTTGAAAAGTTTCTCGCGAACTAAATAACCTCTTCTTCTAACGAAGCTTTTCTTCTGACGAAGCAGGCACCTAATTGGAGCTTCGTCTGAATCCGGGAGTCGAGCTTCGACTATGGTTAAAAATTTTGGCAGCAAAACAGTGTAATAGCAATGAATGCTGTGGTAACTTTACACCTACCAGTCTGTTTATATAGTGTTGCAGGAAGGAAGGCGAATCGTCGGGAATTTTTACACCAGGCAAACGGTTGCTCGCACCCGCTGAACGATGGACCGCAAAAACCAGAATAGTGAACTCGCATGGTGGAACCGTTACGCGCTCGAAAGTTGTATCGTTTCTCGACAACGAGCTCAGGGAAGGTGTTTTTCGGACCTTCGGCTTCCTGAAGCCTGAGAGACTTTTTTCACGGATCAAGCTCGTTACGAAAAACGATCTAGCACCGCGAAGGGGCTACTGTTGGGACCATGCTTCGTCGCCGAAGGTCCTACAGGAAGAAACAGTTTCAGTTGAAGTTGTCTGTACGTAATGCCGAAGGGTGTTGTCCATGAAGCTTCGGAATTACAAACCGACTTAAAGATAGAATGACCTTTTAGTCCATAAGAGTTTGAGTCGATGTTTTAAATTTTTATGAGGGGTATGATTGTAATAGTTCACAGGCTGTGTCCTGTGTCTATAAATAGTGAACAGTATTCCTTTACTGTTCACGCATTCCTGTAATTGCAAAAGCATCATTCGGGAATTATTGCGTGTCAAGGCAAAGGTATAATCATACCTTAGACATTGTATTAAAAATAAATGTATGAATGTGTCATTTATCTCCAACATATCTATCTTTAATGTTTTACATTTTATATCGTTTTATGTTATTTTTTGTCACCTTCGTAATATTATGTTTATATCCTTCGTCCGGAGTTCATTAAACCCCTAAGGAGATAATGCTTCAGCGGACGAAGGATATTTAATATTTAACATCTTCGTGTTGCCTTGTTCTTGATTCATAGCATTTGAGAACAAGTCCCCAACAGAGGTGAATAGGCTAATCTGAAAATTTTCACAACAAACTTCGAAAGATTGTTAAATACACAGTTCAACTGGTGCAGGCCGGTTCAATAGCTACGTGCGCAAGTTGAACCACTCTGAACCAATCCAACTGTTTTATAAACTTTAGACTATAATCTACTCGAAAAAGTATTTCGCAAGTCCTTTTGAGAAATAAAGTATAACTAAGTTAGAATGAGAAGATGAATATATAAAGGCTATTTCACTTCTAGATCTACTCTACGGAAAAATCTAAATGTCAATCTTGCAAGTAAAAATATCTTAAGTTAAAGACAAGCAAGAACACAAGACACAAGATTTAATCTAAGGTTCGGCCATACCACAAAGGTGTTCTACTCCCCGTTGAGGAGCCCACAAAGGGCCGGGTCTTTTTCAACCCTAATCCTCCAAAGCTGACCACAAAGGTCAAGGCAATCTCTTCTTATCTTAGCTCAAAGAGTGGGTGATACAAACTTCTTGGGGTCATCCACAAATTTGGAGACTCCCAAGGAACCTCAAACGGTCTTGAAACCTAGGGTTTCACGAACACCAAGAATGCACAAGAGGTGTTTGCACAAGCTCAAGATTTTAAAAGAGATGGGAGATGAGAAACCAAATCGTGAGCACAAGCACAAACCTCACACCCAAAAGCTCCTCCAACAAGGTTGAATCTTGAGGAAGATTTAAGTGTGAGAGAGAAAGGAGAGAGGAGTGCTTTGTCTCAAGTTAGGTGAGCAATAAATGTGTAAGTGTGCAGCAACATTAAAGAAGGGGGTAGAGGGTTCTATTTATAGTCAAGGCTCAAAAACTAGCCGTTTGACCAGAAACCCGGCTGAAGACCGGTTGAACCGCCCCCTAGGGGCTTATTCGGTTATTTTCAATCCATATGGATTGAAGGGGATTGATACGGATTGGAGTGGATTTTGACTTACTAGGGATTAAAACCCCCTGAATCCCCCTCAATCCATATGGATTGGGGTAGAACCGAACAAGCCCTAGGGCGGTTGAACTGCCCCTGGCAGATCAGCAGACTGTCTGCCAGTCTGACTGCCAGACTGACTAGCAGACTAACTTGCAGGCTGGTCAGACATGAAACGACCGGTTGAACCGCCCCCAAGGTGGTTGAACTGCCCCCTGACAACTCTGGTGACCTGACTGCCAGTCTGACTAGCAGACTGCAGGTCAGAAGTCAGAGGGGTCAGAGACCAGTTGAACTGCCCCCCAGGACCAGTTCAGCTGGTCTAGACCAGAGAGTTTAGGAGAGAAAACCCTAGCTGAACTGCCCGAAGACAAGTTCAGCTGGTGTATGGTCAAAGAGGTCCATAGCTGAAGTTAAAGTTCAGCTGGAGTTGAGAAAGCTCAACTCAGCTGAAGTCCAGCTTAGCTGAAAAGCTCAGCTGCAGCCGAAGAAGCTCAACTCAGCTGAAGTTAAGTTCAGCTGGAAAGCTCAGCTGCAGTTGAAGAAGTTCAGTTGCTTTTCAGCAAGAACACTCTAGGTTTCTCAAACCTAACCATGGTCAACCATAGAATGTTAAAGTGATTTTTGGTTTTCAAAAATAGCTTTTGAATTTGGGGACTTGAGCTATAGCAAACACCATTACCTGTGCGAAAAAGAATAAGGAAGAATTACATCATGCAACTCAAGAATTACATAAAATTTTATACGTCCGTTGCATGAAGTCCTTGTTGCTTCCTTAAGTTCCTGTTGCTTTCTAATCATACACTGGGAACAAAAACTGTTAGTACCCTTATTTGTTTTGTCATTAAATCACCAAAACCCTCACTAGGGGTTGATTGCACTTACAATCTCTCCCTTTTTGGTGATTGATGCCAAAACAATTAAGGTCAAAAAGATAAACATTTGAAATAGTAAAGTTCTTTTGGATGATTGTATGTAGATGGCTCCCCCTAAATGTGTGCATGAATGTGAATCAAGTGAGTTGACATAATATGTCATATGAGCAACACATATAGAGATAGTGACCAAGTCCATACTAAATACAATCATCCGAGGGGTGCAAGAGTGTCATAAAAGGGGTTGTGATGCATATGACTATCTCTAAACACACATCATTTGTACTTCATAGCAAAGTAATCATTACAAACTGATGGGACAAGGGATGATGGCCAGAAGACCATCATATTACATTGAATAATATGCCAGCAGTTTTATTTCATACATTAATAAGAGGATACAAGCCACAACAGTGGCCAAAACAAAAAATAATAAGGAAAAGAGAAATATGGAACCAAAAGAACCACAAACAGAATGACTAGAAATTTGGATGTTCCCCCCTTTTTGGCAGCAAGTACCAAAAAACAAGGAGAGAGGGAGAAGAAGACATAGGAATCAATATCCTCCAGGAGGAGGATAGGACGGAGGATAGGATGTGTAGCCGAGAGACAAGGTCCGCATCATGTCTTCCTCGAGTGAGGAGTCCCTGGGGGGCTCATCACCCGCAGAAAAACTGGATGCAGAAGATGTACGATGATGAGGAGGAGGTGGAGGAGGAGGGTGGTGATGGTAACCAGAGCCAGAAGGCCGTGGGTCACCAGGAATGGTTCCCGGACCCGGGTAGGGAGGAGGCGGATAGTGACCAGAGCCAGACGACCTGGGGTCACAGGGAATGGGTCCCTGACCCGAGTAGGGAGGAGGAGGATGAGGAGGATCTGAGGTGTAGTAGGGGTCATCAAAGTCCTCGACCTCATCCTCCGGGGTAATGAATGGCACACCAAACTCCTGTTGGTGCCACTCATTAAGGTCTGCGGGGAAGGTAGGGCTAGAGGTGAAGGGGACCCGAGAGGGAAAGGATGACCTGTCTTGGCTGCATAACGAAGAAAATCCTCATGCAGCCGGTCAGTCCTGCGATGGCGCACAGACTCCTCGGCCGCCCGAGTGCGGCACATGGCGAAGACGCCAAGAAGGCCCTTGGCCAATAGAATGAAAAGTCCCAGGCCTCGACCCCGTCCCTGGCCTGGACCACTTCCTCTCCCGTTGCGGTCCATCGAACGTGAGGCAGCGGCGGCGCGAGAGGAGGATGGGTGATGTGGAGGCTGAGGAGGTGGCTCGTCAGAGGAAGCAGGGCCTCTAGACCCTGAGGGAGCCCACTTCGTACGAGCAGCTGGGTTGGTGGAATCAACCCAGTAGGGTACGTAGCGGGAGTGTTTGACAGGTTTTTCGAAGTGCGTCTGGGTGACCACTTCGATCATCTTCATAATAAAGGGTGCATGAAGACACCCTTGAGAGGAGACCAGGAAGCAGAAAGGATCTCTTCCTAGATCATGTCAAACACATTGATGCGGGCGAGACTGTTGGGAGCAAGGAGGAGAAGGAAGACCCGACTCTCCCTAAGGACGTTCATTTGATTCCCGCCCTTCAGAAGAATGGTCATCCGGAACAAAGAGTTAAGGTACCTGTAGTACCTATGCATGTTGGCGGTCGTCTAGAACTCCCGATCCATAGAGACATGAATAAATTCAGTCTCTTCACGCATGGGCAACCGAATGTCATGAACTCGCATGTTGCTGCCCTGAATATCAGCATCAGAGAAGCCCAAAATATGGGCAAAACGACGATAACTGACTTTGTGCCAGTTCCCCTGGATAAAGAAATACATGACTTGGTAATCATACCCATCAGCTTCTTCATCTTCTTTCTTAACCCAGAGGGTGGCATAGAACTGAGCTACCACCTCGTCGTTCCAGGGGTATTCTATTGTCATAATATTTTTAACCCCTTTCTCTCTAGGTTACGGAGAGCTGACGTCATGTCAGCATCTCCCATATTCTCACAACCTTCCCAGTCAATAAACCGATGCCTAACGACTAGGTGTTTCTTGGTCAAGATGACTGAATTATAGAAATCAGCCTAGAAAAGATTCCAGAACCTAGGGTCCTGAACACCAGGATGATGAGGTGTGAGAGTGGGGTTAGTGAACCTTAGACGTTGAAGGGCGTCCACCCCCATCAGAGAGAAGTCGAACGAAGGTTCATTAGGTCCCCGGGATACATTCGCCGGATGCATGTGCAGGCCGGTGATGTAGGGAGTGTCAGACGGCGGAAGATCGACGACGTCATCGAATGCTCCATCCTCCTCTTGGTAAGGAGTGTATCCTAAGGAGGAGGTGCTGCGACGAGGACGAGTGGCGCCAACCTTTTGGCGCCTCCCGCGAGCAGGCTGCGAGGGCATTGAGGATCCCTCTCCTTCTATTCGGCCAGAGCCGCGTCCTCTCTTAGAGAGGGAACGACGAGGCGGAGGAGAGGGAACCGGAGATTCCTCCTGAATCTCATCAGAGTCGCTGCTGAACTCAATCACGGATGGGTTGCGACGATGCACCATGTTTGGAGAGGCTTTGGGAAGTTTGACCGGTTGAGGTGAGTGAGTGAGGAGGCTCAAACAAGGCTGAAATGCTAAGGCTTGAACGTTTGTGAGTGAGGGAAGAAAGGGGGAGGCATATAAATAGGCAGCTGAACTGGTCACCAGGGACCGGTTCAACCGCCCCCCAGACCGGTTCAACCGGTATTGAGCAGAATGGTCTGTTGACCAGAATCGGTCAAAGGAATAAAGCAAAAAAATCTGACGCATCTGCAAAAAGTGACTGACGGGACCTATAGGTACCCTAAAACAGGGGTACCCCTTGGCACAATATGAAGACACTATGCCGGTGGAGAGGTCTCTGGTTGTGCGGGGAATAGTTCTCAGCCACGCCACATCGACCGCTCCGGGGCCGCCGCGTGGCCAGGGAGAGGGACGTACTCCAGGATGCACGCAATGGGTCCGGACCTACTGCGGGGAAAGCACCGGACCCCCGTACGTGATGAACGGACCTCCGAGACGGGTCCCGGACCCTTCTGAGTGGGGTCCGCACTACTCACCGCTGGGTCCCGGGATTCTGGAGCAGAGAATGCCCAGGCCCTGCTTAGGCAGGGGTCCGGGGGCGACATGTGTCCAGGCCCAGCTTGGTGCGAACCTGTCCACACAACGTTCCTATTCCCTGTCTAGGCGGAGACCTGGTGCTGCCAAATGGCCTACCGTGCATGACATAAGCTTGCGGGATGGGCCTGACGTAAGACCACTGGGTCACGCTGCCCCTGCATTTATTGCGGAGAAGACGTGCCGCCTGACTACCCCGCTGACAGGCGATGTACCCCTTCGGCATTTAATGCGCCCTGTCCACTCAACTGGCAGGCGGCGCCCAAGTCATCCCGCAGGCGGCGTGCCTGTCTATTCCCGTTGGCCAACAGTACGTCTATGCCATTGCATGCGCTGCACTCATCATGACTCGCGCGTTACTGAGGGCGCTGCCGCAAGATATCAATATTGTATGCACTACGAATATTATAGCACGAAGATCACTCGGGCATAGCAAGCAGTAGTTCCATCCTTCCATTTGTCCCTGGGCCCACGTATCGGGGCTTAGAACCCTTGTACATGCCCCCCTTGAACTATAAAAGGGGAGGCATGCAACGTTGAAGACCCAAGTCATCTAGGACACACTTAGACTCTCTCAAGCAATACAACACACAATGGAGTAGGGTATTACGCTCCGACGGCCCGAACCACTCTAAACTCTTGCGTGTTCTTGTGTTCATTCCTACATCTCGCAACAGGCAAAACGCTTAAGCCCCCTCTACATCTTAGGACTTAGGGCGGGTGCACTCCGCCACCCGGCCGGAGAATTTCCTCTCCGACATTTGACGCGCCAGGTAGGGGCTAGGCTTGAAGTTTTTGCTTGTTTTCCTGTTCGACACTATGGTCCATATCGCCGAGCACCATGACGAGACCTCTGAAGACTTCCTCATGGAGGAGGAGGCCGCATCTTCTACGCCACAGAGTTCTGGCCACCCGACGTCTGGTGCCGCAGCTGTGCGCCCCGCACGGCAACACACGCCAGCGTAGGCGTCCCAGACTCCATCGGGGGTTGCTCCTGCCGGGGCGCTCTCTGCGGCCAGGGAGTTGTTGCGCCACCCACCAAGCTCCACGGCCTCGCCGGGGGCTATGAGGCAGTGGCGCGACGACGTGGATCGCCTCCTTGGCTTGCGCACTCTGGCTCGGTCAGGCCTAGACCTCGATCATCCCGGCGCCAGTACGAGGCGTTAGCCTCGGTGCGCTCGCCCTCGGTGAGGGCTGCGCCGACCAAAGATCTAAGAGCGGAGCTCAACCGTAGACGTGCGGTAGAAGACGTGCAAGTCCCTATGGAGAGACCAGAAGACCTGCGGGACAAACTCAATCACAGGCATGCGAGCAAGGATGCCTGTGTCTCTTTAGAAAGGGCGCGTGAGCGCCGTGGGAACCTCGAGGGTCACAATCTTGAGCAAGATTTCGCTGCGGCCACACCACAGGCCCCAGGGGATGCCCGATTCCAGACGAGCACCCCGTTGGCTGGAGTAGGTTGCGCCACCCTAGCGGACCACCTCCGCGCGGCGACATGGCCATCCAAGTTTCGGCCACACCTGCCAGAAAAGTACGACGGTACGACAAACCCTTCGGAATTCCTGCAGGTTTATGTCACCGCCATTACGGCAGCAGGTGGAGACACCGCAGTAATGGCAACCTACTTCCATGTAGCCTTGTCTGGACAGCCCGGACTTGGCTCATGAACCAAGCCCTAGGATCCATCTACTCCTGGGAAGAGCTCTACGCGTGGTTCGTGGCGAACTTCGCCAGCGCTTACCAGCAGCATGGTGTGGAGGCACACCTCCATGCAGTAAGGCAGGAACCTGGGGAGACCCTCCGGGCGTTCATTTCCTGCTTCACCAAGGTATGTGGGACAATCCCCCGTATCTCGGATGCTTCCATCATCACTGCTTTCCGCCAGGGGGTATGTGATGAAAAGATGCTGGAGAAGTTGGCCACGTATGATGTGGACGACGTCACCACGCTCTTCGCTCTGGCTGACAAATGTGCCAGAGCCGCCGAGGGCCGTGCTTAGCACTCAGCGCCATAGACCGAGGTTACCCAGACAGGCGGCTCAGATGCCGTCGCCTAGGGCAGCGGCAAAAAGAAAAAAGAGAAACAAGAACCGCGGCCATGAGAAGCCGCAGTTTGCTGCTCCAGTCGCCGCTGCTGTGACCGGGGCCAGGGTGAGCGCAACAAGTGCCCATGGCCCCAGGGAGGCAGCAGTGGCACATGCCCAGCTCACCCCAACAGCCGCCACAGTGCCACCGACTGCCATGAGATTATCAAACTCACAAGGCGCGTCAGCGAGCGGCGCGAGCAGTCCTCCAAGGATAGCTCGCCGCCTCACCGCCGGTCTGGCAAAAAGGGGGCCGACGAAGAAGCCATGGCTGTGGAGGGATGAGACCTCGGCTACCAGTCGCCCGAGGGGGACCTTAAGGACGTTTTCACCGGAGACTCCGACTCCGGCGATGACAACGACCGTCGCAAGAAGCTGTATGTAATGTACGACAGAAGCTGGGAGCTCATCTCCCTCAGGAGTGTCAAGTCCCTGCGACGGGAGGTTCTTTTGGTGGTCCTAGGGGTCCTCAAAGCTGCTCCACACCAACGATGGAGGAGCACCACCATCTCCTTCGGGGCATCCGACTGCCCCGACAACATGGAGGGTGCCGGCGTACTGCCACTCATCACTGCCCCTGTTGTCGCCAACATGCGGCTGCATCACGTGTTGATCGACGGAGGGGCCGGCCTCAATGTCATCAGCCATGCAGCATTCAGGCAGCTACAGATCCCGGGGTCCCAGCTGGGGCCCACTCGCCCATTCTCCGGGGTGGGCCCACAGCACGTGTATCCCCTCGGGAGCATTACGCTCCCGGTTACATTTGGGACAGAGGAAAACTTCCGCACGGAGAACGTCCAGTTCGATGTCGCGGAGGTCAACCTCCCCTTTAACGCCATCATTGGGAGGCCGGCCCTGTACCGATTCATGGTCATTGCCCATTACGGGTATTTGGTCCTCAAGATGTCGTCCCCCGCTGGGGTCCTCACCGTGCGGGGCGACCACACCGCCACGCTAGCGGCTGTCGAGAAGCTACACACTCTGGCGACCGAGATCGCTCGGCCGGAGCGCCCTCCAAGGCGCCGAAGGTACAGCCGTCCGGAGCAGACGACGGGCCCGCGAAGACCATCTAGGTCGGCGCAGACCCCTCCCAGACCACCCGCATCGCGGGAAATCTGGGAGAAAAATAGGAACTCGCACTCGTCGCCTTCCTCCAAGCAAATGCGGACGTGTTCGCTTGGGAGCCATCGCAGATGCCTAGGGTCCCTAGGGAGGTGATTGAGCACCATCTGAAGATCTACCCGGATGCCAAGCCGGTAAGCCAGAAGCCACGGAGACAGTCCGTGGAGCGGCAGGACTTCATCCATGAGGAGGTCCGGAAGCTGTTGCACGCTGGCTTCATCGAAGAGGTTCATCACCCTGTGTGGCTAGCCAACCCAGTCATCGTGCCAAAGGCAAACAGGAAGCTTTGGATGTGCATCGACTACACCAGCCTAAATAAGGCATGTCCCAAGGACCCGTATCCACTGCCACGTATAGATCAGATCGTGGATTCTACCTCGGGGTGCGACCTTTTGTCCTTCTTGGATGCCTACTCTGGTTCCATCAAATCTGGATGTCTAGGGAGGATAGGAAGCATACCTCTTTTGTGACGGTGGATGGGATGTACTGTTATGTTGTAATGCCCTACAGTCTGAAAAACGCCTTGCCAACATTTGTCCGGGCGATGAGTAAGACCTTTGGGGACCTGATTCGGGACAAGGTGGAGATCTACATTGATGACATCGTGGTCAAGACTAGAGAAGGGTCGACTATAGTGGAAGACCTAACCTTGGTTTTTGGCAAGCTGCGGGCAACCCGCACCAAGCTAAACCTGGAGAAATGCATCTTTGGTGTCTCTGCAGGGAAGCTGCTGGGGTTCCTGGTTTCATACCGGGGCATTCAAGCTAACCTGGAGAAAATCAAGGCTATTGAGGTAATGAGGCCTCCCGCCCATATCAAGGACATCCAGAAGCTTGCAGGATCACTGGCTACCCTTAGCCGCTTCATTTCGAGGTTGGCTGAGAGGGCGCTGCCCTTCTTCAAGCTCCTGCGGAAATCCGGCCCATTTGCCTGGACCGAAGAGGCGGAACAAGCCTTCCAAGAGTTGAAGCAGCACCTAGCTTCCCTGCCGATCCTGGTTGCTCCGGAGCCAGGGGAACCGATGTACCTGTACATTGTGGTGGCTGCAGAAGCGGTAAGCATGGTGTTAGTCGCCGAAAGGGCGACACAAGAAGTACAGAAACCTGAAAACTTAGAACCAGCTACAGGGGCCTAGACTGTCCAGAAGCCGGTCTATTACGTCAGCGAGGTCCTCCATGAAGCGAAGGCCAGGTACCTCGAGACGCACAAGCTCCTCTATGCTGTGCTGGTTGCATCCAGAAAGTTGCATCACTGTTTCCAGGCACAGAGAGTTGTGGTGGTGACCTCCTTTCCGTTAAGGGCTATCCTCCACAACTCAAACGCCACTGGCAACATCGCCAAATGGGCAATAGAGCTCGCTGAGTTCCAGCTAGACTTCTAGCCCCACCACGCCATCAAAAGTCAGGTCCTGGCCGACTTCATCGTGGAGTGGACTCCACCCTCGTGCACCCCTGGGGGCCCGGACCCCGTTACAGGCCCCTCACCTGCGGAGCGCAGGGGTCCGGTCTTCACCGAGCCCCACTGGACGCTCTTCTTCGACGGATCCGCCCGCTAATAGAGTGCTGGCGCAGGAGTGGTCCTCGTTGGCCCAGGCAGAGACCAGCTGAAGTATGTGGTGCGTCTTGAGTTCATAGCCACCAACAACATGGTGGAGTATGAGGCACTGATCTTTGGCTTATTTGTGGCCCTATCCTTGGGGGTCCGCTAGCTCCTCATGAAGGGGGACTCTCAGCTAATCATCAAGCAGGTCCGCGGGGAATGTAGCTGCAACGAGCCCAGACTCGTAGCTTACCTCCTCCATGTAAAGAAGCTGGAGAAGGACTTCACGGCCCTAGAACTGCAACATGTTCCTCGGGCCGACAACTCAGCGGCAGATGACCTCTCCTAGAGGGCACCAACTCGAGCACCCGTGCCCGAGGGCGTCTTCGAAAGATGGCTGCTGAGACCCACCGCCCAGCCTGCCGAACTGGGCAAAGGGGGCGAGACTGGCACCTCGAAGCCGGCGGTCCCGGTGGTGTCCCAGAACCCACCAAAGGCTGTGTGTGCTCTGGGGGACTCCGCTGACCCCTTAGCGCCATAGCCGACAACTCAGAGTGGTCCCGATGCATGGATCTCCGAGATCTGGGACTACCTGAAGGAAAATATCCTTCCTGAAGACCATGTCTCCACCGAGCGCATAGTGCGGTTGGCTAAACGATACACAATGGTAGAAGGGGGTCTCTACTGCCGTGGCGCCAACGGCATTCTCATGCGGTGCATCACCCAGGAAGAGGGCCATGAGTTACTCACGAAGATCCATGGAGGGGAGTGTGGAAGTCATTCTTCATCCCGCACACTGGTCGGTAAGGCCTTCCGGCATGGCTTTTATTGGCCAACCGCCCTCCAGGATGCGGCCGAGCTAGTAAAGTCCTGCGAAGCGTGCCAGTACCACACAAAGCAGATACACACACACCGGCTCAGGCTCTGCAAATGATTCTGCCCTCCTAGCCATTCGCCGTATGTGGGGTGGATATCCTAGGACCGTTTCCTAGGGCCATCGGCGGGTACTGGTACCTCTTTGTCGCCATCGACAAGTTCACCAAGTGGCTAGAAGCAACCCCTGTGGTCAGCATCACCTAGAGTGCTGCTGTCGCCTTCCTCAAGTTGATCGTCTATAGATTTGGGGTCCCAAGTCGTATCATTACAGACAACGGGACCCAGTTTACAAGTCGGATCTTTTAGGAGTACTGCGAAGGCATCGACACCCAGCTCTGCTTTGCATCCGTGGCTCACCCTAGGAGCAACGGACAGGTGGAGAGGGCGAATGCAGAGATTCTTAGGGGACTCAAGACACGTACCTATGACTGCTTAAAGAAGCATGGCGCAAATTGGGTCGGTGAGCTGTCGTCCGTGCTATGGGGGAACCGGACCATGCCCAGCCGAGCTACCGGGGAGACCTCATTCTTCCTGGTCTACGGGGCCGAAGTCTGCCTTCCCCTAGAAATCATTATGGGCTCCCCACGGGTCCAGTCATTTGATGAGTCTGCGCAGGAACAGCTACGACGCGAGGATGTGGACTTCATCGACGAGCACAGGTGGCGAGCAGCAGTCCAAAATGCACGGTACAACCAGGCGCTCAGGCGCTACCACCAACGGTTTGTGCATAGTAGGAAGCTTGAGGTCGGGGACCTGGTCCTAAGGCGAGTACTGAACCGAGAAGGGCTCCACAAGCTCTCTCCCAGCTGGGAAGGACCCTTCAAGGTGACGGAAATATGCTGCCTCGGGTGCGTCTGCCTCGCCATAGCTAACGGAGTACCTCTTCCCAATCCTTGGAATATAGAGCATCTCCGTAAGTTTTTTCCGTAAAAACAGAGCTGAGGGTTCAGTTTTATTCCCTGTAACTAGGTAGCGCATATATATGCACCAGCCCGGTGAGGTCCGCCCTCAATAAACCCAGTCTGTTGGCCTACACTCGTGTATACCCGGTTATAAGGAAGGGGTTTGACCCACAGATTTGTTTTTCTGTTGGTTTTATTCTTAAGTTTACAAACATTATTATCTAACCCACCCATGCAGTCTCCCTCCCTGGCTGGTATAGCAACATCCGGATTGAGTAGCCAGGCCCGGAAATAAGACACTGGGGTGGTTCGGGGCCGTGAATTCGCTTAGTATCGTCGAGTACCATAAGCCTACACGCCCCACCACTCTGCAGCCGGTCCTGTTGCGTGAATCAAAGGATAAAAAATACCAGCTAGCGGGCCCTATGGGTGCACTACTAAAAATTCCTAGCCAGGACTGTGTGCAGGTCGAGTCCCAGTTGAGATTACCCCTTGGGAGCCGTGTCACCAATTCCTCCTTAAGAATCCTGGCATCCAGCCTCGACACGTCGAGGCCATATCCCAGGGGGGCCAAGTACTAGGGAAGAAGTTGGTAACAACACACACAACAAAGAAAAAGTAGCGTGCAGATAAGTTGTAATATTGCCTGATAAGTAGTATCTTACAAAATCAAGATATATTACAGCCTGCTCCCCAGCGGAACCCTCATTTTCTCCACGCAGGCCTGGCTACTCATCGTCAGTGGGATCCCGCTGGAAGCGCCCGACCACCATGTCCACAACATCCTGTACGCCTTCTCGGGCGGTGTCTTCGGTATCGGCCACCGGATCTGCGATCACTGGCCCCAAGGAGACAGCCGGGTCGTGGCTCCGGAAGCATGTCAAGACGTACTCTATTACCGACTAGTAGAGTCTGCTGCCCTTAGCCTCTAGGCAGGCGCCAAGAATCTGGTCCAGGCATTGGAGACGGTCAGCCGTGAAATCTAGTACCAGGAGCGCGTCGGAGATGGACGCTGGCCACACCAACACCGGGATGGGACTCACCCCCAACGGCACCAGTGTCGTGCTTGCCTCACCGGCCCAGGCAGCAATGCGCTAGGCCCCAGCGCGTTGCTCTGCCCGGAGGTCGTCGAGCGTCTTCCTCATCACCTCCACCGCTTGGGGGCCCGGGGCCATCTACGTCGCATGAGCAGCCTGCGCCGCTTGGAACCGGCGGACCTGCTCCTCCAGTGCCCGCTCTTTCTCCTTTGCCTCAAGCTCATACTCGACCAGCAACTTGTTCCGCCTTTCCCACATCTCCTCCCTGAAGGTGAGGTCCTTCTCCTGCCAGGCGAGATCAGTCGCTCATTTCTCCAGAGAGGCATCCTTCGCCTTGAGGTTCTCCTCGGCACGAGCAATGTTGCTAGCCTTGTCGTCGAGCTCCTGCTGCAGCTTTTGTAGCTTCGCCTTAGCCGTAGCCAGCTCGTCCCGCTATTTCTCCAGCATCGCATTATATGCTTTCAGCTTTTCATGGAACGCCGTGATGACCTCCTCCCTCTGGTCTAAGTGCTCCTTCTTCTTGACCAGCCCCTTCTCCTTCCGGGTCACCTCCTGCTCCCAGTCAGACACCTTTCGGAGATCCTCCTTGAAGTCCTCACGCTCCCGCTCAAGCTTGGTCTGCTCTGAGGCGAATTGGCAGGACGCGGCCTTAGTGCGCTCCTCCAGTTGGGTGCACCAGTCGCCAAGGCACTGGTGCTCGGTCTCGAGCGCCTCCCACTCCCACAGGATTGCCGCCTCAGTTTCCTAGAGAGCCTGATGAGCATGGGACAGCACCCGAGGGAGGGGAGTCGGCGTTGCTTCTAGCTCGATGCCGGACCGGAGCGGTCGCCCAAGAATGATCTCCGGTTCCTTCGGAGTTGGCAGTGGGATGGAGCTGGATGCGCCCCCACGCCTGAAAGGGAAATGTGCCCTTGGGCCATTTCCATAAGATTTTTGTGATTAAGTGCTCCACACAAAAATGCTTTGAGTGATATTTGTCCCAAAGACTCAAGAAGTGCAAATCAAGATTAAAGGTATGTTTCTAGACTTAGTACATTGTTTTGAAGACTAATGTATTGTGTCTAAGTGCTAGAAACAAGAGAAATCGCTTTGAAGATAAGTTGGCTGTGTTCAGCCAAAAGGCTGCTCGGTCTGGGTACACCGGACTGCTCGGTCTGGGTGCACCGGACAGTGTCCGGTGTGCCAGGACCAGTCCAGGTGAACAACCTGCTCTCGGGTCTCGACGGCGGTGTACGACTATAAATCACCGGACTGTCCGGTGGTGCACCGGACTGTCCGACGAGTCGTCTGCGGCAAAGTCGCCGCTCTCGGGAAACCAGTCAATAGCGTCCGACTAAAAATTACCGGACTGTCCGGTGGTGCACCGGACTGTCCGGTGAGCCAACGGTCGGCCAGGCCAACGGTCGGTCGTGTAATCAGCGCGTGGCGCGTGGCTAAGCCAACGGTCAGATGGGGGCACCGGACTGTCCGGTGGGCACCGGACAGTGTCCGGTGCGCCAACGGCTCCAAATCTTTAACGGTCGGCTGAGCCATTTTAGGAAAGCAATTTTTACCGGACAGCGAACTGTGGATGTCCGGTGGTGCACCGGACTGTCCAGTGCGCCACCCGAAAGAAGGCAAGAATTGCCTTCCTGGATTGCTTCCAACGGCTCCTAGCTGCCTTGGGGCTATAAAAGGGACCCCTAGGCGCATGGAGGAGCACACCAAGCATTCTTTGATCAACTCTAAGCACCAAGACTCCATTTCCGCGCATTTGATTCTTTGTGATAGCAGCTAGAGCTCCATTTGAGTAGAGAACTCTTCGAGTTGTGTTGCGAGCTCAAGTTGTGACTTGTGTGCGTGTTTGTGCTCTGATTTTGTGTCTTGTGTGCATTGCTATCCCTCCCTTACTTCCATGTTTCTTTGTGATCATCATTTGTAAGGGCGAGAGGCTCCAAGTTGTGGAGATTCCTCACAAACGAGAGATAGTAAATGAAAGCAAAACACCGTGGTATTCAAGTTGATCATTGGATCACTTGAGAGGGGTTGAGTGCAACCCTCGTCCGTTGGGACGCCACAACGTGGAGTAGGCAAGTGTTGGACTTGGCCGAACCATGGGATAAACCACTGTGCCTCTCTATGTTGATCTCTTTGTGGTTATCGTGTTTCGCAAGAACTCCTCTCTAGCTACTGGGCTTTATTGCTCTAACCCTTAATCAAGTTTGTGGCTTTAAGTTTTAAGTTTTTACAGGATCACCTATTCACCCCCCCTCTAGGTGCTCTCAATTGGTATCAGAGCCGTTCTCTTCACGCAAGGGACTAACCGCCCGAAGAGATGGATCCTAAGGGAAAGGGGATGGTGGTCAACGATAAGGAGAAGGAGTCCACTTTCAACGAGCCAAGAGACGATAAGCCCACCGACTCTGGCTCGAGTCACAAAAAGAAAGACGGGAAGAAGAAGAGGCGCATCAAGAAGATAGTCTACTATGACAGCGACGAGTCTTCTTTTTCCCAAAAGGATGATGATGACTACGAGAAAAAGAAAACGGTCAACTCAAACTTTTCTTTTGATTACTCTCGTATTCCGCATAATTCAAATGCACATTTGCTTTCCATTCCTCTTGGTAAACCTCCACACTATGATGGAGAGGACTACAGATTTTGGAGTCACAAAATGCGTAGCCACTTGTTCTCTCTTCATCCAAGTATATGGGAGATAGTAGAGAATGGAATGCAATTTGATAGTACGGATAATCCCATGTTTATTAATGAACAAATTCACAAAAATGCACAAGCTACCACTGTTCTTTTAGCATCCTTGTGCAGGGAAGAGTACCATAAGGTGAGCGGCTTGGATAACACCAAGCAGATTTGGGACACCCTCAAGATCTCGCATGAGGGGAATGATGTCATCATGCTCACCAAGATGGAGTTGGTGGAGGGCGAACTAGGGAGGTTCGCAATGATCAGGGGGGAGGAGCCAACCCAAACATACAACAGGCTCAAGACCCTGGTCAACAAAATAAGGAGCTATGAAAGCACAAGATGGACGGACCACGACATCGTCTGGCTTATGCTAAGGTCCTTCACTGTCCTTGATCCTCATCTTGTAAACTCTATACGTGAAAATCCTAGTGTTGGGACCATGCTTCGTCGCCGAAGGTCCTGTAGGAAGAAACAGTTTCGGTTGAAGTTGTCTGTACGTAATGCCGAAGGGTGTTGTCCATGAAGCTTCGGAATTACAAACCGACTTACAGATAGAATGACCTTTTAGTCCATAAGAGTTTGAGTCGATGTTGTAAACTTTTATGAGGGGTATGATTGTAATTGTTCACAGGCTGTGTCCTGTGCCTATAAATAGTGAACAATATTCCTATACTATTCACGCATTCCTGTAATTGCGAAAGCATCATTCGGGAATTATTGCTTGTCAAGGCGAAGGTATAATCATACCTTAAACATTGTATTCAAAATAAATATGTGAATGGTGTCATTTATCTCCAACATATCTATCTTTAATGTTTTACATTTTACATCGTTTTATGTTATTTTCGTCACCTTCGTAATATTATGTTTATATCCTTCGTCCGAAGTTCATTAAACCCTTGAGGAGATAATGCTTCAACGGACGAAGGGTATTTAATACTTAACATCTTCGTGTTGCCTTGTTCTTGATTCATAGCATTTGAGAACAAGTCCCCAACATTGGCGCCCACCTCCGGTCAACACACTTCCACTTTTTTGAGCTGATGGCTTCGTTCAACGATCAAGCTGGACCTGCTTCGGCCCCGAAGCTGGTGCTCCCGATAATAGGTGGTTCATGCTCAGAGCCAGCCAACAAAAAGCAGAAGAAGGAAGCACAGAGAAGGGTACAACATGTTGGGGTGCAAGGACCCTTCATCAAGTCAAGATGGTCTCACATTCCAATTACCTTCTCTCAAGAGGATCTTCAACTCAAGGATTACCCACACAATGATGCTATGGTTATCTCTTGTGTGATCAAAGGATTTCTGGTCCATAATGTTTTGGTTGACACAGGCAGCGCAGCTGATATCATATTTGCTAAAGCTTTCAGACAAATGCAAGAGCCCGAAGACAAGATCCATGATGCTACGCACCCTCTTTGTGGCTTCGGAGGATGACAAATTGTAGCACTTGGGAAGATCACCATGCCAGTAACCTTCGGATTTGTTAACAACACAAGGACTGAGCAAATTGTGTTTGATATTGTTGACATGGAGTATCCTTACAATGCTATCATTGGTCGTGGTACTCTCAATGCCTTTGAAGCAATTCTTCACCCAGCTTACCTTTGCATGAAGATACCTTCGGACCAAGGGCCTATTGCTATTCATGGAAGTCAGGAAGCTGCCAGAAGGGCCGAAGGAAATTGGACAGATTCAAAAGCAATCCATAACATAGATGGAGCTGAGTCCTGTGAGCAATACAAGTTCAGAAGGGAAAAAGCTGCTTCAGCTGACCAGCCGAAGCCCATGCTCTTATGTGAGGATATAGCAGATCAAAAGGTGCTATTGGGATCTCAATTGTCTGAAGAGCAGGAAAAAACCTTGATAAGGTTTCTGTTCAACAATAAAGATGTTTTTGCTTGGTCAGCTAATGATCTTTGTGGAGTTTACAGGGATGTTATTGAGCATTCGCTCAATGTCGATCCATCCTTTAGACCCAGAAAGCAGAGGCTTCGAAAGATGTCTGATGACAAGGCCGAAGGTGCTCGGAATGAAGTGAAAAGACTTCTTAGTGCCGGAGTTATTAGAGAGATAAAATACCCAGAATGGTTGGCTAACACTGTTATGGTGAAGAAGGCCAATGGTAAATGGAGAATGTGTATTGATTTTACTGACCTCAATAAGGCTTGTCCGAAGGACGAGTTTCCATTGCCAAGGATAGATTCCTTAGTCGATGCAGCAGCTTCGTCAGAGCTTATGAGTTTGCTGGATTGCTATTCAGGCTATCATCAAATCTGGATGAAGAAGGAGGATGAACCGAAAACCAGCTTCATAACCCCTAGTGGGACATATTGCTACCTTCGGATGCTTGAGGGACTTAAAAATGCTGGAGGAAGCTTCAGCAGAATGACAGCGAAGGTTCTCCATTCTCAGATAGG
This sequence comes from Zea luxurians, assembly GCA_029449295.1. Classification (NCBI taxonomy): domain Eukaryota; kingdom Viridiplantae; phylum Streptophyta; class Magnoliopsida; order Poales; family Poaceae; genus Zea; species Zea luxurians. The sequence continues at coordinate 6,258,602 of JAOPSE010000102.1, forward strand.
CAGGAATGTACTAACTTATGTTGATGACATCATTGTAAAAAGCATGAAGCAAGATAACCACATTGCTGATTTACAGGAGACTTTCGCTAATTTTAGACAGGCTGGTTTAAAGTTGAATCCAGAAAAATGTGTGTTCGGAGTAAAGAAGGGGAAATTTCTTGGTTGCCTAGTTTCAACAAAGGGAATTGAGGCTAATCCAAGTAAAATCGAAGCTATACTTCGAATGGAGCCACCAAGTACAAAAAAGGGGGCTCAAAGATTGACGGGGAGGCTGGCATCTCTCAACAGATTCATATCCAGATCAACAGAGAGAAACTTACCATTCTTCGAGGTGCTGAAGTCAGCCAAAGTCTTTCAATGGGGACCAATCCAACAGAAAGCCTTTGAAGAGTTGAAGCAATATTTGATAGATCTAACAACATTAACTCCACCAACGCCAGGGGCTCCTTTGTTATTATATGTGGCAGCTTCGCACTCAGCGGTAAGTGCAGCACTTGTCCAGGAGAAGCTTGAAGGCCAAGTTAAGAGGCAGGCACCAATATATTTCGTATCCGAGGTTCTTAGTTTATCAAAGAAAAATTATACAGAATTGGAGAAGGTACTGTATGCTGTTTTGATGGCCTCCAGGAAGCTTCGGCATTATTTTCAAGCCTACAATATAATTGTTCCTTCTTCGCAACCTCTGAAGGATATTATGAGAAACCGAGAAGCTACTGGAAGGATTGGAAAATGGGCTGCAGAGCTCAATGAATTTTGTATTGATTATGTTCATAGATCCTCGATTCAGTCCCGGGCGTTAGCAGACTTCATTGCTGACTGGACGCCAGGGGCTCAGGAGGAAGAAACAAATAAAGATGCCGAAGCATGGACAGTGTTTTGCGATGGGTCTTGGGGAACCTTCGGAGCAGGGGCGGCTGTTGTGTTGATTTCACCTTCCAAAGTTAAAACTTGTTATGCGGCACGACTTGATTTTAGTTGCACAAATAATATTGCTGAATATGAAGCTCTGCTCTTAGGTCTTCGGAAGTTAAAGGCAATGGGAATCAGAAGGGCCATTCTTAAAACTGATTCTCAAGTTATTTCTGGTCATGTTGACAAGAGCTATAAAGCAAGAGACCCGAAGCTTGAAAAGTATCTAGATACAGTCCGAAGGATTGAGGCTTCCTTCAAAGGTTTCTCTGTCAAAAATATTCCTCGTGGAGAAAATGAATACGCTGATCTATTGGCCAAGTCAGCAGCCCAGGGGCTGCCTATACCTTCGGAAGTATTTTTCGAAACAATAAAAGCACCTTCGGTCGAGCTTCTTGAAAGAGCAATCCTTAATATATCCCCTGTTTATAGCGAGGATTGGAGAACTGAGATTGTCTCTTTCCTTCAGGGTAATTTTCTTTCAGACGACGAAGCTTATAACAGGAGAATAGAAGCAAGAGCTCGACCATATGTCATAATAGAAGGGGAGTTATACAAGCGTGGGGTCTGTTCCCCATTGCTCAAGTGTTTATCCAGATCCGAAGGTATAGAATTAATGAAGGAAATACATGCAGGCCTGTGTGGATCTCACATTGGATCTAGGCCCTTGCTTGGGAAAGTTTTTCGCCAAGGATTTTATTGGCCAAAGGCAGCTTCGGATGCAGCGGATATAGTCCAAAAGTGCGAAGGTTGTCAGAAATGTGCAAGAGATCAAAAACAACCTTCGTCTTTAACTCAATTAATACAACCCACTTGGCCGTTGCAGAGGTGGGGCCTTGATTTGCTAGGCCCATTACCACCAGCACAGGGGAACTTAAAATATGTGGTAGTGGCAGTGGAGTATTTTTCCAAATGGATTGAGGCAAAGCCCTTAGCCACAATAACTTCATTTACTATTCAAAAGTTTTTCTGGCAGAACATTGTTTGTCGCTTCGGAGTGCCGAAGGCCATTACTGTGGACAATGGGACACAGTTTGATTCTGAAGCCTTCAGAGAATTTTGTGATCAAATTAGCACGAAGATCCATTTTGCATCAGTTCGACACCCAGAGTCAAATGGACTTGTCGAAAGAGCTAATGGGATCATAATGACAGGAATAATGAAGTCAATCTTCAACCAGCCCAGGGGAAAATGGCCTGACGAGCTAATCAAAGTGGTATGGAGCCATAATACAACCGTGTCAAGGTCAACAGGTTTTACGCCCTTTAAACTATTGTTCGGCGACGAAGCAATAACCCTAGAAGAGGCCAAAGCAGGATCAATAAGGATAGTAGCTTCGGCAGAAGGCAAAGACGAAGCTGATTGCTCTGTAGAAAAAGATGCTATTGAAGGGATCAAACTTCAAGCTGTGGAAAACATCAATAAATATCAAGCTGAAACAATAAAATGGCGTGACAGAAAAGTCAAGCTGAAGAACATTGAACCAGGACACTTGGTACTTCGAAGAGTAGCCAACCCTAAGACAGCAGGCAAATTACAGCTGAAGTGGGAAGGCCCCTTTTTGGTAGTATCTTCGTCAAGACCCGGCTCCTACAGATTGAAGGATATGGACGGTAACGATATTCCTAGATCATGGAATGCGGATGAGCTTCGACGATATTATGTTTAGCTTGATGTAATTTTTTATATTATTTTTCGTGGCACCCTTTTCCTTTCCAAAGGGGGAGAAAGGTTTTTAATGGGACACAGCATGTAATTTTCCTTATTTCAATTTTATGAGAGTGATATCCCCCAAAAAATGTAAATGTAAATGCAAAAGCAAAAAGAAAAAGAAACAGGGAGAAGCTCAAAAGTCGTTTCTAAGGGAATGCAGGGCTTACAGCGAAAAATAAGCGCTGATTTCGCTGAAAGTAAAAGGCGAAGAAGCTCCTAAGGGAGGCTTACAGCGAAAAATAAGCATTGATTCCGCTGAAAGTAAAAGGCGAAGAAGCTCCTAAGGGAGGCTTACAGCGAAAAATAAGCGCTGATTCCGCTGAAAGTAAAAGGCGAAGAAGCTCCTAAGGGAGGCTTACAGCGAAAAGTCAACGCTGAAGGAATATGATTATATATTTTTTGATATTCATTTGCACAATACATCTCATCATGTCATTTGCATTCATAAACATGCATTTAGACATATGTAGAATCATCATTATGCCGCACAAAAACACAGATGCTTCGGCGATGAGGAAAAACTCGAAGGGAAATTTTTACGCTTTGTTGTGTACGAAAAGAAGGGAAGGTGTTTTTCGCCTTCGGCTCAAAAGAGAAGTTTCGTCCACAGCAAAGCAGCTTGTACGCAGACAGCAGAAACAAAATATATTACAAGGTATGTACAAATTTACATAAGTTGTTCCATAACTATATTACAAAAGTTTCTCCAGAATTTTTGCAGGAAAGTATATTGTAAACTACTATCAAGTTGCAGGCTAGGCTTCGTCAAACTTCAACTTTGTCATTCTCCAGCTTCGTCATCCTGCGTATATAAAACAGCAAAATAAGAAAGGTGCAAATTTCAAGGAGAAGGTAAAGGTAACAAGAATAGGTTTCTTACCGGCTTAAGGTGACTTCGAGCTTCGTCACCCGCCATTTTTCGCCCGCCACTTACCCAGATCTGGGTCATGAATCTATTCCCAATGCTTCGGGCTAGGCTTGGGATATCTATCAGATCTGATGCTGACAAGCTAAAGTTTGGTCTGTTCACAATATTTCCATGCGTGCAGCCAGCCTTCAGAAAAGCGGTGGCTGTGCCCCGAGAAGCTACCAGGGCGCAGAAGTCGGCATGCCCACCAATAACTTCGTCAAGGGCATCAACCTCGCCTTCAATATATTCTAACGTGCTGGGCAGATTATCAGCTGAAGGTGTAAATTTTGCAGAGCTGGCTCCGACAGAATGAAACACATCCTTCAGCCGTTGCACGCATCGGCTGCCGAAGCTAAGGCATTTCTCTTGAAGTTCTTTAAAGGATTTCTGCAAAATTGAATTTTTATCCACCTCAGTTTTCAGCCTTGCTTCGAGATATTTCTTTTCTTGCTCAAATTTTTCTGACTGTTGGAGCAGTTCATTCTTTAAGCTGTTATTCTCAGTTTGGACTTCAGCCAAAGAACCCTCCATAGTCTGAATAACAAAATCTTTCTTTTCTAATGCACCTTCGTGCTCTTTGACCATCATTTCAAGATCTTGGATGGTGAAATTCTTCTTTTTCAAATCAGCTTCATAATTTTCAACTTTTTCAGCCAAATTTTGGATGACGGCTTTGTTCTTCTCTTCTTCGAGATCTTGTTGCATTTTTAGAACTTTACTTAACAGTATGCTCTGTCGAAACGATCTTCGTTAGAAAACGACCTAAAAAGATAATAATAATAAAATAACAAAAATATTTGTTACCTTGAAGTTAGCATAAAGCAAACTTCCGGCGATATGGTGCCGTTGGTAACGGCAGAGGTCCACTTCCAGCTTCGGCAAGCCAATGTTTTTGCAGAGAGTTCTAACAATTTTAGCTTCGCTGCGGTTTCGAAGGCACCTCAGTTTTCCTTCATTAACCCCACCAAATAGTGTAGCCCCTGGCTTATATCCGCAGGCTATGGCACATCTTTTAAGCTCTGCTTTTTCAGCGTCTGTCAGCTCTTGCCCAAGTAGATCTTGAAATTCAAAATCTTCACCCTCCAAAATGTCTTCAGCTTGTTTTTTTCCCTTTTCAGTGCCTGTGCTCACCGCGGCCACAGCAGATTCTTCCTCAGTCATTTTTAAGAGTATGTTATCAATAACTTCAAGTGTCTCGTCCAGGTTCAGATCTTCTGCGGCTTCAGTTTCAACTCCGGCAGCTTCGGCTGCGCCAGTTTCAGCTTCGGAGGTTTCCGCTCTGGTGGTGGTTCCGGCTGTGGCGCCCTTAGCTTCGACAGTTTCGGCAGTCTGGTCAATAGCAATTCTTGATGCCGGTGTCGGCAACGGTGTCCCATGAATTACATCTGTTATTTGAATAATCCTTCGTTTTTTCGGCAGTGCAGGACCTTCTTCTGCCGAAGCTGCCTTGTCCTTCTGAAAAAACTTCGTCAGTTCCAACGACAGCGGACTTAGCTTCACAGGCAAGGGTTCAGTCATTACCTTCATAATCTCTTCTACTTCAACAGCAGAAGGCGTTGCAGGAGTATCTTCTTCTCGAACCAACGATCTTGATTCTGGAGATGCAGTTTTCCTCTTTCCTCCAGTGGCCACCTTCGGCTCAGGATTCAATTCTTCAGGGCTAAGTTTTTCAGAATCTCCCCTTTTCTTTTTGGTTACCTTGGCGACCTCTTCGTCAGCAGCGCTGGAAATTCTTTTTCGCTTTAGGCCTCCGGCATCTCCGCCCAGGCGATCATAATCAGCATATTCAAAACCTATGGCATCGAGCACCCTGTTCAGCCTTCGCTTCGGCCGAGTGCCGAAGGCTGCTGTCATTAGCTGGTCCTCTTTTTTGGAGTAATTTCCAAGGATTTCATTACTCATTACTTCAATTGTATCAAGCCATTCTTGACAGGGAGTTTTAAAGTATTTCTTAAACTTATAATAATAGTTTTGTCGGACAAGCTCCCCTTCTTTCTTTTCTCCTTTAAGCTTCGGCATAGTCCACTCCTTCATGGTCGGAAATACTCTGAAGGCCAGAAATTCCTGCACTAGATCTCTAGTGCCAATGTGTTCTGCAATAATTTTGAATTCAGCTAGCGCGGCCCAAGTTGGACCTTCAGTTGTCATTCTACAACGAGGTCTGGTTTCTCCAAAGATCAGTTCAAGAGGGCTCTATACTAGCTTCTCTTTATCTTCGTCAACTTTAACATAAAACCATTCTGACTTCCAGCCTACCGGCCATTTGCTTCGGTAGCTAATCACAGGAAATTTTGTGGTCTTCCGATAGGCAAAATTGTAACAACCAAAATTTTCGTGCAACCCATCTGTCGGGGACCATAATTAGGGGTACCCTCAAGACGCCTAATTCTCAGCTGGTAACCCCCATCAGCATAAAGCTGCAGAGGCCTGATGGGTGCGATTAAGTCAGGGATCAGTCCATATGAGCGACTCGATCACGCCTCGCCCGAGCCTAGCCTCGGGCAAGGGCAGCCGACCCTGAGGTGTTTCTGTCTCGCCCGAGGCCCCCTTTTTACGGCAGACGCATCTCCGGCTCGCCCGAGGCCTTGCCTTCGCTAAGAAGCAACCCTGACTAAATCGCCGCACCAACCGACCGAGTCGCAGGGGCATTTAATGCAAAGGTAGCCTGACACCTTTATCCTGACGCGCGCCCCCTGGCAGAGCCGAAGTGACCGCCGTCACTTCGCCGCTCCACTGACCGGTCTGACAAAAGGACAGCGCCGCCTGCACCATCCCGACTGCAGTGCCACTTGACAGAGTGAGACTGACAGGCAGCCAGGCCTTGCCAAAGGCGCCATAGGAAGCTCCGCCCGACCCAGGGCTCGGACTCGGGCTAAGGCCCTGGAAGACGGCGAACTCCGCTCCGCCCGACCCATGGCTCGGACTCGGGCTAAGGCCCCGGAAGACGGCGAACTCCGCTCCGCCCGACCCAGGGCTCGGACTCGGGCTAAGGCCCCGGAAGACGGCGAACTCCGCTCCGCCCGACCCAGGGCTCTGACTCGGGCTAAGGCCCCGGAAGACGGCGAACTCCGCTCCGCCCGACCCAGGGCTCGGACTCGGGCTAAGGCCCCGGAAGACGGCGAACTCCGCTCCGCCCGACCTAGGGCTCGGACTCGGGCTAAGGCCCCAGAAGACGACGAACTCCGCTTCGCCCGACCCCAGGGGTCGGACTCCGCCCTGGCCTCTGCCGAACGACCTCCGCCTCGCCCGACCCAGGAGCTCGGGCTCGGCCTCGGCCATGGAAGACAGACTCGACCTCGGCCTCGGAGGAGCCTCCACGTCGCCCGACCTAGGGCACAAGTCCGCCACGTCAACAGGAAGCGCCATCATCACCCTACCCCGAGCCGACTCGGGCCGCAGAGAACAAGACCGACGTCCCATCTGGCTAGCTCCGCCAGATAGGCAATGATGGCGCCCCGCTAGACCCATGACGACGGCGGCTCTTAGCTCCCTTACGAAAGCAGGGGGACGTCAGCAAGGGCCCAACCGCTCCGACAGCTGTCCCTCTGCCAGGCTCCGTTTCTCCTCCGACAGCCACGACACCACACCAGCTGGGTGCCAAGATCTCTCCGGCTGCCACATTGGCATGTACCTAGGGCACTAGCTCTCCCCCGCTAGACACGTAGCACCTTGCTACACCCCCATTGTACACCTGGATCCTCTCCTTACGCCTATAAAAGGAAGGACCAGGGCCTTCTTAGAGAAGGTTGGCCGCGCGGGAATGAGGACGGGGCAGGCGCTCTCTTGGGGCCGCTCGCTTCCCTCACCCGCGTGGACGCTTGTAACCCCCTACTGCAAGCGCACCCGACCTGGGCGCGGGACGAACACGAAGGCCGCGGGATCTCCACCTCCCTCACGACTCGGCTCCGGCCACCTCGCTTTCCCCCCTTCACGCTCGCCCACGCGCTCGACCCATCTGGGCTGGGGCACGCGGCACACTCACTCGTCGGCTTAGGGACCCCCCGGTCTCGAAACGCCGACAGTTGGCGCGCCAGGTAGGGGCCTGCTGCGTGTTGACGAGCAGTTTCCCGTCAAGCTCCAGATGGGTAGTCTCCAACGACCTCTCCAACCCGGGACGGTGCTCTGTTTCGGGAGTCTCGAGTTCATGTCTCTCGACGGCAGCTACGACATGATACTCCTTCCACCGCCGCGCGACGGCGACAATGGCGGCCGACAGCCCGCCCGCCGCGGCGGAATCGACGACGTCTTCCCCGCGTGGTGGAAGAACAACATTCGAGCTCGCCCCGTCCTCTCCCTCGCCATCGGAGGAGGAGGCGGGGCAACCAAGGCCGGGCGGGAGGCTGTGCTCCGTCGGCTGTCGAGTGAATCGACATCCCCAGCGCCCCAACGGAGGACGCGTCGGGCGTCGACCTCGCGTTTGAGACGAAGGCGAGCGCCGTCCCCCCGCGACACGCCAATCCCGAGCAAGTGGACGACGCCAGCACGCTCGCGGAGGGCCTGCAGGACGTCGCCCTCGTACCCAAGACGACGGCGCAATCAGTCCCCGATGTGACTACGTCGCTCCTCGTCGACCAAAAGGTACCGACTGATTCCCATCCTACGTCCTTTCGACTCGACCTCAACCCGCCTAGTGACTTCGCTTTGGCGGGCGCTCACGTTGAGGCGAGTGCAACCCCTCTGGGGTTTCGTGTGCGGTCGCCTTGGGACCGATTGACGGACGTCTCGACCTACGGGCCCTCTGGGTCCGAGGAAGATGACGATCCCAGCATCTGCTGGGATTTCTCTGGATCTGGCAACCCCAGTGCCATGCGGGACTTCATGACCGCATGTGACTACTGCCTCTCCGACTGTTCCGACGGCAGCCGTAGCCTTGACGACAAGGACTGCGGCCCGAGCCGCGAATGTTTCCACGTCGAGCTAGGGGATCCCTCCGAAGGCAACCGTCTCGGCGTGCCGGAGGATGGCGATCTCCCTAGGCCAGTGCCTCGCGCCGACATCCCGCGGGAGCTAGCTGTGGTCCCCGTTCCGGCGGGGGGTCACGACCCACAGCTCGAGCAAGTCCGTGGGGCGCAGGCCAGGCTCGACGAGGGAGCAGGAGCGCTCGAGTCGATCCGCCGGGACGTCGGGCAGGTATGGGCGGGCCAGCCCCCGGCCGGAGAAATACGTCACCTGCCCCAGGGTTTCCAGCACCGCGTCGCCAACGATGCCAGGGACAGGCCGCCACCCGCATCCAGCGGGATCGGTCAGAACCTGGCAGCCGCAGCGATGCTCCTCCGCGCGATGCCGGAGCCATCAACCACCGAGGGTCGGCGAATCCAGGGAGAGCTCAAGAATCTCCTGGAAGGCGCTGCGGCCCGGCGAGCCGAGAGCTCTGCCTCCCGAAGGCAGGGGTACCCCTCGGAACCTCATGCCGCGACTTCCCGATTCATGCGGGAAGCCTCGGTCTACACCGGGCGCACGCGCAACACCGCGCCTGCGGCCCCGGGCCACCTCGGCAACGAGCACCATCGTCGCGACCGTCGGGCCCGCCTCGACGAAAGGGTGCGCCGAGGCTATCACCCCAGGCGTGGGGGACGCTATGACAGCGGGGAGGATCGGAGTCCCTCGCCCGAACCACCCGGTCCGCAGGCCTTCAGCCGGGCCATCCGGCGGGCGCCGTTTCCGGCCCGATTCCGACCCCCGACTACTATCACAAAGTACTCGGGGGAAACGAGACCGAAATTGTGGCTCGCGGACTACCGCCTGGCCTGTCAACTGGGTGGAACGGACGACGACAACCTCATCATCCGCAACCTCCCCCTGTTCCTCTCCGACACTGCTCGCGCCTGGTTGGAGCACCTGCCTCCGGGGCAGATCTCCAACTGGGAGGATTTGGTCCAAGCCTTCGCCGGCAACTTCCAGGGCACGTACGTGCGCCCCGGGAATTCCTGGGACCTCCGAAGCTGCCGGCAACAGCCGGGAGAGTCTCTTCGGGACTACATCCGGCGATTCTCGAAGCAGCGCACCGAGCTGCCCAACATCACCGACTCCGATGTCATCGGCGCGTTCCTTGCCGGCACCACTTGCTGTGACCTGGTGAGCAAGTTGGGTCGCAAGACCCCCACCAGGGCGAGCGAGCTGATGGACATCGCCACCAAGTTCGCCTCTGGCCAGGAGGCGGTCGAGGCCATCTTCCGAAAGGACAAGCAGCCCCAGGGCCGCCCGTCGGAAGATGCTCCCGAGGCGTCTACTCCGCGCGGCGCCAAGAAGAAAGGCAGGAAGAAGTCGCAAGCGAAACGCGACGCCGCCGACGCGGACCTTGTCGCCGCCGCCGAGTACAAGAACCCTCGGAAGCCCCCCGGAGGTGCTAACCTCTTCGACAAGATGCTCAAGGAGACGTGCCCTTACCATCAGGGGCCCGTCAAGCACACCCTCGAGGAGTGCGTCATGCTTCGGCGCCACTTCCACAAGGCCGAGCCACCCGCAGAGGGTGGCAGGGCCCACGGCGACGACAAAAAGGAAGATCACCAAGCAGGAGAGTTCCCCGAGGTCCGCGACTGCTTCATGATCTACGGAGGGCATGCGGCGAATGCCTCGGCTCGGCATCGCAAGCGAGAGCGTCGGGAGGTCTGCTCGGTGAAGGAGGCGGCGCCAGTCTACCTAGACTGGTCCGACAAGCCCATCACCTTCGACCAAGCTGACCACCCCGACCACGTGCCGAGCCCGGGGAAGTACCCGCTCGTCGTCGACCCCATCATCGGCGACGTCAGGCTCACCAAGGTCCTGATGGATGGGGGCAGCTGCCTCAACATCATCTACGCCGAGACCCTCAGGCTTCTGCGCGTCGATCTGTCCTCCATCCGAGCAGGCGCTGCGCCCTTCCACGGGATCATTCCTGGGAAGCGCGTCCAGCCCCTCGGACGGCTCGACCTTCCTGTCTGCTTCGGAACACCCTCCAACTTCCGAACGGAGACTTTGACGTTCGAGGTGGTCGGGTTCCGAGGAACCTACCACGCGGTATTGGGGAGGCCATGCTACGCGAAGTTCATGGCCATCCCCAACTACACCTACCTGAAGCTCAAGATGCCGGGCCCCAACGGGGTCATCACCGTCGGCCCCACATACAAACACGCGTTCGAATGCGACGTGGAGTGCGTGGAGTACGCCGAGGCCCTCACCGAGTCCGAGGCCCTCATCGCCGACCTGGAAAACCTCTCCCGAGAGGTGCCAGACGTGAAGCGACACGCTGGCAATTTCAAGCCGGCGGAGACGGTTAAGGCCGTCCCTCTCGACCCCAGTGGCGACACCTCCAAGCAGATCCGGATCGGTTCCGGGCTCGACCCCAAATAGGAAGCAGTGCTCGTCGACTTTCTCCGCGCAAACACCGACGTCTTTGCGTGGAGTCCCTCGGACATGCCCGGCATACCGAGGGATGTCGCCGAGCACTCGCTGGATATTCGGGCCGGAGCCCGACCGGTCAGGCAGCCTCTACGCCGATTCGACGAGGAAAAGCGTAGGGTGATAGGCGAGGAGATCCACAAGCTAATGGCAGCAGGGTTCGTCAAAGAGGTATTCCATCCCGAATGGCTTGCCAACCCTGTGCTTGTGAGAAAGAAAGGGGGGAAATGGCGGATGTGTGTAGACTACACTGGTCTCAACAAAGCATGTCCGAAGGTTCCCTACCCTCTGTAACACCCCTGGTGTTTACATTCCGCTCGACAACGAGTACGAATTTAAGCACGTAATCAATGGATAAAACAGATGCTAAAATTTTAATCATTCTCGCTATCGCGATTTTCATATTGCATCTGTTTCATCGGTCGCGAGTGCGACATCGTTTTTATTTTTATCTGTCCGGGCTCTTCCTGAATTCTCGTGTTATTCGGAACATATTTGTTCCGAAAATCGGTGCGTCCGGTGATTATTTAAAATTCATCGTCCGCACGGATACGAAATCGGAGGCTCGATTTATTCTTACGATTTTATTCCGAGCAAATTAGCTGAACTCGACGACTAAAATGTCGGGGGAAAATAATCTGTATCGCGCGATGTCTGAGAAAAATCGTGCGCGAGATTATGACCCAGTTTATTCTTCAGCACGCTGTTTTGACGGCAAATCATGTATACCTTAGCCGATATGGTTTCGGCTAATATTAGTCGAATCACACAGAATAAATTATCGAAGCTGAAATTTATTTAATTCAGTCTATTGCTACTCGCTTCGGCCTAAATCTTCAAGAGTACATTAACAGTACAATTTTGTCCGAGTTCAGAGAATTCGCCAAATTAAATCGTTAGTCCTCGGATTTTCGTTTCGAGATTCGGGGAATGGGATACGTAGCTGAATAGCATGTCGACCCAGTGTACATTGCTAAAAATCTGCATCTAAAAATATCTGCGAAATTCTTTAAAGAAGAAAAGAACAAAATGGAAAATATCCCCTAGCTTTATCTCTTCCCACGTCACTTATTCTATCCGGAGTGTACTGTTCTCTAGATTTTTGTCCAAGCCCCGTTGAAGCTCCCGGCGTTGATTTTTTCCTACGTCCATTCTTATCTCCTGTCGTCGCTCACTCAGTCGAATGAGCATTATGCGTGGGCATGCAATCTGGTGCACGTCCACTCTCGGAATTCTTTATTCTCTTCCTTATCTCCACATCATTTCTCTCATCTAGATAATTCAAGTGCTCCTTCCTATCCATTCTAGCGGCATCTCTCAACGTTCTCTCTTTTATCCGATGCACACGTACACTCTCTGGAAATCTCTCACGTCGGTCTCTCTATCTCATCTTCAGATATTTCTTTCAGTGAACCTGCTCCAATTGAACTCTCACGCTTAGCACTCACCTTGTACCCTATGCTCAACTCCCAGATACTGAGCCCAGACGCCAGCTCCCTCTCTGCTCGGTCATGGCTGCCGTGCCGAGATCCCTCCCCGCGCGCAACCTTCTCTGCTGGCGATCCCTGGTGCTCCATGCTCGGATTTTTTGTTCGTGCCGAGCTCCTCCCCGAACTCCGCCCCGCTATGGCGCTGGCCGCTGCGCCCTTGCCGGCTCTCTGCTCGGCCTCCTGCTACACGCGCCGCTCGGCTTGGGCGCTGGTCCCCTCGTCAGGGTCGAGTCCGGCCATCGCTTGCTGTCGAACCACCATCAAATTGGCTTCCAGCTCCCCTCGCGCGGCTCCCTGGAGCTAAGCTTCTCACCGGCAGCCGCTGCATCCTGCTCGGCCATGGACGTTGCACCGTCGGGCCGGCCTTCTATTATCTCCCTGCTCCTCTGCTTGCCGGGAAGCTCTATTTGCTCCAGCTCGGATTTCGCCGGCCGCCGTTCTCTAACCCGTGTGCCGGTCGGTGTCGTGAAGTTTAAGTTTGATCGGCTCGTCAGTCACGCTCGCCAGATATTCAATCGAGGAATTCAGCTAAAGGACGTCGTGATTCAAGCGACTACCAAATTGAATTGAGATGTGGTGAGCCGATTCGCTATTTTACTGTTAATTTTATGATCGTAAAATAAGACGCTTCGTAAGCGTATAAGATTAAGTTAGAAATATCAGTGTTGCGAGGTGTGCTTCAAGGGATTTAGTGGCCAAATATATTCGAACTAGTTCTATTTTGTCGAATATAGTATTTCGGCGACGTGTAGGTTAAATTCAGTATTTTAAAATGTCTAGACAATAATATTGTTAGTATTACTATTGACGAATTATAATTGTTTGATAAAATTAAATTGGTTCTTGGGAAACAAGATGTAGTATAATTTATAAAGCAAGGGATAAGGTTAGTATTTAATTAATTAGCTGGTGAGTTGTGTAGGCTAATTGTATTTCATGTATATAATTTGTTGTTTGTGATGCTTGCGATAGGTTCGAGAAGCGTAATTAGTGCGCGTAGTCGTATATTAATAACTAGTGTTTCTGTACAAAATTGTACAATGCCTCGCCGCTAGGTGTTTAAATTCGTCATCGCGTAGCACTATTTAGGTGTGTGATATTCTTGTCGATATGCATTCATATGCATAATGCATTTCATTCAGGTACGTTAATTAATCGCGCGATGCGAAAGACAAGCCAAGTCGACATCAAGCGCGGGCTAATCCGCAGGATGAAGCTGATGGACAAACCTGCCTGATCAAGTGCTAGGACATGAATAATCGTCAAGTGGACATCACCTAACAACACTAACCTAGTGTTACTCAGGCAAGCCCCGGTGCATTTGCCACCTCCCTTGATGTTTTTAAAATCTTTCTCACTTGCTTGCTGCATTAGGTGATAGGAGTTGATTGATTAAACAATTCCTGCATTACCTTCCTTGATCTTGATCACCCTCCTTGAAACCCTGTTTTTACAAAAAGGTTTTACTATGCTTAGTATTGCTTTAGAAAAACAAAAGGATTTGTTTTACAAAAGATGTTTGGCAAAGTGGGAGGGATATTTTCGAAAATAAAACTTGATGGTGGATCCATCATGGCCGTGATGGTTTCAACATCGGAAAAGATGTACCTCTGCCAGGTACCAAACTTTGGGTTGAAATGATTAAGCTGAGACCGGGCGGTTGACTTGCACGAGAAGAGAGTCTCGGTGTAGTGTCTCCGTCTGAGTCGATTAAGGACCGTCTCGATGTAGGCTTGATGATCGAGGACCCTTTAGCTGGTCACATGCCTCGTCATGGGTAAGCCTTGCCTTGGGCAGACTAAGGCCGGAATAAGATAACACGAAATGGGCGTGGAGCGGTGGCGAGAGTAGCGTGTACCCTCCGTGGCAAGAGGCTGGACGGTGGTGTATCTGTGCTCTCGGTTTGCGTGAACCTGATCCGGTCTTAAGAACCCCGATGGCGGGTTGACATATGCAAGGGTTAAGTGCTACATATGTCGTGTGATTGGAGATCCTCAGCTGAGTATAATCGATTCGGATCGCCGTACCTTCGCGGTTATGAAGACTTGGTCACTGCCCTACACGTAGCATTCCACTAAAGATGATGGGTCTGTTAAGAAATTGGCTAGTGCAGGTCAAGTGATTGAACTAGGGTAGAAAGAACTCTAGTGCAGGTAATTTTACTTAACTTGACAAATAAAACTGGATTTTTAAGGATCCACTTTTAGTAAGCATTTCTGCAAAACAGAGTCCTTGATTATTGAGAAGCCTTACCTTGACTCCCTTAACCAGCATACCCTTGAGAGTCTTTTCTTTAGTCGGGTAAGTCTTGCTGAGTAATTCCATACTCAGGGTTTTATTCCCTGTTGTTTTTCAGGTTCTAACTTTGTGCTGTTGTTGATGGTGTTAAGTGCCGGTGGGCTCGGCCTCCTTATAAGTCTAAGTAACCCTTCTATACTTCTTATTGAGGATGATCCCTTGAGCTAGCATATATATTTCAAACTTATACTTTTGTAATCACTCCGATAAACTAATGTAAAATTTTTGTAACCTGTAAAATTTGGTAGTAAGATTTCCGCTGCAACAATATTGGTGTGTGTGATTTGTGTTACTTAATCCCACGGTTCTGGTTGAAAGTGGTTTATCCGATGTCCTTGGGGCAATCGGACAGATCCTGTTGAGTTATCTGGTGCACATGCATGGCTGTCTGAGGTCTTTGGGACAAGGACAGGTGCATGTGGGCCCAATAACTTGGAGGTTCTGCCACAGGCTGGTATCGGAGCTGGATTAAGTATATACGGTCACATACATATTTTCAAAACAAAAGTTTTGGTTTTGAAAAACCTATTTTCAACTAAACCCATTGTTTGGCTTTGAAAAACAGTTTTGAAAAACTATAATGCTAGCGACATCCTCTGTCAAGCCCTAAATTAAGGACTATTAGGTGGCTTATTTGAAAACCACTAACCCACAACCGGGGGTATTGCATACATGTGTATTGTTATTTTAAGGCCATTCAGTTTTGAATGGATCAACACTCAAGGTAAGGTGAGATGTGAGAGCATGACCGAACAAACGTCGGTCTAGGGAAGAGTGTAAAAAGCACTTGATTATATACATATTCCACATATGTATATATGAAGGCTGCGATGTGGAGTAATTACTTTTCTGGGAATTCAGTACCCCATGTGTGTGTATGGGTATACAGACATGGGAATACTGAGAAGTGTAATGTACTTGTAACGACGCACCTACGCTCAGGTAAGAAGGTGAGTTACCATAATGAGTTGCCCTATGGTTAAAGTGTGGCAACGGCGCCTATGCGTGGCTCGGCGCTTAATGATGAGCTGGCCTCCATATAGCAATATATGGAGTATAAACTGTGATAAACTGCCATGTGTGAATTGCATCATTGGGTAATGGGCTGTGATGGAATTTTCTGCAGGTACACTAACCTCGAAAACGTATGTGTAGCTGACGACTAGCTAAATAACGTGAGAGTCGTAAGCATGCCACCGAGATAGAACGCTATCGCCACATTATGTTGGCAAAATTAGTGAGGACGTATAGGACGAGCATGCATCCTGATTGTTGCATCATGTTTGTCACCTATACATCCAAAATGCTTTTCTCGTCTTTATTCCAGTAACCATTGATTGTAGATAATGTGGTGTAATGTTCAATTATGAACTTCGATGAAATAGCTGTTCTCCATTCTTTAGGTAATCTGTTTAGGTGTTATATGTATTTTGCCCTAGTGCTTGATGTGTCGGTAGAAGGTTAGTGACTTGTTTTGTCTAAACCCAAAATTAGGCCATGTTCTTAGTTGGTGAACCATGACCTAAGGTTGATTTTTCCGTTATCCCTCCCTGACCAAACTCATACAAATAAATGCTTAGATAATTTCTTTGTTGAACAGAAAATGTACCCAAGCTTAAAACAAGAATCTCGAGTCTGTATTCTTGACAATTAGTTTATAACTTTTTTATGGTCCTATTTCCAACCAAAACCATGCCTTTGCTTTGTTGGTGCAAGCTGATACCCTTAATTTCAGTTTGCTTCTTCTTGAGGATCCTACCGTTGTTTTATCAACCTAACTTAGGAAAGACATGTCTGACCATTTTCTTAAAGTGTGATGCCTTTGGTTTCCTCATGTCTCTCGAAGGCATACCCACTTAACCTTATGATTGTTTTCCCTATGTATCTAGTCAGATACTAATCCTTGACCTTGTGATCCCTACGATGGGCATAGAAATATACTTGGGGCTGAATTAACAGTTTCCCATCGTACTCCTTCTAACAAGTTTAGGTTATGGCCATACCTTGTTCATTTCATCGGGCCATAATCTATTTGGCTCTCTACTTGTAACCGTTCTGACAGGTAGAGTCTCTTGTATATCGTCACCCTTGCTCAGTCTATTTGTGATGCGTGAGATTTCTTATTAGTTATGTCTAATAATGGTGTTGTGACTAAAACTGATGGTGCCGCGACAAAATCGAGGGCCTCCTGTGGATGCATACACATGGTTGTGCTGCTCGGCACGCGCTGGTATCACGGTTAGTAGTTGTAATCCATTATGAGACTATGTCAATGTGTTATCTTGGTACAATCTATTTTTGCTACGTGAGATTCATTATTGGTGCCAGTTCGGTGATGGTGTCATGATTAAGGACTTATGGTGCCGCAGCGAAACTGAGAGCCCCTTGTGAATGTACACGCAAGGTTTTGCTGCTTGGCGCATGCTGGTATCGAGGTCTCTGGTCATGATCCATTGTGGAACTACACTGATGTGTGCTCTTCCGTAAACCTTTCCCTTGAAACAATTTCTATGTTGTTTGTCAAGTGATCAAGCAACATCTATCATCTCTATTAGGTCAAAAGAGCATACCACTTTCATGCGTGGTCTTATTTATTTTGATCCTGATAGTGACTACTCATACCCGTTCCCTTTACGTCCTTTGTGTAAAGGTGAAGCCTTGGAGCTTTTTAGTGTCGACAGACAACTGATTAGCTCTCAAAATGGAGATTGATTTTTCCCTGCTATTGAGATGCAGGAGTTTGTTCATTCGCCCTCTTATTTAATCCCTGTATTCCCTAACCAAGTCGGTTCATCTCGCATGAAGAAACGGATGAACAACCTAACCAAATGGATTTCTACCCAAATGCAGGACCTTTTGCTAGCAAATGTGAACTCTCAACCCTTGGCTTACCGATGGTACTGAGAGGACCTGCTCAATGCCAAAGGTAGTTCTACAAGTTGGTTTTACTAACTTGTAACTGCATTGTGAACAAAGGTTGAGTTTAGAGATCGTTTTATCAATTTGCCTGAACTCACTTTGGTTCAACCCATCCTAAGAAAGTACTTACAAAAATCAAGTTAAGCCGATTGATAACCACCTAGTCATCGTTCTAGTCGTGCCTCGATCGCCTCACGTATGCTTTTCCAGCATGTGTGATCAAGTCAAGCCATGATTAATGTTTTTTTTTTAAAAAAATGGATTGATCGTGAAGTCAACCTCAACGGATATCTTCATTGATATTTTCCGAGTCTTTATCATTTTTCTTGGACTTGAATTCTCGGGTTAGCCACATGTTAACCACGATAGTATTCGGCATCCACATCCGTCTCATGTGCTACGAACTTATCATGACCACTTGTTGGTAAACCTACTTTTATGTGTTTTACCCAAGAGGTTGCATCTGGTTCTGTTTGGGTAAAATCGCGTATTTGCCGCTTGCTCAACAGACTCAGATAGTACAGTGTCCTCAGAAAAGGCAAACTGCACACATAGAACCTTATGTGTTCTCATGGCAGACATCGTCTCTACTGATGGACATCTCTAATTTAGCTTGTGGCAATACATGCTATATCCGCTAAAGAAACCCCATCCTGAGATACTCACCTTTATTTGGAAATGTCTCGCGATTATCGCTGATATAGACATGGATTACCTGCTTCTCTACTCTTAGAAATCTTTTGTTCTGAATCTCGGGACGAGATTCTTTTAAGGGGGGAGGGCTGTAACACCCCTGGTGTTTACATTCCGCTCGACAACGAGTACGAATTTAAGCACGTAATCAATGGATAAAACAGATGCTAAAATTTTAATCATTCTCGCTATCGCGATTTTCATATTGCATCTGTTTCATCGGTCGCGAGTGCGACATCGTTTTTATTTTTATCTGTCCGGGCTCTTCCTGAATTCTCGTGTTATTCGGAACATATTTGTTCCGAAAATCGGTGCGTCCGGTGATTATTTAAAATTCATTGTCCGCACGGATACGAAATCGGAGGCTCGATTTATTCTTACGATTTTATTCCGAGCAAATTAGCTGAACTCGACGACTAAAATGTCGGGGGAAAATAATCTGTATCGCGCGATGTCTGAGAAAAATCGTGCGCGAGATTATGACCCAGTTTATTCTTCAGCACGCTGTTTTGACGGCAAATCATGTATACCTTAGCCGATATGGTTTCGGCTAATATTAGTCGAATCACACAGAATAAATTATCGAAGCTGAAATTTATTTAATTCAGTCTATTGCTACTCGCTTCGGCCTAAATCTTCAAGAGTACATTAACAGTACAATTTTGTCCGAGTTCAGAGAATTCGCCAAATTAAATCGTTAGTCCTCGGATTTTCGTTTCGAGATTCGGGGAATGGGATACGTAGCTGAATAGCATGTCGACCCAGTGTACATTGCTAAAAATCTGCATCTAAAAATATCTGCGAAATTCTTTAAAGAAGAAAAGAACAAAATGGAAAATATCCCCTAGCTTTATCTCTTCCCACGTCACTTATTCTATCCGGAGTGTACTGTTCTCTAGATTTTTGTCCAAGCCCCGTTGAAGCTCCCGGACGTTGATTTTTTCCTGCGTCCATTCTTATCTCCTGTTGTCGCTCACTCAGTCGAATGAGCATTATGCGTGGGCATGCAATCTGGTGCACGTCCACTCTCGGAATTCTTTATTCTCTTCCTTATCTCCACATCATTTCTCTCATCTAGATAATTCAAGCGCTCCTTCCTATCCATTCCAGCGGCATCTCTCAACGTTCTCTCTTTTATCCGATGCACACGTACACTCTCTGGAAATCTCTCACGTCGGTCTCTCTATCTCGTCTTCAGATATTTCTTTCAGTGAACCTGCTCCAATTGAACTCTCACGCTTAGCACTCACCTTGTACCCTATGCTCAACTCCCAGATACTGAGCCCAGACGCCAGCTCCCTCTCTGCTCGGTCATGGCTGCCATGCCGAGATCCCTCCCCGCGCGCAACCTTCTCTGCTGGCGATCCCTGGTGCTCCATGCTCGGATTTTTTGTTCGTGCCGAGCTCCTCCCCGAACTCCGCCCCGCTATGGCGCTGGCCGCTGCGCCCTTGCCGGCTCTCTGCTCGGCCTCCTGCTACACGCGCCGCTCGGCTTGGGCGCTGGTCCCCTCGTCAGGGTCGAGTCCGGCCATCGCTTGCTGTCGAACCACCATCAAATTGGCTTCCAGCTCCCCTCGCGCGGCTCCCTGGAGCTAAGCTTCTCACCGGCAGCCGCTGCATCCTGCTCGGCCATGGACGTTGCACCGTCGGGCCGGCCTTCTATTATCTCCCTGCTCCTCTGCTTGCCGGGAAGCTCTATTTGCTCCAGCTCGGATTTCGCCGGCCGCCGTTCTCTAACCCGTGTGTCGGTCGGTGTCGTGAAGTTTAAGTTTGATCGGCTCGTCAGTCACGCTCGCCAGATATTCGATCGAGGAATTCAGCTGAAGGACGTCGTGATTCAAGCGACTACCAAATTGAATTGAGATGTGGTGAGCCGATTCGCTATTTTACTGTTAATTTTATGATCGTAAAATAAGACGCTTCGTAAGCGTATAAGATTAAGTTAGAAATATTAGTGTTGCGAGGTGTGCTTCAAGGGATTTAGTGGCCAAATATATTCGAACTAGTTCTATTTTGTCGAATATAGTATTTCGGCGACGTGTAGGTTAAATTCAGTATTTTAAAATGTCTAGACAATAATATTGTTAGTATTACTATTGACAAATTATAATTGTTTGATAAAATTAAATTGGTTCTTGGGAAACAAGATGTAGTATAATTTATAAAGCAAGGGATAAGGTTAGTATTTAATTAATTAGCTGCTGAGTTGTGTAGGCTAATTGTATTTCATGTATATAATTTGTTGTTTGTGATGCTTGCGATAGGTTCGAGAAGCGTAATTAGTGCGCGTAGTCGTATATTAATAACTAGTGTTTCTGTACAAAATTGTACAATGCCTCGCCGCTAGGTGTTTAAATTCGTCATCACGTAGCACTATTTAGGTGTGTGATATTCTTGTCGATATGCATTCATATGCATAATGCATTTCATTCAGGTACGTTAATTAATCGCGCGATGCGAAAGACAAGCCAAGTCGACATCAAGCGCGGGCTAATCCGCAGGATGAAGCTGATGGACAAACCTGCCTGATCAAGTGCTAGGACATGAATAATCGTCAAGTGGACATCACCTAACAACACTAACCTAGTGTTACTCAGGCAAGCCCCGGTGCATTTGCCACCTCCCTTGATGTTTTTAAAATCTTTCTCACTTGCTTGCTGCATTAGGTGATAGGAGTTGATTGATTAAACAATTCCTGCATTACCTTCCTTGATCTTGATCACCCTCCTTGAAACCCTGTTTTTACAAAAAGGTTTTACTATGCTTAGTATTGCTTTAGAAAAACAAAAGGATTTGTTTTACAAAAGATGTTTGGCAAAGTGGGAGGGATATTTTCGAAAATAAAACTTGATGGTGGATCCATCATGGCCGTGATGGTTTCAACATCGGAAAAGATGTACCTCTGCCAGGTACCAAACTTTGGGTTGAAATGATTAAGCTGAGACCGGGCGGTTGACTTGCACGAGAAGAGAGTCTCGGTGTAGTGTCTCCGTCTGAGTCGATTAAGGACCGTCTCGATGTAGGCTTGATGATCGAGGACCCTTTAGCTGGTCACATGCCTCGTCATGGGTAAGCCTTGCCTCGGGCAGACTAAGGCCGGAATAAGATAACACGAAATGGGCGTGGAGCGGTGGCGAGAGTAGCGTGTACCCTCCGTGGCAAGAGGCTGGACGATGGTGTATCTGTGCTCTCGGTTTGCGTGAACCTGATCCGGTCTTAAGAACCCCGATGGCGGGTTGACATATGCAAGGGTTAAGTGCTACATATGTCGTGTGATTGGAGATCCTCAGCTGAGTATAATCGATTCGGATCGCCGTACCTTCGCGGTTATGAAGACTTGGTCACTGCCCTACACGTAGCATTCCACTAAAGATGATGGGTCTGTTAAGAAATTGGCTAGTGCAGGTCAAGTGATTGAACTAGGGTAGAAAGAACTCTAGTGCAGGTAATTTTACTTAACTTGACAAATAAAACTGGATTTTTAAGGATCCACTTTTAGTAAGCATTTCTGCAAAAC
Source organism: Zea luxurians (assembly GCA_029449295.1). NCBI lineage: Eukaryota > Viridiplantae > Streptophyta > Magnoliopsida > Poales > Poaceae > Zea > Zea luxurians. The sequence continues at coordinate 6,280,428 of JAOPSE010000102.1, forward strand.
AGAGTCCTTGATTATTGAGAAGCCTTACCTTGACTCCCTTAACCAGCATACCCTTGAGAGTCTTTTCTTTAGTCGGGTAAGTCTTGCTGAGTAATTCCATACTCAGGGTTTTATTCCCTGTTGTTTTTCAGGTTCTAACTTTGTGCTGTTGTTGATGGTGTTAAGTGCCGGTGGGCTCGACCTCCTTATAAGTCTAAGTAACCCTTCTATACTTCTTATTGAGGATGATCCCTTGAGCTAGCATATATATTTCAAACTTATACTTTTGTAATCACTCCGATAAACTAATGTAAAATTTTTGTAACCTATAAAATTTGGTAGTAAGATTTCCGCTGCAACAATATTGGTGTGTGTGATTTGTGTTACTTAATCCCACGGTTCTGGTTGAAAGTGGTTTATCCGATGTCCTTGGGGCAATCGGACAGATCCTGTTGAGTTATCTGGTGCACATGCATGGCTGTCTGAGGTCTTTGGGACAAGGACAGGTGCATGTGGGCCCAATAACTTGGAGGTTCTGCCACACCCTCTACCTCGCATCGATCAAATCGTGGATTCCACTGCTGGGTGCGAAACCCTGTCTTTCCTTGATGCCTACTCAGGGTATCATCAAATCAAGATGAAAGAGTCCGACCAGCTCGCGACTTCTTTCATCACGCCCTTCGGCATGTACTGCTATGTCACCATGCCGTTCGGTTTGAGGAACGCGGGTGCGACGTACCAGCGGTGCATGAACCATGTGTTCGGCGAACACATCGGTCGCACGGTCGAGGCCTACGTCGATGACATCGTAGTCAAGACAAGGAAAGCCTCCGACCTCCTCTCCGACCTTGAAGTGACATTCCGGTGTCTCAAGGCGAAGGACGTCAAGCTCAATCCCGAGAAGTGTGTCTTCGGGGTGCCCCGAGGCATGCTCCTGGGGTTCATCGTCTCCGAGCGAGGCATCGAAGCCAACCCGGAGAAGATCGCAGCCATCACCAGCATGGGGCCCATCAAGGACTTAAAAGGCGTACAGAGGGTCATGGGATGTCTCGCGGCCTTGAGCCGTTTCATCTCACGCCTCGGCGAAAGAGGCCTGCCTCTGTACCGCCTCTTAAGGAAGGCCGAATGCTTCACCTAGACCCCTGAGGCCGAGGAAGCTCTCGGGAACCTGAAGGCGCTCCTCACCAAGGCACCTATCTTGGTACCCCCAGCTAATGGAGAAGCCCTCTTGGTCTACGTCGCCGCGACCACTCAGGTGGTTAGCGCCGCGATTGTGGTCGAAAGGCAAGAAGAGGGGCATGCATTGCCCATTCAGAGGCCAGTTTACTTCGTCAGCGAGGTGCTGTCCGAAACCAAGATCCGCTACCCACAAGTTCAGAAGCTACTGTATGCAGTGATCCTGACGAGGCGAAAGTTGCGACATTACTTCGAGTCTCATCCGGTAACTGTGGTATCATCCTTCCCCCTGGGGGAGATCATCCAGTGCCGAGAGGCCTCGGGCAGGATCGCAAAATGGGCGGTGGAAATCATGGGCGAGACAATCTCGTTCGCCCCTCGGAAGGCCATCAAGTCCCAGGTATTGGCGGACTTCGTAGCCGAATGGGTCGACACCCAGTTGCCGACGGCTCCGATCCAACCGGAGCTCTGGACCATGTTTTTCGACGGGTCGCTGATGAAGACGGGAGCCGGCGCAGGCCTGCTCTTCGTCTCGCCCCTCGGGAAACACCTGCGCTACGTGCTGCGCCTCCATTTCCCGGCGTCCAACAATGTGGCTGAGTACGAAGCTCTGATTGACGGATTGCGAATCGCCATCGAGCTAGGGGTCCGACGCCTCGACGCTCGCGGCGACTCGCAGCTCGTCATCGACCAGGTCATGAAGAACTCCCACTGCCGCGACCCGAAGATGGAGGCCTACTGCGACGAGGTTTGGCGCCTGGAAGACAAGTTCTACGGGCTCGAGCTTAACCACATCGCCCGGCGCTACAACGAGACTGCGGACGAGCTGGCGAAGATAGCCTCGGGGCGAACGACGGTTCCCCCGGACGTCTTCTCCCGGGATCTGCACCAACCCTCCGTCAAGATCAACGACACGCCCGAGCCCGAGGCGTCCTCGGCCCAGTACGAGGTACCCTCGGCCCAGCCCGATGCGTCCTCGATTCAGCCCGAGGAACCCTCGGCCCCCGAGGGCGAGGCGCTGCGCATCGAGGAGGAGCGGAGCGGGGTCACGCCTGATCGAGGTTGGCAGACCCCGTACCTGCAATATCTCCGCCAAGGAGAGCTACCCCTCGACCAAACCGAGGCTCGGCGGGTAGCGCGACGCGCCAAGTCGTTCGTCTTGCTGGGCGATGAGAAGGAGCTCTACCACCGCAGCCCCTCGGGCGTCCTCCAGCGATGCATCTCCATCGCCGAAGGTCAGGGACTCCTGCAAGAGATACACTCGGGGGCTTGCGGCCATCACGCAGCACCTCGAGCCTTCGTCGGGAACGCTTTCCGGCAAGGCTTCTACTGGCCAACGGCGGTGGCTGACGCCACTAGAATCATCCGCACCTGCGAAGGGTGTCAATTCTATGCGAAGCAGACCCACCTGCCCGCTCAGGCTCTGCAGACGATACCCATCACCTGGCCCTTCGCTGTGTGGGGTCTGGACCTCGTCGGCCCTCTGCAGAAGGCGCCCGGGGGCAACACGCACCTGCTGGTCGCCGTCGACAAATTCTCCAAGTGGATCGAGGTCCGACCCCTAAACAGCATCAGGTCCGAGCAGGCGGTGGCGTTCTTCACCAACATCATCCATCGCTTCGGGGTCCCAAACTCCATCATCACCGACAACGGCACCCAGTTCACCGGCAGAAAATTCTTGGATTTTTGCGAGGATCACAACATCCGGGTGGACTGGGCTGCCGTAGCTCATCCCATGTCGAATGGGCAAGTAGAGCGTGCCAACGGCATGATTCTACAAGGGCTCAAGCCTCGGATTTACAACGACCTCAACAAGTTCGGCAAGCGATGGATGAAGGAACTCCCCTCGGTGGTCTGGAGCCTGAGGACAACGCCGAGCTGAGCCACGAGTTTCACGCCATTCTTCCTGGTCTACGGGGCCGAGGCCGTCTTGCCCACTGACCTGGAATACGGCTCCCCGAGGACGAGGGCCTACGACGATCAAAGCAACCAAGCTAGCCAAGAAGACTCGCTGGACCAGCTGGAAGAGGCTCGGGACAGGGCCTTACTACACTCGGCGCGGTATCAGCTGTCCCTGCGACGCTACCACGCCCGAGGGGTCCGACCCCGAGACCTCCAGGTGGGCGACCTGGTGCTTCGTCTGCGGCAAGACGCCCGAGGGAGGCACAAGCTCACGCCCCCCTGGGAAGGGCCATTCGTCATCGCCAAAGTCCTGAAGCCCAGAACGTACAAGCTGGCCAACAGTCAAGGCGAGGTCTACGGCAACGCATGGAACATCCAGCAGCTATGTCGCTTCTACCCTTAAGATGTTTCCAAGTTGTTCATATACCTTGCACTCACGCAAAGTTTAGTCAACAAGGAAGGGTCGGCCTCGCCTCGGGGGCTAAAAGGGGGGAAACCCCCTCTGCGTCAAAATTTTCCTCGAAAAAAATCTCTTCTACCAGAATATCTTTCGTGCTTTTTGACTACTTCGAAAAGTGGGTCCTGGAAACGATGGAGTACACGTAAGCAGCCAAGGCTGACCGAGCCGAGGGACTCCTACGCCTCTGGGATACGGATACCTCACTCATCACCTTCTGCGATAAGTAACTCGCGTTCGGATAAAGTGGCTCCACGGATCGAACAAGTCTTTACGTTCGAAAGCCCTTCTGCCGAAGCGATCCTTCGAGCCTTCTCGACCGAGTCGGTGACAGGGCCTCATGGACGGGTGAAAGTACGCGTAAGCGGCAAGGCCGACCGAGCCGAGGGACTCCCACGCCTCCGGGATACGGATACCTCACTCATCACCTTCCGCGAGAAGCAGCTCTCGCTCGCACAAACATCCCTGTTACCGACAAAAAGTCCAGATACTCGAAACAAGAGGAAAAGAGACGCAGCTTTACAACAAACGAGGGTGTGCGTTCTGGCCTCGACGGCCGCACAAGGCACACGCTACAAGACAATCTGATCCTGCAGGCTCGGGTCTTGGCGCTGGAAGGGGGCAGCAACACCCTCGGCATCAGCGACACCTTCGGCGAGGCCCGACCTAGCCTCGGACGGCGACGCGGTCCGAGGGTCTCCGCTCCGAAGGACGACGTCATCACCACGCCCGAACAATCGCCGCCAGGGACTTCTCCGGGAATCCGGCCCGAGCAGGCGGCTCGGCCGGTTACCCCTGGGGCCTCGGCCAACCATCTTCCGAGGGCGCCAGCCCGGTTCGAAGCCTCGGCTGATCAGCTCCGATCTCGATCCGGCCAACGGGCAACCCGGCTAGGCTCCGGCCAACCAGGTTTCATTTTCGAGCCGACTCCACCTCTGTTCATGCTGATATCGCTACCCCTGGCCTCGGCTCGACGAAGAGCGGCCGAGGGGTCTCTTTAACTAAGCTAGAGGAACCTCGGACAGCAAGGCCGACCGAGCCGAGGGACTCCTACGCCTCCGGGATACGGATACCTCACTCGTCACCTTGACACGGGGTGACTCATGCTTGGTGAAGCGGTTCAGATAGTCAACAGACGAGTCTTAGTGCTCAAAAATGAGGAAAAAACACGGCTCCGTGCCGTAATTACATACATGTTCAGGCCCCGAAAGCCGAAATGAACAAAAAACCCTGGCATTCGAAGTGCCATTACAAACGGAACTCCGGTTCCCCCCCCCGCAGGTACGAACAACCCCACTCGATAGAGGTGGGCCTGCGGAGCAACAGAAGACCGACGAACGGCTAGTCATCGCCCGCCCCAGCAGCGGCGACGATGAAGACTTCTGTCCCGGGGGGCCGAACAGCAGCAGTGATGACCTCAGGGCGGATGCTGCTGCTAGGAGGCCCCCGCCTGTTGGGGACTTGTTCTCAAATGCTAAGAGTTAAGAACAAGGCAACATAAAAAATGTTAAGTGTTAAAGTCCTTCGTCCTTCAAAACATTATTCCCCTTCGAGAAATAATGGGTTTCGGACGAAGGTCACAAGAGACATACCTTCGTAAATATAACAAGTAATGACGAAGGATTCATATACAGCATGAAATATAATATAAACATCATCATAGAATCATTTCTATTTTATTAACATGGAAAAATAGAAATGATTTCAAATTACAAATGTACCTTCGGTCCTGAGAGAAGGTAAAAAGTACAAGCGTGACACAAAAGCAAATGCCAAGTCAGCGTGAACAGTACGGGAGTACTGTTCATCTATTTATAGGCGTGAGACACAGCCCATACAAAATTACATTCATGTCCATTACATTTGCTGATGACTTATGGAAATCTGTCGAGGCCTAAGTAGTCTTTTCATCTTTAAGTCGGTTCCCCTCTCTGCTATCGCGATGAAGCTTCCCTGCGCACAGCTTCGGTTGTGCACCATCCTTCGCGGAACTTGGTAATCAGCCCGTCCTCCATTTTAATCCCCCTTCGTCTGGTTCAGGCTTCGTCCTGACCGTACTTCATGTTCATAGTTCTGAGTCCGAAGATACCTGTTTACATAATTCACTTGGAAAACATTGTCAAATCATGTTTTTGAGGACCTTCGGAGGATGAAGGCCCCCAACAGTAGCCCCTCGCAATATTAATTTGTTAATGATAAATTCAGATTGCGATATGGACGAAGGCCTTGATCATGGCTTCGATGACAATTTCATTGGGCACCGTTGGAGCCTGCGCCCTCAAACGCAAGAACCTTCTGACATACGCCTGAAGGTATTCTTCATGATCCTGAGTGCACTGGAACAAGGCTTGAGCAGTGACCGGCTTCGTCTAAAACCCTTGAAAGCTGGTTAACAGCATATCCTTCAGTTTCTGCCATGAAGTGATCGTTCCTGGTCGAAGGGAGGAATACCAGGTCTGAGCAACACTCCTGACGGCCATAACGAAAGACTTTGCCATGACTGCAGCATTGCCGCCATACGAAGACACTGTTGCTTCGTAGCTCATCAGGAACTGCTTCGGGTCTGAGTGGCCGTCGAACATGGGAAGCTGGGGTGGCTTATAGGACGGAGGCTAGGGTGTAGCCTGCAGCTCAGCGGACAGAGGAGAGGCATCATCGAAAACAAAATTTCCATGATGGAAATTGTCATACCAGTCATCTTCGTTGAAGAAGCCCTCCTGATGAAGGTCTTTTTGTTGAGGCCTTCGGTTCTGCTCGTCGTGGGTAAGATGACGAACTTCTTCAGAAGCTTCGTCTATCTGCCTTTGCAGCTCAGCTAGCCTGGCCATCTTTTCCTTTTTCCTCTGCACCTGTTGATGAAGCATCTCCATATCCCTGATCTCTTGGTCTAGTTCATCCTCCTGAAGCGTCGGGCTGACGGCCTTCCTCTTCTGGCTTCGGGCCTCCCGAAGAGAGACGGTCTCCTGGTTGGGGTCCAGCGGTTGCAGTGCTGCAGCCCCAGTCGCTGAAGCTTTCTTCGGCGCCATAGCGAGGGTCTATAGCTTCCGAAGGTGTTCAAAAAACTCGAAGTGGAAGTGAGTTCACCGGAGGTGGGCGCCAATGTTGGGGACTTGTTCTCAAATGCTAAGAGTTAAGAACAAGGCAACATAAAAAATGTTAAGTGTTAAAGTCCTTCGTCCTTCAAAACATTATTCCCCTTCGAGAAATAATGGGTTTCGGACGAAGGTCACAAGAGACATACCTTCGTAAATATAACAAGTAATGACGAAGGATTCATAAACAGCATGAAATATAATATAAACATCATCATAGAATCATTTCTATTTTATTAACATGGAAAAATAGAAATGATTTCAAATTACAAATGTACCTTCGGTCCTGAGAGAAGGTAAAAAGTACAAGCGTGACGCAAAAGCAAATGCCAAGTCAGCGTGAACAGTACGGGAGTACTGTTCATCTATTTATAGGCGTGAGACACAGCCCATACAAAATTACATTCATGTCCATTACATTTGCTGATGACTTATGGAAATCTGTCGAGGCCTAAGTAGTCTTTTCATCTTTAAGTCGGTTCCCCTCTCTGCTATCGCGACGAAGCTTCCCTGCGCACAGCTTCGGCTGTGCACCATCCTTCACGGAACTTGGTAATCAGCCCGTCCTCCATTTTAATCCCCCTTCGTCTGGTTCAGGCTTCGTCCTGACCGTACTTCATGTTCATAGTTCTGAGTCCGAAGATACCTGTTTACATAATTCACTTGGAAAACATTGTCAAATCATGTTTTTGAGGACCTTCGGAGGACGAAGGCCCCCAACACCGCCCTTGCCCAAACTCGAGAGGCAAGGACGGGCAGAAGGCCGTAGAGTTGGAGGTCGGTCCGTGGCCAGCCTTGGCTGTCGCGCCGGCGGAAGAACCTCTTCCAGTTGCCGTGGCAAACGCCAGCGCCGCGAGCGGCTCTGAAGCCACTCGCGTCCGAAGGCTAGGCACGCTGCAGATGCCAACGCCATGGACGACAACCGCTCCTCCCTCCGATCACTGAGTGAAGGAGCGGGCCGCCGCCCACGCGGGGGCCGACCTCAACTCGGCACACTCCCCTCCCCAGCCCTGGTGATGAAAATCCTTGAGGCTGAGGGAGGGGCAGAGGCCGCAGCCCGGCTCGCTTTCCCCCACTATCAAGCCGGAGGTCACCATCTTGGGTGACCGCCGGTGGAGGGGTGCAGTCGGGCTGCATGATGAAAATCCTTGAAGCCGAACGATGGCTGAAAGGTACCAACTCCCACGGAGTTGTGTTCCTCCAATGATGGGGCGAAAGGACGGCAGTTTCCCCCATCCGGGGGCTTGGAAGGTGGAAAGACACAGTGCATAAGGGAGGAAGAAGACATGGTCGCCTTACGAAAGGGGTCGCCCTCCTTTTAAAGGCGACTCTTCCTGCTTGCGCCCCCAACCGTCACGGGCTGAGTCTTCTCCAACACGCTCCAAAGCCCTCCCCTGCGGCGCGGGGGCTAGGTCCCGCATGTCATGCAGACCGGCTCCGAGCAGAAGAAGCCAAACCGCCGCGCATGGCGCACGCAACCGCCCAGCGGTTACAAGTGACCCTCCACTTTTGCCCAGACCAACGGGCGAAAGGGGCGGGCAGCCATGCAGGCGGCATGCAACCGTGCCAAGTGGATGCGCCTCTCCAACTCCCGACACGCCAGCATGGAGGCCCAGGCCCACGCGTCGCGCGACCGGCGCGCCGGATGCTGCATGCAGGCAACTGTACCACTTGCGCCACCACCGCACCTCCTCGATTGCGGAACCGATACCGCGACTCGAGGCGACCCAGCGCACGACCAGGCAGCGCCAGCCTGACGCAGCGGTCAACGCGGTCAAAAGTGGGCCGGCAGTGATGACGGTGGCAGGCACGCGGGAGCAGCGGTCATGCCGTCAGCCAAGCTCACGTCCCATCCGGAGGCAGCAAGAGAACCCCCTCTCACGGCGTGAAGACAACGCGCCCGTGACCCGTTCCTCAAACGGCTCGCGCACGCGCAATGGTAGCCCCGCCAACTACTCGCCCCGTCGCATTAACTCCGCGGTTGGACAGGCGGCGCTTCTGGCAGGAGCAGCGGGCGACGCTTCGCCTTCGCCAAAACAACCGCACCAAAAAAGGTACGCCGCGTCGTTCGGTTTCGTATCCTTTTTCCTTTTTTTCCTCTTTCTCTATCTCTTGTAACAGGGACCGGGAAAGGGGGATACCCCAAAAGGAATCCTTCCCCGTGAAGGAACTAGGCTCCGAGCCTCCTTACTGATCAGGGGTTCGAAGGCTGGCCCCCCGAAGGGTTCAACAGCCGCCTCAGATCGCGTGGGCCCTACACCCATTACTGGTCAGAGGTTCGAAGGCCGGCCCCCCGAAGGGTTCCACGGCCGCCTCAGGCTACTCGGGCTCCACGCCCATTACTGATCAGGGGTTCGAAGGCTGGCCCCCCGAAGGGTTCACAGTCGCCTCAGACACCGAGCGAGGGATGACCAGGGGTACGTTCGATACATAACCGAGGCTCGGGCTGCGCTCCCGAGGTACCCTAGGACATTTCCGAGACCAGCGGGAGCGATCCTGTAATGGAATCCCATCGGAGGGAGGCATCGAGCCCTCGGACCCCGTCGCCAGGGGACCGGGTCCGGCAGATCACCCGCAGGTACTTTTGGGCGTGCCTCTGGGCCCCTAGCCGACCCCCAACGAACGGGGCACGGACGTCCACTCGGATTACCCGCTTGCAGCTCACCGGAGACACCATGTTCGGTGTCCATCGAGGGTAACATGGCGCTCTCCCCCCTCCTCCTTGCGGAAAGGCGACGTAGGGGCGTATGTAAAAAAGCCGAGTCTGTCCCTGATCGCCCTCTCGCCCTGTGCGAAGGCTCGGGGGCTGCTCTCGCAAACCCGGCTCTAGCCAAACCGTTGACAGCGTCAACATACCAGCCCGAGAACTTGGGCCCCGACCGTGCACCCGGGCTACGGCCAGTTCGCATGAGGGAACCACCTGACCAGCCGAAGCATTACGCAAGGCATTAAGACCTTGAAGGAGTGAAACCACTCCTCTGAGGCCTCGGGGGCTACACCCGGCGGGTGCGCTCGCGCGCACCCACCGGAACAAAATGCAACCGAGAAAGGCTGGTCCCCTTGCAAAAAAGTGCGACGAAAGCCTCCAAGCGAGTGCTAACACTCCCTTCGAGGCTCGGGGGCTACTGTCGGGGACCATAATTAGGGGTACCCTCAAGACGCCTAATTCTCAGCTGGTAACCCCCATCAGCATAAAGCTGCAGAGGCCTGATGGGTGCGATTAAGTCAGGGATCAGTCCATACGAGCGACTCGATCACGCCTCACCCGAGCCTAGCCTCGGGCAAGGGCAGCCGACCCTGAGGTGTTTCCGTCTCGCCCGAGGCCCCCTTTTTATGGCAGACGCATCTCCGGCTCGCCCGAGGCCTTGCCTTCGCTAAGAAGCAACCCTGACTAAATCGCCGCACCAACCGACCGAGTCGCAGGGGCATTTAACGCAAAGGTAGCCTGACACCTTTATCCTGACGCGCGCCCCCTGGCAGAGCCAAAGTGACCGCCGTCACTTCGCCGCTCCACTGACCGGTCTGACAAAAGGACAGCGCCGCCTGCGCCATCCCGACTGCAGTGCCACTTGACAGAGTGAGACTGACAGGCTGCCAGGCCTTGCCAAAGGCGCCATAGGAAGCTCCGCCCGACCCAGGGCTTGGACTCGGGCTAAGGCCCCGGAAGACGGCGAACTCCGCTCCGCCCGACCCAGGGCTCGGACTCGTGCTAAGGCCCCGGAAGACGGCGAACTCCGCTTCGCCCGACCCAGGGCTCGGACTCGGGCTAAGGCCCCGGAAGACGGCGAACTCCGCTCCGCCCGACCCAAGGCTCGGACTCGGGCTAAGGCCCCGGAAGACGGCGAACTCCGCTCCGCCCGACCCAGGGCTCGGACTCGGGCTAAGGCCCCAGAAGACGGCGAACTCTGCTCCGCCCGACCCAGGGCTCGGACTCGGGCTAAGGCCCCGGAAGACGACGAACTCCGCTTCGCCCGACCCCAGGGGTCGGACTCCGCCCTGGCCTCTGCCGAACGACCTCCGCCTCGCCCGACCCAGGAGCTCGGGCTCGGCCTCAGCCATGGAAGATACACTCGACCTCGGCCTCGGAGGAGCCTCCACGTCGCCCGACCTAGGGCACAATTCCGCCACGTCAACAGGAAGCGCCATCATCACCCTACCCCGAGCCGACTCGGGCCGCAGAGAACAAGACCGACGTCCCATCTGGCTAGCTCCGCCAGATAGGCAATGATGGCGCCCCGCTAGACCCATGACGACGGCGGCTCTCAGCTCCCTTACGGAAGCAGGGGGACGTCAGCAAGGGCCCAACCGCTCCGACAGCTGTCCCTCTGCCAGGCTCCGTTTCTCCTCCGACAGCCACGACACCACACCAGCTGGGTGCCAAGATCTCTCCGGCTGCCACATTGGCATGTACCTAGGGCGCTAGCTCACCCCCGCTAGACACGTAGCACCTTGCTACACCCCCATTGTACACCTGGATCCTCTCCTTACACCTATAAAAGGAAGGACCAGGGCCTTCTTAGAGAAGGTTGGTCGCGCGGGAACGAGGACGGGGCAGGCGCTCTCTTGGGGCCGCTCGCTTCCCTCACCCGCATGGACGCTTGTAACCCCCTACTGCAAACGCACCCGACCTAGGCGCGGGACGAACACGAAGGCCGCGGGATCTCCACCTCCCTCACGACTCGGCTCCGGCCACCTCGCTTTCCCCCCTTCGCGCTCGCCCACGCGCTCGACCCATCTGGGCTGGGGCACGCGGCACACTCACTCGTCGGCTTAGGGACCCCCCGGTCTCGAAACGCCGACACCATCTTTCCTGGCCTTTGTCAGGTAATGCAGCTCATGCACTCGACAGAAGCTGTCGGCAAACGCCTCCACCGCCTGGCTTCGGAGAGCCCAGATATAAACGCTAAGCCTGACAATGGCGTTAGGAGTCAGCTGGTGAAAATAGATCCCAAACCTTTGCAGCACATTAGAAATCATTCTATTCAAAGGAAATCTCAACCCAGCCTTTAAAAAACTCTTGAAAGTAACTATTTCATCCTTTTCCGGCGTCGGGGTAGTCTCCTCTCCCCCGAAGCGAAGTAGCTTCTTCTCATCTTCTCTGAAATAGCCCGCCTTTACCATCTTGGAGAAATCCGCCTTGGAGATAGTCGACTTCCCGAAGTCCAAATGACTAGGCTTGCTCGGTACTGCGATATGGTAATCATCATCAGAATCAGCTTCCTCAATATCTCCTCGTTTTGCTTCAGCAACAGCTTGTTCTGTTTCGGTAGCAGTTTCGGCAGTAGGAATTCTTTCCGAAGTCACCAATCCGGATCGCTGCATTGCTTCGGAGATAGGAACAGTCTCTGCACCTTCGACTTCGCCTCCCTCACGCTCAATTCTAGCAGTAGAGCATAATCTGGCCATCCAATTCTAAATTTCTTGAAAGATTTCTCGGGAACTAAATAACCTCTTTTTCTGACGAAGCTTTTCTTCTGACGAAGCAGGCACCTAATTGGAGCTTCGTCTGAATCCGGGAGTCGAGCTTCGGCTATGGTTAAAAATTTTGGCAGCAAAACAGTGTAATAGCAATGAATGCTGTGGTAACTTTACACCTACCAGTCTGTTTATATAGTGTTGCAGGAAGGAAGGTGAATCGTCGGGAATTTTTACACCAGGCAAACGATTGCTCGCACCCGCTGAACGGTGGACCGCAAAAACCAGAATAGTGAACTCGCATGGTGGAACCGCTACGCGCTCGAAAGCTGTATCGTTTCTCGACAACGAGCTCAGGGAAGGTGTTTTTCGGACCTTCGGCTTCCTGAAGCCTGAGAGACTTTTTTCACGGATCAAGCTCGTTACGAAAAACGATCTAGCACCGCGAAGGGGCTACTGTTGGGACCATGCTTCGTCGCCGAAGGTCCTGCAGGAAGAAACAGTTTCGGTTGAAGTTGTCTGTACGTAATGCCGAAGGGTGTTGTCCATGAAGCTTCGGAATTACAAACCGACTTAAAGATAGAATGACCTTTTAGTCCATAAGAGTTTGAGTCGATGTTGTAAACTTTTATGAGGGGTATGATTGTAATTGTTCACAGGCTATGTCTTGTGCCTATAAATAGTGAACAGTATCCCTATACTGTTCACGCATTCCTGTAATTGCGAAAGCATCATTCGGGAATTATTGCTTGTCAAGGCGAAGGTATAATCATACCTTAAACATTGTATTCAAAATAAATATGTGAATGGTGTCATTTATCTCCAACATATCTATCTTTAATGTTTTACATTTTACATCGTTTTATGTTATTTTCGTCACCTTCGTAATATTATGTTTATATCCTTCGTCCGAAGTTCATTAAACCCTTGAGGAGATAATGCTTCAGCGGACGAAGGGTATTTAATACTTAACATCTTCGTGTTGCCTTGTTCTTGATTCATAGCATTTGAGAACAAGTCGCCAACACTAGGTACACCAAGATGACGCCCGAGGAAATACTCGGAAAGTTCGTAAGCGGGCGAATGATGATCAAGGAGGCAAGATATGTTGATGAGGCGTTGAATGGCCCAATGCAAATCCACGAGCCTCAAACCATTGCTCTCAAAGCAACAAGTAGCAGGGAGACGCTACCTAGCAAGGTGGCGCAAGTTGAGGCGACCAGGCTTAACGAGGAAGAAATGGCCCTCATCATCAAGCGCTTTAGACGGCGCTAAAGGGTCGCAAGGAGCATCCCAACAAGAACAAGACGAAGGGGAAGCGCTCCTGCTTCAAGTGTGGTAAGTATGGTCATTTTATAGCAAATTGTCCCGACAATACTAATGACCAGGAGCAAGAGAAAGGCGGGAAGAAGGAAAAAAAAGGCCTACAAGAATGCGAAGGGCGAGGCACACCTCGGCAAAGAGTGGGACTCGGATTGTTCGTCGTCCGACTCCGATGACGAAGGACTCGCCGCCTCAGCCCCTTCAACAAGTCATCGCTCTTCCCCAACGAGTGCCATAATTGTCTAATGGCAAAGGAAAAGAAGGTAATCACTAGAGAAACTCCTAAGTACTCTACTTCTAGTGATGAGGAATCTAGTGATGATGAAATTGATTACACTAGCTTGTTTAAAGGATTAGATAGAGCAAAAGTAGAAAAGATCAATGAATTAATTGATGCTCTAAATGAAAAGGATAAACTTTTAGAAAAGCAAGAGGATCTTTTATATGAAGAGCATGATAAATTTGTAAGTGTGCAAAAGTCTCTTGCTTTAGAAGTTAAAAGAAATGAAATGCTTTCATGTGAAATTTCTGCTTGTCATGAGACTATTTCTAGTTTAAAGAGCATTAATGATGATTTAAATGCTAAATTAGTAGAAGCAAATAAGACTAGTTCTCATGTGGAACATGTAGTAATTTGCAATAGGTGTAAGGATTTTAATGTTGATGCTTGCAATGAACATTTAATTTCCATTTCTAAATTAAATGATGAAGTAGCTAGTCTTAATGCCCAACTTAAGACTAGCAAAAATGATTTTGATAAACTAAAATTTGCAAGGGATGCCTACACTAGTGGTAGACACCTCTCTATTAAGGATGGGCTTGGCTTTCGAAGGGAAGCTAAGAACTTAACAAGTCATAAGGCTCCATCTCCGCCAAGGAGAAAGGGAAGGCCCCTATGGCTAATAGTGTTCATAAAAATCATGCTTTCTTGTATCATGATAGGAAATATTCTAGGAATGCTCATCATAATAGGAGTTTTAATGCTTATGATTCACATGCCATGTTTAGTTCAAGTTCTTCCTTTGTGCATGGTAGAAATATGTCTAGGAACCATGTTGTTCATCATGTACATAAGAAAATGCAAAATAAATCTGCTACTGTTTTTCATGCCTACAACACTGATTTTGTACTTTCATGTAAAAATAAGAAAGTGGTTGCTAGGAAATTGGGGGCAAAATGCAAGGGAGATAAAACTTGCATTTGGGTCCCTAAGGCTATTGTTACTAACCTTGTAGGACCCAACAAGAGTTGGGTACCTAAAACCCAAGCCTAATTTGCCTTGCAGGTTTATGCATCCGGGGGCTCAAGCTGGATTATCGACAGCGGATGCACAAACCACATGACGGGGGAGAAGAAGATGTTCACCTCCTACGTCAAGAACAAAGATTCCCAAGACTCAATCATATTCGGTGACGGGAATCAAGGCAAGGTTAAAGGACTAGGAAAAATAGCTATTTCTTCCGAGCATTCCATATCTAATGTGTTTTTAGTAGAATCGCTCGGATATAACTTGTTGTCCGTTAGTCAATTATGTAATATGGGTTACAATTGCTTATTTACAAACGTAGATGTGTCTGTGTTTAGAAGGAGTGATGGTTCATTAGCTTTTAAGGGTGTACTAGACGACAAACTCTATTTAGTTGATTTTTCGAAGGAGGAGGCCGATCTAGATGCATGCTTAATCGCTAAGACTAGCATGGGCTGGCTGTGGCATCGCCGTCTAGCACATGTGGGGATGAAGAACCTTCACAAGCTTCTAAAGGGAGAACATGTGTTAGGTCTAACAAATGTAACTTTTGAAAAAGATAGACCTTGTGTAGCTTGTCAAGCAGGAAAACAAGTGGGAAGTGCTCATCACATCAAGAATGTGATGACTACATCAAGACCTCTGGAGCTATTGCATATGGACCTCTTCGGACCCGTCGCCTACCTCAGCATCGGGGGAAGTAAGTATGGTCTTGTTATTGTTGATGATTTTCCCGCTTCACTTGGGTATTCTTTTTGCAGGATAAATAAGAAACCCAAGGGACCCTCAAGCGCTTTCTAAGGCGAGCTCAAAACGAATTTGAGCTCAAGGTGAAAAAGATTAGGAGCGACAATGGGTCCGAGTTCAAGAATCTTCAAGTGGAGGAGTTTCTTGAGGAGGAAGGAATCAAGCACGAGTTCTCCGCTCCCTACACACAACAACAAAACGGTGTGGTAGAGAGGAAGAACAGGACGCTTATAGACATGGCGAGGACGATGCTTGGAGAATTCAAGACGCCCGAGCGGTTTTGGTTGGAAGCTGTGAACATAGCTTGCCACGCCATAAACCGGGTCTACCTCCATCGCCTCCTCAAGAAGACGTCATACGAACTTCTAACCGGTAACAAACCCAACGTTTCATATTTTCGAGTTTTTGGGAGTAAATGCTACATTCTAGTGAAGAAAGGTAGGAGTTCAAAATTTGCTCCCAAAGCTGTAGAAGGGTTTTTGTTAGGTTATGACTCAAATACAAGGGCGTATAGAGTCTTCAACAAATCATCAGGTTTGATTGAAGTCTCTAGCGACGTTGTATTTGATGAGACTAATGGCTCTCCAAGAGAGCAAGTTGATCTTGATGATGTAGATGAGGATGATGCTCCTACGGACGCTATTCGCACAATGGCAATTGGAGATGTGCGACCACAGGAACACAAGGAGCAAGATCAACCTTCTTCCTCAACAATGGTGCACCCCCCAACTCAAGATGATGAACAGGTACCTCAAGTGGAGGCGTGTGATCAAGAGGGAGCACATGATGTCCAAGATGAGGAGGAAGAAGCACCACATGCCCCTCCAACTCAAGTTCGAGCGATGATTCAAAGGAATCATCCCGTCGACCAGATTTTGGGTGACATTAGCAAGGGAGTAACCACTCGCTCTAGATTAGCTAATTTTTGTGAGCATTACTCTTTTGTCTCTTCTATTGAGCCTTTCAGGGTAGAAGAGGCCTTGCTAGATCCGGACTAGGTGTTGGCCATGTAGGAAGAGCTCAACAACTTCAAGCAAAATGAAGTTTGGACACTGGTGCTGCGTCCCAAGCAAAACGTTGTGGGAACCAAGTGGGTGTTCCGCAACAAACAGGACGAGCACGGGGTGGTGATAAGGAACAAGGCTCGACTTGTGGCAAAAGGTTATGCCCAAGTCGCACGTTTGGACTTTGAGGAGACTTTTGCTCCTATGGCTAGGCTAGAGTCGATTCGTATTTTGTTAGCCTATGCCGCTCACCATTCTTTCAGGTTGTTCCAAATGGACGTGAAGAGCGCTTTCCTCAACGGGCCAATCAAGGAGGAGGTGTACGTGGAGCAACCCCCTGGCTTTGAGGATGAACGGTACCCCGACCACGTGTGTAAGCTCTCTAAGGCGCTCTATGGACTTAAGCAAGCCCCAAGAGCGTGGTATGAATGCCTTAGAGACTTTTTAATTGCTAATGCTTTCAAGGTTGGGAAAGCCGATCCAACTCTTTTCACTAAGACTTGTGACAGTGATCTATTTGTGTGCCAAATTTATGTCGATGACATAATATTTGGTTCTACTAACCAAAAGTCTTGTGAAGAGTTTAGCAGGGTGATGACACAGAAATTCGAATTGTTGATGATGGGCGAGTTGAACTACTTCCTTGGGTTTCAAGTGAAGCAACTCAAGGACAGCACCTTCATCTCTCAAACGAAGTATACGCAAGACTTGCTCAAGCGGTTTGGGATGAAGGACGCCAAGTCCGCAAAGACTCCAATGGGAACCGACGGACATGTCGACCTCAATAAAGGAGGTAAGGCCGTTGATCAAAAGGCATACCGGTCTATGATAGGGTCTTTATTTTATTTATGTGCTAGTAGACCGGATATTATGCTTAGCGTATGCATGTGTGCTAGATTTCAATCCGACCCAAGGGAGTGTCACCTTGTGGCCGTTAAGCGAATTCTTAGATATTTAGTCGCTACACCTTGCTTCGGGATTTGGTATCCAAAGGGGTCTACCTTTGACTTGATTGGATATTCAGACTCCGACTATGCTGGATGTAAGGTTGATAGGAAGAGTACATCAGGGACGTGCCAATTCCTAGGAAGGTCCCTGGTGTCGTGGAGTTCTAAGAAACAAACTTCCGTTGCCCTATCCACCGCTGAGGCCGAGTACGTTGCCGCAGGACAGTGTTGCGCGCAACTACTTTGGATGAGGCAAACCCTCCGGGACTTTGGCTACAATCTGAACAAAGTCCCACTCCTATGTGACAATAGAGTGCAATCCGCATGGCGGACAATCCTGTTGAACACAGCCGCACGAAGCACATAGACATCCGGCATCACTTTTTGAGAGACCACCAGCAAAAGGGAGATATCGAAGTGTTTTATGTTAGCACCGAGAACCAGCTAGCCGATATCTTTACCAAGCCTTTAGATGAGAAGACCTTTTGCAGGCTGCGTAGTGAGCTAAATGTCTTAGATTCGCGTAACTTGGATTGATATAGAGCATACATGTGTTTTATGCATTTGATCATGTTCCATTATGCATTTTATTGCTTATTTATGGTGCTCAAGTTGTGCAAGGGATCCCCGGACCTCTCAAGTCCATGTGTGAATGATGCACATACTAAGGGGGAAAAATGCTACAACTTGACCCTTTGAGACTAATCGTGTGCTTGAGTTTTCTTAAATTAGTCTCAAAGGAGGATTGAAAGGGAAAAGGTGAACTTGGACCATGCAAGACTTCCACTGCACTCCGATGAGAGGGTAACTAACTCCAAGTTCATCTCCATGCTCTTATTGCCTTTTTACTCTTAATTGAAGATTTTGGTGAGGCAATGGGGTTTATGGGCCAAAAATGATCCCATTTTGGTGCTTGATGCCAAAGGGGGAGAAATTAAGGCCAAAGCAAGAAATGGATCAGCTACCACTTGAGAATTTTGAAAATAGTAGAGTTAGAGTTTTGGTTTTGTCAAAATACTCTTATTGTCTCTTATTGTCAAAAGTTGGTCTCTTATGGGGAGAATGGTTGATTATGGAAAAAGGGGGAGTTTTTGAATCTTGGATCAATTTCTCTTAGAATACCTCTCTCTATGCCTCAACAAGTGATTTTGACTTAGAGATAGGAAATTGAGTTTGATTTGCAAAAACAAACCAAGTGGTGGCAAAGAATGATCCAAATATGCCAAATTTGAATCAAAAACAAATTTTTGTTCTCATTTGCATTGATGTTGCACTTCTTTTTGTTGCTTTTTGTTGTGTTGGCATTAATCACCAAAAAGGGGGAGATTGAAAGGGAAATGTGCCCTTGGGCCATTTCCATAAGATTTTGGTGATTAAGTGCTCCACACAAAAATGCTTTGAGTGATATTTGTGCCAAAGACTCAAGAAGTGCAAATCAAGATTAAAGGTATGTTTCTAGACTTAGTACATTGTTTTGAAGACTAATGTATTGTGTCTAAGTGCTAGAAACAGGAGAAATCGCTTTGAAGATAAGTTGGCTGTGTTCAGCCAAAAGGCTGCTCGGTCTGGGTACACCGGACTGTCCGGTGGTGCACCAGACAGTGTCCGGTGTGCCAGGACCAGTCTAGGTGAACAGCCTGCTCTCGGGTCTCGACGGTGGCGTACGGCTATAAATCACCGGACTATCCGATGGTGCACCGGACTGTCCGGTGAGTCATCTGCGGTGAAGTCGCCGCTCTCGGGAAACCAGTCAACAGCGTCCGACTAAAAATCACCGGACTGTTCGGTGGTGCACCAGACTGTCCGGTGAGCCAACGGTCGGCCGCGCAATCTACGCGTGACGCGTGGCCGAGCCAACGGTCAGATGGGGGCACCGGAATGTCCGATGTGCACCGGACAGTGTCCGGTGCGCCAACGGCTCCAAATCTTCAACGGTCGGCTGAGCCATTTTAGGAAAGCAATCTGCACCGGGCAACAAACTGTGGATGTCTGTTGGTGCACCAGACTGTCCGGTGTGCCACCCGACAGAAGGCAAGAAATGCCTTCCTGGATTGCTTCCAACGGCTCCTAGCTGCCTTGGGGCTATAAAAGGGACCCCTAGGCGCATGGAGGAGCACACCAAGCATTCTTTGATCAACTCTAAGCACCAAGACTCCATTTCCGCGCATTTGATTCTTTGTGATAGCAACTAGAGCTCTATTTGAGTAGAGAACTCTTCGAGTTGTGTTGCGAGCTCAAGTTGTGACTTGTGTGCGTGTTTGTGCTCTGATTTTGTGTCTTGTGTGCGTTGCTATCCCTCCCTTACTTCCGTGTTTCTTTGTGATCATCATTTGTAAGGGCGAGAGGCTCCAAGTTGTGGAGATTCCTCGCAAACGGGAGATAGTAAATGAAAGCAAAACACCGTGGTATTCAAGTTGATCATTGGATCACTTGAGAGGGGTTGAGTGCAACCCTCGTCCGTTGGGACGCCACAACATGGAGTAGGCAAGTGTTGGACTTGGCCGAACCACGGGATAAACCACTGTGCCTCTCTGTGTTGATCTCTTTGTGGTTATCGTGTTTCGCAAGAACTCCTCTCTAGCTACTGGGCTTTATTGCTCTAACCCTTAATCAAGTTTGTGGCTTTAAGTTTTAAGTTTTTACAGGATCACCTATTCACCCCCCCTCTAGGCGCTCTCAACGCCTACTACCGACGGTGTATTCGACGATATCGTCGCCGTTGGATCTGCAGTAGCTGTCGACAGCGCTGCCACCTCTGGACCACCAGCCGGAACTTGGGAGCCTGATGGCGTTGCCTAGACGGTGGCAGGCGGATCTCGGGGGCCTGACGGTGCCACCTCAGCACCCGTGTCACCCCGCATGGTGGGGGCAGACGCAGTAGGAACCTCTTCGGCCACTGCCGATGGTGTGCTTGACGCCGATGTTGGTGAGGCCGCGGTAGCCGCTGACGGATCGTCGGTGACACTCCCAGCAGATGTCTGCTGCTGGGAGCCAGACCCACCGGCGGGCATAGTGTCCGGCGGGGGAGGAGCGTCCTTGGAAGCAGAAGAGGAGGAGGCCCTAACGGGCAAAGGACGGGTCAAGACCTGTCGGCATAAAAGCTACACTCGCAAGAACATTGGCAGGGTCTAAACTTACTTGGGGCCCTAGACCTTCCAGTGACCCTGGAAGCGGGACGCCCACTGCCGTTGCTGCTGCTGCCGCTGCCCCTGCGGTGACGATGGTTGGTCTAACACTGGTGGCGGTGGCGGTGGTGTCAGATCCGAAGGTGGTGGTGGCGGAGGGCTCACGCCCCTCTGCCTGTCCTAGGCCTAAGGTTCGGCCTCCTTGGTCCCACCAGCTATCTTCTGACGCTTCTGGGGGGAGACCGAATCAAGGGGCAGATCCGAGACAAAAGACCCATCAGCGCGGCGCAGTCGGTGTCGCCTTACTCCCTCCAACTTCCCGGCGGCACCCGGAGCGGAGGAGCTGCTCGCAGGCCCCTTGCCCTTATCCGAGGAACTGGGGGCCGTAGGAGGAGCTCTGGAGCCCACATCGGTGGGTTGGGAACCTCCGATCGGTACACCGGTGTCGGCGTTTCGAGACCGGGGGGGGTCCCCGAGCCGACGAGTGAGTGTGCCGCGTGCCCCAGCCCAGATGGGTCGAGCGCGTGGGCGAGCGCGAAGGGGGGAAGAGCGAGGCGGCCGGAGCCGGGTCGTGAGGGAGGCGGAGATCCCGCGGCCTTCGTGTTCGTCCCGCGCCCAGGTCGGGTGCGCTTGCAGTAGGGGGTTACAAGCGTCCGCGCGGGTGAGGGGAGCGAGCGGCCCCAAGAGAGCGCCTGCCCCTGCCCTCGTTCCCGCGAGGCCAACCCTCTCTAAGAAGGCCCTGGTCCTTCCTTTTATAGGCGTAAGGAGAGGATCCAGGTGTACAAATGGGGGTGTAGCAAGGTGCTACGTGTCTAGCGGGGGAGAGCTAGTGCCCTAAGTACATGCCAAGGTGGCAGCCGGAGAGATCTTGGCACCCAGCTGGTGTGGCGTCGTGGCCGTCGGAGAAGTAATGGAGCCTGGCGGGGGGACAGCTGTCGGAGTGGTTGGGCCCTTGCTGACGTCCCCCTGCTTCCGTAAGGGAGCTGAGAACCGCCGTCGTCATGGGTCCAGCGGGGCACCATCATTGCCTATCTGGCGGAGCTAGCCAGATGGGACGTCGGTCCTGTTTTCTGCGGCCCGAGTCGGCTCGGGGTAGGGTGATGATGGCGCTTCCTGTCGACGTGGTGGACTTGTGCCCTAGGTCGGGCGACGTGGAGGCTCCTCCGAAGCCGAGGTCGAGTCTGTCCTGCATGGCCGAGGCCGAGCCCGAGCTCCTGGGTCGGGCGAGGCGGAGGTCGTTCGGCAGAGGCCAGGGCGGAGTCCGAGCCCTGGGTCGGGCGAAGCGGAGTTCGTCGTCTTCCGGGGCCTTAGCCCGAGTCCGAGCCCTGGGTCGGGCGGAGCGGAGTTCGCCGTCTTCCGGGGCCTTAGCCCGAGTCCGAGCCCTGGGTCAGGCGGAGCGGAGTTCGCCGTCTTCCGGGGCCTTAGCCCGAGTCCGAGCCCTGGGTCGGGCGGAGCGGAGTTCGCCGTCTTCCGGGGCCTTAGCCCGAGTCCGAGCCCTGGGTCGGGCAGAGCGGAGTTCGCCGTCTTCCGGGGCCTTAGCCTGAGTCCGAGCCCTGGGTCGGGCGGAGCGGAGTTCGCCGTCTTCCGGGGCCTTAGCCCGAGTCCGAGCCCTGGGTCGGGCGGAGCTTCCTATGGCGCCTTTGGCAAAGCCTGGCCGCCCGTCGGTCTCACTCTTTGTGTTAAATGCCCCAGTGACTTGGTCGGTCGGCGCGGTGATTTAGTCAGGGTTGCTTCTTAACGAACGCAAGGCCTCGGGCGAGCCGGAGATGCGTCTGCCGTAAAAAAGGGGGCCTCGGGCGAGACGAAAACACCTCAGGGTCGGCTGCCCTTGCCCGAGGCCAGGCTCGAGCGAGGCGTGATCGAGTCGCTCATATGGACTGATCCCTGACTTAATCAAACCCATCAGGCCTCTGCAGCTTTATGCTGATGGGGGTTACCAGCTGAGAATTAGGCGTCTTGAGGGTACCCCTAATTATGGTCCCCGACAGTAGCCCCTGAGCCTCGAAGGGAGTGTTAGCACTCGCTTGGAGGCTTTCGTCGCACTTTTTTGCAAGGGGACCAGCCTTTCTCGGTTGCACTTTGTTCCGGTGGGTGCGCGCGAGCGCACCTGCCGGGTGTAGCCCTCGAGGCCTCGGAGGAGTGGTTTCACTCCTTCGAGGTCTTAGTGCCTTGCGTAATGCTTTGGCTGGTCTGGCGGTTCCCTCATGCGAACAGGCCATAGCCCGGGTGCACTGTCGGGGTCCAAGTTCTCGGGCTGGTATGTTGACGCTGTCAACGGTTCGGCCGGAGCCGGGTTTGCGAGAGCAGCCCCCGAGCCTCCGCACAGGGCGAGAGGACGATCAGGGACAGACTCGGCTTTTTTACATACGCCCCTATGTCGCCTTTCCGCAAGGAGGAGGGGGGGAGAGCGCCATGTTACCCTCGATGGGCACCGAACATGGTGTCTCCGGTGAGCTGCAATCGGGTAATCCGAGTGGACGTCCGTGCCCCGTTCGTTGGGGGTCGGCTAGGGGCCCGGAGGCACGCCCAAAAGTACCTGCGGGTGACCTGCCGGACCCGGTCCCCTGGCGACGGGGTCCGAGGGCTCGATGCCTCCCTCCGATGGGATTCCGTTACAGGATCGTTCCCGCTGGTCTCGGAAATGTCCTAGGGTACCTCGGGAGCGCAGCCCGAGCCTTGGTTATGTATCGAACGTACCCCTGGTCATCCCTTGCTCGGTGTCTGAGGCGACTGTGAACCCTTCGGAGGGCCAGCCTTCGAACCCCTGATCAGTAATGGGCGCGGAGCCTGAGTAGCCTGAGGCGGTCGTGGAACCTTTCGGGAGGCCGACCTTCGAACCCCTGACTAGTAGTGGGTGTCGGGCCCACGTGATCTGAGGCGGCTGTTGAACCCTTCGGGGGGCCAGCCTTCGAACCCCTGATCAGTAAGGAGGCTCGGAGCCTAGTTCCTTCACCGGGAAGGATCCCTTTGGGGGTATTCCCTTTCCCGGTCCCTGTTGCAAGAGATAGAAAAAGAGGAAAAAGGGAAAAAGGATACGAAATTGAACGACGTGGCGTACCTTTTTTTGGTGTGGTCGTTTTGGCGAAGGCGAAGCGTCGCCAGCTGCTCCTGCCAGAAGCGTCGCCTGTCCAGCCGCGGAGTTAATGCGCCGGGGCGAGTAGTTGCCGAAGCTGCCGTTGCGCGTGCGCGATCTATTCGAGGAACGGGTCACAGGCGCGTCGTCTTCACACCATGAGAGGGGGTTCTCTCGCTGCCTCCGGATGGGACGTGAGCTTGGCTGACGGCGTGACCGCTGCTCCCGTGCGCCTGCCACCGTCATTACTGCCGGCCCACTTTTGACCGTGTTTGACCGCTGCGTCCGGCTGGCGCTGCTGGGTCGCGCGCTAGGTCGCCTCGGGTCGCGGTATCGGTTCCGCAATCGAGGAGGTGCGGCGGCGGCGCAAGTGGTACAGTGGCTTGCATGCAGCATCCGGCGCGCCGGTTGCGCGACGCGTGGGCTTGAGCCTCCGTGCTGGCCTGTCAGGAGTCGGAGAGGCGCGTCCACTTGGCGCGGTTGCATGCCGCCCGCATGGCTGCCCGCCCCTTTCGCCCGTTGGTCTAGGCAAAAGTGGAGGGTCACTTGTAACCGCTGGGTGGTTGCGCGCGCCGTGCGCGGCGGTTCGGCTTCTTCTGCTCGGAGCTGGTCTGCATGACATGTGGGTCCCAGTCCCCGCGCCGCAGGGGAGGGCTTTGGAGGCGTGTTGGAGAAGACTCAGCCCATGACGGTTGGGGGCGCAAGCAGGGAGAGTCGCCTTTAAAAGGAGGGCGACCCCTTCCGTAAGGCGACCATGCTTTCTTCCTTCCTTATGTCTCGTGTCTTTCCACCTTTCAAGCCCCCGGATGGGGGAAACCGCCGTCTCCTTGCCTCATCATCGGAGGACACAACTCCGTGGGAGTGGGTACCTTTCAGCCATCGTTCGGCTTCAAGGATTTTCATCATGCAGCCCGGCTGCACCCCTCCACCGGCGGTCACCCAAGAGGGTGACCTCCGGCTTGATGGTGGGGGAAAGCGAGCCGGGCTGCGGCCTCTGCCCCTCCCTCAGCCTCAAGGATTTTCGTCATCCAAGCCAAGATGGAGGACGAGGCGAGTCAGGGGGCTGTCTCCGTGTGGGTCGGTTGCCCTCTTCTTTCCCGTGCATTTGGGGAAAACGGCATCCTCCCGCTTCACGGAGACTTCCTCCGGCCATGCCGGAAGAGGCGGGTCGTCGTCACACAGTCGGGGCGCAACGCCGCGTCCTCCGCCCGGACGACGATTATGCCGCGCATCACGAGGGCAGCGCCCACGCCCTAGACGGCCTTGGCAAGGGCGAAGACCTGCCGGCGTGCTCCGACGCGCCGGCGGACGGAGGTGGCTTCTCTACCGACGAGATTGCCAACTCCGTCAGTAGCCCCGGGTCTCCGTCCCCTGGCCTGAATGGCTGCCTCTCGTCCTCGGGGGGTGAAAGTCCTCCCGCCGCCCCGCAGGCCCGCCCCTATCGGGGGGGGGACCGGAGTCCCGTTTGTAATGGCACTTCGAGTGCCGGGTTTTTTGTTCATTTCGGCTTTCGGGGCCTGAACATGTATGTGACGTCGGCACAGAGCCATATTTTTTCCTCATTTCCGAGCACTAAGACTCGTCTGCTGATTGTCTGAACCGCTTCACCAAGCATGAGTCACCCCGTGTCAAGGTGACAAGTGAGGTATCCGTATCCCGGAGGCGTAGGAATCCCTCGGCTCGGTCGGCCTTGCTGTCCGATGTTCCTCTAGCTTAGTTAAAGAGACCCCTCGGCCGCTCTTCGACGAGCCGAGGCCAGGGGTAGCGATATCAGAATGAACAGAGGCGGAGTTGGCTCGAAAATGAAACCTGGTTGGCCGGAGCCTAGCCGGGTTGTCCGTTGGCAGGACCGACGTCGGAGTTGATCAGCCGAGGCTTCGGACCGGGCTGGCGCCCTCGGAAGACGGTTGGCCGAGGCCCCAGGGGTGACCGGCTGAGCCGCCTGCTCGGGCCGGATTCCCGGAGAAGTCCCTGACAGCGATCGCTCGGGCGTGGTGATGACGTCGTCCTTCGGAGCGGAGACCCTCGGACCGCGTTGCCGTTCGAGGCTAGGTCGGGCCTCGCCGAAGGTGTCGTTGATGCCGAGGGTGTTGTCGCCCCCTTCCAGCGTCAAGACCCGAGCCTGCAGGATCAGATTGTCTTGTAGCGTGGGCCTTGTGCGGCCGTCGAGGCCAGAACACACACCCTTGCTGTGTTGTAAAGCTGCGTCACTTTTCCTCTTGTTTCGAGCATCTGGACTTTTTGTCGGTAACAGGGATGTTAGTGCGAGCGAGAGTTGCTTCTCGCGGAAGGTGATGAGTGAGGTATCCGTATCCCGGAGGCGTGGGAGTCCCTCGGCTCGGTCGGCCTTGCCGCTTACGCGTACTTTCACCCGTCCATGAGGCCCCGTCACCGACTCAGTCGAGAAGGCCCGAAAGATCGCTTCGGCAGAAGGGCTTCCGAACGTAAAGACTTGTTCGATCCGTGGAGCCGCTTTATCCGAACGTGAGTTACTTATCGCAGAAGGTGATGAGTGAGGTATCCGTATCCCGGAGGCGTAGGAGTCCCTCGGCTCGGTCAGCCTCGACTGCTTACGTGTACCCCGTCATTTCCGGGACCCACTTTTCGAAGTAGTCAAAAAGCACGAAAGACATTCTGGTAAAAGAGATTTTTTTTTCGAGGAAAATTTTGACGCAGAGGGGGTTTCCCCCCTTTTAGCCCCCGAGGGAGGGTCGGGCTTTGCCGAGGCGAGGCCGACCCTTCCTTGTTGACTAAACTTTGCGTGGGTGCGAGGTATATGAACAACTTGGAAACATCTTAAGGGTAGAAGCGACGTAGCTGTTGGATGTTCCAAGCGTTGCCGTAGACCTCGCCTTGACTGTTGGCCAGCTTGTACGTTCCGGGCTTCAGAACTTTGGCGATGACGAACGGCCCCTCCCAGGGGGGCGTGAGCTTGTGCCTCCCTCGGGCGTCTTGCCGCAGCCGAAGCACCAGGTCGCCCACCTGGAGGTCTCGGGGTCGGACCCCTCGGGCGTGGTAGCGTCGCAGGGACTGCTGATACCGTGCCGAGTGTAGTAAGGCCTTGTCCCGAGCCTCTTCCAGCTGGTCCAGCGAGTCTTCTCGGCTAGCTTGATTGCTTTGATCGTCGTAGGCTCTTGTCCTCGGGGAGCCGTATTCCAGGTCCGTGGGCAAGACGGCCTCGGCCCCGTAGACCAGGAAGAATGGCGTAAAACCCGTGGCTCGGCTCGGCGTCGTCCTCAGACTCCAGACCACCGAGGGGAGTTCCTTCATCCATCGCTTGCCGAACTTGTTGAGGTCATTGTAAATCCGAGGCTTGAGCCCTTGTAGAATCATGCCATTGGCGCGCTCTACTTGCCCATTTGACCTGGGATGAGCTACGGCGGCCCAGTCTACCCGGATGTTGTGATCCTCGCAAAAATCCAAGAATTTTTTGCCGGTGAACTGGGTGCCATTGTCGGTGATGATGGAGTTCGGGACCCCGAAGCGATGGATGATGCTGGTGAAGAACGCCACCGCCTGCTCGGACCTGATGCTGTTCAGGGGTCGGACCTCGATCCACTTGGAGAATTTGTCGATGGCGACCAGCAGGTGCGTGTAGCCCCCGGGCGCCTTCTGCAGAGGGCCGACGAGGTCCAGACCCCACACAGCGAAGGGCCAGGTGATGGGTATCGTCTGCAGAGCCTGAGCGGGCAGGTGGGTCTGCTTCGCATAGAATTGGCACCCTTCGCAGGCACGGACAATTCTAGTGGCGTCAACCACCGCCGTCGGCCAGTAGAAGCCTTGCCGGAAAGCGTTCCCTACGAGGGTTCGAGGTGCTGCATGATGGCCGCAAGCCCCCGAGTGTATTTCCTGCAGGAGTTCCTGACCTTCGGCGATGGAGATGCATCGCTGGAGGATGCCCGAGGGGCTACGGTGGTAGAGCTCCTTCTCATCGCCCAACAAGACGAACGACTTGGCGCGTCGCGCTACCCGCCGAGCCTCGGCTCGGTCGAGGGGCAGTTCTCCTTGATGGAGATATTGCAGGTACGGGGTCTGCCAATCTTGATCTGGCGTGACCCCGCTCCGCTCCTCCTCGATGCGCAGTGCTTCGCCCTCGGGGGCCGAGGGTTCCTCGGGCTGAACCGAGGATGGCTCGGGCTGGGCCGAGGTCACCTCGGATGGGGCCGAGGGCGCCTCGGGCTCGGGCGTGTCGTCGATCTTGATGGAGGGTTGGTGCAGATCCCGGGAGAAGACGTCCGGGGGAACCGTCGTTCGCCCCGAGGCTATCTTTGCCAGCTCGTCCGCAGTCTCGTTGTAGCGCCGGGCGATGTAGTTAAGCTCGAGCCCGTAGAACTTGTCTTCCAGGCGTCGAACCTCATCACAGTAGGCCTCCATCTTCGGGTCGCGGCAGTGGGAGTTCTTCATGACTTGGTCGATGACGAGCTGCGAGTCGCCGAGCGCGAGCAGTGTCGGAGAGGAACAGGGGGAGGTTGCGGATGATGAGGTTGTCGTCGTCCGTTCCACCCAGTTGACAGGCCAGGCGGTAGTCCGCGAGCCACAATTCCGGTCTCGTTTCCCCCGAGTACTTTGTGATAGTAGTCGGGGGTCGGAATCGGGTCGGAAACGGCGCCCGCCGAATGGCCCGGCTGAAGACCTGCGGACCGGGTGGTTCGGGCGAGGGACTCCGATCCTCCCCGCTGTCGTAGCGTCCCCCACGCCTGGGGTGATAACCTCGGCGCACCCTTTCGTCGAGGCGGGCCCGACGGTCGCGATGAGGGTGCTCGTCGCCGAGGTGGCCCGGGGCCGCAGGCGCGGTGTTGCGCGTGCGCCCGGTGTAGACCGAGGCTTCCCGCATGAGTCGGGAAGTCGCGGCACGAGGTTCCGAGGGGTACCCCTGCCTTCGGGAGGCAGAGCTCTCGGCCCGCCGGGCCGCAGCGCCTTCCAGGAGATGCTTGAGCTCTCCCTGGATTCGCCGACCCTCGGTGGTCGATGACTCCGGCATCGCGCGGAGGAGCATCGCTGCGGCTGCCAGGTCCTGACCGGTTCCGCCGGATGCGGGTGGCGGTCTGTCCCTGGCATCGTTGGCGATGCGGTGCTGGAGACCTTGGGGCAGGTGACATATTTCTCCGGCCGGGGGCTGGCCCGCCCATACCTGCCCGACGTCCCGGCGGATTGCCTCGAGCGCTCCTGCTCCCTCACCGAGCCTGGCCTGCGCCCCGCGGACTTGCTCGAGCTGTGGGTCATGACCCCCGCCGGAACGGGGACCACAGCTAGCTCCCGCGGGATGTCGGCGCGAGGCGCTGGCCTAGGGGGATCACCATCCTCCGGCATGCCGAGACAGCTGCCTCCGGAGGGATCCCCTAGCTCGACGTGGAAACATTCGCGGCTCGGGCCGCAGTCCTTGTCGTCAAGGCTGCGGCTGCCGTCGGAACAGTCGGAGAGGCAGTAGTTGCATGCGGTCATGAAGTCCCGCATGGCACTGGGGTTGCCAGATCCAGAGAAATCCCAGCAGACGCTAGGGTCGTCATCTTCCTCGGACCCAGAGGGTCCGTAGGTCGAGACGCCCGTCAATCGGTCCCAAGGCGACCGCACACGAAACCCGAAAGGGGTTGCACTCGCCTCAACGTGAGCGCCCGCCAGAGCGAGGTCACTAGGCGGGTTGAGGTCGAGTTGAAATGACAAAGGATGGGAATCAGCCGGTACCTTTTGGTCGACGAGGAGCGACGAAGTCACATCGGGGGCTGATCGCGCCATCGTCCTGGGTGCGAGGGCGACGTCCTGCAGGCCCTCCGTGAGCGCGCTGGCGTCGTCCACTTGCTCGGGGTCGGCGTGTCGCGGGGGGACGGCGCTCGCCTTCGCCTCAAACGCGAGGGTGATGCCCGACGCGTCCTCCGTCGGGGCGCTGGGGATGTCGATTTGCTCGACAGCCGACTGAGCGCAGCCTCCCGCTTGGCCCTGGTTGCCCCGCCTCCTCCTCCGATGGCGAGGGAGAGGATGGGGCGAGCTCGAAAGTTGTCCTTCCCCCACGCGGGAAAGACGTCGTCGATTCCGCCGCCGGCGGGCGGACTGTCCGCCACCATTGTCGCTGTCGCGCGGCGGTGGAAGGAGTATCATGTCGTAGCTGCCGTTGAAAGACATGAACTCGAGGCTCCCGAAACGGAGCACCGTCCCGGGTTGAAGAGGTCGTTGGAGACTGCCCATCTGGAGCTTGACGGGAATCTGCTCGTCAACACGCAGCAGGCCCCTACCTGGCGCGCCAACTGTCGGCGTTTCGAGACTGGGGGGTCCCCGAGCCGACGAGTGAGTGTGCCGCGTGCCCCAGCCCAGATGGGTCGAGCGCGTGGGCGAGCGCGAAGGGGGGAAGAGCGAGGCGGCCGGAGCCGGGTCGTGAGGGAGGCGGAGATCCCGCGGCCTTCGTGTTCGTCCCGCGCCCAGGTCGGGTGCGCTTGCAGTAGGGGGTTACAAGCGTCCGCGCGGGTGAGGGGAGCGAGCGGCCCCAAGAGAGCGCCTGCCCCTGCCCTCGTTCCCGCGAGGCCAACCCTCTCTATGAAGGCCCTGGTCCTTCCTTTTATAGGCGTAAGGAGAGGATCCAGGTGTACAAATGGGGGTGTAGCAAGGTGCTACGTGTCTAGCGGGGGAGAGCTAGTGCCCTAAGTACATGCCAAGGTGGCAGCCGGAGAGATCGTGGCACCCAGCTGGTGTGGCGTCGTGGCCGTCGGAGAAGCAATGGAGCCTGGCGGGGGGACAGCTGTCGGAGTGGTTGGGCCCTTGCTGACGTCCCCCTGCTTCCGTAAGGGAGCTGAGAACCGCCGTCGTCATGGGTCCAGCGGGGCGCCATCATTGCCTATCTGGCGGAGCTAGCCAGATGGGACGTCGGTCCTGTTTTCTGCGGCCTGAGTCGGCTCGGGGTAGGGTGATGATGGCGCTTCCTGTCGACGTGGCGGACTTGTGCCCTAGGTCGGGCGACGTGGAGGCTCCTCCGAAGCCGAGGTCGAGTCTGTCCTGCATGGCCGAGGCCGAGCCCGAGCTCCTGGGTCGGGCGAGGCGGAGGTCGTTCGGCAGAGGCCAGGGCGGAGTCCGAGCCCTGGGTCGGGCGAAGCGGAGTTCGTCGTCTTCCGGGGCCATAGCCCGAGTCCGAGCCCTGGGTCGGGCGGAGCGGAGTTCGCCGTCTTCCGGGGCCTTAGCCCGAGTCCGAGCCCTGGGTCGGGCGGAGCGGAGTTCGCCGTCTTCCGGGGCCTTAGCCCGAGTCCGAGCCCTGGGTCAAGCGGAGCGGAGTTCGCCGTCTTCCGGGGCCTTAGCCCGAGTCCGAGCCCTGGGTCGGGCGGAGCGGAGTTCGCCGTCTTCCGGGGCCTTAGCCCGAGTCCGAGCCCTGGGTCGGGCGGAGCGGAGTTCGCCGTCTTCCGGGGCCTTAGCCCGAGTCCGAGCCCTGGGTCGGGCGGAGCTTCCTATGGCGCCTTTAGCAAAGCCTGGCCGCCCGTCGGTCTCACTCTTTGTGTTAAATGCCCCAGTGACTTGGTCGGTCGGCGCGGTGATTTAGTCAGGGTTGCTTCTTAACGAAGGCAAGGCCTCGGGCGAGCCGGAGATGCGTCTGCCGTAAAAAAGGGGGCCTCGGGCGAGACGGAAACACCTCAGGGTCGGCTGCCCTTGCCCGAGGCCAGGCTCGGGCGAGGCGTGATCGAGTCACTTGTATGGACTGATCCCTGACTTAATCAAACCCATCAGGCCTCTGCAGCTTTATGCTGATGGGGGTTACCAGCTGAGAATTAGGCGTCTTGAGGGTACCCCTAATTATGGTCCCCGACAACCGGGAATATGGATCCCCTGGTGGGGGTCTCGACCGCCGGTCTGACGGATCACCACACCACTCTCATCGAGGGTTGGCAACCGGGCCAGCATCCCGACCGCAGCCCTGGATTGTCGCAGAGTGGCGAAATGCCCTGGGGAGGCATCAAAGTTTCGAGGACAAAAGCCTCACCAGTGATCCCCTTCACCAAAATTTCCAATTGCTCCCAGGACAGGTCAGTCCTAGGCCCGCGTTGGATCCTACCAATGTCGCTAGGACCAGTGAACCAGCAACACAGACGCGGCCTCCCCTGCAGTGGTGCTACCCGGAGCTTCAAGAAATTGCCGACTACGTGCATCGAGGTCAGACCACCGACCGCCAGCTCCTTGATCCTGTCCAGTATGGGCTCAAACTCCGGCGCGAGGCACGGCTTTACCCTCCATTGCTTCCAGTCGAGTCTGGGTCCATCGCTCAGAAGGGCAAGGCGGTCGTTGACCTCAGCGCTGGCTATCACCCGGTCATTATGCCAGTTCTCCCACCTCGCGCCGCCAAAGGTGGCGATGTAGGTCACGGTTGGATCTGACCTCGTCTAGAAGTAGTAGGCCCCAGGGTGGTCTTTGCCCTTCCTAGACCTCACCAGCACAAAAAACTGGCGAAAGAGGGAAGTGCAGGCTGCCACCCCCACGAACATCTCACAGAAGTGGACAAAGATGGCCACCTGAAGGGTGGAGTGGGGTATGAGGTGCTGGAGTTGGAGTCCAAACTCCTCCAACAGCAGCAGGAAGAACGGCAAAATCGGCAGCGCCAACCCACAGAGGAGATAGGAGACGAAGAGCACAAACACCCCGGCGGCGAGATCACCGAGGGGAGTAGTGCCAGCCCGGATCCTCCCAACAAACGCTGGCGTGCCCCATCCGAGTAGGCGACGCACCGTGTCAAGCGCCTCCTCGGTCTAGAAATGCTCGGGATGAACCAGCGTGGCCATGGCGACCGCGGCGGCGGAGAACTGAGGAGCACGAACGTGAAGGGGCGTGGAGGGCTCGAAGGCAAAAGGGCGAGGCAGTTGGGAAAAAAGCAAAAGCGAAACCACTGCACACGGGGGGAACCCCTTTTTCAAGGAAAGGCTCCCCTCGCACCCCGGGAAAATCCGCCCGACGCACACCTGGTGCCCGAACAACTCAGTCGCTGACGTGGGGGCCCGGGCCCACAAGTCATGTAACTGGGACACTGGTTTCTATGTGCGGAAGGGGCAAACCGCCGCGTGAGGAGCGAACCACCACACACGTTCCCGCGCCGCTCAGGGCCACCGCGGGAGGATATATTTAACCTAGGCGGCAGCAGCGGGGCGTCCCACGCGTGCGGGACAAGGCAAAACCGCCATGCGTGGGGGCCACACACCAGTCAGCCGCAAAGACGGGCACGACAGTAGGTGTGACCGATGGCAGACAACATGTGCGTGCTAAGTTAATACGACGCGTGCTAAGGAGGCGCCCTAGTCACCAACCATGTTGTGCTTACAGAAGATACATGTTTTGGCCCCACCTGCAGGCTCGCATCCTCTCCTGAGGTGGGCCCGGGGCCACTGTCGGTACCCTGAAACAGGGGTACCCCTTGGCACAATATGAAACACTATGACGGCGGAGAGGTCTCTGGTTGCGTGGGGTACAGTTCTCAGCCGCGCCACATCATATCGACCGCTCCGGGGCCGTCGCGTGGCCAGGGAGAGGGACGTACTCCAGGATGCACGCAGTGGGTCCGGACCTACTGCGAGGAAAGCACTAGACCCCCATACGTGATGAACGGACCTCCGAGACGGGTCCCAGACCCTTCTGAGTGGGGTCTGGACTACTCACCGCCGGGTCCCAGGATTCTAGAGCAGAGAATGCCCAGGCCCTGCTCAGGCAGTGGTCCGGGGGCGACATGTGTCTAGGCCTAGCTTGGTGCGAACCTGTCCACACAATGTTCCTATTCCCTGTCCAGGCGGAGACCTGGTGCTGCCAAATGGCCTACCGTGCATGACGTAAGCTTGCGGGATGGGCCTGACGTAAGACCACTGGGCCGCGCTACCCCTGCATTTATTGCGGAGAAGATGCGCCGCCTGACTACCCCGCTGACAGACGATGTACCTGAAAGGGAAATGTGCCCTTGGGCCATTTCTAAGTATTTTGGTGATTGAGTGCCAACACAAGTGCTCTTATGCTAATCTATGCAAAGTGGTGGACAAAGTGCAAATCTTGTCAAAAGGTATGTTTCTAGACTTAGTACATTGTTTTTATGGACTAATGTATTGGTTCTAAGTGTTGAAAACAGGAAAAATTGAATTGGAAATGAGATGGCTTTGTTCAGCCAAAGTCTGCTCGTTTGGGTGCACCGGACTGTCCGGTGGTGCACCGGACAGTGTTCGGTTCGCCAGGCTGGCTCTGGCGAACATGCTGCTCTCGGGACTTCCACGGTGGTGTATGGCTAAAATTCACCGGTCGGTCCGGTGGTGCACCGGACTGTCCGGTGGGCCATTCACAGGCAAACTCGTCGCTCTCGGGAAACCATCAACGGCGTACGGCTAAAATTCACCGGTCTGTCCAGTGGTTCACCGGACTGTCCGGTGAGTCAACAGTCAGCCGGGGCAACGGTCGGCCGAGGATTCCACGCGTGACGCGTGGCCGAGCCAACGGTCACATTGGTGCACCGGACAGTCCGGTGTGCACCGGACAGTGTCCGGTGCGCCAACGGCTCTCAGACTCCAACGGTCGGCTTCGCCAAATAAGGAAGGAAATCTGCACCGGACAGTGGCCGGTGGTGCACCGGGCTGTCCGGTGCGCCAGTCGACAGAAGGCAAGATCTGCCTTCCCGGATTGCTCTCAACGGCTCCTAGCTGCCTTGAGGCTATAAAAGGGACCCCTAGGCGCATGGAGGAGAAGCCCAAGCATTCCTTGAGCACTCTTGATCACTCACACTCCATTCTTGCGCACTTGTTCGACATTCTAGTGATTTAAGCTCCGTTCTAGTGTGCTAGTCTTTTGAGCTTAAGTCTGGGTCTTGTGTGTGCGTATTTGCTGTGGTCTTAGTGTCTTGTGTGAGTTGCTAATCCCTCCCTTGCTCCGTGCTTCTTTGTGAACTTCAAGTGTAAGGGCGAGAGGCTCCAAGTTGTGGAGATTCCTCGCAAACGAGATTAAGAAAAGCAAGCAAAACACCGTGGTATTCAAGTGGGTCTTTGGACCGCTTGAGAGGGGTGATTGCAACCCTCGTCCGTTGGGACACCACAACGTGGAGTAGGCAAGCGTTGGTCTTGGCCGAACCACGGGATAACCACCGTGCCATCTCTGCCGCAAGATATCAATATTGTATGCTCTATGGATTTTATGGCACGAAGATCACTCAGGCATAGCAAGCAGTAGTTCCATCCTTCCATTTGTGCCTGGGCCCATGTATCGTGGCTCAGAACCCTTGTACATCCCCCTTGAACTATAAAAGGGGAGGCATGCAATGTTGAAGACCCAAGTCATCCAGGACACACTTAGACTCTCTCAAGCAATACAACACACAGTGGAGTAGGGTATTACGGTCCGGCGGCTCAAACCACTCTAAACTCTTGCGTGTTCTTGTGTTCATTCCTACATCTCACAACAGGCAAAACACTTAAGCCCCCTCCACACCTTAGGACTTAGGGCGAGTGCACTCCGCCACCCGGCCGGAGAATTTCCTCTCCGACAAAATTAAAGCTACAGATTCCAAAAGAAAAGCAAAAGCTGAGAAAAGTGCTGCACAAGTTTCTGAAAAGGTGCTGCAAAAAGTGACTGAAAAGCGCTGTAAAAAGTGACTGAAAAGCGCTGCAATAAAGTGACTGAAAAGCGCTGCAATAAAGTGACCTGACGCTTGCAAAAGGTGCTGCGCAGACTAAAAAAGGCGTCTGGAAAGTCACTGACACAGTCTGCAAAAGTGGTCAGCGCAGACAGAACCGGTCAGGCTGAACGAGACTGGTTCAATCAGCCCCCCATACCGGTTCAACCGGTTTCGGCTAGGGAGACTCCAGGTTTTTCCTGGTTAAAACTAGTCGAGCTGAAGTTCAACTCAAAAGTTCAGCTGGCCAAACCAGTTGAGCTTTGAGTGAAATTTTAAAATAATTTTTAACACTAAATCTCATTTTAATTTTAACATTTTCACAAAGTTTTGAATGAACATCACTAAAATTTAAACCTTTTAAACAAAGAACAGTGAATCAAGCAATCTTTGGGTCCGTTTTTAAGTTAAGTTACGAGAATCCAAGATATTTAATTCACTCCTAAGAAAGCAAAATCTAGTCTCATCGAGGGGTTTTGTGAAGATATCGGCTAGTTGATTTTCAGTGTTTACATGACATAATTAGATATCTCCTTTTGCTTCATGGTCTCTCAGAAAATGGTGTCTTATGTCTATGTGTTTGGTTCAAAAGTGTTGCACAGGATTATTGGCTAGTTTAATGGTGCTCTCATTGTCACATAGTAGTGGAATTGTTTTAAAATCACAACCAAAATCCCTCAAAGTTTGCTTCATCCATAGCAACTGAGCACAACAAGCACCAGCAGTTATGTATTTGGCCTCGGCAGTGGAAAGTGCAACACAGTTTTGTTTCTTAGAGCTCCAAGACACCAGGGACCGCCCAAGAAATTGGCAAGTCCCTGAGGTGCTTTTTCGATCTACTTTGCAACCGGCATAGTCTGAGTCAGAGTAGCCAAATAAATCGAAAGAGGAGCCCTTGGGATACCAGAGACCTAGATTTTAGGTGTGAACTAGATATCTCAAAATTCTCTTAACAGCCACTAGGTGACACTCTTTCGGGTTAGCTTGAAAACGGGCACACATGAACACACTAAGCATGATATTTGGCCTAGATGCACATAAATACAGTAGAGATCCAATCATTGATCTATAAAGCTTTTGATCTACAGTTTTACCTTCTTCATTTAAGTCGAGATGACCATTTGAAGCCATTGGTGTCTTGGCGTGCTTTGCCTTTTCCATGCCAAACTTCTTGAGCATGTCTTGTGTGTACTTGGTTTGGCACAGAAAGGTTCCTTCCTTGAGTTGTTTAACTTGAAAGCCCAGGAAGTACTTGAGCTCGCCCATCATGGACATCTCAAACCTATTTGTCATAACCCTACTAAATTCCTCACAAAAAGTTTCATCAGTACTGCCAAATATAATGTCATCGACATACATTTGACATACAAATAATTGATTGTCAACTTTGCGAGTGAATAAAGTAGAGTCTACTTTTCCTATTTCAAAACCATTTTTAAGCAAGAAATCTTTAAGACATTCATACCATGCTCTAGGAGCTTGTTTAAGCCCATAGAGAGCTTTGTGAAGAAGGTAGACATGGTTTGGCTTCTTAGGATCTTCAAAGCCCGGCGGTTGCTCCACATAGACCAACTCTTGCAGTGGTCTGTTTAGGAAAGCACTTTTGACATCCATTTGATACAATTTGAAATCATGGTTAGTAGCATAGGCAATTAATATTCTTATGGACTCTAACCTTGCTACTGGTGCATAGGTTTCTCCAAAGTAAAGTCCTTCCACTTGAGTGAAACCTTGAGCAACCAGCTGCACCTTGTTCCTTGTGACCACGCCGGTTTCATCTTGCTTGTTGCGGAAGACCCATTTAGTTCCAATGACGTTTTTCTTGGGTCTTGTTACTAAGGACCAGACTTCATTTCTTGTGAAGTTGTTAAGCTCTTCTTGCATAGAGATGATCCAGTCTGGATCACTTAGTGCTTCTTCTACCATAAGTGGTTCAAGAGAGGAGACAAACGAGTAAAATTCACAAAAATTTGCTAAACAAGATCGAGTTGTTACCCCTCTCCTGATGCTACCCAGGATGTTGTCCACAGGATGATCTCTCTGAATGCCCTGGTATACTTGAGGATGAGGCACCAGGGAATGTTTCTGAATTTGATCATCACTTTCATCTTGTTCAATGGCTTCTTCATTAGCAACTTCTTCTTGCTCATTTTCCACAATGGTTGGCATATCTTGCGGTAGGCACTCTTCTTCAAGGATTGGATGACTTGAGGTTGATGGGTTTGCTTGGGTGGAAGGATTTTCACCAACCACTCTAGCACTCCCATCAACAACCCTGTTTGTCATCCAAATTCTCCCTTCATCATTGTCCTTTTCTTGTGGTCTCACTTCACCTATTGCAAGCTTCTTGATGGCTTCATTAGGTGGGATTTCATTTCCTGCAATATCTTTAGAAACATGCCATTGTGAGCCATTAGATTCATCAAATGTCACGTCTATCGCTATTTCAACAAGACCGGTGGTATTGTTGAAAACACGATATCCATGCACATTTGATGCATAACCAATCAAGAAACCCTCGTCCACTCTAGGAGCAAACTTCGAGCTCTTGACTTTCTTGTTAAGAATGTAGCATTTACACCCAAAAACTCTAAAGTAATCAACCTTAGGTTTGTTACCGGTGAGAAGTTCGAAGGCAGTCTTCTTGTAAATCTTGTGAAGATAAAGGCGGTTGACTGCATGACAGGCGGTGTTGACCGCCTCTGCCCAAAAATTGTCAGGTGTTTTGTACTCATCCAACATGGTTCTAGCGGCTTCGATTAGTGTTCGGTTCTTTCTTTCCACAACAACATTTTGTTGAGGAGTGTAGGGGACCGAGAACTCATGCTTAATTCCTTCTTCGCCTAAGAATTCTTCAACACCTGTATTCTTGAACTCTGTCCCATTATCACTTCTCACCTTTTTGATTTTTAACTCAAACTCATTTTGAGCTCTTCTCATAAATTTCTTCAAAGTCTCTTGTGTTTCACCTTTGTCACTCAAAAAGAAAACCCAGGTGAAGCGAGAAAAATCATCAACAATAACTAAACCATACTTACTGCCACCAATACTAATGTACGCCACAGGTCCAAAGAGGACCATATGAAGAAGCTCCAAAGGCCTCTTGGTTGTGACCACGTTCTTTGATTGATGTGGAACGCCATTGTCGGTGTTCCGAGACCGGGGGGGTCCCTGAGCCGACGAGTGAATGTCGCCGCGTGCCCCAGCCCAGATGGGTCGAGCGTGAAGGGGGGAGAGCGAGGCGGCCAGAGGCCGGCGTGAGAGAGGTGGGAATCCCGCGGCCTTCGTGTTCGTCCCGCGCCCAGGTCGGGTGCGCTTGCAGTAGGGGGTTACAAGCGTCCACGCGGGAGAGGGAGCGAGCGGCTCCAAGCGAGCGCGTGTCTCGTCCTCGTCCCCGCGCGGCCAACCCTCTCTAAGAGGGCCCTGGTCCTCCCTTTTATAGGCGTAAGGAGAGGATCCAGGTGTATAATGGGGGGTGTAGCAGAGTGCTACGTGTCTAGCGGAGGTGAGCTAGCGCCCTAGGTACATGCCGTTGTGGCAGCCGGAGAGATCTTGGCACCCAGCTGGTGTGATGTCGTGGCCATCGGAGGAGCGATGGAGCTTGGCAGAGGGACAGCTGTCGGAGCGGTTGTGTAACACCCAAATTCTGAATTTGGAATGGGTAGAAGAAATCTGAACAAAGTATCATTGGGAAATAAGAAAATGAGGAGAAAAAGAATTTTTCTTTTAAAACCATTTATACATCTCATGAAATAAATAAACAAGGAGAATAAAACTTAAACTAGTAATAATAAAATAGTATGGTTTATATTCACCTTTGGGTTTCAATTGATACATTTGAAAAATTTGAAAACAAATAGAAGTATAAATTTGAATTTGGAATAGAAAATAGAAAATAAAAGAAAAGGGAGAACTAAGAAAAATACTACATAAAATAAAATAAAAATCAGAATAAACATCCTTCACACTTATATTATTAAATTATACCTTTCAAACCGAGGACAAGTTATTCACAAAGTTTGAACTCAAACTTGAAATTCAAATTGGATTTGAAAATGGAGAAAAGAAAATAGAAAAGAAAAAGAAAAAGAATAAAAACCCTAACTGGGCCGGCTACCTGGAAATCGGCCCATCTTCACAATCCACACCGCGCGGCCCATTACTCTTCACGGGCGCGCGCCGACCTGTGGGGCCCTTTGCCCAGCCTCTCCCGCACGCGCCGACACCCCTGGCCCACCGTTCAGCCACCCACCGCCGCTCGCCCCGCACCAAGTCACCTACACGTGGGGCCCGTCTGTCAGGCGTATCCTCTTCCTTCCGTTGAAGCCAACAGAATTCGCGCGGCAATCGCTGGCGTCCGCAAGCTCCCCGGCCGAAACCTTCGCTGCTGCTCCGCTCGGACTCGCCCCAGCCCCTGCTCACCCCGCTCGCGTCCACACCACGGACTCCATGGCCGGGAATCTCGCAACAGACCTGCGCGTGCGGGGGAGAATCGCACCAAATCCGCCGTCGGTCTCGGCCTCCTCTCGCGCGGATTTATCCCTCCCTCCGGGCTATAAAACTCGAGCGCCCGTGACCCTGAGCCATAACCTTTGCAAGCCGGACACCAAGGTGAGAAATCGCGTGGTCATCGCCGAGCGAAAAGCACCGTGGAGCGCCGCCGCCGAGGATAGCCGTCGTCGGGGGGGTCTCCGCTCTTGGAGTCGGGTCGGGGAGTATCGTCTTCGCCTGGGGAAGCTGTCCGCGCCTCCAATTCGGGTTGGGCGCCACCGTGACGCAAGGAATTGCTCACCGGAGCACTTCACCGCCGCCAATCCGCCCCTCTGCCGTGGCCAGGGTCTTCCGCGCTGCGAACCCCTCGGTATGATGCCCTTGCCGCGTTTACTTGTTCGTCAGCTACGCGTAGTACCGATTAGCTATGGGTTTGGGGCAGTGGGCGGCCATCGGGGGTTCGCCGGAGTCCTCTCCGCCGCGGGGGGAAGAACTCGTCGCCGTTGCACGGCTGGATTGAAGACGGAGCTTCCGCGACCGTCGGATCGGGCGCGGACGGATAAGATTAGAATGGGAAATAACGGTTCGGTGATTTGAATCCGGGCCGTCCGTCTAGATCGGGCGAACCTGAGTGATCCCCGCGTTTTAAATCTGAGCCGTTGATCTCGGATCCAACGGCGCGCGCTGCGTACCGGTTCGGTTTATATCAGATCTAATCCGGGCGCTTGATTCCTGATCTGACGGCTGGAATTAGATTATACCCCTTCGCCGTGGCTCTTTTGTTAAAGAGCCCCTGGACTTTTTGAAATAGAACCCGCCGTCCTATGCGACTGTGCTCTGAGTCTTAGAAGATTTACCCAGAGCCCCCTGACCTTTCTTATAATTGAGGCCCAGTCCAGAACTCAGTTAAATTGAATAAATAGAATAGAAAATAGATTTTTAATATGAAAATAAATACTAAAACTTTATAAATTCATAGAAAATTCATACTAACTCCAAATTAATCCATTCCAGTTCCTAAAATTTTGTAATTTAGTTCTCTATCACCTAGAACCTCTGTTTTGTCATGAAAACAGTTAGGAATTTAATCTCCCACTTAATCCATTTTAAACATATAAAACCTTTGAAAATTCATAACTTAAAATCTAAAACTCCAAAATTAATGATTCCTGTTCCTATGATCTTATTTTAATATGTATATTAATAATGTGTATTTTGTTCTTATGTTTGGTGTAATGTTAATTTTGCCTATACCATGTTTGTTTGTATTACTACAACTAGCAGTGAGGTCACGAGTCCTCTGAAGATCATCCTGGTACCTGGATTCTCAAGGCCCAGGCAAGTTGTGCCCTTGATCACTTCTTTTCACCCAGCCATGTTCTGATTAATTATAATGATCTGCATAGGTTAATTTTGATGGAACCCAATAGGTTACCCTAGTTTGTCTATCTTTATACCTTGTTCACCACTGATCTTTCTGGGTAGTACTTGCTAGTGCTATATGTGGTTTTGGGTATGGAGATACACTATTCATGATTACACTTTTTGTTATCAGTTGTTATTTAATGTTCATGTTAAGATCATTATGTTAATTGGAACATGGAGCGACCACCCGGGAAAACAGTGCTACCACAAGGGTGGTATGGGACGCCCTTGGCTGATTAATTAGGAAAGCTAGTGGAAGACTACCTTACCCGAAAGGGGCAAGGGCAGTAGGGGAGAGGTCAGTGTAGGGAGGCCCTCGGGAGGATTTTGCTGCGATGGCGGTCCTGCAAGGGATTCCTGCACTGGATCTTCCTATAAACTGTAGCGGGTTTTCTGAAGCTAGTGGAACTTTGTAAAGGCCTCGTAGTGTTACCCTGCCTCGCCTCCTCGGTAGAGGTGTATGGGAAGTCGCGATCCCTTGGCAGATGGGTAACATGACTTGTGGGTAAAGATGCGCAACCTCTGCAGAGTGTAAAACTGGTATACTAGCCGTGCTCACGGTCATGAGCAGCTCGGACCCTCACATGATTAATCTATGGAACTAAATTCAATTTGTCATATGCATTGCATGGCAGGTGATGTTGATACTTTTGTTCTATTACTTAATTGGGTTTGGTATTTACTTATACTTAGTAATTGCTAATAAAATTTTGACCAACATTAAAAGCAATGCTCAGCTCTAACCATCTTCTTTGGTAAGCCTTACACTTCACGTGAGCTCCCACCTTTGGCGAGTTCATGCACATTATTCCCCACAA
Source organism: Zea luxurians (assembly GCA_029449295.1). Classification (NCBI taxonomy): domain Eukaryota; kingdom Viridiplantae; phylum Streptophyta; class Magnoliopsida; order Poales; family Poaceae; genus Zea; species Zea luxurians. Next base: position 6,322,247 of record JAOPSE010000102.1, read on the forward strand.
CTTGTTGAGCGATGAACGTATGTGAGCTCACTCTTGCTGTCTCACATACACCACAGGTCAAGACCAGGTACTGCAGGATGATGCTCATGGAGGATGCTGCGATGAGTTCGTGAGAGGTCTAGGTCGTCGTCTCCCAGTCAACTTTGGGTTGCTGGACCGTTGTCTCCTTATAATGTAATTATTTATTTTGTATAGAACTCCTGTTATATATAAAGATGTGACATTCGATCCTGTGCCACTTTACATCATATGTTTGAGACTTGGTCCCAGCATACCTGGTGTTTATGTTAACCCCGGGTTTTGGACCCCTAAAATCCGGGTGTTACAGGTTGAGTCCTTGCTGACGTCCTCTTGCTTCCGTAAGGGGGCTGAGAGCCGCCGTCGTCATAGAGCATGCGGTGCGCCATCATTGCCTATCTGGTGGAGCGAGCCAGATGGGACGCCGGTCTTGTTCCCTGCGGCCCGAGTCAGCTCGGGGTAGGGTGATGATGGTGCCTCCTGTTGACGTGGCTGGTCTGCGCCCTAGGTTGGGCGATGTGGAAGCTCCTCCGAAGCCGAGGTCGAGTCCGAGCCCCCGGGTCGGGCGAGGCGGAGATTGCCGGCTGGTGCTGGGGCGGAGTCCGAGCCCTGGGGTCGGGCGAAGCGGAGTTCGTCATCTTCTGGGGCCGAGCCCAAGTCCGAGCCTTGGGTCGGGTGAGGCGGAGATCGTCGTCTTCCGGGACTTAGCCCGAGTCCGAGCCCTGGGTCAGGCGGAGTTCGCCGTCTTCCGGGACTTAGCCCGAGTCCAAGCCATGGGTCGGGCGGAGTTCGCCGTCTTCCAGGACTTAGCCCGAGTCCGAGCCCTGGGTCAGGCGGAGCGGAGTTCGCCATCTTCCGGGACTTAGCCCGAGTCCGAGCCCTGGGTCGGGCGGAGTTCGCCGTCTTCCGGGACTTAGCCCGAGTCCGAGCCCTGGGTCGGGCGGAGTTCGCCGTCTTCCGGGACTTAGCCCGAGTCCGAGCCCTGGGTCGGGCGGAGCGGAGCTTCCTATGGTGCCTTCGGTAGGGCCTGACTGCCTGTCAGTCTTACTCTGTCAAGTGGCACCGCAGTCGGAGTGGCGCAGGCGGCGCTGTCCTTCTGTCAGGCCGGTCAGTGGAGCGGCGAAGTGACGGCGGTCACTTCGGCTCTGCCGGCTGGGGGGCGCGCGTCAGGATAAGGGTGTCAGGCCACCTTTGCATTAAATGCTCCTGCGACTTGGTTGGTCGGTGCGGCGATTTGGTCAGGGTTGCTTCTTAGCGAAGGCAGGGCCTCGGGCGAGCCGGGAATATGTTCGCCGCTGAAGGGGGGCCTCGGGCGAGGCGGAAATCCTCCAGGGTCGGCTGCCCTTGTCCGAGGCTAGGCTCAGGTGAGGCGTGATCGAGTCCCTTGAATGGACTGATCCCTGACTTAATCGCACCCATCAGGCGTGCAGCTTTGTGCTGATTGGGGTTACCAGCTGAGAATTAGGACCCTTGAGGGTACCCCTAATTATGGTCCCCGACAGTAGCCCCCGAGCCTCGAAGGGAGTGTTTGCATTCGCTTGGAGGCTTTCGTTGCACTTTTTTGCAAGGGGACCAGCCTTCCTCGGTTGTGCTTTTGTTCTAGTGGGTGCGCGCGAGCGCACCCGCCGGGTGTAGCCCACGAGGCCTCGGAGGAGTGGTTTCACTCCTTAGAGGTCTTACTGCCTCACGTAGTGCTTCGGCTGGTCTGGTCGTTCCCTCATGCGAGCTGGCCGTAGCCCGGGTGTACGGTCGGGTCCCAAGTTCTCGGGCTGGTATGTTGACGCTGTCAACGGTTTGGCTGGGGCCGGGTTTGCGAGAGCAGCCCCCGAGCCTCTGCACAGAACGAGAGGGCGGTCAGGGGTAGACTCGGCTTTTTTGCATACGCCCCTGCATCGCCTTTCCGCAAGGAGGAGGGGGGGAAAGCGCCATGTTGCCCTCGATGGGCGCCGAACATGGTGTCTCCGATGAGCTGCAAGCGGGTAATCCGAGTGGTCGTCCGTGCCCCGTTCGTTAGGGGTCGGCTAGGGGCCCAGAGGCACGCACAAAAGTACCTGCGGGTGATCTGCCAGACCCGGTCCCCTGGTGACGGGGTCCGAGGGCTCGATGCCTCCCTTTGATGGGATTCTGTTACAAGATCATTCCCGCTGGTCTCGGAAATGTCCTAGGGTACCTCGGGAGCGTAGCCCGAGCCTCGGTTATGTATCGAACGTACCCATGGTCATCCCTCGCTCGGCGTCTGAGGCGGCTGTGATCCCTTCGGGGGCCAGCCTTCGAACCCCTGATCAGTAATGGGCACAGAGCCCGAGTAGCCTGAGGCGGCCGTGGAACCCTTTCGAGGGGCCGGCCTTCGAACCTCTGACCAGTAGTGGGTGTAGGGCCCACGCGATCTGAGGCGGCTGTTGAACCCTTCCGGGGGGCCAGCCTTCGAACCTCCGATCAGTAGGGGGGCTCGGAGCCTGGTTCCTTCTCGGGGAAGGATCCTTTTCAGGGTATCCCCCTTTCCTGGTCCCTGTTGCAAGAGAGAGAAAGAGGAAAAACAGAAAAGGATACGAATTCGAACGACGCGGCGTACCTTTTTGGACGCGGTCATTATGGCGAAGCGTCGCCCGCTTCTCCTGCCAGAGGCGCCGCGTGTCCCGCTGCAGAGTTAATGCGACGGGGCGAGTGGTTGGAGGGGCGACCGTTGCGCGTGCGCGAGCCGTTCGAGGGACGGCTGTTTCGCTTTGCGTTTTTGAATCCCACGTCCGGTCCGGGCGGAACATTTGAATCGGTCGCGCCTTGGTCTTCATATACTCGGGAGAGGGCCTGGCGATGGTTCTTTGCTCCGCTTCCTGTCTCCCTCTTAGGCTTTTCGCAGCCTGAGAGACTTAGCCAGAGAAAAGGGAACCGCCCTCCCTGTCCTTTGCGCCGCCACCCCTTGCGCTCGGCGATGGCTGACCGGGTGACCATCATCTCGTCGCGCGACCCATGGCCCTTCTCCACAGTGACGGCAAGTGATCTGGAGGATCTCGTTGGCGAGGGTCTACTTCGCCCTCTCACCGATGAGCAGCGACCGGAATGGATTCCCCCCATGGGCGGAGCCGCTCCATCCCCACCGTCGAGGTACATCGTGAGCTTCGTCTCCTTCCACGAGCGGGGCTTTGGTGTGCCGGCGAGCCGCTTCATGCGGGCGATCCTGCACCACTACGGGGTGGAGTTGCACAACCTCAGCCCCAACTCCATCTCGTAGGCCGCCATCTTCGTAGCGGTGTGCGAGGGGTACTTGGGGATTGCCCTCCATTGGGATCTGTGGACCCATCTCTTTTTCGCGGAGCTTTTTGCCTCGCCGACGGGGGAGAGGAAGGTCCGCGCAGCGGTGCGGGCCGGCGGCTGCACCCTCCTGCTGAGGCAGTCGCGGGCGTCGCTGTATATTCCCGCCATCCTCGCGTCCTCGAACAAGGGGTGGCAGCGTCGGTGGTTCTACCTCCGGAATGACGGCGAGTTTCTCCCGCCGTTCTCTCAGCGAGTAGTCACCGCCGCCGCTGATGCTTGGCGCCACGGGACCCCTCACGAAAGACAGAAGAACCTCAAACCCCTCCTCAAGGCCTTAGAGGCGTTGCGGAAGGGGGGACTCACCGCTGCAGGGGTGATTGCCGCCATCCACCGCCAGAGGGTGCTTCCTTTGGCGGAGCGACGGCTGCCGCTTTGGGAAATGACACCGGAGGCTGCCAGAGGGTCCTCTGATCCTCTTCCCCTCGACGTCCTCCACGGGCGGGTGTCCGTTGCGTTGGGGAAGCCGGACCCCAGCGCCTTCTCCCAGCCATTGATGCGCCCTGACCAAGGGTGCGTGACTCTGGTGAGTGTCCACTTCTTCCTTCTTGCGTCAGATTGCCCCTGGTTTCTAAGGTCGGGATTTCCACCCGTCTTCAGGAGGTAGGGTGGCACAAGTCTTCCCTGCCACGGGTCCCGCAAGATGCGGCGGACCGAGCAGCGCGGCGGGTCGCCGTGGAGGAGAAGAAGAAAAAGAAGGATGCGGAGAAGGCCCGGGCCTGCGAGCGGAGGCAGGCTCGTGACGCCTTGGAGAAGCTTCGTCGCCGGCAGGAGAGGGAGGGGCTCCCGAGGGAGCCGTCGCCGGAAACGCCCGATGACGACGATGATGATGAGGATGATGACGAGGAAGACGACATGGCTGCCCGCCTTGGCCTCAGCCCCGGCTTGGGGTTAGGCCAGGGGCCGTCAAGCCAGCCCCCGAGCGGGTTGATGCCGTCAGTCCCCGGAGTCGGGACGCCGGGTTCCCGGCCCGAGGGGCGGGGGCAACCCGAGAGGGTACTTGACCCCTCGGCTGGAGGAGCTGAGGCGACCCCGGGGAGCCAGGCCGAGGCATCCGCTCCCCGAGAGCCACCGCCCGCGCCGGCAGCGCAGGGGAGCGACCCTCAGGTCGCCGTGGCAGCGCCTGGGCAGTCCGCCTCCCGGGCGTCCGGGGCGCCCAAAGCAAGGGTGGTGCCGAAGCTACCGGCGAAGCGGACCTCGGCGGCAGTTCCGAGGGCCGAGATCCAAGAGACCTCCCCCCAGGCACGGTTGATCATGGCCCGGAGCGGGTAGGTATCTTGGAATGTCTTCGTCCTGCCGTTTCATTCACATGTCCCGGCCGTGATTTTTCTTTTTCCCTCAGCAAGCGAAGCCATGGCCTGACTGACCTAGCACCCCGGAAGGACCTTAAGACGGCGCCAGCTTGCATGGCCAGCGCCACTCCAGGCCTTGCCGTTCAGCTGACCTCCTCGCAAGGTGCTCCACAGCAGGGGGCTCAGGCGGCACCAGTCGCCGCGGAGCGGGTTCCCGAGGCTGGCTCTTCCGCTGAGGCGGCCACTGTGATAGGGGAGATGGCTGACGCGGGCGTGGCCCCGTGTCCACCAGACGTGCCGGCGATGCCGGCACCCGTCGCTACTGAAGTCGCCGCCGTCCCAGTCGGGGAGCGACCGGTCGCTACCGACGCTGAGGCGGCTGAGACGTCGGCGCTCGATGCCTCGGAAGAGAGGGGCGTGGAGACGCGATCCGTCCCGCCGGGCGGCAGCCTCGTCGCTGTGCGGCGGAGCTCCGAGGGCCGGCGCCAGTTGCTCCGGTTCCGGACCCGTGAGGCCTCGGATCCTTTCTTCGTTCTGGACGATGAACGGGAGGACCAGTCCTGGGACGAGCTCCGCGAGTGTGCTGAAGCAACGGTGGGGTCGCTCCGGTCGTCGCTGGAGGTTTTCTGCAGGGACATCCCCAAAATCCTCCAGGTAATGGTTTTAGGCATACCTTTTTTCTCTTGTGACCAAGGCGTCTTTCGTGACGCCCTGCTTCCTTCCCTCAGGATCTGACGGATCGAAGCGCCGCCAAGTCGTCGTTCATCCGCCGCGAGGTCGACGTCTGGGGCTCGCTGCGATCCCTGAGGACCTCGCTCGCCGGGGCTACTGCGCGCCTCTCTCAGCAAGGTGCCGAGGTGGCAGACCTTCGGTTGCTCTGCACCAATCTGAGAGCCGAGGCGGCAGCGGCACGCGCGGAGGCGGCCGCAGTGCGTGCGGAAGCCCAACGACAGCAGTCGGAGTTTGACCGGGTCGTCGAGGAGCAGGACCAATCTCGGGGCCAGGCTGCCGAGGCCGAAAGCCGGGCCGAAACCCTTGCAGTCGACCTAGCCGTAGCCCAGGTCGCAGCCTCGGAGCAGCGTGCCCGAGCCGGAGGTACGCCTTGGCCATCTTCTGCTTTCGTTCCTGCTTGTTTCCTCTACTTGTGTTTGAGACCTTCCCTTTGGTTGTTCGCAGAGCTCGAGTCCGCCCTCGATGAGTCCGCCCAGGCGCTTGCCGAGGCGCTTGCCGGAGCGGCCGAGCAGAGGGAGACCGACCACACGGCCATATTCGAGGCTGTCTCGGACGTTTACCGGGTCCTTGGCTCCGGCGACGTCCCCTCAGGAAGCTCCCCTCAAAGTCGCCTTCAAGTCTTGGGCGATCATGTGCGCGGCAGACTCCGCGAGGCGCTACACCACGGCATCAGGCGGGCCTTCGCCGTGCTCGCTTCCCACTATGTTGTGGACCTGGAGCGGGTTAGCGAGGGGTATTGCCTTCCCGACGAAGATGAAGCCGCCCTGGCAGAAGTCCAGAGGCTCGATGCGGCCGCCGCGGGTCCGAGCGCGGTGCTGGCAACCACCTTTGAGGCAGAGATCCTCCCACCTGCGCCATCGCCGGAAGTCGGGATGGACTTTGCCGATGGTGGGGACGAAGCTGAAGGCGCGGCTCCATCCCAAGGCGACGCCTAACTCTGTTGGAACAGTTCCCGTTGGATGCACGTGTGTCTTTCTGCGGCCGCTGAGGCCTGAACACTTTGTTACCGTTGCATGAAGTCGTACTCCTTTCCCTTTTATTTTGCGTGTCCGGCTTCGCCTGCTAGTAACAGGGTGGCTTCCCCAAGTAGGGGTCACTTTTCGCGGCGGGTGACGAGCGAGGTGTCCCTAACCCGGAGGCATGGGGGTCCCTCGGCTCAGTCGGCCTTGCCACTTACATGCACCCGCGTTCGCTCCTTGGGGTCTTGCTTCCGACATAGCCGGGGAACGCAAAAGCCTTTCTGATTGAAAATTTTGGAACACAGAGAGGTTCCCCAATCTTGATGACGCAGAGGGGTTCCCTCGCTTCTAGCCCCCGAGGGAGGGTCGGGCTCTGCCGAGGCGAGGCTGACCCTTCCTTCACGACTAAGACTTGCGTGGGAGCGAGGTATACGAACAACTTGAAATCATCTTAAGGGTAGAAGCGACGTAGCTGTCGGATGTTCCAGGCGTTGCCGTAGACCTCGCCTTGACTGTTGGCCAGCTTGTATGTTCCGGGCTTCAGAACCTTGGTGACGACGAATGGCCCCTCCCAGGGAGGCGTGAGCTTGTGCCGCACTCGGGCGTCTTGTCGCAGCCGAAGCACCAGGTCGCCCACCTGGAGGTCTCGGGACCGGACCCCTCGGGCGTGGTAGCGTCGCAGGGACTGCTGGTACCGCGCCGAGTGTAGCAAGGCCTAGTCCCGAGCCTCCTCCAGCTGGTCCAGCGAGTTTTCTCAGCTGACTTGGTTGCTTTGGTCGGTGTAGGCCCTCGTCCTCGGGGAACCGTATTCTAAGTCTGTGGGTAAGATGGCTTCGGCCCCATAGACTAGAAAGAACGGCGTGAAGCCCGTGGCTCGGCTCGGCGTTGTCCTCAGACTCCAGACCACCGAGGGGAGTTCCCTCATCCATCGCTTGCCGAACTTGTTGAGGTCGTTGTAGATCCGAGGCTTGAGTCCTTGTAGAATCATGCCGTTGGCACGCTCCAACTGCCCATTCGTCATGGGATGAGCCACGGCGGCCCAGTCCACCCGGATGTGGTGATCCTCGCAGAAGTCCAGGAACTTTTTGCCGGTGAATTGGGTGTCGTTGTCGGTGATGATGGAGTTCAGGACCCCAAAGCGATGGATGATGTTGGTGAAGAACGCCACCGCCTGCTCGGACCTGATGCTGTTCAGGGGTCGGACCTCGATCCACTTGGAGAATTTGTCGATGGCGACAAGCAGGTGCGTGTAGCCCCCGGGTGCCTTCTGCAAGGGGCCGACGAGGTCTAGACCCCACACCGCAAAAGGCCAGGTGATGGGTATCGTCTGCAGAGCCTGAGCGGGCAGGTGGGTCTGCCTCACGTAGAATTGACACCCTTCGCAGGTGCGGACGATTCTGGTAGCGTCGGCCACCGCCGTCGGCCAGTAGAAGCCTTGCCGGAAAGCGTTCCCGACAAGGGCTCGAGGCGCTGCGTGATGGCCGCAAGCCCCCGAGTGTATCTCTCGCAGGAGTTCTTGACCTTCGGCGATGGAGATGCATCGCTGGAGGATGCCTGAGGGGCTGCGGTGGTAGAGCTCCTTCTCATCTCCCAGCAAGACGAATGACTTGGCGCGCCGCGCCACCCGCCGAGCCTCGGCTCGGTCGAGGGGTAGCTCTCCTTGGTGGAGATATTGCAGGTACGGGGTCTGCCAGTTTCGATTAGGCGCGACCCCGCTTCGCTCCTCCTCGACGCGCAGTGCCTCACCCTCGGGGGCCGAGAGTACCTCGGACTGAACCGAGGGCGCCTCGGGCCGAGCTGAGGGTGCCTCGGACTGGGCCGAGGGTACCTCGGACTGAGCCGAGGGCGCCTCGGGTTGAGCCGTGGGTGCCTCGGACTGGGCCGAGGGTACCTCGGGCTCGGACGTGTCGTCGATCTTGACGGAGGGTTGATGCAGGTCTCGGGAGAAGACGTCCGGGGGAACCGTCGTTCGCCCCGAGGCTATTTTAGTCAGCTCGTTCGCAGTCTCGTTGTAGCGCCGAGCGATGTGGTTGAGCTCGAGCCCGTAGAACTTGTCTTCCAGGCGCCGAACCTCATCGCAGTAGGCCTCCATCTTTGGGTCGCGGCAATGGGAGTTCTTCATGACTTGGTCGATGACGAGCTGCGAGTCACCACGAGCGTCGAGGCGTCGGACCCCTAGCTCGATGGCGATCCGCAACCCGTTGACCAGAGCCTCATATTCGGCCACATTGTTGGACGCCGGGAAGTGGAGGCATAGCACGTAGCGTAGATGCTTTCCGAGGGGTGAGATGAAGAGTAGGCCTGCGCCGGCTCCTGTCTTCATCAGCGACCCGTCGAAGAACATGGTCCAGAGCTCCGGTTGGATCGGAGCCGTCGGTAGCTGAGTGTCGACCCATTCCGCTACAAAGTCCGCCAAGACCTGGGACTTGATGGCCTTCCGAGGAGCGAACGAGATCGTCTCGCCCATGATTTCCACCGCCCACTTTGCAATCCTACCCGAGGCCTCTCGGCACTGGATGATCTCTCCCAGGGGGAAGGATGACACCACAGTTACCGGATGAGACTCGAAGTAGTGTCGCAGCTTCCGCCACGTTAGGATCACCGCGTACAGCAGCTTCTGAACTTGTGGGTAGCGGATCTTGGTTTCGGACAGTACCTCGCTGACGAAGTAGACTGGCCTCTGAACGGGCAACGTATGCCCCTCTTCTTGCCTCTCGACCACAATCGCGGCGCTAACCACCTGAGTGGTCGCGGCGACGTAGACCAGGAGGGCTTCTCCGGCAGCTGGGGGCACCAAGATAGGTGCCTTTGTGAGGAGCGCCTTCAGGTTCCCGAGGGCTTCCTCGGCCTCAGGGGTCCAAGTGAAGCACTCGGCCTTCCTTAAGAGGCGGTACAGAGGTAGACCTCTTTCGCCGAGGCGTGAGATGAAGCGGCTCAGAGCCACGAGGCATCCCATGACCCTCTGTACGCCTTTCAAGTCCTTGATGGGCCCCATGCTGGTGATAGCTGCGATCTTCTCCGGGTTGGCTTCGATGCCCCGCTCGGAGACGATGAACCCCAAGAGCATGCCTCGGGGTACTCCGAAAACACACTTTTCGGGGTTGAGCTTGACGCCTTTCGCCTTGAGACATCGGAATGTCGTTTCAAGGTCGGAAAGGAGGTCAGAGGCTTTCCTCGTCTTGACTACGATGTCATCGACGTAGGCCTCGACCGTGCGGCCAATGTGTTCGCCGAACACATGGTTCATGCACCGCTGGTACGTCGCGCCCGCATTCCTCAAGCCGAACGGCATGGTGACATAGCAGTACATGCCGAAGGGTGTGATGAAAGAAGTCGCGAGCTGGTCGGACTCTTTCATCCTGATTTGATGATACCCTGAGTAGGCATCGAGGAAAGAAAGGGTTTCGCACCCAGCAGTGGAATCCATGATTTGGTCGATGCGAGGCAGAGGGTAGGGAACCTTCGGACATGCTTTGTTGAGACCAGTGTAGTCTACACACATCCGCCATTTCCCCCCTTTCTTTCTCACAAGCACAGGGTTGGCAAGCCATTCGGGATGGAATACCTCTTTGATGAACCCTGCCGCCATTAGCTTGTGGATCTCCTCGCCTATGGCTCTGCGCTTCTCCTCGTCGAATCGGCGCAGCGGCTGCTTGACGGGTCGGGCTCCGGCTCGGATGTCCAGCGAGTGCTCGGCGACACCCCTCGGTATGCTGGGCATGTCCGAGGGACTCCACGCGAAGACATCGGCGTTCGCGCGTAGAAAGTCGACGAGCACTGCTTCCTATTTGGGATCGAGCCCGGAGCCGATCCGGATCTGCTTGGAGGCGTCGCCGCTGGGGTCGTGGGGGACGGACTTAACCGTCTCCGCTGGCTCAAAGTTGCCGGCATGACGCTTCACGTCTGGCACCTCCTTAGAGAGGCTCTCCAGGTCGGCGATGAGGGCCTCGGACTCGGCGAGGGCCTCGGCGTACTCCACGCACTCCACGTCGCATTCGAATGCGTGTTTGTACGTGGGGCCGACGGTGATGACCCCGTTGGGGCCCGGCATCTTGAGCTTCAGGTAGGTGTAGTTGGGGACGGCCATGAACTTCGTGTAGCATGGCCTCCCCAGTACCGCGTGGTAGGTTCCTCGGAACCCGACCACCTCGAACGTCAGGGTCTCCCTTCGGAAGTTGGAGGGTGTTCCGAAGCAGACGGGAGGGTCGAGCTGTCCGAGGGGTTGGACGCGCTTCCCGGGGATGATCCCATGGAAGGGCGCAGCGCCTGCCCGGACAGAGGACAGATCGGTACGCAGAAGCCCGAGGGTCTCGGCGTAGATGATGTTGAGGCTGCTGCCTCCGTCCATGAGGACCTTGGTGAGCCTGACGTCGCCGATGACGGGGTCGACGATGAGCGGGTATTTCCCCGGGCTCGGCACATGGTCGGGGTGATCGTCTCGGTCGAAGGTGATGGGCTTGTCGGACCAGTCTAGATAGACTGGCGTCGCCACCTTGACCGAGCAGACCTCCCAGCGTTCTTGCTTGCGGTGCCGAGCCAAGGTGTTCGCCGCTTGTCCACCATAGATCATGAAGCAGTCGCGGACCTCGGGGAACCCTCCTGCCTGGTGATCTTCCTTCTTGTCGTCGTCGCGGACCTTGCCACCCTCCGCAGGTGGCCCAGCCCTGTGGAAGTGGCGCCGAAGCATGACGCATTCCTCAAGGGTGTGCTTGACGGGTCCCTGGTGATAGGGGCACGGCTCCTTGAGCATCTTGTCGAAGAGGTTGGCACCTCCGGGGGGCTTCCGAGGGTTCTTGTACTCGGCGGCGGCGACAAGGTCCGCGTCGGCGGCGTCGCGTTTCGCTTGCGACTTCTTCTTGCCCTTCTTCTTGGCGCCGCGCTGAGTTGACGCCTCGGGAGTACCTTCCGATGGGCGGCCCTGGGGCTGCTTGTCCTTTCGGAAGATAGCCTCGACCGCCTCCTGGCCGGAAGCGAACTTGGTGGCGATGTCCATCAGCTCGCTCGCCCTGGTGGGGGTCTTGCGGCCCAGCTTGCTCACCAGGTCGCGACAGGTGGTGCCAGCGAGGAACGCGCCGATGACATCCGAGTCGGTGATGTTGGGCAGCTCGGTGCGCTGCTTTGAGAATCGCCGGATGTAGTCTCGGAGAGACTCTCCTGGCTGCTGTCGGCAGCTTCGGAGGTCCCAGGAATTCCTGGGGCGCACATACGTGCCCTGGAAATTGCCGGCGAAAGCTTGGACTAGGTCGTCCCAGTTGGAGATCTGCCCCGAAGGCAGGTGCTCCAACCAGGCGCGAGCGGAGTCGGAGAGGAACAGGGGGAGGTTGCGGATGATGAGGTCGTCATCGTCCGTTCCACCCAGTTGGCAGGCCAGACGGTAGTCCGCGAGCCACAGTTCTGGTCTCGTCTCCCCCGAGTACTTTGTGATAGTAGTCGGGGGTCGGAACCGGGTCGGGAACGGCGCCCGTCGGATGGCTCGGCTGAAGGCTTGTGGACCGGGTGGTTTAGGCGAGGGACTCCGATCCTCCCCGCTGTCATAGCGTCCCCCACGCCTGGGGTGGTAGCCACGGCGCACCCTCTCGTCGAGGTGGGCCCGTCGGTCGCGGTGACGGTGCTCGTTGCCGAGGCGACCCGGGGCCGCAGGCGCTGTGTTGTGCGTGCGCCCGGTGTAGACCGAGGCTTCCCGCATGAATCGGGAAGTCGCAGCATGAGGTTCCGAGGGGTACCCCTGCCTTCGGGAGGCGGAGCTCTCGGCCCGTCGGACCGCGGCACCTTCCAGGAGATTCTTGAGCTCTCCCTGGATTCGCCGCCCCTCGGTGGTTGATGGCTCCGGCATCGCGCGAAGAAGCATTGCTGCTGCCACCAGGTTCTGGCCGACCCCACTGGAAGCGTGTGGTGGCCTGACCCTGACGTCGTCGGTGATGCAGTGCTAGAAGCCCTAGGGTAGATGATGTATCTCTCCGGCCGGAGGTTGACCCGCCCATGCCTGCTCGACGTCCCGACGGATCGGCTCAAGCGCTCCTGCTCCCTCGTCGAGCCTGGCCTGCACCCCGCGGATTTGCTCGAGCTGTGGGTCATGACCCCCCGCCTGAACGGGGACCACAGCTAGCTCCCGTGGGATGTCAACGCGAGGCACCGGCCTAGGGAGGTCACTGTCCTCCGGCATGCCGAGATGGTTGCCTTCGGGGGGACCCCCTAGATCGACGTGGAAGCATTCGCGACTTGGGCCACGGTCCTCGTCGCCGAGGCTACGGCTACCGTCAGAACAGTCGGAAAGGCAGTAGTCGCATGCGGTCATGAAGTCCCGCATGGCACTGGGGTTGCCAAGTCCAGAGAAATCCCAACAGATGCTAGGATCGTCGTCTTCCTCGGACCCAGAGGGCCCGTAGGTCGAGACGTCCGTCAGCCGGTCCCAAGGTGACCGCATACGAAACCCCAGAGGGTCTGGACTTGCCTCTACGAGAGCGCCCGCCAAAGCGAAGTTGCTAGGCGGGTTGAGGCTGGATCCGAAAAACGTGGGATGGGAATCGATCGGTACCTTTTGGTCGACGGGCGGCGATAAGGTCACGTCGGGGACTGACTGCGCCGTCGTCTCAGGTACGAGGGCGACGTCCAGCAAGCTTTTCGCGAGTGTGCTGGCGTCGTCCGCTTGCTCGGGATTAGCGTGTCGCGGGGAGACGGCGCTCGCCTTCGTCTCAAACGCGAGGTCGACGCCCGGTGCGCCCCCTGTTGGGGCGATGGGGCCATCGACTCGCTCGACAGCCAACGAGGCGCTGTCTCCTGCTTGGCCTTGGTTGCCCCGCCTCCTCCTCCGTCGGCGGGGGAGAGGACGAGGTGAGCTCGAAGATTGTTCTTCCACCATGCGGGGAAGACGTCGTCGATTCCGCCGCCGGCAGGCGGGCTGCTGGCCGCCACTGTCGTTGTCGCACGGCGGTGGAAGGAGTATCATGTCGTAGCTGCCGTCGAGGGACAAGAACTCAAGACTCCCGAAACGGAGCACCGTCCCGGGTTGGAGAGGTTGCTGGAGACTGCCCATCTGGAGCTTGATGGGAAGCTGTTCGTCAACACGCAGCAGGCCCCTACCTGGCGCGCCAACTGTCGGCGTTCCGAGACCGGGGGGCCCCTGAGCCAACGAGTGAATGTCGCCGCGTGCCCCAGTCCAGGTGGGTCGAGCGCGGGGGCGAGCGCGAAGGGGGGAGAGCGAGGTAGCCGGAGACCGGCGTGAGAGAGGTGGGAATCCCGCGGCCTTCGTGTTCGTCCCGCGCCCAGGTCGGGTGCGCTTGCAGTAGGGGGTTACAAGCGTCCACGCGGGAGAGGGAGCGAGCGGCTCCAAGCGAGCGCGTGTCTCGTCCTCGTCCCCGCGCGGCCAACCCTCTCTAAGAGGGCCCTGGTCCTCCCTTTTATAGGCGTAAGGAGAGGATCCAGGTGTACAATGGGGGGTGTAGCAGAGTGCTACGTGTCTAGCGGAGGTGAGCTAGCACCCTAGGTACATGCCGTTGTGGCAGCCGGAGAGATCTTGGCACCCAGCTGGTGTGATGTCGTGGCCGTCGGAGGAGCGATGGAGCTTGGCGGAGGGACAGCTGTCAGAGCGGTTGAGTCCTTGCTGACGTCCTCTTGCTTCCGTAAGGGGGCTGAGAGCCGCCGTCGTCATAGAGCATGCGGGGCGCCATCATTGCCTATCTGGCGGAGCGAGCCAGATGGGACGCCGGTCTTGTTCCCTGCGGCCCGAGTCAGCTCGGGGTAGGGTGATGATGGCGCCTCCTGTTGACGTGGCTGGTCTGCACCCTAGGTTGGGCGATGTGGAAGCTCCTCCGAAGCCGAGGTCGAGTCCGAGCCCTCGGGTCGGGCGAGGCGGAGGTTGCCGGCTGGTGCTGGGGCGGAGTCCGAGCCTTGGGGTCGGGCGAAGCGGAGTTCGTCGTCTTCTGGGGCCGAGCCCAAGTCCGAGCCCTGGGTCGGGCGAGGCGGAGATCGTCGTCTTCCGGGACTTAGCCCGAGTCCAAGCCCTGGGTCGGGCGGAGTTCGCCGTCTTCCGGGACTTAGCCCGAGTCCGAGCCCTGGGTCGAGCGGAGTTCGCCGTCTTTCGGGACTTAGCCCGAGTCCGAGCCCTGGGCCGGGCGGAGCGGAGTTCACCGTCTTCCGGGACTTAGCCCAAGTCTGAGCCCTGGGTCGGGCGGAGTTCGCCGTCTTCCGGGACTTAGCCCGAGTCCGAGCCCTGGGTCGGGCGGAGTTCGCCGTCTTCCGGGACTTAGCCCGAGTCCGAGCCCTGGGTCGGGCGGAGCGGAGCTTCCTATGGTGCCTTCGGCAGGGCCTGACTGCCTGTCAGTCTTACTCTGTCAAGTGGCACCGCAGTCGGAGTGGTGCAGGCGGCGCTGTCCTTCTGTCAGGCCGGTCAGTGGAGCGGCGAAGTGACGGCGGTCACTTCGGCTCTGCCGGCTGGGGGGCGCGCGTCAGGATAAGGGTGTCAGGCCACCTTTGCATTAAATGCTCCTGCGACTTGGTCGGTCGGTGCGGCGATTTGGTCAGGGTTGCTTCTTAGCGAAGGCAGGGCCTCGGGTGAGCCGGGAATATGTTCGCCGCTGAAGGGGGGCCTCGGGCGAGGCGGAAATCCTCCGGGGTCGGCTGCCCTTGTCCGAGGCTAGGCTCGGGTGAGGCGTGATCGAGTCCCTTGAATGGACTGATCCCTGACTTAATCGCACCCATCAGGCCTTTGCAGCTTTGTGCTGATGGGGTTACCAGCTGAGAATTAGGAGCCTTGAGGGTACCCCTAATTATGGTCCCCGACAGCCATGTTGCTTCCCTGCTTGACATGCGCTGCATACCTTATTTTTCTCAAACATAACATTTGTTAGTCCAATAATGTGATTATCCTTTTGAAGTTTGGCCAAGTTCCTCATGCCAACATGAGCTAGCCGGCGATGCCAAAGCCAACCCTTGTCAGATTTTGCCACTAAACAAGTCTCAGGCGTCTCTCTACTAGTTGTGAAATCAACAAGATAGAGTTTGCCCTTCAAGCGACCTGTAAAAGCAACAGAGGAATCCTCCCTTCTAAGAATTTTCACATCAACATCGGTAAATAGGCAATTATATCCCATTCCACAAAGTTGTGAAACAGACATCAAGTTATAGCTTAACGAATCAACTAACAAAACATTTGAAAGTGATTGGTGGTCAGAGATAGGAATGTTACCAACACAAATCACTTCACTCTTGCCACTATCTCCAAACACAATTTCTTGTGCTTCTTGAGTTAGTTGCAAGGAGTGAAACATGTCTTTCTCCCCAGTCATGTGATTTGTACATCCATTGTCAAGCACCCAGCTTGACCCACCAGAGGAGTAGACTTGCAAAACAAATTTAGGTTGTGCTCTTAGGTACCTAAATTGAATTGGGTCCTACAGTGTTAGTTATAGCCTTGGGTACCCACACACTTCTTTTCATGACCTTTCTCTTAGTGTAGGCACCCACATATTTAACAACCAATTTTCCTGAATCCCAAGTCAACATATAATAACAAAGATAAGAATGAGAAATGGGAGCTCTAAACTTTTCTCCATTTGTGGAGACCGCATCCTTCATCTTGTCCTTTGTGTAACTCAAGTTTACCTTTGCTTGAGTTGACTTGTCATTTGAGGAGTGAATCCTCCCCAAGGCATCATATAGGGTGGTTCCCTCTATGAACTTGGGGGATCTCCACCCCTTATGCTCTATGCTAGGGTTTACCTTATATGAGTTGTACCCAAGCCCCTTTCTCCCATTGTTGGGTTTCAAGGACTTGTACTTGGGTTCAACTTTCTTTAACCCATCATTGCTAGAGCACTTCTTAAATATTTCTTTTACCTTAACCTATGGGCTTTTCTTCCTTGCATGGTTAGTCAAACAACAAGAAGCATGATATTTTGTACAATGTTTACAAATATCATTATTTGAGGAGCTAGCCTTAGACTTTTCAACTAAAGATGAAGTGTTGAAGTTCTTACAGTTGTCAAGTTGCACTTGGAGTTCTTGATTTTGAACTGTTAAGCATGACAAGCTTGATTCAAGTGCATCCCTTTCATTTGCAAGACTAACTAT
This sequence comes from Zea luxurians, assembly GCA_029449295.1. Classification (NCBI taxonomy): domain Eukaryota; kingdom Viridiplantae; phylum Streptophyta; class Magnoliopsida; order Poales; family Poaceae; genus Zea; species Zea luxurians. The sequence continues at coordinate 6,338,625 of JAOPSE010000102.1, forward strand.
AGAGGTTTTTACATTAGTCATTTCCTTTTCTTTATCCTCTATAGTTACTTTGGCTAAAGATATTTCCTTAGTCAAAACCTCAAGCATCTCATCTTTATTTGAAAGCAATTCTTGAAGCTCTAGGTTTCTCTCCTTTTCAAGGATGAGCAAGTCTTCTTGAGCATCAAGAGTTGCTTTTCTTTTATCTAGCTTCTCCATTAGTTTAGTGATTACATTGTATCCATTTAAACCAAATTCTTTAATCATCTTATTTTTCATAGCAAGTTGTTCTTCATCATCATTAATAAAGTCATCATTAAACAAATGTACCTTGTCTCCTTTTGCCATGAGGCAAGTTGGAGTATAGGAATCGTCGTGAAGGTTGGTGAAGAGTTGCGAGCTTGAAGTAGATTGGATGGCGATGTTTGCCACCTCTTCCTCTTCTTCGGAGCTAGAACTTTCTTCATCAGAATTCCATTCTTCACCAATGTGGGCTTGACCATATTTCTTCTTCTTGAAATATCCCTTGTTCTTGCCCCCCTTTTTGAACTTATCCTTTTTGTATTCCTTCTTGGCTTCTTGTTCCTTTTGTTTGGACAATCCGCTATGAAATGACCGGTTTGGCCACGTTCATAACATGCCCTATTCTTTCCTTTTCTTTGATACTTATCATTTTTCCTCACAAACTTCTTGAAGGTTTTGATGAACATAGCCGTGTCTTCATCACTTGAACTATCTTCATCACTTGATGTTTCGACCACTTTCTTTGTCTTGTGATCTTTGTTCTTCTTGGAGGAATCTTGTTCATTTGAGATCAAGGCATGATTGTCTCTTGTCTTGATTGGGGCTTCTTCAGACTCATGTTGTTGAATCTTAGCAAATAGTTGCTGAGGTGTCATTTTCTCATAGTCATCACGGTCCCATATCATTCTTTCTAGACTTTTATCCTTTTCTTTGTATGCTCTCATAAATAGTCTAGTAACCTTGGAGTCACTCCAATCTTCACTTCCAAGCACTCTTATTTTGTTGACCAACACCATTAGCCGATCAAAGAGTGATTGAAGTGACTCACCCTTAGTCCAATCATATCGTGCAAGCTCACTCTCCAAAGCTTCAATTCTATGTCTCTTAGCTTTGGGGTCTCCTTCATGTGACATTTTGAGAATGTTCCAAATGTCACGAGCATCCTCTCTTCCTTGGACTTTCCGGTACTCTTCCGGACAAAGACTTCCTTTTATTATGCTCACCGCTTGAGCATTGTGGTGCACTTCTTGCATCATTTCCGGAGTCATCTCTTCTCCTTGGGCGGGCTTATTGAAAGCTCTCTTGTGGGTTTTGGTGTTTGGATGACAACTCAATTAAAGGACTAACAGGTGTGCCAAGTGTTGAATAGGTGTTGAATGTAAAGCTAACAGGGTTCAACACAAGTGAACAAGTGTGGTGGTCCAAGGATTAGATGATGGATAGATAATGGGCATCACAAGTAAGATGGACATTGCATAATGTGAGACTCGGGTGCGTAGCTCAGAGACAACTGATCAAGCCAAGGACGGAGGCAAGAAGAGCTTCGAGGTACCAAGTGCACGGGAGAAGGTCAAAGAGGCTGAGGAACCCAAAAGCCAAGGGTGAAGAAGAAGGCTTGCAAAGTCAAGGGTGATCGAGTTGAGAACAGCTACGGCACATCAAGGATCACTACATAAGGATGTGACTTACAACCAATGAGGAAATGGCTATAGTTATGTGGTGTAAGTCATAAGGCTCAAGATCAAGCTCTAAGAAGTGCACAAGGTCACTAGAAGAAGAAGCAGTGTCAAAACCAGAACTGGAAGCAGCCCAAAAGAGCTAAGTTCACCTTGATCTTCAGTTTGGGTTGTTCCTGTGTTTGGATACATTCTATATGACCTTTGCAGGGTGTTGGAACTCCGACATATCAATCTAGATCAAGTCAAGCTGACTTGAGGTTTTGGAGTTCCGCATTAATATCAAAACGTGCAAAATGCTAATATGGGGTAAAGCGCAAACGCAAATATAGGCACGAGGTATGTTTCCAGACCTAATACATTGTTTTTGTTTACTAACATGGTTTGTCTAAGTGCTGGAAACAGAAAGAAAAGAAGAAGAAAAGAAAAAGGAATGGTGTTGGCTATGAGCAGTCAATTTCAGCTTAGTCTGGCACACCGGACTGTCCGGTGGTGCACCGGACAGTGTCTGGTGCGCCAGGCTGAACTCTGGTGAACAGGCCGTTCTCGGGAGAAGTCAGCGGCGTACGGCTATAATTCACCGGACTGTCCGGTGGTGCACCGGACTATCCGGTGAGCCAACAGTCAGCCAGGCCAACGGTCGGCCGAGGATTCCGCGCGTGACGCGTGGCCGAGCCAACGGTCAGATGGGGGCACCGGACTGTCCGGTGTGCACCGGACAGTGTCCGGTGCGCCAACGGCTCCAAGACTGCAACGGTCGACCGCGCCAATTTTGGAAGGAAATCGGGCACCGGACTGTCCGGTGCGCCACCCGACAGAAAGCAAGATTTGCCTTCCTGGATTGCTTCCAACGGCTCCTAGGCCCCTTGTGCCAATAAAAGGGACCTCTAGGCGCCTCAAGCAATGTACAAGAGCAGCCAACAAGTGTAGACATCACTCGAATCAATTCTCACTCTCCCTCTTGTGTGTATCTCTCTAGTTTGTGTAGAAGGCAAAGCTATAAGCCTTTAGAGAGTGGAGAAGAGCTGCTAAGAACTAGAGCAAGGTCGTGAGCATATTGTTACTCTGCCGGAGTGCTGTCAAGAAGATTGTAAACAGCCGCGGCACTGTTGTAACTACCTCAACATAGTGAAAGGCTCTATCTGTCATACTGGCAGATCTGAGCAAACGGAGGAAGGAGTTGAAAAAGACTCCAAGCCCAGGTGTGGCTAACTCCAACGAGGACTAGGCAAGCATTTCAGGCTTGGCCGAACCTCGGGATAAATCCTTGCGTCTGTGTGCTCTGTTCCGTATTGTATTCTGACTCTCTGTCTTACTCGCTTTTATATCTACACTTCACTGCTTACTTGTGGTACTAGCTTTCATTGAAGTGCAGGATATTCTTAAGACAGAAACTTCAATTCCACTGCAACCTACTTGAAGGGTTCTTCACTCCACTGCGATCCTTCTTCGAGTAGAGTAAGATTTAAGTTTTAAAGTGATAATTTTTATTCGCCTATTCACCCCCCCCCTCTAGGCGACATCCAGATCCTGTTCCTGGGTCAAAGGGAACTTTCAATTGGTATCAGAGCTAGGCCTCTCCAGTGTGGGCTTAGCCGTCCGGAGATGACGATGTCGTCACAAGAGGTAACTGTAGAACTTCTTTTAGGCGATGGTTCTAATTACAAGTCTTGGTCTGTCTCTATTTATAATGCTTTCATGAGTGTTGATCCTGATTTGAGACAGGTCTTTAGTAGAAGTATTTTTCCCTCTAATGTTAGTAAAAATCCTTCCAAAGATGAACTAAGATGTCTATCTCTAAATCACCATGCTTGCAACATCTTAGTTGATTCTCTTTCTAGAGGTGCCTATTTTGCCATCATGAGTAGTGATAGTGATTTATTTGTTGATGCTCATGATCCATGGACTAAACTTAAGTTGAAATTTTTTAAGTCCATATGCACTTCCTCTGCTCCCTCTATTACTGGTGATACTAACTTGTCGAAGGGAGAAGAACAAGAACGATGGCAACCAAATGATGAATCCACCTCATCAACAGGTTTGTCTTCCACTAATAATAAATGTTTTATTGCTAACAATGATGATGGAGACAAAAGCAATAATGAGGGAGAGGATGAAGAGTCTACATCATCACAAGGTACATTTTCCTGTTTTGCTTCCACTAATAGTAATGACAGGGAAAATGAGGGAGATTCGCCGTTTCTACACCCATCTCAACAAAGAAGACAAAGCGCTCTTGATTAAGCTGTTGAGAAGGAACAAGGAACAAGGCGAGACGCTTCTCAGGCTAGAGGAAACTCTCATCAAAACAAACAACAGCCTGGAGAAGATGACCAAAGAACATGAGGAGCTAAGGTGCTCTCATGATGTCTTGGTCCAACGGTATGATTCAATTTTAATTGAGCAAAGTAGTAATGATGATGCTTTATCTTGTGTTGCTCAACTTAGAATAAAAAATGCCATGCTTGAGAGGCAAGTAGAATTGCTAAGTCATGATAAACTAGCTCTCACTGAAAAATATGATTCATTGTCTTATTCTCATGATAATCTCTTGGATAGACATATCATGCTTAATGTTGCTCATGAGGTTATAATTGCGAACTTAAATTCATGTGAACCTCATTCTCGCACGTGTGCACATTTGAATTGTATATCACCATGTGCTAACCCCTGTTGCTCAAAAGAAAGCCAATCATTGATTGAGCAACAAGTTTTAGGGTCACAAAAGAAATTGTGTGGGAACAAGAAGCAAAGACAACTAAGGAAAAGACACATTGCTCAACTTTTTCAAGATATCCACGGGCGTGTGGTGAAGAAGCTTGAGAAAGGAAAAACTGCAACAAGTGTTAAGCTCCATAAGAAGGATGTTCCTAAAGATGAAGAAATCAACATGAGCTTGGAAAAAGGTAAAGATTTAATTAATCATGTTGTTTGCACTGACCAAGTCTCTATGTCATCTAAAAGTAACAAGAGAAGAGGAAAACGGAGATGCTTCAAGTGCAAGGCATTAGGCCACCTCATCGCATCTTGTCCATACAAAGACAAGGACGAAGGGATAAGGAGATGTTTTGGATGCAACAACAAGGACCACATGATCACTTCATGTCCGCTATTGATGAACCAAGCATGTGCATTCTCCAAGATGACTCTCACCAAGGAAAATGACAAACAGCAAGCGTCATGTCAGGTTGAGCGACGCTTCTGCTACAAATGTGGTGAGCAGGGTCATCTATCCAAGGTATGTAATAAAGGTGAGGTTCCTAAGCAAGTGAATTTGTCTCAATCTTATTCTCTTAGGAGACCCAAATCATACTCTTGTGCTAGATCAATCATGAGATCACCTAGGACTAGCACACATGCTATTTGGGTACCAAAGCCTTTTTTGGATGATCAATATGGACCCATCCCGAGATGGGTACCAAACTATGCTAACTAGACCATGCAGGTGCCTTGAGATGAACTGGAGACCATGGGAGAGCTTAAGACGGTTATCTCAAACTCTATGCTTAAGCTGTTAATTGTCTTGGTGTTTATTCATTGACCCAAGGTTGAATTATTGTGAGACACTAATCCCATGTTCATCTCAAGTGAAAAGTTGAATAGGTCCTTAATCATTATTGGTGATTCAAGCAGAGGACCTTAATGAGATTCTGCAACTTGCGCTCCATAGGATGGTACCCTTGTATCTTAAGTACCTTGTTGATAATCAGTACTGCTCTTAAGTCTGATTGATGTGCTACCTGTCCTTGGAGCAGTTATGCTATATGGTTTTAATGATTAACCTGTGTGCAAACATGACATATTGTTTAGTTTATGTTCACATGATTACTCTAGTCTGGTATTGTGTGAATACCAACTCCATGTTGTGCCTCTAATGCACCCTTTTGAGCTAAGGCGCATGAGCAAAAGGAGCCCTCAATTAGTGACAACTGGTGCTCTCATGGCAATTCAGGAAAAGGCAAAGGTATGGAGAATGGAACTATGCAATTTCATTGAATATCTTGAAGTTCCATTGATTGTGATCACAGCTATGGTCTTGCCTCTGAATTGGTAGTATCTTGACTTAGGTGCTCCTTACTTTAAAATGTTGTTTCTTCTGGTGTACCTAAAGAACCTTCTTAATTATGATGTGCTTAGACATTGCGCTTTACAAACATGATCGTGTTGTTTTTCAATTGGTATATGTGGTGCAATGATAGTCAAGTATGAAGCATGTCTAGGTTGCGTGTAAATGTTATACTTCTTGAGGCATGCATTGTTGTATTAAATCAACCCTTAATTTAGTATTCAATTGTTATCTCTTTGTGATGAAATTGAGAGTATTCCTTGACCAAGATATGTTGTGATCCCCTCTAGTTCTAAGAAAGCTAGAATGTGCAAAGTGCAAGTTATTCAAATACTTGATGCACAAGTGTAGGGGGAGCACACATAACTTGCGTCTTTTGAGACTAATTGTATCTTGAGCGATCTTGTGTAGTCTCAAGGTGGAAAAGGGAAGATGAGCAAGAAATGGAGCAATCAGGACTGGGGTACCTCTGTAAGTCAAGGAATTGGTATCTTAAGTCGTGAGTAATTGCATATTTTTAGATTGCTCATGCTCTATAAAATTTGGTGATACTAGATGCTTATCCTTAAATATCATGGAGCTATGATAATAAATAATCTTGCAATTGGTATCTTTCAATTGGTAGCTATGATAGTTTGCTTCAATTGACATCTTTTGGTAATCACTAGAATAGAAGCTTCATCTTGTGCCACAATACTATAACCTGCTCTAAGCTTGGTGTCTTAGCAACAAGAAAAGGTTAGGATAAAGGATCAGGCACAAGTGTGGAGAAGCTCCCAAGAGACTAATACTTTCAAGAGAGGAAGTACACCACATCCGGGCCAAAGGTACAAAGGAAGTATTGATCTTTTGCTTACATGTACCTTAACTTTCCTCCAAATGCTTGTGGTGCATTTGTTGAATGAGTAAGGGGGAGTATTTTTAGTGTGTGTTTACCTACTCATACCCTACTGTCCCTTGACATCATTCTATGTTCTTGCTTGAATATGTTTTTGGTGTTTGATGTAAAAGGGGGAGAATTTGTGCATTAAAGCTTATCTCAACCTGAGAGGAAAGCTTATCCTATGGGATAATGTGTTGTGTTATTGATAATTCTTACCATATGCCTTTTGCAGTATTATATGTGTTGCATCATATGGACTAGTGTTTCCACTGCTATGAATTTATTGGCATCTATAGTGTTTATTCTTTAATAGATATTCATGTGGTTAATGGTGCCTTAAGAGTAATGGTGCTTTAAGATTGCTTTAAAATTGGTATCTTAGTTTAAATTGGTATCTTAATAGTGGTAGGTTGATATTCCTGTGATATATCCACTCAAGTGAATGGTGTTTAACTCTGATTCTGTGCATTTGTGTGTTATACGCATCATGGTTTGATCCTTGACACAATGCATCCCACAGGTGCTAAGGTGTAGCAATGCTTTGATTTAGCCTAAGTATGTGCATTTTGGTATTTAAGGCCAAAGCTAAGATTTTAATGTAAGCACATATTTAGGGGGAGCATTCTACAATCTTAGAACTCAAAATTTGTGCTTTAAGTTTCACTCTTATGTAAGCTTTAATTGTGTTGCCATCAATCACCAAAAAGGGGGAGATTGAAAGCTCTCTTGTGGGTTTTGGTGTTTGGATGACAACTCAATTAAAGGACTAACAGGTGTGCCAAGTGTTGAACAGGTGCTGAATGTAAAGCTAACAGGGTTCAACACAAGTGAACAAGTGTGGTGGTCCAAGGACTAGATGATGGATAGATAATGGGCATCACAAGTAAGATGGACATTGCATAATGTGAGACTCGGGTGCGTAGCTCAGAGACAACTGATCAAGCCAAGGACGGAGGCAAGAAGAGCTTCGAGGTACCAAGAGGTACCAAGTGCACGGGAGAAGGTCAAAGAGGCTGAGGAACCCAAAAGCCAATGGTGAAGAAGAAGGCTTGCAAAGTCAAGGGTGATCGAGTTGAGAACAGCTACGACACATCAAGGATCACTACATAAGGATGTGACTTACAACCAATGAGGAAATGGCTATAGTTATGTGGTGTAAGTCATAAGGCTCAAGATCAAGCTCTAAGAAGTGCACAAGGTCACTAGAAGAAGAAGCAGTGTCAAAACCAGAACTGGAAGCAGCCCAAAAGAGCTAAGTTCACCTTGATCTTCAGTTTGGGTTGTTCCTGTGTTTGGATACATTCTATATGACCTTTGCAGGGTGTTGGAACTCCGACATATCAATCTAGATCAAATCAAGCTGACTTGAGGTTTTGGAGTTCCGCATTAATATCAAAACGTGCAAAATGCTAATATGGGGTAAAGTGCAAATATAGGCACAAGGTATGTTTCCAGACCTAATACATTGTTTTTGTGTACTAGCATGGTTTGTCTAAGTGCTGGAAATAGAAAGAAAAGAAGAAGAAAAGAAAAGGAATGGTGTTGGCTATGAGCAGTCAATTTCAGCTTAGTCTGGCACACCGGACTGTCCGGTGGTGCACCGGACAGTGTCCGGTGCGCCAGGCTGAACTCTGGTGAACAGACCGTTCTCGGGAGAAGTCAGCGGCGTACGGCTATAATTCACCGGACTGTCCGGTGGTGCACTGGACTGTCCGGTGAGCCAACAGTCAGCCGGGCCAACGGTCGGCCGAGGATTCCGCGCGTGACGCATGGCCGAGCCAACGGTCAGATGGGGGCACCAGACTGTCCGGTGTGCACCGGACAAACGGCTCCAAGACTGCAACGGTCGACTGCACCAATTTTGGAAGGAAATCGGGCACCGGACAGTGTCCGGTGGTGCACCGGACTGTCCGGTGCGCCACCCGACAGAAAGCAAGATTTGCCTTCATGGATTGCTTCCAACGGCTCCTAGGCCCCTTGTGCCTATAAAAGGGACCCCTAGGCGCCTCAAGCAATGTACAAGAGCAGCCAACAAGTGTAGACATCACTCGAATCAATTCTCACTCTCCCTCTTGTGTGTATCTCTCTAGTTTGTGTAGAAGGCAAAGCTATAAGCCTTTAGAGAGTGGAGAAGAGCTGCTAAGAACTAGAGCAAGGTCGTGAGCATATTGTTACTCTGCCGGAGTGCTGTCAAGAAGATTGTAAACAGTCGCGGCACTGTTGTAACTACCTCAACATAATGAAAGGCTCTATCTGTCATACTGGCAGATCTGAGCAAACAGAGGAAGGAGTTGAAAAGACTCCAAGCCCAGGTGTGGCTAACTCCAACGAGGACTAGGCAAGCATTTCAGGCTTGGCCGAACCTCGGGATAAATCCTTGCGTCTGTGTGCTCTGTTCTGTATTGTATTCTGACTCTCTGTCTTACTCGCTTTTATATCTGCACTTCACTGCTTACTTGTGGTACTAGCTTTCATTGAAGTGCAGGATATTCTTAAGACAGAAACTTCAATTCCACTGCAACCTACTCGAAGGGTTCTTCACTCCACTGCGATCCTTCTTCAAGTAGAGTAAGATTTAAGTTTTAAAGTGATAATTTTTATTCGCCTATTCACCCCCCTTTCTAGGCAACATCCAGATCCTGTTCCCGGGTCAAAGGGAACTTTCACTTATGCATTTTTATATTGACAATCTCCCAAAGACTAGGATGCACACCGATTAAATGCGACTTCATCTTATCGGCCCACTCGTCATAGTTCAACTCACTAAGAGTTGGTAACTTTTCAAGTGGGGCGAAAGAGAAGTTGGGAATAAAATTTCTAGAATAATCAAATTGAACTTTATTGAACTCGTTACCTTTACTTTTGGTGGATGATCCTTCGGTGGTGAGACTTACCTTGCTCATCACCTTTGACACCAAAAGTTCTACCAAATCATCATTGTATTCAAATTTTCCCTTTCCTTTGTCTTCTTCGGCCTTTCTTCTTGATTCTTCTTCTTCGGCCCTTCTTCTTGATTCTTCTTCTTCGGCCCTTTTCTTAGCATCTTCCTCTTTCATTTTGAGGAACATCTTCTCGACAATCTTCATGGCGAGGTCGAGGACCTTGGGGTCCACTTCCTCACCAGAAGATTTGACGGGGATTTCCTCGAGGAGAGGATCCACATGGTCCCTTTGAGTAGACATGATTTTTTCCTCACGCGGTTAAGCGTAAAACGAGGTATGTAGCTCCGATACCAATTGAAAGTAGCCTAGAGGGGGGTGAATAGGCTAATCTGAAAATTTTCACAACAAACTTCGAAAGATTGTTAAATACACGGTGAAAACTGGTGCAGGCCGGTTCAACAGCTACGTGCGCAAGTTGAACCACTCTGAACCAATCCAACTGTTTTATAAACTTTAGACTATAATCTACTCGAAAAAGTATTTCACAAGTCCTTTTGAGAAATAAAGTATAACTAAGTTAGAATGAGAAGATGAATATGTAAAGGCTATTTCACTTCTAGATCTACTCTACGGAAAAATCTAAATGTCAATCTTGCAAGTAAAAATATCTTAAGTTAAAGACAAGCAAGAACACAAGACACAAGATTTAATCCGAGGTTCGGCCACGCCACAAAGGTGTCCTACTCCCCGTTGAGGAGCCCACAAAGGGCCAGGTCTTTTTCAACCCTAATCCTCCAAAGCCGACCACAAAGGTCAAGGCAATCTCTTCTTATCTTAGCTCAAAGAGCGGGTGATACAAACTTCTTGGGGTCGTCCACAAATTTGGAGACTCCCAAGCAACCTCAAACGGTCTTGAAACCTAGGGTTTCAAGAACACCAAGAATGCACAAGAGGTGTTTGCACAAGCTCAAGATTTTAAAAGAGATGGGAGATGAGAAACCAAATCGTGAGCACAAGCACAAACCTCACACCCAAAAGCTCCTCCAACAAGGTTGAATCTTGAGGAAGATTTAAGTGTGAGAGAGAAAGGAGAGAGGAGTGCTTTGTCTCAAGTTAGGTGAGCAATAAATGTGTAAGTGTGCAGCAGCATTAAAGAAGGGGGTAGAGGGTTCTATTTATAGTCAAGGCTCAAAAACTAGTCGTTTGACCAGAAACCCGGCTAAAGACCGGTTGAACCGCCCCCTAGGGGCTTATTCGGTTATTTTCAATCCATATGGATTGAAGGGGATTGATACGGATTGGAGTGGATTTTGACTTACTAGGGATTAAAACCCCCCTCAATCCCCCTCAACCATATGGATTGCGGTAGAACCGAACAAGCCCTAGGGCAGTTGAACTGCCCCTGGCAGATCAGCAGACTGTCTGCCAATCTGACTGCCAGACTGCTCACGTTATTATCATATCCACATGTAATGCCCCACAGTCGAGTATATAAGGCCTAGGGGGCACCCCTTCAAGACGATCGATCAAGAGAGACATCACTCATCGCTTAGCCATCCACCTCGCTTTCTACGTTTTCCGACACTAGAGAGCTCCTTTGTAACCCGCCGCATAAAGCATTCCAGTCAGGACGTAGGGTGTTACGCATCTCAAAGCGGCACGAACCTGTACACAATTGTCCACAATCTCTCGTGCATTTAGCATGAACCGTCAAGCTACAGTCGATAACACCGTCCTACTCCAAAAAGCACCTCGAGGGGCAACCCCGGGTGCACGGTCGGACCCGAAACACCGACAGCTGGCGCGCCAGGTAGGGGGTGTGTCATCGATCCAAGCTAGCTCAATGGCCGTCTCTAAGATCATCCTCCGCCCCGGATCCACATTCTGCTTCGGTACTATCTCATCTATAGCGGATGAGAAGGGAACTCTGCATTGCCTCACGGATCCGCCGAAAAGATAGCCTTCCTCAGAAGTCTCCAGGAAAATCGGGGCGAAGCAGGAAAAGTGCAACCTCCGGCGCTCCTAAAAAACATCACCTCCGGCAAGATAGGGGCTGAGGGTTCCTCGGTCCAGAGAACTCCGCTGTCCACCTCTCCGACGAAAAAATGGACACGAATCACAAGGAAAAGGAAAGTAGAGGACCATCAAGCTAATCTTTCTGCACCTCCGCCCTCAAAGGAGAACAGAAAGAAGTTCGCCGTGACAGCTACTCCATTCTACCCCGACGTCCTCTTCATCGGGAGAGCGGAGTCGCCCCCCGTCTCCAACGACGAGCCGACCGCACCCGGAGAGGAACCTCCTCAGCTGGAATCCCGCCGACGAAGGAACCAACGTCGAAATATCCGGCGACATCACGAGGCCGGAGAGCGGGACCCGGCGCAGCCTATATCGCGAGACAAGGTCTCAGAGGTAGGAGAAACTCCGGAGGAACGTGTCTTCAGGGAACGAAGGAATTCCCTACGGCGTGATCGTCAACGGGCTCAAGAACAAGCCGAGCAGGAGGCAAGGCAACGTCGGGGAAATCCACTCTTCGGGCGCAACCTGAACCCCGACTTCGCCCGAGCCATGAATACGCCGAGTGAAGTCGGAGGGGTGCTGGCTCGGATAGCTGATGGCCTCCCTCGGATTCCCGACGCCGAGGGCTATCAGCGACTGTTCACTCAGGCAGCCAATCACCTTCTACCTCTCGCTCACCCGCCGAATGATCTACGACACGCCATCAACAATCGACGGGACGCGCGAAGCTCCATCAATGCTTCGCGTGAACGACGACACGAGAATGAAATCCGTCAACGGGAAGAATACGACCGGGACCATGGCATCCCACCACGGAGTTAGGCTACCAGGACCGAGTCGGCCACGGCTTCAACTGGAGGCACCACCCGGGGACGGTCGAGGCATCACGGCGATCACTCCCCTCCCCGGGACAGACAACATCATCGACGCCAGGAGGACACGTATGGAGTATCGGCGCTTACTCCATGCCTCAGGGCCATTCAATGGCCCCCTAACTTCAAGGTATCCAACGTCGACAAATATGAACCTAAGTAGGATCCAGGAGGCTAGTTGGCCGTCTACACCACCGCTGCTCGAGCTGCTGGGGCGACCGAGGACATAATGACCGCATACTTACCTATTGTCCTCGGGCAAGACGCGCTGCAATGGCTACGACACCTACCCCGACATTGCATCGACAACTGGAGCGACTTCAGTCGGCGCTTCACCGCTAACTTTCAGTCCCTCTCCGACAAACCGGCTCAACCATGGGACCTCAAATCCATCAAGCGCCGGGGGGACGAAACTCTCCGATCGTACCTCAAAAGGTTCCAGACCATGAGAAATCGTATCCCCGAGGTCGCGGAGGCGGCAGTGATCAAGGACTTCTACAGAGGATCCAATGACTCGGCCTTCGTCCGAACCATATTAAAGAAGGTGCCGACTACCTCCGAGCAACTGTTCTGGGAAGCCGACCTCTACATCACCGCCGACGAGCGAACTCAGGACCTCATCGGAGGAGTAAAACCAGCACCAGTGGCACCACGACGCGACACGAATCAGCAGCCCGACAAGCGTTGGGAGAAGAGACCTCGCGAAGAAGTCCACGCCGCCGGACCACCTGCCTCTCACGCCCAGGGAGGACCTCGTGGAGGCGAACGCATGCTGGACGACATCCTCGACGCCCAATGCCCGTACCATAAGGACATGCGCCACACCCTTCGGAACTGTAGAGACTTCAAGCACTCCGTCGGGCACGGCCGACCTTTCCAACCTCTCCTCCTCCGCCGCGGGGAGGACCAGGAGAACCGCGACAACCCCAGCAACAGGAGGAGGGAGGAGGTGGAGCCTTCCCACGTGTCGACAAAGAGGTCAACGTCATCTTCGGCGGACACGGATCGCAGGAGAACAAGAGACAACAAAAGCTCAACGATCGCCAAATACTGGTGGCGACCACCGGTCCTCCCGCCCCATACTGATGGTCGGAGCACCCGATCACCTTCACTCGGGCAGATCAGTGGCTCAACTTCGACCACCCAGGCAAATACCCGCTCCTCGTCGATCCGGTGATCCGAGAGAGCAGGGTGAAGAAGGTATTAGTGGACGGGGGGAGCAGCATCAACGTCACCTTCCCCCGGACGCTACAAGGCTTGGGAGTTCACCTCAAGGAGCTCCATGAGTCAGATACTCCTTTCTTCGGCATCGTGCCGACTGAAGGAGAATACCTGTTGGACCACATCTACATGCCAGTCACCTTCGGAACTCCGGAGAACTACATAACCGAGTTCCTAAGGTTCGAAGTGGCGAACTTCGACTGCGGGTACAACGCCATCATCGGGAGGCCTGGATTGGCGAAATTTATGGCCATTCCACATTACACATACATGATATTGAAGATGCTAGGGCCGCAAGGGATCATAACTGTGCACGCTGACTTCCAAGGTGCCGCAGAATGTTTCCGAGTGGCCATCCAGGCGGCCCTCACCACCAAACCATCGGCGACTTCTTCCACGCAGGCAAACTCTAAGCCTGAGGAAGACCTCGCGGTACCCGCAAACGAGGCTCAAGCTGCGACCTCTATACGGCCGACTGAAGAAACCAAAAGAGTCAACCTTGGGTTCACCGATGAACGCAAAACCGCCATCATCAGCTCCAGCCTGGATGACAAATAGGAAGGCGTGCTCGTCCAGTTCGTGTAAGATAACCGAGACATGTTCGCATGGCAACCTGCGGATATGCTGGGAGTCCCAAGAGAACTGACCGAGCACAAATTAAAAGTCTACCCCCAGGCGAGGCCGATCCGGCAAAAGTTGTGTTGTTTCACGCCTGACAAGAGAGAGGCCATTCGCGCTGAGCTGGCTCGCTTGGTCGTGGCTGGATTTATTAGAGAGGTGTTACATCCCGAGTGGTTAGCCAACCCTGTTCTTGTACTCAAAAAAATAAGGTGGATTGGCGCATGTGCGTCGACTATACGGATCTTAACAAACATTGTCCAAAGGATTCCTTCCGGCTCCCTAGGATAGATCAGGTGGTAGATTCCACCGCTGGATGTTCTATGCTGTCCTTCTTGGATTGCTACTCTGGGTATCATCAGATTAGCCTGGCGAAAGAAGACGAGGAAAAAACAGCGTTCATCACTCCATTCGGTGCTTTCTGCTATACCTCCATGCCGTTCGGCCTCAAAAACGCTAGAGCGACTTATCAGAGAGCTATTCAAACATGCTTAGCCGATCACTAGGGCAAGCGTGTGGAAGCTTATGTGGACGACGTGGTAATCAAAACAGAAAATTCAGAAAATTTCATTGAAGATTTACAGCTAGTTTTCAACAGTCTACGGCGATATCGATGGAAGCTTAATCCCAAAAAATGTGTTTTCGGGGTACCAGCAGGGAAGTTACTCAGGTTTATTGTCAGCCACCGGGGAATTGAAGCTAATCCAGAAAAGATCGAAGCTATCATGAGGATGGAGGCACTGCGATCACAGAAGAAAGTTCAAAGACTTACCGGATGTATGGCAGCCCTGAGCAGATTCATATCCAGGCTGGGAGAAAAAGGCTTACCATTTTATAAGTTACTCAAGAAGGTGGACAAGTTTCAGTGGACTTCAGAAGCACAGGAAGCCCTAGACGCATTGAAAAAGTTCTTGACAACACCACCAGTGCTGAAACCACCGCGTCGAGCCACGCCGACTCAACCAGCTGAAGAGCTGCTGCTATATATCTCTTGCACGACTCACGTGGTGAGCACCGCGTTGGTAGTCGAGCGAGCAGAAGAAGGGCATGCATACCCAGTACAGCATCCTATTTATTTCATCAGTGAAGTTCTGGGTCCCTCGAAGAAGAAATACCCTCAAGTTCAGAAGCTATTATATGCAGTACTTCTAACTGCACGCAAGCTTCGTCACTACTTCGACGACCACAAAGTCATAGTAGTCACAGGATTTCTGATAGGAGATATTCTTCACAACAAAGAAGCCATCGAGAGAATAGCCAAGTGGGCCTGCGAGTTGGGATCTCATGACATCGAATTTCGACCTTGCACTGCCATTAAAACTCAAGCATTGGTTGACTTCGTATCAGAGTGGACTGAACAACAAGTACCAGATAACCCAGAAATTGCAGAAGTATGGCGAATGTATTTTGATGGCTCGTTAAAACTGCAGGGAGCAGGCGCAGGGATCCTCTTTACCACACCTGGAGGCAAGCACCTTAGATATGCCCTTCAGTTGTTATTTCTAGCCTCTAACAATGCAGCAGAATATGAACCTCTGATTCATGGACTGAACATTGCTATATCACTGGGCATCAAGAGACTGATGGTATACGGAGATTCTCTGGTAGTCGTAAGTCAGATAAATAAAGAATGGGATTGTTCAAGCGATTCAATGGGAAAATACTGCACTGCCGTCCGGAAACTGGAAGATAAATTCGAAGGTCTGGAATTTCACCATGTAGAAAGAGATCAAAACACGGCAGCTGATGTATTGTCCAAGCTAGGATCCAGTCAAACTCAGGTCCCACCTAGAGTCTTTGTTCAAGAAATACCACACCCAAGCATCTCACTGGATCAAGTAGAAGAATGTAATACCTTGAGCCAACCAGAGTCAGATTCCTGGAGCAAAAATTTCTCCCAAAAACAATCAAACAAAAAGAGCCTATGTGGAGGACCAAGTCCTCCCGTATCTTCATTCTTGTTTTTCTTCATTAGATACCACCTTGGAGCAAAAGCAACAAAAATTTGTCGCTTCCTCACCTAAAAACAACAAAGGGATAAACCCTGAGTATGGAATTACTCAGCAAGTCTTACCCGACTAAGGAAAAGACTCTCAAGGGTATGCTGGATAAATAGGAGTCAAGGAGAGGCTTTAACAAAAATCAACTTATACTTTTGCAGAAGCAGCTTACTAAAGTGAGTCCTTACTTTCAATCTTTTAATGCCAGATTAAGTATTAATAGACTCTGTTTGCAGCTGGTCTAATTTCACCATCTCATCAATACAACATCATTTTTATTCATGAAGTTCACATCCAGACTTAGGTTGTAGGTCAGTGACCAAGTCTTCATAACCGCGAAGGTACGGCGATCCGAATCGATTATACTCAGCTGAGGATCTCCAATCACACGACATATGTAGCACTTAACCCTTGCATATGTCAACCCGCCACCGGGGTTCTTAAGACCGGATCAGGTTCACGCAAACCGAGAGCACAGATACACCACCGTCCAGCCTCTTGCCACGGAGGGTACACGCTACTCTCGCCACCGCTCCACTCCCATTTCGTGTTATCTTGGCCTTAGTCTGCCCGAGGCAAGGCTTACCCATGACGAGGCATGTGACCAGTTAAAGGGTCCTCGATCAGCAGGCCTACATACGCATCCAATCCTTAATCAACCTGGGTAGAACATCACCTGTTCCTACCCCCAAGTCTCAATTTACGTATTTCCATCCTTAGGATTGTGTTTGTTCCTTAGGATGAAAGAGCATCACAGGGAACTTTGCAGTAAGATCCCACCATTGCTCCAAATGAAAATATTCTTGCGGGTAGAAGCCATCCTCTCCCGGGTTAAATTGAGGACAACCTCTATCCACAAGATCTAAGCAAGGCTAAGCATTTTTGTAAATCATAATTTTGATACTTCACAGAAGTATCTATAAAGGTATGGATATCAAGGAAAGCAATGCATCAAAGGGTTTCAGGCACTTCCTATGAACCTAATGCACATTTCACTAGACTTAAAGTGTGCGAAAAGTATTTTAAAAACACAAGGAAAGGGGTTGCATGCACCCGGTGCATGCAACCCCTTTCCTTGTGTTTTTAAAATACTTTTCGCACACTTTAAGTCTAGTGAAATGTGCATTAGGTTCATAGGAAGTGCCTGAAACCCTTTGATGCATTGCTTTCCTTGATATCCATACCTTTATAGATACTTCTGTGAAGTATCAAAATCCATTATGAGATTATATCAATATGTTATCTCTACACAAATCGTTCTTATCACGTGAGATCCATTATTGGTGCCAGTTTTGTAATGGTGTCATGGTTGAGAACTTATGGTACCGCGGCGAAACTGAGAGCCTCCTGTGAATGTACACACAAGATTCTGCTGCTTGGCGCATGTTGGTATCGAAGTCTCTGGTCATGATCCATTGTGAAACTACACTGATGTGTGATCTTCTGTGGATTCCTTCCTTAAAACAGTTTCTTGTTGTTTGTAAAGAGATCAAGCAACATCTGTCATTTCCATTGGATCAAAAGGCCATACCACTTTCATGTGTGGTCTTATTTCTTTTGATCTTGGTAGTAACTACTTACACGAGTTCCCTTTGCATTCTTTGTGTAAAGGTGAAGCCTTGGATCTTTTTAGTGTTGAATAACAACTGATTAGCTTCCAAAATGAAGACTGGTTTTCCCTGCTGCTGAAATGCCGGAGTTTGTTCATTCGCTTTCCTAATTAATCTATGTATTCCCTAACCAAGTGGATAATTCATCTCGCTTGAAGAAACGGATGAACAACCGGATTTCTATCCAAATGCATGACCTTTGACTTGCAAATGTGAACTCTCAACCCTTGGCTTACCGATGGTACTGAGAGGACTTGCTCAATGTCAAAAGTAGTTTAACAAGTTGGTTTTGACTAACTTGTAACTGCCCGATGACCGAATGTTGAGTTTAGAGATCGTTTTATCGAGTTGTCTAAACTCACTTTGGTTCAACCTACCCTAAAGAAAGTGCTTACCAAAACGAGATTAAGTCGGTCAATAACCACCTAACCATCGCTCTAGTCGTGGATCGATTGTCTCATGTATGCTTTTCCAGCATAAGTGATTGGGTCGAGCCATGTCTAGTGCCCGATAAAATGGACTAGTTGCAAAGTCCGCATTTTTAGATCCCTCCACTGGTGATTTTTCTTGAATCAATATCCCCTTTCGTGGATTTGGACTCCCTGGCTAACACGAGTTATCCGTGATGTTATTCGACCTTCACACCCGTCTCGTGTGCTATGAACCTACTGTAACCACTTGTTGGTAAACCTCTTCTTGTGTGTTTTACCCAAGATGGTGCATCTGATTCTATTGGGTAAAGTTGCATAATTGCCACCCAACAGACTCAGATAGTACAGTGTCATCAGAAAAAGCAAGTTGCACACGTGGAAATGGGAAGATATTGTATGAATTTTATCGTGGGATTACCCAGGACTACAAAAGGGTATGACTCTATCTGGGTTATTGCTGATCAGCTTATGAAAATTTCTCATTTGCTGCCAGTCAAGACCGATCACCCAGTTACTGCCTATGCCCAATTGTACATTGCTCGTATTCTTAGTCTACATGGTGTTCTGAGGACCATAGTGTCGGATCATGGATCGCAATTCGTATCCAAATTTTGGGAAGAACTTCATAAATCCCTGGGTACTAAGTTGCTCCACAGTTCGGCCTGTCATCCTCAAACCAGTGGACAGACTGGGAGGGTAAACCAAATACTGGAAGATGTGCTACGGGCATGTGTTCTGGAATTCCCAAAGAAATGGGATGAATGTTTGACCTTAGCGGAATTTTCATACAATAACAGCTATCAGAGAGTATCAAGATGGCACCCTTTGAAGCTTTATATGGACGACGATATCGTACTCCGCTAAATTGGTCTGAACCTGGAGAAAGGTACTTCTTTAGGCCTGATATGGTGAAAGAGGTCGAAGAAAAGGTTCGGAGAATTATTCATAAGAAAGCTCAGACTCGACAAAAGAGTTATGCTGACCAACGACGACAACCCTTATGCTTTCTGGTGGGCGATTATGTCTACTTGAAAGTTTCACCCATGAAGGGTGTATCGCGTTTCGGGGTTAAAGGGAAACTTGCACCCAGGTACATTGGTCCATTCCTGGTACTTGAGCAATGTAGACCAGTGGCATACCGACTTCAGCTCCCCGAAACATTGTCTGCTGTGCATAATGTGTTCCACGTGTCACAATTGAAGAAGTGTCTTCGGGTTCCCGATCGAACCGTTGAAGTGACTGATGTTGTCCTAGAACCAGATTTAACATACTCGGAACATCCCATTCGAGTCTTGGATCAAAAGGACAGGGTTACCCGGAGAAAGACTCTCAAGTTCTACAAGATACAGTGGAACCAGCATTCTGAAGATGAGGCTACTTGGGAAACCCAAGACTTCTTAAATAAGAACTTCCCAGGCTTTCTAGCCTCTTGTAAGTTGTAAAGTCTGTATAGCTGTGTAATAAAGGAATGAACCCCCACACCACCCCTGCCTTGTGCCAAAAATAAGGAAATAAAAATGTGACACATTTCCTTTTCCATTACTCACCCTAGGACTTTAAATCTCGGGACGAGATTCTTTTATGGGGGGAAGGATGTAACACCCCTGGTGTTACTACAACTAAAACTTGAGCATGGCATCATAAGCATGGCATTGCATATGTTTGATACACCTAGAGTGCATTCACTAGGCAAAAATTTCAAACAAGTTGTATTGTTTTAATGTTTTACAAATAGGACCCTGGTTAAAGGACTTAACTCTGAATAGTGATTAAAGGGGTAAAACTTAACCCAAGTTGAGAAAAACCTTAGGGCTTTTGAGAAAAAGTCATAAAATATCCCCAAACACTAAGTTGAATCACATTTATGCCCTGGAATACCAGAAACCCTAATTGGAACCCTGGAAAACCCTAAAACCAAACCCTAGGGACCTAAGTGCAAAATTAGTCCACTTTTGGGCTAAAGTGCAAAAACCAAGCCAAAAAAAAGTATCTTGAGTTATTTGGGTCACTTATATGAGAATTTGCAATCCAAAACTTGAAATTTGGACTTAAGTGCAAAAGTGCCCACTTAACCTTTTTGGGGTTAAGTCTGGATTTCAGTGATATTGGCTCAACTTTGGAGCCTTGTATCTTTCAGAATATAGGGTTTTTGCCCTAGGTCACCACATCAAAGTTGAAGACCCATTATAGGAGAACAACTTTGCTAAAGAGTGTGAGCTTAGTTGTTATGAGAAATTTGGAGAAAAACCCAATCAAAGTTTGACTGTCAGACTTGTTCATTCTGAAAATCAGTTTTTCAGTGTGACAGAGTCGACTTTGTGGGTGAATTAAACCTTGATCCAGTGACTTTTTGTGACAATACCATGTAGCAAAGTTGTAGCTGGTATGTAGTATTACAACCTTGATGCAGAGCTTGGGCTAAGTTGCCATTCAAAATTGAGAGAAAACTAAGCTTCAAAATGCTCTGTCAGTTCATCTAATAGGAGATCACCATGGTACAGTAAATGTTCAACTGAAAAAGATCCCAATTCCGCCCCCTGCTTGTCGCCGGTAGACCATCGCCGTTGATCACCGCTCGCCGTGATTCGTGCGCCATGGCCATCGGATAAGCACGGCTCAGTAAGAATCTCGGCGTCCGATCCTCTTGCGCTCGAGTTGTGGCTACGTTTGCCGTTTCCCCCCCGCCCGTCGGTCGACCAGATAAGTCTCACCGCCGTCGTGCTGTCGCCGTTACGTGCCACGTGTTTGTGCGCTGGTCCTCGTCGTTGTGACTCACTGGGTGCATGTCCGGTGATCACCGGAGGAAGCGCCACGGTGAAAGCCACCCATCCCTTGCTCCGGTGTCCATGTTCCCTCCGGCCGCCACCGCGCTTAACCCAAATTCCCGGCCACCGCTATCGCCCCCTATAAATTGAAGCCACCGTGAGCTCTGCAAGGTCATCACGCACCCAGCCACCAGATATCGTCCTCAATCGTTCACCTGAGAGCTCGAATTTTGGATTCCCCCCAATTCGGTTTCCGCCGCCGCGATGAACACCTCCCCGTGGCCAGCCCAACTCAGGTTAGTCCCAGTATCCCAGTTGCTTGTTCTAGAGTCCTTAGACCCTCTTCAAGCTCTATGACCCACCTAATTGAGCTAGACCACCCTGGGTTGCCGTGAACGCTCGTGTTCTTCCCCGATACCCGCGGTCACCGTGGCCAGCGTAAACTGAATAGCCATTCCTGGAATTAGTGGAGGGAAAACGCTCACTAGATCTTGAATTTGGGTTCGGCCAAAGATGGGCGCCAGTCTTTGAGCAATTTGTCCGATGCGCGTGCTCGTCGGAGCTCCGCACGACGCCGTCCGCCGTCGAGGGTGTCGGCGTGTAAAAGAATAGAATGCGAAGGGTTTTTCTGCAAACCATCAGCGACTCAGTGCAATAGTAATCGAACTCACTTCGGATTAATCAGTAAGCCGTGGGCCTTTCTGCAAAATCGCCAGGGCGCGGGCGCACGCGCGCGTTTTTCCCTGGTTTCTGGGCCGGCTGGGCTAGATTCGGCCCAGTACTGTTTAATGTTTTTCTTTTTCTTTTTCAGTGAAGTTTTGGAAAATTGTAGAAAATTGTAGAAAAATCCTAAAATTGTGAAACCAATTTTCCTAGACTCATTATTTTCCCTAGAATTTAATAAAAATAGTTTCATGATTTTTAGATCAAATAGGGAATTTTAGGATATTTAAATAGCCTAAACCATTGATTCTGGATTTTTAGAAAATAAATAATAAGTCCAAAATTTCCCAAACTTTTTATGTGAGCTTTTCACATTATTTAGAAGCCTTGGGTAGAATTTGGGTTGATTTGGACCTTGTTTGATCACTAAACCCAAAACCACTCCCCCTGCTCCACGAACTCCTTTACCGACTCCGGAAACCCTAGGTTCTCGGAGTACCGTGAAGGAAAGTTGTACTCAAGACATAGATAATAAGTTTATATTATCTTTGCATCCTCATGAGCATCCCATGGCATTCATTCTTATATATATACCTATATGGTTATATTTAGAGAACGAAGGAGAGAATGAAGTGACTGAAGAGAAGACACCACCACCACCTTTGGAATCTCGGGCAAGGACTTGGCTCTACTTCGACAACTGCGAGTCCGAGCCTGACTCACCTACTAACAAAGGCAAGCCCCGGTGCATGCAACCCCTTTCCTTGTGTTTTTAAAATACTTTTCGCACACTTTAAGTCTAGTGAAATGTGCATTAGGTTCATAGGAAGTGCCTGAAACCCTTTGATGCATTGCTTTCCTTGATATCCATACCTTTATAGATACTTCTGTGAAGTATCAAAATTATGATTTACAAAAATGCTTAGCCTTGCTTAGATCTTGTGGATAGAGGTTGTCCTCAATTTAACCCGGGAGAGGATGGCTTCTACCCGCAAGAATATTTTCATTTGGAGCAATGGTGGGATCTTACTGCAAAGTTCCCTGTGATGCTCTTTCATCCTAAGGAACAAACACAATCCTAAGGATGGAAATACGTAAATTGAGACTTGGGGGTAGGAACAGGTGATGTTCTACCCAGGTTGATTAAGGATTGGATGCGTATGTAGGCCTGCTGATCGAGGACCCTTTAACTGGTCACATGCCTCGTCATGGGTAAGCCTTGCCTCGGGCAGACTAAGGCCGGAATAAGATAACACGAAATGGGAGTGGAGCGGTGGTGAGAGTAGCGTGTACCCTCCGTGGCAAGAGGCTGGACGGTGGTGTATCTGTGCTCTCGGTTTGCGTGAACCTGATCCGGTCTTAAGAACCCCGGTGGCGGGTTGACATATGCAAGGGTTAAGTGCTACATATGTCGTGTGATTGGAGATCCTCAGCTGAGTATAATCGATTCGGATCGCCGTACCTTCGCGGTTATGAAGACTTGGTCACTGACCTACAACCTAAGTCTGGATGTGAACTTCATGAATAAAAATGATGTTGTATTGATGAGATGGTGAAATTAGACCAGCTGCAAACAGAGTCTATTAATACTTAATCTGGCATTAAAAGATTGAAAGTAAGGACTCACTTTAGTAAGCTGCTTCTGCAAAAGTATAAGTTGATTTTTGTTAAAGCCTCTCCTTGACTCCTATTTATCCAGCATACCCTTGAGAGTCTTTTCCTTAGTCGGGTAAGACTTGCTGAGTAATTCCATACTCAGGGTTTATCCCTTTGTTGTTTTTAGGTGAGGAAGCGACAAATTTTTGTTGCTTTTGCTCCAAGGTGGTATCTAATGAAGAAAAACAAGAATGAAGATACGGGAGGACTTGGTCCTCCACATAGGCTCTTTTTGTTTGATCGTTTTTGGGAGAAATTTTTGCCTCCCTTGATATGTGTACTCAGCACTCGTTTATAGCTCTGGTCTGTAATAAGTAACTTGATCTTACTTTCTAAATGAATGTAAGTTTATGTAATTGCTTCCGCACTTCTATATCTCCGATGTTCTGTAATGTCTGCAAGACGGGTGAAACGTTCCTGGTAAGGTCGGGAAAGATACCGAGCTTGTCAAGTAACTTAGGAACATCTACAGGGTGTCTGATGTCTGTTAGACAAGGACAACTGTAGGTGGGCCTGATTACTTGGGAGGTTCCGTCACACAACCGATGAAGAGGGGCGACTTGAGGAATCAGGAGCAGCGTTCACGTCAGCCCTTATGTCGTCAGGAACAACCACACCAGGTCTCCTCATCAGAATCCGCCCCGCGCGAATGGCTTTATCCATAGCTTTATCGCGCTGGGCCCTCAGAGTAGCGGAAGTCTCTTCAACAACCTTGACAGCCGACCGAGCAGTCTCTAGCTCCTGAGCGACGGCTTTCTTGGAAGCACGCAGATCCTTAATGACAGCATCTTTGGTCGATACCAACTGCCTGAGGCGAATCACGTCATCCAAGGGTTCCTACAGCTTATAACGATGATTGTCTAACTCCTCCCTGGTGAAGCGATGACTCCTCTCCAAGATGGTCAACGAGTTGCTGGAGTCACGGTATAGCCTGTCAAGATTGTCATGAGAAGTAACGAGGGCACGTTTTTCTTCCTGCAAACAAGAATAAGCTTCTTCAAACGTCAAGCAAGCAATAAGAACACAGCAAAACAAAGCCCAGATTCACAGGTCACCTTTTCAGAGTCGAGCTGAGCACGGAGAGTAGAGTTCAGCATGTTAGCATCATTTAGAGAAGCAGAAACCCGGGCCAGTTCAGTCTGACCTTGAGAATACTTTTCCTCGAGATCAGAGCACCGCCAGGCCAGTTCAGCTTGACCTCGAGAATGATTTTCTTCAAGATCAGAAAGTTGTCGAGCCATATCTGGCAAGAAACAGTCAAGCAAAGGTGTTAAAACAAGAAGCAGTTTAATCAGGTAGCCGAAAAGAAGCAAAAAGCACTGACCAGCATTTGCTGCCTCTAAGTCAGAAACACGCCGCTGGAGCAGCACCGGATTCCAACGCGCCAGAGACAAAGCTCCTTCTGGGACAGAAGCACCCTGCAACTTCAGTCGACTAGACATCTCATCGACCAACGCCTGGCATTAAAAAGCATACAAGCGTCAGAACAATCATCTGCCTAAGTAAAAGTCAGGCCAGAAGAAACCAAAATACCCGGAGGTTGGAGAAGAATGAGGGAACCCCCAAGTCGTGAGAGGTCAATTGATGGCTTGGCGAAGGGTCACCAACTGGAACAAATTGCAACGAATCAGCAGCAACCAATTCAGTGTTATCAGCAGAAGTTAGAACTCTGGCATCAGGTGCGCTGGCCTCTAAAGCGACTCCTCGATCCAAGGCTGGAGCTATCGCCATGCAACCAGAGTGTGGAGGAGAAGACCCTATGTGAACATCCATGGAAGTATGGGAGGGAGAACCCACTCGGACACCCTCGGGGGCTGGGTCACAGCTTGCGCTACCCATCTGAGCCGGATCATCCCCGGCAACACCCTCGGGGACTGGGTAAGCACCAGCACCATCCTTGAGGGCCGAGTCCTCTACAGCAACCACCTCTAAGGCTGAAGGTCCCTCAGTCACTTCCATGGGAGCAGGGCAATCTAAACCAGCTTCCCGACCCTCAAGACCGCGCTCCAAGGTCGATGAGGCGCGGGACGCTGCCCGGGATGACCCCAACCCGGCATCGAGCACACCAGCACAAACATCCATCGCACCACCATCCACTGGTTCTGATAACAGATCTTCCGGAACCATGTCTTCAAGAGTTTGATCAAAGTTCGCCAGAGATAATTCTTGCAGACCAATGAGGGCAGACAAGGCAGGAGAAGGAACACCACTACTTTCCCCACTAGCTACGTAACACCGGTTGTTCTTCCGAATCAGAGGGATCTCATCCTCTTCTTCATCATCCTCATCAACAACATGGACAGCACACCCATTGGGGTCAGCGTCAGATGGGTCACACCCATTGGAATCAGCTTCAGTACATTCAGGCACTGGCGCTTCCTCAGCAACAGGAATAGAAGGACCGGCATCCTGATCCAAGCTAGACACCCGACGAAGACGTCTCTTCTTCTTTTTCACCCCCTCAACAGGAAAAGAGGCTTGATCGGCTCGGCGAGAACGTTTCGGACGAACATTGATAGACTTCTGAGCGTCCAAAGCTTTGTCGGCCTCAGGGATGGGCGCCACCACCAATGTTTCAGCAGGAGCGGCATCAGAGGAATCCTCGGCCAACATATCAAGCATGGCACTTATCTCTGCATCACTTGGATTCAAAGGCACCTCAAAATGAACCTGCCTCTCGTCGTCAGGAATTTCTCCAAGCGAGGCAACCAAAGCACTAACTTCTTCAGGAGAGGGTCGCACTCTAAGACCCAAACCGCTATCACCAGCAGGAGGATTTGACACGAAACTATTAAAAGCCTGGGAAGGAGGCAGATTCTAGGCCGAGTATGCAATAGGGGCGCCGATGTTCGATACCTTGCCTCTAAGTATCATCTCAAGCCGGCTCACTAAATCCACAGCAGGAATTCTTCTGTTGGTTACCCGGGTTGAGTCAGCCAAGCCTCCGTACAGATAAGCCGGATATGCTCTGTCTTTCAGTGGCTGAATGTTCTTGAAAACAAAGTCAGCGACCACAGCTTTTGCAGTCAGACCCCTTTCTTTCAGCAACCCAACTTCTGCTAACAAAACCCCTACTTCAGCCACTTCCTGGTCCATGGGGGACTCGGTCCAGCTCGTAGTGCGAACATCCGGCTGTCTCCCTAACCGTGGGGGGAGGGAATTCCCATGATTCTCCACGATAAACCATTCCAGGCGCCATCCCTTGATGTTGTCCTTGAGGAGGATGTCAAGGTAATCAGTTTTCCTTCCGCGGCGCATCTCCAAGCTCGTGCCCCCCACGAGCTGGTGCTGCCCCCCGACCATCCCAGGCCGACAGTGGTACAGATACTTCCAAAGGCCAAAGTGGGGAAAAACTCCAAGAAAGGCTTCGCATAAATGAACGAAAACAGAAACTTGTAGAATGGAATTTGGATTCAAATGGGTCAGATTTAGGCGATAGAAATCAAGGAGACCGTGGAAGAAAGGAGAAATGGGCAGAGCGAGCCCGCGGATGAGAAAAGGAACGTAAATGACGGATTCGTGGGTGTCCTCTGTCGGAATAGTGACCCCACGGCAAATCCGCCACGAGCAGAGCTCCTTCGGAGGAAGAACCTCGATGGAAACGAGATGAAGAAGGTCAGATTCGGAGACAACAGACATATGGTTACCTACGAAGGGCAACTGACTGTTGGGATCAATGGGGGGAATGACTGCGACGGACGAACTCGAAGCTTTCCGCTTAGGCGCCATTTCAACCTCGCCGGCGAACGGAGCAGAAGCGATATTGCAGAGAAAGCCTGGATGCAAAAAGCTAAGAAAAAACTAGGGCACAGAGCGTGGAGGCGTGCAGCAGTACAGTACATATGGGGTTTTCTCGGGCCAGATGCTGTTTCCAAAAAGTGCCCAGTCATCACCCATCGGTTATTTCTAAAACGCTGGCGTGCCATGTCATCACTCAGCTACTATTTCTAAAAAAGCTGGCGCGCCATGTCATCACTCGGTCGTTATTTCCAAAACGGCCGACGTGGCTCAAATTGACTCAGCTGTTGTTTCTAAAAACGCTGACATTATCTGACTCCACTCGGCTATCACCTTCAAAGTAGCCGACGCGGTCTAATTATCACTCGGCTGCTACCTCTAAAGCACCGACGTCGCCAGTAATCGTTCGGTTGTTACCTCTAAAACGCCGACATCGCCAGTAACCGCTCGGTCGTTATTTCTAAAACACTGACGCGGCCCGTTATCACTCGGCCATCACCTTTAAATTGCCCCGAGATCGCTGATAATCACTCGGCCACCACTACTAAAGCGCTGGCATCGGGAGGAAGGCAGTCTGAGGCACGGCTCAACGATTCTAAGTTGCTACTTAAGCGTTACGTTCAGAAACAACCTCTACAGAAGGCATCAATACAAACAATGATCAACAAGAAGGCGGAATGACATGCACAAGAGGGATCGAAACCATTCTTCATTATATGGGAAGTACCACCGAACTTACAAATCAACTCATTATGAGCTGATGCTTTCCCTTCTACTACATTACATTTAACTAACTATACTACTAGCTACTACTACATTATTTCGCTAATAATATTTCTACTACTAATCTACACTAACATCTAAAACCAGTGGCATCTAGCCACTGCCCTTGCTGCTGCCGCTGCCGCCGTCGCCGTCGCTGCCCTTGCCGCTGCCGTCACCGCCCTTGCCGCTGTCGCTGCCACCGTCACCGTCGCCTCCGTCGCCGCCGTCGCCATCGCCGCCGCTGCCCTCCTCGGACGAGTCGGAGGAGTCCTCCTCGTCTGAGGAGTACTCCGACTCATCCGAGCCCTCGAGCCCGGCACGCTCGACGGGCCGGATGTAGGTCCATACCTCCGCGGCGATCCCCTGGGAGTCGTCTGAATCATCAGACGACGCCGGGGGAGAGGCAGGAGCCGGAGAGCCCTCAGACTCGGAGGAGAACTCCTCCTCCGAGTATTCCGAGTCGCCGAAGTCCTCCGAGGGAAGAGTCGGCTCGCGCTTGCGCTTGTCACCCGAGTGATGTGAAGAGCTGCCACCTTTCTTGCTCTTGCCCATGGTGGAAGTGGAAGGAAGGAGAGGAGAGGAAGCAGAAAGCAGTAGCAAGAAGCATGAAAACGCTGGAGAAGCAAGAGCACTATTTATAGAAGAAGAAGGCAACCGCTCACCTCCTACCACGGCCACCGAACAGTCACAAAAATTCAATATGCAATTCAAACCGTCTGAAGACACGTCAGGCGGCTGACGCCGTTTCACGTAACACGACCCATTGGGACTCCAGTCAACTGCGCGGGCGATATGATTACACCTGCGGTCACATCAAGTTACTACTCAGAAGCAGTTTGCTAAACGCTCAGCGTACCAAGCCGTCCCTTGCCTACACCCATTGGGGGGGACGCCCAGAAATTATCAGTATATTTTCCAAAACTGTCACATCCGTGCAGTATACGCAATGAATACTCCAAGACAGAAAAGAGATACCAGCAAGGATCAAAGGAAAGCCAAATATAGCTGATAAGGTACAAGTCTAATCAACAGAAGCATCAAAGCACGAAGCGATATGAAGACTAGTCAAGACCCATCTATCGAACGTCCAATCAGTTGCAGATCAAATAAATTGCCAGACCTAGCAAGATATGGGTAGATCATGTACTCGGCTTCAAAAATAAAAATGTATGCTGACCTCTGAAGCATAACATTGATGACATAATGCTGACCTCTAAGGCATTCGACAAAAGAAAAGGATGATTCCCAGAAAAAAGCAAGAAATGAAGACCTTCGAGTGGATTATTTTCAAAAATCCACTCGAAGCTCGGGGGCTACACCCATGAATCATCATTCCCGAAGAAGCAAAATGCTGACCTCTAAAGCACAAGGCAAGGCTGGCCTCTGAAAAAACACGAGTGGAAGATGAAAATGATTTCTGATAATACCCGAAGTAAAGATCTTCGAGTGGATTGTCTGCAAAAATCTACTCGAAGCTCGGGGGCTACACCCATTGGGGGCACCTTCGGTGCACCCAATGGACTTCACAGGTCGACAGTGCAAAATGCTAACCTTCGAGGCACAAACCCGAGACAGAACACCAAAATTTTGAGGAATGATAGCAGGAGAAGACAATAAAAAGAAGACATGTTAACCGGATCGCTCAGATTTCTGAAGCAGTGGCCCGGCAGACTTATTTCCAAAAGCATTCCCTAGCAAAATCAAATACCGCAAGCTGGACCTGGGATCTTTGGGCCGTTTATTTCAAAAGCAGCCCAAAGACCGGGGGCTTGTGGGGGATAGATATCCCTCGGGTCCACTAGAAGGATAAAAGATCTCACGAAAGGCCTAAAGGCCTCATAATTTGTAAGGTCATCCCCCTCGTGGGCTTGGGAGGAACGGATGGTGAGACAGATCAGCACAAGGCCGGGTCGGTGCAAGTCTAGACGGCCCAACAACGTCTGAGCAATAATTGCAAGCAGTGACCCGACCTTCCCGCACAGGAGCCCCGTACGTCGGAATTGGGCAAGGATGAGTCGGCTGAACTATAGAAAGATAGACTCAGTTAGTTCACTACAATTCCGGCTCACGTTATTATCATATCTATATATAATGCCCCATGGTCGAGTATATAAGGCCTAGGGGGCACCCCTTCAAGGCGACCGATCAAGAGAGACATCACTCGTCGCTTAGCCATCCACCCCGCTTTCTACGTTTTCCGACACTAGAGAGCTCCTTTGTAACTCGCCGCATAAAGCATTCCAGCCAGGACGTAGGGTGTTACGCATCTCAAAGCGGCTCGAACCTGTACACAATTGTCCACAATCTCTCGTGCATTTAGCATGAACCGTCGAGCTACAGTCGATAACACCGTCCTACTCCAAAAAGCACCTCGAGGGGCAACCCCGGGTGCGCGGTCGGACCTGAAACATCGACAGAGCTATAGCAACACCATTACCTGTGCGAAAAAGAATAAGAAAGAATTACATCATGCAACTCAAGAATTACATAAAATTTTATACGTCCGTTGCATGAAGTCCTTGTTGCTTCCTTAAGTTCCTATTGCTTTCCAATCATACACTGGGAACAAAAAATGTTAGTACCCTTATTTTTTGTCATTAAATCACCAAAACCCTCACTAGGGGTTGATTGCACTTACAGACGACATAATATTTGGTTCTACTAATCAAAAGTCTTGTGAGGAGTTTAGCAGGGTGATGACACAAAAGTTTGAGATGTCGATGATGGGTGAGTTGACCTACTTCCTTGGGTTCCAAGTGAAGCAACTCAAGGACGACACCTTCATCTCCCAAACGAAGTACACACAGGATCTTATCAAAAGGTTTGGGATGAAGGACGCCAAGCCCGCGAAGACACCGATAGGAACTGACGGACATGTTGATCTTCCAACAAAGGAGGTAAGTCAGTTGATCAAAAGGCATACCGGTCCATGATAGGTTCCTTACTCTATTTATGTGCTAGTAGACCGGACATTATGCTTAGTGTATGCATGTGTGCAAGATATCAATTTGACCCCAAGGAATGTCACCTTGTGGCCGTTAAGCGAATTCTTAGGTATTTAGTTTCTACGCCTTGCTTCAGGATCTGGTATCCAAAGGGGTCTACCTTTGACTTGATTGGATACTCAGACTCCGATTATGCCAGGTGCAAGGTTGATAGGAAGAGCACATCAGGGATGAGGCAAACCCTCCGGGACATTGGCTACAATCTGAGCAAAGTCCCACTCCTATGTGACAATGAGAGTGCAATCCGCATGGCGGATAATCCTGTTGAACACAGCCGCACTAAGCACATAGACATCCAGCATCACTTCCTGAGAGACCACCAGCAAAAGGGAGATATCAAGGTGTACCATATTAACACCGAGAACCAGCTAGCCGATATCTTCACTAAGCCTTTAGATGAGAAAAGGTTTTGCAGGTGGCGTAATGAGCTAAATGTCTTAGATTCGCGTAACTTGGATTGATCTATAGCATACATGTGTTCTATGCCTTTGATCATGTTACATTGTGTTTTTACATCATTTGTTATCGATTTATGGCGCTCAAGTTGTACAAGCCTCCCCGGACCTCACAAGTCCATATGCAAATGGAGCACATATTTAGGGAGAGTGTGCTACAACTTGATCCCTTTGAGACTAATTTGTTTGGTTGAGAACACTTGTTGTAGTCTCAAAGGTGCATTGAAAGGGAAAGGACTTGGACAACACAAAGACTTCCACTGCACTCTGGTATTAGTATACTTACTTCCAAGTTCATACTTGCAATTTCATTGCCTTTTTGCTCTTAATTGACATTTTTGGTGAGGCAATGGGGATAAAAGGGCAAAAAATGATCCCGTTTTGGTGCTTAATGCCAAAGGGGGAGAAATTAAGGCCAAAGCAAATGGATCAGCTACCACTTGTGAATTTCAAAAATAATAGAGTTAGAATTTTTGAATTGTCCAAGATGCTCTTATTGCAATTTGGTCTCTTATGGAGGAGAATTTTGATTGTGGAAAAAGGGGGAGTTTTTAACACTTGATCAATTTCACTCTTGGAATATCTCTCTTTGTGCCCAAACAAGTATGTTTGACTTAGAGATAGGAAAAAGAATTTGATTTGCAAAAACAAACCAAGTGGTGGCAAAGAGCGATCCAAATATGCCAAATTAAAGGCAAAAACAATTTGGTCTTCAATTGCATCGGTTTTGTACTTCTCTTTGTTGCTTTTTGATGTGTTGGCATAAATCACCAAAAAGGGGGAGATTGAAAGGGAAATGTGCCCTTGAGCCATTTCTATAAGTGTTTTGGTGATTAAGTGCCCAACACAATTGACTAAGTGTTTATGTGCCAATTGAAGAAGGAAATGCAAATCAAAGAAAAAGGTACGTTTCCAGACTTAGTCAATTGTTTTTTTAGTACTAATGTGTTTTGTCTAAGTGCTAGAAATAGTGACAAAAGAAAAGGAAAACAAATAGAAAAGACTTGGCTGTGTGCAGCCAAATTGTAGCTCAGCCTGGCACACCGGACAGTGTCCGGTGGTGCAGGCTGGTCTCCGGTGAAAGTGCTGCTCTCGGGAATCGACGGCGGTGTACCGCTATAATTCACCGGACTGTCCGGTGGTGCACTGGACTGTCCGGTGAGCATCCACGGCGAACTCGTCGCTCTCAGGAAAAGGATCAGCGGCGTATGGCTAAAATTCACCGGACTGTCCGGTGGTGCACTGGACTGTCCGGTGAGCCAACGGTCGCCTGCGCCAACGGTCGGCCGCGCAATCTTCACGCGACATGTGGACTACTCTAACGGTCAGCTGGTGCACCAGACAGTGTCTGGTGCACCAATCAGCCCAGAGGAGCAACGGTCGGATATGCCAAATTTGGAAGGAGATCATGCACTGGACAGTCTACAGGACCTATCCAGTGGCGCACCGGACTGTCCGGTGCGCCAATCGACATAAGGCAAGATTGGCCTTCCAAGTTGGTCTCCAACGGCTCCTAGCTGCCTTGGGGCTATAAAAGGGACCCCTAGGCGCATGGAGGAGTACCCCAAGCATTCACTAAGCATCTTAAGACTCCAATTCCATGCATTTGATTCTCTATGTTAGTGATTTGAGCTCCATTTGAGTTGTGAACTCCGTGCGTTGTGTTTCGAGCTCAAGTCGTGACTTGTGTGCATGGTTGTGCTGCGTATTTGAGTCTTGTGTGTGTTGCTCTTCCCAACCTTACTCTTGTGCGTTCTTTGTGATCAATATTGTAAGGGAGAGAGGCTCCAACTTGTGGAGATTCCTCGCAAACGGGAAGAAGACAATAAGGAAGAAAGCCGTGGTATTCAAGTTGATCATTGGATCACTTGAAAGGGGTTGAGTGCAACCCTCGTCCATTGGGATGCCACAACGTGGAAGTAGGCAAGTGTTACTTGGCCGAACCATGGGATAAAAATCACGTGTCTCTTGTGTTGTCTTCTCTGTGATTGTTTTGTTCACAAGAACTCACCTCAAGCTATTTAGTGGCACTAACTCTTTCATAACTAAGTTTTGTGGCTATTTAGTGTTTGATTTTACAGGATCACCTATTCACCCCCTCTAGGTGCTCTCAGCATCGAACCTCGAAAGATCAGTTTTCATAGAGTATTGGAAGATTAGGCTTCATAAAAACCAGATCCTTCCAACATCTGTACAGGCCAGAAAGTTTCAATGACCAAAGAATCGGAAGAAAATAAGGAGCGATGGGGGATAGGAGGGTTCTGCTTGTTGCATCTCCTGAGGTAGCAGTCCTTGGTTATGATGGGGTCGTCTCATGCGCAAGCGTTCAGGACACCGTGGATGTTGTTCCGCCGAACAACCAAGTGTGCACCGTCATCAGGATCGGTCCTAGTGTGCACAGGCAGCAGGTGCGCATTCCCAGGACCAAGAACTTCATCACCTTGTGTGGATCTTCGATAAAGGACACTATGATCTGTTGGAACAACAGGACTACGACTTGCATCAAACACACTCAGGTAGCTTTTCTGAATACCCTTCACATAATCGGATGTGATCATGTAAAGTTCTTGTACCAGGATTTTCTCCACTTGTATTTTTTTCTGAATACCCCTCACATATCCGCATCTGTTCTCTCATCAGCCATCAGGAGCGATTGGCATAGGGACACTGAGCAGTGCAACATTTATCGTGGAAGGTGGCGAATTCATCGCAGAGAATGATGTTTTTAAGAACTCAGCTCCCGAGGTACTATATATCCTAGTAGGCTTGTGTTTATGTGGTACCTGTGGTGGAGGATCTGGTTAGTCAGTGATGCTGGTGTGCTGTGTTATATAGGTGTCTGGACAAGCAACAACAGTTCATGTGACGGCTGACAGGTGTGCCTTTTACGGCTGCAGATTCCTTGGCTGGCAGGTACTTTCCTTTCTTTTACCCTATTGGCTGTATGAGTTCATTGTTTTTTTGTTATTTCTCTTTTTATTAGTTCATTTCCATGCTAGCTATAGGTGCCTCATCACATTGTGATATTTATTCGATGTTTGCTTCTTCGAAAAATGCCCTAGCTTACCTGAGCTTCCAAGTCGTATGGAGATATAAACATAGCTACCATTATTTAGTTCTATCATTCTGTTACTTGCAGGTATTCTAATTTGCTATGCAAACGATTTAGGAAACCTTACATTTGCATGGGGGAAAAGCAGCTCCTAAAGAACTGTTACGTTGAAGGTAGTCGTGACTTCATCTTTGGAGATTTCGCTGCCCTTCTGGAGCATTGCCATATTCACTATAAATCAACGGGGTATATTACTGCTCATGGCCAGAAATCCTCTTTAGAACCAACTGGATTCGTGTTCTTCAAGTGAGTCGTTCGCCACTCACTAGTGTTCTTACACATAATGTGTAAATCTGCCTGCTACATGATTATCTAGAGATTAGGCTAGATAATCTTCCAAGCTATGTGTTTACCATTTCCTTCTTACTAACAAACTTACCTGCCCAATGACATGACACTATCCAAGTGTATTATTACTGGTAACGGAGAAGCTGCCTACATGTACTTAGGCCGGCCCTGGGAGCCCTTCGGGAGGGTTGTTCTTGGAGAAACTTTCATGGATCGCTGCATATAGCCTGCTGGGTGGCATAATTGGGACAAGCCTGA
The DNA here is from genome assembly GCA_029449295.1 of Zea luxurians. Taxonomy (NCBI): domain Eukaryota; kingdom Viridiplantae; phylum Streptophyta; class Magnoliopsida; order Poales; family Poaceae; genus Zea; species Zea luxurians. Next base: position 6,373,608 of record JAOPSE010000102.1, read on the forward strand.
GAATGAGCAAATCGCCTGCTTCTACGAGTACAGGTCTCAGCCTTGTGTCTTTCTGTTTCTCGTTGTTCCTGAACATGGGTGTTACTTGAACCTCAAAAGGGCGATGTCTTTGCTGGTTGATCATTCCTTTTCTCTTGTACTTTCTAGCTCTTATTGGCATTCTTTGCAGGTGCTCTGGTCTAGGATCAAGCGTATCAGGATGGGTACCTTGGTGCAAAGAACTGTTCGGTGATGAAGCTATGTCGTTCCTTTTACAGACCTCCATTGATTCAGATATCGAGAATCCATGGTTGGTCCACAGGTTGGGAACTCTGGTCCTAGTTTCAGCGTCTTCGCTTCAGTGACTTTATGTAGATGAATAAATTATAAACGGGATTGTAATGAGAGGTGAGCAGTAGGTACTGCGATCATGTGTACAAAGAAACTATGTTTCTTAGCAATGTGGACTTGTTTTGTGATTGCTAGGAAATGTGAACTATACATCCTGTTCAAGGACTTCTCGATCATATAAATAATACAGAATCCGCATGGAAAACTTCTTCCTTCGGGCCTCTTCGGTTGTCCAGGATTAGACCCAGAATTATTCCACCTGATGAAATCTCTATCTCCAATAGTAGTCTGCCTCTGACATGTTCTGCCACCGGCTGTTCTGCCTCTGAACCGTGGGACCTGTGTTCTGCCATCTATCTGCCCCCACCGGCTGTACACCCTCCAAAATCACCCAAGCAGCCCCGTGCAAAAAGACACACCTCAGTGTGGCACTAGAGCTGGAGGAGTTAGAGTGAGCAACACATGATCCACGACAACGCTTATAAGCCACGTTTCGTCTCTCTTAGTGGCCGGTATGGCACTAATCAAATAAATCATCTAGCCGACTGAAGACGACTTCTACGGAGACAGCATAGCCGGTTACATCGACATACTGAAGAAAAACATAATGTTATAGAACTAGGATAAGTGTTTTCTATAGATAGGGAGAAAGAGAGAAGCTAAATGTTAATTATTCAGAACTTTATTCGCTCGGTAGCATAGAGAATGGTCGGAGAAGTGTCTAGCTGGGAAGCATGCGGCAAGAACCAGACTATATGTCCAGATATGTATATATGCTTTGCTTCACATTTAGATTTTTTGTGCTTAGGCATTTAATTTATTTTTGTATGTTGTTGCATCGAGTGTTTTTTCATTGATTAATACAGTAATTTTCATAATTTTATTTATGTTTCAAATCCTTCATAAAGTAAGATTACTCTCTGAGTTTTTGACTGCTTATAAATAAATATCGCAAGATATGCATCTAAGAACATCATTGCATCATGCCACTGGGCATACAAGGGTGTTGAGGAAGACTCAACCCTAGAAGGTACTACTAATACTAGCACATTACTTTTTTAATTAAGGTAATGCCTACATTCATGTTTCGTAGTATGCACATCGGATTTGTATTGTTGTCGTACTATTGATGCATGATTTTAACTTGAGGGGGCAAGAATATGCTAATTAATTTGTGTTTATGTTCTTGGTGCAGATCTCTATTTCTTATATATCTTATCTCTACTATTCCATTCACCTCTCTCTCCTCTCCCACATTTAAACAATAAAAAATCTAAAATTATGCAAAAATAAAGATTAATAATTTGTGAGTCGTGGCAACGCACAAGCACCTGACTATGTTTGGTTAATGCATGTCTGATTTCTGTTGACAAGTGTTTCAAACAACAGTTGTAGGTTTGGGGCAGTCAACTTGTGTAGACATTGGTGGTGACCCGTTCAATATCACAGATACACATTTTGAGATTAAGGCCTCATATTTTAAGCAAAAGCCTTCCTTTTTTAAATCTATTATGAAATATCTCGTCATGGGTTTTGTACTTTGCTCTGTGGCATTAATCCCTTGTCTGGCATTATCTGGTACTTGAATACTTAAAGTGTATTTTTTTATTCCAAATGCTACATACATATGTTTTTCAATCAACACAACTACATCTTATTTTGTATTTTTCTTAGTGTTCAATACTATTTGGATTCTATTAAGTCAGAAATAGCAAAGATAACATAGAAAGGTGGACTTCCAAATGCAGAAGCAATTGGAAAAATTGTACATCTTATGCAACTTGATCGAACTGTTATATTTTAGATCTTTTGTTTAGCATTTTTTAATCCACATGTATTTCTCTATCATATAAAACTCTATATTGACTCTTTAAAATAATTTATGTGAATTTGATAATGTCTGTCACATGGATTCTGTATACCATAGTGAATTGATGGTTGAGAGACTATGCACAAGGCATGCAAATTAACAAGACTCATACAAGCGTCGAACAGTGTGCTGATGATGATTAGAGACACAAGGGCAGCACATGATCAGGTCTTAACATGTTTGGCTTCCGAACAGGCTTTTCTCCAGATCCCTAAGGAAGAAGAAGATCCGGTCAGATTTGTGTCGATGCTCCAACTGCGCGCAGATCCCTCCATGGAAGCCGCCGCTAACCTTGACCCAACTGCGCGTAGATCCCTCCATGGAAGCCATCGCTAACCTCGACCCAACTCGCGTGATGCTCGGGCCACGATAGCCAGTGCGCTGGCACCGCCGGTCGAGACAACTCCACCCCCCTCGCGCGATGCCCATCCGCCTCTTGCACGCTGCCTTGCCCGCCACGTGATCCTCCTCAGTCACCACCCTGCTTGCTCCCGTGGGATTCAGATCCAGCGTGGGGGAGCGGCTCGAAGTGGCAACGACGACCTCGCCGGAGCCAATGTATCTCCGGGGGCCTCGGCACGGCCAGCCTGGAAAAACAGGTCGAGCGACAAGCATGGCCCACGGCTTCGCCCGGCCTCGACGCCCGCGGGGACCAGATAGCGGTCCACCGCGTCCTCCACGACGGCCAAGAAGAAGGCGGAGAAGTTCTTGACTCCTCGAGCTAGGCCCTCTTTGGCTCCAAGTACGAGGACACCACCGACCTCTTCAATAAGACTATGAACTCCTTCAAACTCGCCAAGAACCGTGAGTGCTCCTAGCTGCCTAGATTCCCCTTGCCTCCCCATTTATTCTAATGATTATCTTGTTCTAATGATTATCATAATCACCTCTTATTCTGATGATTATTTTGTGTTTGATTGCCTGGTAAATTCTCAAGTCGTCTGTGTAGTTTTTGTTTTGTTTACAAGAATGCTCCCTTTTTCATATGCATATGAGGTGGATGAATCCGCAGATAGATGTTCAAATGAATCATCAGAATAAGAGGGGATTGTTCTTGCTTAGGAAATTTGTGATGAAACTGAAGTTTGGGACTCCATAGACATAATCTACTATATGTTTGAGTTTTCTATTGAATAGGTCACTACATCTTCAGGGACTTCATGCGACATCCAAATATGGTTTCCGTCATGCTGAAGTTATTTCTTTTGCTCCAATTTGGCAAGCAAGTGTGCAAAACTAGCTCAGGAACTTATTCACCTCTGCATGCATGCCTCTCTTGCAGTTGCATAACACATCATCGTTTCCCTTTCAATTAAAGTTTTTGTGTCCTATCATAATCTGCAGCTGAAGCTTTTGCTGATTTGAGCTCTTTCCTTCTGAGCTTGAAACATGAGAATTTCAAGCTCTTCGGTATGATCTTGAAATGCAAAATGGGAGTAGTTCAATGAGTACGCATACACTTTTGCTTTATTTTATACAAAATTGCATTATGGTAGGGCTTCTATTTCATTTCCCTTTCAATATTTGGTTTTATGTCATTTTTCCATGATGAACAAATTTCATAAAGTTTTGGTTACTGAGTCTGTTAGTCGTTTTTCTAGCGTTTGTTTTCATATTGTTTATGCAGGTTGTGCATGATGGTTACAACGTCTTTTTGTTTGAGGTTGATGGGGCTTACACTTACACTAAACGGTACTTTTGCCTTATTTCTGTATTACTACATCTGCAAAAGTGCAGATAGAACGATAGTATAGTGAAGATAGTAATGCTCTTTATGACCACTCTTTTAGTTCAGAGACTTTGGATAACCAATCAGCTACTCCTATACTGCTTTGATGCACAAATCCATCACAACCTGTTTGTCCTTTAATTTTGACATTGTTAGTTTATGGGAGGCCTATAGGTTTATACATGGTTCTTGATTGCTCGAGTACATGAAGAAAAAACTCAGCATGGTTAACCCATATACGACTATTAGTGTATTACGTTTTTGGATTTGTTAATTGTTGCATATCATGTAAAATATGATCGCACCTAGAAGCCTTCCACCTGAATCCTACCTTATAGTTCTGTGTTTGTTGTACACATGTATGGAATACTTTTTTTATTATGTTCTCTACTCAGAAGTAGCTTTTATTGGAAACAAGCCATTATGTTCTGTAATCTATTTGGAATCCAAAACAAATAATAGAAGTATAGAACTATGCATCAAATTATCAGTTATTATGAAATACAATGATCATCAACTTTCTTTCAAAACACATCTATTCTTTCTTCTTTTTCTTTTTTGCATTTAGATTACCCCTTGTTCTGTGGTCTGTAGATACTACATGAGCATGAGCACATGGGCTTTATAGGCTGATGGACACACACACCGCACACAGGCAAGACCCCATACAAAGAGGGCCAGTCCATCGGCGTCATCGCCAACGACGTTGACAAGAACGGCAAGCCACACAAGATCAGGCTCTACTCCATCGCCAGCAGCGCTAACGACGACTTTGGCAACTCCAGACAGTCAGTAGCCAATCTCCTCTGCTTTCTTTTCTCTCTCTCTCTCTCAAGTCTGAACCAACCATTCGCCATCACAGAGTCGCTGCCTGCCCTCGTGCGGTGGAAAGACTCAGAGCTGTTGCTAGGGTGCCATATTTTCATTAGAGGAAAGGGTTCCATCAAAGATCTAGGGAAGGTAAAAGAAGTTTCTCTTCTTTTTTTTGAACTAAAAGTTCATGTTCTTTTTCACATCCATCAAATCAAAGTCATGTTGCTTATTTAACTCTCATGCAAATATGTTTTTTTTATCCTTTGAATCCCAATTTGTTTTCTTGAACTGGTAATGTTGTGATCGAAGTTTCTCTAAATAGTATCTTTCTTAGAAATGTTCATGGTTTCTCAGCAATATAATTGATTACTTTTACAATATTTTACAATTTACTTCTAGCATAGATTACCTATCATACTCTTGCCACTAGCATCACATAGCGCACTAACATAAATACAAATGCTACAATCTGCAACTTTGTAGCTTTGATAACCTCAAGATTGATTGGGTCTATTTTTTCCAAGTTATGCAACTTATTTAGAAAATAGAATTAAGGGATACAACTATTGGCTACAATTTAATGTCGTCCACAACCTTATACAACCTTTGTAAAATTTCAGTTAGCTTATATGTTCTAGATTTTTGGGTACAGTCTCAATGAAGCACATCAGCTGCTGCAGGTAATTCATTACAGTTTATACAACCTTTGTGAAATGTTCAACAGTTCTATTTGTTGGAAGATAAGATAATATGCTGATTATCTGTATACCGATAATTTAATGCTCCAACGAATTCTCTTGTTTAGTATCATTTATTTATGGAAAAACGATGTGTATGTAGTACTATCTGCTCCCGGTTTGCACAACTTGTGCCTCAATCTGCTTTAGATAGATGTATGCCAAAATCAAGTTTACAAGTATGGTTTCCCCTCACCCACAACCTGTTACATATTTTTATTAGATATAATCCCGGCATCCCGCGCAAAAGTCTCTAACCAGTTGCTATTTATCCTATCAGAGAATTCCTTGACACATGATAAGGATAAAGGAGCTTGGTTTCTGGAGAAAGAGTTGACTGTGATTGTTTATGTTAGGAACCATCTCAAGGTTCATCAATATCCATGATTGCACTATCTGACGTATGTAGTCAGCTGTTAACCATACACGATATGGCATGACCATTTATATTATTATGTTTGAATAGCCACTTAGGAAATGGAGGTTGGTCTGACTTGTGAAAGTTTATAAACCTGATGACTGCAGTGTTCCTCACAACATATTATGAAGAACAAAATATAGGAGGTAAAAGAGTTTATACTGGCCATATGGCTCTATATCTTACACCTTTGGGATGTCTGTTTCCTCAATGAAGGACGGTACGAATACAAATACATTAGTGGATGGCATGTGGCTATGCAACAAGCATGAGAGGCTAACGAGATCGAATACTGATGGGCTCTCGTCGATCTATTGTTGCTATTGTGAATGAAGCATTGGTTACATGTCACAGCTGAGGACATCTTGGGCATGTGACGACATAGAAAAATGAGCACGGAGACGAGTTACTTTTTGTTAGCAATAAGATGCTATTTTTTTCCTTTGTAATGTTATAATAGTATATTAACTACAGTGAAGGTTTTTTGGGATCTGATTGGTTGAACTTTTTTGGATTTGATTGGTTGAACTGTTAGAATTGAAGTATCATCTCTGCATAAGTGTATATGTCCTTTATTTGCTTGAATTGATTCAGTCTATGGTCTGTCTTTTGCCTAAAATTATGGCTCTGGGCTGTCCTGTTCCATCCAAAAGCAGTACAATATCTTCCCTATATGTAAACATATTGTGTATTAACATTTTATCAAATGATAATCTATGTGCTGTTGCAACGCACGGGCAACTAACTATTATTATATATATTCTCTTGTCTGTATCGCAGCCTTGGGAGGGTCCATGGCCCCTGCTGGCCCCCCTTGGCTCCACCCCTGCTCGAATCCCTCACTCTGGTGAGATTTGATATTGCGGATTCCAGAATGCCTCGAGTGCGAATGCTGAATAAACGATTCTAGAGGCACCCTAATAGGTGGCGTCGAGTCTTTAGTCAACTGATCAAATACCTTGAGTACAGGTTGGAATGCTAGACGAAAGACCACCAGATTATCCACTTTCTCTGATAATCGCCCCATATCCTCACGGATGGATCTGACCTCAATATCCATTTGTGAACTCCTTAGGCCTAACGCTGAGGTCCCACCACCAATCAGGCAAGGGCGGTCCAACATGAATATCTCTAAGGCCTTGTTCGTTTGTGTCGGATTGCATCCGGAATCGTTCTAGCTAATCAAAGTTTATATAAATTAGAGAAGCAATCCGGTTAGGAATCGTTCCGACCCACCAATCCGGCACAAACAAACAAGGCCTAAGGAGGGTAGAATGTTTGGTATAGATAGGACGATAGAGTTATTCTGAAAATGTAGTAGGTAAGAGAAAAACTGGGATAGAAGAGAGACAAACGAGTTAATCCATTCTCGTCCTTGTTTTCATCCGGTGCACTGGGTTTAAAATATCCCTGCAACTTTTGGTCTAGGAATACAACAAATCACATAAGCATATATATACAGACACACATACATATACTTGTATGTGAGCATACATATATCGTGTGATGGGATACATGTGTCTGTATACACTACCGGAATCACCGGCTTTGCCGAGTGCCTGAAGCACTCGGCAAAGCCTTAAAAACACTCGGCAAAGGCTTTGCCGAGTGTCGCACTCGGCAAAGGCTTTGTCGAGTGTCGCACTCGACAAAGAGGGCTCGGTACACAGTGCATCGGCAAAGCCTTCTTTGCCGAGTACTTTTTCACGGGCACTCGGCAAAGAGGTTTGAAAAATAGCCGTTACGGCATCGGGTTGACGGAGACGGTGTCTTTGCCAAGTGTCCTAGGTGACACTCGGCAAAGAAGGTTTCTTTACCGAGTGCTGTCAGGCCGACACTCGGCAAAGGTAACTTCTTTGCCGAGTGTCACCTGGGACACTCGACAAAGAAACCGCCAGAGGGGGGGGTCCCCATGTCAGGTACTTTGCCGAGTGCTTAGTATGGCACTCGGCAAAGCATGCTTCTTTGCCGAGTGTCATAGACATTACACTCGGCAAAGAACCTATACCGGTGCTCAGGTCTTGGTTCTTTGCCGAGTGTTATGACTCTGACACTCGGCAAAGTGACCAGTATACACCTTTTTTATTTGTTTTTTATATTCCATCCAAACAAACAGAAGATACCACACATACATCACATATATACATCACAGATATCATCACAAACATAATCATCCGGAAGCAGGCTCCCAATAACCGTCAACAAGCCATCGAATGCGTCTCTACTCATGTTGTACTGCGACTTGAACGCCATTACACGCCCAATGGCATCCAGTTGAGAAACCTTTGTCTGGCCGTGAAGGAGCTTCTGTGCCGCGTCGAACATGTCGTAGAACGCTTTTGCAGTCAGCTCTGGCTCATCATCCATACATCCTCCCGTGTACTGTGCCTCCTGATAGTCGTTCAACATATCCGCTACCCCCGCATCCGCGTCATAATCCTCGACACGTTGTCTCAGCACCTCCTCTCTTGTACGATGCGCTTCACCATGAAATATCCACCGAGTATAGCCCGGCGTAAATCCATTCTTCCAAATATGTTCTACCATGGCCTTCTTTGGTTTTCGTTTCTGGTTGGCACATTAGTTGCACGGGCATGGGACTAGACTCGCTCCTTTAGCAGCTTCGCCATATGCCCGTTCCATGAAATCATCGGTCTTTCTAATCCATTCAGTGGTGACATCGTTCCTTCCTCTACGGCCCGTGTACATCCACTCACGGTCCTCCATCCTCTAACAGAAGCCTAGCAACAGAAAATTTCGGCAGCACCTCCCCTGCACGGGGAGGTTTCGAAATCCTGCAAATAAAACTCTCAGCATGATGGCTGACATCCACACATATTTCAACGGCACGATGGCCAGCAATCAACAATGCTACATATTAACCTAATCATACACGTACATAAATTTAACACAACAAGACTACATATTAACCTAATCATACACGTATATAATTAACTCAATATTAAACCTAATCATATAAATCATACACGTAGAACATAAAGCTTTTTAATTACAATATCACAAAACGAAAGCAAGCAATCACCTTGGAGGTTTGGTCACGGGTGAGACGGCAGGTCGCGGGCGAGACGACGGGCCGTGGGCGAGACGACGAGTCGCGGGCAAGGCGGTGGGCGGGCGAGGGCACGACGGCCGGGCGGGCGAGGGCGCGGTGGGGGCACGGCGGGGGAGCAGCGGGGGCACGACGAGGGCACGGTGGGGGCACGGCGCAGGCACGACTTGGGCGCAGCGAGGGCACAGCGAGGGTGCGGCGGGGGCACGGTGCGGGGCATGGCTTGGGCGCAGCGAGGGCACGGCGGCGGCGCGGCGAGGGCGTGGGCACGACGGCCGCAAGGCGAAGGCGAAGGCGTGGGCACGGCGGCGAGGCGAGGGCGTGGCAACGGCGAGTGAGAGAGTGAGGAAGAAGAAGAACTGACCAGCGCTATGTATGAGTGCTTTGTCGAGTGCCCGTGATCTGGCACTCGGCAAATATTTTTTTAATTTTAAAATACGCTTTGCCGAGTGCCAGATCAGGGGCACTCGGCAAAGACGACTTTGCCGAGTGTCTCCTGGGCGACACTCGGCAAAGATTATTTTACAATTCTTTACCGAGTGTCGCCCAGGGGACACTCGGCAAAGGCTACTTTTCCGAGTGTCATTTCTGGACACTCGGCAAAGTACATTTTTATTTTTTTATTTTCCCAACCAAAATTTTTGTGGTGTGTTCCTACACTATATAGACCTACATGTACCATTTTGAGACAATTAGAAAAGTGTTTTCTATAGCTAGTAGATTTAGTTCGTTTATTTGAATTTCTTCGGAAAATTCAGATTTGAACTGCAGGTCACTCGAAACTTGGAAAACCGTGCATGCAAAAATGATATACATGCTAGTTAGCACAAGTTACGACCGATTTTAGAAGCAGAGCGGAAACTTCGAGCACCATGCTCACTCAACATGGCCGTGAACTTGCCATCCAGCTGTTTAAAAATTTTATAAAACATAAACAAACTCAGAAAATCATGAAACTTGTCCACGTGTCATGATATCATATGTAGAGGCTGTGATAAAAAATTTAGAATGTTTGGAGAAAGTTGTGAGACATTATGTGTAGAAACCTAAGAGAACTATACATGAAATCATAGAGTTTCAATGTGGATCTCTTAGGTTTGTACACATAGTGCGTCACAGCTTTCTCGAAACTTTTTCAAAATTTTATCACAGCCTCTACATATGATATCATGACACGTGGACAGATTTCATGATTTTCTGACTTTGTTTGTGTTTTATACAATTTTAAACACCTGGATGGCAAGTTCACGGCCATGTTGAGTGAGCATGGTGCTCGAAGTTTCTGGTCCGCTCCTAAAATCGATCGTAACTTGTGCTAAGTAGCATGTATATCATTTTTGCATGCACGGTTTTCCAAGTTTCAAGTGACCTGCAGTTCAAATCTGAATTTTTCGAAGAAATTCAAATAAACGAACTAAATCTACTAGCTATTGAAAATACTGTTATAATTGTCCCAAAATGATACATGTAGGTCTACATAGTGTAGGAACATACCACAAAAAGTTTGGTGGCCAAAATAAAAAATAAAAATATGCTTTGCCGAGTGTCCATAGAAGACACTCGGTAAAGACTCTCTTTGCCGAGTGCCAGATATTTGACACTCGGCATCTGGCACTCGACAAAGAATCTGCTTTGCCGAGTGCCGGCTTTCGGCCCTCGGCAAAGACTGACGGTCGTCAGCTGTAGACGGCCGCTAATGGCCCTTTGCCGAGTGTTTGACGCTTGGCAAAGCAGTCTTTGCCGAGTGCTTCACTGTGCCGAGTGTCCTGCACTCGGTAAACAAGCACTTTACCAAGCGCAGGACTTTGCTGAGTGCGGCGCTCGGCAAAGTCTTTTTTGCCGAGTGCCCGATAAAAAGGACTCGGCAAAGCCGCCGACACTCGGCAAAGGCCCGGATTCCGGTAGTGATAGGCGGGCTCGCTTGAGCCTGACCCAGCGGATACACAACTTTCTCCCGTATCCACGCATGCAGCCGCAAATAAGCCAGTTGCACATGTGCATGCAGGCTGAACCAACTGCATGCAGGTAATCGAACGCATGCACAGAGCAAGTCAACGCATGGGAGGAGCCATGCTATGGAGGTACACACAACCAATCACATAGATATAGTCTACAGTCTGTTTGGATGGTTGCGCGTCCATGCACAGGCTAGCGTCATGCTGGTTAGCCAGATATGATAATTTTGAGCGTATAGATGGATGCAGGTTAATAGTATTAAAATGACTTATTTTGCATCCACGCATACAGGCTGTGATTCTCACATACAAGCAACTAAACATAATCTCAAATAAAGTCAACTCATGCGATAATCCAATATAAGATGGTGCGGGTAACCAATCAGACGGATACAGACACTGCATAACACAATTCAGACAGTTACATCCGTCTGCACTCTGCAGATGGAGAGAAAACCAGTCATCTACCTTTTCTTCTGTCTTTCTAGAATCACAACACCTCAATAACGAGGGCTCAAATGATATGAGTTCATCCCTCGGCAGTAATCATGTTGCTACTACTAGTTGTGTTCATCACCCAATCCCTAGAAATGTTTCTGTTGCGGGTGGTAAGTTCATCACTAACGACTGAATGCTTCAGGTCAAACATATTCAGACAAGAGACAACAGATCGAAGCCACTACAACTAGTTCCCACCCACCCTAAAAAACTGAGTAACTCTAGTGAAGCGTCCCCAATCCTCTGGGACTCAAATGTGATACAATTACTAGTCCCAGGAGGCTAGTAAACACATTTATACATCAGATGATAGCAAATCTGCTCAAACGAGACAAACCTACAAAGGTGGCGAACAACTTTAAGAGTTGGTCCACAACTCGGGACATATCATCAGAGTGGGGCTCAAGCAGCCCGATATACGCAGCGAAGCAAATCAGCGGTCCAACAGCCACAGGCAAGGTTGGGAACAGTCGTAACTCTTACCCGATCTCCTTTTTCTGAAAAACAACAAATAAGCAAGGGTGAGTACAAACGTACTCAGCAACCCACCTTCACCCGCGGAATGGGGAAATCAGATATAATGCATGGAATATGTGGAGCTCAGAATATTTTGCAGAAACAGCAATATTTTATGCAGGGTTGTTTTGAAAAACATTTTGTACTTTTGCAAAGCGCATCCTCTCCAAAAGGAGCAGGAAGTTTTTCAATATTAGAACAAAATCCCCTGGACTAAACCATCTAGGTATCTCAGCAGTTTCCCGCTGGTTTTCATTTTCAAAAACAACTATTGGACTTCCTGTCCACCATAGCTCACGGCTCAACCGCCGAACCTTTTAAAACCACTTTTCTCAAAAGCACCTCTTTTTTTAAAACAAAACACTAATTGCCATACCACACCAGACTCGTCCATTCCTGTGGACACAGACTATTCGAATAGGTTTTCAAACTCTACGCAGAGGTGTACACTTTATCCACTAGTCCGGCTCTGCGATCTCATGGCCGATGAGATCCGAATCCGAATCTCTTTCTTTCCTCGCACGTCCTAACCTTAACGGTTATACCGGAAGGAGTCAGGCCACCGCCATGTCCAAACCGGACAAAACATTCTCCCTCCTTATCCTCCTAGTGCTCCCCAGCCTTCATAACCCTGGGGTTGGACCGTACGAGTTCAGATTGAGTGACTGCCCACACAGTCTCGAGTGGTTGTACTTATCATGAGTACAGGTAGTGAAAGATGACAAACCGGTCCTTATAAGAGGGGACAATCCTTCTGCTCACGCCTAAACCAGCTGAGCCATCACCTTAGGCCCTCCCCTAAACCAGGGAGTCCTTGATCATCCCTACTCAAAGGTGATAAGGGTGAAAACCCTTCATCAAACACATTTTGAAAAGCATTTTCTTTTGAAAACTCACACCTTTCCTCAAATCATTTGTAACAATTATATCAGGGATTGATTGCGGCAAGCGGCTGGGTGGCCATAATAACTTGTCTCAAAATCATATTATGCATAAAATAACAGGCTGAGGGTTGTGGTTGTAAAACATAGGTAATTTATGCATCAAAGGGATCCAGTGAGCTTGTCGTGCTTATCCGGCGAAGGGGGAAGGGGAGCTCATGGAACTAGCTTCTGGCTCCACCGCCTGGTGTAGACTTGTAGATCTGGCCTCCACGAGACGGCACGAATGCTCCGATAACTATGCAACATGAACAAGCAAACATACAAACAAGCAAGTATGCCAACAAATATTTAGTATAGTGGTCAGAATAGCGATATATGGATGGGTAGAGTCTTGAGTAGAATCTGTGTCATGTGGTGTTGTGATATTACTAGTGGTGGAGCGGAGGTGCTTACCAGGAGGGTGGACTGGAGGCGAAGCGACACTATGCGTGTAGCCGGCAGAGCAGAGTAACTGAGTGGGTGGGGTGTTTGCCTTGGCTAAGGGTGTTGAGTGTGTGTGGAGAGGGAGAGGGTAGCTGGGTGTATTTATAGCTGGGTGTATGTGGTGTAGCACAGTGAAGTTCACTGTTGGTGAGAATAGTGACGAATGAATCGTCTGACTTAGTATGAACAGGAGAGTTATAGGTAGAATATGGGACAAGAGTATTTTGGGAGTCTTCTGAAATATGAACCATGTTTAAGGGATGACATGGTTGGATAGGGAATAATTCGATAAGAATTTAGAAACAAGAATTATTGGAATCTGAGTTTGGAAGCCTGGTTCAAAGGAATCTCAAAGTTAAGCATGCTCAACTTGGAGAAACCTGAGATGGGTGGCCAGATGGGAAGTTCCCACTGAAAGGAAAATCACAGTCACCAGAGTTTGTATGACTGGAACATGGGTCTGGCTGGTCTTAGGTGGACTGGACAGCATGATGGATGAGTAGTTGAAATTTGGGATAACTAGATGACCGATGAATAGTAATGATGATTAGTAACGATGAATAGTGCTGACGGAGAAGTAATTATAGATATCATCGATGAATAGTAACGATGATGAATAGTAATGGTAAATAGTAACGATGATGAATAGTGTATGTGAATAGTAATGATGAATAGTAACGGTGAATAGTGATAGTGAATAGTTCGTATGAATGAACGATGAATGATGAATAGGAACTATGAACGAACGGACGAACGATCGAATGATCGGACGAACGAACGATCGGAATTTCGGCAGCATAACGGCAGGAAAAGATTATTTGGACGAACGAACGGACGAACAATCGAATGATCGGACGAACGAACGATCCGGCAGCATAACGGCAGGACAAAGATTATCTAGAAGAACGATGAATAGGGACTATGAACGAACGATGAATGATGAATAGGGACTATGAACGAACGATGAACGATGAATAGGGAACTATGAACGAACGATGAACGATCGAATGATCGAACGAACGAACGATCGGAATTTCGGCAGCATAACGACAGGACAAAGATTATCTGGAAGAACGATGAATAGGGACTATGAACGAACGATGAACGATGAATAGGGACTATGAACGAACGATGAACGATCGAATGATCGAACAAATGAACGATCAGAATTTCGGCAGCATAACGGCAGGAAAAAGATTATTTGGACGAACGAACGGACGAACGATCAAACGATCAGACGAACGGACGAACAAACCATGAACGATCGGACGAACGATCGAACGATCGGACGAACGAACGAACAAACTAAGAACAGGGGGACGAACGATCGAAGAACGATCGAACGATCCTTGTGCTTGTGTGGAACATGGAGTGGGTGTGTGGGGGGGAAGAGAGTTGCCATGAAATGGCTTGGGGTGGGATGAGAGGAGGCCCTTGCCCCTCTATTTATAGCCATGGTGGGGGGATTAGGGGGAGGGATGAGAGGATTAGTGGGAGGATGAGATGATTAGTGGGAGATTAGCATGGATTTGTCTTGTATAAGTGTAATTAGCTTGTAGAGCTCACCGTATGACACCGAAGGCATACGTATACGTATGAGCATGAGGAAAGTTATGAAGAAAATATTTGTAGGGACTTCAAAAATGATTCTGAAGGTATTTCTTAGGAGGAAAATACTTGAAGATATATCGGTGGGATATTTGGACAGTATTTCTGGAAAGAACTTGAAGGGGTTACTGGGGAAATATCTGGGCAGTATTTCTGGAAAGAATTTGAGGGGGATCACTCGGGAGATATTTGTAGGATATTTTGAGGAGGATTTTGGAGATAATATAGACCACTATATTTTATTTGTTGATATCAACTCACAAACAAACATTTTGAAATGAAACTTGAAATTCATTTTGAATTTAGGGCGAGTTTGAGAAAATTTCAGGATTTGAATTTTTGGGATGCAACATCTAGTCTTCGGAAAGAAGACGGAAAGTTTCAGCATCCGGCCATAAGAACATTTCTCAGCTGTGCTAACACAGAAATTTGCCACTGCATTACTCTGGTAGAGGATTCGGTGTAAAACAAAACGTCGAAACCTATGGATGAAATATAGCCAGTCTAGAATTGGCCACATCACATGTTTCAAATGCACACCTACCATCCTACCCAAATAGTCAGGACCCAAGACTCAAACGCCACAGGGAAGTTTACCTCCAGTTACTACTATACTACTTCAGTTCTTTTCATGAACCACTAGCAAATGTTGCTAATGCTAGTGAGATGATCACTAAAGAGTGGCTATCCCCGATCATGCATCTGCAATTCACACAAGAGACGAGCATATTGATAAGATGCTACTATCCAACTAATTCTCATCATCCTCTTCTTCCAAACTGAACAACTCAAAGCATTCAGAAACAGTGACAAAGATATCAACATCTAGCCAAAAGAACTCGCGCTAGTATTATTTAGGCATGCCGCTGCACGTGCCGAAACCGCATGGAGTATTTGAAAGAGTATTTAAGGTTCTTAGGTTCAACACGCAGGTAGAAACTTAAACTAGGACAACTAACAGCCGCGATAGAAACGTTTAGACGAGTCAATTCAACTGATACATGACGCACACCAGAATGTCGCTTTCCAAACCTCACATGGCAAACTTGGAGATGAACTTCTTCTTTGACCTCAGCTGAAAAGTAATATCAGGGGGAAATCAGAGAATGAACAAAAAAGCCACTACAATGCTATTGATAAAACGTGAATATGGTGATGACACTTTATATCCACTCTTACACCAGCATCACATGATGACTGAGAACATAGCATAGCATGAACGGTGCAACAAAACAAAGAAAAACTCTTAGGGGTCGTTTGTTTCATTGGAAATGAAACTCATTCCATGAATAACATTTTAGATATTAGATTCCTAAAGAAAGTAATTCTTTAGAATTTGATTCGATTCAATTTTTTGTTTGGATGCTAATGGAATTCTTTTCCATGAATCAAATTCAATATCCTGTTTGGATAGTTATATATGGAATTTACATATTTAGAGGGAAGTAACCACATCAACTTGTACACGACAAAATACACCTGTTTCTTGTGTGCACATGTGCCTTGATGAGTCATATACATGTGCAATAGATTAGAGACAAGTTTTCACCCTATAATTTATCAAGCAGCATGCATCACGAGAATAGTAATAATAATGCAGATTTGTCTCAAATGTCTACATATCATTAGAACACATTACTTGCTACTCAATGTGATGTTCAATTCACCCAACATAAACTAAGACAGCAACATCAACACACCTAGCAACAGTTGAATTCACCCAACCACAACTCGATTCACTTTTTAAGTTGCTTCAACAGCCATCTCTTCCTTTGGGTCATGGGAAGGGCCAATAAGGACTCGTACTTGCGCGCATCACCTGTTAAGATATCAAACAAGTCTAAAAATGTGTCTTCATCTAACCCATCTATCTCCTTCAATGTGCTAAAAATTTCTTTTGATGTTGGCCCTTTTGGTGCTTCATCCCTAATAGCTTCAGTGAACTTGTCTAATTTCTCTGCCATCATTGAGGTGAAGGAATCACTAGACCGCTGCCTCTTCAAGCTTCCTGAGGTTGTTGATGAAGTAAGATCTTTACCGGTTCCCTCTTCCTTACTCATATCTCTCGCACCATCAGCTGGGGTCTTTTCCGCTTCACCATTTGCATGATCTTTTCCAAACACCAAGCTGATCAAGTCCCAATATAAGATTGTCTTGTGTCGGTATCCATTAGCTTCTTTATTTTTCTGTAGAAAACTATTTGAGGTGAGCTTTAGATGATACCATGCATTACTGTCTAGTTTTACTGTAAGCAGCAAACAAAATCTAAAATAGCAGCAATCAACAATAGCCCATAGGTTATTTACTGTCCAGAGTTCCATTGCTGACATGTCCGAAGGAACGAAGGGCTAGCTGAGTGGGGAGGGGATCCCACACAGTACACAGCAGTGCGAGCTAATAAACAAGACCGTGACAAAGTGGTCACCAGCAGCTCACCACATACATGCTCGGTCTCTGGAGGGGAAAAATGGTTGTCATGGGGGGACACGAGTGTCACCTCACCACACCACACAGTTTTTAGGGATGCTTCAACGGATGGGTGATGCAACAACAGCACTAATGCAATGCATTAACTTGCACAAAAAAAATAGAAAACCATCCTCATACCATTGATGATAGTGTAACAATAGAAAACTGAAACTTACCGCCACATAAGCCTCCCATACAGAATCACTATCGATGGATATCTTGTTCTTGTTCCAATCCCAACCAAAGCCACTTGTTTCTAGCATACCATTGATAATAGTGTGGTGCTTGTCAAATGCCTTGTTCCTTGACATGATGTTGTCTTTTGTGATTTCCACATTGCACTTTTCTCGGACATTCTTGATAGCAGTCATGTAGACATGAGACTTCCACCCATTTTGGCATCGATCACCCTTGTTGTAATACTCCACAAATGTGTCAAGAAGTGCCTTGTCCATATCATCATTCCAAGAAATGTACCCCCTGCCCGAGCCTGACTTCTTACCCTTCTCCATATCCTACAAATAAAAAATTACAAAGGTTAGTAGAGTTATTGAGGAGCAACACAATATTTGCAAAAAAGAAATCTTTTAAAAAATATCATACATTATCCACGTCTCGCTTGGTAATCATCAAACATTTGGTTAGCTTTGGTGTCCCTGAAGTTACTCCATTGATTTGATGATTGCACATTGGTAATCATACTCACTTCACTTT
The DNA here is from genome assembly GCA_029449295.1 of Zea luxurians. Lineage (NCBI taxonomy): Eukaryota > Viridiplantae > Streptophyta > Magnoliopsida > Poales > Poaceae > Zea > Zea luxurians. The sequence continues at coordinate 6,391,702 of JAOPSE010000102.1, forward strand.
GAACATCATGAGATTCAACAAATATTACTTGATCAACTTGGCCTAAAAGTAAATCATCCGTATCTCTTTGCCTATCTCTTACAAAGTTGTGCAATATGCAACAAGCATTGATGATCCTAATCTGATTTTGTAAGTCAAAATATGAGTTTTTCCTTAATATAGCCCACCTCATCTTCAATAGCCCAAACGTTCTCTCTATCACATTTCTAGCTGTTGAATGGCGCAAATTGAACAATTCCTTGGCATTGGATGGGTTATTCCCTTGGGCAGCCCACTCATTCAAGTGGTAGCGGGTGGATCGATATGGAGCAAGAAAGCCTGGTCCATTGGTGTATCCGGCATCTACTAGGTAATATTTTCCACTTGGAATAGCAAATGCATCGTCCCGAGACATGGCATCATGTAGCACACGTGAATCTGAAGCTGACCCTTCCCATCTAGCTAGAACATAAACAAACTTCATGTGTCGATCACAAACACCCAAAACATTGGTGGTGATTTGTTGCTTCCTATTCCTATACCTCCCTTGATCAGCCAAAGGTACAAAAACATCAACATGTGTACCATCTAGTGCTCCAAGGCAATCTTCAAACCACCTCCACTTAGAATCTTCAGATTGTATAGCTAAAGGGTTAGGAAGCTTGATAAATTCATGACATAATGGTAGAACACCTCTCAACACCTCATTGAAATAGCGGCTAATTGGTTCAAGTGACCACCCGTATGACCTACGAATCATCCTCATCTTAGTGTCATGACCCACTACAAGCAAAAAGATAGCAACCTTTTCTTCTACCGACACATTCAAGGTGTCACACATACCACACCTCTCACGTAAGATGGTGCATAGGTCCGAAAAGGATCTCTTAGTTAGACGCAAACTATCATAGCAATAAACATTTGATCCTTGATACAGATTCCTTAGCATTTGTTTCCGACCAGCTACATCTCTCTCTATCATCTCAGAGGGATCCATAAGATGTCTAGGTCTTTTTCGATAATAATAGTCCACAATTATACCCATGACAGTTGCAACAAATAATGATGCTACTCTTTGCCTCTTCTTCCTACGCCTCTCTCTCATTTCCCCTAAATTTGTTCTAATCAATTCTAAGTTGTTGTGAGGCATCTACAACAGATAAACCATACATCATAAGCACACTTGAACAAACATGCATATACGGTTTGTACGATTGAATGCACAACTGTTTGAAAAAAAGGACATGCTCTTAGCTATTTTTTAGTGATCATCAATCAGCATATATAATGAACAACTACACGTACTGCTGCGGAATTAGAAACACATTCCAAGCACAACAACTAAAAAATTGGAAGAATTTCATCTGCTACCTCATCTCATTAACTAGATGACAAATAATAAAATCATTCTATACACATATAGCATTGCCAATGCACATTCTCATGAGACATTGTATCAAACTTAAACACCTAGAGCACCTACGCCTGCTCTCCAAATCCCATATTCAAAACCTACCAAGTCAACTCGCACAATAGGATGTCGCGGGAGAATGGTTAGATCCATTTACTAATTTATCAGGCAGTTCAGCATTCGGATTTTGGTACGACTGCACATCAACGCAGTGCTGTTTAACAAACGAAACTGAAGGAAACAAAATAATGGACATGGATCTACGATGGCATAACAAGACTGAGGAGTGAGCAGGCCAAGGAGCTAAGTACCTGAGGCGTGCGGCGCGGCGCTCGGGGAGGAGACTAATCGAGGAGGCGCGGGCGTGCAGCGCGGTGCTCGGGGAGGAGGCAAGTCTGAGGAGACGCGGGCGTGCAGCGCGGTGCTCGGGGAGGAGGCAAGTCCGAGGAGACGCGGGCGTGCTCGGGGAGGAGGAGGCGGCGCAGGCATGGGCGTGCTCGGGGAGGAGGAGGCGGCGCGGGCGCTCGGGAGGACGCACGTTCGTGTGGCGCTCGGGGCTAAGGAATCTGTTTCCTCGTTTTAGGGTAGGAATGTTTTGCAGGCTTCTAATTCCAGTCCAAAAATGGATGGAAAGTTAATCTCCAATTCTATAACTTGCCAAACAGATCAGCCAAGAATTAAATTCCAATTCAACCCAATTCCAATCAAACAAACGGGCCTTATATTTTTTGGTTGTCGAGCATGCAAACGATGTATGCACTATGGTAGAAGAGCAAATCTAAGAACATTAATAATATTGGCGTGCTTACAGAACACTTGGATGGCAGATGAAAACAAAGCTTAATTACCTCGTTGCTGTGGCCTGTGGCCACACTTCTTCTTGCGGCAGTTTTTGGATCTAGGGTGAAGGCGCGCATAGCACCTGCGAAGACATTACCGGCACAGTTTTAAGCTAAAGATAGAGACTGAAGAGGCACACACCCTTAATTCTGATGAAAACATAGCCATAATAACGCCAGAGTAAACAGCACAAAACTTAGTAAAATGAAGAAACATGTATAAATTGTAATAAAACAGTGGGTAGATAAATTTGCTGTGTTTAACTAGAGGCAGCTGTGCATATCTTATGATCTGTCACTAGATTCGACAACAACTATACAAACAAGGCGCGGTTGCATAATGAGATCGGCAATCTAACAGAAACAAATAGGCCGGAATCAAAGCGCATGTATTGAGATCCATCTTGCACTCATCATATCATACAATCATACATGTACTTCGTTTGGGTGCAGTCAACGACCATATACACGAAAACAGAGAGCGACCTCTTAGGTGACGTTCAGTTACCCGAATCTTAAACAAGACAACGCACCACACATACTGTACCAAATCATATCATTTTCAGAAGAGATCAATAGAATTAGGAGAATTAGGGACTCGATACGAACTTGCGGCAGATCATCTTGCTCTCGTTGTGCTTGCGGGCAAGGTTGATGAGGTCCCACGGGACGCTGGTGAAGTGGTGAGCGGGTAGCCACCCCTGCCGCCGCGGCGGAGGCGGGGCAGCAGGTGCAGCGTGGACTCCTTCTGGATGCAGTAGTCGGCCAGGGTGCGGTCATCCTCCAGCTGCATCCCTGCGAAGATGAGCCGCTGCCAGTCCAGCGGGATGCCTGAAAATAAATTGGTTAAGCAACAGTTTTCATGGCCGGTTAGATCGCTACATAGATTAAAATCCGAGTTGGGAAACAGGGGTCAGATCAGTTCAAATGAGCTGTGGAGTTGCCAAGAATCCGATCATGCCATCCCCGGCTATTAACCCCAATCCCAAGAAGCACAAAGATTAGTAGTAAAGTAATAAAGCAAGTACGTATAACCAAACCTTGTGCTTGACCGGATCAAAAAGAAAGTTTTGGTTTTTGAGTTTAATCAAACCAGATGGAAACATCAAAGTGCTGTCTTAGAATCCAAAGCCATCAGGATCGGACTCGGCGATATGGATGGCACGATCAATATCACACGTACGCATGGAACACTGAAGAGAGATAGGAGGAAGGCGCGATCAACCCAACTACATGCATGCTGACGCGCACATCGATGCATGATCAAGTAACTGGATACAATTGGACCATGGCCTTGATGTTGGCGATGGTGTCGCTGCTCTTGACATCCAGCGTGATGGTCCCCGTAATTGCGTTCACGAAGATCTGCATCTCCGCCGGTGGGTTGCTCTTGCTCGCCTCCTTCCTTCCGCTCTCTATCCCCTACGGGCGGGCGCGGGGTTTGTGTTCTGGGGGTGGCGGCGGTAGTGGGGAGTGGAGCGGTAAACTGGTGATGGCCACTCGTAGAGATGGCAATGGTTACCCGCTACCCGATACCCGGTGGGTTTTTGCTCTATTAGGGTATGGGTTTAGGTCAATTTTTCTACCCACGGGTTTATTAATGGGTTCAAATGGAAACCCAACGGGTACATGGACATGGGTTTGTTCTTCCACTACCCATACCCGCAAACCCATGGATTTTTAAAACCCGCCTTAAAATCAACATTCCTTATAAATATGTCTCATAATTTTATTAATTGAATATGTTCTAATTAAAATAAACTTTATGTAACAAATTTTAGGCTAAAATTAGTTATCACTTGGTCCTTTTTATGCTAGCTTATTAATGTATTGATTGTCATTCACATGATGAATTATTTTTTATGTTGATGTTAGTGGGTATGGGAAACCCGTTGGGTACCCGAAACCCGCGTGGGTATGGGTTTGAGCAAAATTTTATACCCGTCATGGGTATGAGTTTTTTAGTGGGCGTATTTTTTTTTCATGGATACGGGTTTGAGCAAGCAATACCCAGCGGGTTTTTACCCATTGCCATCTCTAGCCACTGGCCACGGAGCACGGACACATAGGGAGGGATGGGAAGAGGGTAACGCGGCCACTCCGGAACAGTAGCCAGTAGGCTACCCTCACGGTCACGGCCGGGGCCGGGGACTCGGGGAGTGGGTGGGTGACAGACAGGCTGACAGCGCCGCGCCGCAGTAGCGCGCTCGCAACGAAAACCCCCGGGACGGGACGGCCATGGTCGTCGGCCGTACGTAGGCAACGCAACGGCATAGACGAAGGCTGTTCGGGCTTTTCTGGGGCGGCCTGGAGTAGAGGGGCACGCCGCAGGAAAAACGTGCTGGCCCAATAGAGCACTGTAGTAGTAGTTTGTACACCTTGAATTGGCCTCCGTTTCAATGTTTCATGTCATTTATCCACTTGGGCTCGGCATATATTTTGCATTCTTTGAGTTGCTAGCTCTGATTTAGAACTAGATTTGGCACCATTTCGGCACCAAAGGCAATAGCTATAGGTTAGATACTTAGGGCTCCTTTGGTAGAGCTTTTCTCCATCAGCTTCTAGTGCGGCTTGGCTATTTTTTTCCATGAGCTATACCAAACGACTTTTCCTGGAATGGCTTTAGACGGAGGCAACAACTAACATGTAATTAGATCTTATATGCAAGTGTGCAAACGAACCTTTTGGTCCATGATCTAATTGTAGATATAGTCATGGTTTGTTAGGGTTTTTTCTATAAATCTGCACAAGTAAGTGGTGAAAGAGTTTAAGTGTTAAATGTGATATATGGTTTGATCGTAATCTAACGGATCAGAAGCCTCGCTTGCACGCTTATATATAAGGTTTAATTGTATATTAGTTGTTGCCTTAGATGGAATGCGCTTTTCTATTTTGCAAAACCGCCCTTCCACCACTCTCATAGAGACCCATCCCATCCCCACTGCGCCTTGGCGCGTGCAAGTGATTCTGTCAACGGCTGGCCAGATCACCGGCGACATTGAAGACACGGCCAAGCGTTTATATATATCTCTGTACCTAGACTATCTCCAACATCTTATTCATACTCATACATATATTCAAACTATATTATACGAACAGAGCAGCCTACAATGTAAGACAATGTAAAATAATGTTTATGGTTAAACTTTGGGTGAACTGCTAGAGTCAGTCTTACGTGAGCAGGTAGACGTCCATATATACTAGTCCTTCATAAATATACTTTCACATCAAAATTAAAGGACGCTCCTTCTAACGAGACTTGAGATCCGTGGTGCCGCTGCTTACACACATTTGATCATTAAACATCGTTGTCATAATTACTGTGTTATTATGAGGTAAATAGGTGTGATCGCCTGAAGTGCATTTGATTGTCAAAATAAGGTTTGTTTTGTAAAACTGCCTAGAAGCTATGTTGCCAAATAATTCTTGTTAATGGCTTTATCTCCTCTAGAAAAGCTGCTTGTATGGAAAAGCTAGAGACAAATTTATTATTTTTAAAGCTAAAGCCCTGCCAGGCCCCTTAGATTTGGCGCGATTTCGAGCTCGACGTATATTTTATATTCAGTGAAATATCGAGCTATTTTAACAAAAACACACATATGTATAATTGTGCATCATGTTATAAACTACTAAATCTCTACTACTTATTAAGTTAGCAATAGTAGCCAGCCTTTTTGTGTTCTGCCATCCTGCGATCTCAGTCGTCCATTCTACCGTTCTACAATCTCAACCGTCCAATCCCGCACACCAGTTTTCCGCGCGCAGAAAAAAAAATCAAATCATGGCTGCCTAGGAATCGAACTTTAGATCTATTGAGCAGAATGCCTAGCCTTCCACCCTTTAGCCAACATGACTCATATTGAATTGTGTACAACTTCAACTAAAATGTCTTTTGTGTTTAACCCACCGTCCACTCTGTATGCTAACTGAGTCTAGAAAAACATTTATAGCTTGGCCCCTGATCTTTCTGGAATTTGGGACGCAGTCCAGGAAATAAAGAAAATAGGGAAAAGGAGTTTAGAAATTGATTTTTAGTTCAAAAATAATTGCAGAAACCCATTTAATTCATGGAAATTTCATATTAAATCCAAATGAGTTCATTCCAATTTCTATAATTCTATAATATTATTTTATCACATAATACCTCTGTTTTGTCATGAAAACAACAATAAAATTGATTTCCTAATTAATCCTATATCAAATACATAGAAACTTTGGAAATTCGTAACTTCCCCATTTTAATTCCAAATTGAATCGTTCCAGTTGTGTTAGTCTCGTATGAATATTTACTACGCAGTAACAACATTGATTATACCATGTTTCATACTTTTATAATTAGATATTTATTTATCCTATGTTAATTGGGTTAATCTATGTCTATTGGATTAATTTATTTAATATATTAATATAGTATTCTAACTCTGTGGTTATACGATGTTTGACCATTAGTCTTGCAAACACACACTTACCTTTTTGTTTAAGCAAGCGTATGGTGGTACGTGTCCAATGACTAACGATGTACGAGAGAATTTCTTTCGGTATGTGTGAAACGTGCTCTCCAATAATGAGATCATACAAATCATGATATATATCAAAGTCTGCATGATACTGATGGTTGCAATGTAGTGGTGAAACAGATAGATTATAAATAACAAAATTTATGTATGGCCAGAATCACAAATTGATTATGAAACTGCCTAGGAATCGAACCTTAGATCTATTGAGCAGAATGTCTAGCCTTCCACCCTCTAGCCAACATGACTCATATTGAATTGTGTACAACTTCAACTAAAACGTCTTTTGTGTTTAACCCACCGTCCACTCTGTATGCTAACTGAGTCTAGAAAAACATTTATAGCTTGGCCCCTGATCTTTCTGAAATTTGGGACGCAGTCCAGGAAATAAAGAAAATAGGGAAAAGGAGTTTAGAAATTGATTTTTAGTTTAAAAATAATTGCAGAAACCCATTTAATTCATGGAAATTTCATATTAAATCCAAATGAGTTCATTCCAATTTCTATAATTCTATAATATTATTTTTATCACATAATACCTCTGTTTTGTCACGAAAACAACAATAAAATTGATTTCCTAATTAATCCTATATCAAATACATAGAAACTTTGGAAATTCGTAACTTCCCCATTTTAATTCCAAATTGAATCGTTCCAGTTGTGTTAGCCTCGTATGAATATTTACTACGCAGTAACAACATTGATTATACCATGTTTCATACTTTTATAATTAGATATTTATTTATCCTATGTTAATTGGGTTAATCTATGTCTATTGGATTAATTTATTTAATATATTAATATAGTATTATAACTCTGTGGTTATACGATGTTTGACCATTAGTCTTGCAAACACACACTTACCTTTTTGTTTAAGCAAGCGTATGGTGGTACGTGTCCAATGACTAACGATGTACGAGAGAATTTCTTTCGGTATGTGTGAAACGTGCTCTCCAATAATGAGATCATACAAATCATGATATATATCAAAGTCTGCATGATACTGATGGTTGCAATGTAGTGGTGAAACAGATAGATTATAAATAACAAAATTTATGTATGGCCAGAATCACAAATTGATTATGAAACATTTTCTAATATCTCTACTACTTATTAAGCTAGCAATAGTAGCTTGCCTTTTTGTGTTCTGCCATTCTGCGATCTCAGCCGTCCATTCTACCGTTCTACAATCTCAGCCGTCCAATCCCGCACACCAGTTTTCCGCGCGCAGAAAAAAAATCAAATCGTGACTGCCTAGGAATCGAACCTTAGATCTATTGAGCAGAATGTCTAGCCTTCCACCCTCTAGCCAACATGACTCATATTGAATTGTGTACAACTTCAACTAAAACGTCTTTTGTGTTTAACCCACCGTCCACTCTGTATGCTAACTGAGTCTAGAAAAACATTTATAGCTTGGCCCCTGATCTTTCTGGAATTTGGGACGCAGTCCAGGAAATAAAGAAAATAGGGAAAAGGAGTTTAGAAATTGATTTTTAGTTTAAAAATAATTGCAGAAACCCATTTAATTCATGGAAATTTCATATTAAATCCAAATGAGTTCATTCCAATTTCTATAATTCTATAATATTATTTTTATCACATAATACCTCTGTTTTGTCATGAAAACAACAATAAAATTGATTTCCTAATTAATCCTATATCAAATACATAGAAACTTTGGAAATTCGTAACTTCCCCATTTTAATTCCAAATTGAATCGTTCCAGTTGTGTTAGTCTCGTATGAATATTTACTACGCAGTAACAACATTGATTATACCATGTTTCATACTTTTATAATTAGATATTTATTTATCCTATGTTAATTGGGTTAATCTATGTCTATTGGATTAATTTATTTAATATATTAATATAGTATTATAACTCTGTGGTTATACGATGTTTGACCATTAGTCTTGCAAACACACACTTACCTTTTTGTTTAAGCAAGCGTATGGTGGTACGTGTCCAATGACTAACGATGTACGAGAGAATTTCTTTCGGTATGTGTGAAACGTGCTCTCCAATAATGAGATCATACAAATCATGATATATATCAAAGTCTGCATGATACTGATGGTTGCAATGTAGTGGTGAAACAGATAGATTATAAATAACAAAATTTATGTATGGCCAGAATCACAAATTGATTATGAAACATTTTCTAATATCTCTACTACTTATTAAGTTAGCAATAGTAGCCTGCCTTTTTGTGTTCTGCCATTCTGCGATCTCAGCCATCCATTCTACCGTTCTACAATCTCAGTCGTCCAATCCCGCACACCAGTTTTCCGCGCGCAGAAAAAAAATCAAATCGTGACTGCCTAGGAATCGAACCTTAGATCTATTGAGCAGAATGTCTAGCCTTCCACCCTCTAGCCAACATGACTCATATTGAATTGTGTACAACTTCAACTAAAACGTCTTTTGTGTTTAACCCACCGTCCACTCTGTATGCTAACTGAGTCTAGAAAAACATTTATAGCTTGGCCCCTGATCTTTCTGGAATTTGGGACGCAGTCCAGGAAATAAAGAAAATAGGGAAAAGGAGTTTAGAAATTAATTTTTAGTTTAAAAATAATTGCAGAAACCCATTTAATTCATGGAAATTTCATATTAAATCCAAATGAGTTCATTCCAATTTCTATAATTCTATAATATTATTTTTATCACATAATACCTCTGTTTTGTCATGAAAACAACAATAAAATTGATTTCCTAATTAATCCTATATCAAATACATAGAAACTTTGGAAATTCGTAACTTCCCCATTTTAATTCCAAATTGAATCGTTCCAGTTGTGTTAGTCTCGTATGAATATTTACTACGCAGTAACAACATTGATTATACCATGTTTCATACTTTTATAATTAGATATTTATTTATCCTATGTTAATTGGGTTAATCTATGTCTATTGGATTAATTTATTTAATATATTAATATAGTATTATAACTCTGTGGTTATACGATGTTTGACCATTAGTCTTGCAAACACACACTTACCTTTTTGTTTAAGCAAGCGTATGGTGGTACGTGTCCAATGACTAACGATGTACGAGAGAATTTCTTTCGGTATGTGTGAAACGTGCTCTCCAATAATGAGATCATACAAATCATGATATATATCAAAGTCTGCATGATACTGATGGTTGCAATGTAGTGGTGAAACAGATAGATTATAAATAACAAAATTTATGTATGGCCAGAATCACAAATTGATTATGAAACATTTTCTAATATCTCTACTACTTATTAAGTTAGCAATAGTAGCCTGCCTTTTTGTGTTCTGCCATTCTGCGATCTCAGCCATCCATTCTACCGTTCTACAATCTCAGTCGTCCAATCCCGCACACCAGTTTTCCGCGCGCAGAAAAAAAATCAAATCGTGACTGCCTAGGAATCGAACCTTAGATCTATTGAGCAGAATGTCTAGCCTTCCACCCTCTAGCCAACATGACTCATATTGAATTGTGTACAACTTCAACTAAAACGTCTTTTGTGTTTAACCCACCGTCCACTCTGTATGCTAACTGAGTCTAGAAAAACATTTATAGCTTGGCCCCTGATCTTTCTGGAATTTGGGACGCAGTCCAGGAAATAAAGAAAATAGGGAAAAGGAGTTTAGAAAATAATTTTTAGTTTAAAAATAATTGCAGAAACCCATTTAATTCATGGAAATTTCATATTAAATCCAAATGAGTTCATTCCAATTTCTATAATTCTATAATATTATTTTTATCACATAATACCTCTGTTTTGTCATGAAAACAACAATAAAATTGATTTCCTAATTAATCCTATATCAAATACATAGAAACTTTGGAAATTCGTAACTTCCCCATTTTAATTCCAAATTGAATCGTTCCAGTTGTGTTAGTCTCGTATGAATATTTACTACGCAGTAACAACATTGATTATACCATGTTTCATACTTTTATAATTAGATATTTATTTATCCTATGTTAATTGGGTTAATCTATGTCTATTGGATTAATTTATTTAATATATTAATATAGTATTATAACTCTGTGGTTATACGATGTTTGACCATTAGTCTTGCAAACACACACTTACCTTTTTGTTTAAGCAAGCGTATGGTGGTACGTGTCCAATGACTAACGATGTACGAGAGAATTTCTTTCGGTATGTGTGAAACGTGCTCTCCAATAATGAGATCATACAAATCATGATATATATCAAAGTCTGCATGATACTGATGGTTGCAATGTAGTGGTGAAACAGATAGATTATAAATAACAAAATTTATGTATGGCCAGAATCACAAATTGATTATGAAACATTTTCTAATATCTCTACTACTTATTAAGTTAGCAATAGTAGCCTGCCTTTTTGTGTTCTGCCATTCTGCGATCTCAGCCATCCATTCTACCGTTCTACAATCTCAGTCGTCCAATCCCGCACACCAGTTTTCCGCGCGCAGAAAAAAAATCAAATCGTGACTGCCTAGGAATCGAACCTTAGATCTATTGAGCAGAATGTCTAGCCTTCCACCCTCTAGCCAACATGACTCATATTGAATTGTGTACAACTTCAACTAAAACGTCTTTTGTGTTTAACCCACCGTCCACTCTGTATGCTAACTGAGTCTAGAAAAACATTTATAGCTTGGCCCCTGATCTTTCTGGAATTTGGGACGCAGTCCAGGAAATAAAGAAAATAGGGAAAAGGAGTTTAGAAAATAATTTTTAGTTTAAAAATAATTGCAGAAACCCATTTAATTCATGGAAATTTCATATTAAATCCAAATGAGTTCATTCCAATTTCTATAATTCTATAATATTATTTTTATCACATAATACCTCTGTTTTGTCATGAAAACAACAATAAAATTGATTTCCTAATTAATCCTATATCAAATACATAGAAACTTTGGAAATTCGTAACTTCCCCATTTTAATTCCAAATTGAATCGTTCCAGTTGTGTTAGTCTCGTATGAATATTTACTACGCAGTAACAACATTGATTATACCATGTTTCATACTTTTATAATTAGATATTTATTTATCCTATGTTAATTGGGTTAATCTATGTCTATTGGATTAATTTATTTAATATATTAATATAGTATTCTAACTCTGTGGTTATACGATGTTTGACCATTAGTCTTGCAAACACACACTTACCTTTTTGTTTAAGCAAAAGCGTATGGTGGTACGTGTCCAATGACTAACGATGTACGAGAGAATTTCTTTCGGTATGTGTGAAACGTGCTCTCCAATAATGAGATCATACAAATCGTGATATATATCAAAGTCTGCATGATACTGATGGTTGCAATGTAGTGGTGAAACAGATAGATTATAAATAACAAAATTTATGTATGGCCAGAATCACAAATTGATTATGAAACATTTTCTCATAACGGTATAACACATATTTTGTATATAAGTTATCGTAGTATACTGGTATTATATATTCCCGTTGCAACGCACGAACATTCAGCTATCATGTATAGAAGTCTGCACGGTACTGTTGGTTGCAATGTAGTGATGAAATAGTTAGATTGAAATAACAAAATTTATGTATGGCTAGGATCACAAATTAATTACGAAACATTTTCACATAACAGTATAACACACATTTGTTCATAAGTTATCATGATATTAAATGTTTCCGTTGCAACGCACGGGCACCCACCTATATATGTTTATGTCTACATCTATGACAGGAAACACATCTACTACATCTCTCCCCAAGCTCACTTGCTACCATTGCACAATGCATAGTAGTAGATAAGTATCATCGATATTCTTGAATTATATTTTTGGATGGAGGTAATATTATTTAAAGAAGAGCTTTGCATACTATTTCTTTTGTTTGAATAATGCATTATACTTAAATTCCCTTTTTTGCATGTGTGAAATTTTTTCTTCGTAATATTTTTTTTCCATGGATCAGACTTGTGAGTCATTTTCATAAACCAACGCCAAGCATGAATCCATGTTTCCTACTTCAAACCCCGAACAAACTCCATGAGCAAGAGGCATTCGCGTTGTCGTCGCTCGTCGATGACGAGAAGAAGCTTGGAGACTGTCAGTTCGACCTCTAAAAGCAGTCTTACGTGGTCGCATGCGCCGCTGTGTACGACAAGCTCCCGCGAAGCCGCCGCTTGGACGCGGTCCAGAGCAGCTGCACCGCGCTATCCATCGTTAAGCAGGGGGGCCTCATGGTTGTCGCCAACGTCGACGACTCTCGGGTTGTTCTGGACACCGCATCCGACGACGACGCCATCACGCCGTCCAGCTCATCGTCCACCTGAAGCCCAACCTGCCACGTAAGTCGCTACTGACCGGTCATGAATTCTTGTGCACTGGGATGATGGACGTTGCTGACGTTGTGTGAGTGTCCTCGAACATGATGTATGTAGTGGAATAGCGCATTCGGTGGTGCAACGGCCAGGGGTACTACCTCGCTGATGAGCCTGGGGTGCACTTCGTTTGGCAGCCAACCAAGAGTCATCGGTACTCGTCATGTCGCGTGCGTTCGACGACTACTATATCGAGGATTGTGGCGTCATCTTGGCGCCGGAGGTGACACAGAGGAGGATCGACAACAGTGACCAGTTCGTCATCCTCGCCACCGTCAGGGTAGCTTTTGTGCCGGCCTGCCTTTAATTCTCTTCGCAAACACATACACACTTACCTTTTTGTTTAAGCAAGAGCATATGGTGGTGCGTGTCTGATGACTAACGATGTACGAGGGAATTTTTCCGGCATGTGTGGAACGTGCTCGTGCTCTCCAATGATGAGACCATACAAATCGTGGCATATATCGAAGTCTGCATGATACTAATGGTTGCAATGTAGTGGTGAAATAACTATATTAAAATAACAAAATTTATGTATGGTTAGGATCACAAATTGATTATGAAACATTTTCTCATAACAATATAACACATATTTTATATATAAGTTATCGTAGTATACTGATATTATATATTCCCGTTGCAACGCACGGGCATCCAGCTAGTTAGTCCATAAGCACAATAGACATACTATCAGCCTAGGAAGTTACTAGAAACTGCATTCATCTTTACCCCCGTTCAGTGCTCGTAAAGATCCGGGGGATATCTATCTCTTACAATAAGGGCTATAGGTTGATTGGAACGAATCTGAAACTAACATTTGGCTTGATCAGGGGACGTAAACCTTCCTGTGGTTGTGGCCCCTAATCACAAGCGCTATAATAATGAGGTAGGTGCTGGCATGAAAACCAACACTTACGCGCTTTTGCCCAATCCTAGCTGTCACAAAACAGAAAGGAGAGAATCTCCTATGTAGCGCCCCTATGATAAAAAATCGCCCAATCAACCTATAGCCCTTGTTGTAGGAGATAGATATGCCTCGTCCTTACGAGCATAAAAATGATGTTTGGTCTCGCCCCGAGGCTAGCTCTGGGCAGGAGACACAGTTCTGTCTTGCCCAAGGCCAACCTCAAACGGGAGATGTAGTTTCGTCTCGCCCGAGGCCAGCTCTAGACGGGAGACACTGTTCCGTCTAGGTTGAGGCCAAGCTCGGACGAGAGACACTGTTGCATCTCGCCCGAGGTCAACCTCGGACGGGAGACGCTATTCCATATCACACGAAACCAACCTCGGACGGGTGACGCTGTTCAGTCTCACCAGAGGCCAACCTCGGGCGGGAGATGCAATCATGGCTCGCTCAGAGCCAGCTCTGGGCGAGAGATGCAATCACGACTCGCCCGTAGCCAGCTCTGGGTGGGAGAAGCAGTTACGACACTACCGGAATCAGCTCCTTTGCCGTGTGTCTCCGACACACGGCAAAGGCAATCTTACACTCGGCAAATGCTTTGCCGAGTGTTACACTCGGCAAAGAACGCTCGGTGAACTGTACATCGGCAACAGCCTCTTTGCCGAGTACTATTTGTCGGGCACTCGGCAAAGAAAAGTCACCGTCACGGCGCCAAGTAACGGTGACGGATCCTTTGCCGAGTGCCGTCTGTGGCACTCGGCAAAGAGGTCAATGTTGCCGAGTGTTTGCTCGAGAGGCCCTCGGCAAAGACTAACCCAGTGGGCCCCACTGCCAGTCCTTGTGCCGAGAGCTCTAGTAGGCACTCGGCAAAGGAGGCTTCTTTGCCGAGTGTCTGTTGGACAGGTACTCGGCAAAGAACCCTCCAGTGGGCCCCTTTGCCAGTCCCTTTGCCGAGTGCCTTGGCAATGGCACTCGGCAAAGATGTCTTTGCCGGTTCCCAGGTTTCCTTCTTTGCCGAGTGCCATTGTCAGCACTCGGCAAAGATGGCTTTACCGGTTCCCAGGTTGCCTTCTTTGCCGAGTGCCGTGGTCATAGCACTCGGCAAAGCGCCCCTTTGCCGAGTGTTACACTCGGCAAAGTGACCAGAATGTCCCTTTTTTATTTGCTTTTGTTGTTCCATCCAAACTGAAAGGGAAATGTGCCCTTGGGCCATTTCTAAGTATTTTGGTGATTGAGTGCCAACACATGTGCTTAATTGTGAATTTGTGTACATGGATGAACAAGGTGCAAATCATGAAGTAAAGGTATGTTTCTAAGCCTTAGTACATTGGTTTTGTGTACTAATATTTGTCTAAGTGTTAGAAACAGAAAGGAGAAGAAGAGAGAAGAGGAGAAAAGACTTGGCTGTGTGCTGCCAAGACCCATCTCGGTCTGGAGCACCGGACTGTCCGGTGTGCACCGGACAGTGTCCGGTGCGCCAGGCTGGCTTGGAGCGAACTGGCCGCTCTCGGGAAACTGGCCGACGGCGTACGGCTATAATTCACCGGACTGTCCGGTGTGCACCGGACTGTCCGGTGAGCCAACGGTCGGCCGGGCCAACGGTCGGCCGCGCAATCTGCGCGGGACACGTGGCGGAGCCAACGGTCGGAAGAAGGCACCGGACTGTCCGGTGTGCACCGGACATGTCCGGTGCGCCAACGGCTCCAGATCTGCCAACGGTCGGCAACGGTCGGAAGCGCCAGATATGGAAACAAATCGGGCACCGGACACTGTCCGGTGTGCACCGGACTGTCCGGTGCCCCCGACGACAGAAGGCAAGGATGGCCTTCCGGATTTGCTCTCAACGGCTCCTAGCTGCCTTGGGGCTATAAAAGGGGCCCTAGGCGCATGGAGGAGACAGAAGCAACCTTTGAGCATTCTTGATCATCCACACTAAGTCTCTGCTCATTCGTTTGTGTTTCTAAGTGATTCGAGCTCTGTTCTAAGTGAGAACTCTGAGATAGTCTTGTGAGCTCGATTCTCGGCCGTGTGTGTGCGCTTTTGCTGTGGATTTGTGTGTGTTGCTTCCCTCCCTTACTCTGTGCTTTCTTTGTGATCATATACTTGTAAGGGCAAGAGACTCCAATTTGTGGAGATTCCTTGCAAACGGGATAGTGAAAGGAACAACAAAACACCGTGGTATTCAAGTGGGTCTTTGGACCGCTTGAGAGGGGTTGATTGCAACCCTCGTCCGTTGGGACGCCACAACGTGGAGTAGGCAAGCGTTGGTCTTGGCCGAACCACGGGATAAAACCACTGTGTCACCCCTGTGCTTGATTTTCTTGTGGTACTGTGTTTTGTTGAGACTTCACCTTAGCCACTTGGCAATAATCGTGCTAACACTTAACAAGTTTTTGTGGCTTAAGTTTGAAGTTTTTACAGGATCACCTATTCACCCCCCCCCCTCTAGGTGCTCTCAATTGGTATCAGAGCCGTTCTCTTCACAAAGGGACTAACCGCCCGAAGAGATGGATCCTAAGGGGAAGGGTATTGTGATCAATGACAAAGAGAAGGAATCCTTCGTCAACGAGCCGAAGGACGATAAGCCTACCGACTCCGGCTCGGGCCAAAGACGGAAGGAAGGGAAGAAGAAGAAGACAAGGCGCATCAAGGAGATCGTCTACTACGACAGCGACGAGTCTACTTCTTCCCAAAAGGACGAGGACCACAACGACTACGAGAGAAGGAAACCGGTTAATTCGAACTTTTCCTTTGATTACTCTCGTATTCCGCAAAGTTCACATTCTCATTTGCTCTCCATTCCACTCGGCAAGCCCCCACACTTTGATGGAGAGGACTACGGATTTTGGAGCCACAAAATGCGTAGTCACCTATTCTCTCTCCATCCTAGTATATGGGAGATTGTAGAGAGTGGAATGCACTTTGATAGTTCGGATAGTCCCATGTTCATTAATGAACAAATTCATAAGAATGCACAAGCTACTACTGTTCTTCTAGCTTCTTTGTGCAGGGATGAATATCATAAAGTGAGCGGCTTGGATAACGCCAAGCAAATCTGGGACACCCTCAAGATTTCTCATGAGGGGAACGACGTCACCTTGCTCACCAAGATGGAGTTGGTGGAGGGTGAGCTTGGAAGGTTCGCAATGATAAGGGGCGAGGAGCCGACGCAAACATACAACCGGCTCAAGACCCTTATCAACAAGATAAGGAGCTACGGAAGCACACGATGGACGGACCACGACGTCGTCCGCCTAATGCTCAGGTCATTTACCGTTCTTGATCCTCATTTGGTGAACAATATACGTGAAAATCCCAGGTACACCAAGATGTCGCCCGAAGAAGTTCTTGGGAAATTCGTTAGCGGGCGAATGATGATCAAGGAGGCGAGGTATGTGGACGACGCCTTGAATGGTCCGATCAACGAGCCGCAACCTCTTGCCCTCAAGGCAACACGAAGCAAGGAGGCGCTACCCAGCAAGGTGGCACAGATTGAGGCGGCCGGACTCAACGATGAAGAGATGGCTCTCATCATCAAGAGATTCAAGACGGCGCTAAATGGTCGCAAGGGGCAGCCAAGCAAGACCAAGACCAAGGGGAAGCGCTCATGCTTCAAATGCGGTAAGCTTGGTCATTTTATCGCTAACTGTCCCGATAATGAAAGTGACCAGGAAAAGGGGAACAAAAGAGAGAAGAAGAAGCAATACAAGAAGGCAAAGGGCGAGGCGCATCTAGGAAAGGAGTGGGACTCGGATTGCTCCTCCTCTGACTCCGACAACGAAGGACTCGCCGCCACTGCCTTCAACAAATCGGCTCTCTTCCCCAACGAGCGTCTCACATGTCTTATGGCAAGGGAGAAGAAAGTGAGTACTCAAGACTCCACTTATGCTTCTTCTAGTGATAGTGAGTCTAGTGAAGATGATGACATAGATTATTCATGCTTGTTCAAGGGCTTAGATAGATCTAAGATAGATAAAATCAATGAATTGATTGATGCATTGAATGAAAAGGATAGGCTTTTAGAAAAGCAGGAGGATTTATTGTATGATGAACATGATAAATTTGTAGAGGCACAAAAATCATACGCTTTAGAAATTAAAAGAAATGAAGTGCTTTCTAGTGAATTATCTTCCTGTCATGAAACCATTGATACCTTAAGAAGTGTTAATAATGATTTAAGTGCTAAACTAGAAGTAGCTAGTAAATCAAATTCCTGTGTTGAAAATGTTACAATTTGCACTAGGTGTAAGGATTTTGATGTTAATGCCTGTAGTGAACACTTAGTTTCAATTTCCAAACTAAGTGATGAATTGGCTAGTCTTAATGCACAACTTAAGACTAGCAAAAGTGAATTTGACAAATTAAAATTTGCAAGGGATGCCTATACAATTGGAAGACATCCCTCAATTAAGGATGGTCTTGGCTTCAAGAGAGAGGCCAAGAACTTAACAAGCCATAAGGCTCCCATCTTCGTCAAGGAGAAGGGGAAGGCCCCTATGGCTAGTAGTGCAAAAAGGAACCATGCCTTTATGTATAATGATAGGAGAAATGCTAGAAATGCTTATAATGATTTTGATTCACATGTTTATGATTCTCATGCAATGTTTGCTTCTAGTTCTTCTTATAAGCATGATAGGAATATGTGTAGGAGAAATGTTGTACATATGCCTAGGAGAAATATTGCTCATGTGCCTAGAAAGAATGTTATTCATACTCCTAGGAAAGTAGTGAATGAACCTTCTATAATTTATTGTGCTTTAAACACTTCCTTTGCTATTTGTAGAAAGGATAGGAAAATAGTTGCTAGGAAGTTAGGGGCAAAATGCAAGGGAGACAGGACTTGCATTTGGGTCCCTAAGGACATTTGTGCTAACCTTGCAGGACCCAACATGAGTTGGGTACCTAAGACCCAAGCCTAAATTTGCCTTGCAGGTTTATGCATCCGGGGGTTCAAGCTGGATTATCGACAGCGGATGCACAAACCATATGACGGGGGAGAAGAAGATGTTCACCTCCTACGTCAAAAATAAGGATTCCCAAGATTCAATTATATTCGGTGATGGGAATCAAGGCAAGGTAAAAGGGTTAGGTAAAATTGCAATTTCTAATGAGCATTCTATCTCAAATGTATTCTTAGTGGAGAGTCTTGGATATAATTTGCTATCTGTTAGTCAATTATGTCAAATGGGATATAATTGTTTATTTACAAATGTAGATGTGTCTGTCTTTAGAAGATGTGATGGTTCACTAGCTTTTAAGGGTGTACTAGATGGCAAGCTTTATTTAGTTGATTTTGCAAAAGAAGAGGCCGGTCTAGATGCATGCTTAATGGCTAAGACTTGCATGGGCTGGCTGTGGCATCGCCGCTTAGCTCATGTGGGGATGAAGAACCTCCACAAGCTTCTAAAGGGAGAACACGTGATAGGTCTGACAAATGTGCATTTCGAAAAAGATAGACCTTGTGCAGCTTGTCAGGCAGGTAAACAGGTGGGAGGAGCGCATCACAGCAAGAATGTGATGACCACGTCAAGACCTCTGGAGCTGCTGCATATGGACCTCTTCGGACCCGTCGCCTATCTAAGCATAGGAGGAAGTAAGTATGGTTTAGTTATTGTTGATGACTTTTCCCGCTTCACTTGGGTGTTCTTTTTGCAGGATAAGTCTGAAACCCAAGGGACCCTCAAGCGCTTCCTCAGGAGAGCTCAAAATGAGTTTGAGCTCAAGGTGAAGAAGATAAGGAGCGACAACGGGTCCGAGTTTAAGAACCTTCAAGTGGAGGAGTTTCTTGAGGAGGAAGGGATCAAGCACGAGTTCTCCGCTCCCTACACACCACAGCAAAATGGTGTGGTAGAGAGGAAGAACAGGACGCTAATCGATATGGCGAGGACGTTGCTCGGAGAGTTCAAGACCCCCGAGTGCTTTTGGTCGGAAGCCGTGAACACGGCTTGCCACGCCATCAACAGGGTCTACCTTCATCGACTCCTCAAGAAGACTTCGTATGAGCTACTAACCGGTAACAAACCCAATGTATCTTACTTTCGTGTTTTTGGGAGCAAGTGCTACATTCTAGTGAAGAAGGGTAGAAATTCTAAGTTTGCTCCCAAAGCTGTAGAAGGGTTTTTATTAGGTTATGATTCAAATACAAAGGCGTATAGGGTCTTCAACAAATCATCGGGTTTGGTTGAAGTCTCTAGCGACGTTGTATTTGATGAGACTAATGGCTCTCCAAGAGAGCAAGTTGTTGATTGTGATGATGTAGATGAAGAAGATGTTCCAACGGCCGCTATACGAACCATGGCAATTGGAGACGTTCGGCCACAGGAACAAGATGAACGAGATCAACCTTCTTCCTCAACGACGGTGCAACCCCCAACTCAAGACGATGAACAGGTTCATCAAAAGGAGGCGTGTGATCAAGGGGGAGCACAAGATGATCATGTGATGGAGGAAGAAGCGCAACCGGCACCTCCAACCCAAGTTCGAGCGATGATTCAAAGGGATCATCCCGTCGACCAAATTCTGGGTGACATTAGCAAGGGAGTAACTACTCGGTCTCGACTAGTTAATTTTTGTGAATATTACTCTTTTGTCTCCTCTATTGAGCCTTTCAGGGTAGAGGAGGCCTTGCTAGATCCGGATTGGGTGTTGGCCATGCAGGAGGAACTTAACAACTTCAAGCGCAATGAAGTTTGGACGCTGGTGCCTCGTCCCAAGCAAAATGTTGTGGGAACCAAGTGGGTGTTCCGCAACAAACAAGACGAGCACGGAGTGGTGACAAGGAACAAGGCTCGACTTGTGGCAAAAGGTTATGCCCAAGTCGCAGGTTTGGACTTTGAGGAGACTTTTGCTCCTGTGGCTAGGCTAGAGTCCATTCGTATCTTGCTAGCATATGCCGCTCACCATTCTTTCAGGTTGTACCAAATGGATGTGAAGAGCGCTTTCCTCAACGGGCCAATAAAGGAGGAGGTGTACGTGGAGCAACCCCCTGGCTTCGAGGATGAACGGTACCCCGACCACGTGTGTAAGCTCTCTAAGGCGCTCTATGGACTTAAACAAGCCCCAAGAGCATGGTATGAATGCCTTAGAGATTTCTTAATTGCTAATGCTTTCAAGGTTGGGAAAGCCGATCCAACTCTTTTTACTAAGACTTGCGATGGTGATCTTTTTGTATGCCAAATTTATGTCGATGACATAATATTTGGTTCTACTAATCAAAAGTCTTGTGAAGAGTTTAGCAGGGTGATGACGCAGAAATTCGAGATGTCGATGATGGGCGAGTTGAACTACTTCCTTGGGTTCCAAGTAAAGCAACTCAAGGACGGCACCTTCATCTCCCAAATGAAGTACACACAAGATCTGCTAAAGCGGTTTGGGATGAAGGACGCCAAGCCCGCAAAGACTCCGATGGGAACCGACGGACACACCGACCTCAACAGAGGTAAGTCCGTTGATCAAAAAGCATACCGGTCAATGATAGGGTCTTTACTTTATTTATGTGCTAGTAGACCGGATATTATGCTTAGCGTATGCATGTGTGCTAGATTTCAATCCGATCCTAAGGAGTGTCACTTGGTGGCGGTGAAGCGAATTCTTAGATATTTAGTCGCTACGCCCTGCTTCGGGATCTGGTATCCAAAGGGGTCTAACTTTGACTTGATTGGGTACTCAGATTCCGACTATGCTGGATGTAAGGTCGATAGGAAGAGTACATCGGGGACGTGCCAATTCTTAGGAAGGTCCCTGGTGTCATGGAATTCTAAGAAACAAATCTCCGTTGCCCTATCCACCGCTGAGGCCGAGTACGTTGCCGCAGGTCAGTGTTGCGCGCAACTACTTTGGATGAGGCAAACCCTCAGGGACTTCGGCTACAATCTGAGCAAAGTCCCACTCCTATGTGACAATGAGAGTGCTATCCGAATAGCGGAAAATCCTGTTGAGCACAGCCGCACAAAGCACATTGACATCCGGCATCACTTTTTGAGAGACCACCAGCAAAAGGGAGATATCGAAGTGTTTTATGTTAGCACCGAGAACCAGTTAGCCGATATCTTTACCAAGCCTTTAGATGAGAAGACCTTTTGCAGGCTGCGTAGTGAGCTAAATGTCTTAGATTCGCGGAACTTGGATTGAATTGTAGCATACATGTGTTTATGCCTTTGATCATGTTCATTCTGCATTTTGTTGCTTATTATGGTGCTCAAGTTGTACAAACACTCCCTGGACCTCACAAGTCCGTTGCAAAGTGTTGCACATGTTTAGGGGGAGATGTGTTACAACTTGATCCCTTGAGACTAACCATATGCTTGAGTTTGTCTGATTTAGTCTCAAAGGAGAATTGAAAGGGAAAAGGTGGACTTGGATCATGCAAGACTTCCACTGCACTCCGATGAGCGGGTAACTTATTCCAAGTTCATCTCATGAACTCTTATTGCCATTTGCTCAAAATTGAAGATTTTTGTGAGGCAATGGGGTTAAAGGGCCAAAATTGATCCCGTTTTGGTGTTTGATGCCAAAGGGGGAGAAAATAAAGGCCAAAGCAATAAATGGATCAGCTACCACTTGAGAAATTTGAAAATAGTAGAGTAGGGCTTTTGATTTGTCAAAACTCTCTTTGTTGACTCTCTTTTCAAAGTTGGCTTCTTTTGGGAGAAGTAGTTGATTATGGGAAAAAGGGGGAGTTTTTGAAATCTTTGATCAATCTCTCTTGGAATGACTCTCTTTATGCTTCAACATGTGTGTTTAACTTAGAGATAGAGATTTGAGTTTGATTTGCAAAAACAAACCAAGTGGTGGCAAAGGATGATCCATATATGCCAAAATTGATTCAAAATAAATTTAAGTTTTATTTGAAGTGAGTTTGCACTTGTTCTAGTTGCTTTATGTTGTGTTGGCATAAATCACCAAAAAGGGGGAGATTGAAAGGGAAATGTGCCCTTGGGCCATTTCTAAGTATTTTGGTGATTGAGTGCCAACACATGTGCTTAATTGTGAATTTGTGTACATGGATGAACAAGGTGCAAATCATGAAGTAAAGGTATGTTTCTAAGCCTTAGTACATTGGTTTTGTGTACTAATATTTGTCTAAGTGTTAGAAACAGAAAGGAGAAGAAGAGAGAAGAGGAGAAAAGACTTGGCTGTGTGCTGTCAAGACCCATCTCGGTCTGGAGCACCGGACTGTCCGGTGTGCACCGGACAGTGTCCGGTGCGCCAGGCTGGCTTGGAGCGAACTGGCCGCTCTCGGGAAACTGGCCGACGGCGTACGGCTATAATTCACCGGACTGTCCGGTGTGCACCGGACTGTCCGGTGAGCCAACGGTCGGCCGGGCCAACGGTCGGCCGCGCAATCTGCGCGGGACACGTGGCGGAGCCAACGGTCGGAAGAAGGCACCGGACTGTCCGGTGTGCACCGGACATGTCCGGTGCGCCAACGGCTCCAGATCTGCCAACGGTCGGCAACGGTCGGAAGCGCCAGATATGGAAACAAATCGGGCACCGGACACTGTCCGGTGTGCACCGGACTGTCCGGTGCCCCCGACGACAGAAGGCAAGGATGGCCTTCCGGATTTGCTCTCAACGGCTCCTAGCTGCCTTGGGGCTATAAAAGGGGCCCTAGGCGCATGGAGGAGACAGAAGCAACCTTTGAGCATTCTTGATCATCCACACTAAGTCTCTGCGCATTCGTTTGTGTTTCTAAGTGATTCGAGCTCTGTTCTAAGTGAGAACTCTGAGATAGTCTTGTGAGCTCGATTCTCGGCCGTGTGTGTGCGCTTTTGCTGTGGATTTGTGTGTGTTGCTTCCCTCCCTTACTCTGTGCTTTCTTTGTGATCATATACTTGTAAGGGCAAGAGACTCCAATTTGTGGAGATTCCTTGCAAACGGGATAGTGAAAGGAACAACAAAACACCGTGGTATTCAAGTGGGTCTTTGGACCGCTTGAGAGGGGTTGATTGCAACCCTCGTCCGTTGGGACGCCACAACGTGGAGTAGGCAAGCGTTGGTCTTGGCCGAACCACGGGATAAAACCACTGTGTCACCCCTGTGCTTGATTTTCTTGTGGTACTGTGTTTTGTTGAGACTTCACCTTAGCCACTTGGCAATAATCGTGCTAACACTTAACAAGTTTTTGTGGCTTAAGTTTGAAGTTTTTACAGGATCACCTATTCACCCCCCCCTCTAGGTGCTCTCACAAACAAACAAAAGATATATATGATTCACATCACATTATATATCAATCACATCACAGAATGAACACATTTATCATCAAAACCATATATATCACAAAGTCTCACTAAAGTCTCACAAATATAAGTAAGGATCATCACAAAACAAATATAAGTCTACGTCATCACTAACATCACCAAGTATCTCACAAGATAAAGTTTAACTAACATCACCAACACTCATAAAGGTAAGTCTGGATCATCACAAAACAGATCATCAACGAGGTGGGCATCTGGACTGGTTCGGCGAAGGGCTGGACGAAGCATGAGGGTTGTTCGACGCCGCCGATTGACCCTGCACAGAGAAGAGATTGTATGTGTGAGAACATATGAATAAATATCATGCAGTACTAAAATTTTGATACTCACAGGAGTAGTGAACTCTGTAGGGTCAGCTGCAGGGAACAACGGAGGTGGTGGAGCATGACCCTATGCGGCGCCAAGGCTCTGCATGTACGCGAACATCTCCGCCATCCTCTTCTCCAGCTCCTCACGTTGCCTCCTCTCATCATCTAGCTGAGTCTGTAATATTTCGCCCTAATGTTACGATAATGCAAAGAGAAGATATATAAAAATCAATGAACGATGAATAGATAAGGAATAACCTGGAGTTGCTGGATACGATGCTGTGAGGTGTCCTGCCGAGGTCGTATGGCTGGGCTCGCGCTCGTGCTCCTTGCTCGCACCTGAGAGAGAGTGGGAGTGGAGGACGAGTCGATTGCCCCGTCGGCAATCCAGTACCGCCCATGCCTCTTGCCTCCTCCGACCCTCATGAGGACATCTCCGTCGATGTCCTCGGTCCTCGGATCGTAATCTGGCCCATGGACCTCCTTGGCCATGGCGGTGTACTCACTGAGTCGGCTGTGGATGGCGGGGTTGGTGTACGCCTCGGGCCCGTCATCCGGGTTGTAGGTGACGTCGGACGTTGCCTTCCCCTTGTGGGCCATGGCATATGCCGAGAACGTGGAGCAAGGCGCGCCACCATGTGCCGCCGACTGCGAGAAAACCAACGATATGGTTAGAAATCATGTCTAATCGAAAGTTATATACCTAAATAAAAAAGAGCGCATACCCATGCTTCCGCGTATTTGCCCAGGCTACGGCTGCCTTGATGGTGGGAGGGACCTTGCATCAGCAAACACCATTCCCGGCTAGCGTTGTGCGCCTCGTCCCACTCAGCCGAGCACCACCTCTGCACCATCTTCTCCCAGCACTCAGGATGCGCGGCGCACCAATGAGGAATCATCTAAAAAAATATAAGTACACCGCATATCAGAAGATAAGAATAAGCATATTTAGTACCAATAATAAAGTTTTGTATTTACCTGCAAGTACTGGTCCGCAGTCAATGACATGGTTCGGGCGTCCTTCTTGTTCACCTTCTCCCCAAGGACGGAGCCATGGTAAGTGACGATGGCCTGGATGCGTGCCTCGTAGTGCATGTCCACGACGAGCTTCTTACAGCACATCGTAGACACCACATCTGCCCTGGCCTCGTATCCAGCATCGCACCTGAAGAAATCCTACATACAAAGACGATGTATCCATACATTATTTCAAGAATATGCAACAAATGCGACTTATTAAACAATATAGTGCGAGGAAGACTTACCCACAGCTCTTGCTTCACCCGCTCCGCCTTGTTGTTGAATTGTCTGTCGTCCCGATCTACTGCATCGGGGGCGAGGGCGCGGGCGCCGGCGAGGGAGGCCGTGGTGGGCGCGGGCGCGGGCGCTGGCGAGGGCGGCCGCGGCGGGCGCTGGCGTGGGCGGACGCGGCCGGCGAGCCGGCGATGGCGCGGAGCGGCGGCGGGCGCGCAGGGAGGCGGCGGTGGGCGCGATAGAGAGGAGACAGCGAGAGCAGAGAAAGGAGGAGCAAGAAAGCCGCGGGCGAGTATATTCGCTTTCTTTGCCGAGTGCCCGTGATCTGGCACTCGGCAAAGTTTTTTTAATTTTTAAAATAAACTTTGCCGAGTGCCAGATCGGTGGCACTCGGCAAAGGATCCTTTGCCGAGTGTCTATCATCTGACACTCGGCAAAGATTAACTTACACATCTTTGCCGAGTGCCACCCTGGGGGCACTCGGCAAAGAAGTCTTTGCCGAGTGTCTTCTTTGGACACTCGGCAAAGTATATTTTTATTTTTTTTATTTTGCCAACCAAAATTTTTGTGGTATGTTTCTACACTATATAGACCTACATGTACTATTTTGGGACAATTATAACAGTGTTTTCTATAGCTAGTACATTTAGTTTGTTTATTTGAATTTCTTCGGAAATTTCAGATTTGAACTGCAGGTCACTTGAAACTTGGAAAACCGTGCATGCAAAAATAATATCCATGCTACATAGCACAAGTTACGACCGATTTCAGGAGCGGACCGGAAACTTCGAGCACCATGCTCACTCAACATGGCCGTGAACTTGCCATACAGCTGTTTAAAAAATTTATAAAACACAAACAAACTTAGAAAATCATGAAACTTGTCCACATGTCATGATATCATATGTAGAGTCTGTGATAAAAAATTTAGAATGTTTGGAGAAAGTTGTGAGACACTATGTGTAGAAACCTAAGAGAACCACACATGAAATCATAGAGTTTCAATGTGGATCTCTTAGGTTTGTACACATAGTGTGTTACAGCTTTCTCGAAATTTTTTCAAATTTTTATCACAGCCTCTACATATGATATCATGACACGTGGATAGGGTTCATGATTTTCTGACTTTGTTTCTGTTTTATACAATTTTTAAACACCCGGATGGCAAGTTTACGGTCATGTTGAGTGAGCATGGTGCTCGAAGTTTCCGGTTCGCTCCTGAAATCGGTCGTAACTTATGCTATGTAGCATGGATATCATTTTTGCATTCACGGTTTTCCAAGTTTCGAGTGACCTGCAGTTCAAATCTGAATTTTCCGAAGAAATTCAAATAAACAAACTAAATGTACTAGCTATAGAAAAAACTGTTATAATTGTCCCAAAATGGTACATGTAGGTCTACATAGTGTAGAAACATACCACAAAAATTTTGGTGACCAAAATAAAAAAAATAAAAATATGCTTTGCCGAGTGTTTACAGAGGACACTCGGCAAAAACTATGTTTGCCGAGTGCCAGATATTTGACACTCGGCAAAGACTGACGGCCGTCAGTTGTAGACGGCCGCTAACGGCCCTTTGCCGAGAGCCATGTTTGCCGAGTGCTTGACCCTCAGCAAAGAAGTCTTTGCCGAGTGCTCGGCTGTGCCGAGTGTCCTACACTCGGTAAACTAGCTCTTTACCGAGCGCAGGACGTTGCCGAGTGCCCGATAAAAAGCACTCGGCAAAGCCACCGGCACTCGGCAAAGGCGCGAATTCCGGTAGTGCGACTCGCCCGAGACTGACCTCGGGCGGGAGTTTAGGAACACTCCGTGATACATAGTCGGGTCATTAACATCGACACTTGTAGATCCTAATAGTTCTATTGTCTACCAATGATATTCCATCCTAATGTCCAAACGCACAAGGAGGAGAGATGAGTAGGTGCTCAGCTTCCAAACCCATTTGCGACCCTCGACAACCATTACAAGCGCCGTCCACAAGGTCCCAAAGGTATGGTCCTCATATTATGGGTCGGTTTGGCTCGGCTTTTTTCTGACCAATTTTTTTTGATAATCTGGCTGTAGAGAGAATCTAAGTATCGTGAGGGTTACATGTAAAGTAAGATGAAGTGGTTCATAGGGTTTAGAATTTAGAAATGGATAGATTTCTTCTATTGTGACAACTCGATCAATTTTGTGTTCACGTTGATTTTGAACGGTTTTTATCAAAGCGATTCTTGTAGAAGCGGGCTAAAAAGTTGGGGTGTTTGACAATACAGATCATCTTTTGGTGGGAATAAGCTGAAAAAGGCTGAAACAAACATGACATCTCTTCCTCCTCTACCTCACTAGCACACAAGTTATACGCCTAACCTATACAGATCGATAGTCGACTAATTCCTAAGGTCAAAAGACCTATGAGTAGGGGTGGTAATGGACTCTAGATTTTACACTATAAAATTTAATGATCGAATCTTGTTAGAATCGGATTCTATTCCTATTCATTTTTAAACTAAAATTAGTTAAGTGCCTAACTTATTACGAAGAGACATTTAGATCGTGATTCATTACCACCACTACATACGAGGAACCATGAGCGAAATATTTGACTCTAGTTTCAGGCCTACTATTGCAACATTGGTTCAAGAATTACAGTGGCCAAAAAAAAAATGCATCGTTGTCTTAACTTGTCGTCACTCTGTGAAATTACGGTACAGAAAAGAAATATGTTTTGCTTTTTTGATTTTTTCATCTACTTTGAGGGGAAAAAAGCAAAAGCGGTAAAAAAACAAAACGATATGTATATTTCTTCTAGTCGAATTTTGAATTGCCTATGTGCTTTTGATATGATTATTTTCTCCTTTGACTAAAGAGATCCAAAATTCATCATATGCCGCTTAACCAGTAAGCAAGTTCATTATCCGATTATCGATTTATGATTATGAAAATAATAAAATGGAAATGTTAAGAAAACACGGAAGTGAAACCGAAGATTGTGTTACCGTTTGCATCGTATCAAAAAATGCCATTCCTGAGATTAGCCACCCGCCAGGGGAGTTTATAAACAAAAATATATCGCTATTTCCATCTTCTATACTGAGATATACCATCAGACCTATAATATGATTTGTGATCTCGCAACGAATCTCTTGACCTAAAAAAGTGTCCTTTCTTGATACATAACATTGTATAAGTCAACCCAAGTCGCTTCTTCATCTCCGGGAATCCGGTAAGGTACTTTTGGAACACCAATTGGCATATTAGATTAATATTATTAAATTTAAGTAAAAAAACTACACTTTAATATGGAAACGTAAGAATGGAAGAGAAAGAAAGAATCCGCAGTTTATTATCTTCATTTTTCTTATTCTATAAGAATACTATAGATTACTTATTATTAAAAGACACTAGGAATTGGAGGCTCCTCCGCGTTCGACGCGTCTTCGACCGATCGCGTGCTGACGCGTGTTCTGCAGCTCAGACCCAAGATTTCCGCTAGCCGCGCGTGTTGAGCTTGAGCTTCCTCACGTCCGCCTCTCTTTTCTGGCTCGCGGCTCGCCCCCTCGCACTCCCCAGTCCCCACTCGTCCTCCACCCCCACCGCGCCTGAGATCCCCCACCCACAACGGAGTACTCCCCACAACGTCCTCTGCCTCGCCCTCCTCCTCCTCGGCCGCGGGAGGCAGCCACATCTCAGGCCACGGCATCGCGGCGGACCAGACGGGACTGGGCAGGACAGGACCCTTCACGCGCCGTGCCTGTAACCTTCTTCCCCTCGTCTCGCCGCCGCTAGGGTTCGCGAGGCGGTGCGGTGCATCGGTTTTATCGACGAGGGAGGGTGAGGGGAAGCTGAATCCAACCGAGCGGAATGGAATATATAAGATTGAGCTGCCTTGAATCGATGCGGGCGCGAGGGTTGGGGCAGCTGCTGGGCGAGCAAGTAGGTGCGAGGGAGAGGGGTGCTGTCGGATTGATTCTTCTCTTGTTCTTGGGCAGCTGCTGGGCGAGCAAGTAGATGCGAGGGAGAGGGGTGCTGTCGGATTGATTCTTCTCTTGTTCTTCCGATTTGCTGGTGGTTGATCTTGCCGCCCTGCCTGCACCGGTGCACCTTGGGGCAGGAAAGGCCAACGAACAGCCGAACGAGATTGCTCGATGTGGAGTTGTATTTTATTTAGAAAGGAGTTTAATTTTTAAACTTTTAGAGAAGACGTTGGATTTTGGAGGCAAGGTCTATTTCTTGATTCTTGGTCAATGTTTGCACCATTAGTTTTCCTTCTGATCTTGCATGCCCTTCTCAAGATAAAGATGGTTGCTGTTCATGTTGATTTGCATGCTTCCTTTACTTTCCTTGATTGTTCTCCATTCCTTGCTTCCTGACCTGCAATCTATTCCTGAAGATGGGAAACTGTTTGCAAAGAGCAGCATAAACCCAACCCAAAAAGGGCTTCAAATGTGTTCTTTTTTCTGAAACAGTTCTTGCCCAATCACAAAACTTGAACCTTTTTTTTAGATTCAGGAACAAAACTTGAACTTGGTGTCCATTCTTCCTTGGCACATGCAGATTGGACCACAGATTGTGAGATCCAATCCAATCCAACAACCGAATCCAATCCAATCCAATCAGAGAAAAAGAAAGACGGCGAAAGGCTCGTGTCTGTGTGGCACCACATCTTGCCATCAGGGAAAATGGGGCTGTCAATCTCGTACCCACCGGACGACTACCTGCCAGCAGTGGAGGATGACATGGGGCGGCTGTTCATCCGGTCTCTCAGCTTCGACGATATGGAGGCCGCCGCCGATTCGCCTTCGGCATTGCCCCCCGCCTTTGGCTCCGAGAAGCTGATCATGGAGGGCTCCCTGGGCTTCTTCGAAAGAAGAGAAGCTGACAGCGTCCAGATGCAGAACGTGCTGTCCATCAGGAATCCTAAACCTCCTGATAGAGAAGCCTGCAGCAGCGTCAGTCTCGGTGCTGCGACAGCTACTTGTGGCTCAAGGAGAAGACGATCTTTTTAAAGATTTTCATGCTCTTTAGCTTTTATCCTCTACTAGGTAAATATCCGTGCGTTGCAACGGAAAATAGTGCAACAATAACATATATATAGTCATGTGTTTTTATGTTAACCAGAATTAAGCTTTCCCTTAAACTTTGTAGGGACAATTGGTTGCAGTCAGGTTTTTCTGTAAAGTCAAAATTATAGACCAAAATTAGGTACAAAGACCAGTCGAGTGACTTTTGGATTTTTTCCCCGCTTATCAGGGGTTCACATGGAAGATCTATACCTTTTGAGTGGTTTGATTTGTCCACGGTTGTTAGAAATTGATAAATCCATTATGTTTCAGATTATGGGCTAAATTAAAAATAAGAAGGTGAAGCCCCATGCTTGTATACCTATGGTTGACATTTTTTCCATGATCTTATCCCCGTGCAGGTCATGAAAACTTGCATAACTCCATTGACGAAGCTATCATGTTGAAGGTATTGATCAAGATCATATTAGTAAGTACTATGGAGTGTTTGTACCAGCCTAATATTATTGTGCTGTGATTTCAGAGAAATCAGAACAAGTTATGTTATACTTAAATAGGATATGTACCACTTCCACGCGCACCTGTGGTGGGAGATCGAGATCCAGTGTGGCCTCAACCACCCCAACGTTCCACGATGAAGAACGAGTCGTCCTCATCCTCGAGCATGCGACCCTTGGCGAGATCAATAAGATCCTTCACGCCACTGGCTGCTCAGTAAGGTTTTGTGTTTTTGATTTTTTTGGACTTGTTATGTATTTCCCTGCACATACATTTAGAAAAACACTATATAAGTACTGCAATCTACAAACCATACCCCTCCATGCGAGAATCATATTCTTACACTGGGAATTTCTTCTATTAATTTAATCTGATATTTACATGGGCAAAATATCACTTTCCAGTATGGGCTTATAGTAAACCTGACTTAGGGTGTAAATAAAGGCTTGGATAAGGACTATTTTTGAAGTTCAGTGGCCAAATTGACATGGCTTTATGGCCTCCATAGCTCATAAGCAATGTTTACCCCTCCTAGGAATTAGGATAAGACATGTAATGCCTACATTATTGTCTTGGTTCATATTGCATAACCATCGGAGCAATGAAAGCCTCACCCATTTTTGGATTGTCTAGATTGGTTTGACGCTGAAGAAGCTATTTGAAGAGGGTGTAGTGAAGCGACGAGATCTGTTTATCACCTCTAAGTTGTGGTATGCTCAAATCTCTGGTGACATTCCAATATTTATATCTCATGCATCTCATTTTGGAAAAACTCGTACGAAAAGCAGATTTCAGGTGGAATTTGGTCTTCAGTGCATATACACCTGCAATTTGTTGTTTCTATGTGATTTTTTTGTTTGAGTCTGAACATCAACAATTTGTGGCGATGTATAGCTGTACCATGCACTGTGGAGGTGTGTTGTTTCAAATTTATCTTAAATTCCTAGACATGTTTTTCTAGGGGACTACCACAATTCTCTTGAAATTGTGGTAAGAAAACTAATGACACTGAAACATACAATTTTTTAGATTTTTCATGGGAGACTCACTGAAGCAGATGCACACAGATACTTTCAGTAGCTTATCGACGGTGTTGATTTTTGTCACAAGAAAAGGAGTCTACCATTGAGACTTAAAGGTGACCATTGGATAGGAAAAATATTAAGTATGCACTCATGATTTTTGGGGATGTTAATCTTATTTTACAAGCACGCAGCTCGAAAATCTCCTCCTTGATTCTAATTTCATACTTCGGACTGAGTGCATGGCCTGCTTAGATGTGTATGTTTGTGCAGCTTCATTATAGCTTATTCTTTTTGTTCCCTTCTTAGGATGCTTAGTGGGTCAACTGTAGGGATCTTTCCTTCTACATACGACCTGTGGGACTCGCTTTTTGGTAAGTCAATTATCTGTTAATTCTTCTATTTCTGAATCCTAAAGAAAAATGGTCCCTAATAGCTTATGGTTTACTTGAAATGTTCATGAATACTCCGGCAACAGAATTCAAGGTGATATTCCAGAACAATCATATCTAATCGCTCTTTCGCATGCTCTATATGTATTATTTTAGGGAGGGCAACCATCTTTAGAGTAGCAATTAGCTGAACCTGCCAAAAAATCTTTTTGTTAGCCCTGATTTGGAAGGATTTCCCCAAACCAGCCAATAATATTATATTGGTAAAATTAAAATAAAGTGGACAAGGAAAGGCGCCTTGTCAGGCAAAGAGAAGAGCTGAAGATAGGATTAGCTTCTATCTATATTGCAGAGTTTGCTGGTACCAGGAAACACAAAAGAAATACAATACTCCTATCTAGCACGTGTCTAGATCTCCTTCCAGAAAGAAACCATAGGCTGAATGGTGGGGCCACCAGCATAGCATGAGTATACAATGAAAGCAGATCATAACCACCAGTATTGTAGCTGATTTTAAAAAGTAAGTGTTACTCTGAAAGTTTCTCCTTTTCAGGGTCACAAATGATTGGATTTTTTTGGTTATATACCATTTGTTTGCTTGCATTATAGTTATTTTTTTGTGGTTTGAATCTAACAAGATTTTTCCTACTTTTGTTGTATTGTTTATTTTTTTAGAAAAAAACACAGTAAAAATACGGGCCTCCAGTTTATAAACACTCGACATGTAGACTAGCGAGATAGTATATAGATTAAACAACAGTCAATAAATGATATTAGGAAGAAGCTTGTGTAGCATCGGTGGCCCTATGGGGGCATGCTATGTCAACAATGCATCAGTGGCCTTGTCAGCTTTATTTTGACCCCCTCAAGGCCTTGCAACCATTTCCCAAGCCGCAGTATCCAAGAGATGGCAGTGTCACTCAAAGAAGCAGCTGTTCTTAGTATGTGATTTAGGAATTCAATGAATTATATCTATGTATGGTTACACAAGTCCTATGCTGACAATCTGTAACATGTGTATGCTTGTATTTGAACCTGAAACCTGTGTAGGCTGGTGTGAGATCTGTTTGTGGTATTTTTGGTAACCTGAAACCTATTTTCTATGCTGTGTATGTTGCTTTTTGGTAACCTGAAACCTGAAACCTGTTGTGTATGTTGTGCATACTACTTCGTAGAAACCTGAAATCTATTTTGTATACAACAGCTTCTATACCGGTACGAGATTGAAACCATAGAAGGTGTTGTTTTGTATGCTTCTTGCATGCCCAAGGTCCCACAAAGCTTCTATGGTTCAGACTAAAGAACCTACTGTTTTGTATGGCACATGGTTCCACAAGGTTACCAAAGAAGTTGATGTTTTGTATGTTTAACCTGAAACCTATGTTTGCACAAGGTTCCGACAGCATCTTCCATGGTTCAGACAGCAACTTCTGCATCAAATAGTTTTGTTCAGATTTAACATAGATTTATTCAAACTAAAAACTTTTTTCAACACAGATTCTGCGTTGTCCTAATATGGCGCCCGTAAGGGCGCCTCGAGTTCTAGTTCTATTAATACACGCAACAACTATGGTTGTTGCGGGGATTTTTCTTCTAGCTAGACTTCTTCCTCTTTTCATATCCCTACCCTGGATAATGAGTTTCATTTATTTAATAGGTACACTAACACTCTTCTTAGGAGCTACTTTAGCTCTTGCTAGAGATATTAAAAGAAGCTTAGCCTATTCTACATGTCTCAATTGGGTTATATGATGTTAGCTCTTCCAACCATACTTCATCTAATCGTTTTTCACAATTGGGCTCATATTTTTCAGTTCATATTTATTTTCGCTGAAACACAACCCAACCCACCCACAAAGCCCAACTGGCGCGCCAACCGGTCAGACCAGCGGATCGGCGTCTGCGTCGCCGAATTTTTTATATTTTGGCCCTTCCTCGAAAAAAATACACGTTTGGACCTTAGAAAATTTTAATGTCATTTTTGGACCCTCTGCTCGGCGCCATCGCCAATGGCGCCGAGGTAACACAGCTCGGCGCCATAGGCTATGGCGCCGAGGTACGTGCTGCGCTGGCACAAACGGACGTCGTGGCACCGACGTGGCATCGAGCTCGGCGCCATAGATCTTGGCGCCGAGCTCTGTTATGTACATAAAACTTGTCTAGCTCAGTTGGTAAAGCATAAGGCTTTTAACCTTGTGGTCGTGGGTTCAAGTCCCACGATGAGCATGTTTTAATACTTTTTTTTGTCTTTGTCACTGATTTTTTTTGTTGTCCAGATTTTTCGTTTATGTCGCTGATTTGTCCGTCTAGATTTATTTCTTATCCAGATTTTTTGTTTTTGTGACTGATTTGTTTATCCGTCCATATTTTTTTGTTTATCCAGCGAGCACAGCGGCTGTGTGCCACAGTGGCCGCAAGCCGTCAACTTTCCCCATTGTTTGCTCAGCTAACCACAATAAAAATCAAATGAGAACACTCTTACTTTAATCATGACCACATAAAAATATTATATTTTCATTGAGTTCTTTTGAACATAAATTCTAAAAACATAATAACATATTCCCAGTAAAAAGAAGCACACATATTCATCTTTTTTTCCTCTGCACTAAATAAAAGTATACTCCATTATATACTTATCTCATGGATGATATATTTTAGAATTTACTGCATAAATTACTCCACTAGGTGATACATAATTCCATTCCCTCCATTTACCATGATGTTTTTCAAACAAATTTAAGTTTTTCAAGTGGACAAAATACTTTATGAGCTTGTGTCTGTGTGTAGGGGTACAATCCCTCACTTTTATATTTAATTTACATACTACTAACTAAACAGTATATTTAATCCGCGGATTTATTTAACCTTTCCATTCAGCGACATAAACGAAATATCTGGACAACAAAAAAATAAATCAGTGACAAAGACAAAAAGTATTAAAAACCATGATGTGATCCATTGACAGCACCGTTGTGATTGCAAGCAACGCAAACGCAGGGGCAGGCGCAGGCCCCTCCCTCCTCTTGCAGTAGCTGCAGCTCTGCATTATTGAAGCCGGCCGGCTGGCCTGGCCAGGGGGGACCTCGACGGCGAGAGGACGCATGCATGCATGTCGTCCTAATCGATCGATCTCACAGTGAGTCGGGTACGTCGGCCCGACCGGTATATGTAGTAGATGAAGTCATGAAGGTGCGATGCATGGTGCGTGCATGTGCGTGCTCATCGTCAAGTACGCTTTGTTCGTTTATTAAGCTTAAGGAAACGTACTTGCATTGGTTAGCGGCTACCGGTTTAGCTATGGTGCATCGCGGTCACGGGCGCAATAATGCACGCAACCTTGAGGTTCTGAGTTCGAGTACATTAGATTATTGGAGTTTTAGAGTCCAAAATATAAATATACTTGCATTGGTTAGCGGCCACCGGTTTAGCTATGATAAATTTTAATTAATATTAAAAAGTATAATTTCGAATACATTAGATTATTGGAGTTTTAGAGTCCAAAATATAAATATACTTAATAAACAAAAAAATTATAATTAGAGTCCAAAATATAAATATACTAGGTATAAATAAAGAGTGACTTGATGATTTTATAAAGTACTCTGTACTTCTATAGGGTGGGTTACTTATGTGCATGGTACTTGCGTCATGGAGTTTGAATAAACAAAAACAAAAACAAAAAATATCTAGATGAATAAATAAATCAGTCACAAAAACAAAAAAAACTAGATGAAAAATAAATCTGGACGGACAAATCAGCGACATAAACGAAAAATATGGACAACAAAAAAACAAATTAGTGACAAAGACAAAAAAAATATTGAACGTCCACCATGGGGCTTGAACCCACAACCTTAAGGTTAAAAGCCTTACACTCTACCGACTGAGCTAAACATGCTTTGTCATTACACATCCGAGCTCGGCGCCATAGATCTTGGCGCCGAGCTCGGTACCACGTTGGCGCCACGTCGTTCAGGTTGTGCCAGCGTAGCACGTACCTCGGCGCCATAGCCTATGGCGCCGAGCTGTGTTACCTCGGCGCCATTGGCGATGGCGCCGAACAGAGGGTCTAAAAATGACATTAAAATTTTCTAAGGTTCAAACGTGTATTTTTTTCCGAGGAAGGGCTAAAATATAAAAAATTCGGTCTGCGTCGCTAGCAGCTGCGGACTGCGGCTGCGGTGGCCTGCGGTTGATGGGCCAGTCGGCCCAACCACGCGTACCCCTTCGCCTTCCTCAGCGCGTCCTCGACTCCTCGTCCGGCTTCCTCCGCTCGATGCAGCAGCAGCGACTGCAGGCGGCGTTCGACAGAAAACAACACGGCTGCGACCGGATCTCACCGGAAAAGTTGAGGAGTGGAGGGTCTTAGTTGGCGGAGTTGGGTAACACCTCCCCTATTGGTAGGTCCGCCGCTGCTCCAACCTCCAGGTCCAGGCACCAGGTCGCTCCTCCCTTCTCTTCCCGTCGGGTTCTTGTCCATCGTAGATAGCCTCTCCTTCGCCGAGGTCACCAGTTCCTCCTCGTGTCCTTCTCGCTAGTCGCTACAGTCCTCCTACTCTGCTTGGCTCGAGTGGAATGGGGATCCATCCTGACCTGAGTGGTTTCTTCTTTGCTTGGTAAGGAACCCTTGCTTTCTTGGATGGATCTTTGTTCTGCGGATTGTCTAAATCTCAATCTTCTTCCTCCACGCAGGTAGTCGCGCATATTTGGTAGCCGCGTCCGCGTGACGTCGTCGGTGCTTGGGTCCATTCAGACATTGTTCTTATTTGATCAGTACCCCTATTTAGCGCCTGCAAGATCGAGATCGATCTTACTTGACTCCATAAGATGTATTGGGGATTTGGGGTGCCTTTTACTCCAACTTAAGACTGGGAGTGAACCCGCATGCCCCAAGCCTGCCCTTCCACCGAACTGAACTAGACATCCTCAGGCGTCATCAATTCTAATGGATGATGCAGCAGAAAATATTCTTGCATCACTTGGCCGTGTGCATCTTGTTGATCTAATGGCCTCTGAGGGCCTTCCTTCTGACAGCTATAAGATGTGTGTGTCGACTCTGATACAGTCACTGGCTCAATATTCGGCAGCCATCATTCAGCTGTCACCAGCTGATGGTGCTTTGTTGAGGTCAGGTTTGGACTCGGCTCGCTTTTTCTTCCACCAGCGAGGGTATAATTCAAATGAGGCTGTCCACTCGGATGATACCCCTGAATGGTGCAAGACCTCTGGTTACTATGTTGATTCTCAGATGTGTCTGGAAATGTATGATTACAGGCCTGGTATTACGGCAACTGACCCCAGCGGTGAAATGGAATTGCCTCCATCAGGTTTGCCTGACATATTTTCGGTGCTGGGTAAAGTTTCTCGAGATATATTGGATGCAATCAGTTTCTCATTGAATTTACGTAGCTGTGCATTTACTGAGATACTCGACAACATACCCTTGAGAAGCCAGGAAGTATCATCTTCTGTTCTTTCAGCATGTTGTCATTCAAGGCCATCGCTTGAAGGAGGACATCAGCATACAATTGCTTCTCAAGATAATGGTCACTTGCTCATGTTTTCTGAGCAGGAGCAACAGATTGATAAGACTTTGCTTACCCTAGTTAAGTCAGATATGTCAGGTCTATATATTAAAGACTTACATGGACACTGGATTCTTGTTGATGGAGATATTGGTCCACATGATGTTATTCTCTATTCTGGCCTTGCACTTTATCAGGAAACTGCTGGCTATGTAAATCCAGCTGTACATAAAACAGAGGTTGGAATACATGGATGTATGTTTGGGCGATGCTCTTTGATGTTCAAGTTCATGCCTAGATCAGTTGCAAGGCTGAGTGGTTCAGAGATGAGAGCTGCTGGCCATGGTGTTGATGCTCAGTTTCAGGTTCCCATACAAGTTAATGATTTCATGCAGACAGATCGTTTTTCTGATCAACTGTTTCCTAAGACTGAACCATCATTACACACAGAACAAGATTCAGGTAAGTTAATGCCTCTGATTCGTTGCTATATGCAAATATACTTTTAATGTACTCCCTCCAGTCACAAGTAGGTGATGTTTGGGTTGTCCTAAGTAAGCAGTTCCAAAATTTTATTGTGTATTAGTCATTACATGTTGAGTTTGGATATTTTAAAACGGTATACAACTGTACATGCATTTTTATAACAAAAAAGTATACTCACTATGCTTTAAAAAAATATTACAAAAAGTAGTAGTCAAAGCTGCGTTTTGAAGACCATGTTGATGTCCAAAACATCACTTATTTGTGACTGGAAAGAGTACATGAAAAGGCTGTTGTTGTGCCTCATGTCATGGTATCTTCTCCCTCATTTAACTAGAGTGCCTGATACTATGTGTATGGCCATCTGTTGGTTACTTGATTCTGGAGAAAAAACTGCTTAGTGATACCAATTGTGCTGCCTGCCTTGTGTGTGACCATTTTTTATAATCAACGCTCGATATTTCCGGTACATTTTGTTGTGAATATGTTCCCAATATTACACAAATTTGTAATCGGATGTGGTCCAAAACAAGTGCAATTATTTGTTCGGTCCTAACCTGGGCAGTGAAAACATCCTAGTTCAACAAAGGAAAATTTTGCTGTGGGACGCTGTTCAAATGTGGAAATAGTGGAATTAGCCGAAACACGTCACCAACGGCGAAACATGCCTAGTACCATTATACAACTGTGTGAATTTGCCGTAACACAGCGCACCAATTATTTTATCCATTTCTCCTATTTCAAGAGAGGTGGGGAAATGCCTTTTCTACCCATTGTCTTCAGCCTCTTTACTGATAGGAACTTGCTGCTGTCTTGGTTGCCCCACCAGCCACCTCCCTCTTGAAATATGAGAAATGAATAAAATAATTGATGTGGTGTGTTATAGTAATATACGGTTTTGTAATGTTACTAGACATATTTCACCGTTGGTGGTGCGTTTCGGCCAATTCGGTGTCAGTCTATGGAAAGTTTCCTCTTGCATTGTGATAAAGTAAAGCTTCTATCTGACTTTGTACAACTATATTATATA
Organism: Zea luxurians; assembly: GCA_029449295.1. NCBI lineage: Eukaryota > Viridiplantae > Streptophyta > Magnoliopsida > Poales > Poaceae > Zea > Zea luxurians. The sequence goes on from JAOPSE010000102.1 coordinate 6,431,458, forward strand.
AGGGGGTGTTTGGTTGCTCCTGCTAAAGTTTAGCCCGGGTCACATCAAGCGTTTGACTTTTAAATAGGAGTATGAAATATAGACCCAACCAACTGGACTAGATTCGTCTCGTCTTTTAATCTTCGGCTGACAAATTAGTTTTATAATCCGACTACATTTAATACCCGGAACGGAGGTTCAAACATTCGATATGACAGGGGCTAAATTTTAGTTTGGGGTAACCAAACACCCCCTAAATCAACGTGACACCTCTTTTATACGAGCATGGTCTCATATCGTAACACAAATACACAATAATATATCAAATGTATTAAAGTTTGGCATGAATGAGTTAACCACATGGATAGGCAGCTTAATCAGTGTGTACTAGGTAAGGTTTTCTTTATTTGTACTCTTCACTGTTAATGATATTGTAAAACTGAAAGTGATTGATTGTGTTCATGATTTATTTAATATTAAACTTTTGGCCACTGGCCTTACCGACATGTATTCTTTTTATTTTTATTGGAATAACATGTATTGATTGCTTACTCAGTTGTTTGGTGTAGCATCATTCAACTCCGTGATGAATAAAAAGAAGGGAAATACAAGAACAAAGCCGCTCCCTCCTTCTAAAAGACTTCGCCAAGAAGCACAGAGGGTCCTGAAGGAGCGTGTTCAGGACATTGCAGATAAGAAAGGCGTCAAGCTGAGATTTTGCAACCTCAAGGAATGTGAAAGCCACATCCTGTCATTGGATAGTCCATGTGAGAACACGAGAACTGAAATTGGATGGCCGCAAGGGGTTCCGTTTGTCCATCCACATGACCTCCCAAACAAGGCAAAGCTTGGGTTTTTGGAAGCTTACGAACCTGGATGGACGGCCTCCCAACAAGAAATGGAGTTAAGTTCTATTGAAACATGATGAGTGCTTTCTCATTTTAACTTTCTAATTGGCAAAGGTATAATAGTGCTCCTTAGGTTTCAGAATTGTTTTTTTATGGTACAACATACAATCAGGAGATTTATTTTTCAAGTTCAATCTCTAACCTACCCAATCTTTATTGGGTTTTCCCTAAAAAATGATTTATTATTTGCTGTTTAACGTACAGGTTGGACAACTGCTTGCGACATTGTGAACCTCATCCTGATCATTCCAGCCTGTTCTCAAACCAAATTGTTCTACCAGTCCATTGCACCCTAGCAAAGTCTGAAATTTGTGTTGATTCAGCCTTGTGCTCTGCCCTGGAGTATCAGTCACTCCAAAAAAAAAAAAAACTGACTTGGATGGCACCTAGCCTTCTAAATGTCATTCGTAAAAGTTTGCTGACCTAAGATTGTCTAATTCAGGGCTAGTTTTGGAGCCCCATTTTTCCAAGGGATTCCGATTTTTCCAAGGAAAATTAGTTCAAAAATGAAAATCTCTTGGGAAAATGGAGTTCCCAAACTAGTCCTCAAAGTGATTTTGTTCTGCGCTAATATATCAGTGTGCAGTAGCCCTGAGCTTTCCCTTGAGTTCAATATTGTAGCAGCAGCTGTTTTAAAGTCACTCTCGCGGTTGTGTTTCATGTGGAGTGGCAGTTTGCCACAATTTCTTAAACAATCAAGCCATCGAGACTCGAGAGGTCCGGTTGCACTGCTGTGGTATTGCTGAGTCTGTATTTTAATAATCGTTGTGCATAGAATTCGTTGGGTTTTTATAAGTTACTAACACAGTCTACTTCAACTCTCTTCTGCAGGAGCCAGCCTCAGTAAATTTTGATGTATTGCCAACCTTGGATATGTTTTGAATTTCAGGGTTGGTCAACAATTCATTCCTTCAACATGTTGCAGAAGCAGTAATGTATACTGACGCCAAATAATTTGTATACATAGATGTATTTGAGAACGTGTAAATGCGACTGCCCGCTGCTTAGATTGAAAGTTAGATTATATAATCTGGGTAGATTATAATCCTAAACAAACAGGCCTTTAATCTACAATGCATTATGCGGAAATGTTTGTAATATATTTCGCAAGTTCGCATCAACAATGACAATGGTGATGTGGAGATGTTTAGAAGGAGATGGAGAAAGCACAATTAAAAGCCAAGCAACAAGAGCAATAAGAAAAGACACACTCTCTCATGTCACTAATCATTAATGATCACTAGTCTCAATTATGACACTTGAAAAGATTTGGAAGCTTGAATGTGTCTTATGATGAAGTGAAGTGCTTGCTCTTGTATTGAATGAAAGTGAACGAAAGGCTTGGATTCTATGAATGGAGGTGGTTTGGGTTGTATTTATAGCTACCAACAACTTTCTAGCCATTATCTCCTTTCTGGCGACCGCGGACGGTCCGCGCCCCTGGTCCAGACGGTCCGTCCCTGTAGATCAATGACTGAAATCGCAACAATCAATAGTAACGGCTATATCAGCGGCTATAGTGCATTAAATGCGTCGTCAGATGTCAACCAGTCACGGACGGTCCGCGAGGACGTTAAAAATGCATTTTACCGAACTCGTCACCTTCGAGTTTTTATGGTTTTTAACGAGCGGACGGTCCGCGCTTGAGGCCGGACGATCCGAGCTTAGTCCGGACAGTGCTCTCTTCTCCTTTGGACAGTACGCAGTGTAAATGCGTGTTTTGCATTGTTCCTGTCTGAGTCACACCTTGGTGTCGCGGACGGTCTACTAGAAGGGTTTGGCCAGTCCACACACAGGTGAATTTTCTAAAAAAAGCTTCTCCTGTCCGGAATAATATATGATAAATTCCGGACAGTCGACTTAGAATTGATATAGATGAGCTTATGTACCTGAGAAATAATCAACTAGGCAAACTAGTTAGTCCATAAGATTTGTGATGGTCATCAAGCATCAAAATCAATTATAGAAAATGGTTAATGTCATTTCTCTTTCACTTAGAATCTGACAGGCTATACCGGCTGCATATATCTTTCATGTCTGCCAGATTAATAGGGCTGGGCATTCAGTTTTTTTTTGAAAGTTCGGTTCGGTTTTTCGGTTTTAAAAAACTTCGTTTTCTAGACATTAGAAACCGATCGGTTTTCTAGAAAATGAAAAACCGTGAAGTTCGGTTTCGGTTTTTTACTTCGGTTTTTCGGTAAAAACCGAATACCATACTTATACTCAAGACAACACACACAACAAGTTTACATGATAGATTAGACATAATTTTAAAAAGTAAAAATTATATAGGTACAAATATTTAGAGATACATCATACATCACATATAAATAAGTGAATAACAATTTAATTGCTTCACACATTTAGTTCACATAATCGAATAGTCAAATTTTAGAATTGATAAGTTTGGTAATTCGGTTTTTTTGGTATTTCGGTTCGGTATACGGTGAAAACCGATTACGATACCTGAAAGTCGCCTAGAGGGGGGTGAATAGGGCGAAACTGAAATTTACAAAGTTAATCACAACTACAAGCCGAGTTAGCGTTAGAAATATAATACGAGTCCGAGAGAGGGCGTAAAGACAAATCGCAAGCGAATAAATAAGTGAGACACAAGGATTTGTTTTACCGAGGTTCGATTCTCTCAAACCTACACCCCGTTGAGGTGGTCACAAAGACCGGGTCTCTTTCAACCCTTTCCCTCTCTCAAACGGTCCCTCCGACCGAGTGAGCTTCTCTTCTCAATCAAACGGGAACCAAACTTCCCCGCAAGGACCACCACACAATTGGTGTCTCTTGCCTTGATTACAATTGAGATGATCGCAAGAAAGAATGAGAAAAAGAAGCAATCCAAGCGCAAGAGCTCAAATGAACACAACAATCACTCTCTCTAATCACTAAAGCTTTGAGTGGAATTTGGAGAGGATTTGATCTCTTTGGTGTGTCTAGAATTGAATGCTAGAGCTCTTGTAAGTAGTTGGAAGATGGAAAACTTGGATGACATGAATGTGGGGTGGTTGGGGGTATTTATAACCCCAACCACCAAAAGCGGTCGTTGGGACGCTGTCTGTCGCATGGCGCACCGGACAGTCCGGTGCGCCACCGGACACTGTCCGGTGCGCCAGCCACGTCAGCCAGCCGTTGGGTTCCGACCGTTGGAGCTCTGTCTTGTGGGCCCGCCTGGCTGTCCGGTGGTGCACCGGACAGGCCCTGTAGGCTGTCCGGTGTGCCACCCGCGCGTGCTCTGCTCCTCTACGCGCGTAGGCGTGCATTTAATGCGTTGCAGTCGACGGTTGTGCGCGAAGTAGCCGTTGCTCCGCTGTCACACCGGACAGTCCGGTGTGCACCGGACATTGTCCGGTGACTCACCGAACAGTCCGATGAATTATAGCGGAGCGGATTCCCGAAGCTGGCGAGTTCAGAGTCGCTCTCCCTTGGGGCACCGGACACTGTCCGGTGGTGCACCGGACAGTCCGGTGAATTATAGCAGAGCTCCTCTGAAATTTCCCGAAGGTGAAGATTTGGGCATCGGGTTCCTTGGTGCACCAGACACTGTCCGATGGGGCACCGGACACTGTCCGGTGGCACACCGGACAGTCCGGTGCGCCAGACCAGGGCACACTCCGATTGTTCCTTGCTCTCTTTGATTGAACTCATTCTTGGTCTTTTTATTGACTTATTGTGAACCTTTGGCACCTGTAGAACTTATAGACTAGAGCAAACTAGTTAGTCCAATTATTTGTGTTGGGCAATTCAACCACCAAAATTAATTAGGAAATAGGTGTAAGCCTAATTCCCTTTCAATCTCCCCCTTTTTGGTGATTGATGCCAACACAAACCAAAGCAAGTATAGAAGTGCATAATTGAACTAGTTTGCATAATTGTAAGTGCAAAGATTACTTAGAATTGAGTCAATAGAAATTTATAAGATATGCATGGATTGTTTCTTTCATTTTTAACATTTTGGACCACGCCTGCACCATATGTTTTGTTTTTGCAAATTCTTTTGTAAAATCTTTTCAAAGACATTTTGCAATTAGTCAAAGGTAAGTGAGTAAGATTTTTGAGAAGCATTTAAGAGATTTGAAAATTTCTCCCCCTGTTTCAAATGTTTTTCCTTTGACTAAACAAAACTCCCCCTCAATAAAAATTTCCTCTTAGTGTTCAAGAGGGTTTTAAGATATCAATTTTGAAGAAACTACTTCCTCCCCCTTTTGAACACAATAAGATACCAATTTGAAAATCATGAGTTTTAAAATTAGGTGGTGGTGCGGTCCTTTTGCTTTGGGCTAATACTTTTGAAAGCATCTAGGCCCCTGGTTGGTTTTAGTGATTAATGACAACGTAATGTTATATGTGACTAACGTGTGTTTTGCAGAGACAAATGGTAAGTTAGGTCGCATGACAGGTAGAAGTACTACAACCGTGAAAACAATCCCGAAGATAAGAACTCGAAGCGACGACCAAAACGACGAATCAAAAGGTGAAGGACTACGGAGTCCGAGTGTCAAGGAGATGTGGACACTCGTGATTTAGTTAGGTCTTTTATTCTCTTTTTAGCCGTACTATAAAGAGGGTTGTCGATAAGTAGTTTGACCAAGAGAGTTCTAGTGTAGTGTTGGTGCACAATCACACTCACATACAGTGCTAGGTGTCACTCTAGAACTCACTCACAAGTTAGAACGAAAACCGATTTGAAAAACAGCTGAAAAACAAGAAGTAGGGTTTCTGGCCCTAGGGCACCGGACTGTCCGGTGCACCCTCTGCCAGGTGGGGCCAGGCTGGCCCGGGGAAGAGCCTTCCCCACGCAGGAACCCGAGAACGCAGGTTTGGGAGTTGAATTATAGTGGAGCACCGGACACTGCACCGGACAGTGCACCGGACTGTCCGGTGTGCACCGAACAGTGACGGTTCACTGTCCGGTGTGCCATGAGTCCAACGGCTAACTGTCAGACCTAGCCATTGGAAACGACCGTTGGCGCACCGGTGGCGCACCGCTGGCGCACCGGACTGTCCGGTGCGCCAATGCGCAGAAAGTTGCTGGTAACGGCTAGTTGGTGGATGAGTGCTATTTTATACCCCCTCCACCCACCATATTCAATGTCTTGCACCCCACATTTATTCCAGCACATTGCTAGAGCATTGCAAGCACCAAAATCCTAGTGAGGAGATTAGAGAATCTTAATCCCGCATTTGTTCCTCATTAGAGCTAGCGAGAGCCACCTAGAGCACACACCACTTGCATTAGGCTTCTCTTGGTCAAGCGAAAGTCTACAACTTGTTACTCTTGGTGTTCGGCATCACCTAGACGGCTTGGTGGCGTTGGGAGCTCGGTGATCACCGTGAAGATCTTGTTGGTGACCCGACTCAAGTTTGTAAGCGGTCTCGAGGGATCCACCGCGCCGGAGTGGCAAAGGATCATCTCGTAGTGAGCACTTGATTCTTGCGAGGACCAAGGGGGAGCGATACCCTTGCGCGGGTGCTCCAACGAGGACTAGTGGAGAGTACCGACTCTTCGATACCTCGGGAAAAATTGGAGGAGTCTTCTAAACCTTGCTTTACATTCCACACTTAATTCAAGTACTTTACATTGTGTATTTGTTTAGCAAGTATTTGAAGTATTGTCTTAGCTCTATCGTATTTCTAGTATTATTATCTTAGTGCTAGTTGTTGGGGTGAAGTTGGGCTCTTGTTTATCTCTTGCTTAGGTTTTAATTAGTGTTGATTTTTAGAAAAGCCCAATTCACCCCCTCTTGGGCATCGTGATCCTTTCAATTGGTATCAGAGCCTTGTTGCTCTTAGATTAGCTTAACCGCTAAGAGTTACGATGTCCGGTGGGGATGGACCTCCTCCCGTTTTTGATGGTGACGATTTTTCCTATTGGAAAATTCGTATGGAAGCATATTTAGAGGCTATAGACATTGTTGTCTATAAAGCCGCCACACAAGAATTCCCCGAACCTAGAGATCGCACAAATCTTGAAGGTGATGAGTTTAATTATGAAAAATGGAATGCCAAGGCCAAAAACACCCTTTTTAGAGGCCTTTGCAAAGATGTGTTCAATAGAGTAAGAAATCATAAAAATGCTCATGATTTGTGGATGGATATTTGTGCTCTACATGAAGGAACTAGAAGTGAGCATGAGGAGAGATATCACATTGCTATGAGAAAGTTAAATTCTTTTGAAATGCTTGCTAATGAAAATGCCAATGCTATGTACTCACGTCTCAATATTCTTGTAGAGGAAGTAAATGGATTGGGGCTTACTCAAATCTCACAACCGGATGTTGTGAGGAAGATTCTCAGTGTCCTCCCAATAGACAAATATGGACACATTGTCACTGTGCTACATCAAATAGATCTTTCAGTTACCACACCTACACAGATATTGGGAAAGATCAATGCTCATGAGATGTACATGCACATTAATGACAAAGATGAGTCATCTTCCAAGAGAAAGGATTTGGCTCTCAAAGCAAATCAAGAAAGAAAAGGAAAATCCAAAGTACAAATTGAGGAAGAATCCTCAAGTGATGATGACCTTGATGCTAACATTGCCTTGATGGTGAGGAAGACCACCAAGATGTTAAAGAAGCTCAACAGAGAAGGCATCAAATTTGATTCAAGAAAGAAGAAATTCTTTTCCAGCAAAAGAAAGCCCATCTCTAAGATGGATTGCTATAACTGTGGAGAGCTTGGTCATCTTGCTCATCAATGTACCAAGCCCAAGAAGAACAAGTTTAAGGGCAAGAAAGAAGATGACAGCGACGATGAGAAAAAGGAAAAGAAATTCTTCAAGAGAAAGGATGGGAAGCAAAAGAGGTTCCACAAAAAGAAAAATGGAAAAGCATATATTGTTGGTGACTGGCTCACTGACATTGAGTCATCAAGTGGATCTTCTTCAAGTGAAGAGGAGAATGATGAAAAGGTTGCCGCCATCGCCGGGGACTTCTCTTCACCACCACCATCGCCATCATCGACTTCTCACCTATGCCTCATGGCTAGAGGTGAACGAAAGGTACAAAATGATATTGATATTACTGATTATAGTGATAGTGATAGTGATGAGGAATTTGCTTCACCTTCATATGATGAACTAGCTGACTTGCTTAAAGAATATACTCAAATCATTAGGAAGTCAAAAGCTAAATGTGATAGGTTGAAAAATGAAAATGAATCTTTAAATGCCAAATATGACATAGTTATGAAAGCTAGTGATGAACTGAAAGAAGAGAACACAACTATGTCATCAACTGTAAATGAGCTCACAACCTCCCTAAAAGATGCTATGAATAAATGTGACAAGTTAAATGAAGCCAATAGGGAGTTGCAAGATAGATTAGTAAAAATCAAGGAAGATTATACTAGGATTAAATTTGATCATGATAATCTTCTTGTTGAGAATGAACTTTTATCTTGCAAAACACATGAGGCTATTAACCCTGTTGTTAAGATTGATGTAGCAACCTCATGTGATGATTTGAGTCAAGGAGAGCAAACTAGTCTACATGATGAATTGACTGAAAAAGTTGAAGTCCTGACTTTAGACAACCAAAAATTGAAGAGATACCTGACTGATGCAACTACTAGAGGAAAGGTTGCCATTGAGAATAATGATTTCAACAAAGAGTTGGCAGTGGATAATGAAAGGCTTAAAAATGAGGTCAAGAAACTTAAGAGTGAAAATGAACATCTTGCAACAAGTGTGCAAAAGTTCAACAAGGGCCAATACCTCCAAAATGAGTTGCTTATGAACACTGTCATGAAAAACAACAAGAGTGGTATTGGATACAATGCTTTTGTGCAAAAGAAAGCTACCACTCAATACAAGCCAAAGCAGACTCACAAGCCCATCAAATGCTTTGAATGTGGAAAAGAAGGTCACTTTGCCCACAACTGCAAAGCCAAACCACCAACTCCCTTGCCTAAGCACTCAAGACCATTTGCTTTCAATGCTCATTATGTTCTAAGAAAAGTAGCAAATGGAAAGGTCAAAGTTACATTCCTAGGTCCACCAAGCAAGAGTAGACCTAGACAAATTTGGGTTGCAAAGTCCTTGATTGAGAGAGTCACTGGTCCTATGCAATATAGGGCCATCAAAACTCAAGCTTGATTTGTCTGTGGATGTAGGTGAACTACAAGACCGGTGGGAGCCATTGGGTTATTGATAGTGGATGCACACAACATATGACAGGCAACCCACGGATGTTCACCTCACTTGATGAGAATGTTGATGGACAAGATAAAATCACATTTGGAGACAATTCAAAAGGGAAAGTGCAAGGACTTGGCAAGGTGGCAATTTCGAATGATTCATCAATTTCAAATGTTCTCTTGGTTGCACCTTTGAGCTTCAATTTGTTATCAGTGGGTCAACTCTGTGATCTTGGACTTCAATGCTTATTCACTCCAACATAGGTTATTGTATCAAAAATGGATGATGAATCATTGGTGTTCAAAGGATTTAGATACAACAATCTCTACTTAGTGGATTTCACTTCAGAAGATGCAGACTTAAGAACTTGCCTCTTCACCAAAGCTTCACTTGGATGTTATGCATCAAACAGGCTATTTCCTCACCGGCTGCTTGCAAGAACACTGATTGATGAGTATAACACACCGGAGAGGTTTTTCACTTCAGAAGATCACTCTTGCAAGAACAATGATTGATGAGTATAACACATCGGAGAGGTTTTGGGCCGAAGCTGTCAACACTGCATGTTATGCATCAAACAGGCTATTTCCTCACCGGCTGCTTGCGAAGACTCCCTATGAACTGCTAAATGGGAAAAGCCAGACGTCTCCTTCTTTCGGGTGTTTGGATGCAAATGCTACATCTTCAAGAAACGCCATCACTTAGGGAAGTTTCAAAGACGTTGTGATATTGGTTTTCTTTTGGGTTATTCATTAAAGTCCAAAGCATATCGAGTATTCAATCATGCCACTGGCGTGGTAGAAGAAACATATGATGTGGAATTTGATGAGACTAATGGCTTCCAAGGAGCACTTGAGAATTTTGATGATGTAGGTGATGAGCCACTTAGGGAAGCAATGAAGAACATGCCAATTGGAGCTATCAAACCAAAAGAAGATGAAGAAGAGGTGCAAAACATTGACAGGCCTTCTTCATCAAATGTACCACAAGATGATGAAAAAGATGTGAGACATGCAAATGAAGATACATTTGTCTCTCATGAACAAGCAAGGGTACAAGCCGAAGATGTTGATGCTCCAGGATCTTCTTCCCAAGTGGTTAACAGGAGAAATTCATCACTACTTCAAGCTCATCCTCAAAACCAAATCATCAGGAGTCCTTCACAAGGGGTTATTACTCGATCCCATAGACATGCTTCTTTTATTGAACATCACTCCTTTGTTTCTTGTGTTGAGCCTACTTGTATAGATGAGGCGCTACAGGATCCGGACTGGGTGAATGCCATGCATGAAGAACTTAACAACTTCACCCGTAACGAAGTTTGGACCCTGGAGAAGCCCCCACAAGATGCAAGAATCATTGGAACAAAGTGGGTGTTCAGAAACAAACAAGATGATCAAGGTGTGATTGTAAGGAACAAGGCAAGACTTGTTGCAAAAGGATTCTCTCAAGTTGAAGGCTTAGATTTTGGAGAGACCTTTGCACCGGTTGCCCGACTGGAAGCCATCTGTATCCTACTTGCATATGCATCATGCTATGATATAAAACTTTATCAAATGGATGTAAAAAGTGCATTTTTAAATGGCTTCATAAATGAACTTGTATGTGTTGAGCAACCACCTGGATTTGAAGACCCTAGATATCCTAACCATGCTTACAGGTTGTCCAAGGCGCTATATGGGCTAAAGCAAGCTCTAAGGGCTTGGTATGAGCGCCTTCGCGACTTCCTCATTGAAAAGGGCTTCAAGATCGGGACCGTCGACACAACTCTATTCACAAAGAAACATAACGGTGATATTTTCATTTGTCAAGTATATGTTGATGATATAATCTTTGGCTCGACAAATGACTATGATTGCAAGGAATTTGGTGAGTTGATGTCGAAGGAGTTCGAGATGTCAATGATTGGTGAGCTGACGTACTTCCTCGACTTTCAAGTCAAGCAAATGAAAGATGGTAACTTTCTCTCACAAGAGAAGTATACCAAAGACTTGTTGAAAAGGTTCAACATGGAGAAGTGCAAACCAATCAAGACACCTATGCCAACAAATGGACATCTCGACCTAGATGAGGGAGGTAACCCGGTTAATCAAACTCTCTACAGTTCCATGATTGGTAGCTTATTGTACCTTACCGCATCTAGGCCCGATATCATGTTTAGTGTCTGCATGTGTGCTAGATTTCAATCTAATCCTAAGAAAGCTCATCTTCGCGCTGTTAAGAGAATTCTTAGGTATCTCAGGCACACCACAAACGTTGGTCTGTGGTATCCCAAAGGAGCTACTTTTGATTTAATTGGCTATTCCGATTCGGATTATGCCGGTTGCAAAATTGATAGGAAAAGTACTTCTGGGGGATGCCATCTGCTTGGTAGATCACTAGTTTCATGGACATCCAAAAAGCATAATAGTGTTGCCTTGTCAACTGCCGAAGCGGAATACATTGCCGCAGGTGCGTGTTGCACACAGATTTTATATATGAAACAAACTCTTCTAGATTATGGCGTAGTTCTAGAAAAGGTACCTTTGTTGTGTGATAATGAGAGTGCTGTTAAAATTGCTAATAACCCTGTACAACACTCTCGCACCAAGCACATTGATATCCGTCATCACTTCCTTAGAGATCATGTTGCTAAAGGAGATATCATTTTAGAAGGAGTGAGGTCGGAAGATCAATTAGCGGATATTTTCACTAAGCCACTTGATAAGACCCGCTTTTGCATGTTGAGGAATGAACTAAATATTCTTGATCTCAGAAATTTTATGTAAAATGTCAAATGGTGTTGTCAAGCTTGCATTGCATGTTTAAATTTCTTGTATTGCATCTAGGGCTTGTCTAACCTAGTTGAGATAACCGCCAACAAAGCGAGTGAAAAAGCTTAACTCGGATCAAACTTGACAAGTCTTAGTTTTAAGCTTTTAGCACTTAAATTCTTACTTTTTACGCAATTGTTGGTTCTTGAAATATGCATGAGGTACTGCACTTAGGGGGAGTATTCAAAACTCAAATCACTCATGAAAACCCCTAGTGCAAGGCCGAAATGCAAATTTTACCATTTGCCTATTTTCTTTAAAAATTATCTAGCCTATGGCAAAATATTTTGAAAAATATGAGAAAATATATGAGGGCGCCAATACCTGTCCCAACAAGTGTTATTTTGTGTGGTTATAAGTTGGGATTTGGTTTGGTTGAAATTAGATAGAAAAATTCAAAATTTTCCAATCTTCCCTCTGTCTAGGCTCACCGGACAGTCCGGTGTGCACCGGACACTGCACTATGCAATGTACGGTGCACCGGCAGCCGTGCGCTATATTTCCATTCTCCTGTGCGCTGTTCCGTGGTTCATCGAACAGCTACTGTGCGCTGTCCGGTGTGCATCGGACAGGCACTGTAGACTGTCCGGTGCGCCCATATCCGGTTTTTAAAAAAACTTTTCCCTCTCGCGCCCGAGGCCTGGCAGTCACTTCTCTCTGTTCTCTGCCTCTCTCTCTCTCGGTCTCTGGCGATCTCCACCCCTTGCCGGCGACCACCCCTCCTCTCCGGTGATCTGTTCTCCGGCGACCTCGACCCAGTGCTCCTCTCCTGCCCTCGCTCGGTGAGCAGCCCCTTCTTCCTCTGTCTTCTCTCTCTCTCTGTTTCTCTAGGCTGTGCACCCCCTATTTCCACCCTTTGTGCCCAATTCAAAATCCTATGAATCCCAGTGAATCCATGTGGTGCAATATGTTCCTATTTGGCCATCGAGTATCCTTGCAGGTTCCTAGCTCCTTCGGGAGGGTTTTCCCACCTCAAATAGCCATTTCTCTAAAACCCTAAATCCTCGCACACCACGTGTTCGATGAAATGCCCAAACCAGCCAAAATTGCTCCAATTGAACCCAAATTTTTCAGGCACTTTCACCACACCTCCAGTAACATATTCGCCAAATTTCACGCTCATCCGATATTCCAGGCTTTAATTTCACCAAATTCCCTGTTTCGAGCGATCGTTTCCGAGCCGAGTGCCAAAATCTCATTTTCTTCGCCTAAATTCAAACCGAACACACACTTCACTCATATTCACCTATATAAACCTATTTGTGAAGTATTAGCTCAATTCCTCATCATTTCATACCTCAATTCGAATTCCAAACCTCCTATGGCACTATTTCTCGCTCAAACGCCGTTTTTACGTCGTTTGACCTCTCGATCGCCATTTCTCTCATTTTCTGTGCCATATTTCTCTGTGTATGTATTTATTCACATTTCATATATTTATGACTATGTGACTAATACGTCCTCACCTCTTCTGTCATTTCAGTGACCTTGATTGCCAGTGTGCCGTCTCCTGTCCTGCCTGGATTGTCACCTCTCGTGTGAGTTTTCCAGGTAGTCATCTCATCCTCTGATTTTCTATCGGATATTATCAACCTGTGCTTAGCCTCTCTCTCTCTCTCTCATTCGCAGTCGTCAGGTCAGGATGCCGCGCACGAAGAATGTGTCGGCGCCAGGGGGAGGCGATGATGAGGATCCTCGTCACCCCTTCAGGCAGGTCAAGGGCAAGACAGTACACTTGGAGCAGCAGGAAGGCCGCAAGAAGCGGCGTATGGACAGAGCAGCCCGTGCAGCGGCAGCAGCAGCAGCAGCCGCTGCGCAGGCCGAGCTTGGAGATCAGCCACAGACTTCGTCAGACCAGATTGCGTACCGTGTTCGTCGCCTCACCTCCCGGCCTCGCTCCTCCACTCACACCACTGCTTCCACTCCACCACCCACTCTGCCTGCTCCCGTCACCCCTGTTGCGCCATCCACCACCACAGCCATACCCGCTACCTCCACTACACCCGCTTCCACTGCTCCTCCTTCCGCTCCCGCTTCCGCTCCTCCTATCCCTCCACCTCGATTCCGAGAGCGCGATGAGACTGAGGTACAACCACTTGCTGCGGATCCCAGACTTTTTGACCTTTAGCGTGCTACAGCGGCACGGGTACGTAGGTTCAGATACGTACCCGTGGAGTCTTGGTTACCGGCTCAGAGGGACCCTGCTGCAGTTGACCTTTTCAGCACCCGTATTCAGGAGTCCTTTTTGAGAGCTCAGATGTCTGCACAGATTGCTCTGCGTGCGCACCGGCTTTTGGATCTTCTAGCTTTTCTGCTTGCCGCCGGTGCTGACTTTGAGGTGCACCTCACATATCTGCCTGGCCTTCTAACTCTTTTGACTACCAGCGGCAGGTATGTTGAGGAGTGGGTCCGAGTTTTCTACGCGACTGTATGGATAGACCCAGATCACCACTGGATGAGGTTTCGTTTTGAGCGAGAGGATGTCACTATTACTGCCAGCCAGATTCGCTAGCTCTTTGGATTTCATGAGTCATCGACTCGACTTCACAGCTTATGCTACGACACCTCTGACCCTCCTCGTCGCCCTCACGACGGTGTGGCTCCGGGTACAGCTCACGTCGTGGCTCTGTTCCGCCCGCCCTTCTCAGATAGGTCGCGACGCTCACCGGCAGACTTCACTACAGCAGCAAAGTTCCTATTTGAGCTTATGAGACGGACACTTCTGCCGCGGATGGGATACAGGGAGGCTACCACACATATCCAGCTCTGGCTCCTTGGTGCCCTGGTCTCTCACTCCGAGTTTGACGTCGTGGATTTCCTTATTTGTGAGATCGAGGACACCGTTTTGGATGGTCTGTGTGCTCGACGCCAGCTGCCGTATGCTCACTACCTGTGCCACATTTTTGCGCAGCTGATTCAGCCTCCATAGTTTCAGGGCACACTTGAGGCCTCATGCCTCGGTTTTGGGTCCTACCGTCCGGCGCCTGAGGATCCTGTGCCAGCTTCTGCTCCAGTTTTTGACACTCAGGCCGAGGATGCTGCTCACCATCAGTTCGCAGCTCAGGATGCGACAATTGATGATGATGATGATGACGATGATTTTGGGATTCCACCTCTGCCTCCGCCTCCGCCTCCTATGCCTCCACGCTCACATGATCATGAGGCTGGGAGTTCTAGTGCTACCCCTACTGCCCCTCCGGCTATTGACCCTGCTATTGCTTCGATTCTCCAGTCTCTCACTCAGCAGCAGGCTCACTTGGCCGCCGAGCAGACCCGGTTATCCGAGAGGATGCTCTCGATGTTTCAGACCATGCAGGACAGGCAGGATTCTCTTCAGCAGCAGCTTCTTCAGGATCGGGCTGAGAGCAGGGCATTCATGGCTCTTATGCTACAGCATTCTGGTGTCTCGGTTCCCCCGGTTCAGTCTGCACCACCTCCTCCGCTTCAGGCTCCTGTTGTGCCAGCACTTCAGTCAGGACCCCCTCTTACTTCTGTTGGTCCTTCTTCCTCTCCGCTCCGGCCGGTCACCCTGGCCTTCACGTCACCGGTTCTCAGCTCTGTCTGCCCTCAGCCGCCAGTGCCACCAGCTTCTGCTGTTACCACTACTGCTGTGGCAGTATCTGTGACCACTTCAGTTCCGGCAGCTTCTGCAGCGTGGCCTCAGTTAGAGTCAGTACCAGCTCCAGCTTCTACAGCAGATCCTGGATCCGAGACTGACTCTGACCACCAGCCGGCGTTCGCTCTGCTACCTCGACCGCGACCGGATGCGACCCCGCCGCCTCCTCCCACTTCTGATGTTTAGGTTTGGGTGCCCTTTTGGCGTTTGACGCCAAAGGGGGAGAGATATGAGTTGTGAGAGCTAGAGGGAGTTAAAAAGTTAGTAGAGAGTCATTTTGATGTAATATATGTGCTTGTTACTCTCTGTACTAGCTTGGTGTTTTTGGCTCACAAACTCTATATATACTCTCGATGCTTATGATTGACTGTGTGTATTATGTTTTCACCTTATATTTTATCACCAGTCTTCTAGTTCTTGATTCATTGATTTAATTTCACTTTTATATGAACAAGAATCTTACAATGTGTATGCGCTCACTCTTATTATTATGGTACACGTTCTTTCTGTCAAAGATTACTGAGTATAACTAACCATCCTTTCTATTGACAGAAACTTCAAAACAAACTACTCTCACAAATCTTGTAGGGTTGTCATCAATCACCAAAAAGGGGGAGATTGAAAGCATCTAGGCCCCTGGTTGGTTTTAGTGATTAATGACAACGTAATGTTATATGTGACTAACGTGTGTTTTGCAGAGACAAATGGTAAGTTAGGTCGCATGACAGGTAGAAGTACTACAACCGTGAAAACAATCCCGGAGATAAGAACTCGAAGCGACGGCCAAAACGACGAATCAAAAGGTGAAGGACTACAGAGTCCGAGTGTCAAGGAGATGTGGATACTCGTGATTTAGTTAGGTCTTTTATTCTCTTTTTAGCCGTACTATAAAGAGGGGTTGTCGATAAGTAGTTTGACCAAGAGAGTTCTAGTGTAGTGTTGGTGCACAATCACACTCACATACAATGCTAGGTGTCACTCTAGAACTCACTCACAAGTTAGAACGAAAACCAATTTGAAAAACAGCTGAAAAACAAGAAGTAGGGTTTCTGGCCCTGGGGCACCGGACTGTCCGGTGTGCACCGGACTGTCCGGTGCACCCTCTGCCAGGTGGGGCCAGGCTGGCCCGGGGAAGAGCCTTCCCCACGCAGGAACCTGAGAGCGCAGGTTTAGGAGTTGAATTATAGTGGAGCACCGGACAGTGCACCGGACTGTGCGGTGTGCACCGGACAGTGACTGTTCACTGTCCGGTGTGCCATGAGTCCAACGGCTAACTGTCAGAACTAGCCGTTGGAAACGACCGTTGGCGCACTGGTGGCGCACCGGACTGTCCGGTGCGCTAATGCGCAGAAAGTTGCTGGTAATGGCTAGTTGGTGGGTGAGTGCTATTTATACCCCCTCCACCCACCATATTCAATGTCTTGCACCCCACATTTATTCCAGCACATTGCTAGAGCATTGCAAGCACCAAAAGCCTAGTGAGGAGATCAGAGAATCTTAATCCCGCATTTGTTCCTCATTAGAGCTAGCAAGAGCCACCTAGAGCACACACCATTTGCATTAGGCTTCTCTTGGTCAAGCGAAAGTCTACAGCTTGTTACTCTTGGTGTTCGACATCACCTAGACGGCTTGGTGGCGTTGGGAGCTCAGTGATCACCGTGAAGATCTTGTTGGTGACCCGACTCAAGTTTGTAAGCGGTCTCGAGGGATCCACCGCGCCGGAGTGGCAAAGGATCATCTCGTAGTGAGCACTTGGTTCTTGCGAGGACCAAGGGGGAGCGATACCCTTGCGCAGGTGCTCCAACGAGGACTAGTGGAGAGTGCCGACTCTTCGATACCTCGGGAAAAATTGGAGGAGTCTTCTAAACCTTGCTTTACATTCCACACTTAATTCAAGTACTTTACATTGTGTATTTGTTTAGCAAGTATTTGAAGTATTGTCTTAGCTCTATCGTATTTCTAGTATTATTATCTTAGTGCTAGTTGTTGGGGTGAAGTTGGGCTCTTGTTTAGCTCTTGCTTAGGTTTTAATTAGTGTTGATTTTTAGAAAAGCCCAATTCACCCCCCTCTTGGGCATCGTGATCCTTTCAACTTTCTCCCCCTTTGGCATGAATCGCCAAAAACGGATACTTAGAGTGAAATATAGGCCCTTTGGAACTACTTTATCCCCCTTTGGCAAACAATAATATGAGTGAAGATTATACCAAAGTTGGAGAGTTGCTCGATGCGACGGCGAAGGGTGAGTTAATGGAGTGGAGTGGAAGCCTTTGTCTTCGCCGAAGACTCCAATTCCCTTTCAATACACCTATGACTTGGTTTGAAATATACTTGAAAATACATTAGTCATAGTATAAATAAAAGAGATGATCAAAGGTATAAATCTGAGCTATGTATGCAAGACATCAATAAAAATTCCTAGAATCAAGAATATTTAGCTCATGCCTAAGTCTGGTAAAAGTTTGTTCATCTAATGGCTTGGTAAAGATATCGGCTAATTGATCTTTAGTATTAATGTATGCAATCTCGATATCTCCCTTTTGTTGGTGATCCCTTAAGAAGTGATACCGAATGTCTATGTGTTTAGTGCGGCTATGCTCAACGGGATTATCCGCCATGCGGATTGCACTCTCATTATCACATAGAAGAGGAACTTTGGTTAATTTATAACCATAGTCCCTAAGGGTTTGCCTCATCCAAAGTAGTTGCGCGCAACAATGGTCTGCGGCAATGTACTCGGCTTCGGCGGTAGAAAGAGCTACTGAATTTTGCTTCTTTGAAGCCCAAGACACCAAGGATCTTCCCAAGAACTGGCAAGTCCCCGATGTGCTGTTTCTATTAATTTTACACCCTGCCCAATCGGCATCCGAATAACCAATTAAATCAAATGTGGATCCCCTAGGATACCAAAGCCCAAACTTAGGAGTATAAGCCAAATATCTCAAGATTCGTTTTACGGCTGTAAGGTGAGCTTCCTTAGGGTCGGCTTGGAATCTTGCACACATGCATACGGAAAGCATAATGTCCGGTCGAGATGCACATAAATAGAGTAATGAACCTATCATTGACCGGTATACCTTTTGATCTACGGATTTACCTTCCGTGTCGAGGTCGAGATGCCCATTAGTTCCCATGGGTGTCTTGATGGGCTTGGCATCCTTCATCCCAAACTTGTTTAGAATGTCTTGAGTATACTTCGTTTGGCTAATGAAGGTGCCCTCTTGGAGTTGCTTCACTTGAAATCCTAAGAAATACTTCAACTCCCCCATCATTGACATCTCGAATTTCTGTGTCATGATCCTACTAAATTCTTCACATGTAGATTCGTTAGTAGACCCAAATATAATATCATCAACATAAATTTGGCATACAAACAAATCATTGTCAAGAGTTTTAGTGAATAGAGTAGGATCGGCCTTGCCGACTTTGAAGCCATTAGCGATAAGGAAATCTCTTAGGCATTCATACCATGCTCTTGGGGCTTGCTTGAGCCCATAAAGCGCCTTAGAGAGCCTATAGACATGGTTAGGATACTCACTATCTTCAAAGCCGGGAGGTTGCTCAACATAGACCTCTTCCTTGATTGGTCCGTTGAGGAAGGCACTTTTTACGTCCATTTGATAAAGCTTGAAGCCATGGTAAGTAGCATAGGCTAATAATATACAAATGGACTCAAGCCTAGCTACGGGTGCATAGGTTTCACCAAAATCCAAACCTTCGACTTGTGAATACCCTTTGGCCACGAGTCGGGCTTTGTTCCTTGTCACCACACCATGCTCATCTTGCTTGTTGTGGAAGACCCATTTGGTTCCTACAACATTTTGATTAGGACGTGGAACTAAATGCCATACCTCGTTCCTAGTGAAGTTGTTGAGCTCCTCTTGCATCGCCATCACCCAATCCGAATCTTGAAGTGCTTCCTCTACCCTGTGTGGCTCAATAGAGGAAACAAAAGAGTAATGCTCACAAAAATGTGCAACACGAGATCTAGTGGTTATCCCCTTATGAATGTCGCCGAGGATGGTGTCGACGGGGTGATCTCGTTGAATTGCTTGGTGAACTCTTAGGTGTGGCGGCCTTGGTTCTTCATCCTCCTTGTCTTGATCATTTGCATCTCCCCCTTGATCATTGCCGTCACCTTGAGGTGGCTCATCTTTTTGATCTTCTCCTTCATCAACTTGAGCCCCATCCTCATTTGGAGTTGTTGGAGATGCTTGCGTGGAGGAGGATGGTTGATCTTGTTCATTTGGAGACTCTTCGGATTCCTTAGGACACACATCCCCAATGGACATGTTCCTTAGCGCGATACACGGAGCCTCTTCTTCACCTATCTCATCAAGATCAACTTGCTCTACTTGAGAGTCGTTAGTCTCATCAAACACAACGTCACAAGAAACTTCAACTAGTCCTGAGGACTTGTTAAAGACTCTATATGCCCTTGTGTTTGAATCATATCCTAGTAAAAAGCCTTCTACGGTCTTAGGAGCAAATTTAGATTTTCTACCTCTTTTAACAAGAATAAAGCATTTGCTACCAAAGACTCTAAAATATGAAATATTGGGCTTTTTACCGGTTAGGAGTTCATATGATGTCTTCTTGAGGATTCGGTGTAGATACAACCGGTTGATGGCGTAGCAGGCGGTGTTGACGGCCTCCGCCCAAAACCGATCCGAAGTCTTGTACTCATCAAGCATGGTTCTTGCCATGTCCAGTAGAGTTCTATTCTTTCTCTCCACTACACCATTTTGTTGTGGCGTGTAGGGAGAAGAGAACTCATGCTTGATGCCCTCCTCCTCAAGGAAGCCTTCAATTTGAGAGTTCTTGAACTCCGTTCCGTTGTTGCTTCTTATTTTCTTGATCCTTAAGCCGAACTCATTTTGAGCCTGTCTCAAGAATCCCTTTAAGGTCTCTTGGGTTTGAGATTTTTCCTGCAAAAAGAACACCCAAGTGAAGCGAGAATAATCATCCACAATAACTAGACAATACTTACTCCCGCCGATGCTTATGTAAGCGATCGGGCCGAATAGGTCCATGTGTAGGAGCTCCAGTGGCCTGTCAGTCATCATGATGTTCTTATGCGGATGATGAACACCAACTTGCTTCCCTACTGGCATGCGCTACAGATCCTGTCTTTCTCAAAATGAACATTTGTTAATCCTAAAATGTGCTCTCCCTTTAGAAGCTTATGAAGATTCTTCATTCCAACATGGGCTAGTCGGCGGTGCCAGAGCCAACCCATGTTAGTCTTAACAACTAAGCAAGTGTCGAGTTCAGCTCTATCAAAATCTACCAAGTATAGCTGACCCTCTAACACTCCCTTAAATGCTATTGAATCATCACTTCTTCTAAAGACAGTGACACCTACATCAGTAAATAGACAGTTGTAGCCCATTTTGCATAATTGAGATACGGAAAGCAAATTGTAATATAATGAATCAACAAGAAAAACATTGGAAATAGAATGGTCAGGTGAAATAGCAATTTTACCCAAACCTTTGACCAAACCTTGATTTCCATCCCTGAATGTGATAGCTCGTTGGGGATCTTAGTTTTTCTCATAAGAGGAGAACATCTTCTTCTCCCCTGTCATGTGGTTTGTGCACCCGCTGTCGATTATCCAACTTGAGCCCCCGGATGCATAAACCTACAAAACAAGTTTAATTCTTGATTTTAGGTACCCAAACAGTTTTGAGTCCTTTAGCATTAGAGACAAGAACTTTGGGTACCCAAACACAAGTCTTTGATCCCTTGTGTTTGCTCCCAACAAACTTGGCAACTACCTCCGGATTTGTTAGTTAGCACATATGATGCATCAAAAGTTTTAAATGAAATGCTAGGTTCATTTGATGCAGTAGGAGTTTTCTTCTTAGGCAACTTAGCACGGGTTGGTTGCCTAGAGCTAGATGTCTCACCCTTATACATAAAAGCATGATTAGGGCCAGAGTGAGACTTCCTAGAATGAATTCTCCTAATTTTGCTCTCGGGATAACCGGCAGGGTACAAAATGTAACCCTCGTTATCCTGAGGCATGGGAGCCTTGCCCTTAACAAAGTTAGACAATTTCTTAGGAGGGGCATTAAGTTTGACATTGTCTCCCTTATGGAAACCAATGCCATCCTTGATGCCAGGGCGTCTCCCACTATAAAGCATACTACGAGCAAATTTAAAATTTTCATTTTCAAGTTCATGCTCGGCAATTTTAGCATCTAATTTTGCTATATGATCATTTTGTTGTTTAATTAAAGCCATGTGATCATGAATAGCATTAATGTCAACATCTCTACATCTAGTGCAAATAGAAACATGCTCAATGGTAGATGTAGAGGGTTTGCAAGATTTTAATTCTACAACCTTAGCATGCAATATATCATTTTCACTTCTAAGGTTAGAAATAGTAACATTGCAAACATCAAAATCTTTAGCCTTAGTAATTAATTTTTCATTTTCATTTCTAAGGCTAGCAAGAGAATCATTCAATTTTCAATCTTAGCAAGCAAATTAGCATTATCATCTCTGAGATTGGAAATTGAATCATCACAAACATTAGAATCAACCTTATTAATTAATCTAGCATTTTCATTTCTAAGGCTGGCAATAGTATCATGGCAAGTGAGAGCACCTAGAGGGGGGTGAATAGGTGATCCTGTAAAACTTGAAAACTTAAGCCACAAAAACTTGGTTAAGCGTTAGCACAGTAAATGCCAAGTGGCTAGAGAGGAGTCAAAACACAATAACCACAAGACATCGATCACAGAGATGGCACGGTGGTTATCCCGTGGTTCGGCCAAGACCAATGCTTGCCTACTCCATGTTGTGGCGTCCCAACGGATGAGGGTTGCAATCAACCCCTCTCAAGCGGTCCAAAGACCCACTTGAATACCACGATGTTTTGCTTGCTTTTCTTAATCCCGTTCGCGAGGAATCTCCACAACTTGGAGCCTCTCGCCCTTACACTTGAAATTCACAAAGAAGCACGGAGCAAGGGAGGGATTAGCAACGCACACAAGACACAAGAATCAGAGTGTCAACACGCACACAAGTCGCAACAAGAGCTCGCAACACAAACCAATGAGTTCACAACTCCACTAGAGCTCTATATGCTATCACAAAGAAACGAATGCGCGAAATTGATGTCTTGGTGCTTAGGAATGTTGTAGGAATGCTTGGTTTCCTCCTCCATGCGCCTAGGGGTCCCTTTTATAGCCCCAAGGCAGCTAGGAGCCGTTGAGAGCATTCTAAGAAGGCTGATATTGCCTTCTGTCGACTGGTGCACCGGACAGTCTGGTGCACACCAAACAATGTCCGGTGCCCGATTCACTTCCAAAAATGGCGCAGTCGACCGTTGGTAGCCTGAGAGCCGTTGGCGCACCGGACATGTCCGGTGCACAACGGACAGTCCGGTGCCTCCTTCTAGCCGTTGGCTCGGCCATGTGTCCCGCGCAGATCACGCGGCCGACCGTTGGCCCGGCCGATAGTCCGGTGCACACCGGACAGTCCGGTGAATTATAGCCGTACGTCGCTGATGAATTCCCGAGAGCGACGAGTTCGCCTGTGAACGGCCCACCGGACAGTCCGGTGCACCACCGGACAGTCCGGTGAATTATAGCCGTACACCGCCGTCGAAGTCCCGAGAGCAGCCTGGCGCACCGGACACTGTCCGGTGCTCCAGACTGAGCAGAGTCTTGGCTGCTCAAGCCAAGGCATTTTTCAATTGGATTTTTCCTGTTTCCAGCACTTAGACACAATACATTAGTCCATAAAACAATGTACTAAGTCTGAGAAACATACCTTTATCCTTGATTTGTACTTTGTCCACCTTTTTACACTTAGGCACTTGTGTTGGACACTAAATCACCAAAATACTTAGAAATGGCCCAAGGGCACATTTCCCTTTCAATCTCCCCCTTTTTGGTGATTTATGCCAACACAATATAAAGCAAGTAGAACAAATACAAAATCAATTCAAATAAGAACTCAAATTGTTTTGATTCAAATTTGACATATATGGATCACTCTTTGCCACCATTTGGTTTGTTTTTGCAAATCAAACTCAAATTTCTATCTCTAAGTCAAACACACATGTTAAGACATCAAGAGAGTCATTCCAAGAGAAATTGATTCAAGATTTCAAAAACTCCCCTTTTTCCCATAATCAACACTTCTCCCCACAAGAAGCCAACTTTTGACAAGAGAGACAATAAAAGAGTTTTGACAAACCAAAGGCTCTAATCTACTATTTTCAAAATTTCTCAAGTGGTAGCTGATCCATTTATCGCTTTGGCCTTTATTTTCTCCCCCTTTGGCATCAAGCACCAAAACGGGATTAATCTTGGCCCCAGAACCCCATTGCCTCACCAAAATCTTCAATAAGAATACAAAGGCAATAAGAGTACATGAGATGAACTTGGAATAAGTTACCCTCTCATCGGAGTGCAGTGGAAGTCTTTCATGGTCCAAGTCCACCTTTTCCCTTTCAAACCTCCTTTGAGACTAAAACAAGCAAACTCAAGCACATGGTTAGTCTCAAAGGGTCAAGTTGTAGCACAGCTCCCCCTAAATATGTGCATCACTTGCACAAGGACTTGTGAGGTCCGGGGAGTGATTGTACAACTTGAGCACCATGGTAAGCAACAAAATGCATAAGGAACATGATCAAAGGCATAAATACATGTATGCTATGAATCAATCCAAGTTCCGTGAATCTAGGACATTTAGCTCACTACGCAGCCTGCAAAAGGTCTTCTCATCTAGAGGCTTGGTAAAGATATCGGCTAGCTGGTTCTCGGTGCTAACATGAAACACCTCGATATCTCCCTTTTGCTGGTGGTCTCTCAAAAAGTGATGCCTGATGTCAATGTGCTTTGTGCGGCTGTGCTCAACAGGATTTTCCGCTATTCGGATAACACTCTCATTATCACATAGGAGTGGGACTTTGCTCAGATTGTAGCCAAAGTCCCGGAGGGTTTGCCTCATCCAAAGTAGTTGCGCGCAACACTGTCCTGCGGCAACATACTCGGCCTCAGCGGTGGATAGGGCAACGGAGGTTTGTTTTTTAGAGTTCCACGACACTAGGGACCTTCCTAAGAATTGGCACGTCCCCGATGTACTCTTCCTATCGACCTTACATCCAGCATAGTCGGAGTCTGAATATCCAATCAAGTCAAAGTTAGACCCCTTTGGATACCAGATCCCGAAGCAAGGCGTAGCGACTAAATATCTCAAAATTCGCTTCATAGCCACTAAGTGACACTCCCTTGGATCGGATTGAAATCTAGCACACATGCATACGCTAAGCATAATATCCGGTCTACTAGCACATAAATAAAGCAAAGAACCTATCATGGACCGGTATGCTTTTTGACCAACGGACTTACCACCTTTGTTGAGGTCGGTGTGTCCGTCGGTTCCCATCGGCGTCTTTGCGGGCTTGGCGTCCTTCATCCCAAACCACTTTAGCAAATCTTGCGTGTACTTCGTTTGGGAGATGAAGGTGCCGTCCTTGAGTTGCTTCACTTGGAACCCAAGGAAGTAGTTCAACTTGCCCATCATCGACATCTCGAATTTCTGCGTCATCACCCTGCTAAACTCTTCACAAGACTTTTGGTTAGTAGAACCAAATATTATGTCATCGACATAAATTTGGCACACAAAAAGATCACCATCGCAAGTCTTAGTGAAGAGAGTTGGATCGGCTTTCCCAACCTTGAAAGCATTAGCAATTAAAAAGTCTCTAAGGCATTCATACCATGCTCTTGGGGCTTGCTTAAGTCCATAGAGCGCCTTAGAGAGCTTACACACGTGGTCGGGGTACCGTTCATCCTCGAAGCCAGGGGGTTGCTCCACGTACACCTCCTCTTTGATCGGCCCGTTGAGGAAAGCGCTCTTCACATCCATTTGGTGCAACCTGAAAGAATGGTGAGCGGCATATGCTAGCAAAATACGAATTGATTCTAGCCTAGCCACAGGAGCGAATGTCTCCTCAAAGTCCAAACCTGCGACTTGGGCATAACCTTTTGCCACAAGTCGAGCCTTGTTCCTTGTCACCACCCCGTGCTCGTCCTGTTTGTTGCGGAACACCCACTTGGTTCCCACAACATTTTGCTTGGGACGAGGCACCAGTGTCCAAACTTCATTGCGCTTGAAATTGTTGAGTTCCTCCTGCATGGCCAACACCCAGTCCGGATCTAGCAAGGCCTCTTCTACCCTGAAAGGCTCAATAGAAGAGACAAAGGAGTAATGCTCACAGAAATTAACTAATCTTGAACGAGTAGTAACTCCCTTGCTAATATCACCCAATATTTGGTCGACGGGATGATCCCTTTGGATCGTTGCTCGAACTTGGGTTGGAGGTGCCTGAGGTGCTTCTTCCTCTTCAACTTGATCATCCTGTCCTCCCCCTTGATCATGCGCCTCCACTTGAGGTACCTGTTCGTCATTTTGGGTTGGGGGATGCACCATAGTTGAGGAAGACGGTTGATCTTGCTCCAATTGTTCCTGAGGCCGCACATTTCCAATCGCCATGGTGCGTATCGCGGCCGTTGGAACATCTTCTTCATCTACATCATCAAGATCAACAACTTGCTCTCTTGGAGAGCCATTAGTCTCATCAAATACAACGTCGCTAGAGACTTCAACCAAACCCGATGATTTGTTGAAGACTCTATACGCCTTTGTATTTGAGTCATAACCTAATAAAACCCCTTCTACAGCTTTGGGAGCAAATTTAGAGGTTCTACCTTTCTTCACAAGAATATAACACTTGCTCCCAAATACACGAAAATAAGACACATTGGGTTTGTTACCAGTTAGCAGCTCATATGAAGTCTTCTTGAGGAGGTGGTGAAGATAGACCATGTTGATGGCGTGGCAAGCCCACGGCTTCCGACCAAAAACGCTCGGGGGTCTTGAACTCTCCAAGCATAGTCCTCGCCATATCAATGAGCGTCCTGTTCTTCCTCTCAACCACACCATTTTGCTGAGGTGTGTAAGGAGCGGAGAACTCGTGCTTGATCCCTTCCTCCTCAAGGAACTCCTCCACTTGAAGATTCTTTAATTCGGACCCGTTGTCGCTCCTTATCTTCTTCACCTTGAGCTCAAACTCATTTTGAGCTCTCCTGAGGAAGCGCTTGAGGGTCCCTTGGGTTTTAGACTTATCCTGCAAAAAGAACACCCAAGTGAAGCGGGAAAAGTCATCAACAATAACTAGACCATACTTACTTCCTCCTATGCTCAGATAGGCGACGGGTCCGAAGAGGTCCATATGCAGCAGCTCCAGAGGTCTTGAAGTGGTCATCACATTCTTGCTGTGATGTGCTCCTCCCACCTGTTTACCTGCTTGACAAGCTGCACAAGGTCTATCTTTTTCGAATTGCACGTTAGTCAAACCTATCACGTGTTCTCCCTTTAGAAGCTTGTGAAGGTTCTTCATCCCCACATGTGCTAAGCGGCGATGTCACAGCCAGCCCATGCTAGTCTTAGCAATTAAGCATGCATCTAGACTGGCCTCCTCTTTTGAAAAATCAACTAAATAAAGTTTGCCGTCTAATACACCCTTAAAAGCTAATGAACCATCACTTCTTCTAAAGACAGACACATCTATATTTGTAAATAGACAATTATATCCCATATTACATAGTTGACTAACAGATAGTAAATTATATCCAAGAGACTCAACTAAAAACACATTAGAGATAGAGTGCTCATTTGATATTGCAATCTTGCCTAAACCTTTCACCTTGCCTTGGTTCCTATCGCCGAATATGATTGAATCTTGGGAATCCTTATTCTTGACGTAGGAGGTGAACATCTTCTTTTTCCCCCGCCATATGGTTCGTGCATCCGCTGTCGATAATCCAGCTTGAACCCCCGGATGCATAAACCTGCAAGGCAAATTTAGGCTTGGGTCTTAGGTACCCAACTCTTGTTGGGTCCTACAAGGTTAGTCACAATTGTCTTAGGGACCCAAATGCAAGTTTTATCACCCTTGCATTTTACCCCTAATTTCCTAGCAACTATCTTCCTATCCTTTCTACAAATAGCAAAGGAAGCATTTAAAGCATGATAAATTGTAGGGGGGGTCCATTCATAACTTTCCTAGGAACATGAACAATATTCTTTCTAGGCACATGATGAATATTTTTCCTAGGCATATCTCTACCATGCATATAGGAAGAACTGGGAGCAAACATAGCATAAGAATCATAGGCATGTGAATCAAAAGCATTACAACTTCTATGAGACTGTCTTCTATCATTGTACATAAAAGCATGGTTCTTTTTAGTACTACTTGCCATATGGGCCTTCCCTTTCTCCTCGGCGGAGATGGGAGCCTTACGGCTTGTTAAGTTCTTGGCTTCCCTCTTGAAGCCAAGCCCATCCTTAATTGAGGGGTGTCTACCAATCGTGTAGGCATCCCTGGCAAATTTTAGTTTATCAAAATCACTTTTGCTAGCCTTAAGTTGGGCATTAAGACTAGCCATTTCATCATTTAACTTTGCAATAGAAGCTATGTGTTCACTACAAGCATCAATATCAAAATCTTTACATCTATTGCAAATAACAACATTTTCTACACAAGTTGTTGATTTACTAGCTATTTCTAACTTAGCATTCAAATCATCATTAATGCTCCTTAAGCTAGAAATCGTCTCATGACAAGAAGATAATTCACAAGAAAGCATTTCATTTCTCTTAACTTCTAAGGCATGAGATTTTTGTGCTTCTACAAATTTGTCATGTTCTTCATACAACAAGTCCTCTTGTTTTTCTAAAAGCCTATTCTTATCATTCAAGGCATCAATCAATTCATTAATTTTATCTACCTTGGTTCTATCTAGGCCCTTAAATAAACATGAATAATCTATTTCATCCTCATCACTAGATTCGTCCTCACTTGAAGAAGCATAAGTAGAGTTTCGAGTACATACCTTCTTCTCCCTTGCCATAAGGCATGTGTGACGCTCGTTGGGGAAGAGGGATGACTTGTTGAAGGCGGTGGTGGCGAGTCCTTCATTGTCGGAGTCGGACGAGGAGCAATCCGAATCCCACTCCTTGCCAAGATGTGCCTCGCCCTTTGCCTTCTTATAGTTCTTCTTCTTCTCCCTCTTGTTCCCTTGATCCTGATCACTATCATTGTCGGGACAGTTAGCAATAAAATGACCAAGCTTACCACATTTGAAGCATGAGCGCTTCCCCTTTGTCTTGGTCTTGCTTGACTGCCCCTTGCGACCCTTTAGCGCCATCTTGAATCTTTTGATGATGAGGGCCATCTCTTCATCATTAAGTCCGGCCGCCTCAATTTGTGCCACCTTGCTAGGTAGCGCCTCCTTGCTTCTTGTTGCCTTGAGAGCAAGGGGTTGAGGCTCGTTGATTGGACCATTTAATGCGTCGTCCACGTATCTTGCCTCCTTGATCATCATTCGCCCGCTTACGTATTTTCCAAGGACTTCTTCGGGCGACATTTTGGTGTACCTGGGATTCTCACGAATATTATTCACCAAATGAGGATCAAGAACGGTAAAGGACCTTAGCATCAATCAGACGACGTCGTGGTCCGTCCATCGCGTGCTTCCGTAGCTCCTTATTTTGTTGATAAGGGTCTTGAGCCGGTTGTATGTTTGGGTTGGCTCCTCGCCCCTTATCATCGCAAATCGTCCAAGCTCTCCCTGCACCAACTCCATCTTGGTGATCAAGGTGACATCGTTCCCCTCATGAGAAATCTTGAGGGTGTCCCAGATCTGCTTGGCATTGTCCAAGCCGCTCACTTTATGGTATTCGTCCCTGCACAAGGATGCTAACAACACAGTAGTGGCTTGTGCATTTCTATGAATCTGTTTATTAATAAAAATAGGACTATCCGAGCTATCAAACTTCATTCCATTCTCAACAATCTCCCATATGCTTGGATGGAGGGAGAATAGGTGACTACGCATTTTGTGGCTCCAAAATCCGTAGTCCTCCCCATCAAAGTGTGGAGGCTTGCCGAGAGGAATGGAGAGCAAATGTGAATTTGAGCTTTAAGGAATACGCGAATAATCGAAAGAAAAGTTTGAGTTAACCGTCTTTCGTTTGTCGTAGTCATTGTCGTCGTTGTCCTTATGAGAAGAAGTGGATTCATCACTGTCGTCGTAGTAGACGATCTCCTTGATGCGTCTCGACTTCTTCTTCCTTCCATCTTTGCGTCTATGGCCCGAGCCCAAGTCGGTAGGCTTATCATCCTTAGGCTCGTTGACAAAGGACTCCTTCTCTTTGTCGTTGATCACGATTCCCTTCCCCTTAGGATCCATCTCTTTGGGCGGTTAGTCCCTTTGTGAAGAGAACGGCTCTGATACCAATTGAGAGCACCTAGAGGGGGGGGGTGAATAGGTGATCCTGTAAAACTTGAAAACTTAAGCCACAAAAACTTGGTTAAGCGTTAGCACAGTAAATGCCAAGTGGCTAGAGAGGAGTCAAAACACAATAACCACAAGAGATCGATCACAGAGATGGCACGGTGGTTATCCCGTGGTTCGGCCAAGACCAATGCTTGCCTACTCCACGTTGTGGCGTCCCAACAGACGAGGGTTGCAATCAACCCCTCTCAAGCGGTCCAAAGACCCACTTGAATAACACGATGTTTTGCTTGCTTTTCTTAATCCCGTTCGCGAGGAATCTCCACAACTTGGAGCCTCTCGCCCTTACACTTGAAATTCACAAAGAAGCACAGAGCAAGGGAGGGATTAGCAACGCACACAAGACACAAGAATCAGAGTGTCAACACGCACACAAGTCGCAACAAGAGCTCGCAACACAAACCAATGAGTTCACAACTCCACTAGAGCTCTATATGCTATCACAAAGAAACGAATGTGCGAAATTGATGTCTTGGTGCTTAGGAATGTTGTAGGAATGCTTGGTTTCCTCCTCCATGCGCCTAGGGGTCCCTTTTATAGCCCCAAAGCAGCTAGGAACCGTTGAGAGCATTCTAGGAAGGCTGATATTGCCTTCTGTCGACTGGTGCACCGGACAGTCTGGTGCACACCGGACAATGTTCGGTGCCCGATTCCCTTCCAAAAATGGCACAGTCGACCGTTGGTAGCCTGAGAGCCGTTGGCGCACCGAACATGTCCGGTGCACACCGGACAGTCCGGTGCCTCCTTCTAGCCGTTGGCTCGGCCACGTGTCCCACGCAGATCGCGCGGCCGACCGTTGGCCCGACCGACCGTTGGCTCACCGGACAGTCCGGTGCACACCGGACAGTCCGGTGAATTATAGCCGTACGTCGCCGATGAATTCCCGAGAGCGACGAGTTCGCCTGTGAACGGCCCACCGGACAGTCTGGTGAATTATAGCCGTACACCGCCATCGAAGTCCCAAGAGCAGCATGTTCGCCAAAGCCAGCCTGGCGCACCGGACACTGTCCGGTGCACCACCAGACAGTCCGGTGCTCCAGACTGAGCAGAGTCTTGGCTGCTCGAGCCAAGGCATTTTCAATTGGATTTTTCCTGTTTCCAGCACTTAGACACAATACATTAGTCCATAAAACAATGTACTAAGTCTGAGAAACATACCTTTATCCTTGATTTGTACTTTGTCCACCTTTTTACACTTAGGCACTTGTGTTGGACACTAAATCACCAAAATACTTAGAAATGGCCCAAGGGCACATTTCCCTTTCAGCAAGTGCTTAGCTCACTACATAATTTTTCACATTTTTCAACTTCTAGAGCGTAAGCATTTTTAACCTTAACATGCTTTTTGTTTTTCTTGATTAGAAAGTCCTCTTGGGAGTCCAAGAGTTCATCCTTTTCATGGATGGCACTAATTAATTCATTTAATTTTTCTTTTTGTTGCATGTTTAGGTTGGCAAAAACAGTACGCAAATTTTCCTCCTCATCACTAGCATTATCATCACTAGAGGACTCATATTTAGTGGAGGATTTGGATTTAACATTCTTCTTTTTGCCATCCTTTGCCATGAGGCACTTGTGGCCGACGTTGGGGAAGAGAAGTCACTTGGTGACAACGATGTTGGCGGCATCCTCGTCGGAGGAGTCGGAGGAGCTCTCCTCGGAGTCCCACTCGCGGCACACATGGGCATCGCCGCCCCTCTTCTTGTGGTACCTCTTCTTTTCTCTTCTCTTGCCCTTCTTGTCGTCGCCCCTGTCACTGTCACTAGATAGTGGACATTTTGCTATAAAATGACCGGGCTTACCACATTTGTAGCACACTTTCTTGGAGCAGGGCTTGTAGTCCTTCCCCCTCCTTTGCTTGAGGATTTGGCGGAAGCTCTTGATGATGAGCGCCATCTCCTCATTGTCGAGCTTAGAGGCGTCGATTGGTTGTCTACTTGGTGTAGACTCTTCCTTCTTCTCCTCCGTTGCCTTGAATGCGACGGGTTGTGCCTCGGGCGTGGAGGAGGTGCCTTGCTCGATGATTTTCTTTGAGCCTTTAATCATTAGCTCAAAGCTCACAAATTTTCCTATAACCTCCTCGGGAGACATTAGCTTGTATCTAGGATCACCTCGAATTAATTGAACTTAGGTAGGGTTAAGAAAAACGAGGGATCTTAGAATAACCTTGACCATCTCATGGTCATCCTATTTTTTGCTCCCGAGGTTGCGCACTTGGTTCACCAAGGTCTTCAAGCGGTTGTACATGGCTTGCGGATCCTCCCCTTGGTGAAGCATGAAGCGACCGAGCTCCCCCTCGATCGTCTCCCGCTTGGTGATCTTTGTCACCTCGTCTCCTTCGTGCGTGGTCTTGAGTACGTCCCAAATTTCCTTTGCACTATTTAACCCTTGCACCTTATTATACTCCTCTCGACTTAGAGAGGCGAGGAGTATAGTGGTGGCTTGGGAGTTAAAGTGGTGGATTTGGGCCACTTCGTCGGAGTCGTAGTCTTCATCCCCTACGGATGGCACATGTACACCAAACTCAACAACATTCCAAATGCTTGTGTGGAGTGAGGTTAGATGATGCCTCATTTTGTCACTCCACATATTATAATCTTCACCGTCAAAAACTGGTGGTTTGCCTAATGGAATGGAGAGTAAAGGAGTACGCTTTGAAATACGGGGGTAGCGTAGGGGGATCTTACTATACTTCTTGCGCTCATGGCGCTTAGAAGTTACCGATGGCGCGTCGGAGCCAGAGGTCGAAGGTGATGAAGAGTCGGTCTCGTAGTAGACCACTTTCCGCATCTTCTTGTGCTTGTCGCCTCTCCAATGCGACTTGTGGGAAGAAGATTTCTTCTCCTTCCCTTTCCCTTTGTTGCGGGACTCTTCCGATGAGGCCTTCCCGTGGCTTGTAGTGGGCTTGTCGCCGGTCTCCATCTCCCTCTTGGCATGATCTCCCGACATCACTTCGAGCGGTTAGGCTCTAATGAAGCACCGGGCTCTGATACCAATTGAAAGTCGCCTAGAGGGGGGGTGAATAGGGCGAAACTGAAATTTACAAAGTTAATCACAACTACAAGCCGGGTTAGCGTTAGAAATATAATACGAGTCCGAGAGAGGGCGTAAAGACAAATCGCAAGCGAATAAATAAGTGAGACACAAGGATTTGTTTTACCGAGGTTCGATTCTCTCAAACCTACTCCCCGTTGAGGTGGTCACAAAGACCGAGTCTCTTTCAACCCTTTCCCTCTCTCAAACGGTCCCTCCGACCGAGTGAGCTTCTCTTCTCAATCAAACGGGAACCAAACTTCCCCGCAAGGACCACCACACAATTGGTGTCTCTTGCCTTGATTACAATTGAGATGATCGCAAGAAAGAATGAGAAAAAGAAGCAATCCAAGCGCAAGAGCTCAAATGAACACAACAATCACTCTCTCTAATCACTAAAGCTTTGAGTGGAATTTGGAGAGGATTTGATCTCTTTGGTGTGTCTAGAATTGAATGCTAGAGCTCTTGTAAGTAGTTGGAAGGTGGAAAATTTGGATGACTTGAATGTGGGGTGGTTGGGGGTATTTATAACCCCAACCACCAAAAGCGGCCGTTGGGAGGCTGTCTATCGCATGGCGCACCGGACAGTCCGGTGCGCCACCGGACACTGTCCGGTGCGCCAGCCACGTCAGCCGGCCGTTGGGTTCCGACCGTTGGAGCTCTGTCTTGTGGGCCCGCCTGGCTGTCCGGTGGTGCACCGGACAGGCCCTGTAGGCTATCTGGTGTGCCACCCGTGCGTGCTCTGCTCCTCTGCGCGTGTAGGCGCGCATTTAATGCGTTGCAGTCGACCGTTGTGCGCGAAGTAGTCGTTGCTCCGCTGTCACACCGGACAGTCCGTTGAATTATAGCGGAGCGGATTCTCGAAGCTGGCGAGTTCAGAGTCGCTCTCCCTTGGGGCACCGGACACTGTCCGGTGGTGCACCGGACAGTCCGGTGAATTATAGCAGAGCTCCTCTGAAATTTCCCGAAGGTGAAGATTTGGGCATCGGGTTCCCTGGTGCACCAGACACTGTCCGGTGGGGCACCGGACACTGTCCGGTGGCACACCGGACAGTCCGGTGCGCCAGACCAGGGCACACTCCGGTTGTTCCTTGCTCTCTTTGATTGAACCCATTCTTGGTCTTTTTATTGACTTATTGTGAACCTTTGGCACCTGTAGAACTTATAGACTAGACCAAACTAGTTAGTCCAATTATTTGTGTTGGGCAATTCAACCACTAAAATTAATTAGGAAATAGGTGTAAGCCTAATTCCCTTTGAATACCGAAAACCAAACTTTTGAGATACAAAAACCGAAACCGAACCGAACTACCGAAAAAACTGAAATTTCGGTTCAGTTCGGTACGGTTCGGTTCGGTTTTCGGTTTATGGTAAAAAAGTGCCCACCCCTACAGATTAACAACGTTTTCACCCAATATTCTTCTTCTAAACCTCAAATCATTGCCATTAGAGGACAACGTTATGCACAGTTATCTCTTTATTCAGAGATAACTCGTATAACCTGCTAAACTTTTCTGAAAGGGGACAATGATCATGCCAAGCCTTATTCTAAAAGCTTATTGAACGACCGTTGCCCAGCCTTTTCTATAATGTTTGTAGAAAATGTTTTTTTTGCTTCAAGAACCCCTTACCAGAAGTGTGTCCCCTAAGGCTATGTTCGGTTAGGGAGTTACCGGCCGGGATGAAGCCCAGAACCCCATGGATCGCTCCCGTCTGGAAATTATCCCTGTCCATCAGAAACGAGTGTTCGGTTAAGCTCGATATGGGCTACTTCCCGGCCTTTCCTTGTCACCCAGGCCTTGGAACCAGGCCCGGTCGCTGCGGGGTGGGAAATATCCCGGACGCACGCACGCAATAGGCCGCTCATGGATTAGGGCAACAACGCCGCATGCGCGC
This sequence comes from Zea luxurians, assembly GCA_029449295.1. NCBI lineage: Eukaryota > Viridiplantae > Streptophyta > Magnoliopsida > Poales > Poaceae > Zea > Zea luxurians. Next base: position 6,466,246 of record JAOPSE010000102.1, read on the forward strand.
GACAACTGTGGCACAGAGACTGGATTCCTCACGCCTGCTGGCATCGATCTCCTCCAGAGGCTGCTTCTCACCGGTATTCTTCTTGCTCCCTGTCTCAACTAGGGCATTTAGGGTTCTTGCGTCTCTTCTTAGATCCAACTGCTCAGGCGGCGGTGAGTTCTTAGATCCAATCCCAGCAAGATTCGGTGCCAGCTCCCGAATCCATAGGTCCATCCCAGCGAGATTCGGTGCCAGCTCCCGAATCCATCGGTCCTAGCTGTCTGAGTTGATCGGCACCGTGCGAGCTGGCGGAAACCAAAGCTGCCATGCTAGCTGCCACCGCCTTCTTGACAGAACACGCGTCAGGTTGGCCCGCGGACAATGGCATGGAGACAGTGCGCAGAGCAGCGACGACGCACTTGCTGTGCTGCCTGCCTGCCGCGGCGTGCGACTGCTCCTTCCTGCGCCCAACTGCTTGTTGGAACTTGCACACGGGCGCAAGTTGATCCAACAGGGGGGAATGATAGCACAAACAGAGTTTAACGCGTGATGGCAAAAGCACTGTTCAACCAGCCTCTCAAGGGCACTGTGCGGGGGTATTTATAGGTGTCGGGTGCCCAGCGTCCCGTGTTAAGGACGCATGTGCCCTCAGACACCTAGGTTATCCCCGGAATATTCCCATAAAGCGGGGTTACAGACCATAATTACAGGGACGCCTTTACAAATTAGGCCCGTAACACGCAGCGGCCACGCAGGGTCTGTCACAATGGTCCGGATCTCACATGGGCCTCCGCGCTGGACGAGGCCGCCCGGTGGGATGACCTCGCCACGGGTCTTCGTCTGATGCCGTATGGGACGAAGGGTGTCCCTGCCCATTGTCTTGTCTCCGTTGGGCCGGCGTAAACGGCGAAGGCCCCGGGCGAAGGGTGTCCCTGCCTGTTGTCTTGTCTCCGTTGGGCCGGCGTTTACGGCGAAGGCCCCGAGCGAAGGGTGGCGTCTTTGCCTTCGCCCCAACATTTGCCCTCCGAGGGACCAGTTCGACTAAGTCATCTGGTGCCGAAGACGTCGCTAGATGGCGGAGACGCTGCCCTCGCTCGAAGTGGTTCCGCGGGGGTTTTTGACATGACCGTTGATTGACACCGTACTGTGGGACTGCGGGTTTCCCGAAGCGCCGCGCCCTGTGTATAAAAGGGGGCGGGGGGGCGGCGCGTTTTGAAATTTATTCTTCCGCGCTCCGTGAAAACCCTAGCCGCTTTCTCCACCGTCTCTGCTGCTCGTCTGCTCTCCTTGCTCTTTGTTCGCCAGAGATCTGGCTCGAGTGAAGCAGACCGCCCGCCGCCGCCGACGGTACGTAGCGATGCCGACCTCTTCTTCTGCTGCCGCCTCACCGCCGGCCGACGCGTCGTCTGAGGAAACGCTGAGTTCTGTGGCGGCGGAGGAGTTGCGCGCCGGCGATACTGTGGATTTTGGTGTGTCGCGGATGTCATCGGCCCGCGTGCAGGATATGCAGCGGCTTGGTTACTTTGGCGGCGGGGTCGCCCGTGTCCTGGGGACGGAGGAAGTCCCCGAGCCGGAAGGCGAGTTGGTTGTGTTCGAGGCGTTCTTTGCCGCTGGTCTCCGCTTGCCTGCGCACCGATTTGTTGGAGAAGTCCTACGCAGATTCAATGTTCAGATCCATCAGCTGACTCCGAACGCCGTGGTGGCTCTGTCGAAGTATGTCTGGGCGACGACTTCGTACGGCGGACAGCCATCAGTCGAAGTCTTCGCAAAGTATTATTGCCTGCACTGGCAGAAGAGGATGATTGGAAGTGAGGTTGCCCAGTTTGGGTCCTGTACATTTACGCCGAAGACCGGCAAGACCACGATGTAGGTAGTTGAGTTGGTTCCCTGCGCCCGCAACAAGTGGGGCAATTGGCAGGATTTTTGGTTCTACGTCGCGGAGGGTACAGCCGAAGACCATCCGGGGCTCCCCGTGTCCGAGATGTGCTCACATTTTTACTCAGCATACCCGCCTTTTGAAGTGGCGGATGAGGATGCGGACGAAGGGGCCCTTCGGTGCGCCGCCGGCTTGAGCAGCGGGCGCGATTTGGTTGAGGAGTTTGTGGCGTTCGGGGTATGGCCTTTGGCGCATGGCTGGGCGCTGGGCGAAGTGTGCCCTCGCCAGATGCCTTCCCACGGTGGGAAGCTGGTGCGAAGTCCTGCCTTCGCGCTGGATCTGCAGGGTCGCGATCCGGCCGCCTTTGTGCGCGAGGCTGAGGATGGGGCGGTGCGGATCGTGGGTCGATATGTGCCTAGGACAGAGGGCCAGCGCAGCTGGGACATTCGAGGGTCAAATGACCACTTGAACAGGGTCTTTGAGTTGAATCGTTTGTCGTATGGCGGTTATCCCGGCCAAGACGATGTGGAACGTCGCGGGAAGAAACCGGTGGTGGAGTCTGGAGATGACCCCGCGCCGGCGGCCGCCCCATCCTCTAAGAAGAGGAAATTAGGTACTGCTGTGGGAGGACTTAGGGTTTCTGATGGTTTTGCTAGAGAATTGATGAGGACATGCGCGGCCCCGGGGGGAAGGATGTCTTCGCCCGAGCTCCGGGAGTCTTCGGCGCGGATGCTGAGGGTTACCGGGGGTTGGTGGCCTAAGAATGTTCCTGTCCCCCGCGCGGCCGGTGAAGACTTTTTTACATCTTGCATGGTTCGTGCTTGGAAAGTGTTTCCTTACGGGCGGAATATTGCTGCTGTTGTGTCGGCAGTGATGGACAAGGATCGCCAGGGAGCTGCACAGAAGCGCTGGCGGTCGTTAGGCTACATGAAGCCAGGCCGAAGAGGCAGCGGGGGGCTGCGAAGGCTACTGCCCCCGGCGGAGGCCAGCCGCCGCTGGCGGCTAAGTCGGCCGTCCCTGCGTCCAGTAGGGCGCCGGACGCTGCGAAGGCGGTTGCGACCGGTGGGCCCAAGTCAGCGAAGGCTGCCCCTTCGTCCGGCGGGTTGCCGGAGGCTGCGAAGGCGGCTCGAGGGTTGCCGCCCCCTGGCAAGCGCGTTGCTGACTTCGCCACCGACATTTGTGTGGAGGATTATCTTGTTGGTAAGTCGTTGGCTCGAGGGTTTTTTTAGATTTGTTGATGCGTCGCAGGGTCGGACGAAGACCAGCTTCTTGTTGTTCCGCCTGCCGCGGCGGCTGCCGTGGTGCCAAGGGCGAAGGGCAGTGCACTTTGAGCCGGTGGCGAGATACCGGCGCTCACTGCCGTCAGGGACGAGGCGGGTGCCGTGTCCCGCCGGCTGGAGGAGATAAAGGAGGCGCTAAGTCAGGTCCGTTGAGCTAGACCTCGGTTCGGTTTTTTTAACGGCTTCGTCGGGGCTGTGGTCTTGTGTCTTGTAGGCGGCTGACTTCGCAAACCGCGCGGCGTCGGGGGCCCTAACGGTAGTTGTGTCTGCCGAAGTCGAGAGACTTCGGACGCAACATGCTGACGCCGTCCGGGAAAAGTCGGCCGCCGACAGTAAGTGACGCAAGCTGGTGGACAAGGTGGCTGTGCTGGAGGGGGAGAAGGCTGACCTCCGGCGCCAACTGGCGGCAGAGAGGGAGGAGGCTACTGAGGCCCTCGCCAAGGCGCAGGCTGCACAAGCGGAGGCCAACCTGGCGCGGGCAGAGGGCAGCCTCGCCAGGCAGCGCGCCGAGCAGCTGGAGGAGCGGCTCAACGCGCTGCAGAGCCATGTGGAAAGGGCTGAGGCCTCGGCGCGCTCGGAGGCTGAGCGGACGCGCAAGCAGCTCATGGATTCATACCGTGAACTGGGCGTGCGGACCGGTGAGTTTGAAGTGCCGGACCGAGAGCCCGGACTTCGCTGCCTTGAGTGGGTGCAGGAGGAGCTGCAGGCGCTCCCCACCATCGTGGAGGGGTTTATGTCTTATGCTTCTCTTGTCACCTGCGAGGGGGCGATGAACGCGCTCTCTCGCGAAGGGTGCCAGCACTATGAGGTCTTCGACCAAGCTGATGAGGATTTGGAGCGTGATATCTACAAGGTTGAGGACCCCGTAGTGAAGGAATCCGCCGGAGCCCTCTACGACCGGATGTGGGGCCCCCACGGTCGAGAGGTGGTCAGGGAGCGGGCTGAGACGGCGAGGAGTCAGGTAATGCTTGGCTTTTGTTTGGTGTTTGTTTAATTTGGGTTAAATGTGGGTTTGCTGAGTCTGTGTGCTGTGTCTCAGGCGGCGCGTGGCGAGAGGGTGGATGATTTCGGGGCTTTGAACAGCGCGCTGCCTGACCCGGAGCCGAACCCGGCGGCGGCTGTGCCCGAGGCCGCTCCGGAGCCGCCCCCGGAGACCGCCGAAGGCGTTCCCGATGCCCCCGCAGCCACTATGGCCGGCGGAGACCCGTCGTCAACTGCTGCGCCGAAGGCTGGGGATCCTGTGGCGGAGGCTGCGGAGGCGACGGCGGAGGCTCCCGCGACGGCTGGGTCTTCGCAGGTGGCCTAGTGGGTGTGGGTAGTTAGGAAATTTTGGATATTGTTGCTGAACCTTGGTTGCTGCGCAGGTTCAAGATTTTGGGCCTGCGCACGCAACCACTACTGCTAATTTTTGGGCGGCTTCGACCGTGGATGATGGGAATAAATCGGATGAGTCTGCGTCTAAATTTTCCGAGTTCGGTGACTCTGGGAGCTCTGTTGAATGGACCGAAGAGTCGTCGGATGAGGACTTGGACTACTTTGCGGCCTTGGATATAACAGTGGCGGAGGCTTCGTCGCAAGCTGCGGATGCTGACGTGTCTGGTCCGAGCACTAGGCGTAGGCGGCGAAGGGCGGTTACGAAGCATAGAGTGAGTGGAGTGGACGCCGGTCGGCTTCACGTGAGTGGGGCTGGCAGGCAGGAACTGTTGTCCTTGCCGGCTGCTGTGAGTGTCGGTGAGGGGGAGTTGCGAAGCCTTTTTGCGGGTGAGGAGCTTAGGATAATGTTATTTAACTATAGGGAGATGGGAATTATTCCGAAGGTCGAACCGATGTAGAGTGCGATGCCCTCGCTTGTACATGAGTAATGGCTTGTATGATGAGGTTGTGTGCCTTCGCACACCTGGCTATGTTTGCGAAGGCGTTAAGTGCTTGGTCTGGCGTGTTTGTTATGTTGGTCTGGTGCGCATGTAGTCGGCCTTTGAGTGGATGGTTTGGTGTAGCCGTTTTTGCACTTGTTAGGCTTCGTGCGGCTGTACCATTGTAATTGGTTCGTTGGTCTTGACGCGCTGTCCCTGCTGCACCCTGAGGCGACTTCTACAGGGATAGTGTTCGTGGCAAATTAGAATTTTTCACGCTTATTGCGCTAGTCCGGCTGCACCCTTAGGCGACTTCTGCGCGGATAGTCTTCGCGGAAGACTTCGATTTTTCGCACTTGTTGTGCTAATCCGGCTGCACCCTTAGGCGACTTCAGCGCGGATAGTCTTCGCGGAAGGCTTCGATTTTTCGCACTTGTTGTGCTAATCCGGCTGCACCCTTAGGCGACTTCTGCGCGGATAGTCTTCGCGGAAGACTTCGATTTTTCGCACTTGTTGTGCTAGTCCGGCTGCACCCTTAGGCGACTTCTGCGCGGATAGTCTTCGCGGAAGGCTTCGATTTTTCACACTTGTTGTGCTAGTCCGGCTGCACCCTTAGGCGACTTCTGCGCGGATTTGTCGCACGCGAGGGCGGTTGCTGCCGGGCCTCGCGGTGACTTTGTATTAGTCGAATGTCGAAGACCGTTGATGCGGTCTTCTTTCGACGTGGATTTTGCGGGGGATTTTTCTCTTGTATATTACATGACTCCGCCTCGTTAAAAACCTCACCCCCCGGGAGGAAAAGAGTGCGGGCCAGAACAAAATTGTTTTTACAAATTACAAGGGCGGGTTGGCCCTGATGAGTCAAACAAAAAATTTGCGCAGATTATCAATGTTCCAGGAATGCTCTAAGTCTTCGTCGTTTGGCGTTGCAAGCCTGTATGCGCTGGGGGAGGCCTTCGACTTGACAATGTAAGGGCCCTCCCACATGGGCTCCAGCTTGCCTCTGGACTCCGTTCGAGCTGTTCGGATGAGGACGAGGTCCCCTTCGCTGAATTCCCTTGGGATGACTGCCTGGTCGCGCCATGCTTTGGTCTGGGCTTGGTATTTGTCCAGGGCCTGCAGGGCGAAGACGCGGTCTCTGTCGATGAGATCCTTCGAAGTTGGCCCATCTACGTCTGGGACGACCGATGCGGCTGTCCGAGGCGACCCATGCTTTATCTCTTGCGGGGTCATGGCCTCCGACTCGTATAATAGGCGAAAGGGGGTAAACCCAGTCGCCCTGCAATCGGTTGTATTCAGTGCCCAGACTACTTCGGGTAACAGGTCGGGCCACTTGCCTTTTTTGTCGTCAAGGAGCATTTTCTTGACGGCTGTGAAAATTTTTCCGTTGGCGCGCTCCACGACTCTGTTGGACTGGGGGTGGTACACGGAGGCGAAGGCAAGTTTGGTGCCGATGGAGAAACAGAAGTCTTTGAAATCTTGATTGTCGAACTGCTTGCCGTTGTCGACGGTGAGTTCGGATGGTACTCCGAAACGGCAAACAATATTTTGCCAGAAGAATTTCTGGGCCGTCTTCGATGTGATGGTGGATACTGCCCTCGCTTCAATCCATTTAGTGAAGTATTCAATGGCTACGAAGGTGAACTTAAGGTTCCCCTGAGCCGTGGGCAGGGGCTCAACGATGTCTAGGCCCCAGCGCTGAAGGGGCCACGTGTGGGCGATCAGCTTCGTGAACCGCGAGGGGCGCCCCGAGCGTGGGGAAAATTTCTGACAGGCTTCGCAGGATCTGACAACCCGATTCGCGGCGCAGATAATGGCGGGCCAGTAGAAGCCTTGCCGTATCACCTTTGCCGCCAGGGCCCTGGGGCCCGCGTGGGAGCCGCAGGTCCCCCTGTGGACTTCGCGCAGGATTTGAACGTCCTCGGTCTCGGTGACGCACTTAAGCATCGGTTGGCTGACCCCCTTTTTGTACAGTTGGCCCTCGATCAATGCGAAGTCCCGGCTTCTGTGGTGGAGGCGCTTAGCCTCGTTGCTATCGACTGGGTGATAGAACCCTTGCAGGTACAGGGTTATTGGCGCCCGCCAGTCTTCGGTCATAATAAGGTTGATCATGCGCTGCCCCTCGCTGTCGTTGGTTATTTGGAGCCCTTCGGGGCTGCGGACGGCTGGTGTGCCGATGACGTGATAGAACACGTCGGAGGGGAGGGCTTCACCCCTGGCGGCCGCCTTGGCCAGTGCGTCGGCTTCTTCATTCTTGGCCCGGTCCACATGCTGCACGGTGAATCTCTTGAATTGTTTCTCGAGGCTTCGGATGGCCGCGAGGTACTGCATAAGTGCGGGGTCCTTTGCTGCATAGTCCTTTCCGACTTGGCCGGCGACTACCCTGGAGTCTGTTCGGATTATGCAGGTGGTGACGCCGAGGGCTCTTAACTTGTGGAGGCCGAGGATGACGGCTTCGTATTCTGCGATGTTGTTTGTGCATCTGTCAGACTCCAGGGCGAAGCTTAAGCGTGCCGCGTATCTGTGCTTGATCCCGGCGGGTGAGGTGATGACTGCAGCAGCGCCTGCCCCCGCATGGCACCAAGCGCCGTCACAGTGTATTGTCCAAACCTTCTCTGCGGACGGCTCTGGCTGTGTTATTGGCCCGGTCCAGTCGACAACGAAGTCTGCTAAAACTTGTGACTTGATCGCAGTCCTGGGCTCAAAAGTGATGTGGTAGCCAGAGAGTTCGGCCGCCCACTTGGCAATCCGTACTGATGCCTCCGAGTTTCTGAATAATTCGCTGAGTCCCCTATCTGAGGTGACGCGGACCTTGAATGCTTCAAAGTAGTGGCGCAATTTGCGCGAAGACATAACGACTGCATATGCAACCTTTTCGAGCTCCGTCATGTTACACTTTGATGGTGTGAGCACCTCGAAGACATAATATACTGGGCACTGCCTGATTACGCCCTCTACTGTCTGCTCCTGAACCAGTGCCGCACTGACCGCGTGCAGCGAAGCCGCGACGTAGAGCAACAGTGGTAGCGAAGAGTTGGGGCTCGTAAGGACGGCCAATTCCATCATGTACTGCTTTAGTGAGGCGAAGGCCGCCGCCTGCTCTGGTCCCCAAGCGAAGTCTTTTGCGCCGTGGAGTGTTTTGAGGAAGGGAAGACTTCGCTCAGCAGACTTGGAAATGAATCTATTGAGGGCGGCCAATCTGCCCGTCAGACGCTGGACCTCTCTGGCTGACTGCGGGGGCGCCATGTTGATGATGGCCTGGATTTTGGTTGGGTTGGCCTCGATGCCGCGGTGCGATACCAGATAACCCAATATTTTCCCCTGGCGGACCCCGAAGACGCATTTATCGGGGTTAAGGCGAAGCCGTGCGTCCCGCATGTTCGCGAATGTCTCGGCGAGGTCTGCGAGATGGTCCTCTTTATTCCTGCTGGCGACGACGATGTTGTCCACGTATGTGAATACGTTTCTGCCGACTTGCCCTTCGAGCACTGTTTTGGTGAGCCAGGAGAAGGTGGACCCGGCATTTTTGAGTCCCTCCGGCATTCTGATAAAGCAATATGTGCCGAAGGGTGTGATGAAGCTGGTGCTGGCCTTGTCCTCCTCCTTCATGTATATTTGATGATAACCAGAGAAGCAGTCGAGGAGTGACATGACCTCGCACCCGGCCGCGCTATCGACTATTTTGTCGATCCGGGGCAAAGGGAAGTTGTCCTTTGGGCAGGCCTTATTGAGGCTGGTGAAGTCTATGCACATTCGCCACTTGCCGCTCTTTTTCTGCACCATTACCACATTGGAGAGCCACGTGGGGTAAGCCACTGGCTCGATAAATTTGGCTTCCAGGAGGCGGTGTACCTCTGCTTTTGCGGCTTCTGTCTTCTCGTCGGACATTTTGCGAAGACGTTGTTTTTTCGGTCTTACCGAGGGGTCGATGCCCAGGCTGTGCTCGATTATGGACCGGCTGACCCCGACCAGGTCGAGGGCTGACCAAGCGAAGACGTCCTTGTTTTTGGACAAGCAGCACAAGAGCTTTTCCTCGTCATGCGAGGTGAGGTCTTCGCTGATCGTGACTGTTTGCTTGGGTGTGGCCAGGTCGAGGGGGACAGTCTTGGTCCCGTCGTTGCTTTGCAGCTGTGCCTTGTGCTGTTTTTCAGTTGAGCCGGCGGGCGCTGGGACTTCACGCTGGGCCGTGAGGCAGTGGACATTTCTTTGTCCGGGGACGAAGTCCCGCTCTATGTTGCGCGCAGTCTGCTGATTGCCGTAGACCGAGATGGTGCCCAACGGACCTGGTATCTTCATGCATAGGTACAATCCGTGAATGGCTGCCTCAAACTTGTTGATGGAGCCCCGGCCCATGATAGCGTTGTACGGATACACCATGTCGACGATGTCGAAGGTTATCTGCTCACTTCGGGCATTGGGCGCTACACCGAAGGAGAGAGGCAACTCTATTTTGCTGATAGGAAAAGTGCCCTTGCCGCCGAAGCCGTATAGTGGATTGTCCGAAGGCTTGAGCAAGCTGTGGCTTATGCCCATGCGGTCGAAGGCATGGAGGAATATGATGTCTGCCTGGCTGCCATTATCAACGAGGACTTTGTGCAGGTCCCAGCCTGCCACGCTGCAGTTGATGACCATGGCGTCGACGTGGGGGGCGCTGCGGAGGTCGATGTCTCGGGCGTCGAAAGTTAGCGGTACATGGGACCACTTCGTCTGCACGACTGGACCGGTGATGGCGACGTGGTTGATGCTGCGGTAGTGGTCTCGCTTTTGTCGCTTGGTGTCGAAGTCGACACTGGACCCACCAGTGATCATATGAATGATTCCGCGATACGGCTGATCGGCGAAGTCTTCTTGCTTGGGGGCGTGGGTGTGGGGGATGTTTTGTTGTTGCTGGTGTGGAGGCGGGGGTGGGGGAGGTACGATTTGTACTTCCTGATGGTGTTGGTAAGCGTGGTGCGGTGGATGCGGAGCGGGGGCGTGGATGTATGGTGGAGGGTGTTGCTGATAAGTGTGTGCGACGACCCTTGGGTTGTCGGCTGGTTGTGCCCGTGCCATCCTGTCTCTGGTGGCCTTCGTTTCTGGGCAGTCTTTTGTTTGGTGGGCGCAGTCTTCGCCGTGGAAGAGGTAGTAGAATCGGCGTGGCGGCTGCGCGCGTCCCCGGCCCCTACCGCGAGTTCCACCTCCGCGGCCCTGGGAGGGATACTCCTGGCGGCAAGGGGCATCACCAGCGGGGTGCTGGTTGGCGATGTTGTGCACCTGCTGCTGGTTACGGCCGTCTCGGCCGGAGTCTGGCTGCGGAGTCCTCGTCCACGTGCGGCTGGACTGTGGAGCATCTTTGGGCTTCCTCTGGGACTCAACCTTGTGCTGGTGGAGCTCTTCGGATTTGACGTATTTTTCAAATAGTTGATATAACTCCTGAAGGTTCTTGGGTGGGTCCCTGATGCAATGACTGTAAAGGACGCCGGCACGAAGGCCACTGATGGCGTAGTGAATGGCGATTTGGTCATCAACTGAGGGTAGCTGTGACTTGAGTGTTAGAAACTTGTGGTAATATTCCCGCAGAGTCTCTTTTTCCAGCTGCTTGCAAAGTGAGAGCTCGGCCAAGGCGTCTGTGTCTGGGCGGTACCTGTTGGGGACTTGTTCTCAAATGCTATGAATTAAGAACAAGGCAACACAAAATGTTAAATGTAAATATCCTTCGCCTTTCGAAGCATTATTTCCCTAAGGATATAATGATTCTTGGACGAAGGTTATGAAGGACATACCTTCATCAGTGTAAAATATAATAATGAAGAAGAAATCATATGAAACATATAAATTAACATGAACGGTTATGTATTATTGACAATTCATTTCTATTTTATGGAAAGATAAAAATGATATCAAATTATCAATGTACCTTCAACTTGTAAGAAGGTGAAAGTACAAGTATGACACAATCGTCAATGCCAAATCAGCGTGAACAGTACAGGAATACTGTTCACCTATTTATAGGCACGGGTCGCAGCCCATGCAAAATTACATTAATACCCATTACATTTAACAATAACCCTATAGTAATTCTTCGAGGTCTAATTTGGCTTTTCATCTTTAAGTCGGTTCCCCTTTTCTGCCGTTATGCCGAAGCTTTTCTGCATATAGCTTCGTGATCGTCTTATCCTTCGTCGTGATCACCTTTCGTCCTAGTCAAGCTTCGTCTTTAACCGTGCTTTTGTATACCCGCAATCTAACTTCGAAGGTACCTGTTTGCATATTTCTCTTGGAAAACATTGTTAAATCATGTTTTTGAGGACCTTCCAAAGCCGAAGGCCCCCAACAGTAGCCCCTCGCAATATTAATTTGTTAGAATGATAAATTCAGATTGCGAAATGGACGAAGGCTATAAGCCGAAGGTCCGAAAAAACACCTTCCTTTTGCTAGAATAGCAACAGTCATTGGCAAATGGGGCCCTCCAGTCTCCGACATAATAGGTTTATAAATACGGGCTCGCCACAATTTATTGGGCACGCTCTCTTGCCATCTGTTTTTCTTGCTCAAATAGTTTTCTGCCTACAAATATTTGGTTGCCTCCCTAGTTTTAAGCTTCGGAAGCGGGAGGCAAGAATTCCGAAGGAATGTCTGAGGAGAAGAAGGTTGCTGCCAAAATGAAGTTGAGCCTTTCTGAAGAGATGCATCTAGGTTTTCTTGAGTCAATAGCGAAGACGAACACGGAAAAGATTACAAGGGAGATTTTAGAAGGTTTATCTGAAGATACTGGTGATAGTGACAGTTATGACGCAGATAGTGGGGGTGAAGATTCCGAAGACCGGCCATGGCGACCAAGCCATTCAGTCTTCGGGAAATCAACTATCGGGCAAAATCACCTTGAAAACATGAGGGGGAGATATTTTCGGGATATGTCTATTGTTAGAGCCGATGCCGGAGAAAAAACTGTGCCGAGCCCTGAAGATGATGAAGTCGTTATCTTCCGAAGCTTTTTAAAAGCTGGGCTACGATTCCCTTTAAGCAGATTCGTGGTAGAAGTTCTAAAAATATATCAGGTTTACCTTCATCAACTTACCCCTGAAGCAATAATAAGAATGGGAATCTTCGTTTGGGCTGTGAAGAGTCAAGGCCTAGAGCCAAGTGCAAAAAGTTTTTGCAATATTCATGAATTGTTGTACGAAACAAAACCCTGCGGTAAAGAACAATATCATAACAACTTTGGTTGCTACAACTTCGGTGCTCGCTCTGGATCAAGCTGTCCCGTGCCCACCTTTCGGAAGAGATGGCCCGGAGAATGGATGAAAGAATGGTTCTATGTAAAAAATGATTTGAAGGTTCGAGAAGATATTAAGGATATCATCATGCGTCCCATCTGGCAGCGCTTCGGATTCCGGAAACCGAAGGTAGAAATGGATAAAGTAGCCGAAGAATGCCAACAGACCTTCGGCGTAGTCTGTTCTTTTATCGGGACAAGGGATTTGATACAAGAACACATTGCCTTCAGAGTATGGCCTCTTGCAGATAATTGGGAAATGCCGAAAGAGACTGTTAAAGAAACTAACGAAGGTGGGTTAGTCAGGCTGAAGTATACATTCAAGTATGGAGACAAATTCGTTGAACCAGATGATGATTGGTTAAAGAGCATTGAAACTGTAAGTGATGAATTGCTTGGGGCACACTCGAAGGCCGAAGATACTGCAATGTCAGCAGCCTTCGGAGGCCGAAGAAAGAAAAGACTGAACCGAGTTTTTGATGCCATTGGGTTCGTGTACCCCAACTACCACTATCCAGTGCGAGGGCAGAAAAGGAAAGGTACTGCTTCAGCTGCTCCTAGCGAGCCAGCGCCGAAGAGAAAAAGGGTGAAAGTTCTCACACACCGACCTCGTTACATTGAGCTAGCCATAGTGCCTGAATTCGGCAGTGGAACATCTTCAGCCCCCAAAGCTAAGGAACCAACTCCGTTGCCCGGAGTCAAAGAGCTGGCCGAAGCGCCATCGACAGAAAAGATGGAAGAAGCAAAAGCATCAACTGAGGAAGTGAAAATATCAGAAATTTTGAGTCCTTCAGAAGAAATTAAAGCAGCAAAAATTAAAAAGGGGCCAACAGCGACCCCAAAAAGAAAAAGAATGGTTAATGTGTTAGATGTTTTGGAAACAATTAAACTTCCAAACACAACCCCGAAGAAGACTGCTGAAACTTCTGAGGGGCTTGCTGAAGTATCCGTTGCTGAGGCTCCGAAGCAACAAACTGAAGTTGGAACCGGGCTTTTAGAACCAACCAAGGTAATACCTTTGGAAGCAGAAGAAGCAAAAATTGCAAGGGCAACTAAAGAAATGAAAATGTCAGAGTCTACTTTGGTCGAAGAAATTGATACTGCTGTCCCCAAAGCAACTTCCAAAATATACGATTATATTGTGCGTCATGCTTCGGGGAAAAAGTTATCGGAAGAAGAAGTTTTTGAAGCTAATCACTATGCCAAAGAATTGAAATATCCTAAGGGGGCACTAGTGTTCAATGGGACTGACGAAGAGGATTTCCTATACTGCCTCCCAGACAATAAAGAATTATCCGTCTGCCGGGAGATGTCTAGAAGTATGGGGTTTCCGAAGCTTGAGGCTGGATTATGTGCTATGACGAAGGAAGATCTTGCGGATAGTCTTGCGTACAATAGCCTGAAGGTATAGGAATTGGATGTTTACAAATTTTATAATTCGTAACTCATTCTTTTGTTCTTATACCAACCTTTTTACATATAGGGTTTAATTCTAAGCAACGCATTGAGAGCACAAAAGAGTGCCGAAGATGAGAGCTATGAAATTGCGTTCAACAACCTACGATCAGAAGTTATTAAACTGAGAAATGAAGCTCTAGAAAAGGATAAAATTCTGCTCTCATTGGTGGACAAGGTAAAGAAGGACGAAGCTACCTCAAAGGCCCAGGCCGAAGCCCAAAGACGTGAAATTAAAGATCTTCAGAAACAGCTACCTAGAGCTAAAGAAGAGCGTATACTTGAAGAAACAAAACGCGAGCTTAGTGATCAACTGGCGAATCATTTAGAGATGAGTATTAAAGAGCTTCGTGCATCCCAGAGGAAATGTTATGTTAAATCCATAGAGTGCGTCAAAAAGATAAAATCTAGCTTCGCCAGCGTTGGCGCATTCTCTAGTGAAGAGAATTTTTCAAGAGGCAATCCTGAAGGTCCAATGGAATGGATTAGTCACGAAGCAGAGGCCTTCGAGGAAATTCTGAATAGCCGTGGTGACATCTGCGCTTTTTCGGGTGCTAGAGGGATTGCTGCTGTTTTGGAGAGGAAAGGCTGCGAGCATGTAAAATCCCTAGCGCAGTCCGAAGCTACCTTGTCTTCTGAAGACATTAAAGACCCCTCACCCGAAGCAAGCATGGTTGGTGGGAAATTCTTCACCGATATCTGGGATAACGGAGGCCGAGAATCGGCGCAAGAAATTATTCAAAGGAGTGAAAAAGGCATCCACGATGCTAGAAAAATAGCGGAAGCTACCGAAAAAAGTACAGAGCCCGAAGGGCAAATAGGTATTAATTAGTGGTTTTTATTATACTGTAATTTTTAATTCTAGACTCTGCTCTCGGTTTGTAATAGTAATATAGTCGTATCTTTTCTTCCCCCAGAACCTGCTGAGACATTTCCGGGCCCCCACCCGAAGGGGGACGATGAAATTAGAAAAATGGCTGAAGCCATTATGGACAAGGTTGTCAACCAACTATTGAACGAAGCTGCAGAGATAATACTTAAAGAGGATTAAATGCTATCGTAGAAACATTTGAAGCGTAAAGATGTGTAATATATTGTAACTTTAAATGTAATATATAATCTATTTATAGTTTAATTCTTTACGATGCATGAAACTTTGCATACATACCGCTTTTTGAGCCTTCGGCGAAAAAACACCTTCCCTTCTTTTCATGCTTCGTGAAGAAAATCCTTTCTATATCTCAGGAATGTCCAAGCTTCGTGAAATATTTTCCGAAGCTATAAAAAAGTTTTGTGTTGCGTTTCCGATGTGGCTACACTTCATCTCGATTTGTCTTGTGCCTTAGCACGATTTTCTCTTTTCCAAAATATGTTCCGAAAGTCAACACTGTATTCCCTTCTTGTTCCAGATGCATTATGCTGTATGATGCTTATGTTATGCAAAAATGATGTGATGATGTTATGCCATGCAAAATGATATTTGTGCCACAGATATATATCCCTGTAATAAAGCACACACACTTTTTATATCAGCGCTGACTTTTCGCTGTAAGCCTCCCTTAGGAGCTTCTTCGCCTTTTACTTTCAGCGGAATCAACGTTTATTTTTCGCTGTAAGCCTCCCTTAGGAGCTTCTTCGCCTTTTACTTTCAGCGGAATCAGCGTTTATTTTTCGCTGTAAGCCTCCCTTGGGAGCTTCTTCGCCTTTTACTTTCAGCGGAATCAGCGCTTATTTTTCGCTGTAGGTTTAGAAAACTTACACTGCGCTCCCTTAGGAACGACTTTTTACTGTTTCGAACAATTCGTACTGTGTGCGTTAGATCAAGTTTTTGGTAATTCAAAGGTCCTCCAAATCAGTATAAGTTCGTATGCTTCGGCAACTCAAGCCTATGGAAAAAACATATTTTTATTATAGTAGGAGACGAAAGTATTACAAGGAATTGAAATTCAATAAAAGACATTTAAACTCTTCATAATTGTTTCTTATTGACCAAAGGGTAATAGTGAATGTAGAAAATGCAAAAGAACTGCTGTTGAGGTAGGATATTTGTCAATAAATGTGCTTCGACTCTGGCACAGTGCTGTTGACTGTGCGAGCTTCGGACTCCTCCTGAAATCCCTCTGGAGATGATTGTGCTGGCTCCCCTCTGGCTGTTGTCCTCGCTGGGTCGGTGGTGGCGGTGGAGGTTGCTGCCAAGATGCTTGGGGTTGGCTCGCCGAAGCAACAGAAGCTGCAGGGTGGTTGCCTACATATTCTGGAATATAAGGTGAGTGATACGAAGCAGTATGCATGACCTGCTTCGGCAGACTCTGTTGTGCCGCTGCTTCCGCTATTTCCTTCTGCTTCTGGATGGTAACATGGCACATCCTGGTAGTATGGCCCTTGTCTTCACCACAGAATAGGCAATATATTTTTCTTGGCTGGTCTCCAAACCTTCCCCCGAAGCCCCTGGCGCCTCTGCCCCTTGGCGCTGGCGGCCGAAAAGAACTCTGCTGATGGGCCAAAGTTTGTGAAGAGTGTTGTGGCCTTTGCTGCTGGCTCCCCCGATCATCAGTTTGAGCAGAGTTATGGATTGACCTAACATGCCTCGGGTGAAATCTTCCTTCGAAGCTCCTAGTCATTTCAGAGAACCTGAATGCTTCCTCCCTTCTTTGGCGGAAGTCATTGTCAGCTCGAATGTATTCGTCCATCTTCTGGAGCAGCTTCTCCAACGTTTGTGGTGGCTTCCTGGCAAAGTACTGCGCTGATGGTCCCGGCCGAAGCCCCTTAATCATGGCCTCAATGACAATTTCATTGGGCACTGTTGGCGCTTGTGCCCTCAGGCGCAGAAACCTCCAGACATACGCCTGAAGGTACTCTTCATGATCCTGGGTGCACTGGAAAAGAGCCTGAGCGGTGACTGGCTTCGTCTGAAACCCTTGGAAGCTAGTTATCAGCATATCCTTCAATTTCTGCCAAGAAGTGATTGTCCCTGGCCGAAGAGAAGAGTACCAAGTCTGAGCAACGCTCCTGACGGCCATGACAAAAGATTTTGCCATGACTGCCGTATTGCCACCATACGAAGATATGGTTGCTTCATAGCTCATTAGGAATTGCTTCGGGTCTGTGTGACCGTCATACATGGGGAGCTGGGGTGGCTTGTAAGACTGTGGCCATGGTGTAGCCTGCAACTCTGTTGAGAGAGGAGAAGCATCATCAAAAGCAAAGTTTCCATGATGGAAATCTTCATACCAGTCATCCTCATTGTGGAAGCCTTCCTGATGAAGCTCTCTGCGTGGAGGCCTTCGGCTTTGGTCATCTTGAACAAGAAGACGAACCTCCTCAGAAGCTTCGTCTATCTATCTCTGAAGATCAGCTAGATGAGCCATCTTCTCCTTCTTGCGTTGCACCTGTTGCTGAAGGATCTCCAGGTTTTGGATCTCCTGATCCAGGTCATCCTCCGGAGGTGTTGGACTAACAGCCTTCCTCTTCTGGCTTCGGGCCTCTCTAAGAGAAAGGACATCCTGATTGGGATCCAGCGGCTGTAAAGTACCAGCCCCTGTCGCTGAAGCTTTTTTCGGCGGCATGACGAAGGTGATGCTTGCCGAAGTTGTTCAAAACTCAAGAAATGGAAGTGAGTTCACCGGAGGTGGGCGCCAATGTTGGGGACTTGTTCTCAAATGCTATGAATTAAGAACAAGGCAACACAAAATGTTAAATGTAAATATCCTTCGCCTTTCGAAGCATTATTTCCCTAAGGATATAATGATTCTCGGACGAAGGTTATGAAGGACATACCTTCATCAGTGTAAAATATAATAATGAAGAAGAAATCATATGAAACATATAAATTAACATGAACGGTTATGTATTATTGACAATTCATTTCTATTTTATGGAAAGATAAAAATGATATCAAATTATCAATGTACCTTCAACTTGTAAGAAGGTGAAAGTACAAGTATGACACAATCGTCAATGCCAAATCAGCGTGAACAGTACAGGAATACTGTTCACCTATTTATAGGCACGGGTCGCAGCCCATGCAAAATTACATTAATACCCATTACATTTAACAATAACCCTATAGTAATTCTTCGAGGTCTAATTTGGCTTTTCATCTTTAAGTCGGTTCCCCTTTTCTGCCGTTATGCCGAAGCTTTTCTGCATATAGCTTCGTGATCGTCTTATCCTTCGTCGTGATCACCTTTCGTCCTAGTCAAGCTTCGTCTTTAACCGTGCTTTTGTATACCCGCAATCTAACTTCGAAGGTACCTGTTTGCATATTTCTCTTGGAAAACATTGTTAAATCATGTTTTTGAGGACCTTCCAAAGCCGAAGGCCCCCAACAGTACCCTTGGAAGTTGAGCAGGAATTTGTCCCTTAGGCTTCTCCAGGAGTCAATGGACAGCGGGGGCAACCTGGTGAACCAGGTGAGAGCTGGGCCTTCGAGGGCGATGATGAAAGACTTGGCCATTGTGGCGTTGTCCCCTCCGGAAGATGCAACGGCGACCTGATAACTCATGATGTACTGTGCAGGGTCCGTGCTGCCGTTGTACTTGGGATAGGTCCCTGCCCGGAAGTTGGCAGGCCAGAGTGTCACTTGCAGATGTGGTGCCAGGGGACTTCGCTCGTCGAGGTAGTTGACCCCTTGAAAAGGCGCGACAGCTGGGAAGGCGTAGTCGCGCTGGGGGAAGTACGGGTCTTCCGCCTGCGCGCGCTGCTGCAGGGGTGCCCCATGCTGCAGGCCGCGGTGGCCTTCGCGTGTGTCTTCCACTTGTGCGCGGTGTTGCAGGGGTGGCCCATGTTGCAGGCCGAGGTGGCCTTCGCGCTGCATCAGCGCGATCTCCCGCTCGAGGTCCTGGGCCTTCTGCTCTTCGTCGTGTATCATTTGCCGCACCTTGGCTAAAGCAGACACGCGCTGGCGCTTGGCCTCCAGTATCTCTTTTTGCCTCTGGAGATTGTGGTTCTTGAGGCGCAGTGCGCGCAGCTGTAGCTATTCTTCCGCTGAAACGCCAAGGACTTCACCGTCCTCAGTGAGGTCCGCGCCTTCCGGTGGAGCGAAGCCGAGGACCTCACCGTCCTCGGTGAGGTCCGCGCCTTCCGGTGGGGCGAAGCCTGGGGGAGGCTGTGGTTGTCCTTCAGGGCCGCAGGTGCGGAGGGTGTCGTCTTCAGCAGCCTCTTGGTGAGTGGAGTGGGTGAGTGCGAGGGCCTTGCCCTTCCTTGCGGCCAGCAGTGCTGCCTTCGCAGCCTCGTCAGCCTTCGAGCTAGCTTTCTTGGGAGCCATCGCGGGTGGTTTTTTCGTAGCACGAACGGTGGGCGCCAAATGTTGGAACTTGCACACGGGCGCAAGTTGATCCAACAGGGGGGGGGAATGATAGCACAAACAGAGTTTAACGCGTGATGGCAAAAGCACTGTTCAACCAGCCTCTCAAGGGCACTGTGCGGGGGTATTTATAGGTGTCCGGGTGCCCAGCGTCCCGTGTTAAGGACGCATGTGCCCTCAGACACCTAGGTTATCCCCGGAATATTCCCATAAAGCGGGGTTACAGATCGTAATTACAGGGACGCCTTTACAAATTAGGCCCGTAACACGCAGCGGCCACGCAGGGCCTGTCACAATGGGCCGGATCTCACATGGGCCTCCGCGCTGGACGAGGCCGCCCGGTGGGATGACCTCGCCACGGGTCTTCGTCCGATGCCGTATGGGACGAAGGGTGTCCCTGCCCATTGTCTTGTCTCCGTTGGGCCGGCGTAAACGGCGAAGGCCCCAGGCGAAGGGTGTCCCTGCCTGTTGTCTTGTCTCCGTTGGGCCGACGTTTACGGCGAAGGCCCCGAGCGAAGGGTGGCGTCTTTGCCTTCGCCCCAACACTGCTACTACAGGTTGCTTCAGTAGATGCCTGGGTTTCTGGCTGGCCGCTACCTCTACTTCTAATGCTTCTCTTTTCTCTTCGTATCCCAACTAGTGCGTTACACGCGCGCCTGCGTGCTTGTTGTCCTTTTTTTACAAGCCTATTTTATTTCAAATAGCAAGTATCTAAGAACACCTGCTGAAAATTCAACAATATTTTCTGGTACCAATAGCAGTAGTAATACAAACTTAGATTACAATATATAGCAAGTTATATTAAAGTAGCATATTTGAGTCTCCAGCAATAGTGTATGTAAAGTTTGTATAGACAAACATAGTTCTAGAAAGGCTTCAACAGTAAAGTCATATGTACACAAAAGTCTATTGACCAAAAGTGATGAAGCCTTTCTTGCATAGACACACAGTTCAAGGAAGGCTTCAACATCAAGTTCATATGTACATAAAAGTCTCATGACCAAAAGTATGACCAAAAGTGATGGAGCCTCTTCTATGCTTGTAGAAAAAAACTAATACATGTATACAAATGAGAGGAGTATGTTAGCCTAGACAGCATCAAAGAGCTCAATGCAATATCAGGATTATAAAAGAAATAATATTCTTTCAAAGGAAAGAAACAATAACACATAACATGTTAATTTTATCTTTCCATCTGATCACGGTTCACGACAAGCAGGTACTAAGTCTATTAACACAACAAGACATGTTCTCTCCAAGACCTTAAGTTACAAAAACTTAATTGAAAACTTAAAATGCTTATCAAATAAGGTACATCAAGAGGCTAACAGTCTAACACACTGTTATGACAATATCTAAGGAAATAGCAGTATACAAACAGGTTTATTAAAAACACTGGCAACTGCATCTAGGTAATGTTTGAAGAAAAGGTTCAAAACATTCAAATAAAAATCATTAATGACAGGATAACTTTAAAGAAATAAGTTGCTGGAGTGAGTAAGTTTGGTAAGCAAAAGAATTTAGCATTCCATAGATCAAATTGTAAAGCCAAAATAAAAGTAAGTTTGGTCCAAAAGCATTTAAATAGAAAGCATGTATTTTGTTTATGTATTTATTTTATATTCTTCTTTTTTCTGTGAAAGTGTAAAGTATATTTTTTTAATGAAACATGAGTATGGAACTGTTTCTTTTTGTGTGTGTGTGTATTTGTGTTGCACTTATTCTTTTTTCCTAAGCTATTTTTTGATAAGGAGATTAGAACACACAATGCAGACTATGGGTCCGGCCAGGCAAGTCCGCAAAATATGCATAAAGGTTTCTAGAGAAAGCTAGAAGTAGCAGCTTTAATTATTAGTAATACATTATTTTGGGTTATGGTTGTTGATTTGTGGAAACAAATTATCATGATACTTAAATATGGATTTTTTTTGTCACACACAATGTAGTTTTGTTTGCTGTAATGGGAAAAAAGGGAAAATGAGGTTGCGAGGTTTGTGTACAAAGATCCTGAATGGTACCATACCTTGATGTATTTTAGGATGGTCTAACTGTCGTCATTCTTGGAACATGTACAATCTGGCATGGCTTTGCTAACCTGAGTATGCTTCATCCTGCATGTAGTGTATTATATTAATATGGAATAGAAGTTGTAGTTGTAAACTTAAAAAGCATGCTTTGTTTTCATTTTATAACTAATGTCTTTCCATACATACTTTTTTTGGTGGTGATGACAATTCATTGTTGGTAAGCTGATCTGTATATTTGTCAATGTTCTGTGATTAAAAGAAAAAGGTGTTAGTTAACTTAGATGGTCCAAAGTGAGAGAGCATTTTTATACTAACAAATTTACACATGCTTAACTGGTTAAGCATTGTTCTTGTTACCATCCTTTTTGATAACTTAACAGTAGAGAAAATACCTATCTGTGTCTACGTACAGAAGTCAATATGATAAGTACATAGAAATTACCTCTAAACTCTTGGATGCATCGTAGTACTCTAAAATGCGTCGAACCTGTCAAATATGTTTCATTATGTTATGTATCTATAAGATGGTTTACAGAAACTTGAAGACATTATTATGTAAGAAGTTTTGTACCGTGTTTTCCTGTTTAGCTGAAGTGGATAGCTTAGCAAATGATGTTGCTGAAGAATCATGTGTGGTTGTATATTCGAACACATCGTCTTGTGTAAGTAGCTGCTATTGGGGGTAGTTGAGCATGATAGATGGTACCGAGGTTTATCTTCCATGATTTGTTAGCACATATAGGATAGAAAAGTTAAAATTTAAATATCTCAGAGATTGAGAACATCTAAGGTTAGATTAGACATGTGAAGTTGTTACAAAGTTATTGTAATAGATGATTGGAGAAACCATAACATATACACAGGAGTAACATAGTACATAGTGAATATTTCCAAAAATGAGAAAGTACAGTCTAGCTGATTGTATCTAACATTTGCGAAAAATTGTAAACCTATGTGAAATAAGAAAAAGGCAATAGGCAAACAGTAGCTGTCAATCCATGTAACAGATTGGCAGCCTGGTTGTTGTTAGTCACATAATTTTAACAAGAGTGTAAACGTATGTAAAAGCATGTGGAAAACAGGATTGGTGCCATGTGTGATACAATATGTATTTGCAAGTGGATATAGTATGTTGTATGCTATAAAGTGTATACATCTAAAACACATAACTAAGTAAACTCTATGGAATGGAAATAATAAAAAAAAGAGAAGGTATATGTACATTTTAATGTGCCTGTAAATAATTTGAGTACTGATAATCTTGAAGAAAATATATAAATAAGTTTTTTTGTACTTATTGATGATGTACAACACACACCAGTTAGAGTAGTACCTGCTCATCAGCTAAAATCAAATTGATATGGCGTAGAGGACCATCATTTGTTGCACCTCGGAACTCCCATTTTCTGATGACGCGGGCTCTTATCACAACATTCATGTTCTGAGGATCTAGCTCTGTGACATGTGTGAACAACATTGATAATCGTTATACCTGCAAATAGGGAGATGGGATTGTTCAGTAACTTGTTACTAATGTGCAACAATGGTTACAAATCTTCAGTATACAAGGTCAATGAAGAGATTGCTTATAATTAGCATGGAAGACATACCTGTTAAAGACATAATAGTTTATTTGTACATGTTTATATATACACATTCTTCTATATGTATACATATGCACGTACATATATGAGGGTAGAAAACACAACTTGCTATCCATCAATGCCTTGTACAGTAATACGTGTGAAGACCTCTTTGTACACTATGTTTTGAGTCTTAGTACCGCATTATGTAAGGGTAGTACAGAATTATAATCTATAGATAGTATACCTATTCACAAAATAATGTAAAAAAATGAGGCCAACGTACTGAAATCTCAAATATACATTTGAATAAGAGATGTAGTTATGTTAACATCCTGACGTGTAAAAGATATCTGATTTGAGGATCACTAAATCTTCGATAAGGGCAATTGAAGCTGTAGCTATTCTGCCTACCAAAACAAGCCTAACCTTTGTGCTTCATGCCTTGATCATCCCATTCTAATGCAGATAGGAATATATTTAGACATTGATATCATTGTTCTCATATTATATATACCAACAGTAACTACAACAACATGTCCTATACCATTGCCATGTACACAATTTCTATGATGCATCGAATAAAAGATTCTAATTGTTTTCCGTGTGTAAGCTAATTCTAAGGATTCAGAGATGCTCAAAACAGATACCTCCTTCATGTAAAAAATGTTGAAATAAAAGAATTTGATACTCATTCAAAACAAATTGTAAATCCATTTATAACAGTAGCATATTACTAACGTAAAGATCATTTGAGTAGATGGTCTACACCTGGATTCCTGAATAGTAACATTTCTATATACTTTAACATTTTTGAAATAGGGAAAAAACATCAATCTTAAGCATCTCTAAATTTATATATAATGGAAAAATAGTAGCAGCAATGTATAAATAGATTCATATATGCATCCAGCTTATGGATGAGTGAAATGCAGTAGGGAACTATATGAACGTCTAAATACAATATCATATACTAATGAAAAGATCATGGGCACTATTTTTTTGGGAAAAATTTGAAACCATTTTTAGATGACTTGTTAAGATTGATGGGGTTCAACTGGTTCCCACGGACTACAATTTGGAACTAAGCTTCTCGCATGTTTTCAAGAAAAAAACATCTGCTTGATCAGTCAAAAGTAGTAAGGAACAATACCTATGGTTGCATATATTGATCAGGTAAGGTTGTTGTAGTGTAATATATAACATTTAATAAGCGAAAACATCAATAAATTGGATCACCATGGAAGGAAAATTACCGTAGCATATTACTAACGAAAAATATCACGTGTGCAGATGATTTGCAATACAAAACCAATTTAGTATACTGTTTTTAAGCCACAGTAAACAATACAAAATTACAGTAGATAAAAAAGAACAATGGGGCCGATTCTCTGCATGCTGAGAGATATACCTAGCACAATTGTGATAGTTTGCATATATATATATATATATATATATATATATATATATATATATATATACTCCCTCCAGTGCAGTAAAGGTAGTCGTTTAGGACATGATTGTGCATACCAAGGAGTGATTAATTATCATAGAGTTTTCCCTGTTTGCCCCTATTAAATAGGGATATGGGTGCATTAACGTCACTAAAACAGTCAGACTTGATTGGTTACTACAACAGCTCCAAGGCATTCTAGACTGGAGGTCTCAAGTTCCATTCCTCTTAAATGCATCTTTTTTTGTGCAATTACTAGGGGCAACAACGTCCAAATCCCAGACTCACGCGCGCTATGACTTCTTTTTGTGCACGCCCGGTCACGCGCAGGATGACTTCTTTTACTGCACCGGAGGGAGTATATATATATCATTATGGAATGCAACGAGACTGATAGAACAAGGAGAAGAGAGGGAAAAGGGGAAAACAGGACCTGCGCAATGTAAATTGTACACCAGGGAGGTATAGAACGTGGAATCCATAGGCCAAAGAAAATGCATCAAGGTTTTACATTTTCTAACCAAAAAAGAAATCGTGAAATCCTAAAAAAAACATAGTCTGCAGGAGATGGAGGGAAGCCGAGTGGCATCTAGAGGAATTAACTCATCTAGAGGAAGGAGTGGGGTTTCTGGCTTGTATTTCAAAATAGAGTTTAAAAAGAAAATAGAGGCAAACATCGTTGAAGAAAAAGCCATAGAAAATAGCACGCAAAAGGAAACAATATTGCAGAAAATAATGCGTTCGTGGAAGGTAGATGCATCATGAAAACCGAAAACAGAGGCAAACATCGTTGAAGAAGAAGCCATAAAAAATAGCACGCAAAAAGAAACAATATTGCAGAAAATAATGCGTTAGTGGAAGGTAGATGCATCAGGAAAACCGCCTCCTACAGATTCCCAGCTAAATAATAAGGAAATGAAAAATAAAAAGAAAACGGCAGCGCCTAGATGGCTCTTGGCCTCTCGCTTTGAGTATTGGGATGTGGACGGGATGGCGAGGTCGTTGTGCACGTCCGTCCAGCGGAACGGCAAAGTGTCGGCTGCAGCACGACGCGACGAGCCCAGCCGGCTTCTTCTCTGCCGTCAAGAGCGCGGCCACCGGCAGCAGCAGCAACCGGCCCGTCCACGCCGGTCATCCGCTGCCGCACTAGGCCGCTGCAGCAGCTGGCGGACCCGGCCCCCGTGACGCCACCCACCACGCTGGCGGCCACCAGTAACCACTGAGTGCCGCTGCTGCAGGCGCTGTCGGCGCCGGCCTCGCCCAGACCCCCCCTCCAGATTCACGCTACTCAAGGCGTCGCAGTCCCCCAAGGTGTTGTCCACATTTTCACCGTTTCTTTCTTCCTTTCTTCCCTCCCTCCCTTTTTGCTTGATGGTGCGGCAACCGAACTACACCGATGATGGGAATGGAAAATGTGACGGAACTACTCGAATTATTCCAGCTTAAGTGCCTAAATCACGCCTCAGGGGCCGTAACACACTTAAATCGGAATAAACCGTCAGTCCCTCAGATCTAGTCTGATAGAGCCACTTAACCAGGATCAAATTCCACAATCTCACTCGAAGGTGAGTCACAGAAGAAATACAATAAAACAGGAAAACCTCAAATTAAGTACTGAATTATTACATTAATCGGAGTTTTTGAGTAGCAAATGAAGTTCACAAAATAAAGTGCAGCGGATAATCGATGTTGTCGGTATCGAGGAATTGGGCAAGGCCTAGCCCACTACTCCTCGTGCTCCTCTCCTGCCGGAGCAACATCCCACTCGACCGTCCAACCCGGTGGCAGGGTGGTAGGCCAAGTCACACCATCAACCATTTCCTGAATGGTATCTGCAAAAATTGTGCCACAAGCAAGGCTGAGTATACTAATACTCAGCTAGACTTACCCGGTGTGAGGAGTCTACTCCTCTACCTCTAGACTATGCAGCTGTTTGGCTGAGGGGGGTTTGGTTTGCCAAAAGCACTAGCTGTTTCTAAAATCAATTTTTAGCTTTTCAAATTCTATCATCATTAACTTAGCTAGATTTGCTCCTTCTAAGCATACATGGTGGCAAGCATTTAGTTCAATCAACAAATTATCTCATGTAACCTCATTTCACTTCTTACTCGATGCAGTACAAGGGGTCAAGCAGTCTCATTAGCTGCGAGAAGCAGACGATTCGAATCGAGTTTTAACCTTGCAAGGTAAACCTAAACACACGGCATGTCAGGGTACTCCGACCCCACACATGACAACCGTCCCCATCGATTCCACGTTCGCGTCCAGGCCTCACTGCCTTGGCATACAATGCTCCACTGACCCCGGCTGCCGCCGTGCAGTAACCACACTTGTACCCACCATAGCTAGCATGGGAGACCCAGTCTCAGGTCGCATGAGGGATAAAGTCCGCGCCCGGCTTCACTCAGGTACTAGGTTTACCGGTTACCATTTTTCCCGGCATGTGCTTAGTACGTTCAAAAGCTTGACTCAGGTATCCACACATTAATCCTTAACTCTTTTTCCCGTCTCATGGACAAGACATCCTCCCTGGATCCAAGTCCATAGACCAACATATATCCCGTTATCAAGATGAATACAATCAATTCCTGACCTCGCGCGAGTGCTAGAAAAATCACTCGACTTCTACCGAGATCCTGATTAGCAAGCAGCTACTCGACCTAGCATACTAGTATTCATCTCAAAAGGAATCCTAAATTCATGCAACTAGAGGTTTCAAGCAACTCCTACACTTAAGTGCACATTACAATCCTACAAGCATTAAGTGTAGTAAAGTAGCATATAATAATACGGTTATGCATAAAACCGGGGCTTGCCTTCAATTGCTGGGGTTGCGGGGAGATCCTCACTAGCAGCCTCTGAAGCCTGCTCCTGGTCCTCCTCTTGGACAGGTCCTTGCTCGGGGATGAGCACGTACTCTCCGTCGGCAAGATTACAGTCTAACAAATGCAATGTGTAAGATATATGCATGATATGACATGTGCTTTTAGAAATTACAACTTGAAGGTGTATGATCTTCTTGAGTTTAAACAAAGTCAACTTTACTTATGTAAGACCCTTGGGTGGTATACTTGGTAATTTGGGTTAAACTTAGCTAAGGTAAGTGGTAGGTTTATTTTTGGGGTTCCACTGAATTCCTTTTAAACCTTAGTGAGAATTGATAAGTATTTAAGTTAGACTTATTGGAGTGGGGTTTATTTCTTCTTTCCTTTTCTTTTATTCTCTTAAATGTTTTGGAGTGGGTTTGAACTACAAGTTGCTTTTATAAAATTCTAAAAATTCTGCAAAAATTACAGTGGCTTGGTACTGGTGTATGTTTTTCTGTCTCAAAATTTGGGGATCATAAAGTGAATAGTTTTCTCTGGACAAAATTGTTAAATTCTAGGGCAGAAGGGGTGCTTTGAACTACAACTATTATTTAACAGTGGGTAATTCTCCAAAACTTATTTTTGCTGGCCTTTAGGTGTTATAACATGACTTGATACAAATTTCTAGTTATTAATACCTTTTAATAAATTTTCTATGGTTTTCTCAAGTTTCTAGCCAAATGGGTGCTTTCTACTACCACTATACTTGAAAAACATCAAACAACAGAGTTCTTATTTTTTTTGGTTATTATTTTGTGCAAGAGCAATCATTCTGAGATTTGGCCTCTTTTTGCTTAAGGTAAAGGGGTGGTATGCATTATTTGAATTAAATGGCCTTTCTCATAAAATATTAGCAATAGGTATGGGTTTGCTTCTTTTTCATGGGTTTGCATTTTTCTCTGGTGGTTTACCTTACTATGGACTTAGCTAATATTTGGTTGCCCATTATCACATCATTAGGGGTTGTTCAAGATTTATTTGGAAAAAGCCTTATTATCACTTTATATTTATTTTCCTTACTTAAAAAGTTGGGCTGAGGTGTTCTTTATTTTTGTAGTGGGGCTCTGGTGGTTGTAAGTCCAGTGGATTTTTATTACTCATTTTGGTTATAATTTTGCTACTCTAATAATTGATTTTCAGTCCAAATGAGGCTAAATAAAACATTTTAAATTAAAACTGGTCTGAACTAATAGTCTCTGTATTTTTCCTAAGTTCTTTGTTACATAAGCAAACTAGGAAAAATAATTTTACTCACTGTTCACCAATTTTTAATGCCTTTCTGGTTTTTCCTAAGTTTTGGGCAGAATAGTTTTAAATGAATAACTACATCATATTTTCCAATGCTGAGGTTCCTACTATTTTTAAACAGTGTCTAAATGAGGTTTGAACATCTACAAATTTTCTCATGTTCAGCACAGAAGAAAAACTAATTTTCCTTAATTAAACTAGGTTTGGTAAGCTTCTGTTTTTAATTTTAAACTCTAAAATTTAGAACAGAAAGTATAGGGTTTATTATTTTTAAATGATAGTTCATAATATTTAGAAGCTAACAAAATTAATTTGACAACTTTTTATGAAGAATTCATCAAGTTATGGGTTTTCTAAGTTCTCTGGTCATTTTAAAAAGATTAACAGAATTGGTTTAATGGAAATCCACTTTGCACTGGGGTCCCTGGCGGGTTTTTAAGTTTTCCTCGCGGATCAGTCCTTACGCTACTATTCACATGAGTCACTGACGTTACAGAAAACCCCTCGGGTTCTACAAATCCTAACCCGAGGTCCTTCTTCTAACTTAAACAGTAACCGCGGCGGAAGAAATGGCGGAGGGGCTTACCGGCGGCGAGATGGCTCCGGTGAAGTGGTCGAGGACGTAGGGGAGGTCTCGGGGGTCACAACGAGGTGCGGATCGCCGTCGGAGATGGCAGAGTCGGTCAGTCCACGCGCGCAGGCGTGGATGCTCGTCGGCGGCGAGGAGTCCGGCCTGGTCACGACGAGATAGAGCAATTGGATGGGTCAGAGAGGTTCACGGGGTGCCAGAGAAGATATGGGTGCAAGGAATTGGTCGGAGACTCACTGGTTAGCTCGGTCCACGCGCGGCGGCGGAAGACCGAAGTCCGGTGAGGTCGATCTCGGGCCTCCGGTGAAGTCCGGCCTGGTCCGAGGGCTTGGCGAGCTTCACGGGCTACTGGTGGAGCTAGCCGAAGCACTAGCTCGACTCGAGGGTGGTTGGAGTGGGCTGGCCACGGCGGCCGAAGCTCTGGCGGCAATGGCGGGCGGAATTGAGCTCGCCAGAGCTAAGGAGAGGTGGCTGGCCGGTGAGGGTGAGCGCGGGGTGAAGTGAGGCACGCCCGGGGAGGCTTTATAGGCACAGCACGGTGCACGGGCGGTCGTGGACTGGCGAGCGCGCGCGGGCGTGCACTGGGAGGCGCGGTGCGCGAACGGGCGTGAACCGGGGGTGTCAGCCACGGTCGAACACGTGTTCCCGTTGCCTCTGCCCATGTTCAAGCGCCGATTGGGTGCAAATCTTCGCGAATTTGGGCAAGATCGCTGTGAAGGATTTGTTCACCTGACCAAGCTTTGTCTTTTGTGTATGGACATCGCGCGGTTTTAGGCTAGGGACAGGAAGTTGTAGCGTCACCAAGGTGCCAGTGTCAGAATGCCTGGTCCCGAGGTCAAACTGCGCCAAAACCGTGTCAAATGAATTTGGTTTGAGTTCAAACTTTTCCAGAACGTGTTCAAGGGAATTTGGCACAACTTTGATATTTGGATCTCCTGGCTTTGAGTTTCGAAAAACAGAGAACGCAGTTGATCTTTGGAAAGGGGTCTGAATTTCAGAAATTCAGAAATCTGAATTTCTCCAATAGTTTATAGTCCAAGGGCTGATTTGGGGATTTATTTGAGTTATTTTGGCTAAGCTTTCTCAACCTTTCTTGTTGCTTATTAAATATACTTTAATTTTCATAATTGGCTCAAGTCATAATTTTAAATTTTTCATACCCTTTTCCTTATTTTCTTGAATTTTGCTCATGGGGCTTACTTAGGGTTTTTATTAGGGTTACACATTCTTGCCTTCTTAAAGGTCTCAATTGTTTGATCATGATACTTTTAAGCATATGTTTGGTGAATTCTTTCTTACTTAAGTTAATTTGATGTTCATGCTTACTTTAGTTCACATAAAATGATGGTTCTTGGTTTGGCACTTTGAGAGAAATCCTAGGTGACACTGGGGTGTCACAGCCTTCCCCCTTAAAGGAATCTCGTCCCGAGATTCGGGCCAGAGTCCTTCCAGGGTGAAGCGAAGGGTGAGACTTATAGGAAATGGGTGATACTGCTATTATTAAGGTAAAACTGCTCTTCGAATGTCATTCTCTTTGCAACTTCAGAAGGAAGCCCTTTTTAAGTTTTACTTCATAGTTACTTCATTCTGAATTAAGATCGTATTTTTGAAAATTAGATTCGAAGGGCAGGGGGAGGGGGTTGGGGGTGATTACGTACCCGCTTCCTTAGGTAGGCAATCGAGGAAGTTGGATCTCAGGAATTCCTCAGTTTCCCAAGTAGCTTCTTCCTCTGAGTGATTACTCCACTGGACCTTGTACATTCTGATTGATTTAGCCCGAGTTGATCTCTCCTTGCAATCCAGAATCTTGGAGGGGTACTCTTGGTACGATAGATCTGGCTCTATCTCCAATTCTGGCTCTGCTAAGATTTCAGTTGGCAATCGAACACACTTCTTTAGCTGAGATACATGGAATACACTGTGAATGGCAGACATCTTTGAAGGTAACTTCAGCTTGTATGCCACGGGTCCACATGCTTCTATGATCTCATAAGGTCCAATGTAACGAGGGGCTAGCTTGCCTTTGATCCCAAACCTCTGCACTCCCTTGGTGGGTGATACCTTGAGGTATACAAAACTTCCCACCTCAAACTGGAGAGGTTTCCTTCTTCTATCATGATAACTCCTTTGCCTGGCCTGAGCAGCTTCTAGATTCTTCCTGATTAGTTTGACCTTCCTTTCGGCTTCAGTCACTAAGTCAGGTCCAAAAACTTCTCTTTCTCCAGGTTGAGACCAATTGAGTGGTGTTCTGCACCTTCTTCCATAGAGAGCTTCAAAGGGTGCCATCTTTAGGCTGGATTGATAACTATTGTTATAAGCAAACTCTGCCAAGGAGAGGTGCTTATCCCAGTTTTTGCCACTATCGATCGCACAAGCTCTCAGCATATCCTCCAGGATTTGGTTTACCCTTTCCGTCTGACCATCAGTCTGTGGGTGGTAAGCTGAACTCCTGATTAGCTTGGTTCCCAAAGACTCTTGCAATTGTTCCCAAAATCTGGCAACAAATTGGGCTCCTCGGTCAGAAACAATGGTCCGAGGTAATCCGTGCAAACACACGATCCGGTCAATATACAATTCTGCATACTTCTGAGCCTTATCGGTGGTGTGCACAGGAAGAAAATGTGCCACTTTTGTCAATTGGTCCACAATAACCCAAATGGAATCATGATGACGAGAGGTGTTGGGCAGACCCACAATGAAATCCATGCTGATGTCATCCCACTTCCACGAAGGTATGGACAGTGGTTGCAAGGCTCCAGCTGACTTCAAGTGGCTTGCCTTTATCCTCTGACAGGTGTCACATTCTGATACATACTGGGCTATCTCCCTCTTCATTCTGGTCCACCAATACAAAGGCTTCAGATCATGGTACATCTTGGTGCTTCCCGGATGCATAGAGAATTTAGAGAGATGAGCCTCATCCAAAATTTTCCTCTTGAGATCCTGGTCCTTAGGAATCACCAATCTGCTTTTGAACCATAACACACCCTTTTCATCTTGGCGGAAACAATTGTACTTCTCAACCTTCTGATGGAGATTCTTCTTGATAATCTGCACTCCCTTGTCACTGAGCTGGGCCATGATGATTTGGTCTTGCAAAGCTGGCTCAATAGAAATGTGAGACAAAGAACCAAAAGGAATCACTTCAATTTGCATCTTGCTCAACTCATCACACAAGGTGTTAATGCGAGAATCCATCAGAATACAATTGCATTGCAACTTCCGACTCAAGGCATCTGCTACCACATTAGCTTTTCCTGGGTGATAATGTACCTCCAGGTCATAATCCTTGATCAGCTCTAGCCATCTTCTCTGCCTCATGTTGAGATCATCCTAAGTAAAACTGTACTTAAGGCTCTTATGATCAGTGAAGATGTTGCAGTGGGTTCCCATTAGATAGTGCCTCCACATCTTCAATGCATGAACCACTGTTGCCAACTCAAGGTCATGAGTGGGATAGTTTTGCTCATGAGGCCTGAGTGCTCTTGAGGCATAAGCAATGACTCGGTTGTCTTGCATCAAGACACAACCTAGCCCGGTGCCAGAGGCATCGCAATATACATCAAAAGGCTTGTTGCTGTCGGGTTGCGCCAATACTGGAGCTGTGGTCAGATGCTGCCTTAATGCATGGAAGGCATCTTCGCACTTCTGACTCCAAACAAATTTGACTTCTTTCTTCAGCAACTCAGTTATAGGCTTCGCAATTCGAGAGAAGTCCGGAATAAATCTTCGGTAATAACCAGCTAATCCCAGAAAACTCCGAATCTGGCGAACAGTCGTTGGTGGCTTCCAGTTTATCACCTCTTGCACTTTATCAGGATCAACAGCTATTCCAGCCTGAGAGATAGTGTGACCCAAGAATTTGATTTCCTTCACCCAAAAATCACACTTGGATAACTTGGCATAAAGGTGGTGCTCTCGCAGACATTGAAGCACTACATGCAAATGTCTGGCATGTTCTTCTTCGTTCTTTGAGTACACCAAAATGTCATCGATGAAAACCACCACGAATTTGTCCAATTCCGGCATGAAGACAGAATTCATCAGATACATGAAATATGCTGGTGCATTTGTCAGCCCGAATGACATCACCAAGAATTCATATAGCCCATATCTGGTTGAGAATGCCGTCTTCGGAATATCACTCGCTCGTATCTTGATCTGATGGTAGCCAGAGCGAAGGTCTATCTTGGAAAACACCTTGGCCCCGACCAACTGGTCAAAGAGAACATCAATACGAGGCAAAGGATACTTGTTCTTGATAGTTACCGCATTAAGAGGGTGGTAATCTATACACAGCCTCAAGCTTTCATCCTTCTTCTTCATAAACAGTGCTGGACATCCCCAAGGCGAAGTGCTTGGGCGAATAAATCCCTTATCCAGCAACTCTTGCAATTGCTTCTTCAATTCTGCCAACTCGGCGGGTGGCATTCGGTAAGGCCTCTTGGAAATTGGGGTCGTTCCCGGTTGCAATTCGATGGCGAATTCAATATCCCGGTCCGGTGGCATTCCTGGCAATTCATCAGGGAAGACATCTGCATACTCACAGACCACTAGGATCTTCTTCAGAGGTAACTCCGTCATAGAGAAAGCACATGACTGAGTAGAGCCTTGACTAGGCAGAATTAAGGCGAAGTTCCCGCAGAACGGAGAATTAACTTCCACGGTACGGCTGGCTACATCAAGCACAACTTGGTGCAAGGTCATCCAATTTGCTCCTAGAATAATGTCCACATTTTCCAATCCCAACACAAGAAGAGTGGTTTTGACAATGTGGCTTCCCAGTTGAATAGGCACACTTTGGTTTAATTGATTAGTTGTAATTTTACCCCCAGGTGTGACTATCATGAATGACCCTTTAGAGTGAGAGAATGGCAGTTTACATTTAGCACTGAACTTTTGGCTAATGAAACTATGAGATGCACCAGAATCAAACAGAATTAAAGCAGGTTGATTATAAACTGAAAAGATACCGGTCATGATAGGAGCTCCTTCAGGTACTTCCTCCAGAGTAGTGAAGTTGAGCTTCCCTTGCCTGACTTGCACCTTCTGCTTTCTTCCCTTGTCTTGATTTGGTGCTGGCATCTGCCTCTGCTGGTTCCTGAGACAATTCTTAGCATAGTGGCCCATATTGCCACAAGTGAAACACTTGTTCCCATTGCCCTGGCGGAACTGCTGCTGCTGCGGAGGCCGATTGTTCCTTGGGGCGGGAGCTGGAAAGCGGTTGGGTGCCGGCTGCTGCTGCTGAGGTGGCCTGATCACCCATCTGCTTGCCTGCTGCTGAAAACCCCTGCTCTGATTGTGAGAAACAATCCGGAACCTCTGAGCCTGAGCGGATGGTGCTGCAATTGGTGCCTTTCTCCTCTTCTCTGCCCGGTGAGCAACAATGCAATCCTCCTGGGAGATGGCCATGTTGACCAACTCATTGAAGCTATCAGCCCGGACAGTGTTGAGTCGTTCCCGCAGCTTGGTATTGAGACCCCTGCGGAAGCGATCCCTCTTCTTCTCATCAGAATCAGCATGATACCCTGCATACTGGCACAGGTCGTTGAAAGCTTGTGCATACTGCAGTACCGTGCGGGTTCCTTGATTAAGGGCCAGAAATTCATTCAACTTCCGATCAAGAATGCCAGCTGGGATGTGGTGTCCTCTGAAGGCAGTCTTGAATTCCTCCCAAGACACCTCACGATCACCGGGGAGCATAGCACGGAAGTGATCCCACCAAGTCCGAGCAGATCCGCGAAGCTGCTGCGCGGCGAAGCGGGTCTTGGTAGTATCAGGGCAGTCTCCCGTGAGGAGGGGAAACTTGGACTCGATGACGCGAAGCCATACGTCGGCGTCCAACGGATCCTCTGCCTTGGTGAACAAGGGCAGCTGCATGCTCAGAAACTCCTGGTATGTTGCCATAGCCGGAGGTCGCTGATGCTGGCCTCCACCATGCTACTGAGGGTGGGGCTGGCGCTGCAAGAGCTGTCGCAGAATCTCATTCTGCTGGGCCATCAGCTCCTGCACTGTGGGAGCTGGAGGAGGTGGCGGGGGAACCTGCTCGTTATGCCCGCGACACTGCCTAGCTGCCATCTGAAAACAGAGATTATCGCCATTGTTATCCCAACTCACAATTTCGAACGATAAGATATCATCTCATATGGAAGGAAAAAATGCCATAATCATAATATTAGGTTCGAAATGAAGATAACATGGTGACAAATATCCCACAGATTTCAAAAGTTCACAGGGTTACATCGATCAGGGGAAAGTACCCATAAGCCTAGTCCAAAATATGACACTACTAAGCTCGCATAGGTTTCTATCCGCCTAAAGGTGTCGAAGTGACTGCTTAACCCTGAGGGGTGGAAGCGACACTGGATACGGGTGAAGGAGGCATCGCGGAGGTAGTCCCATTAGCACCAGGGGCTGGTCCTAGCTCCTCGGGATCCTCTTCTCCCTCGCTTCCGGCTTCATTGGCCTCCATCTCCAGGTGGTGCATGTCCAAGTGGTCATTTGCCTCTTCGAGTTCCCTCTGCACATCGTGAAGCTGGTTCTCCAAGACATCAATAGTGTTGTCCCGGATCTCCACTTGCCGCTCCAAGGTGGTGATGCGCTGGCTCAGCCTCTCCACCTGCAGATCCTTCTCTACCAACTCGGTGGATAGATCGACCACAAAATCTTCTCGACTGTCGAGAGTGAGCTTGGCAGTCTGAGCGGTGTTAGCAAGGAGTGTCATAGCATCGCTCTGAAGGGCCTGAAGGCGGTACAGCGCACTCATGCACTGAACAGTGACCCTTCCGACCAAGTCAGGATACATTGCCCACACATCCTTTACATGGCTCACGTGGTTACACCACATGGGATCATCCTTCTTCTCAGCAGGGAAGAGTCCCAAGGGGTGCATCACCATCTCCAGGGGATGGTAGCCACAGAAAGTCGTCAGAGTCTTCATGGCTGCTGCTTCAACGGTGTCGTCCGTCCTAAGTCCAATCGTCTCAGAATCAAGAGAACGCCAACCCGGCTGAAGGGGATGAGCCTCCAAGGTCATCCAGACCCGACAACGAGGTACCCGATGCTCCTCATACAACTGCACCGTGTACAAAGGGGGCGTAGGGTAACCGGCGGAGTTAAGCACTTCCCACAAGATGGAAGGAAAGCCATCGCGAGAAAGGAAGTCAGAACTGAAACAAGAGTCTCCCCCACTGGCGTGGGTGGGTGAATTCATCTGCGGAAGGGAATCAAAGGTAAAGATTATGGTGGAAGAAAAAGAAAAAGAGAGCCCGGATGGTTTAAAGAGAGTGGGTTAGCTCAAATTTTAATTTCCTCTTTGTGTTTTATAATGCATGCATGCTGGAAGTAACGTTGCCTCTCAAAAGAAAATAGGGTGCTTTTTAGAGCATCCTTAAAATATAAGTACTGGCCCACGGGGCCTAATTAGTTAGCCACCTATTTCTCCCTCTATGCCTAAGGCCTTTCGTCCTAGGTCTAGCGGTCTAGTCCTGACGATCCATAACAGTTTCTAGGCAAGTTTTAAATTTTGAAAATTGGTATTCATGGTTTATTGTCCTTCTCTGTGGTGGAATTTGCTCTGATACCAGCTGTGGCGGAACTACCCGAATTATTCCAGCTTAAGTGCCTAAATCACGCCTCAGGGGCCGTAACACACTTAAATCGGAATAACCCGTCAGTCCCTCAGATCTAGTCTGATAGAGCCACTTAACCAGGATCAAATTCCACAATCTCACTCGAAGGTGAGTCACAGAAGAAATACAATAAAACAGGAAAACCTCAAATTAAGTACTGAATTATTACATTAATCGGAGTTTTTGAGTAGCAAATGAAGTTCACAAAATAAAGTGCAGCAGATAATCGATGTCGTCGGTATTGAGGAATTGGGCAAGGCCTAGCCCACTACTCCTCGTGCTCCTCTCCTGCCGGAGCAACATCCCACTCGACCGTCCAACCCGGTGGCAGGGTGGTAGGCCAAGTCACACCATCAACCATTTCCTGAATGGTACCTGCAAAAATTGTGCCACAAGCAAGGCTGAGTATACTAATACTCAGCTAGACTTATCCGGTGTGAGGAGTCTACTCCTCTACCTCTAGACTATGCAGCTGTTTGGCTGAGGGGGGTTTGGTTTGCCAAAAGCACTAGCTGTTTCTAAAATCAATTTTTAGCTTTTCAAATTCTATTATCATTAACTTAGCTAGATTTGCTCCTTCTAAGCATACATGGTGACAAGCATTTAGTTCAATCAACAAATTATCTCATGTAACCTCATTTCACTTCTTACTCGATGCAGTACAAGGGGTCAAGCAGTCTCATTAGCTGCGAGAAGCAGACGATTCGAATCGAGTTTTAACCTTGCAAGGTAAACCTAAACACACGGCATGTCAGGGTACTCCGACCCCACACATGACAACTGTCCCCATCGATTCCCCGTTCGCGTCCAGGCCTCACCGCCTTGGCATACAATGCTCCACTGACCCCGGCTGCCGCCGTGCAGTGACCGTACTTGTACCCACCATAGCTAGCATGGGAGACCCAGTCTCAGGTCGCATGAGGGATAAAGTCCGCGCCCGGCTTCACTCAGGTACTAGGTTTACCGGTTACCATTTTTCCCGGCATGTGCTTAGTACATTCAAAAGCTTGACTCAGGTATCCACACATTAATCCTTAACTCTTTTCCCCGTCTCATGGACATGGCATCCTCCCTGGATCCAAGTCCATAGACCAACATATATCCCGTTATCAAGATGAATACAATCAATTCCTGACCTCGCGCGAGTGCTAGAAAAATCACTCGACTTCTACCGAGATCCTGATTAGCAAGCAGCTACTCGACCTAGCATACTAGTATTCATCTCAAAAGGAATCCTAAATTCATGCAACTAGAGGTTTCAAGCAACTCCTACACTTAAGTGCACATTACAATCCTACAAGCATTAAGTGTAGTAAAGTAGCATATAATAATACGGTTATGCATAAAACCGGGGCTTGCCTTCAATTGCTGGGGCTGCGGGGAGATCCTCACTAGCAGCCTCTGAAGCCTGCTCCTGGTCCTCCTCTTGGACAGGTCCTTGCTCGGGGATGAGCACGTACTCTCCGTCGGCAAGATTACAGTCTAACAAATGCAATGCGTAAGATATATGCATGATATGACATGTGCTTTTAGAAATTACAACTTGAAGGTGTATGATCTTCTTGAGTTCAAACAAAGTCAACTTTACTTATGTAAGACCCTTGGGTGGTATACTTGGTAATTTGGGTTAAACTTAGCTAAGGTAAGAGGTAGGTTTATGTTTGGGGTTCCACTGAATTCCTTTTAAACCTTAGTGAGAATTGATAAGTATTTAAGTTAGACTTATTGGAGTGGGGTTTATTTCTTCTTTCCTTTTCTTTTATTCTCTTAAATGTTTTGGAGTGGGTTTGAACTACAAGTTGCTTTTATAAAATTCTAAAAATTCTGCAAAAATTACAGTGGCTTGGTACTGGTGTATGTTTTTCTGACTCAAAATTTGGGGATCAGAAAGTGAATAGTTTTCTCTGGACAAAATTGTTAAATTCTAGGGCAGAAGGGGTGCTTTGAACTACAACTATTATTTAACAGTGGGTAATTCTCCAAAACTTATTTTTGCTGGCCTTTAGGTGTTATAACATGACTTGATACAAATTTCTAGTCATTAATACCTTTTAATAAATTTTCTATGGTTTTCTCAAGTTTCTAGCCAAATGGGTGCTTTCTACTACCACTATACTTGAAAAACATCAAACAACAGCGTTCTTATTTTTCTTGGTTATTATTTTGTGCAAGAGCAATCGTTCTGAGATTTGGCCTCTTTTTGCTTAAGGGAAAGGGGTGGTATGCATTATTTGAATTAAATGGCCTTTCTCATAAAATATTAGCAATAGGTATGGGTTTACTTCTTTTTCATGGGTTTGCATTTTTCTCTGGTGGTTTACCTTACTATGGACTTAGCTAATATTTGGTTGCCCATTATCACATCATTAGGGGTTGTTCAAGATTTATTTGGAAAAAGCCTTATTATCACTTTATATTTATTTTCCTTACTTAAAAAGTTGGGCTGAGGTGTTCTTTATTTTTGTAGTGGGGCTCTGGTGGTTGTAAGTCCACTGGATTTTTATTACTCATTTTGGTTATAATTTTGCTACTCTAATAATTGATTTTCAGTCCAAATGAGGCTAAATAAAACATTTTAAATTAAAACTGGTCTGAACTAATAGTCTCTGTATTTTTCCTAGGTTCTTTGTTACATAAGCAAACTAGGAAAAATAATTTTACTCACTGTTCACCAATTTTTAATGCCTTTCTAGTTTTTCCTAAGTTTTGGGCAGAATAGTTTTAAATGAATAACTACATCATATTTTCCAATGTTGGGGTTCCTACTATTTTTAAACAGTGTCTAAATGAGGTTTGAACATCTACAAATTTTCTCATGTTCAGCACAGAAGAAAAACTAATTTTCCTTAATTAAACTAGGTTTGGTAAGCTTCTGTTTTTAATTTTAAACTCTAAAATATAGAACAGAAAGTATAGGGTTTATCATTTGTAAATGATAGTTCATAATATTTAGGAGCTAACAAAATTAGTTTGACAACTTTTTATGAAGAATTCATCAAGTTATGGGTTTTCTAAGTTCTCTGGTCATTTTAAAAAGATTAATAGAATTGGTTTAATGGAAATCCACTTTGCACTGGGGTCCCTGGCGGGTTTTTAAGTTTTCCTCGCGGATCAGTCCTTACGCTACTATTCACATGAGTCACTGACGTTACAGAAAACCCCTCGGGTTCTACAAATCCTAACCCGAGGTCCTTCTTCTAACTTAAACAGTAACCGTGGCGGAAGAAAGGGCAGAGGGGCTTACCGGCGGCGAGATGGCTCCGGTGAAGTGGTCGAGGACGTAGGGGAGGTCTCGGGGATCACAACGAGGTGTGGGTTGCCGTCGGAGATGGCCGGAGTCGGTCGATCCACGCGCGCAGGCGGGGATGCTCGTCGGCGGCGAGGAGTCCGGCCTGGTCACGGCGAGATAGAGCAATTGGATGGGTCAGAGAGGTTCACGGGGTGCCAGAGAAGATATGGGTGCAAGGAATTGGTCGGAGACTCACTGGTTAGCTCGGTCCACGCACGGCGGCGGAAGACCGAAGTCCGGTGAGGTCGATCTCGGGCCTCCGGTGAAGTCCGACCTGGTCCGAGGGCTTGGCGAGCTTCACGGGCTACTGGTGGAGCTAGCCGAAGCACTAGCTCGACTCGAGGGTGGTTGGAGTGGGCTGGCCACGGCGGCCAAAGCTCTGGCGGCAATGGCGGGCGGAATTGAGATCGCTGGAGCTAAGGAGAGGTGGCTGGCTGGTGAGGGTGAGCGCGGGGTGAAGTGAGGCACGCCCGGGGAGGCTTTATAGGCATGGCGCGGTGCACGGGCGGTCGTGGAC
Source organism: Zea luxurians (assembly GCA_029449295.1). Taxonomy (NCBI): domain Eukaryota; kingdom Viridiplantae; phylum Streptophyta; class Magnoliopsida; order Poales; family Poaceae; genus Zea; species Zea luxurians. The sequence goes on from JAOPSE010000102.1 coordinate 6,506,453, forward strand.
TGGCGAGCGCGCGCGGGCGTGCACTGGGAGGCGCGGTGCGCGAACGGGCGTGAACCGGGGGTGTCAGCCACGGTCGAACACGTGTTCCCGTTGCCTCTGCCCATGTTCAAGCGCCGATTGGGTGCAAATCTTCGCGAATTTGGGCAAGATCGCTGTGAAGGATTTGTTCACCTGACCAAGCTTTGTCTTTTGTGTATGGACGTCGCGCGGTTTTAGGCTAGGGACAGGGAGTTGTAGCGTCACCAAGGTGCCAGTGTCAGAATGCCTGGTCCCGAGGTCAAACTGCGCCAAAACCGTGTCAAATGAATTTGGTTTGAGTTCAAACTTTTCCAGGATGTGTTCAAGGGAATTTGGCACAACTTTGATATTTGGATCTCCTGGCTTTGAGTTTCGAAAAACAGAGAACGCAGTTGATCTTTGGAAAGGGGTCTGAATTTCAGAAATTCAGAAATCTGAATTTCTCCAATAGTTTATAGTCCAAGGGCTGATTTGGGGATTTATTTGAGTTATTTTGGCTAAGCTTTCTCAACCTTTCTTGTTGCTTATTAAATATACTTTAATTTTCATAATTGGCTCAAGTCATAATTTTAAATTTTTCATACCCTTTTCCTTATTTTCTTGAATTTTGCTCATGGGGCTTACTTAGGGTTTTTATTAGGGTTACACATTCTTGCCTTCTTAAAGGTCTCAATTGTTTGATCATGATACTTTTAAGCATATGCTTGGTGAATTCTTTCTTACTTAAGTTAATTTGATGTTCATGCTTACTTTAGTTCACATAAAATGATGGTTCTTGGTTTGGCACTTTGAGAGAAACCCTAGGTGACACTGGGGTGTCACAGAAAAAATTGGATAGATTCCTTCTCATCTCCTCTAATTTGGTTAATTGACTATTGTTGTTCTTCAGCGGCGCAAGCAAAGGCAGTCGATGGAAGACACCAGATCTGGCGGAAGCAAAGAACTTGGGGAAAAAAGGAAACCGGTGTCTACTCCAACCCCAGCACGACGAACCATAGCAATGGGAACCAGAGTGGGGTGGAGGGGGTGGGGTGGAGGAGGGCGAGGGAGGGAGCGCGCTTATCCAGACCTTTGGAGCGCCGGTGGAGGGAACCGGTGTCGAAAAGCAGATGTCGCCGGAGCATGGGGCGAGCCGGGGAGGGTGGGGTTTTGGGGAGGAGGCGGGAGCGTGAGATGTGAATGAAGGAGACACAATGAACTGGCATGAGAGAAGAAACGCCTCCTAGAAGCATCTACACACGGTGGTCGGGTGAGAATGCCACCAATGGTCCACGATCGAACGACCAAGAAATTTTTGCCGACGTGGACGCGTGTGGGAGCGGAAATCCTTTCTGCTTTAATAATAAGGAAATTCCTGCAAATACCAAGTGTCAGTTGTCTAATGGAATGCCTGCCTGCAGTCTTTACCTGGTGCAGATCAGTTGTCCCTTGCAAACAAACCAAATCTTGCACGATGGATTAGCTCTCTGCTTGATTCCTGTTGCTGTCCGACACTTGGGTCTGTCCATCTTTCTGCTTGATTTATGTTCCTGGTGCAGAAAATGAATTTAATTATGTCAGATTCACCTTGAATATTGCCTATCTGCAGCAGCTGAAATTACTAGCCTAGTGACTTTATGCAAGACGATGAGTTCAACCAGACCGGCCACAACTTCTTCCTTCTCAAAAACTAGTTTCTCACATTTGACCTGAATTCACAAAACATGGGGACCTATCAGCCATCATGTTCGGTTTTGGAACTCGATGCTAACTGTTAACTAACGCATGAGAATACCTTAATAACCTCACAATGTTTCAGTTTAGAGTATATATATTTACTTGTACTTGTCTATATGTATTTCTAACAAAAACCTATTATATTTCTAGATTATCCCTGCACCAGTTCAAGCAGACTCAACCATCATTATTTCATAGCATCTCATTTTGTTTAAGAACATTTTGATTTTGTTTCCTTTTTTAGTTCATGGTATTCGCACAGCAAGCTGAATAATAGTTTTGGATTTTGGAGTATATTCTAAAATGGATTTATAGAAAGTTTATGAATTAAGTACAAAGTTTAGAAATTACAGGGTTTTGAATTAGGAGTGCCAGATCTATAATGTGATTATAGAAAGTTCATAAGTTCATAATGTGATTGTAAAGTTGTTTTGGATCTGTTCACAAGATCTTATCTTTGTGTGTAATTACTTCATGTATATTGTTACCGTGTGGCAAAGTATTTTGATAACGGAGCTGTGTTGGTTATCTATTTCATCAATTTAACTACCTGGTAACTTTTTTGATAGATAACAGAGTTGTGTTGGAAGGAGGGTTCATCGGAGAGTGGCCACTAACATATTCTGCAGGTTACATTCTACCTTTTGCCACTCACTACTGTTGCAGCAAATGAGCAATCTTATTAGGATTTGATATACTAAATTTACTTCTTGTTGTGCAGATTGTTGATCCATATATTTCAGATGAGAGTAGGATTAGCTGAGCCTGCAGAAGGAATACAGACTGTGCCCTCCTCATGAGAAAAACTAGACTATTTAATATGCTTTCTATGCTCACGCCATTGAGCACAACACACAATTTGAACTTGTTGCTTTGAGTTGCTTGTACTGACTTGCCTGTGAAAAAACTTTGCTTTGGTCTGAAGAACACTGAAAAAACTATGCTTTGGTCTGCTCTAAATCTAGATGATAATTTCTTTGATTCTGATTTTGAAATGATGGTTGAGTCTGCTTGAATAAATTCTTTGGCTGTACTGGTTGTACTACTTGAATAAGCGGGTATACTAGATACACACGGGGCTAAACACAATTGTGCTAAGGATTAACCGGATGTATTCTTGAGAGAAGGATTAAATCCTTGGAGGGATTAAACCCCCAAGAGGATTGAGTGAAAGAGAGGGATCCACTCAATCCCTCCTTGGATTTGGTCCACTTGGGGAATAAATCCCTTGCAAACGAACAGGCCCTAAGGCTTTGTTCATTTCATCCCTAATCCATAGGGATTGAGGGGGATTGGAGCGGATTGAGAGAGATTTTGACTTATAGGGGATTCAATCCCTCTCAATCCCTATGAGTTTGATAAAAACGAACAGGGCCTAACACTTTTTAACCAAACTGGTAGGCTTGTCCTTGACATATTTATGTCTAACAATAGTTTGCCAAATACCAATAAAAGATTCCAACTTCCAAACCCACTCCGCTAAAAGACTAATATTCATTTATCTTAAACTTAGAACCCCAGGCCACCCTGCTCTTTAGGAAGATAGATAGTGTCCCAAGCGGCAAGATGATATTTTCTATCAACTTTCCCCCCTTCCCACATCAACCTTTTCCTCAAACCATTGATTTTTTAATCAGGCTGGAGGGGTGAAGTACATGGACAACATGTATAAAGGAATATTGGAAAGGCAACTGTTGATCAGGACTAGTCTGCCTCCTAGACTCAAAAATTTGCCTTGCCACGCTCCTAGTCTTCTTCCCAATTTTTCTTTAGTCTGAATCCACCGAGAAACACTTAACCTTTTTTGTCAATGGGACACCTGAGTATTTCATAGGCAACTCACAGATGGGACAAGTAAAGATGCCAGGATAAAGATTTTGCAAATCCTTAGCCTCGCCAAAACAATAAATCTCACTTTTCTGAAAGTTTATTTTCAACCCAGACATTTGCTCGAAAATGATCAACAAAAATTTTAGATTCCTAGCATGTTCTAAGTTATTCTGCAGAAAGAACACAACGTCATCTGCATACTAGAGCATCAACATCGCACAACCTTTTTCTATAATATGAGGAATAAGACCTTCAACCAGTCCTACTTCTTGGGCCTTTCTAACCATACATGCTAAATCATCAACCACAATGCTAAACAAGAGGGGAGAGAAAGGATCACCCTGCCTCACCCCTTTATGAGAAGGGAAATAAGGACCTGTTGTGTCATTAGTTCTAATTGACACTCTACCCCCATTCACCGTTTTCATCACCCAATCTCCCGACTTTTCCCCAAACTCGTTCTTTTCCAACATTTTATAGAGAAAATATCAGCATATGTTTTTTTGAAATCCACTTTAAACATTATATGACTGCTTTTTTCTCTTTACTTCATGAATGTTCTGTCTTTGATAAAGCCATATTTGAAAATTACTAATCACTTTGGTAATACAAGCAGCCAACCTATTGTTTAAAGCTTTTGTGATAATTTTGTAACAGACATTCAGTAAACAAATAGGCCTAAAGTTTTTCATTTCATTAGCATTATCCACTTTAGGTAGAAACATTACCACACCATAATTTAATCTTTTAATGTCTAGATTACCATTTTGAAAGTCCAAGCACATGTTATACACTTCCTTTTTCACTAGGTCCCAAAAGTCTTGAAAAAACTCGAGAGGTAAACCATCTAAGCCAGGGGAACTATTGTGTTTGAGGTCGTCTAATTTCATCCATCAAGAACGGAGAACTAAGGGCAGATCTGTCCTCTAAACTTAATTGCTCCATCACCAACTTGTCCATGTTTATAAAGGTGTTGTTGGGAGGGCCAAAAAGATCCTTGTAAAAATTAGTAGCCAGCAGGTTAATCTCATTTTCCTCATAAATAACTTGGTTATTACTAAAAAAGAATGAATTGTCATTCTCCTTCTGTTACCCTTTACCTTTAAATGAAAGTATTTGGTATTATCATCTCCTTCCAATTTTTATACCTATCTCTGGCCCTCTGCTTCATTTTTGTTTCCTCTTCCAACAATTCTTCTAAGGTTGATCTCACAATCTACTTTAATGTGTTTATCCCCTTCCAGGAGACCACTCCATTCATTCTTGATACCCAACTTTGTAATTCTCTTGATAAGGCCACTGAGAGCACCTACAGGGGGTGACTAAAACAACAAACTTGATCTATAAATAGGGTTAGTGAAATCTAAAACCAAGTTCAATTTAGAATAGAAGGAAGATTTCTTCACTTAATTGCTCTCACAAGATGTGTATTGAAACTAGAGCAATAACAAAAGTAAAATGGAGAGATCAGAAGAACAAAATCTCAATGAAACAAAGTAAACAATGAGACAATGATTTATCTCGTGGTTCGACCGAGTACTACCTCCACGTTGTGGCGTCTCAATGGATGAGAGTTGTACTCAACCCCTCCCAAGTGATCCAGAGATCAAACTTGAATACCACGGTTGTCTTCCTTATAGTATTTTCCCGTTTATGAGGAATCCCCACAAGTTGGAGTCTCTCACACCTTACACAGTATGATCACAATCAAGAACAAGAGTAAGGGAGGGATTAGCAACACACACAAGAGCACAAATGCAGCAAGAGCACGCACACAAGTGAAGAAAAGAGCACATGAATAAAACCATCAGAGTGTCAATTCAACGTACGCTTAGATCTCTCTCGAACAAACCAAGGCATGATCGAAGTCTCGGAGTATGTTGTATGCTCTTGTGTTTGTCTTGGTGTGTTGCACGGGTACCGCTCCAGGGCGCCCAGGGGTTTTTTATAGCCCCAAGGAGCCTAGGTGCCGTTTGATTTTTATTTGGAAAGCAATCAACCTTCCATGTGTGTGTGCGTGCATCGGATTGACAATCGACGATCTGTTTCCTTCATCAGCCAAGCCGACCATTGTACGCCTTCGGTCGCATGTCACACTGGACATAACTTGTTCGAGGCCACAACGTGTTCGAGGCAGCAATGTGCCTGAGGCAGTAGCTTGCTCGAGGCCATAGCTCGCCTGATGCCGCGACTCGCCCAAGGCAGTCAGGTCTTAGCCGAGGCAGTCACGCCACGCCTAAAGCAGCAGTACGCCCGAGGCCACAAGGCTAACCGTGGCAGAATACGTAGTTCCGATTCGCTCGAGGTCAACCTTGGTTGGGAGTCTCCGTTCCAATTCACCCGAGTGCATCTCCGACTGTCCGGTGAGGTCAAGACTGGCCTAAGTTTGGCTATACTTAGTCAAACTTCTTCACTACATTTTGGCTCGACTTCAGAAGTTCCCTAGCACTTCGATGAATATTATTAGCACCTAAAACAAATGACTAAGTGTTAGAAACACCTGTGCTCATGCTTATAAGAGAAGTGTTAGTTCTTAGTAATGTGTTTCCCTTTCGGTCACTCTTTCTTATTTTATTCTGACCTTCATAATTCATATGCCAACCTTTCAAAGCTCGTTTTAACCTCTTAACTTTTTCTTTCCAGATATCAATACTGCTAACTAAGATTGTTCGTAAAGCCTGGTTTCCCTTTCCAGCACAACTCATAGCGAAAATCGTTATTGTTAGTAAAAGGCTCTTCTGTTTTAAGATACAAAGGCACATGATCTGAGAGGAATTTGTCCAATCCTTTCACGTTAGAATCGTTGTACAATAAGTCCCATTCCGGGCTTACTAAGATTCTATCTAGCTTCTCAAAAGTGGGGTCAACCCTATTGTTTGACCACGTAAACAATCTATCTGTAAGGTCCAGCTCAATTAACCCTTGTTGCTCAATGAATGAATTGAAAATGAGACTCCTTTTACTAAGAGCCCCTGGTTTGTTTTTTTATTCTGCTTTTCTCATGATACTAAAGTCACCACCAATGAGGAGAGGGACTCTGCTGTCAGAACACATGCGCCAGATCACATAAAAATTTGTTTTTACTTTTCTCTTGCGCTGCCCCATAAACATTCACTAGGTTCCAGTTACATTTTTTCCATTTATGATAGAATAACCTTCTTATCATGAAGGGACCCACTTCATAATCCAAACAATCAAACGTATCATTGCTAATACCAAGCAACAGGCCACCAGATCTACCATTAGGCGACAACACAAGCCAAGTGAATCTTATATTAGCACAAACATCCAACCAAACTTGATTGAACTCTTTTTTATTGGTTTCTTGCAAACCAATAAAATATATTTTTTCTTTTCTGAAAAGATTTTGGAGAAATTCAAATTTCCCTACTTTTTAAGGCATTGGCAGTTCCAAAAGACTCCCATCATTTTATAATATCAAGGGAGGAACGACAATCTCTTCGAGCTCTCCTCTTATCAGGTGAATGCCTGACTTTAGGAGAGGACCTCACTTTTTTATTGCTTGAGCCTTTTTTACTCTTTTTTTTCTTTTTGGCTTAGAAGTAATATTGTTCGCATCTTCAGACCAGCTGGTACCTGTTTAGACCAACAATATTCTTTTTAGACTTTCGATCCAATCTCGATATCTATACATGATAGAGTTACAACTACCAGCTGGTACCTGTTAAGACCAACAATATTCTTTTTAGACTTTCGATCCAATCTCGATATCTATACATGATAGAGTTATAACTACGAGGAGGTTAAAGTACCTGTTTAGGGTTTACACTGTGTATTTACCATGTCACCCTGAGTAATAAGCCTGGCCTAATGGCTTTATTGCTTTTTACATTCTTTGCAAAGCTTACTCAAGTGCCGTTATGACGGTCACGCTCCCGCTCCCGCCCTCTGGCCTTCCCCCTCCCGACGCCTCGTTTCCACCCCCCACTGGCCCCTCGCCGGCTCCTATTCCAAGACCGGCGACCACCCCTCTCCCCTCGCCGGCGTCGCAGGACCCTTCCTCTGGTGTTCAGCGCGGCGGACGTCCGGAGGTGCTGCGCTACGCGCCGTGTCCTCCTTCCTCTGGCCTCTCGCCGGCTCTTACTCCAAGACCGGCGACCACTCAACTTCCCTCCCCGGCGTCGGAGGATTATCCCCTTGGTGTTGTGCACGGCGGAAGATCGAAGGAGCAGCGCTGGCTGGAGGACGGTGGAGCTTGTGCCTCCTCTGCTACGTCACTAGTTCAGGGTGACGTGGGGAAGAAATCCTATAGGGAGGCTCTGTTTTTCTCCCAGGCCTGCTGCATCCAGGGACGTTGGTGGTTGGGTGACGGTGGTTCGTCGGCGTTCGAACACCTTGAAGTCCCTCCCCAGACCTGTCCCGGTGGATTTGCGCGGAAGATGCTTCAATTGTTTCTCGTCTGAGCACCGTGTGGCTGTGTGCCGTAATCGCGTGCGGTGTTTTTTCTGCCGGTTGCCGGGGCACCGTGTGGGCGTGTGCCCGCGCCGGCGGACGGACCCTCCCATCCCTGGACGCACTTTGGTGTGGCGACCTGTGGCTATGAGACCTTCGGAGAAGACTGTCTGCGGTCGAGAGATGGCTGTGGCTGGCGGGTCTGGACCTGTTACAACGACTGGTGAAGGCGCAAAGAAGAGAACTCGCCATGGACAGAGGAAGAGGAAGTCGGGCGCTGGGGAGCAGTTGCCTCCTCCGCCTGCCTTCAGCCTGGATAAACCGGTGAGCTTTGTCAGGCGTTGTGGAAGAATTGATCGGGCTGAGGAGGAACTCCGTCGTGCACTGATCGTCAATGTTGTAGGCAGGGAGGATTCTGGCTGCGCCGTGGAGGTGCGTGACGCGATCGCCTTGAGGTTTTGCCTTGAAGCAGGGTCGCTCCGCATACGTCGCGCTGCGCCTAATTCTTTCCTAGTCTTCTTCCCCTCGGTTGCCGTGGCTGATCGGGTGCTTGGGGAGGGGCAATCTCTTCATGTCCCTCCGCTCAGGTTGCATATTCGAAGGTGGTCTCGTCAGGCTTTCGCTTCTGGAGGTGGACAGCCGCTTGTGCCCGTTGGCGTTGAACTTCGTGGAATTCCTGCGCATCTCTGGGGGATTGAGGCGGCTGAGGCTGTTCTTGGTGCATTCTGTTTGATTCATGGTTTTTTGCCTGGCTTGGTTAAGGAGGATGATATGTCTGTTCTCAGACTGAAGGTATGGTGCCGGTCACCTGTGCTGCTGCCGGCGGTGGTGGATCTCCTTGTTGAAGAGCCGATGGTCTGTGGGGAGGATGGGAGCTGGGTTCCTAGCACGTTGGTGTTCCCTGTTTCTGTGGTGGTTCTTCATTCTGATGGAAGTTCAGCTTCTGGTATGGATCCTCCTGCGCCACCCCCTTCGGGCTTTGTCGACGAAGATAGTGATCATGAACATCATGTGGAGCGGTCGGGGCGCCCTGCGTCTTCTGTTCGGGTTCCAATTCATTTGCGTCTGGGTCAGCGCAGTTGTTCTGGGCTGGTGGATGACATGTCTGTTGAGGCTGTTCATCAGGATTTGGTGGAGGGGGGATCAGTTGATGCTCCGGCTCTCCCGATTGTTTCGGTTGAGGAGCGGGAGGCGCCTGGTCACCCTCCAGATTTGGGATCAGTTGATGCCCTGGCTCTCCCGGAAATTTCGGTTGCAGAGCTGGAGGCGCCTGATCACCCTCTAGTGTTAGCGTTGGATCTGGCAGAGGATTTGGGGGTCAGTTGTCATGAAGACTGGTCTTCGCATGTTGTTATCTCGTCGGCTGGGCCTTGCTTGGACAATCCTTTGGTGGGGGACCTTATGTCCGGCTTTGGCGGAGGTTGTCTCTGCTGGGAAGCATGGTTCCGGGTTCTCCTATTTGCTGTCCGATGGTGTTTCTGCTAATGTGGAGGAGGCAGTCACTGCTGGGTAGCATGGTTCCGGGGGCTCCCAATTGGTGGTTGTTGGTTCTCCTGCTGTTGTCTCTGCCAGGGTGCGGAGGTTTGGGTCTTGTCAGTCTTCCCGGGCTGATAGATGGAGTTCAAAGCCACCCGTGTTCAAAGTTTATTCTAGAAGAAGACTATCTCAGGCTCAGGTGGTCCAGGAAGACCTTTTACTGCAATCTGTGGTGGAAATGGTTCCACCTTTGGAGGAGTTCAAGTCTGCGGTTACTAAGCCTTCTGATGGCTTGTTACCACCCCCTCCCCACCGAAGGACCAAAAGCAGGAAAAAGGTAATGCCAAGTGATTTTCGGCCACGGAGAAGTAGGAGGGTGGCCAAATTCCCTCCAGAACTTGGATCCAATGCGGCTGCACAAGTATGTAGACATCTGGGTTTTTGTGATGAAATGGAGAATATTTCTCTCGATGATGCCTGCAATTATGCAAAGTTATTTGATTCTGGGCTTTCGAGTGCACATGTGGCTGCTTTGGCAGCTTTGTTTGGTTGGGAGGTCCCTCAGGTGGGGGCGATCTGATTTGTTTCCAATGGAGAATAGTTGTTTCCTTATTTGGAATGTGAGGGGTCTAAATGATCGTGCCAGGAGGGACTCGGTTAAATCTCTGGTCCTTGATATCAAGCCTTCCATTGTTTGTCTACAGGAAACCAAATTGTGTGCTATCTCGGACTTTGACATGCTGTCTATTCTTGGGACTGGTTTCAGTAATTTTGTGTATAGTCCCGCCCAGGGGACTAGAGGAGGAGTACTAATTGCTTGGCGTGATGGGTCTTTTGTCTCTGTGGCTTCGGTTGTGAAGAATTTCTCTGTCTCAGTCCAGTTTCAGGATGAGTCTGGTTCTTCCTGGTGGTTCACAGGTGTGTATGGACCTCACCAGGATATTTTTAAGCAGGAGTTTATCCATGAATTGAGAACGGTTCGTGATGAATGTGTGGGGCCATGGTTTTTGTGTGGGGATTTTAATATGATCCTCCGGGAGGAAGATAAGAATAATTCCAACATTAATAGGCTATTGATGGGTCGCTTCAGGGGGTTTGTCAATTCTGTGGAGCTAAAAGAGATTCCTTTGATTGGTAGAAGATTCACTTGGTCAAATCAGAGGGAGGTGCCTACTCTTGTGAAATTAGATCATGTTTTCTGCACTACGGAGTGGGAGGATTTTTTCCAGATTGTTCTCTTCACAGTAATGCTACTGCTGTCTCGGATCACTGTCTCCTAACTCTTAGATTTAGAGAGGGGGCATGGGAAGGAGAAGATTTCACTTTGAGAGTTTTTGGAGGTGGTGGCTGCTTCGTGGAGTCTACCTCTGCAGATTTTTTGTCCATTTGAGAAGATATCTTTGAAGTTTAAAAGATTAGCTAAGTGTTTGCAGTCCTGGGGTCACAAAGAGGTGGGGAATGTCAATGCCCGGTTGGGTCTTGCCCGTGAGGTTTTGCATAGGCTGGAGATGGCGCAAGATATCAGATCCTTATCCAGGGAGGAGCTTTGGCTTTGGGGACAGCTGAAACAGCATTGTCTGGTATTGGCGTCCTTGCAAAGAACTGTTGCACGTTTGCGGTCCAGAATTCAATTTTTAAAAGAAGGAGATGCCAATACTCATTTCTTTCACCGACAGGCTGTCTACCGTAAAAAAAGGAAGTTCATTTCAAATCTAGAGGAGGATGGAAGGGTGTACACAAATCATGAGGATATTCAAGGAGTTCTGGACGGTTTCTTTACCAACCTTCTAGGCACTGTTTTTCCAAGGTCTGTTACTATTGATTTATTGGGTTGTCATAGGCCTGCAGCGGATCTCAGTGAACTGGATAGCCCTTTCTCGGAGAAGGAGGTGAGGGATGCGATTGCTGACCTGCCTTCTGACAAGGCTCCTGGGCCCGATGGGTTTACAGGGAGGTTTTACAAGACCTGCTGGAGCATTATTAAGGAAGATCTGCTGGCTGCCCTGAATTTTCTGCACCAAGGAAATGCTCATAATCTTGGACTGTTGAATTCAGCCTATATTATTCTTCTCCCTAAGAGGTCCGATGCTATGACTGCAAGCGATTATAGGCCCATTAGTCTCATCCACAGTTTTGCTAAGTTGGTCACCAAGCTGCTGGCCAACAGGTTGGGCCCTCATCTTCATGAGTTGGTGGTAGCCAACCAAAGCGCTTTTGTGAGAGGGAGATCAATTCATGATAATTTCATGCTGGTTTAGCAGTCTATTAAGTCGCTGCACAAGAGGAAGATTGCGGGCCTATTCTTAAAATTAGATATTTCAAGGGCATTCGATTCCGTGTCATGGGCCTTCATTATTGAAATTCTTGTCCATCTTGGTTTTGGTCCAATCTGGCGGAATCTTATTTCCTCCCTAATGTTCACGTCTTCTACGCAAGTACTTCTTAATGGCTCGCCTGGTGCTCGTATTGCTCATCGGCGAGGCCTTCGTCAGGGTGATCCCCTTTCTCCTATGCTGTTTGTGATGGTCATGGATGTTCTTAATAGTCTGTTCAGGGCAGCTGAAAGCAGGGGGCTGTTACAAGGATTGGAGGCAGCTGGGATTCAGAATAGGCTCTCGATCTACGCTGATGATGTGGTGCTTTTTGTTAAACCTTTGGTGGATGATCTGAATTGTGTTAAATTGATTTTGGATTGCTTTGGTGAAGCAACGGGGCTGGTAACAAATCTGCGTAAAAGTTTTGCTATTCCAATTAGATGTGGAGGGCTGGAGAGTCAGGCTGGCCGCAATATCTTGCAATGCAGTTCGGGATCCTTTCCGTGCAGCTATTTGGGGCTGCCTATTTCGGATAAAAAACTGAGGAAAAGGGATTTTATGGTGTGGGTTAATAAGATTGCTGACCGGCTTCCCAACTGGAAGGCTCGTTTGCTGAGTCTGGCTGGTAGGACAGCGTTAGTGAGGCATGTGCTTTCGGCAATTCCAGTTTATATCCTTATGGCCATGAGTGTTCCCAAATGGGTGATCAAGTCCATTGATAAACTCAGGAGAGGTTTTCTATGGAAAGGAAGGAAGAATGTTAATGGTAGAAGCTGTCTTGTTCCTTGGGAGATAGTAACCAGGCCTCTAAAGTATGGCGGTCTTGGAGTTTCTAATTTACAATTCAAAAGTTGGGCTTTACAGGTGAAATGGTTATGGCTGCAAAGAACTGATCCGTCCAGACCTTGGCAGGGAATGAATCTTCCTATACAGCAGCAAGTGAGGCAGTTTTTCAATCTTTCGGTCTTTCATGTGGTCGGAGATGGAACTAGCACTCTCTTTTGGTTTAATAAATGGTTGGATGGGAAGGCTATCTTTGATATTGCACCAGAGGTTGTCTGTTTGGTGGACAGTAGAGTCAGCTCAACCCGGACGGTTGCTCAAGCTTTGGACAACTGGCGTTGGGTTAGTGATATTGGGAGTCATCTTTCTATGCTTGGGCTGCAGCAGTATTTAAAATTATGGGATGAGATTGGACAGGTGACTCTTTCACAAGAGGCGGACAGGCTTGTTTGGAGGCACACGACTTCTGGGCAGTTTTCCTCAAAATCTTGCTATAATGCCTTCTTCCTGGGGTCCATTTTATTTGAGCCTTGGAAACGATTGTGGAAGACTTGGGCCCCCCCTAAATGCAAATTTTTTCTTTGGCTGGCTATAAGGAATAAATGTTGGACTGCGGGCAGACTTCAGAGGAGAGGGTTACATTACCCGGCGAGTTGCCCCCTATGTGATCAGGAGCAGGAAACTATCCAGCATATCCTTTGCAGCTGCAGTTTTTCTAGGGATTTTTGGCATCTCATTTTGTCGTCCATCGGGTTTGGTAACTTCACTCCTATTGCTGCTGAACAGTCCTTTGTTGCGTGGTGGGAGAGGGTCGCTAAAAGAGTCCATAGGTGCAAGAGGAGGGGTTTCAATAGTGTCATTATCCTTGGAGCTTGGTGCTTGTGGCTCTCTCGTAATAGGGCTGTTTTTGATGGAGTGAGCCCTTCCATTAATTTGACAAAGAGGTTGTTTCTAGATGAGTTGATTAGTTAGAGTAAGGCGGGAGCGAAGCATTTAGACAGTTTGGGAATTATTATCGCTTTAAATAGGGTCTAGTAGGGCCCGTCAGGCTTCCCCTTGTGGGGGAGGCTTGAGGGTTTGATCTTGGTGTTGTAATTCGGTCCACTTTGGACCTTTCCTTTCTTAATATAATGATGCGCAGCTCTCCTGCGCTTTCGAGAAAATAAGCCTGGCCTATCTAACTCAGTCTATACATACATCACACAACCGCTTGTGAGGGATAGGGTTTCCCATAAAAACAGTAAAAACTCTCCTTTACGAAATAAACACAGCATCTCAGCTTTCTCTTTAGTCCAACCATAAAGGCATCCGCTACAATTATCAAACAATAACAGCTGGGGAAAGTGAGTTTCATGTTCTATCAGGCCACCACTCAAGGCGAGGTATTATCATCACCATGTCTACTATTACAGCGACCGCTAGACAAACGGCAAATTACTAAACCATATACGCATAAATAAATGAATAGCGGTCTACAGTCTACACACCCAACCAACACCATGTTAGCAAAAATATACATTTCTTGTATACAGGTTTCCAAGAGTTGCTCCCGACGGACTAGTTCCCAACTACTGCTAAGAAGCCTCGTTGGATTTTATCCTATCTGCACTAAAGCATTACACAACATGAGATCATCAACACTGGAAACATTGGGAGAGGGAAAATCCCAGTATTCTGCTCAACGGAAGAGAAAGGAATGTCGAGCTAACTGGCTCAAGTCTAATGCTCATCTGAGAACATTTCATCCAATCTCCGTTGGCGTTTTAGCAGATACATGATGTGATGCATCCATGTTCACAAGAGGAGCCAGTTCATCGCTCCTCCAGGTTCCCGTTGCTTTCAGCGTCTAGTGGAATATCCTCTTTCATGTCACTGCCATCACATGCCACAGGCTCTGCTCTGCTGCTTGTAACAGGTGCTTCAAGTGGGAGTGCAGAAAATGCCATAGCTGAGTTATCTGATCCTTGCAATCTGACTCCAGCATCAGGAGTATCCTTCACTGGTGATCCTGAAGATTCTCTAACTTTGTCATCTACTGGAGAGGAACCAGTTACCTGACAACCAATTTCAGGAGCCTCCAACTTGCCTGCAACAGCTTCTGAACCATCCATGGTTTGGTTTGATTCTTTAAATGTGGGAGGTAACTCATCTAGCTTCTTGCTTACAGCTGAAGATGACAGCAATGCAGAGTTCAAGTTGAGTGAAGGCGCACCATCATTGCAATCGACAGCAAGAGGAGCAGCTGAAGCTTTAACGGATGGGGGTGCTTGGGTAGCGATGCAATCACCTACATGAGAGGTAGATTGCTGAGCTTTGCGGAGTTTCCTCTTCTTTGAATTAATCCTTGGATCTTTTGGGGGAGAAAGAGGGGTTCCCAGGATCAAGAATGGAGGTATTGATGGTTCTTGTTCTCCAAGAAGAAGGCACATGGACTGAGCAATTGCTGAGACAGTTGCTGGTAGCCCACGTTCAGGTGGCTTTGATGAAGGAGCACGTACAGCCTCCTGAAGCCAATGAGGTAACTTGTTTGATTTTAAACCTCCAAGGTCACTAGCATTACCAAGCTGAGGATTTGAGTGGTCTATGTGGTTGAGCTTTATCTCAATGGGTTGTTTGCCTGACCTCACATGACGCTGCATCTCATGAAGCAAGTTGATTTGTCCATCCGAAACACCAGAAAGAAGAATGTTCTCACGAGAACTTGATCTGATTTCACTATGCAGAATGGAACTATTGTTTTTTCTGTTTATGGGAAGTGAACCAATGCTATCAGTCATGAAAGGATTAGGCATAAATGGCGGGATCAGTCCAACATCAGGTTTCTCCAACTTGTCAAATGCACCGCCAGGAAAATCACCACCATAACTTGATCTATGCTTGAAATCCTGCCATGGTATCTGATGTGGGCCACCCTCCCCTGAGTTAATGTAATTAGGAGCCTCAACATGAGGAAATCTGGATAGGACATCACTCGAACCTAACTGAATATCAGTTACGTGGGGCTGCAATTTAGGCTGCTCCATCCTCATCTTAGATAAATTACTTTCATTGAGCGCCCGAGACATCATTGCATCAGATATTCCAGGAAATGCTGTTGAGTTAGAACGTCTTGTGGCTGTAGACATAGGTTCATCTATAATCTTTTGCTCCTCCAAAATCCATCTCGAGGCCAGCTCTTCACTAGTTCGATTGTTCAAAAACTTTAACTTTGGATCTCTAAGCATAGCATCCCAATTTCCCCTTCCATGCCTACGAACTCCTATCCACAGAGCATCAAGTTCATCCTCTGACCAATAATCTAGTTTTGATCTCTTCTTCAAGAATTTGTTTGAGGCATACTGAGCACGCATCATTATGTTGTCCAAGACTTTCTTGTGATTATCAGGCATAGCCAAATGGATTGGTTGTCCTGGGCTAAGACCCAGCCCAGGAAGTGGACCAGACATGAATGATTTTTGCTTTGAAGTACCAGCAATATCTGCCATGAAGTTTGGTAACAATGAACTATCTGGCAACTCTGGGACAGAACTACGAATATAATCCTTATGAGCACCCAGTGACAGGTAAGGAAATATATCAGGTATAGGCTTAATATGCTTAAGTGGAGTGTTGTCTTCCAGACTGAAGTTTGGAAGACCCAGTTTCCCTTGAAATGATGCATTCGAAGCTCCAATATATTCAACAGGATCAACCCCCTTCCCTGATATAGGAGGAATCTGCACAGTAAGAACTAGTGTTATTTTTCCTGCTTGACAACACTGCTCTTTACTTGATAAGAAAAATTTAGGTATGCTCCTCTTGAGAATGATTTATTTGCTCTGTTAATGCTACCAATAAATCAAATATCAACAGTTGAGCTATGTTGTAAATAATAAACAAATAAGAAAGTGAGAAACTATCTTAAAAGTTTTGACTTGTTACGAAACAAATGCCCTGAAGAAGAATGATAAAGAAAGTAACTATACGAACAATTAAATGGGCCGAGTGCCAAACTAGGAAAGATGACGTACATGACTGAAGGGAAAATAATTATCTGGGATCATGTTACTTATCCTTCGCAAAGCCTCCTCAGATGCACCAGGAAAGATGACCTTATCAGAAGCTGATTGAACTTCGTTTCTAAGCTCATTAGAATGGTCAGCAGGAGTTGACAGTTGTTTGTTGACTACGTCACCACTGGCCCTTTTATGCTCCTTTATGCTTGGTGCACAAATTGAGTTTTTGAATGAGTTCACCTGATCAGCATTTGGAGCACAAAGGCCAAGTACAGGTAGCAGGTGATTTGGGGTCCCTGGATTGAAGACATCGGTGGCCTTTGAGTTGTCCTTGGATGAAGCAGCGTTATCAGGAATTCTGGCATAAAGATCTTGAGAGATTTCAGAATATCTCCTTGATTTCTTGGAGGATTGCCTCATTTCTCCAGTTGATTCACTGAAACATTTAGCACCAGATAGCTGTGAAGAACTTGGGTCTTCTACGATTATCAAAGGATTTTCAGCAGGTTCATTAGCAATAGAGATATATGGAGTCATGAACTCCTCAAGATTATCAACAGCATAGTTCTTGATAATGTGTCGCTGCGCAATCCTTTTCTTTTGTCTAGCTCGAAGCTTTCCACTGTCAAAAGCAGAGGCAGATCAGTGCCTAAAGATGAAAATTGCACCTTTGCAAGCTAGCATATGGCCGAAATTCCACACATGACAGAAAACGAGGGAGAGAGTGGAGAGGATGGCATACTATTTTTCCTTCAAGGCCAGTCCAGCTGCTGTATATTCTCTCTTTGGCTCATCTCCCTCATCAGAGCCCTACACAGCGATATCAGCATATCATTGCAACATATTATAAACAGTTGGAAGATAAGCATGAAAGGACATCAGTAAATGAAAAGTAACAATTCATACAGAATTTCAGAATGTGCAATATTACACAGGAAAATTGTATTTACGTATAAGACTTCTATTAACCATATCCTTCTATACTCTAAAATTGACTCCTAATGCATGTGAATCCTAGTAGCCCAGTCCGAGGCACCGGTACACACAGGAATCATTTTGGTGACATGTTTGAACAACTTACAAAACAAATGCTTTATTTGCAACTACAGTGCAAGTTGCTGCACGGCTGTATCCACAATGCAAATCACATTCAGTCGATAAATATTGAGTGCTCACATATTCCCATTAAATGTACACATATTAGTCTTTTTTTTTGGGAAAACGCAGGAGAACTGCGCCTCAATATATTAAGAAGAAGAGATAAATCCAGATCAAAGAGATTTGGACAGATTACAAGGCCTCCTCAGGGAGGCCAGAAACACAAGAAACTGAAAAAATCCATCAAACTAAACAACTCCCTAGTCACCAGGAATTAGGGCAGCAAGGTATGAAAGACCCTTAGCCCCAGCCATCTCCCAAGACTGCCTCTCCTCCCTGGCTAACTTAATGGACAGATCCAAACTAGGAGTACAACCATCAAAAACACAACTATTACGATGCTTCCAGGTTATCCAAGCTCCTAAGGCCACAAGAGAATTAAGACCTTTACTAGGGATACCAGAAGCCAACCCAGAAATCTGCTCCCACCAAGCCATAAATGAAGAATGTCCTGGCTGGGGAGCCAGACTCTGAAACCCAAACGGTTTAAGAAGAGTAAACCAGAACACTCTTGTGAACACACAGGAGACGAGGATGTGATCAATAGTTTCAGCTTCCTGGTCACAAAAGAGGCACCTAGCTGGATGATCCAAGCCTCTCTTCGCAAGCCTGTCAGCGGTCCAGCATCTCTTGTTAGCAACCAGCCAAAGAAAGAACCGACACTTTGGAGGTGCCCAGGTTTTCCAAATCAGGTGATAGAGACCAAAGGACGTTGACCCAGCAAAGAGGCCCTCATAAGCCGACTTAGCCGAGTATTTACCATCTGCTGCAATACTAAAAATGTGCTTATCCTCCACTTCAGGCTGCAACACTATTTCTGAAAGAAGCTCCCAAAGATTCAGATAATCCACTAGGACTCCCACAGACAGAGCACCCTTTATATCAGATATCCATTTTCTGTTGGCAAGAGCTTCAAGCACAGTTCTTCTATTTGCAATCCTTTTAGGAATGATGGCGAATAACCTAGGCGCCAGACTACACACATTCTGCCCCAAGATCCATTTATCTGTCCAAAACAGAGTGTGTGCTCCATTTCCAACCTTAGAGACCAAAACAGTGGAGAAGAAAGCTTCTGCCTTTTTTGGAACTTGGATAGGGAGATTTGCCCAAGGTTTTTCTGGATCAGTTTTATGAAGCCATAACCATCTCATACGAAGGGCCCAGCAAAGTTCCTTTAAACTAGAAATACCCAGCCCTCCCAAATGGAGGGGTCTGCACACCCTTCCCCAAGCAACCAGACAATGTCCTCCCCTGACTTCCTTGCGGCCTTTCCAAAGAAAACCCTTTCTAATTTTATCAATTGCCTCCAAAGCCCATTGAGGAAAATCAATGGCCATAGCCAAATAGATGATCATACTGGAGAGCACATGCTGAACCATAATCTTCCTACCGGCTCTTGTCATAAGATCAGCTTTCCAACTCGGAAGACGGTCGGCCACCCTGTCTATGATAGATTGAATCTGTTCTCTGGTCAGCTTATGAAGGGAGAGTGGAATTCCAAGATATTTGCAAGGGAATTCAGACCTCTCAAAAGGCAATAAATTCTGGACCAACATAAGGTCATCCGTAGGACACTGGATGGGAAAAACATTAGATTTCTGCTCATTGTTGCGGAGCCCAGACGCCTTTCCAAACAAATCCAAGATATTTAATGTAGTGGAAATGTCAGCAGCCGAGGGCCTCAAAAATATGACAACATCATCAGCATACATAGAGATCCGGTGGAGATTAACCCTGTCCGACAGGTGCTGCAATAAACCTGCTTCCTCGGCCCTAGTAAAGAGCAGGGCCAAGATGTCCATTACCAAGATAAAAAGCATTGGGGAAAGAGGGTCGCCTTGCCGAAGTCCTCTTCTGTGAATAATCTTCCTCCCCGAAAAACCATTAAGAAGGACCTGAGTAGACGAAGAGGCCAACAGTCCACAGATAATATCCCTCCAAAGCTGTCCAAACCCAAGCTGCGCCAAGACCTCAATAAGAAAAGGCCACGAGACCGAATCGAAGGCCTTGGTGATGTCCAATTTGAGAAGCAAACTGGCCTTCTTCTGGCGATGAAGGAATCTGGAAGTCTGCTGCACCAGCATGAAGTTATCTTGAATAAACCGCCCCTTGATGAAGGCACTCTGATTTGGAGAGATCAGCTTGTTAAGCTTGCTAGCCAGCCTGTTGGCAAGAATCTTTGTAATCAGCTTGCCGAAACTGTGCACAAGGCTTATTGGCCTAAAATCCTTCACATGTTCAGCCCCCTCTTTTTTTGGGATCAAGGTAATGTAAGCAGAATTCAACTTGTCAAAATTAACAAAGTTATTATTCCAGATAGCTTGAATAGCAGCCATGATATCAGATTTGATAACGGTCCAGCAGGACTTATAAAAACAGCCAGTAAATCCATCCGGCCCCGGAGCTTTATCAGAAGGTAAAAGCTTAATGGTTTCCCATATTTCCCTTTCCGAACAGGGAGCCTCAAGCGCAGCCAAATCATGCTGAGAAAGGCCAAGGGCCTCCAAATCCATTGCTTGCTCTCTGTCCCAGCATGACCCAATTAAATTTGAAAAGAAACCATCCATTGCTGCAGCCTTGTCCCTATGGCTAGTAAGGATATCATCCCCATCAACCAACGTAGCAATAAAATTCTTTCTCTTACGGTGTTTGGCATGCAGGTGGAAGAATTTCGTGTTGGCATCACCATCCTTGAGCCACAAAATCCTTGATCTCATCCTAGCCATAGTACGCTTCAGGGAGGATAAAAGCAAAGAATGTTTTTGAAGCTTGCCTTTCAGCCAAAATTCATCCGGAGTCAACACCCTTTCATCCTGAGCAATTTCCAGCTTATGAGAAATTTCTTTTGCCAAAGCTAGTTGAGATCTAATGTGACCAACCTGCCTATCACTCCAAGCTTGCAACCTCCTGGCTGTCTTCTTCAGTTTATAGTGAAGAGTGAGGAAAGGACAATTCGTTGTTCCAACTGAGTCCCAGGCATCGCGTACAGTATCATGAAATCCCTCCAATTTAGGCCAAAAAGCCTCAAAATGAAAACGTCGACTCCCTGATTTATTATCTCGAAGACCCAGAATTAATGGGCAATGATCAGAGTATTGGGAGGCAGAACTCTGCAGCAGCACATCAGGGAAGAGAAACTCCCAGTCAACTGAGCATAGGACTCTGTCCAACCTGACCAGAACGGGCTCCAGTTGTTGATTTGACCAAGTAAAACGCCGACCATGGAGAGGAATTTCTTTAAGGTCGAGATCATTGATAAATCGCCTAAACCTTCCCATCATAGCTCTACTGAAATTGTTGTTGTTCTTGTCAGAGGCTTTGTAGATTAAGTTGAAATCCCCAGCAACAACCCAAGGACCATTGCAGCCCTCTCTTACATTTCTTAGCTCCTGCAGAAAAGAAATCTTCTCATCATCCCCTTGGGGACCATATACACAGGTTAACCACCAGGTACCTCCTTCTTGCTTATGGAACTGAATGGAGACACTGTGATTATCAACTCTGCTCGCACCTGTGAATCTCAAATGATTTTTCCAGGCCACCAGAATTCCTCCACTGGCTCCAATCGAAGGCAAGAAGACATATTCAGAAAATTCAGCACCCAAAACAGAAATTAAGGTGCTTCTAGCAATAGATTGCATCTTAGTTTCCTGCAAACATACCAACTCAGCCTTAACGGACAGAGCTAATTCTCTAACAGAATCTTGACGAGCACGAGAATTGAGACCTCGCACATTCCAAATAAGAATTTTGGATGGATCCATTAAGAAACACAGTTTACATCACCAACCAGAAAACAACACCCTTATTGAAGGGGAACCAACTCAGGGGCTCTCCACCCAAATAGGGCAGCAAGAGCCTCCACCTCACTACGGGTCAGGGGGCGCTTGAAAAGCTGAGTATATTCATCCAAGGCTTCCTGACTAATTCCCTCATTCTCGGAGATAATATGCAAGGATCTCATGACTTTCCTGGTAGTTCTACCTCCCAGGTCAAGGAGATTAAATTCCACTCCAACTCCCGCAACACAGCGACTTCTTCTTGGCATGGGAGCAGCAGGTGGGGAAGGTGGAGGATCAACGTGCGGTTCAGCTCGCGGAACAGGAAGAATCCCAGAAGAATACTTGGAGATTCCATTGAAGAACTCTTGTTTTCTGGCTTCAAAGCTTGCTGTATCATGTGGTTGGGATTCAGCAGCAAAATCAAGGGCAGGGGCAACAGCAGTGCACCCAGACAAAGAATTATCCACAGACTCCGAATGATTCAGACAAGGCCTCTCTGTAATGTTGACCTCCACGACCTGTATCAACTGTCCTTCCTGAATTGGGGCGTGTTTGCTTCGGAATCTGCTTCTCGAGTAGACTCTCAGGGGGGCCACAGCATTAGATGAACCACCTGGGAGGGGCGAATTCGCACCAGCCTGTTCCAGCGACCCAGCAACAGCAACAGTCCTGTGTCGCTGGGGCGAAACAGGGAGGACAAAATCCAGCGATCCCACAACAGCAGACCCAGACGACCCAGCTAAGATATTCTTCAAGGTTGTCATGCATGGCACATGAGTGGCAGGAAGGGGCGAGCTCAACCTAGCCTTCTCCAGCGACTCAGCCAAACATCTGTGCTGAGGCGAGGAAGGTCCAGGTGAGGTCAGCAGCCCATCACCAGCACAGACAGCAGCACCATCTTCCAGAGCTAGGGCCGGCGCCACCATCCTATTTCCATGCACAGCCACAGACCGTTCTCTGCCCACGCCCTGATGTGATCCGAGGCGATGGTGGACAGGCTGACGCTGCAAAGGGCGTGGTTGTCGGAACCGGGGGTTGGACGGACCCCGGACATCTCCATCCTCCTCACCATGAAACTCATTCTCATCTGAAGGAGGCAGACTGCTGTCCGAGGGTAACTGAGGGGGAGCCGGACTAGCAGCAATGCTAATCTTGTAGGTCAGACATCTCGCCTCCTGAATAAATGGCTCTCGCTCAATGATGTGGAGGTCCATCTCCCTGCAAAGCTTCTTCGGATCCAGACACCATGCCCGAAGCTTGAGTGAGGAGAGATCTGTCTTGCACGCAGAGGCGGGGTGCAACTCCAAGATGTGACAGGAGCCATGAAGAAGTTTCTTGGCTGTGTTTAGACCCCACGCGTGCGCTGGGATCCCCCGGATCTCAATATCCATCAGGTGAGAGAAAGACGTAGCTGAGGCATGTGCAAATCTTGTCCATTGCTTGAACACGAGCGAGAACAAAGGGCCTCTGAATGGCTTTCCTTCATTAAGCACTCTTGTCGCCACTTCCTCATCCGGCAAAAACAGAAGGAAGTCTTCTGGCTTGGACTGGTGAATAGACATATCATCAATATTGATGCAATAACGACGGCCCACTTCCTCCAGCACCTCCGAGCCGAGAACAGCGGGCCTGGTACCAGTTACAGTGACAAATAATGCTCGACGGAGCGCAACTTCTTCTCTTGCCATGTCCGTTGAAAGTTCCAAAACACAAGAGGGCAAGTTCGACGTGAGAGGGACCAAGTCAGCAGGGGGAGACTGACTGTTCCCCACCACCGCAGCCCCTTTCCCGCGTCTTGAACGTCTTCTTTTCCGCTTGGGCTGTAAGGACGGCTGCATCTCAAGATCCATGACAGGCTCCATCGCGGCACGATCATGCGACGAAGCAAGACGTCTCCAGACCGAGGTCTTGCGCGCGCCCCCCAGAGAATGAACCTTGTCCATGCCAGATAACCTCTGCCACACCGGAGGCCGCACCGGAGTCCTCGGCCTCACCAAGGCCCGCTGGGAGGAATCCTGACTGCCCGGAAGACGCCGCTTGACGATGCCCAGGCGCTGCCACACTGGCTGCTTCTGAGAGTCGGCCGGCAGAGACGAGCAGTCTGCCATCCGATGTCCAAAGCAGAAACACCGAAAACACCTTGTTGGACGCCGGCAGGTAGCAGCCCGGTGAGAAGTAGAGAGGCAGTTGTAACACCGACCTCGGAGATCCACACGGGACCCTCGACGAGGGAGGTGCACACCACGATTCCTCTGTCTACGTTCAACCACCTGCCAGCCCACTTCAACAGCCGGAAGGGCCACACCAGACGACACCTTGGCGGGGAAAACAGGAGCAGCTAGCGCAGAAGGGGAGGGGGAGACATGGCTTGCCAAGGGAGAGAGACCAGCGGCGCAAACCGAGCTGGAGAGGAGTGCAGCTTTAAAGGAACGAGAAGATGGAGAGGAACCTCCAACTCAGCAGTCATTATGAAGAACGAAGATTGTATGGCGCACAGGAGGGATGGCGTCCTCTTTAGCTAAAATATCATGTTGCAAATGTTTCAAAAAAATCATCAGAAAAATAATGTTTGTAGTACACCTAAAGTCAAGTTTACCACAAAGATTCAGTTTGAAATTTATCTTTGATGTTTCAAAAAAAGTGTCACTGTCAGCACATGATAAACAGTGCCAGTTCGCTGCTTGTATATTGTGTATTGACATCTAGGATAAATTTGAAACTGTTTTTTTTTTGAAGGAAAAGCTATAAGGGAGACCCCTACAGCACAACTTTATTTATTAAAACAAGCTAATACGAGAGTACAAAAGAAACTGGATAGGCAGATCTTGGCACTGCCAACTCCTATGGCTTCGGAAGATAGTCAGCATGATGCTTCTTTATCTAAACAATTGCCCCTGGTTAGCTTTGGTTGAAGAAACAGGAACTATTGTTCAGATAAATAAGCATCATGCTGACTATCTTCCAAAGCCATAGGAGCTGGCAGTGCCAAGATCAGGCATGGAATTTAAGAATCTTCTTCCACGGCCTGGATTTGCACTGAGGAACAACTGGCTATGTTGTTTTGAGAGTCCAAGAAGTGGTGACTGAGACTTGCATTTGTCCACCATGCGGAAGACTGAAGATGTGGCATGGCCTGACTAAGAAGCTTTCTCAAACCTTCCGAAACAAATAAAGAAACCCACGCTGGCATTTCAGAAGACTGCAGAAAAGGACAAGGGAAAAGCTCCCCATAGAGAAAACTCCCCGGCCTGTCGGTATGGGAGTCTGTTTTGATTTCTTCTCCTGACAAGAGAGTTGCTGAATGAGGAACTGGAGTTAACATCTTCAGACCTATCATCACGGTCCACCATCAACTGATTTTGAGCAGCGGGGTGCAGAGGAACAGGTTGAGGATGTTGAGGCCAAAGAGGACAGCCATTTGCTGGTCCCATGTTCAGCACAGCATTGTCCCAAATAGGGTCTCCATGGGCTTCTTGAAGACCAACCATGTTCTGATTGACCATGTTTTCGATGAAAAATCTCCTGCCTGCAGGAAATCCTCATCATTGTCATCCTCAGGTAGAGGGTGGGGGTTACCATTAGGAGAGATGCTATCTTCCTGGTTGGCAATAGCATCATTGTTTCCGAGCTGCCAGCCTTCATCAGAGGTGAGGAAGTAGATGGATATATACCATGAACATCCCAGACCGGTGTTATCATCACCGAAGAAAGCAAAACACTTCTGGAAACCTCACGAGCCGAGATTTAAAGACATTTAACCAATACATAAGATTTGATCTGTGGGCTATTGTGCCATTGCAGTAGCTTACCAAAAGAAGCTACCACCTGTTGAATGCACGCATTCATGTGAGTGGCCAGAAAACCCAGCATCAAGATCCAACCTTTTCTGGTGTACATGATTTCTCTAAAGTTTTGTGCTGTCTTGACGAATAAAACGCACCAGTGTGTCTTCTATATTGTAGATGTCACCAGAAAGGAGTCTGTCCTTCTGAAAAAGGCTACCCATCTCAAAAATGCCCAACCCAAACGGATGAGCCGAGCAACTGATAGCGTGGAGTTTGAGGTCATTTTCAATAAAATCCTGAATCTCATGAACCCACATACCAGCATCAACAGGTTGAACCACTCCTTCAACATCAGTCGCGATGACAAAGTCATCGCGACGAGCTTCTTGACCAAGCGCAAGATGAACAATGCGCCCGCGAACGATGATCGATGCCGCCATCATCAAGCACCAACTCTGGCAGGATGAAAGGCCTAGAATCAGCAGGGAAGTTGGCCATGATCGGGGTACGGGATGGTTGCAAAGCCAAACTACTCGCCGGCGAAAACCCCAGGCGAGGAGAGCGAGAAGTTGGTGGGGTTTTCTCAGAGAAGAGAACTGAACAGTTGTCAACGTCAAGATGTAAAAGGTCAGGATTCCGTGGGACCGGTTGCCGGAGGCACTGCAGGCTGCTCAAGAGCGTGGGGAACAACTTCCAAAGCAACTTCCACATCATCATTGTTTGCCGCCGACTCATTAATGTGATGTACCTTGGCCTCCAATGTAGTCGTGTCATATTGTCATAGGTTGCACACGCCTATTGTTACAGTATTTTTCATAGTGGCCTAGCGAAAGACAACGGCCACATCTGACCGGACTCAAGCAGATCCTGATGAGGTGGAAGCACGAAAAACACTGGTAGCAAGACTTGCCATGAGTGGCCCTAGTCCCAAGGCTGGGGCCACAGCCACCGCGGAATGCCCCTACGACGTGATAACACGCCTTGCAAACGAAGGAAGCGTTTTGCACGAAACCCCAAGGGACTTATCCTTGTCCAAATCATGTGTAATCTGAGAGAAGATAGACGGAACAGGAACCAACGCAAGGGCAGGTGCACCATTGCTCCCAGCAGAGCCAAACCGAAGACTCAAATTTGAATATGAAAATGATAAGAAATTGGGGTTTGTAACAAAGCATTTGAATTTCCCAACTTGCACAAAATAAGACTGGTCATTATCATCCGGGATATTACATAGAGCTAAGCTTCTTTATAGCCGATCTAGAACCAAATCTTCTAGGATGATTCGAAGGATGATGCTTCTTGATTGGTGTCTTGCACCAAATTCTTAGCAAACGAAACCAGTTTGGGAAGATTAGAATTCCTGCTTTTAACAACAGTCCATTGATTATCCTCTTCTCTACACCAGATTGCATACTCCTTTCTCCAATTGGGACCGCCATTCCTCTATAGATGAAAGTAGATATCAAAGATCTCAGAGATGATGCGCTTCAGATCAAGCACCATGAAACCCACTTTTGTGGAGGCTACCAAGAACCAAAAGTGTCGGTCTGATTCTTCAACAACATGAAAAACCGTCGGAGAGCCATCGAGGACCGAGTGTAAGGCAAGACTAACAGCTTCAGCAGAAAGGCGAAAGGTAAAACGACAAAAAATCGCGAGCAAAAGAAAGGATCCCGAAGGCGATGAAGAAGCATGATGAACCGAGGGACCAAATCTCCTTAGAACCGAAAGTTCAAAAGCTTTACCAGAAGAACACACCAAGTCACTAGCCAGCAACTCGCCACGACCATCCCATTTAAATGGGGAAGCCATCGAGTAGGAACCAGGGACAAAAGCCCCCCACAACCACAGAGGAGGCAGGGGACACCCCAAGCTTGGGACGAGAGGATCTCAACCGGCGAGGACAACGATGGAGCATCGGGTGCATGGCGGTGAACGAAGGAGCAATGGGCAGGAGTACGAGCGAGGGTGGGGACGAGAGCGAGAGCCATCTTCGTCTCATATAGTTTTAGTTTGATGATTTCAAACTGAATTGTTGAGTACTACATACATGAAAACATGTGAAAGGGCCTCTAGCTGAGTTGGTTAGGTGGTCTGAGTAGTACCCCTCAGGTCCTAAGTTCAACTCCTCGTGAGAGATAATTTCAGGCTGGGGTTAAAAAAATCTCATTGTATGTCCCAAAACAAAGCATAGGTCTAAGGCCCAACCCAGGTCGCGATCGTTCTCACATGGGCTACGGTTCTCACATCGACTTGCGTGAGAAAGTCTTCTTCTTAATACAATACTCAAGGGTTGTCTTACCCCCTGCATGCCGAGTTTTTACATAAATGAAACATTGCAACACGATATTTTAGAGCTATCTACTCTTGACTCTCCTTTTTTAGAACAAGAGGTATGGGAAACCATCAGTGAGCTACCTTTAGATAAGGCCTCAGGTCCAGATGGGTTCACTGGACGCTTCTATAAGGTCTGTTGGAGCACTATTAAAGATGATATTATGGCTGCTATTTGGAGCAGAGTTTGATCATTTCAGTAAACTCAACACGGCATATATTACAATGGTTCCAAAAGCAAGTGGAGCTGATCTGGTTAAGGACTTTCGTCCAATAAGCCTAGTGCACAGTTTTGCAAAGCTGATTACTAAGATCCTGGCTAATCGGCTGGCAAAAAGATTGAATGAGATGGTTTCCCCAAATCAAAGCGCTTTCTTAAAAGGAACGTTCATCCAGGATAATTTCATGTTAGTGCAACAAACCTCAAGGTTGTTCCATCAACATAACATGCCTAGACTGCTTTTCAAGTTGGACATAACAAAGGCTTTCGACTGTCTCTTGGCCCTTCCTAATTGAAGTAATGCAGCAGATGGGTTTTGGACATATCTGGCGAGACATTGTCTATGGATTATTAGCATCTTCCAATACTCAGGTGTTGCTCAATGGTGTCCCAGGTAAGCTGATTAAGCATAGAAGAGGGCTTGACGGGGAGATCTTCTTTCCCCGATGCTATTTATCATTGCTAGGGATGTTTTTGGCCTTCTTTTCTCTAAAGTTGAGGAAGCAGGCTTACTCCAGCAACTGTCAAGAAGGAAAAGGCTTCACAGAGTCTCGATATATGCAGATGATGTGGCGTTGTTCTTGCACCCTACAACTACAGATATTTCAACTTCACTGGATATCTCCTAGCTTTTTGGTGATGCATCTGGCCTCTGCAATAATCCACAGAAATCAAATGTGTACCCTATCAAGTGCCCTGAGGAGACTACTTTGGAAGTTCAGAACTGGCTGCCTTGTGAGATTGCAACCTTTCCTTGCAGATATCTGGGTCTCCCTTTGTATTTACATAATTATCCAGGAATCAGTTTCAGCAGTTTGTAGAAAAAATTGCAGACCGTCTACCAAACTGGAAGGCTGACTTCATGAGTAGAGCAGGAAGAAGAATTCTAGTGCAGCATGTTCTCACTAGCATGACTGTCTATATGGCAATGGCAATTGATTTCCCTCAATGGGACATAGAAGCAATTGATAAAATAAGAAAAGGTTTCCTCTGGGGAGGTAGAAAGGAGGTGAAAGGGGGACATTGTTTGGTGGCTTGGGAAAAAGTGTCCCGACCTTTGCAGCTTGAAGGTCTGGGTATTGCCAGCCTTCCTGAGCTCTGTTGGGCCCTCCGCATGCGATGGCTTTGGTTGCAAAAAAAACTGTCCCAAGACGTCCTTGGTCTAGCCTATCCATTCAAGTCCCTAGCAAAGCTCGATCCTTCTTCTCCAAGGTGCTGATTTCTGAGGTGGGGAATGGGACCAACACCATGTTTTGGACAGATAAATGGATCCATGGCAAAAGGGTCTCAGATATTGCTCCCAGATTATTTAGCATTATCCCAAAAAGAATTACTAACAGATGGACTGTGCAGCAGGCTCTTTTGAACAGACGATGGATTGCAAACATCAAAGGGGCTCTTACAGTTGGAGCCATTGTAGATTATCTACACCTTTGGAATATCCTCACAGATTTTGTGCTGCAGCCTAACACTGAGGATAGATACATTTTCAGCTTATCATCGAATGGAGCTACTCTGCAAAGTCAGCTTATACTGGGTTTTTCTTAGGGTCTACCTCCTTTGGGCACTATAAAAGGGTTTGGAGATCTTGGGCTCCTCCAAAGTGCTGTTTTTTTCATTTGGCTGGTGGCCCATAATAGATGTTGGACAGCTGATCGCTTGGCAAAAAGGGCATTGAATCACCCTACCAGATGTCCTTTATGTGACCAGCAAGGTGAAATCGTGAACCACTTGCTCATGAGCTGTGTCTTCTCAAGAGTTTTCTGGTACAACTTGCTAAGAAAGTTTGGGCTGCATAGTTTAGCCCCACAGCCAGATACGGTTTCCTTTATGGATTGGTGGGAGCTGGTTTCAGAGACAGTAAATGGTCTGGTCAGGAAAGATCTTGACTCCCTCATCATTTTAGGATCTTGGATGATTTGGAAGCATCGCAATAGAGCCATTTTTTTATGGAGGGTCTCCTAGCCTTCCTCTGATTCTGGAGCAAGCAGATGAGGAAAGAAGAAGCTGGGAAATTGCTCGAGCCAAAGGGCTCTCCTTTTTGGCTGCCCCCCTGCATAGGTTGCTGTAGGGAGTGTGTGTGTGTGTGTGTGTGTGTGTGTTTTATGGATCCTTTCATGTATGGGTGCTACTGGCCTCCATAAGGAGTGTGTTGTTGTTTTTTTGGGTCACTTAAGACCCTTGTTTCCCTCTCCTGCGTTTTTCGAGAAAAAAAAGTAGCAAAACAGCAAATGGATCATCAATGCTTCCTGATGAAAAGTAAGGAATATGCACAAAAAGGTTAGTCCAACAGGAAAATACCTCACTTAATGCTTCATTAGGAAGTGTTGCAAATGTCTCTCTGTAAGAAACAGCCTTCCTTAAACGTTTACCTCGACCAAGAGATGCCTCCTCCTCTATTTGATATTGCTCCCATCTGGATAACATTATTATTATTCCTCGAGGTCCAAAGAGATAAAATGACTACACAAAGCAAGCAGGTCAATTATCGCAATATAGAAGAACCCAGGTCTTTGCTTCTCACCAAACTATGTTTAAGTAGATAGATTCTCACTGTAAATTCCTAGGTTCAAATGAGATTTTGACGCCCATGAGGGGCAACAGATTATGTCAATTCAGCACAACTGCATCCACCGTACAAATCAAGGATAGTGCATGCATGTACATTTTTCCCCTAATAAGAAATAACACAAACTTGGCTCCATTATGATGGCATAAAGCATAAAAGTTGATAAACCACAATTTAAATGAGTGATTATAAACCACAATTTAAAGCATAAAGGACTGTCCAGGAGGCTTTATTAAATAGAAAATGGATCGAAGACATTTAAGGGAGCTCTCTCGGTTGGAGTTTTAGTGGATTATGTTCAGCTGTGGGATCTACTTTCAAATGTTGAGCTTTAGCCGGATCAAGATGATAAACACATTTTCAGTCTTGCATCAGATGGTTGCTACTCAGCAAAGGCTGCTTATGAGGGCTTCTTTGCAGGCTCAACTTTATTTGGCCCCTACACTAGGGTGTGGAAAACATGGGCTCCTCCGAAATGCAGGTTTTTTTTATCTGGCTCGCTGCTCATAAGAGATGTTGGACGGCTAACAGACTTGCTAAAGGAGGTTTGGATCATCCAGCCAGCTGCCCCCTCTGTGATCAAGAAGCTGAAACATTGGATCACCTTCTAGTTTCTTGTGTTTTCTCAAGGGTGTTTTGGTTCAGCTTTTGCAACCTTACGGTCTGCAGAATATATCACCGCAGCCTAGTTCTTCCTCCTTTATGAACTGGTGGGAAAGTGCCTCAGATTCAATTATTGATCAAGCCAAGAATGGTTTCAATTCCCTTGTTGTTTTGGGAGCTTGCCAGCTTGGATAATCTGGAATCACCGGAAGTGTATCTTCGACGGCTGGTCTCCTAATGTTTCTCTAGCTCTCAAGATGGCGGGTGAAAAGAGATTGATGTGGGAAATGGCTGGGGCTAAGGGTTTTTCATACCTTGCTGCCCTTCCCTCGGCTGCATAGTTTCTGGTGTTTTTTCTAGTTTCTTTTTGGATGGATCTCCTGTTTTTCCTGTGTTTTCGACCTCGGTAAGAAAGTCTCTGTATTCTGGTCTATGTTTTGGACCTTTCTTTTTATCTTCTTAATATAAGGGGGTGCAGTTCTCCTGCGCCTTTCGACGCCTTTCGAGAGAGAAAAAAATACATGCTAGTGTTATAGTATTCATTCTTCCACTTGTTTTCCTTTGTGGCAATTATAATTTTTAAAAATAAAAGAAGTTTTTTAAGTACATCATTAGGACCATCATATCGCACCTACTTAACCCTCAAAATGATGGGATTGTTAAACAAAAAGATACAAGTTTATACAGTATTGCAGAGTACCTGACACGTAAAAGTTTATCCCATTCATTTTCTTCTAAACGATTAGTAGCACCTTGCTTTGATTCAGATGCCAGCTCACTCCCATCATTATCAATAGGTGCAATATCCTCATTGGTACCAGGGTCGTCATTCAGCTCATCATTCCAGTCTATTGACTGTTTAACAGAGGGAAGAGAGAACTGTTAGAAAGATCTCCAATGATAAAGTATAAATAGCATAGAGTAAGAACCTAGACCGCCATACACAAAAACAAAAGGATAACAGAGGTGATGCACTAGGAGCCAGGTGGCAACCTAGCATCTAATTGGTGACTAGGCAGGTGCCTGGGCATGATAAATCAGCTAGGTGGGATGGTGTTTCCTACTGTGTTTTCAAGTCATCTGACAAACCGCGATTAGTCAGGCTGGTCGGTTTTGGGTGGTCGATCAGGCAGGCGACTTGATTAGGACACCTGATCGCCGACTAGCTTCAATTAGTCACTCGATCAGGAGGTCATGTCCGCCCAGGGTCCGGCGCGTCTCAAATTTTCATGGGCTTTTTTTGGGAGGGCGGCCTGGCTACAGGGAGGTGAAACGTCCGACACCGCCCCCAATAGAACCTTCCCCGACGCCTGACGGCTTGTTTCCAAAACTTCTTGATTCCCGCTGTCTCAATCTCTTGCCTTCTCGTCGTTCTCGTTCCACCTCTCCACAGCAAACCGGCGCGCGACTGCCACCTGATCGCCGGCGGCTCCACTTCACCAGCGTGCAGTGGGTCCAGTTCACAGGCGTGTGGCATGAGTTCATCGTCTAGAGGTTGGTCTGAACCCTGGTATTATCTGTCCATCTTGT
This sequence comes from Zea luxurians, assembly GCA_029449295.1. Classification (NCBI taxonomy): domain Eukaryota; kingdom Viridiplantae; phylum Streptophyta; class Magnoliopsida; order Poales; family Poaceae; genus Zea; species Zea luxurians. Next base: position 6,538,980 of record JAOPSE010000102.1, read on the forward strand.
TCTTCTAAACCTCTGTTCATTACCTGACATGGTCTGAAATTCTCAATCTTTGAAATTCTCAATCTCTGATTCTCTGTTCATTACTTGCTCTTCTAAACGCTGTTTCTTTGCTGTTTTGAACACCTGCATTACTTTAGGGTCATTGGAGAGCTACTGTTTTCAGTTGGATGAACAAATATCTTCTCTTAAATCAGCATTGCAGAATTCATGTCATGTTTACTCTTTATATATACCATATATACTATATACAGTGTTCTTAAGGTGCCTAGGCGAACAAGTGCACTAGACAACCGCCTTAGCGCCTAGGCGGGTAAGGCGAGCAAGGCAGCCAATTTTGCTCGAGCGCCTGGATGCCTAGGCGACGCCTTAAGAACACTGACTAGAAGACTAGTGGACGACCAGGGTCGACCAGAGGTCGATTAGTCGGTCTAGTCGTCGATTAATCGTGATTAGTCGCCTGGTCGAACCCCTAGGTCGACCAGCTGGTCGCTCGACCAGAAAACATAGGTTTCCTAGCACTTAGGCAACGCGTAGGGGTTCACAAAATGCAAATATGAAATATGTATTCCTTCTGTTCCAAATTGTAAATCATTTTGGTTTTTCTAGATCCATAGTTTTAACTATGTATCTAGACATATCATACATCTAGGCTCATAGCAAAAGTTATGTACCTACCAAAACAACTTACTTGGGATGGAAGGAGTACTAATTCACGTGTAAAAAATTGAAGATCCAAATTTTAGTGGACAGACATTGTAACATAATACTGAACAGAATATATAATTTACCGACGGTTTCTGATACATGGATAAGACCAAAATCTTGATATCATGATTTACCAAAAATAATAATAAATAATCACCATTTGAATAGGCATACAGATCAAAATACCTTCACAGTACCAAGCATATCATTGTCCAGATCCCCATCAATGCTTTCGGCCACTGATGATGGAAGGTTTGATCTATCAAGCAGCTTCAAAATAGCATTTTCATCCCAAACAAGTTTGGTAGAACCACCAATACATTTGTCCTCATAAACATCACCTAGGCCACCGGTTTTTCTTCTATGCTTAAATTCAACATCAGCAACAGGACCTGAGGCTTCATTGCTATCTTTATCATCCACACTGTCACTATTCCCAAAGAGTTCTTCTGTACCCCAGCGAATGATATCTTCCACTTCTTTCTGTGATTCTGATTTGTTAACGAAAAGTTGATCAAGCATCAGTTTCTTCTTGGCTAATTGCAAGATACGCTCTTCAACACTAGCACGTACTACAAGCCTGTAAACCAGGAGTCTATTCGATTGTCCAATTCTGTGTGCCCTGTTCATCGCCTGTATATCAGCATGTGGGTTGAAATCTGAATCATATATGATAACAGTATCTGCAGTTGCCAAATTAATACCAAGTCCACATGATCGTGTAGACAGCAAGAAAACAAAACGTGTCTTATCCTGATTAAAGCGAGCAATAGCCGCCTGGCGCTCTGCCACAGATACTGAGCCATCAACTCTTTCAAATGTTTTAGGGCCAAATTCTAAAGTCAGATAATCTTCAAGGATGTCAAGAAGTTTTGTCATCTGAGAGAATATAAGGACACGATGGCCTTCCTTGTGTAATATTTTTAGCATAGAGTGCAACAAAGTTAGCTTCGCTGAGGCCTTTATGCGCATCTCATGCAAAAATTCAGGTGAACCAGATTCAGGTTCAGTTCCATGAATAAGATAAGGATGGTTGCAGACTTTCCGAAGCTGCATTACTATGTTCAATAAAGACTGGTGAGCACCACCTTTTCCAATGTTGCGCAGTACTTGATAGTTCTTTGTAAGCATAGCACGGTAGTATTCAGCCTGGATTGATGTCAGTTCAACAGGTACCATTCGCTCTGTCTTTGGAGGGATGTTTTGCATTGCATCTTTTTTCAACCTCCGAAGCATATGAGGAGCTACAAGTTTCTTCAGCTCCTCTACTTTTTCTGCTGTTGTAAGGTCATTAAATTTCTCCTCAAATGATGACAGAGAAGGGAAAGAAGTAGGCTGTAAGAAGTTCAATAAGTTGTACATTTCACCAATGTTGTTCTGTAAGGGAGTTCCAGTCAACAAAACTCTGTGCTGAAATGATAACGAATTAAGTAAACTAAAGAGTTTGCTGCTAGAATTCTTAAGGCGATGTCCCTCATCAACTACAAGAACTTCCCATGAGACAGAACGAAGATATGCAGCATCAACAAGCACCATTTCGTAAGTGGTAAGCAAAACATTTAACTTGTACGATCTCTTTGTTTTGCCAATCTGGCTTGAATCGCCCGCATGCCACTCATACTGGCGAATGATAGATCTTGACCTTGCAGAACCATGATATTCCACAACATTTAAATGAGGAGCCCAAGATGCAAATTCAGCCATCCAATTGGGCATTGTAGAAAGAGGAACCAAGACAAGACATGGCAAATTAATTTTAAATTCACAACATAAGGATGATAGAAAAGCACAAGCTGACACTGTCTTTCCAAGACCCATCTCATCAGCAAGGATAACATTTTTGGACTTGTACCAGCATTTACGTAGCCAGTTCAATGCTTCTAGTTGATGAGGGAAGAGCATGCCGCCCTTAAGTTCTTTTGGCTGATCAGCTAACACATTAAGCTCATGTCGGTTCCTTGTGTTTGCATAATCTTTTACCACATCTTTATCCAAAGCCTGGCACTCAAAATTCTTGAACTGAGTGACCAAGTGGCTATATTTCATCAGTGTAGGTTCATCTAATCTTTCCCAAGTGCATTCATCATAAGAAAGACCACACCATTTGATTAAAGCCTCTTCCACTTCATCTACAGATGCACGAAGAGCAATAACTCGTTGTGGCTGGCACCACTGTTCCTTGCAAATGTTTATCAAACTCGTTCCATACTTCGTTTTGTAGTTTTCTAGTTTCCTTTTTGCTAATATTTTTACCTCGGATTCAGAAACCCAGGTGTTGTGGACATTTGATTTTCCAACCCACTTGATCAAGAACTCATATCCAGCATCATTGTAGTCTTTATCTGTTATTTGCTCTATTTTCCCATGCTGTTTGCTCTCATCTGTATGCTCTTGATTGGTCCTGGCCATTGCATCAGCTCTAGTGACTGGTAGTTTGGTATCATCCTTTTCTGCAGGTAAATTAGATGTCGCATCTTCACCCTTTTTGGAAGCTGAAACATTCTCTCTGCCTACTTGATCATCTTTCATTATACTGGTCTCATCAACAAAACATATCGATAATATATTCTTGCCTTGTTCTCGTTTACATGACTCGTTTTCATGGGATTTACTGTTCCTATCCTTCTGCATTTCCAAACTGTGACCACTATGATTGGCTGATCCTGATTCATCAGCACATATATCCTCGACTGTACCATTTCTAGAAGACTCAGTTCCATCATGAGATTTATTAGGAATGCCAGCGGAAGCAAGCGGAAGAGCCATACCTTCCACCTGGAGATTAGCTGATTCAAACTGCTTGAATGAAGCATGGGACAGTGGGTTGATTTTGTTTGTTTGAAGCCGACAGCCTAGAACGCGATCGACCTAAGCAAAGGCCACCATATAATGATAATCAGATAAGAATAACACAAATGATAGGACAAAACAGAGGAAAGACTAAGGGTGCTTGTATGAAGATGCAATGTGTGTGTGTGTGTGTGTGTGTATACATATATATATGTGTATGTATATATATATATATATAAGTAATGTAAATTGCACAATGCACAAGCAGTAATTGATAACTGACACAACCAACCTGCTGATCCTCCTGGGAAGTCGTTATTTTGTCTCCTACCACACACTGTTCCTGCAACATGTTTGCAGGTACATGAGCATCACTCTGGCATAGTTGTGTTGCAAAATTACTGTGCTAGGACAATCGATAAGATAGCAGTATCGGATCAGGTATTCATCTTGTGACAAAACTTGAACGAATTGTAATGGTTAACAGATGATCATACGATAGTTAAACAGGGTAAGCAGATGGCTAATCATGCTATCACACTAGCAGCCAAAGACAAGAACAAAAGAAGTGTGGCATGGACTAAAATATATGATGACAGAAGGTTAAAGGAAATAAAAACCATGACCGAACCAACTTTATGTTCAGGATATACAAAAGGTGACCAGAAAGCATTATATGGTACATTTACGGGGAAAAAATGTTACTTCATGATCAAAATTTAGAATCTGCCTGCATCCTACGTAATTCTGTTTATTTATAGAGTTATAACTGACTACAAAAAAGAGGCTTAAGTAATCACAACAGGGAAATTATCAATTTCAATGAAAAGAAAAAACAACATGCAGAAAATGAAAAACATAGCAGTACAGTAAATGGTGGCAGATCAACGTGAACAACTGACATGCTAATTTGTCCATCAAATCACCAGTAAGAAACAAAATAAATATGGAGCATTTTTTAGCAAAAAACATGGTAATTTTATTTACTCTGTGAATATTTGAACATGGCAAAGTGTTAGCTTCAATACCTCAGAGTGCCTTTTCTCAATGAACTTCACTTTCTTTTTCCCTTTCTTGGTACTGGATGAAGGTGCTTTTCCATCTGAGGGTTTCCTTTTTGGTGGTGGTTCATTGTTATCAAGAGATGTCGATGGTTCTGATGAGGAAACACTGTCATCATCAGACGTTGAATATTTAGGCTTTTTTGTGCCAGACCTTTTACTCTCTCTCTGACTATTTTGCCCCCTGCTTTTAGATTTATTTGGAGACAAGTCCATACGGTCTGGATGTTTCTTGAGTTTCAAGACACTTCCATGTTTAACAATTTTCTCTTCTGAAGGCTCTCCAACAAATTTTGACTTCAAAGGTTTAGCATTCTCTGATAATTCCTTCATTGAGTGCTTCTTCAAATGTAATATCAATGTGTTCTTTTTCTCAACTTCATTATTCGGGTCACCACCCATCATTGTGCCACCAGATGACTGTTTTCCTTGTTCATTTGATCCAGTTTTGTCTTGTGTGGAGTTCCTGGTCTTAAAGGAGACTTTTGTATGCGAAGGTGGACTACCTGATGTTGTACCTGCATACGTCCTTGTACTTTTTTCATGTTTAGAAGTGCCAACCTCTGCATTACCTAACATCTTCAAGCTACCTTTTTTCGGACGGCATCTTGGACATTGCCACTTCCCAGGGGGTAGACGCTAGATTGGGGACAGAAGAAGTCAAGGATTAAAAATCTGTCATTGTAATGAAAGTTTGTAACTTCTGAACCAAACGGGAGGGCACAATACAAACCTTAAGAGGAGGATTGAGGCATTCCAAGTGGTAAACACGAGGACAGCTATCACAACATAGCAAATTGCCACCAAGATCACATTCTACACACTCAAAAAAATACTGAAAGAACAAAAGTAAAGTGTATAAGCAAATCTGGAAACCACAACAGAGGTCACATACAAAGCAATTCATAAGGTAGTGACGTAGTGTATAAACCTCAATTTTCCGTAGTTCTCGTGTTGATAACTGGAGAAAGACCTATTGCTCAACAGTTATTCATAAACATCTTTTCAAGTTGCAGTTGCTAAGAAGTTTCTCACAACCATTTATCATAATTCACTCAAATATGTCAGTTCAGTATAGTTGCAGTCATGTACAGTATATTGAAACAAATAGCACCATATTTACTCAAGGCTTAGTCATACTCCCATATATACACGGGATTATGGGAATGAGCCTAATAGACTATTTCAGCTGTGAGAGAGTTCACATAATAAAACATGTAAGCTCCCTTTCACTTGGCTTGCTTACTTGCATAAAAAATACTCTTGAAGACCTGACTGAAGCCCAGGTGTTTAACAAAAATAATAATATGTGTACTCCGTGAAAAAATGTCTTTTCTACAATGGCTATAGTATTAAATCGTTGTTTAAGCCTTCTGCTCGTATTATAGTTGCGCGGCGCATAAAGGTACAACAGTATATAATCAGAAACATCTTATCAAAAAGATCACAAATAATATCTACAAGAAAAACTAAAGTAACTATGAAAAGTAATTTGGTAAGAAATTCACCCCATCGTGTCCTCTTATCTTCTTGGCTGATGGAGAAATGTTAGTGTCATGCTTCAACTTCTTTTTGGTGGAACCATGGCTCATTGGAGAGTCAGATGTTGGTGAGGTAGCCTCATTCTCATTAGATGGGCTAACGGTTAACTTGCTTCTTTTCCTTTTATATTTCAAACCCCAGTTTCCATCGGCTGCACTTTCACATAAAGAGCTCCTCTCCTTCATCTTCAGCACACTTGCACCAGAGACATACTGCAATAGTGCAATCAAAATGAGGAACATGTTTTTTGTCATTAGTAGCCCAACTCAAAAGAGACAACGTGTATAGATATAAACTAACTGTTGTCTACTGTGATCTAATACATATGTGATCACAGGACCAGAGTCAGATCTAAAATGAGATCAAGCGTAGTTTAATCAAGTATAAGAACACTACGGAGTGCTGATGCATTAGAGCAGTAGGCATTTTGAGGCATAACATTATACTAAGATGTCAGTGAACAGTTCTGCTCAAGGTCCCAAACAAAGAAAGGTGCATATTGCAACAAATACTTATCTTACTTCGGTTGTTGGTTCAATCGAAAGTTCCCTTTTCTCTTTGGATAATATTGTTGTGGAAGAGCAAATGCAAACATAATAAACTAGAATCTACACAGTAAGTTTAAATGAAGAAATTTCCATTGCATAGGAAATAAACCTGTGTGAAAGCTAAATGACAGAAACAAGATTGGCCAGAATTTGTTGGTTGTTATAAATTTGTTAATATAATCACATTAATACCCAAATCGGAACTTTGCATACAAAGCCATAACACAATAAATAGTCAAAACCAATTAAGAAAGATCACTATAAACCCTTACTACAGTGTTATTAAAACTATGTTTAAACAATGTTTAAACTACGTTCAAAACTCCAATTAGAAGTTGAAACCGTGTTTTAGCGTTTTGGCGTTCTAAACTGTATAACGCAGTGTTTCATGCGTTTTAGACCATTAGCTGCCCAGTCTATTAGTTACTTTTTGGGTCCAATCTGGCTCATGGGTGAAGTTTTGGTAAGCCACTAACCTTGCTAGTTTTGGTATTTAACTTCATGTTGTTGTCTGAAATTATGATATATTGGTATTTTTCTTGTGTTGCTTAAAACTATGTTTAAACAATTAAACGTTTAAAAGTCAAAATTTCACCTATGAGCGTTTCATAGTTTTATCGTTTTAATAACCTTGCCTTACTAATCAGCTTTGCACAACTAGCTAGCATTACTCATTCAGTGAAATGATACTTAAGTAATTACCAGGAACTTTCCATATCTTGCTGGTCTCCAAAAGCTCATATGATGAACTGCTATAACCATAACCTAGCACAAGATACAGCTATCACTGGAACCAGACCAAGACAGACAGAGGCATCAAAGGTCCACTGCTATTTCAGACCGGACACCCACCCCTAATCCTCACCTCTGAACTGAATCTTCCTAATTTTGGTGTTCACAGCGTTTTTACCCAAGTGCAGAAGAAACAGAGCTGCAAAGACAGACAGACTAACTCCCATTCGGACCTTGTCAACTCTGGGGCAGAAGCATCAGAGCTTGCAAAAGCAGCTCGCCGCCTGTAACTAGCTTCACATCTCATACGGCACAGCCACCACCCACGCCCAAATCCGAACCTAACCCCCCCCCCAACTCCATGGCCGGCAAACCATTTCACACTCAAATTCCCCACAAAACCCCCGTAAACGGCCCAAGAGCGGCGCCAATTCGAGCGGTAGAGATCCATCTCACCTCCCAGCGCCGCCGAATCGATGCCAGATCGACGGACGCAGCGGCGGATCGCGCGCGAATAGCACCTCCGGGGGCCACGTGGCGGCGCAGAGGCGCCGGCGAGGTCTATGCGGCGGCGGCGTTGGGTCGGATAGAGGAGGGCGGCGCTAATGGGGCGGCGGTGGGCGACGAGGCAAATGGGGAACGGCCGAACGGGCAGGAGAGCGGCGCGACTATCGAGGGGCAGGGGCACCCATCGCATCGGGGGTTGTGAAGGGGGCGCGTGACGAGAGGCGAGCGCTGAGGGCAGCAGGCAGGGCAGAGCGCTTCACGCGTCGCTTTCGGCTGCCCACCCCGGGGACGGTGGGTGACAGGCGGGGCCCTCAGGCGGCAGGGGGGACACGTGGGGTAGGGTGCGCCCGGTGGGCGAGTGGGCGCCGCGCTCGCCGCGGTGGCGTGGAGACGGCGATGGTGGCCGCGCGTGGCCCGCCGCTCCAGGCGCGGCCGTGGTCGGGGGAGACGGGATTGGTGGAGCGGACGGATCATTTGTTTGGTTCCCTCGGTTGCCACACTCTACCTAACTTTTCTGCCTAAGGTTAGTTATTCAATTCGAACGACTAACCTTAGGCAAAGGGTGGCACATTTAGCCACAAACCAAACAGTATATTATATAATGCACAACAATATAAAATTGTATTTTTGGTAAACTTTAGATATACTACTGTAAACGGCCTTAGGCCAGTCCGTCTGCAACAAGTCTACCCAAATTTTAATTAAAAACATTCTATATTGTAGACTACACTTTTGGTGGAATAAAATTTAAATATAGGTATAAAAATGGCAAGCTATTGGAGATAATCTTATTGCTTTTTTAGTCTCTCTTCCTTACCGCAACTCGCCAATGCGCTCGTAGCCTCGTACAATTGTCCCACCAAAGGTCAAACCTAATAAATTAAATTATCTCTTTCATTCTATGGCTCAGGAATGCCAATATCTCTACTACTCTATAAAATTGTAGCGTAGGCGTCCACATCCTATACACCATGGTTCTGCCTCCGACACCTTCTCGCCCGTGCTCCGTTGATCCCGCGGTCCTCGCCCCAGCCTCCGTCAACCACGCCTGCATGTTGGCCAGGCCCCTGCCCCGCCGCGAAAGACGTCGCGCGTTGCCTGCTTCCCCAGCCCCAGCCCCGCCGCGATAGACGTCACGCGCTGCCTGCCTCCCTAGCCCCCGCGCGTTGCCCGGACCCCTGCCTTGTCGCGACATACGCTCCCCTCTCTTTGGAACGAGATCATTTGAAATCACGCGATTCGAATTGACTTTGCAGTCACTTCATCTGTGTCGTTTGTTGCACATCGAATAACTGTCAGCTTCTTCTATATATTTCTGTCTGTCCCAGCTAGCTTCCATCCTATTAAGTCTCGGTCCAACAATAAATTTTAGTTTATTTGTGGTCGCTAACACTGAAGCCTGTTATTTTTAACGTCATGGACAACAGAGAGCGGCTTGTATTTCAGACTTGAGCACTTTTGCACTTGTATTTCAGACTATACTACTTGGCCACCATCGACCACTTCTATTTCAGACTTGAGCATGAATTGGCAAAAGAAGTTACATATTTACTGCTCAATGAAGCTAAGCATTTAGGTGGCAACAGAGAACTAAACATACATACACTTGAATTATAAAACCAAAAGCTAATCTCCCCACCAAGCTTTGTTATTAGAATTCAGCATCAAAATCATTAGTAACTCCACTCTGTAAAATTAAAAAAAAATAATTAAACTCTCTATATGTATCATCAATGGAACATTCACAATTTCAAAATACTACCATCAATAGTTGAGAGAAGGTATTGATGGAGGAATATGATTCACGCATCCATTCCTTTGTCAAAGAAATTGTGTTGGTAATATTTTGAACTGCACCTTCATCCAATGGAACTTCCTATACTAATGTACCTTCATCCAACGACACCTCCTGTACTGATGCAGCAGCTTCATCCATTGTCACTTTTACAGTTTCTTATTTCTTCTAACAAAATGTAATCTGATTTTAGACATAATTTGGTTCAGCTAAAGGGACTAAAATATATTTTGTGCTGCTGCATATCTTCAATTCAGCAACTTCATTTTGGGGGGGGTCACAGAGTGTAACTTAGGTTACTTGACCCACCAACCTGCAGACTAGCCAATCCATGTGCAGCTTTAGGCCTAATTCCTGCATCGTTAGCTGTCTCAATTTCAAAACCTTGTAGCTCTGAAATTTTCCTTTGAGACACCATCAAGTGTAAGGTTTGTGGAAAGTGAAGAATATGATTATGCTCTAAGACCATATCTGCGGATTTTTTCTTGATGCAACAAGTTGAAGTTGATGTTACAAATTCCAAGGTAACCTGCTGTTAAATGGGAAAGAACAATGGCCGCCATACCCATCTGAACGCTCATGTGTTTTGATGTAAAGGAACCATAATGTAATCAAAGTATTAAAGAATAGATGAGAATTCTGAGTTGATCACATGTGCATCAAATGGAGGATGGCAAAACTTCAGCACAAGAGTCGCTCTCTGTTGGCCGAAGTCATGAAAATAAGAATTGGCGCTAAAATTACCAAGACCAGCGACCACAAATAAAACTACAACACGTTAATGGGCCGAGAGTTAATGGGCTGTGGACGGACAAAAACGTATAGAAGAAGCTGGCAGTTGTTCGATGTGCAACAAACGGCATAGATGAAGCGACTACAGAGGCAAGTCGAATCGTGTGATTGTAGACGATCTCGTCCCCTCTCCTTCGCCTCTTCCTCGGCCCCTACGCCTACGATAAGGATCTCTCGGATCTCACAGGGTGTCGTGGAGAGCGGCAACGTGTCATCGCTCCTGCACTCGCAGGCCTCCCTCGACGAGAACCCTCTCACCCTCCACCTCGCCTCGCCCACGCGCGACTAGGTGCCGTCTGAACCTGTTCCTCCCTCTCGTCGTTGTCCGATCGTGATCAGGGATGTGAGCCGTTGTGCTGTTGTCATGTGTGTTCAGCGGGATTAGCGGTTTTGCTTCGCCGGTGAGTTCGCGAAGGACGGTTAGTGGTTGAGGGGCTCGCCAAGGAGCCCTCTCCACCCCCTATGGCGCCCCAAAACACCCGGTAATATCGCGAGCGTCTCCGTGTCCTCCGTGCCGCCAATGAGCCCACTCCATCCCCGAAGACGCCCCAACAACCAGTAATATCCCCATCCCCGACGGACGCCATCGCCAGGGACAACCCCGACATATCTTACAAGGGACAACCTCAATTCGGATATCCAGATTATTTCCTATTGCTGGTGTGTACAACTTATACGATCCGCCTTCTCATCAGATATTCTTTGTCTCTCTAATGACAATGGCACCACCACAATTAAGTTGATATGCTAGCCTATGTTGTTCCTACAAGCTAACATTCAACATATCGAATTCATTTTGAATAGACAGTTAGCTGGTAGTTTTTTTCCTTTGCATTGCCATGCCATGCAGCCGATGTCTAGATGGTTTGAACATACGTTCTAATGAGTTTGCCTTAGTGGAATCTATTTCAACTGGTGAGATTGATAGAAAGATGCAGCCTCTGCTAGACAAAGTTGAAACGTTCAAGAGCATCAGAAGTGGCATGGACAGTACAATCCCATTCCTATCTATTTATATTGGAGACTTGACATGTCGCTAGCACGGTGCGACAAGAATTTTCTTTTAATCTCTCCTCCCCCAATTTTGGTCCTGTGAATTGTGAAAATAGAAGCATCCATCCCCATCTGTACATGCATTCATATTATGTCATTGATGAATATCTCTAACAAATCTTCACATCTTTTGATTAAACTCTGTACTTTGCCAGCGATCAAATGTTTTTAATCTGCATGATTATATGCCCTTACTAAAGCAATATTAACCGAGTCTATGGTTGATTTTGTGAGCATGTATTTATTTCACATCAAAAAATTGCTGACAGAAAGCTAATAAAGTTTATAGCTTTATGCAACATGCATGTTGTTTGTGTTCTAAAACTGCCTTGATATTTAGATATACTACCAAAATTTTAGTTACCTATCTATATGCAATATTTTCTAATGCTTGAATAGTTTGCCACCATTTTCTGTGATATTCGTTTTGTTATATGAAAAATATCATGTTGGGGGTATGATTCGTAGCCGAAGATCCTAAAAGAGGAAAACACCTTCGGCAAGATCCTTTCAAGAACAGCGCCGAAGTTATCACCGATAGAGCTTCGGCACAGTGACAAGTCTCAAGACGAAGGGGGCGAACTGACTTAAAGATCAAATGACTCAAAGACCCATGATGTTTTGTGTCAGTATTATAATTGATTATAAAGGGGATAAATGTAATTTCACATAGGCTGTGTCCTGTGCCTATAAATAGATGAACAGTACCCCTATACTGTTCACGCAATCTTGTAATTGCTGACGCATCACATTGGAATTATTGTTTTCTGTCGAGGAGAAGGTATAAACGTACTCAAATGTCATGTTTTAATATTCAAATCCATATAATGAAATGTAAAAATAATGTTATCTGTTTCTAACATATGTTTTACACGCTATGCTTCATTTTACGTTGTTGTATAAACCTAATCACGAAGGTATGACCTTCGTCATATTTTACCTGCGACCTTCGTTCGAAGTTCATTAAATCCTTGGGGAGATAATGCTTCAGCGGACGAAGGACATTAACATTTAACATTTTTATGTTGCCTTGTTCTTAATTCAAAGCATTTGAGAACAAGTCTCCAACATTGGCGCCCACCTCCGGTGAACTCACTTCCACTTTCTGAGCTAATGGCTTCAGTCAACAACCAAGCTGGAGCTGCTTCGGCTACGAAGCTGGCGCTCCCGATAACAGGTGGACCATGCTCAGAACCGGCCAACAAGAAGCAGAAGAAGGAGGCACAGAGAAGGGTACAGCATGTCGGGGTGCAGGGACCCTTCATCAAGTCAAGATGGTCTAACATCCCAATTACCTTCTCCCAAGAGGACCTTCAGCTCAAGGATTATCCTCACAATGATGCCATGGTTATTTCTTGTGTTATCAAAGGCTTTTTGGTCCACAACATTCTGGTTGATATAGGCAGTGCAGCGGATATTATATTTGCTAAGGCCTTCAGACAAATGCAAGAGCCAGAAGATAAGATTCATGATGCTACACACCCTCTCTGTGGCTTCGGAGGAAGACAGATTGTAGCACTAGGCAAGATCACGATGCCAGTGACCTTCGGATTTGTTAACAACACCAGAACTGAGCAAGTTGTGTTTGATATTGCCAATATGGAGTACCCCTATAATGCAATCATTGGTCGTGGAACACTCAATGCTTTCGAAGCAATTCTTCATGCAGCATATCTTTGCATGAAGATACCTTCGGATCAAGGACCTATTACTATTCATGGGAGTCAGGAAGCTGCCAGAAAGGCTGAAGGGAACTGGACAGATTCAAAGGCAATCCATAGTATAGATGGAGCCGAAGCTTGTGAGCAGTACAAGTACAGAAGGGAGAAGGCTGCTTCGGCCGATCAGCCGAAGCCCATGCTTTTATGTGAAGATATTGCAGAGCAGAAGGTGCTGCTGGGATCTCAATTGTCTGAAGAATAGGAGAAAACCCTGATAAGGTTTTTGTTCAACAACAAAGATGTCTTTGCATGGTCAGTCAATGATCTCTGTGGTGTTAACAGGGATGTCATTGAACACTCGCTCAATGTTGATCCATCCTTCAGACCTAGAAAGCAGAGGCTTCAGAAAATGTCTGATGACAAATGTAGGAAACGGGTGACGCCTAAGAGGGGGGGTGAATTAGGACTTCTAAAACTTTTACTAAACTAGGCCACAATTAAATCCCTAGAGCAAAACCTATGCAAATAATCAAAACTAGAATGTGCAAACTAGGTTTTGTCTAAGTGTTGCTATCTCTACCGCAAAAGGCTAAGTTTCAATCTATACTAAATAAGTATGACCACAAGATTGAAACTTAAATGCTTAATATAAATGCGGAATGTAAAGAGCTAAGTAGAGAAGCAAACTCTCGTGGATGACGCCGGTATTTTTACCGAGGTATCCGGAACCACGCAAGGTCCCGACTAATCCTCGTTGGTGCCCCTACGCAAAGGGAAGCCCATGCGAGGGCCAAGCACCACGGTCGAGTAACTCCGTAGAGAGCCGCGGGCCTTCTCCACGCGCAAGTGGTGCTCCGCTTCCGGCTCCTCTCGGACGCTCCCCGCCGTCTCCACTATCGAGCTTCCAGCCGAAACGCCGCGGGCCTCGTTCCCTCCGGTACACGGTGGCGGCCGTGACACAAACGCGGTTGTCACGGTCTCGCAAGACTCTCGCCCCACTCGGTACAATTACAACAACTCACGCAAGAGCCGAGGGGTTGTGTGGTTTTACAAAACTCACTCAACTAACTAGGATTCACCTAGAGCAAGCGCTAAAGCGGTCTAACTAACCTAAGCACTTCGCAAAGCACCTACGCTAATCACCGAGTGATTCTATTAAGCACTTGGGTGTTTGAGCTCTTGGAAATATGCACTATGTGTATTGGTATGTTGCTTGGGCTCTCACACTTGAGAATGGCCGGTTGGGGTGGTATTTATAGCCTCCACACCCCCAACTAGCCGTTTGACAGAAAGCAGCAGCTTTCTGTCGTCGGGTGCACCGGACAGTCCGGTGCACCACCGGACACTGCACAGTAGATGTCCGGTGCACGCCACGTCAGCCGACCGTTGGCGCCTGTAGCAGTCGACCGTTGGATCCGACCGTTGCCGTCTGCCCGTTGGCACACCGGACAGTCCGGTGCACACCGGACAGTCCGGTGCTTTACGCCTGCCTGCGACCTCTCTGCGCAGACTGTCCGGTGCCACACCGGACAGTCCGGTGCACACCGGATGTTGGGGACTTGTTCTCAAATAAGAACAAGGCAACACAGAAAGAAGTTAATGGTTAATGTCCTTCGTCCTCCGAAGCGTTATTTCCCTTAGGATATAACGATTTTGGACGAAGGTTAAGAAGGTCATACCTTCTTCATCACAGTTTATATTGATAAAAGGAAAAGCATATGAAACATGAAAGAATACATGATTAATCATATAACATTATTAAGTGTCCCCGTTATATGATTATGAAAGAATAAGAACAATATTGAATTACATTTGTACCTTCGATTTGGTGGAAGGCAAAAATACAAGCGTGACGCACGAGCGAATACAAGTCAGCGTGAACAGTACGGGGATACTGTTCATCTATTTATAGACACAGGACACAGCCTGTGAAGAATTACACTTATGCCCCTCATAAAAGTTTACAACATTGACTCAGACCTTTATGGATTGAAAGGTCATTCTATCTTTAAGTCGGTTTGTTATACCAATACCCTGACTATGAAAATCTGAACAAAGGTGCCGGGGGCCAAAAAAGGAAAAGGGGAGCCGAAGCTTTAAATGAAGATGAGGAAGAGCCACCAAAAAAGAAGAATATTCCGAAGAAGAAAATATCATCTCTGAAACGAAAAGTATCTGACGAAGAGGAGATTCCCGCATCACGCTCTGCCACTGATGTGGAAGAGATTTTAAAGGTAATGACTGAATCCCTGCCTGCGAAGCTAAGTCCATTGGGGCCTCAACTGACAAAGTTTTTTCAGAAGGAAAAGGAGCCCGAAAAAACGAAGAAAACAACTAAAACAAAGAGACAAAGAATCATCGCAGTGACAGAAGTCATTGCCAAGACACCACCGAGAGCTTCAGCTCAAAAGATACCAGCGGCTGAAGAAATAACAAATATAGAAATCCCACCTTCGGAGGTCGCGGCTGCCGAAGCTACCTCGCCTGAAGGTTTGAACTTGGAAAGCACAATTGAACATATCGACAAAATACTGCTAGACATGGCCACAGAAGAAGCTACTGCTGCCGCTGAAGAGGCCATGGCCGCAGTGTCTGGGAAAGAAAAGGAAATTGTTGACGAAGCTTCAGAGGACGAAGCCTTCATGTTCCAAAACTTGGTTGGAGAAGAATTGTCAAAAACCGAGATAGAAGAGCTTAAAGAGTATGCCAAATCCTGCGGATACAAACCAGGAGCATTCCTCTTCGGGGGTATTGACGATGAAAAATTAGACTGCATCCGGGATCAAACTGGAGCTAAGGTCATCGGTACTCTATCAAAGAGTATCGGTTTTCCGAAGCTGGAAATGGACATTAGCCGCTACCGACGACAACATATCGTTGGTAGTTTATTTTATTCCAATTTCAAGGTGAACTACTATTCCCTTGACTTATATTGTTTTCAATAATGTAGACCTGTCTTAACGAAGGTTGTTTACGTGCAGAGTATGCTGCTGAGCAAGGCTTTGAAAATGAAGCAAGATCTGGAAGACAAAAAGCACGAGGTTATAATTGAAAATTTAGAGAGCAAAATAAAAGAGCAATTAGCTACTATTGAAAAGAAGAACTTTGAGCTTCAGGCAAATGAAGGCTTATTGGCAGAAGCCGAAGCTAAAATAGCGGAATTGAATACGAAGCTTCTCTGCCAATCTGAACAGTTTGAACAAGAAAAACAAGAACTAAATGCGAAACTTGAAGCCGAAGTCCAAGAAAATTCAGTTTTGAAAAAACTATTGGCGAGCCTTCAAGATAAATGTTTGGAATTTAGCAACAAATGTATTGAACGACTAAGAAAAATCTTCCACTCAGTTGGAGCTAGCAGTGAGAAATTCACCCCGTCAGCTGAAGATTTACCAAAGACCTTCGAACATATTGAAGGTGAAATTGATGAGCTTGACGAAGTTATAGCCGGGCACGGTGACTTCTGTGCCTGGGTAGCTTCTCGGGGTACTGCTACTGCCTTCCTAAAAGCTGGCTGTGATCATGGAAAAATTGTCAATAGGCCGAACTTCACTTTATCACCATCAATCCTAGATGACATCCCTGATCTCGCCCGGAGTATTTCCAATAGATTTATAAAAATGATGTGGACAAAAGGCGGGCGAGAGAAGGCTGGAGACGAAGCTCGGAGTCATCTTGAACCAGTAAGAAATCATACCTTGTGCTTACCTCTTCCTTCAAGCTCGATTTTGACTTACAACAACTTGATTCATGTAGGATAACGAAGCCGAAGTCGATGATTAGAAGAGTGACGCCGAAGCTGAAATCCCTTGAAGATTAAGTAGGAGTAGACTGTAGATAGACTAAGGAAACTTTTGAGATAACTTGTGTAAATGTAACTAAACTTGTCTTTTATGAGTTCTGTTCATACCTTGTATTATGCTCTTACCCTTCTATTAATGTATATGAAATGCTTTGGTGCGGACGAAATTATCTTTTTTGAGCCGAAGGCGAAAAAACACCTTCCCTTCTTTTCGTACACGGCAAAGCATAGAAAACAACATTTCCCTTTCTTCCGAAGCCCTCCTTTTTGTGCGCGAAGAAGCTCTTCTCTTATGCCGAAACAACCACTTATGCCATGATGATGATTATCCTATATATGCCTGAATGAATGTTTATGAATGCAAATGCTATGATGTAATGTGATGTGCGAATGAATGTCCAAACACATATCCGAAGCCATACCCTTAGCCATTATTTCCTTAGAAACAATCACACATCAGCTCTGCATTCCCTTAGGAACGACTTTGGAGCTTCTTCGCCTTTTACTTTCGGCGGAATCAGCGTTGACTTTTCGCTGTAAGCTCTGCATTCCCTTAGGAACGACTTTGGAGCTTCTTCGCCTTTTGCTTTCGGCGGAATCAGCGTTGACTTTTCGCTGTAAGCTCTGCATTCCCTTAGGAACGACTTTGGAGCTTCTTCGCTTTTTCAGTTTTCGGCACTCGATGGTGCGTTCTCAGCTTTTACATTTACATTCCTTGGGGGTTTTTGCTCTCATAGAACTAAAAAGGAAATTACATATGATGGCCCCATTAAAAACCTTTCTCCCCCTTTAGAAAGGAAAAGGGTGCCATGAAAAAGAAAAAACATAAAAAAGTTACATCAAGTTACACATAATATCGCCGAAGCTCATCCGCATTCCAAGATCTTGGAATGTCGTTGCCGTCCATGTCCTTCAATCTGTATGAACCAGGTCTTGACGAAGATGCTACTAAGAAAGGTCCCTCCCATTTCAACTGTAACTTGCCCACTGTGTCTGGGTTGGCCACTCTCCGAAGCACCAAGTGTCCCGGCTCAATATTCTTTAGCCGAACTTTTCTATCTCGCCATTTGACTGTTTCGGCTTGGTATTTATTGATATTCTCCACAGCTTGAAGCCTGATCCCTTCTAAAGCATCTTTTTCCACAAAACAAGCATCTTCAGGACCTGATTCTGTCGAAGCTACTACTCTTATTGATCCAGTTTTAGCTTCTTCCGGAGTTATTGCTTCGTCACCGAATAATAACTTGAATGGAGTAAAGACTGTAGACCTTGATGTTGTTGTATTGTGGCTCCACACCACTTTGGTTAACTGATCTGGCCACTTTCCCCTGGGTTGATTGAAGATTAACTTCATTATTCCTGTCATTATAATGCCGTTGGCTCTTTTAACGAGCCCATTTGACTCCGGATGCCTGACTGATGCAAAATGGATCTTCGTACCAATTTGATCACAGAAATTTCTGAAAGCTTCGGAGTCGAATTGTGTTCCATTATCTATAGTGATGGCCTTCGGTACCCCGAAACGACAAACAATATTCTGCCAGAAAAACTTTTGGACAGTGGCCGAAGTTATTGTAGCTAATGGCTTTGCCTCAATCCATTTAGAAAAATACTCCACAGCCACTATAACATATCTTAAATTCCCTTGAGCTGGTGGTAATGGACCTAACAAGTCAAGGCCCCACCTTTGCAATGGCCAGATGGGTTGTATGAGCTGTGTTAAAGACGAAGGTTGTTTTTGATCTCTTGCACATTTCTGACAGCCTTCGCACTTTTGAACTAATTCCGCTGCATCCGAAGCTGCCTTCGGCCAATAAAACCCTTGGCGGAAAACTTTTCCAAGTAACAGCCTAGATCCAATGTGAGATCCACACAGGCCTGCATGTATTTCTTTCATCAACTCTATACCTTCGGTTCTAGATAAACACTTGAGTAGCGGAGCGCAAACTCCATGCTTGTACAACTCCCCTTCTATCATGACATATGGACGAGCTCTTGCCTCTATCCTCCTGTTATAAGCTTCGTCATCTGAAAGGAACTTACCCTGAAGGTAAGAGATGATCTCAGTTCTCCAATCTTCGCTATAAACAGGAGATATGTTGAGGACTGCTCTTTCAAGGAGTTCCACTGAAGGTGCCTTTATTGTTTCGAAAAAACACATCCGAAGGTAAAGGCAGCCCCTGTGCTGCTGACTTAGCTAGCAAATCAGCATGCTCATTTTGTCCTCGAGGGATATTTTTGACAGAAAATCCTTCGAAGGAAGCTTCGATTCTTCGGACCGTGTCTAGATATTTTTCAAGCTTCGGATCTTTAGCCTTGCAACTCTTGTCGATATGACCCGAAACAACCTGAGAATCAGTTTTAAGGATGGCCCTTCTGATTCCCATTGCTTTTAATTTCCGAAGGCCCAAAAGCAGAGCTTCGTACTCAGTAATATTGTTTGTACAGCTAAAATCAAGTCTTGCTGCATAACAAGTTTTAACTTTGGATGGTGAGACCAACACAGCGGCTGCTCCTGCTCCGAAGGTTCCCCAAGAGCCATCACAAAACACTGTCCACACTTCGGCATCCTTATTTGTTTCTTCATCCTGAGCCCCTGGCGTCCAATCGGCAATGAAATCTGCCAACGCTTGAGACTGGATCGAGGATCTATGCACATAATCAATGCAAAATTCATTGAGCTCTGCAGCCCATTTTCCAATCCGTCCAGTAGCTTCTCTATTTCTCATAATATCCTTCAACGGCTGCGAAGAAGGAACAACAATATTGTATGCTTGAAAATAATGCCGAAGCTTCCTGGATGCCATCAAAACGGCATATAATACCTTCTCCAGTTCTGTATAGTTTTTCTTTGATACACTAAGGACTTCAGATACAAAATACACTGGAACCTGCTTCTTGACTTGGCCATCGAGCTTCTCCTGGACAAGTGCTGCACTTACTGCTGAGTGCGAAGCTGCCACGTATAACAACAAAGGAGCCCCTGGCGTTGGTGGAGTTAATGTTGTTAAATCTATCAAATATTGCTTCAGCTCTTCAAAGGCTTTTTGTTGACTTGGTCCCCATTGAAAGACTTCAGCTGACTTCAACACTTCGAAGAATGGTAAATTTCTTTCTGCTGATCTGGATATGAATCTATTGAGAGATGCCAGCCTCCCTGCCAATCTTTGGGCCCCCTTTCTTGTAGTTGGTGGCTCCATTCGAAGTATAGCTTCAATTTTACTTGGATTAGCTTCAATTCCCTTTGTTGAAACCAAGCATCCAAGAAATTTCCCCTTCTTTACTCCGAAGACACATTTTTCTGGATTCAGCTTTAAGCCAGCTTGTCTGAAACTGGCGAAGGTCTCCTGCAAATCAGCAATATGATTTTCCTGTTTCGTGCTTTTTACAATGATGTCATCAACATAAGTTAGCACATTTCTGCCTATCTGAGACTGGAGGACCTTCGCAGTCATTCTGCTGAAACTTCCTCCAGCGTTTTTGAGCCCCTCAGGCATCCGAAGATAACAATATGTGCCACTTGGGGTTATGAAGCTAGTCTTCGGCTCATCTTCCTTCTTCATCCAGATTTGGTGATAGCCTGAGTAACAATCTAGCAGACTCATGAGCTCTGAAGAAGCTGCTGCATCAACTAAAGAGTCTATCCTTGGCAATGGGAATTCGTCCTTCGGACAAGCCTTGTTGAGATCTGTAAAATCGATACACATTCTCCACTTGCCATTGGCCTTCTTTACCATAACAGTGTTAGCTAGCCATTCTGGGTACTTTACTTCTCTGATAACTCCTGCACTGAGGAGTCTTTTTACTTCATT
Source organism: Zea luxurians (assembly GCA_029449295.1). Lineage (NCBI taxonomy): Eukaryota > Viridiplantae > Streptophyta > Magnoliopsida > Poales > Poaceae > Zea > Zea luxurians. Next base: position 6,559,777 of record JAOPSE010000102.1, read on the forward strand.
ACGAGCACCTTCGGCCTTATCATCAGACATTTTCCGAAGCCTCTGCTTTCTGGGTCTGAAGGATGGGTCAACATTGAGCGAGTGTTCAATAACATCCCAATTTACTCCGCAGAGGTCATTAGCTGACCATGCAAAAACATCTTTGTTGTTGAACAAAAACCTTATCAAGGTTTTCTCCTGGTCTTCGGATAATTGAGAGCCCAACAGCACCTTCTGCTCTGCTATGTCCTCACATAAGAGCATGGGCTTCGACTGATCTGCTGAAACTGCTTTCTCCCTTCTGAATTTGTGCTGTTCACAAGCTTCAGCTCCATCTATGTTATGGATTGCTTTGGAGTCAGTCCAGCTTCCTTCGGCCCTTCTGGCAGCTTCCTGACTTCCATGAATAGCGATGGGTCCTTGCTCCGAAGGTATCTTCATGCAAAGATAGGCAGGATGAAGGATTGCTTCGAAAGCATTGAGGGTGCCACGACCAATAATTGCATTGTAAGGGTATTCCATGTCAACAATGTCAAACACAACTTGCTCAGTTCTAGTGTTGTTGATGAACCCGAAGGTCACTGACATGGTGATCTTGCCCAGCGCTACAATCTGTCTTCCTCCGAAGCCACAGAGAGGGTGCGTAGCATCATGAATCTTATCTTCTGGCTCTTGCATTTGCCTGAAGGCCTTAGCAAATATGATATCAGTTGCACTGCCTGTATCAACCAAGACATTGTGAACCAGAAATCCTTTGATAACACAAGAGATAACCATGGCATCGTTGTGTGGGTAATCCTTGAGTTGAAGGTCCTCTTGGGAGAAGGTAATAGGAATGTGAGACCATCTCGACTTGATGAAGGGTCCTTGCACCCCAACATGCTGTACCCTTCTCTGCGCTTCCTTCTTCTGCTTCTTGTTGGCTGGCTCTGAACATGAACCGCCTGTTATCGGGAACAGCAGCTTCGGAGCCGAAGCAGCTCCAGCTTGATCGTTGAACGAAGCCATCAGCTCAAAAAAGTGGAAGTGAGTTCACCGGAGGTGGGCGCCAATGTTGGGGACTTGTTCTCAAATAAGAACAAGGCAACACAGAAAGAAGTTAATGGTTAATGTCCTTCGTCCTCCGAAGCGTTATTTCCCTTAGGATATAACGATTTTGGACGAAGGTTAAGAAGGTCATACCTTCTTCATCACAGTTTATATTGATAAAAGGAAAAGCATATGAAACATGAAAGAATACATGATTAATCATATAACATTATTAAGTGTCCCCGTTATATGATTATGAAAGAATAAGAACAATATTGAATTACATTTGTACCTTCGATTTGGTGGAAGGCAAAAATACAAGCGTGACGCACGAGCGAATACAAGTCAGCGTGAACAGTACGGGGATACTGTTCATCTATTTATAGACACATGACACAGCCTGTGAAGAATTACACTTATGCCCCTCATAAAAGTTTACAACATTGACTCAGACCTTTATGGATTGAAAGGCCATTCTATCTTTAAGTCGGTTTGTTATACCGAAGCTTCATGAAGTGGAACCTTCGGTCATCTCCTGCGGACAGCTTCCGCCGAAGCTGCTTCTTTCTACGGGACCTTCGGCGTGACGGAGCATGGCCCCCAACACCGGACATCAATGTCCGGTGCACCACCAGGCGCTGGCTGACAGCCCTTATCTTGGATTTCTTCGCTGATTTCTTCGGGCTTCTTTGTTCTTGAGTATTGGACTCCTATGCATCTTTTTATGTCTTCTTTTGAGGTGTTGCATCCTCATTGCCTTGGTCCAATTCTCTTCGCATCCTGTGAACTACAAACACAAACACTAGAAAACTTATTAGTTCACGGATTGTGTTGTTCATCAAACACCAAAACTCAATTAGCCAAATGGCCCGGGGTCCATTTTCCTTACAATCTCCCCCTTTTTGGTGATTGATGACAACACAACCAAAGCAAGCAAATAATACAAGTATTTGAGTGAAATATGCAATCTACTTGCTAAGATGCATGATTGACCCCACAATGTGATATTATGGACTTAAGCCTCCCCCTAACTCCATAATTCACTTACTTCCTATTTTTGGACCAAATAACCAAAACCACTTAAAAAGCCATTTGTAGATATAAAATTTTAAATTGGTGGTGTTTGGTGTTTGATATAGTTTTCATTGCTTTGGTCCCTAAACTTCTCCCCCTTTGGCATCAACCACCGAAAAGGAAGACATTAAAAGCATGTAGGAAGTAAATAAAAGCTTGCCCTCATCAAATGATATCACTAGAAGGATATTAAATTAAACTATGTGAATGATACCACTAGAAGGAGTCCTCAAAAGATTACTCCCCCTAAATGAGTTGTCTCCTTTAGAAAGAGTTTTTCTCCCCCTTTAGAGATGAAGAAATACTCCCCTTGACAGAGATCCTCTACTTAGGAAAAAGCATGTGAAAATTAGAGGTGCAAGACATGATTTGAAAAGACTAACTTCCCTTATGCATAGGTAACAGAATAGGAGTTAACTACTTATGCATTTTTAGCAACATGGAAGCATATGATATGAATTATAGTCTAATCAAATTTTGGAGAAGACATGTAAATAATACTGAAAGTAGTCTCAAAAGATACCAATTGAAAGTCAATGGTGAGCTTGAGAGACATAAGAGTTCATGGAGATTTTGCAGTGGAAGATTGTTGTCTTTCTCCGGGGACTTCATTTTCCTTACAATGAGACTATCACATGAAGTAGACTTGAAAAGGTGTTAGTCTCAAAGTGTTAAATTATAGAGTAACCTCCCCCTAAAGGTGTGCATACAAGTTTTGAATACTTGTAGGAGACATACACTTTGATTTGATATCAAGAGGGGCAAATTATCCATAATCCAAACTTTGGCACATATAAGTTAAATGATACACTTTGTAGAAATCAAAATTTTCAATTTATGCATCATTTACTATGGAGTGATATAGAAGCTATGTGCCGAGCTTAAATAAACATTTTAAACCATGTAGGTTTGCTTAAGTATATGAATTGAAAGCAAGCAATCCTACCATGTGATTTACCTAGTATGCATGATTTTAAACAAAAGTACATAACAAATGTAATACTAGGCAAGAGAGGTAAACTAGATAAAAGATAAATAGATACGCATATCTAAAGACGAAGAATACAATAAAGCTAGTTACCTTAGTCATGGGTGGGAAATTTGGGTCCAAAATTTTCACTAACCCACTTGGCAATAAACTTGATCCAATATGATGTATCCCATGATATACATCCCAATTTAGCCAAGTCTCCAAATTTCCCGATGACCTTTGGTCCACTCACTTCCCTTTCGGGATCCAAACCTTCTTGGTGCTTTTCATGGTTGAAATTATTTCCTTTGGCACCCAGATGCGTTTGGTCTCCTTTCCTTTGTTGGCTTGCTTGTTGGCCTTGATTGCTATCACCTTTCCGTTCTTTTTCTTCTTGATCAAATATGGTGTAGCATCCTTTTTGTTCACCTTTTTGATGTAGGTGTTGGAGATTTTGCTTGATGGCTTTTGCTTGAGCTTTTGCCTTTGTTTATCCTCGGTCATCGCCTTGCATTGGAAAGACTTGTGGCCTTCCTTGTGGCATAGCCTACAAATCACAGTTTCTCCCTCTACAGGCTTGTTCACTCCCGCAGTGGTGTTATCCTGTGGAGGTCGGATTTGTTTGGCTTTGCCTTTCTTGTCATACAAAGCCTTGCCAAGGCGAGCCACTTCTTGCTTTAATTGTTCATTTTCCTTTGCAACCTCATCCGAACATGTCTCTATAACAATATTCTCAACAACGACTTGGTTGCAGGGGTTAGAATCATCAATTAAATCAAAGCAGGAAGTAGAAGCATCTTTCTTAATTATTTTAGGTATTTCAACTAAAGATGCTGCTGGGGTGCTACCAATGTTTTCTAGCTTAGTAGTTAGCTCATTATTGTGTATGCTAAGAATTTCCATTTTCTCTAGCAAATTTTCAATAGCTTCTTGGGAGCTAGCTAACTTAGCCTTAAGTTTTTCATTCTTTTTAATAAGGCTATCATCGGTAGCAGTGGATGGAGCACTAGATTCTAATAGCTCAATTTTAGTTGATAGCTCACTATTTAAGTTTGCAAAAGTTTCAAATTTTTCTAGCAAACCTTTGTAATCATTTTGAGAGCTAACCAACTTTTTTTTCAAAGTTTTAAGTTGAGCTTTTTGCTTAGTGCAAACATCCTGGAAAAATTTTACGGCTTCCGCAAGCTCTTCTAGAGAGGCCTTTCCCTCGCCTTCATCATCACTACTACTTTCATCACTAGAGGATGGAATGCTTTTGTTACCTCTTGCCATAAGGCATTTGTGTGATGACCGTGATGATCGTGACGAGGACCGGTGGCTGCGCGTCCTTGGAGGTTCATCTTCACTTGAAGAATCATCCCAAGTTCTAACACTTGTGAGCGCCTTGCCTTTGCTCCTCTCCTTTTTGGGTTTGGCCATATTTGGACAGTTGTCTCTGAAGTGGCCCTTCTCCCCACATGCGAAGCATCCTCTCTTTCTTTGCTTTTTCCTGTCAATGTTAAAGAGAAGATCCTCGACCTGCAGGGGCACACCCATTAGATTAATCTTGCGGATCATCCTCATTACCTTTCCGACGCGTCGGATTGTTTCTTCGTCCTCGGAGGATGATGTGCATGGTTGATTATCTTCATCATCATCACTTTCTTCTTCTTCCTCCTCTTCTTCGCTTGAGGAACTTGGAGTGGAAGCCTTCTTTTTGCCCTTCCTTTCATCACATGCAAAAGCATATGGTCTTGAGGAAGTTGGCTCCTCTCCCCGACTCATTTTTCGCGACATCTCAAAGGCCGCGATTTTCCCAATCACAATGGTCGGGGTCATGTTGCTCAAGTCCTCCATGTTGTGAAGGATGGTGATGATGCTCCCATATCTTTGTTGTGGTAGCAGGGAGATAATCTTCCTCACAATGTCCGCATCACCTAGCTTATTAATGCCAATAGAGTTGAGCTCATTGATTATTAGATTCAAACGAGAGTACATGTCTCTAACAAGCTCATCATCTTTCATAGCAAAAGAATTGTACTCATTTAAGACTAGGCAATGTTTTTGCTCACGGACATTGGATGTGCCGTCATGGAGCTCATGCAATTTTAGCCAAATCTCATTAGCAGTTTTCAGGGTAAATACTTGATTGAAAATATCCATGCTAAGAGATTCATACAAGCAATTTTTGGCTCTAGCATTTAAATGGATTTCTTTTTCCTCACTCGTGGTGGGTTTCTCGGGATTCTTGAGGGGTTTCATCCCGTCACGAGTGACTCTCCAAACACCTAGATCAACGGCCTCTAGGTAACAAGCCATTCTAGCACTATAATATGGGAAGTTAGTGCCGTCAAAGTGTGGTGGCCTATGGGTATCCATCCCTTCCTCTAAAAAGCGTCGGCTCTTTTAGCGGTGAAGCTAAAGCGTTTCAAATGAGCCAAACCGGGCTCTGATACCACTTGTAGGAAACGGGTGACGCCTAAGAGGGGGGGGGGGGTGAATTAGGACTTCTAAAACTTTTACTAAACTAGGCCACAATTAAATCCCTAGAGCAAAACCTATGCAAATAATCAAAACTAGAATGTGCAAACTAGGTTTTGTCTAAGTGTTGCTATCTCTACCGCAAAAGGCTAAGTTTCAATCTATACTAAATAAGTATGACTACAAGATTGAAACTTAAATGCTTAATATAAATGCGGAATATAAAGAGCTAAGTAGAGAAGCAAACTCTCGTGGATGACGCCGGTATTTTTACCGAGGTATCCGGAACCACGCAAGGTCCCGACTAATCCTCGTTGGTGCCCCTACGCAAAGGGAAGCCCACGCGAGGGCCAAGCACCACGGTCGAGTAACTCCGTAGAGAGCCGCGGGCCTTCTCCACGCGCAAGTGGTGCTCCGCTTCCGGCTCCTCTCGGACGCTCCCCGCCATCTCCACTATCGAGCTTCCGGCCGAAACGCCGCGGGCCTCGTTCCCTCCGGTACACGGTGGCGGCCGTGACACAAACGCGGTTGTCACGGTCTCGCAAGACTCTCGCCCCACTCGGTACAATTACAACAACTCACGCAAGAGCCGAGGGGTTGTGTGGTTTTACAAAACTCACTCAACTAACTAGGATTCACCTAGAGCAAGTGCTAAAGCGGTCTAACTAACCTAAGCACTTCGCAAAGCACCTACGCTAATCACCGAGTGATTCTATTAAGCACTTGGGTGTTTGAGCTCTTGGAAATATGCACTATGTGTATTGGTATGTTGCTTGGGCTCTCACACTTGAGAATGGCCGGTTAGGGTGGTATTTATAGCCTCCACACCCCCAACTAGCCGTTTGACAGAAAGCAGCAGCTTTCTGTCGTCGGGTGCACCGGACAGTCCGGTGCACCACCAGACACTGCACAGTAGATGTCCGGTGCACGCCACGTCAGCCGACCGTTGGCGCCTGTAGCAGTCGACCGTTGGATCCGACCGTTGCCGTCTGCCCGTTGGCACACCGGACAGTCCGGTGCACACCGGACAGTCCGATGCTTTACGCCTGCCTGCGGCCTCTCTGCGCAGACTGTCCGGTGCCACACCGGACAGTCTGGTGCACACCGGACATCAATGTCCGGTGCACCACCAGGCGCTGGCTGACAGCCCTTATCTTGGATTTCTTCGCTGATTTCTTCGGGCTTCTTTGTTCTTGAGTATTGGACTCCTATGCATCTTTTTATGTCTTCTTTTGAGGTGTTGCATCCTCATTGCCTTGGTCCAATTCTCTTCGCATCCTGTGAACTACAAACACAAACACTAGAAAACTTATTAGTTCACGGATTGTGTTGTTCATCAAACACCAAAACTCAATTAGCCAAATGGCCCGGGGTCCATTTTCCTTACAACAAAGCCGAAGGTGCTCAGAATGAAGTGAAAAGACTTCTTAGCGCTGGAGTCATCAGAGAAGTGAAATACCCAGAATGGCTAGCCAACACTGTCATGGTGAAAAGGGCCAATGGTAAATGGAGGATGTGTATTGATTTTACTGATCTCAACAAGGCTTGTCCAAAGGATGAGTTTCCATTACCAAGGATCGATTCTCTAGTAGACGCGGCAGCTTCATCAGAGCTTATGAGTCTACTAGATTGTTATTCAGGCTATCATCAAATTTGGATGAAGAAAGAGGATGAGCCGAAAACCAGCTTCATAACCCCTAGTGGAACATATTGTTATCTTCGGATGCCTGAGGGGCTCAAGAATGCTGGAGGAAGCTTCAGTAGAATGACAACGAAGGTTCTTCATTCTCAGATAGGCAGAAATGTGCTAACCTATGTTGATGATATTATAGTAAAAAGCACGAAGCAAGAAAATCACATTGCTGATTTGCAGGAGACATTCGCTAATTTTAGACAAGCTGGTCTGAAGCTGAATCCAGAGAAGTGTGTCTTTGGAGTGAAGAAGGGGAAATTCCTTGGTTGTCTGGTTTCAACAAAAGGAATCGAAGCTAATCCAAATAAAATCGAAGCTATTCTTCGGATGGAGCCGCCAAGCACAAAGAAGGGGGCTCAACGGCTGACAGGAAGATTGGCATCTCTGAATCGATTCATATCTAGATCAGCAGAGAGAAATTTACCATTCTTTGAAGTCTAAAGTCAGTCGAAGTCTTTCAATGGGGATCAGCTCAGCAGAAAGCCTTCGAAGAACTGAAGCAGTATCTGATAGAACTAACGACCCTAACTCCACCAGCGCTAGGGGCTCCTCTGTTGTTGTATGTGGCAGCTGCGCACTCAGTAGTGAGTGCGACACTTGTCCAAGAAAAGCTTGAAGGACAAACCAAAAAGCAAGCCCCAATATACTTCGTCTCCGAAGTCCTCAGTCTATCAAAGAAGAACTATACAGAATTAGAAAAGGTGTTGTATGCTGTCTTAATGGCCTCCAGGAAGCTACGACATTACTTTCAAGCATATCATATAATTGTTCCTTCGTCACAACCTTTGAAGGATATCATGAGGAACAGAGAAGCTACTGGAAGAATTGGAAAGTGGGCTGCGGAGCTCAACGAGTTCAGCATTGATTATGTGCATAGATCCTCAATAGAGTCCCAGGCGTTAGCAGACTTCATCGCTGATTGGACGCCAGAGGCTCAGGGAGAAGAAACAACTAAAGATGCCGAAGCTTGGACAGTATTCTGCGACGGTTCTTGGGGAACCTTCGGGGCAGGAGCAGCTGTTGTGTTAGTTGCAGCTTCCAAAGTTAGAACTTGCTATGCAGTAAAACTTGATTTTAGCTGCACAAATAATATTGTTGAGTACGAAGCTTTGCTTTTAGGGCTTCGGAAGTTAAAGGCAATGGGGATTAGAAGGGCGGTTCTTAAAACCGATTCCCAAGTTATTTCTGGTCATGTTGATAAGAGTTGTAAAGCAAGAGACCCGAAGCTTGAGAAATACTTGGACATGGTCCGAAGCATTGAAGCGTCCTTCGAAGGGTTTTCCGTTAAGAATATTTGTCGGGGACCATAATTAGGGGTACCCTCAAGACCCCTAAATCTCAGCTGGTAACCCCCATCAGCACAAAGCTGCAAAGGCCTGATGGGTGCGATTAAGTCGAGGATCGGTCCATTCAAGGGACATGATCGTGCCTCGCCCGAGCCTAGCCTCGGGCAAGGGAAGCCGACCCCGGAGAACCTACGTCTCGCCCGAGGACCCCCCTCCAACAACGGGCACACTATCGGCTCGCCCGAGGCCCAGTCTTCACCGAGAAGCAACCTTGGCCACATCGCCACACCGACTGACCAAATCGCAGGGACATTTAATGCAAAGGTGGCCTGACACCTTTATCCTAACGCACGCCCTCCAGTCGACAGAGCCGAAGTGACCGCAGTCATTTCGCCGCTCTACTGACCGGACTGACAAGAGGACAGCGCCGCCTGCGCCGTTCCGACTGCTGAGCCACCCGATAGAGTGAGGCTGACAGCAGCCAAGGCCGGCCTCGGGCGTCATAGGAGACTCCGCCTCGCCCGACCCCAGGGCTCGGACTCGGGCTCAGCCCCGAAAGACGGCGAACTCCGCTCCGCCCGACCCAGGGCTCGGACTCGGGCTCAGCCCCGGAAGACGGCGAACTCCGCTCCGCCCGACCCAGGGCTCGGACTCGGGCTCAGCCCCAGAAGACGGCGAACTCCGCTCTGCCCGACCCAGGGCTCGGACTCGGGCTCAGCCCCGGAAGACGGCGAACTCCGCTCCGCCCGACCCAGAGCTCGGACTCGGGCTCAGCCCCAGAAGACGACGAACTCCGCTCCGCCCGACCCCAGGGCTCGGACTCAGCCCTGGCCTCAGCCGACGGTCTCCGTCTCGCCCGACCCAGGGGCTCGGACTCGACCACGGCCACGGAAGACAGACTCGACCTCGACCTTGGAGGAGCCTCCACATCGCCCAACCTAGGGCGCGGACCGACCACGTCGACAGGAGGCGCCATCATTACCCTACCCCGAGCTGACTCAGGCTACGGGGAACAAGACCGACGTCCCATCTGGCTCGCTCTGCCAGATAGGCAATGATGGCGCCCCACACGCTCTGTGACGACGGCGGCTCTCGGCCCCCTTACGGAAGCAAGAGGACGTCAGCAAGGACTTGACAGCCCCGACAGCTGTCCTTTCGCCAGGCTCCAGCGCTCCTCCGACGGCCACGACACCACACGAACTAGGTGCCAAAACCTCTCCGGCTGCCACGACGGCATGTACTTAGGGTGCTAGCTCTCCTCCGCTAGACACGTAGCACTCTGCTACACCCCCCATTGTACACCTGGATCCTCTCCTTACGCCTATAAAAGGAAGGACCAGGGCCCTCTTACAGAGGGTTGGCCCGCGCCGAGAAGGACGGAACGGCGCTCGCGCGAGGCCGCTCGCTCCCACTCCCGCGTGGACGCTTGTATCCCCCTACTGCAAGTGCACCCGACCCAGGCGCGGGGCTAACACGAAGGCCGTGGGATCCACTCTCTCACGCCTGCCTCCCTCCGGCTGCCTCCTTTCCCCTTTCGCGTTCCGCCTCGCGTCGACCCATCTGGGCTGGGGCACGCGGCGACAATTCACTCGTCGGTCCAGGGACCCCCCGGGTTTCGAAACACCGACAGTTGGCGTGCCAGGTAGGGGACTGCTGCGTGTTGACGAACAGCTTCCCGTCAAGCTCCAGATGGGCAGTCCCCAGCAACCTTTCCAGCCCGGGACGATGCTCCATTTCGGGAATCTTGAGTTCATGTCCCTCGATGGCAGCTACGACATGATACTCCTTCCCCCGCCGCGCGACAGCGACAATGGCGGTCGACAACCCGCTCGCCGGCGGGGAAATCGACGACGCCTTCCCCACGTGGTGGAAGGACGACATTCGGGCTTGTCCCGTCCCCTCCCCCGCCGACGGAGGAGGAGGCGGGGCAACCAAGGCCAAGCGGGAAGCAGCACCTCGTTGGCTGTCGAGCGAGTCGACGACGCCGGCGCCCCAACGGAGGGCGCGTCGGGCATCGATCTCCCAACGGCCGGCAATTTCCAGGGCACGTACGTGCGCCCTGGGAACTCCTGGGATCTCCGAAGCTGCCGCCAGCAGCCGGGAGAGCCTCTCCGGGACTATATCCGGCGATTCTCGAAGCAGCGCACAGAGCTGCCCAACGTCACCGATTCAGATGTCATCGGCGCATTCCTCGCCGGCACCACCTGCCGCGACCTGGTGAGCAAGCTGGGTCGCAAGACCCCCACCAGGGTGAGCGAGCTGATGGACATCGCCACCAAGTTCGCCTCTGGTCAGGAGGCGGTTGAGGCCATTTTCCGGAAGGACAAGCAGCCCCAGGGCCACCCACCGGAAGATGCTCCCGAGGCATCAACTCAGCGCGGTGCCAAGAAGAAGGGCAAGAAGAAGTCGCAAGCGAAACGCGACGCCGCCGACGCGGACCTTGTCGCCGCCGCCGAGTACAAGAACCCTTGGAAGCCTTCCGGAGGTGCCAACCTCTTCGACAAGATGCTCAAGGAGTCGTGCCCCTATCATCAGGGGCCCGTCAAGCACACCCTTGAGGAGTGTGCCATGCTTCGACGACACTTCCACAAGGCCGGGCCGCCCGCGGAGGGTGGCAAGGCCCTTGACGACGCAAAGGAGGAAGATCACAAGGCAGGAGGGTTCCCCGAGGTCCGCAACTGCTTCATGATCTATGGCGGGCAAGTGGTGAACGCCTCGGCTCAGCACCGCAAGCAAGAGCGTCGGGAGGTCTGCTCGGTAAAGGTGGCGGCGCCAGTCTACCTAGACTGGTCCGACAAGCCCATCACCTTCGACCAGGCCGACCATCCAGACTACGTGCCGAGCCCGGGGAGATACCCACTCGTTGTCGACCCTATCATCGGCAACGTCAGGCTCACCAAGGTCCTCATGGACGGAGGCAGCGGCCTCAACATCATCTATGCCGAGACCCTCGGGCTTCTGCGGATCGATCTGTCCTCGGTCCGGACGGGCGCCGCGCCTTTCCACGGGATCGTCCCCGGGAAGCGCGTTCAACCCCTCGGACAACTCGATCTACCCGTCTGCTTCGAGATGCCCTCCAACTTTCGAAAGGAGACCCTCACGTTCGAAGTGGTCGGGTTTCGAGGAACCTACCACGCAGTGCTGGGGAGGCCATGCTACGCCAAATTCATGGTCGTCTCCAACTACACCTACCTCAAGCTCAAGATGCCGGGCCCCAAGGGGGTCATCACCGTCGGGCCCACGTACTGACACGCATACGAATGCGATGTAGAGTGTGTGGAGTACGCCGAGGCCCTCGCCGAATCCGAGGCCCTCATCGCTGACCTGGAGAGCCTCTCTAGGGAGGCGCCCGACGTGAAGCGCCACGCCGGCAACTTCGAACCGGCGGAGACGGTCAAGTCCGTCCCTCTCGACCCCTGCAACGACCCCTGCAACGACGCCTCCAAGCAGATCCGGATCAGTTCCGAGCTCGACCCCAAATAGGAAGCAGTGCTCGTCGACTTTCTCCACGCAAACGTCGACGTTTTCGCGTGGAGTCCCTCGGACATGCCCGGCATACCGAGGGAAGTCGTCGAGCACTCTCTGGATATTCGAGCTGGGGCCCGACCCGTGAAGCAGCCTCTGCGTCGATTCCACGAAGAAAAGCGCAGGGCCATAGGCGAGGAGATCCACAAGCTACTGGCGGTAGGGTTCATCAAAGAGGTATTCCATCCCGAATGGCTTGCCAACCCTGTGCTTGTGAGAAAGAAAGGGGGGAAATGGCGGATGTTTGTAGACTACACTGGTCTAAACAAAGCATGTCCGAAGGTTCCCTACCCTCTGCCTCGCATCGATCAGATCGTGGATTCCACCGCTGGGTGCGAAACCCTGTCTTTCCTCGATGCCTACTCAGGGTATCACCAGATCAGGATGAAAGAGTCCGACCAGCTCGCGACTTCATTCATCACACCCTTCGGCATGTACTGCTATGTTACAATGCCGTTTGGTTTGAGGAATGCGGGGGCAACGTACCAGCGACGCATGAACCATGTGTTTGGCGAACACATCGGCCGAACGGTCGAGGCCTACGTCGATGACATTGTAGTCAAGACGAGGAAGGCCTCCGACCTCCTTTCCGACCTTGAAGCGACATTCCGATGTCTCAAGGCGAAAGGCGTGAAGCTTAATCTCGAAAAGTGTGTCTTTGGGGTCCCCCAAGGCATGCTCTTGGGGTTCATCGTCTCCGAGCGGGGCATCGAAGCCAACCCGGAGAAGATTGCAGCCATCACCAGCATGGGGCCAATCAAGGACTTGAAAGGCGTACAGAGGGTCATGGGATGTCTCGCGGCTCTGAGCCGCTTCATCTCGCGCCTCGGCGAAAGAGGTCTGCCTCTGTACCGCCTCTTAAGGAAGGCTGAGTGCTTCGCTTGGACTCTCGAGGCCGAGGAAGCCCTCGGGAACCTGAAGGCGCTCCTCACGAACGCGCCCATCTTGGTGCCTCCCACTGCCGGAGAAGCCCTCTTGATCTACGTCGCCGCAACCACCCAGGTGGTTAGCGTCGCGATCGTGGTTGAGAGACGAGAAGAAGGGCATGCATTGCCCGTCCAGAGGCCAGTCTACTTCATCAGTGAGGTACTGTCCGAGACCAAGATCCGCTACCCGCAAATCCAGAAGCTACTGTACGCGGTGATCCTGACACGGCGGAAGTTGCGACACTACTTCGAGTCTCATCCCGTGACTATGGTGTCATCCTTCCCCCTAGGAGAGATCATCCAGTCCCGAGAGGCCTCGGGTAGAATTGCGAAGTGGGCGGTGGAGATCATGGGCGAGACGATCTCGTTCGCCCCTCGGAAGGCCATCAAGTCCCAGGTCTTGGCGGACTTCGTGGCTGAATGGGCCGACACCCAGCTCCCGACGGCTCCGATCCAACCGGAGCTCTGGACCATGTTTTTCGATGGGTCGCTGATGAAGATAGGGGCCGGCGCAGGCCTCCTCTTCGTCTCGCCCCTTGGGAAGCACCTACGCTACGTGCTACGCCTCCACTTCTCGGCGTCCAACAATGTGGCAGAGTACGAGGCTCTGGTAAACGGGTTGCGAATCGCCATCGAGCTAGGGGTCCGACGCCTCGACGCTCGCGGTGACTCGCAGCTCGTCATCGACCAAGTCATGAAGAACTCCCACTGCCGCGACCCGAAGATGGAAGCCTACTGCGATGAGGTTCGGCGCCTGGAAGACAAGTTCTACGGGCTCGAGCTCAACCACATCGCCCGACGCTACAACGAGACTGCGGACGAGCTGGCTAAAATAGCCTCGGGACGAACAACAGTTCCCCCGGACGTATTCTCCCGAGACCTGCATCAACCCTCCGTCAAGACCGAGGACACACCCGAGCCCGAGGCACCTTCGGCTCTGCCCGAGGCACCCTCGGCTCAGTCCGAGGTACCCTCGGCCCAGTCCGAGGTACCCTCGGCACGGTCCGAGGTACCCTCGGCTCAGCCCGAGGTACCCTCGGCCCCCGAGGGTGAGGCACTGCGCGTCGAGGGGGAACCGAGCGAGGTCACGCCTAATCAAAGCTGGCAGACCCCGTACCTGCAATATCTCCACCGAGGGGAGCTGCCCCCCGACCAAGCCGAAGCCCAGCGGTTGGCGTGGCGCGCCAAGTCTTTCGTCTTGCTGGGAGATGGGAAGGAGCTCTATCATCGCAGCCCCTCAGGCATCCTCCAGCGATGCATTTCCATCACCGAAGGCCAGGAGCTCTTGCAAGAGATACACTCGGGGGCTTGCAGCCATCACGCAACACCTCGAACCCTCGTTGGAAACGCCTTCCGACAAGTATTCTACTGGCCGACGGCGGTGGCCGACGCTACTAGAATTGTCCGCACCTACGAAGGGTGTCAGTTCTACGCGAGGCAGACCCACCTGCCCGCTCAGGCTCTGCAGACCATACCCATCACCTAGCCGTTTGCTGTGTGGGGTCTGGACCTCGTTGGCCCCTTGCAGAAGGCACCCGGGGGCTACACGCACCTGTTGGTCGCCATCGACAAATTCTCCAAGTGGATCGAGGTTCGACCCCTAAACAGCATCAGGTTCGAACAGGCGATGGCGTTCTTCACCAACATCATCCATCGCTTTGGGGTCCCGAACTCCATCATCACCGACAACGGCACCCAGTTCACCGACAGAAAGTTCCTGGACTTCTGCGAGGATCACCACATCCGGGTGGACTGGGCTGCCGTGGCTCACCCCATGACGAATGGGCAAGTGGAGCGGGCCAACGGCATGATCCTGCAAGGACTCAAGCCTCGGATCTACAACGACCTCAACAAGTTCGGCAAGCGGTGGATGAAGGAACTCCCCTCGGTGGTCTGGAGTCTGAGAACAACGTTGAGCTGAGCCACGGGCTTCACACCGTTCTTTCTAGTCTATGGGGCCGAGGCCATCTTGCCCACAGACTTGGAATACGGTTCCCCGAGGGCGAGGGCCTACACCGACCAAAGCAACCGAGCCAACCGAGAAGACTCACTAGACCAGCTGGAGGAGGCTCGGGACGTGGCCTTACTACACTCGGCGCGGTACCAGCAGTCCCTGCGACGCTACCACGCCCGAGGGGTTAGGTCCTGAGACCTCTAGGTGGGCGACCTGGTGCTTCGGCTGCGACAAGACGCCCGAGGGCGGCACAAACTCACGCCTCCCTGGGAAGGGCCGTTCGTCATCGCCAAGGTCCTGAAGCCCGGAACGTACAAGCTGGCCAACAGCCAAGGCGAGGTCTACAGCAACGCTTGGAACATCCAACAACTACGTCGCTTCTACCCTTAAGATGCTTTCAAGTTGCTCGTATACCTCGTTCACACACAAAGTCTGGTCGTCAAGGAAGGGTCAGCCTTGCCTCAGCAAAGCTGTAACACTATAAAAATCATCAAATAAAAATAATACATTTAGTTAATAATGGTAATCATGGTAATAAATTTTTCATTGAAGTGTTTGTTTCATTTGGAATGATTTTTGAGATGCTCATTTTAAATATTAAGTATCATTTCTTCTTAAATAAAAATTCACATAATTGATATGATAATTATTAGTCTCAAAATAAATATCTTAATTATGAATAGGGTTGGTTGAATATTATGAATTTTTATGGTTATTTAAAAAGGTATTTCGAAATTAAAAAAAAGGAAAAGAAAAAGAAAAAAAACAAAACCTAATCTATCTAACCCTGGCCGGCCCGTTTGGCCCAGCGGCCGGCCGCCTTCTCTCCTTCCCTAAGCCGCGCCCTCTCTCCTGCTGGCCGCCGCCACTTTTCTCCCTCCTCTCTCCTCTTCTCCTTCTCTCTTCTCTCCACTGCTCACCCGACCGGCGCCCAGGATCCCGCCTCGACGCCGACTGCGCCTACACGCTCGCCAACCGTGCGCGCCAGCCGAAGCGCCACGCGACACCGACTGTCCGGTCGCGACCTTGTGCGAGTCGAGCGCCAGCAGAGCCGACCCCAAGCCGCGCGACGACCATGCTTTGAAGCCGACGCCGACCGAGCCGTGCACGCCAACCGAGAAGCTACGTCCAGCGCGCGATGCCTGGAAACCGACCGCGCCACCCGTGCCCCGTCCGTTCTTCTAACCTCGTTAATGGACCTTCATTACCGTCCGTTTCTCTGTGTGAATGGAGGTTACTGCATCCATTACTCCCTCCCCACTCTTCCCTCCATTGATGCACGCCACTAATGGTAGCTTGAAGACCTTGGCGTCCTCTCCTCTCCCTCCCTCTCTATAAAACCCCAGCCGAGCCCTCTCCCTTTCTCCCACTGCCGAGCTCGCTCTCTTCTCGCGCCCTTCTTCCTGGCCGAGACCTTGCCACCGGAGCTCGCCCACACCTCCTCGCCAGAACTCGTGCTCGCCGGCCGGACCGTCTGCGCCCACCCCGGCCACCTCAACTGAGCTCCCTTCTGCTCCTCTGCCTCCGTGACCGACCACCAACACCGTCGTGCCGAGCGCTCGTCGCTGCTCTACGCCCTCGTCGGGAGCCGTCCGTCTTGGCCGTGGTCGTCGTTGCCCGCGTCGGAGCTTGCCCGTGCAACACCCCGGCGACCGTGCCCACACCATTCGTCAATCGTCCACCATCCGTGGAGCCTCACCGAAATTCGCGCCCCACCGTCCAAACGCATCGTCGGAGTTACGCCGTTCGTCATCGACATGATCGCGCAGCACACCAACTGGACCATCCGTGCCCACGCCGTTCGTCGTCATCCGTTCACCCAAGGTTGAAGAGAATCAAAACCATTTGAATTCATTTCTAAAATCATGTTTGAATTAATTTGTGAATTATTGTTGTAATATTAAGACGATGCGATTCACGTGTACGATTTTAGAGATTTTGTTTTATACGTATAGTCAAAATCGACCCTGCGACAACGCTTTGAATATGCGTATGATTTTATAATTCTAAAAATGAGCACGGTCACTATTCACTACCGCAGTGATTTTCATACTAGAAAACGTTTATATATTTGATTTCACTTTAATGTGAGGAATGATAATTAGTTAGAATTGATATAAGTATAATTTTTGGTGATATAAGAAATTGAAATAGAAGAAGTATTTAAGTCATGTATTTTCTAGTCAAATGAAAATATATATTTCACTATTCATGATAAATGTATTCATAAGCATGACACTTAATTACTTAGAATAGTAAAATGCTCATTTATGTCATAATAACCATGAATAGGTTATTAAAAGTCTCATTTAGTAATTTATAATTAATTCTTAGTATATTAATGTTAGAAGAATTAAATAAACAATTTTTAGTATACGTATAATTTCTTTGTAGGAAAGAAAGGAAGAAAACCGAAAGGATAGAATTTTATAATAATGTTAGAATAACTTAATTAGGCACCCATGCTTTCCTAAAGAAATTGATAGTTATATTGGTAAATATAGGTTTCCTACTAAAGAATTAGATAATTTGTTTCTAACTTTAAAATGACCTTTTTAATAGATATCATATTTAACAAGGTTCGTTATAGATGTGTAAGTATAGCCTTCTTAGATAGAAATTTAAAAGAATATGTAGACCATTTGTTCCTTATTAAAAATAGAAGATAAATATATGTCCAATTAATAGATTATTTCTTAATTAAAAGATAACAAGGGTCATTGCTTTTATAAACCAAAACGATAGTTTATATATAATTTCTTTCTAATGAATTAGATCATTTGTTTCTACAATAGAATTTAAAGATAATTAATAGATCAATTACCTTCTATTAATTAAACATATAGTCAATTTGTTCTTAACTAGATTTATGACATGATTAATGATTTCATAGAATTTAATCCACCTTATATACGAATCACTTAGCTTTTACTAAAGGATAAAATAAAGGAATTAGTGCTCATGTTATTGTTATAATTAAATTGTTAGTTTATGTATTGATTATAAATATACCTTTATTGATAATAACATAGACTTTGTAAAAGTGGAGATAATTAATTGTTTCATTATCTCTCACATAAAATCTATTTAAGCCATGTGTATTCTTAATAAAAGTATAAAGATAATTATTTGTTTCATTATCTTTCCATATAAAACATGTTTAGGCTTATATATTAGCTTCTCGTCAATTAATGTTTAATAATGTGTTTTGTAACTCATTAACCTTAGATATATAACATATATCTTTTTATAAAAGGTTAAAAAGGTTTAATAATGTTATAATGTGTTTTATCCTATAAACCCTTAATCTTAGACATATCACATATGACGTTTTATAAAGAATTAATTTGATGAATCTAATATTTGTATTTTTTTTAAAATTAAGATATTTTAAGCTCATGTCTTATTTTATAAAGTATAGATCACACATTTTTGAAAAGAATACCCTCTTATTATAACCATTACTTACGACGTTTTTGAAAAGCGAACGCTCTTTTCGTTAGGCTTTCTTTTAGCTTTACGTATGGTGAATGTTGTATGTTATTGAGTGGTGTTTGTTCTTCTTGTTTGTTTGTGTGATATTCAGTGATTGATCTAATAGTTGAGAATCAAGTGTTATTCCGTGGAAGAACCTCAAGTTTTCAATAAGCAAGGCAAGTGGACTTCTCCCTCTGCATACTCTGTTTGATCCCAAACAATACATTTAATAAAGTTTACTCTTTTGGATATATATGCATAATTTGACGGGTTACCTATTTAGATAACCATTCTAACCTTACTCCTTGTTTAACCTGGGTTTTGATCTAATCAAGTAGCTATGCTATTGCTACAACTTAACTTTATGCAATCACTCTTGTTTATGATATTAATGTTCCAAATGGTAAGTTTACTTTATTGTTGTTAACCCGATGGTTAAACAAGATTATTGCATATTAATTGGAACATGGAGTGACCACCCGGGAAAACAGTGCTACCATGAGGACTATCATGGCTCTGGTCTTGGCTAAATAACTAGGGAAGTCTTACGTTGGGTGTTGGTCGTGGTCGACCGGAACGGGGGCATCTGGCAAGCTCTTATAGTTCCGGCTCAGGCAGATTGGATACGGGCATAGTTCCCAAAGCTTTACCCTGTGGTCCGGACTATAAGTTGGTTACGGCAGGTGTGCCTTATGCAGTTTGACCATTTCCAGCATTTGCGTAATGAGGACTCTAGGGAGAAGCCTCGTAGTGAGACCCTGGCCATTCACCTCGGAAGTGAATACGGGTCTAGCTAACCCGGGCAAAAAGGGAATCACGACTCATGGGTAAAGATGCGCCACCTCTGCAGAGTGTAAAACTGATATATCAGCCGTGCTCACGGTTATGAGCAGCCTGGACTCCTCACATGATAATTGAACTTGAAGATGGAAATAAATCGAGATCCGATGATCTGCCAATGGTTTGCTTAAGTGGTTTCACTTAAGTGTTTTTGATATACTCTTGTACCTTTGTTTAAAGGGAATACTTGGGATTCACACTTATTAGTAAGACAGGTGTTGTTAATAAAATGTTGACAAACTAAAATGCTTACTGCTCAACCTCAGCCTCACCTTGTTACCTTGCATTAGTTTTTCCCCCACTTGCTGAGCCCCGACCATAAGTGAGCTCACCCTTGCTTAATTTTGATCAGAAGTTGCAGATGAAGATATGATGCTGAACTCCATGGATGCTAGTCTAGTGATACCCCCGGTCATCTTCCTGTGGATGGATGTCCATGTTCGATGTACTTTGATGAACAAAGGTTAAGACATTATGTCTGTTCGAAGTGTAATATGTTAATATAATCGTTATTTACGCTTTTATGCATTGTTCTTTTGATATATTACACTTGTGACGTCAACATATGTGTGGAAATAGATCCTGGCACACATATGCTATGCACCCGGCTCTGCCCCTTTGAAAACGGGTGTGACAGAAGTGGTATCAAAGCAATGTGACCGTAGGTCGCTAGATTAGTTAGAAATGGAAAGCCCAGTCAGTCGTTCAAAACTTGACTTAATTGTCTCCATAAAAACTTACTTTATACAAAAACTCGTCTCTTTTATATTCAACCCTTCTTGTCTGATTTTTGGTCAATTCGAAGGTTCTAATGAGAAGCATTGCAAGATGATCAAGCTAGGATTGCGAAACTTGAAGCGAAGTTTGCCAGAAGAAACCTTTTCGAAGCTATCAATGATGCCCTATTCTCTGTCTTATCCTCACTCCGCAAGAAGTTTTGTTAAGGATCCTTTGGATCTATTACCAGACTTCTTGGTTAGGTTGATAGGATTGTTCTTTAGTATTAAGATTTTCGACTAGATCGGTAATGGCGATATTATATTATATTATAAGTGGTTTTCTAATCCCTAATATTGCTATATAACCCTTGACTTCTTATACTTTTGTTTTCTTGCCATTGTATTGCCATCCTTGCGCAATATCTACCTTGATATATTAAACCTTTGCATCTCTACTTTTCTCCTCGATAACACTTTCTCCCTAACTCACTTTATAACCTTGGTTGTATCATTTATCCTCACTTTAATAGTTCATGGTTATCCTATTTCACTATTGGCCACCGATAAATATGTCCTGACTAACTCCTTGATAATTCTTACCCAACTCCTTGATGTTATATTATCTTTCTTATTCCAAACCTTGTCTCACCTTTTGTTTTGGTTGAATGTGTAGAATTGGATTGTGTTGTGCTGGTATGTTTGAATTCATTGTCCCTTGTGTTCATGATTGATTTGCTTCTTTGAAATGATTGTTGGTGTATTGTGTGACTTTTGTCCACAATGGCATCAGTTAGCTAGGTTAAACCTTAGATAGATGGGTTTTCTCTGCTCTCTATAATCTATCTTTGCTCAACCCTTTCATCCCTTCCATTCTTCCATACCCATACAGATGTCAGACCTTGGAATGTCAACTACAAGTGATGTCACTAAATGCAAAGAATGCAGTGTGTTGACAAGTCAAAACAACACTATAAATGAAACAGCTGATGAACAGAAATTCAAGACCCAAAAGGATGCACAACCAAACCAACAGACAAGTAACCTTGGAACATGTTGTTGTTGTGAGTACTATGGAATTCCTTGTCGTCAGATCAGTACAAACGAAAGTGAAACTACAAAACAGAAGAACCAGATTTTATTTTCTGGCATAAACAGACAGATGTCCCCCCAAGAACATCTAATAGCAGATTCTCTCGGACCTAATGCACTGTCAGATGATCACAAGGATACCCAGCCCCAAGAAGAAACACATGAGTGTTACATTGATGGATGGACTATAACCTGCACACAGTTTCAGCCTCATCGTCGCATCAAGTCCAAGAAACAAAAAGGGAAACATGGAAAAAGTCAAGAAATAACTTCAAGAAAAGCTTACTATCAATGTGGACGTGAAGGTCATTACTTCCGTAACTGTCCTGAGAAGAGTTCACTTCAGATTACCTCCGAGATGAAGCTATCTCAGTCTTTAGACATGGAATGTGAACAAAAATGCACAGAAATTTCTACCAACACCATAAAGACAACTCCACCATGTAACTTATCAAGTCGTGCTTGCTTTGGCTGTGGTGATACCGGCCATCTTGTTAATGGTTGTCCTAAGAAGGATGTGGAGATCAATGAGGTCTTAAAGAAAAGACAACACCCTCAAACCCATGCATCAACAAAGAATAAACAACGGAAAGAGACCACAGGAAGGATAAGTTATCCAGTGACAGAAACTATTCCATATGATAATGCGGTAATTTTTGGAACACTAGTCATTCACAAAACCATCGCCACCGTGTTGTATGATCCTCGTACAACACATTCTTTTATCAGTGCCCAGTTTGCAACAAAGTATGATATCTTTAAGTGTCCCTTGAGATCAAGGAAGACCATCAGTACACCTGAAGGAAAAATGTTAGTAAACTACATATGTCCAAAAGTAAGTGTTAAAATCAATGGTATAGATTTTCCAGCTGATCTCCTAGTGATAGAATCAACGGGAAAGGATGTGATTCTTGGAAAGAATTGGTTACAAAGAACTAAGGCAGTAATCCAACATACTGAGAGAACCATGTTTTTGGAAACTCCATCTAGAGAAAGAATAGTAGTTGAGGACGACCGACCACCAGCACTGAAGATTGGTACATCTGACAAGGAAGAATAATATATCAATTAGCTAGAAGAAGGAGTATGTAACACGAAGAAAAAAATGTGTCAAAGTGTTGCCCCTTTCAAGATTTTTAATTGTGCTAAGTGATATATGAATAAATTTGGAGAATCTTTCGCACCTATTGTGTTTTGCCTCTTTATAAGGAAATAAAGTATGTTGTCATCTGCTGTATGCAAACATTGTGATGCTCTGTTCTAGTTACCCTAAAGTCTCGATCAAGTCTTGTCTCAATTTGTGCTCCAAGAAATATTGTTGGATCAGAAAGATGATTTGCATATCATGCCCTGTAATTTATAAGGTTCAAAAAGGATCTATGTTAAGGATTATAACACTTGTACGCTCTTGTAGTATGATGAAGCTAGGAGAAATATGAAACCACCCTTGTTCCTTGACTAATCTTGGAAATCAAAAAGTTGTGTTCACCCTTTATCTTCATATCGTACAAGCCTCTTATGTAATCTTGTCTCACTATCTCTTTTACTCTCTAACCAGATGATGAACCCCAATGGAAATGAAGTAAATGATGCCAATGACAATATTCCTACCTTAACAACTATGAACGAGAAAAATGAGTCACCGAGATATTCGATGAATGGAATAAAGAACAACAAAAGGAATAGAAAAATGTTTGGATACATGATTAGTCCACATCAAGCGAAAGCCACGAAACACATGGATACCCAAACAGAAGAATCAAGTCAGACTCAGCTACATGAGATACAGACACCCGATCAACCCTCACCCCCTGTTGGTCAAGCAAAGTTGACTCGCAAAGAACTCAAAGCAAGAGGTGCTTGCTATTACTGTAAAAACGAAGGACATCTTATTCGCGAATGCCCCAAGAAGCGTCTAGACCGACAAGAGAAGAAAGCTGCCAAGCATGACCTAAGCAATAATTCAGAAGACCCACCATTTTATAAGTATGATGATGAAGGTCGCTTGATTAGTATACATTTCGGGGCAGAGAAGTAAGGAAGTTCCTTAAGTTTGAAGGAGTTCAATGTGAACTAAGAACCTACAAATAAACTATGTATCTCCCTTGCTTTCGTGCTAGCCTTTCTTAATCTCGAGGACGAGATTCTTTTTAAGAGGGGTAGATTTGTAACACTATAAAAGTCATCAAATAAAAATAATACATTTAGTTAATAATGGTAATCATGGTAATAAATTTTTCATTGAAGTGTTTGTTTCATTTGGAATGATTTTTGAGATGCTCATTTTAAATATTAAGTATCATTTCTTCTTAAATAAAAATTCACATAATTGATATGATAATTATTAGTCTCAAAATAAATATCTTAATTATGAATAGGGTTGGTTGAATATTATGAATTTTTATGGTTATTTAAAAAGGTATTTCGAAATTAAAAAAAAAGGAAAAGAAAAAGAAAAAAAAACAAAACCTAATCTATCTAACCCTGGCCGGCCCGTTTGGCCCAGCGGCCGGCCGCCTCCTCTCCTTCCCTAAGCCACGCCCTCTCTCCTGCTGGCCGCCGCCACTTTTCTCCCTCCTCTCTCCTCTGCTCCTTCTCTCTTCTCTCCACTGCTCACCCGACCGGCGCCCAGGATCCTGCCTCGACGCCGACTGTGCCTACACGCTCGCCAACCGTGCGCGCCAGCCGAAGCGCCACGCGACACCGACTGTCCGGCCGCGACCTTGTGCGAGTCGAGCGCCAGCAGAGCCGACCCCAAGCCGCGCGACGACCATGCTTTGGAGCCGACGCCGACCGAGCCGTGCACGCCAACCGAGAAGCTGCGTCCAGCGCGCGATGCCTGGAAACCGACCGCGCCACCCGTGCCCCGTCCGTTCTTCTAACCTCGTTAATGGACCTTCATTACCGTCCGTTTCTCTGTGTGAATGGAGGTTACTGCATCCATTACTCCCTCCCCACTCTTCCCTCCATTGATGCACGCCACTAATGGTAGCTTGAAGACCTTGGCGTCCTCTCCTCTCCCTCCCTCTCTATAAAACCCCAGCCGAGCCCTCTCCCTTTCTCCCACTGCCGAGCTCGCTCTCTTCTCGCGCCCTTCTTCCTGGCCGAGACCTTGCCACCGGAGCTCGCCCACACCTCCTCACCAGAACTCGTGCTCGCCGGCCGGACCGTCTGCGCCCACCCCGGCCACCTCGACTAAGCTCCCTTCTGCTCCTCTGCCTCCGTGACCGACCACCAACACCGTCGTGCCGAGCGCTCGTCGCTGCTCTACGCCCTCGTCGGGAGCCGTCCGTCTTGGCCATGGTCGTCGTTGCCCGCGTCGGAGCTTGCCCGTGCAACACCCGGCGATCGTGCCCACACCATTCGTCAATCGTCCACCATCCGTGGAGCCTCACCGAAATTCGCGCCCCACCGTCCAAACGCATCGTCGGAGTTACGCCATTCGTCATCGACGTGATCGCGCAGCACACTAACTGGACCATCCGTGCCCACGCCGTTCGTCGTCATCCGTTCACCCAAGGTTGAAGAGAATCAAAACCATTTGAATTCATTTCTAAAATCATGTTTGAATTAATTTGTGAATTATTGTTGTAATATTAAGACGATGCGATTCACGTGTACGATTTTAGAGATTTTGTTTTATACGTATAGTCAAAATCGACCCTGCGACAACGCTTTGAATATGCGTATGATTTTATAATTCTAAAAATGAGCACGGTCACTATTCACTACCGCAGTGATTTTCATACTAGAAAACGTTTATATATTTGATTTCACTTTAATGTGAGGAATGATAATTAGTTAGAATTGATATAAGTATAATTTTTGGTGATATAAGAAATTGAAATAGAAGAAGTATTTAAGTCATGTATTTTCTAGTCAAATGAAAATATATATTTCACTATTCATGATAAATGTATTCATAAGCATGACACTTAATTACTTAGAATAGTAAAATGCTCATTTATGTCATAATAACCATGAGTAGGTTATTAAAAGTCTCATTTAGTAATTTATAATTAATTCTTAGTATATTAATGTTAGAAGAATTAAATAAACAATTTTTAGTATACGTATAATTTCTTTGTAGGAAAGAAAGGAAGAAAACCGAAAGGATAGAATTTTATAATAATGTTAGAATAACTTAATTAGGCACCCATGCTTTCCTAAAGAAATTGATAGTTATATTGGTAAATATAGGTTTCCTACTAAAGAATTAGATAATTTGTTTCTAACTTTAAAATGACCTTTTTAATAGATATCATATTTAACAAGGTTCGTTATAGATGTGTAAGTATAGCCTTCTTAGATAGAAATTTAAAAGAATATGTAGACCATTTGTTCCTTATTAAAAATAGAAGATAAATATATGTCCAATTAATAGATTATTTCTTAATTAAAAGATAGCAAGGGTCATTGCTTTTATAAACCAAAACGATAGTTTATATATAATTTCTTTCTAATGAATTAGATCATTTGTTTCTACAATAGAATTTAAAGATAATTAATAGATCAATTACCTTCTATTAATTAAACATATAGTCAATTTGTTCTTAACTAGATTTATGACATGATTAATGATTTCATAGAATTTAATCCACCTTATATACGAATCACTTAGCTTTTACTAAAGGATAAAATAAAGGAATTAGTGCTCATGTTATTGTTATAATTAAATTGTTAGTTTATGTATTGATTATAAATATACCTTTATTGATAATAACATAGACTTTGTAAAAGTGGAGATAATTAATTGTTTCATTATCTCTCACATAAAATCTATTTAAGCCATGTGTATTCTTAATAAAAGTATAAAGATAATTATTTGTTTCATTATCTTTCCATATAAAACATGTTTAGGCTTATATATTAGCTTCTCGTCAATTAATGTTTAATAATGTGTTTTGTAACTCATTAACCTTAGATATATAACATATATCTTTTTATAAAAGGTTAAAAAGGTTTAATAATGTTATAATGTGTTTTATCCTATAAACCCTTAATCTTAGACATATCACATATGACGTTTTATAAAGAATTAATTTGATGAATCTAATATTTGTATTTTTTTTAAAATTAAGATATTTTAAGCTCATGTCTTATTTTATAAAGTATAGATCACACATTTTTGAAAAGAATACCCTCTTATTATAACCATTACTTACGACGTTTTTGAAAAGCGAACGCTCTTTTCGTTAGGCTTTCTTTTAGCTTTACGTATGGTGAATGTTGTATGTTATTGAGTGGTGTTTGTTCTTCTTGTTTGTTTGTGTGATATTCAGTGATTGATCTAATAGTTGAGAATCAAGTGTTATTCCGTGGAAGAACCTCAAGTTTTCAATAAGCAAGGCAAGTGGACTTCTCCCTCTGCATACTCTGTTTGATCCCAAACAATACATTTAATAAAGTTTACTCTTTTGGATATATATGCATAATTTGACGGGTTACCTATTTAGATAACCATTCTAACCTTACTCCTTGTTTAACCTGGGTTTTGATCTAATCAAGTAGCTATGCTATTGCTACAACTTAACTTTATGCAATCACTCTTGTTTATGATATTAATGTTCCAAATGGTAAGTTTACTTTATTGTTGTTAACCCGATGGTTAAACAAGATTATTGCATATTAATTGGAACATGGAGTGACCACCCGGGAAAACAGTGCTACCATGAGGACTATCATGGCTCTGGTCTTGGCTAAATAACTAGGGAAGTCTTACGTTGGGTGTTGGTCGTGGTCGACCGGAACGGGGGCATCTGGCAAGCTCTTATAGTTCCGGCTCAGGCAGATTGGATACGGGCATAGTTCCCAAAGCTTTACCCTGTGGTCCGGACTATAAGTTGGTTACGGCAGGTGTGCCTTATGCAGTTTGACCATTTCCAGCATTTGCGTAATGAGGACTCTAGGGAGAAGCCTCGTAGTGAGACCCTGGCCATTCACCTCGGAAGTGAATACGGGTCTAGCTAACCCGGGCAAAAAGGGAATCACGACTCATGGGTAAAGATGCGCCACCTCTGCAGAGTGTAAAACTGATATATCAGCCGTGCTCACGGTTATGAGCAGCCTGGACTCCTCACATGATAATTGAACTTGAAGATGGAAATAAATCGAGATCCGATGATCTGCCAATGGTTTGCTTAAGTGGTTTCACTTAAGTGTTTTTGATATACTCTTGTACCTTTGTTTAAAGGGAATACTTGGGATTCACACTTATTAGTAAGACAGGTGTTGTTAATAAAATGTTGACAAACTAAAATGCTTACTGCTCAACCTCAGCCTCACCTTGTTACCTTGCATTAGTTTTTCCCCCACTTGCTGAGCCCCGACCATAAGTGAGCTCACCCTTGCTTAATTTTGATCAGAAGTTGCAGATGAAGATATGATGCTGAACTCCATGGATGCTAGTCTAGTGATACCCCCGGTCATCTTCCTGTGGATGGATGTCCATGTTCGATGTACTTTGATGAACAAAGGTTAAGACATTATGTCTGTTCGAAGTGTAATATGTTAATATAATCGTTATTTACGCTTTTATGCATTGTTCTTTTGATATATTACACTTGTGACGTCAACATATGTGTGGAAATAGATCCTGGCACACATATGCTATGCACCCGGCTCTGCCCCTTTGAAAACGGGTGTGACAAAAGCCCAACCCTCCCTCGGGGGCTAGAAGGGGGCAACCCCCTCTGCGTCAAAATTTTCCTCGAAAAAAGGAAAAAATCTTTTCTACCAGAATGCCTTTCGTGCTCTTCGACTACTTCAAAAGTGGATCCTGAAAACGACGGAGTACACGTAAGCAGCCAAGGCTGACCGAGCCAAGGGACTCCTACGCCTCCGGGATACGGATACCTCACTCATCACCTTCTGCGATAAGTAACTCGCGCTCGGATAAGTGACTCCACGGACCGAACAAGTCTTCATGCTCGAGAGCTCCTCTGCCGAAATGATTTTTTGGGCCTTCTCGACTGCGTCGGTAACAGAACCCTATGGATGAGTAAGAGCGCGCGTAAGCGGCAAGGCCGACCGAGCCGAGGGATTCCTACACCTCCGGGATACGGATACCTCACTCATCGCCTTTCGTGAAAAGCAACTCTCGCCCGCACAAACAATTCTGTTACCGACAAATGAGTCCGGATGCTCGAAACAAGAGGAAAAGAAACGCAGCTTTACAACACGATGACGGTGTGTTTAGGCCTCGGCGGCCGCAAAAAACATACACACACTACAAGACAACCTGACCCTGCAGGCTCGGACGTCGACAGCCGAAGGGGGCAGCAGCACCCTCGGCATCAACTACACCTTCGGCGGGGTCTGACCTAGCCTCGGACGGTGACGCGGTCGGAGGGCCCCCACTCTGAAGGACGACATCGGCACCACACCCGGGCCATCGCCGCCAGGGTCTTCTTCGAGAATCCGGCCCGAGCAGGCGGCTCGGCCGGCCACCCCGAGGCCTCGGCCAGCTGTCCCCCAAAGACGTCAGCTCGACTTGTGGCCTCGGCAGCTCAACTCCGGCGTCGGTTCCGCCAGTGGACGACCCGGCCAGGCTCTGGCCAACTACACCTCCTTTTCGAAGCCAACTCTGCCTCCGTCCGTGCTGACACCGCTACCTCCGGCTTCGGCTTATCGAAGGGCGGCCGAGGGGTTCGTTTAACTAAGCAAGAGAGGCCTCGGACAGCAAGGCCGACCGAGCCGAGGGACTCCTACTCCTCCGGGATACGGATACCTCACTCGTCACCTTTGCACGAGGCAAATCACGCTCGGTGAAGCGGTCCAGATAATCGACAAGGCAAGTCTCAGTGCTCGAAATGAAGAAAAAACACGGCTCCGTGCCGAAAATACATACACGTTCAGGCCTCGACAGCCGCATTGAACAAAACGCCGGCACTCAAGGTGCCATTACAAATGGAACTCCGGTTCCACCTCCGCAGGTACGAACAACCCCACGTGATTGGGGGGCCTGCGGAGCAACAGAAGGCCAACGGGTGGCTCGTCGTCGCCCGTTCCGGCAGCAGCGACGACGACCTCCGCTCTGGGCGGCGAAGCAGCTTCAGCAGCGGCTTCTGGGTGGGTGCTACGGCAGGAGGGCTCTCGCTCACAAAGGACGAGAACCAGCCATTCAAGCCGGGAGACGGAGACCCGGGGATATAGGCGGAGTTGGCAATCTCGTTGGCAGAGAAGCCTTCTCCGGCTGCCACCACCTCAGCACCGCGCCAGCGGGCGCCGGACGCCTCAAAGCGCACCGGCAGGTCCTCGCCCTCGCCGGAGCCGCCCAGAACATGAGCGCCGCCCTCGCGGCACACGACGTGCTGGGCGACCCACTGATGCGGTTGTCGGCGCGAGGAAGGCCTGGACGTGGCCGGCCCGCACGCGGCGCGACCATCGTCCGGACGGAGGACGGAATGCTGCACCCTGGCTGAGCAGCGGCGGTCCGCCTACCCCGGCATGGCTGAGGGAAGCCTCCGCGGAGCTAGAAGATGCCTTTCTCCCCCAGACGCCGGGGGAAGAAAAGGGTTACCGACCCACGCGGAGGCGGCCCCCCGACTCGCCTCACCCTCCGCCCCAGCAAGGATGATGAAGATCCTTGAAGTTGAGGGCGGGGCGGAGGTCGCAGCCTGGCTTGCTTCTCCCCGTCCAGAAGCTGGAGGTCACCGTCTTGGGTGACCACCGGCGAGGGGATGCAGCCAGGCTGCCTGATGAAAATCCTTGAAGCCGAATGATGGCTGAAAGGTACCAACTTCTACGAAGTTGCATTCCTCCGACGACAAGGCGGAAGGATTGCGGGCGTCCCCCATCCGGGGGGCTCAGAAGGTGGAAAGGCACGATGCATGAGGGGAGCGCGAAGACATGGTTGCCCTCCAAGGGGGTCGCCCCCCTTTTAAAGGCGACTCTCTCCACTTGCGTCCTCAACTGTTGCGGGTTGAGTCTTCTCCAACACGCTCCAAGATTCTCCCCCCCACGGCGCGGGGGCTGGGTCCCACACGTCATGCAAGCCGGTCCAGGGGAGAAGAAGCCAACCCGCCACGCGCGCGATGCATGCAACCACCCGGCGGTTACAAGCACTCCTCCACTTTCGCCCAGACCAGCGGGCAAAAGGGCGGACAGCCATACAGGTGGCATGCAACCATGCCAAGTGGGCGCGCCCCTTCGACTCCAACGCGCCCAGCATGGAGGTCCAGGCCCACGCGTCATGCAACCGGCACGCCGGTTGCTACGTGTGAGCAACTGCACCGCCACTCACGCCACTACCGCGCCTCCTCAACTGCGGAGTCAATACCGCGACTCGAGGCAACCCTGCAGTGCCAGCCAAGCGCGACGGTCAAATGCGGTCAAAATTGGGCCGACAGTAATGGCGGTGACAGGCGGGCAGAAGCAGCGGTCACGTCGTTAGCCAAGCTCACGTCCCATCCAGGGGCAGTGAGGGAGCCCCCTCTCACGGCGTGAAGACGGCGTGCCCGTGATCCGTTCCTCGAACGGCGCACGCGCGCGCAACGGCCGCCCCGCGAACCGCTCGCCCCGTCGCATTAACTCTGCGGCGGGACAGGCGGCGTCTCTGGCAGGGGAAGCGAGTGACGCTTCGCCTTCGCCATAATGACCGTGTCAAAAAAAGGTACGCCGCGTCATTCGATTTCGTGTCCTTTTCCTTTTCTTCTTTCTCTCTCTTACAACAGGGACTGGGAAAGGGGGATACCCCGAAAAGGACCCTTCTCCGTGAAGGAAACAAGCTCCGAGCCTCCCTACTGATCAGAGGTTCGAAGGCCGGCCCCTCGGAGGGGTTCAACGGCCGCCTCAGATCGATTGGGTTCTGCGCCCACTACTGGTCAAAGGTTCGATGGCCGGCCCCTCGAAGGGTTCAACGGTCGCCTCAGGCCACTCGGGCTCCGCGCCCACTACTGATCAGGGGTTCATAGGCTGGCCCTCGAAGGGTTCACAGTCGCCTTAGACACAAAGCGAGGGATGACCATGGGTATGTTCGATACATAACCAAGGCTCGGGCTACGCTCCCGAGGTACCCTAGGACATTTCCGAGACCAGCGGGAGCGATCTTGTAACAGAATCCCATCAGAGGGAGGCATCGAGCCCTCGGACCCCGTCAAAGGGGACCGGGTCCGGCAGATCACCCGTAGGTACTTTTGGAGCGTGCCTCCGGGCCTCTAGCCGACCCCTAGCAAATGGGGCACGGGCGTCCGCTCGAATTACCCGCCAGCAGCTCACCGGAAACACCATGTTCGGCGCCCTCCGAGGACAACATGGCGCTTTCCCCCCTCCTCCTTGCGGAAAGGCGACGCAGGGGCGTATGTAAAAAAGACGAGTCTGTCCTCGACCGTCCTCTCGCCCTGTGCAGAGGCTCGGGGGCTGCTCTCGCAAACCCGGCTCCGGCCAAACCGTTGACAGCGTCAACATACCAGCCCGAGGACTTGGGACCCGACCGTGCACTCGGGCTACGACCAGCTCGCATGAGGGAACAACTAGACCAGCCGAAGTGTTGCGAAACGCACTAAGACCTCGAAGGAGTAAAACTACTCCTCCGAGGCCTCGGGGGCTACACCCGGCGGGTGCGCTCGTGCGCACCCACTGGAACAGAATGCAACCGAAAAAGGCTGGTCCCCTTGCAAAAAAGTGCGGCAAAAGCCTCCAAGCGAGTATTAGTACTCCCTTGGAGGCTCGGGGGCTACTGTCGGGGACCATAATTAGGGGTACCCTCAAGACCCCTAAATCTCAGCTGGTAACCCCCATCAGCACAAAGCTGCAAAGGCCTGATGGGTGCGATTAAGTCGAGGATCGGTCCATTCAAGGGACACGATCGTGCCTCGCCCGAGCATAGCCTCGGGCAAGGGAAGCCGACCCCGGAGAACCTACGTCTCGCCCGAGGACCCCCCTCCAGCAACGGGCCCACTATCGGCTCGCCCGAGGCCCAGTCTTCACCGGGAAGCAACCTTGGCCACATCGCCACGCCGACCGACCAAATTGCAGGGGCATTTAACGCAAAGGTGGCCTGACACCTTTATCCTGACGCACGCCCTCCAGTCGACAAGAGCCGAAGTGACCGCAGTCACTTCACCGCTCTACTGACCGGTCTGACAAGAGGACAGCGCCGCCTGCGCCGCTCTGACTGCTGAGCCACCCGACAGAGTGAGGCTGACAGCAGCCAAGGCCGGCCTCGGGCGTCATAGAAGACTCCGCCTCGCCCGACCCCAGGGCTCGGACTCGGGCTCAGCCCCGGAAGACGGCGAACTCCGCTCCGCCCGACCCAGGGCTCGGACTCGGGCTCAGCCCCGGAAGACGGCGAACTCTGCTCCGCCCGACCCAGGGCTCGGACTCGGGCTCAGCCCCGGAAGACGGCGAACTCCGCTCCGCCCGACCCAGGGCTCGGACTTGGGCTCAGCCCCAGAAGACGACGAACTCCGCTCCGCCCGACCCCAGGGCTCGGACTCAGCCCTGGCCTCAGCCGACGGTCTCCGCCTCGCCCGACCCAGGGGCTCAGACTTGACCACGGCCACGGAAGACAGACTCGACCTCGACCTCGGAGGAGCCTCCACATCGCCCAACCTAGGGCACGGACCGACCACGTCGACAGGAGGCGCCATCATTACCGTACCCCGAGCTGACTCAGGCTACGGGGAACAAGACCGGCGTCCCATCTGGCTCACTCCGCCAGATAGGCAATGATGGCGCCCCGCACGCTCTGTGACGACGGCAGCTCTCGGCCCCCTTACAGAAGCAAGAGGACGTCAGCAAGGACTCAACAGCCCCGACAGCTGTCCTTCCGCCAAGCTCCAGCGCTCCTCCGACGGCCACGACACCACACGAACCGGGTGCCAAAACCTCTCCGGCTGCCACGACGGCATGTACTTAGGGCGCTAGCTCTCCTCCGCTAGACACGTAGCACTCTGCTACACCCCCCATTGTACACCTGGATCCTCTCCTTACGCCTATAAAAGGAAGGACTAGGGCCCTCTTACAGAGGGTTGGCCCGCGTGGAGAAGGACGGGACGACGCTCGCGCGAGGCCGCTCGCTCCCACTCCCGCGTGGACGCTTGTATCCCCCTACTACAAGCGCACCCGACCCAGGCGCGGGGCTAACACGAAGGCCGCGGGATCCACTCTCTCACGCCTACCTCCCTCCGGCTGCCTCCTTTCCCCCCTTCACGTTCCGCCTCGCGTTGACCCATCTGGGCTGGGGCACGCGGCGACAATTCACTCATCGGTCCAGGGACCCCCCGGGTTTTGAAACACCGACAATATTCCTCGAGGAGAAAATGAACATGCTGATTTGCTAGCCAAGTCAGCGGCACAGGGGCTGCCCCTACCTTCAGAAGTATTTTTTGAAACAATAAAAGCACCTTCGGTGGAACTTCTTGAAAGAGCAGTGCTCAATATATCTCCTGTTCATAGTGAAGATTGGAGAACTGAGATTATGTCTTTCCTCTAGGGTAATTTCCTTTCAGATGACGAAGCTTATAATAAGAGAATAGAGGCAAGAGCCCGACCATATGTCATAATAGAAGGGGAGCTATACAAGCATGGAGTTTGTTCTCCATTGCTCAAATGTTTATCCAGAGCTGAAGGTATAGAATTGATGAAGCAAAAACACGCAGGCATGTGTGGATCTCACATTGGATCTAGGCCCTTGCTGGGAAAAGTTTTTCGTCAAGGATTTTATTGGCCGAAGGCAGCTTCGGATGCAGCAGAATTAGTTCAAAAATGCGAAGGCTGTCAGAAATGCGCAAGAGATGAAAAACAGCCTTCGTCTATGACTCAGTTAATACAACCAACTTGGCCATTGCAAAGGTGGGGCCTTGATTTGTTAGGCCCATTACCACCAGCACAAGGAAATTTAAAATATATTGTGGTGACAGTAGAATATTTTTCTAAGTGGATTGAGGTGAAGCCTTTAGCCATAATAACTTCGGTTACCATTCAGAATTTTTTTTGGCAGAATATTGTTTGTCACTTCGGAGTACCGAAGGCCATTACTGTGGATAATGGAACATAGTTTGATGCCGAAGCTTTTAAAGAGTTCTGTGGACAAATTGGCACAAAGATCCATTTTGCATCGGTTAGGCATCCAGAGTCAAATGGACTTGTCGAAAGACCTAACGACATCATAATGATGGGAATAATGAAATCAATCTTCAATCAGCCCAGAGGAAAATGGCCAGATGAATTAATTAAAGTGGTGTGGAGCCACAATACAACAACATCAAGGTCAACAGGCTTTACACCATTCAAGTTATTATTTGGTGACGAAGCAATAACTCCAGAAGAAGCAAAAGCGGGATCAATAAGAACAGTGGCTTCGGCAGAGGACGAAGCTGATTACTCTGTGGAGAAAGATGCTATAGAAGGAATCAGGCTTCAGACTGTGGAAAACATCAATAAATATCAAGCCGAAACAATAAAATGGCGTGATAGAAAGGTTCGGCTAAAGAACATTAAGCTAGGACATTTGGTGCTTCGGAGAGTGGCCAACCCAGATACAGTAGGCAAGCTACAGGTGAAATGAGAAGGACCTTTTCTGGTAGTATCTTTGTCGAGGACCATAATTAGGGGTACCCTCAAGACCCCTAAATCTCAGCTGGTAACCCCCATCAGCACAAAGCTGCAAAGGCCTAATGGGTGCGATTAAGTCGAGGATCGGTCCATTCAAGGGACACGATCGTGCCTCGCCCAAGCATAGCCTCGGGCAAGGGAAGCCGACCCCGGAGAACCTACGTCTCGCCCGAGGACCCCCCTCCAGCAACGGGCCCACTATCGGCTCGCCCGAGGCCCAGTCTTCACCGGGAAGCAACCTTGGCCACATCGCCACGCCGACCGACCAAATTGCAGGGGCATTTAACGCAAAGGTGGCCTGACACCTTTATCCTGACGCACGCCCTCCAGTCGACAAGAGCCGAAGTGACCGCAGTCACTTCACCGCTCTACTGACCGGTCTGACAAGAGGACAGCGCCGCCTGCGCCGCTCTGACTGCTGAGCCACCCGACAGAGTGAGGCTGACAGCCGCCAAGGCCGGCCTCGGGCGTCATAGGAAACTCCGCCTCGCCCGACCCCAGGGCTCGGACTCGGGCTCAGCCCCGGAAGACGGCGAACTCAGCTCCGCCCGACCCAGGGCTCGGACTCGGGCTCAGCCCCGGAAGACGGCGAACTCCGCTCCGCCCGACCCAGGGCTCGGACTCAGGCTCAGCCCCGGAAGATGGCGAACTCCGCTCCGCCCGACCTAGGGCTCGGACTCGGGCTCAGCCCCGGAAGACGGCGAACTCCGCTCCGCCCGATCCAGGGCTCGGACTCGGGCTCAGCCCCGGAAGACGGCGAACTCCGCTCCGCCCGACCTAGGGCTCGGACTCGGGCTCAGCCCCGGAAGACGGCGAACTCCGCTCCGCCCGACCCAGGGCTCGGACTCGGGCTCAGCCCCAAAAGACAGCGAACTCCGCTCCGCCCGACCCAGGGCTCGGACCCGGGCTCAGCCCTGGAAGACGGTGAACTCTGCCTCGCCCGACCCCAGGGCTCGGACATGGGCTCAACCCCAGAAGACGACGAACTCCGCCTCGCCCGACCCCAGGGCTCGGACATGGGCTCAACCCCAGAAGACGACGAACTCCGCCTCGCCCGACCCCAGGGCTCGTACATGGGCTCAACCCCGAAAGATGACGAACTCCGCCTCACCTGACCTGGGGGCTCGACCTCGACCTCGACATCGGAGGAGCCTCCACCTCGCCCAGCCTAGGGCACGGACTGACCACGTCGATAGGAAGCGCCATCATTACCCTACCCCGAGTTGACTCGGGCTACGGGGAACCAGACCGGCGTCCCATCTGGCTCGCTCCACCATGCGAGTAATGATGGCGTCCCGCATGCCCTGTGACGACGGTGGCTCTCAGCCCCCTTACGGAAGCAAGAGGACGTCAGCAAGGACTCGATAGCCCCAACAGCTGTCCTTCCGCTAGGCTCCAGCGCTCCTCCGACGGCCACGACACCACGCGAACTGGGCGCCAAGACCTCTCCGACTGCCACGATGGCATGTACTTAGGGCACTAGCTCACCACCGCTAGACACGTTAGCACATTGCTACACTCCCCATTGTACACCTGGATCCTCTCCTTACGCCTATAAAAGGGAGGACCAGGGCCCTCTTGCGGAGGGTTGGCCCGCGCGGAGAAGGACGGGACGGTGCTCGCGCAAGGCCGCTCGCTCCCACTCCCGCGTGGACGCTTGTATCCCCCTACTGCAAGCGCACCCGACTCAGGCGCGGGGCTAACACGAAGGCCGCGGGATCCACTCTCTTACGTCTGCCTCCCTCCGGCTGCCTCCTTTCCCCCCTTCGCGTTCCGCCTCGCGTCGACCCATCTAGGCTGGGGCATGCGGCGACAATTCACGCGTCGGTCCAGGGACCCCCCGGGTTTCGAAACACCGATAGTTGGCGCGCCAGGTAGGGGCCTGCTGCGTGTTGACGAACAGCTTCCCGTCAAGCTCCAGATGGGTAGTCTCCAGCAACCTTTCCAGACCGGGACGGTGCTCCGTTTCGGGAATCTTGAGTTCATGTCCCTCGACGGCAGCTACGACATGATACTCCTTCCCCCGCCGCGCGACAGCGACAATGGCGGTCGACAACCTGCTCGCCGGCAGGGAAATCGACAACGCCTTCCCCACGTGGTGGAAGGACGACATTCGGGCTTGTCCCGTCCCCTCCCCCGCCGACGGAGGAGGAAGCGGGGCAACCAAGGCCAAGCGGGAAGCGGCACCTCGTTGGCTGTCGTGCGAGTCGGCGGTGCCGGCGCCCCAACGGAGGGCGCGTCGGGCATCGATCTCGCGTCTGAGACGAAGACGAGCGCCGCCTCCCCGCAACACGCCAATCT
Source organism: Zea luxurians (assembly GCA_029449295.1). Lineage (NCBI taxonomy): Eukaryota > Viridiplantae > Streptophyta > Magnoliopsida > Poales > Poaceae > Zea > Zea luxurians. The sequence goes on from JAOPSE010000102.1 coordinate 6,596,656, forward strand.
CAAGAAAACGCACGATGCCAGCACGCTCGCGAAGGACTTGCTGGGCGTCACCCTCATACCTGAGACAACGGTGCAGTCAGTCCCAGACGCGACCTCGTCACCGACCGTCGACTGAAAGGTACCGACCGATTCCCATCCCGTGTCTTTTGGATTCAGCCTCGACCCACCAAGCGACTCCGCTTCGGTGAGCACTCTCTTAGAGGCGAGTCCAAACCCTCTGGGGTATCGTGTGCGGTCACCCTGGGACCGACTGACGACCGACTCGACCTACGAGCCCTCGGGGTCCGAGGAAGATGGCGAGCCCGACCTCTGTTGGGATTTCTCCGGACTTGGTAACCCCAGTGCCATGCAGGACTTCATGACCGCATGTGACTACTGCCTTTCCGACTGTTCCGACGGCAGCCGCGGCCTCGACAACGAGGACCGCGGCCCAAGTCGTGAATGTTTCCACGTCGATCTAGGGGGTCCCGGCGAAGGCAACCATCTTGGTATGCCGGAAAACGGTGATCCCCCTAGGCCCGTGCCTCGCGTTGACATCCTTCAGGAGCTAGCTGTGGTCCCCGTCCCGGCGGGGGGTCCTGACCCACAGCTCGAGCAAATCCGCGAGAGGCAGGCCAGGCTCGACGAGGGAGCAGGAACGCTTGTGCCAATCTGCCGGGACATCAGGCAGGAATGGGTGGTCCAACCCCCGGCCGGAGAAGCGTGTCATCTCCCCCAGGACATCCAGCACCGCATTGCCGACGACGTCAGGGTGAGGCCGCCGCCGGATTCCAGTGGAGTCGGCCAGAACCTGGCTGCAGCGGCATTACTCCTTCGCGCGATGCTGGAGCCATCAACCACCGAGGGGCGGCGTATCCAGGGAGAGCTCAAGAATCTCCTGGAGGACGCCGCGGTCCGACGGGCCAAAAGCTCTGCCTCCCGAAGGCAGGGGTTCCCCTCGGAACATCGCGCCGCAACTTCCCGATTCATGCGGGAAGCCTCGGTCCACTCCGGGCGCACGCGCAACACAGCGCCTGCGACCCCGGGTCGCCTCGGCAACGAGCGCCACCATCACAGCCATCGGGCCCACCTCGACGACAGGGCGCGCCGAGGCCACCACCCCAGGCGTGGGGGACGCTACAACAGCGGGGAGGATCGGAGTCCTTCGCCCGAACCACCCGGTTCGCAGGCTTTCAGCCGCACCATACGACGGGCACCCTTCCCGACCCGGTTCCGAACCCCGACTACTATCACAAAGTACTCGGGGGAGACGAGACCGGAACTGTGGCTCGCGGACTATCGGCTGGCCTGCCAACTGGGTGGAACGGACGATGACAACCTCATCATCCGCAACCTCCCCCTGTTCCTCTCCGACACCGCTCGAGCCTGGTTAGAGCACCTGCCCTGGGGGCAGATCTCCAACTGGGACGACCTGGTCCAAGCCTTCGCCGGCAATTTCCAGGGCACGTACGTGCGCCCTGGGAACTCCTGGGACCTCCGAAGCTGCCGCCAGCAGTTGGGAGAGCCTCTCCGGGATTACATCCGGTGATTCTCGAAGCAGCGCACAGAGCTGCCCAACGTCACCGATTCAGATGTCATCGGCGCGTTCCTCGCCGGCACCACCTGCCGCGACCTGGTGAGCAAGTAGGGTCGCAAGACCCCCACTAGGGCGAGCGAGCTGATGGACATCGCCACCAAGTTCGCCTCTGGCCAGGAGGCGGTTGAGGCCATTTTCCGGAAGGACAAGCAGCCCCAGGGCCACCCACCGGAAGATGCTCCCGAGGCGTCAACCCAGCGCGGCGCCAAGAAGAAAGGCAAGAAGAAGTCGCAAGCGAAACGCGACGCTGCCGACGCGGACCTTGTCGCCGCCACCGAGCACAAGAACCCTCGAAAACCTCCCGGAGGTGCCAACCTCTTCGACAAGATGCTCGAGGAGCCGTGCCCCTATCATCAGGGGCCCGTCAAGCACACCCTCGAGGAGTGTGCCATGCTTCGACGACACTTCCACAAGGCCGGGCCACCCGCGGAGGGTGGCAAGGCCCTCGACGACGCAAAGGAGGAAGATCACAAGGCAGGAGGGTTCCCCGAGGTCCGCGACTGCTTCATGATCTATGGCGAGCAAGTGGCGAACGCCTCGGCTCGGCACCGCAAGCAAGAGCGTCGGGAGGTCTGCTCGGTAAAGGTGGTGGCGCCAATCTACCTAGACTGGTCCGACAAGCCCATCACCTTCGACCAGGCCGACCATCCAGACTACGTGCCGAGCCCGGGGAGATACCCACTCGTTGTCGACCCCATCATTGGCAACGTCAGGCTCACCAAGGTCCTCATGGACGGAGGCAGCAGCCTCAACATCATCTACGCCGAGACCCTCAGGCTCCTACGGATCGATCTATCCTCGGTCCGGACGGGCGCTGCGCCTTTCCACGGGATCGTCCCCGGGAAGCGCGTTCAACCCCTCGGACAACTCGACCTACCCGTCTGCTTCGGGACGCCCTCCAACTTTCGAAAGGAGACCCTCACGTTCGAAGTGGTCGGGTTTCGAGGAACCTACCACACAGTGCTGGGGAGGCCATGCTACGCCAAGTTCATGGCCGTCCCCAACTACACCTACCTCAAGCTCAAGATGCCGGGCCCCAACGGGGTCATCACCGTCGGGCCCATGTACCGACACGCATATGAATGCGATGTGGAGTGCGTGGAGTACGCCGAGGCCCTCGCCGAATCCGAGGCCCTCATCGCTGACCTGGAGAGCCTCTCTAGGGAGGCGCCCGACGTGAAGCGCCACACCGGCAACTTCGAACTAGCGGAGACGGTCAAGTCCGTCCCTCTCGACCCCTGCAACGACGCCTCCAAGCAGATCCGGATCGGTTCCGAGCTCGACCCCAAATAGGAAGCAGTGCTCGTTGACTTTCTCCGCGCAAACGTCGATGTTTTCGCGTGGAGTCCCTCGGACATGCCCAGCATACCGAGGGAAGTCGCTGAGCACTCTCTGGATATTCGAGCTGGGGCCCGACCCGTGAAGCAGCCTCTGCGCCGATTCGACGAAGAAAAGCACAGGGCCATAGGCGAGGAGATCCACAAGCTACTGGCGGCAGGGTTCATCAAAGAGGTATTCCATCCCGAATGGCTTGCCAACCCTGTGCTTGTGAGAAAGAAAGGGGGGAAATGGCAGATGTGTGTAGACTACAGTGGTCTAAACAAAGCATGTCCGAAGGTTCCCTACCCTCTGCCTCGCATCGATCAGATCGTGGATTCCACTGCTAGGTGCGAAACCCTATCTTTCCTCGATGCCTACTCAGGGTATCACCAGATCGGGATGAAAGAGTCCGACCAGCTCACGACTTCATTCATCACACCCTTCGGCATGTACTGCTATGTTACAATGCCGTTTGGTTTGAGGAATGCGGGGGCAACGTACCAGCGATGCATGAACCATGTGTTTGGCGAACACATCGGCCGAACGGTCGAGGCCTACATCGACGACATCGTAGTCAAGACGAGGAAGGCCTCCGACCTCCTTTCTGACCTTGAAACGACATTCCGATGTCTCAAGGCGAAAGGTGTGAAGCTTAATTCCGAAAAGTGTGTCTTCGGGGTCCCCCGAGGCATGCTCTTGGGGTTCATCATCTCCGAGCGGCGCATCGAAGCCAACCCGGAGAAGATTGCAGCCATCACCAGCATGGGGCCAATAAAGGACTTGAAAGGCGTACAGAGGGTCATGGGATGTCTCGCGGCTCTGAGCCGCTTCATCTCGCGCCTCGGCGAAAGAGGTCTGCCTCTGTACCACCTCTTAAGGAAGGCCGAGTGCTTCGCTTGGACCCCCGAGGCCGAGGATGCCCTCGGGAACCTGAAGGCGCTCCTCACGAACACGCCCATCTTGGTGCCCCTCGCTGCCGGAGAAGCCCTCTTGATCTACGTCGCCGCAACCACCCAGGTGGTTAGCACCGCGATCGTGGTTGAGAGACGAGAAGAAGGGCATGCATTGCCCGTTCAGAGGCCAGTTTACTTCATCAGTGAGGTACTGTCCGAGACCAAGATCCGCTACCCACAAATCCAGAAGCTGCTGTACGCGGTGATCCTGACACGGCGGAAGTTGCGAGACTACTTCGAGTCTCATCCGGTGACTGTGGTGTCATCCTTCCCCCTGGGAGAGATCATCCAGTCCCGAGAGGCCTCGGGTAGAATTGCGAAGTGGGCGGTGGAGATCATGGGCGAGACGATCTCGTTCGCCCCTCGGAAGGCCATCAAGTCCCAGGTCTTGGCGGACTTCGTGGCTGAATGGGCCGACACCCTGCTCCCGACGGCTCCGATCCAACCGGAGCTCTGGACCATGTTTTTCGACGGGTCGCTGATGAAGACGGGGGCCGGCGCAGGCCTCCTCTTCGTCTCGCCCCTCGGGAAGCACCTACGCTACGTGCTACGCCTCCACTTCCCGGCGTCCAACAACGTGGCTGAGTACGAGGCTCTGGTAAACGGGTTGCGAATCGCCATCGAGCTAGGGGTCCGACGCCTCGACGCTCGCGGTGACTCGCAGCTCGTCATCGATCAAGTCAGGGATCACAGCGAGCCCCAGATATCGACCTCGTGGCGGATGAACGATGACTTGGCGGCGCTCAGATCCGTCAGATCCTAAGGGAAGGAAGAGGGGCGTCACAAGAGACGCCTTGGTCACAAAAAGGTATGCCTGAAACCATTACCTGGAGGATTTTGGGGATGTCCCTGCAGAAGACCTCCAACGATGACCGGAGCGACCCCACCGTTGCTTCGACGCACTTGCGGAGCTCCTCCCAAGACTGCTCCTCCCGCTCGTCGTCGAGAACGAAGAAGGGATCCGAGGCCCCATGGGTCCGGAACCAGAGCAACTAGGGCCGCTCCTCGGAGCTCCGCCGCGCAGCGACAAGGCCGCCGCTCGGTGGGACGGATCGCGCTTCCATGCCCCCCTCCTCCGAGGCACCGAGCGCCGACGCCTCGGCCATCTCAATGTCGACAGCAACGGGTCGCTCCCCGACTGGGACGGCAGCGGCTTCAGCAGCAGTAGGCGCCGGCACCGGCGGCATGTCCAGTGGGCCCGGGGCCACGTCTGCGCCGGCCGCCTCCTCCAGCACGATGGCCGCCTCGGCAGAAGAGCTGGCCTCGGGAACTCGCTCCACGACGGCTGGTGCCGCCAGATCCCCCCGCTGTGGAGCGCCTTGCGAGAAGGCCAGCTGAACAGCGAGGCCCGGCGCGACACTAGCTGCGGAAGCTGACGCCGTCTTAAGGGCCTTCCGGGGAGCCAGATCGGTCAGGCCGTGGCTTCGCTTGCTGGGGAGGAAAGGAAAGTCACGGTCGGGACATACGAATGAGAAGCCAGGACGAAGACGCTCCAAGATACTCACCCGCTCCGGGCCATGATCAACCGCGCCTGAGGGGAGGTCTCTCGGATCTCGACCCCCGAAGACACCGCCGAGGTCTGCCTCGCCGCCAGCTTCGGCATCACCCTCGCCTTGGGCACCTTGGACGCCCGGGAGACGGACTGCCCGGTCGTTGCCACGGCGACCTGAGGGTCACCCTCCTGCGCTGACGGCGTAGCCGACGGCTCCCGAGAAACAGACGCCTCGACCTGACTCCCTGGGGTCACCTCGACTTCCCCGGCCGAGGGGTCAAGTACCCCCTCGGTCTGCCCCTGCTCGTCAGGCCGGGACCTCGGCGTCTCGATTCCGGGAACTGATAGCGCCAACCCACTCGGGGGCTGGCTTGACGACTCCTGGCCTAGCCTCAAACCCGGGCTGAGGCCGAGGCGGGCAGCCATGTTGTCGTCCTCGTCATCATCTTCATCGTCATCGTCGTCAGGCGTCTCCGGCGACGGCTCCCTCGGGAGCCCCTCCCTCTCCTGCCGACGACGGAGCTTCTCCAAGGCATCTCGGGCCCGCGTCCGCTCGCGAGCCCGGGCTTTCTCCGCGTCCTTCTTCTTCTTCTTCTCCTCCGCGGCAACCCGCCGCGCTGCTCGGTCCACTGCGTCCTCCGGGACCCGTGGTCGGGAAGGCTTGTGCCACCCTACCTCCTAGAGGCGGACGGAAATCCCGACCGTAAGGACCAAAGGCAACCTGACGCAAGGAGAAGGAAGGAGCGGATACTCACCAGGGTCACACACCCGTGGTCGGGGCGCATCAAGGGCTGAGAGAAGGCGCTGGCGTCCGGTTTTCCCAACGCGACGGCCACCCGCCCATGGAGAATGTCGATGGGAAGAGGATCCAAAGACATCCGCGAGCCCTCCAAGTCAGCCTCCGGTGTCATCTCCCAAAGCGGCAACCGCCGCTCCACCAAGGGAAGCACCCTACGGTGGTGAATGGCGGCAATCACTCCCGCGGCAGTAAGTCCTCCTTTCCGCAACACCTCCAGGGCCTTGAGAAGGGGCTCAAGGTTTTTCTGCCTATCGTGCGGGGTCCCGTAGCGCCAGGTATCGGCAGCGGCGGTGACCACTCATTGAGAAAATGGTGGAAGCATCTCGCCGTCATTATTGAGGTAGAACCATCGGCGCTGCCACCCTTTGTTCGAGGACGCGAGGATGGCAGGGATGTACAGCGACGCCCGCGACTGCCTCAGCTGGAGAATGCAACCGCCGGCCCGCACTGCCGCGCAGACCCTTCTCTCTCCCGTCGGTGAAGCGAAAAGCTCCGCGGAGAAGAGATGAGTCCGCAAGTCCCAGTGGGGGGCAATCCCCAAGTATCCTTCGCACAACGCTACGAAGATGGTGGCCTGCGAAATGGAGTTGGGCTAAGGTTGTGCAACTCCACCTCATAGTTGTACAGGATTGCCCGCATAAAGCGGCTTGCCGGCACACCGAACCCCCGCTCGTGGAAGGAGACGAAGCTCACGACGTACCCCGGCGGCGGGGACGGGGCGGTTCTGCTCGCGGGAGGAATCCACTCCGGCTGCCTCTCATCAGAGAGAGGGCGAAGTAAACCCTCGGCAACAAGATCCTCCAGGTCCTCCGCTGTGACTGTCGTGCGGCGAGATAATGGTCACCCGGTCGGCCATCGCCGAGCAAAAGGGGTGGCAGCAGAAAGGACTGGGTGGGTGGTTTCCTTTTCTCCGGCTAAACCTCTCAGGTTGCGAAAACCTAAGAAGGAGGCAAGAAGCGGAGCAAAGGACCGTCGCCAGACCCTCCCCCGAGTATATAAAGACCAAGGCGAGACCCGTTCAACGTTTCGCCCGGACCCGCCGCGGGATTCAAAAACCCAAGGCGAAACGGCCGTTCCTCGAACGGCTCACGCACGCGCAACGGCCGCCCCGCGAACCGCTCGCCCCGTCGCATTAACTCTGCGGCGGGACAGGCGGCGTCTCTGGCAGGGGAAGCGAGTGACGCTTCGCCTTCGCCATAATGACCGTGTCAAAAAAAGGTACGCCGCGTCATTCGATTTCGTGTCCTTTTCCTTTTCTTCTTTCTCTCTCTTACAACAGGGACCGGGAAAGGGGGATACCCCGAAAAGGACCCTTCTCCGTGAAGGAAACAGGCTCCGAGCCTCCCTACTGATCAGAGGTTCGAAGGCCGGCCCCTCGGAGGGGTTCAACGGTCGCCTCAGATCGATTGGGTTCTGCGCCCACTACTGGTCAGAGGTTCGATGGCCGGCCCCTCGAAGGGTTCAACGGCCGCCTCAGGCCACTCGGGCTCCGCGCCCACTACTGATTAGGGGTTCGTAGGCTGGCCCTCGAAGGGTTCACAGTCGCCTTAGACACAGAGCAAGGGATGACCCTGGGTACGTTCGATACATAACCAAGGCTCGGGCTACGCTCCCGAGGTACCCTAGGACATTTCCGAGACCAGCGGGAGCGATCTTGTAACGAAATCCCATCAGAGGGAGGCATCGAGCCCTCGGACCCCGTCAAAGGGGACCGGGTCCGGCAGATCACCCGCATGTACTTTTGGAGCATGCCTCCGGGCCTCTAGCCGACCCCTAGCAAATAGGGCACGGGCGTCCGCTCGGATTACCCGCCAGCAGCTCACCAGAAACACCATGTTCGGTGCCCTCCGAGGACAACATGGCGCTTTCCCCCCCTCCTCCTTGCAGAAAGGCGACACAGGGGCGTATGTAAAAAAGACGAGTCTGTCCTTGACCGTCCTCTCGCCCTGTGCAGAGGCTCGGGGGCTGCTCTCGCAAACCCGGCTCCGGCCAAACCGTTGACAGCGTCAACATACCAGCCCGAGAACTTGGGACCCGACCGTGCACTCGGGCTACGACCAGCTCGCATGAGGGAACAACTAGACTAGCCGAAGTGTTGTGAAACGCACTAAGACCTCGAAGGAGTAAAACTACTCCTCAGAGGCCTCGGGGGCTACACCCGGCGGGTGCGCTCGTGCGCACCCACTGGAACAGAATGCAACCGAAAAAGGCTGGTCCCCTTGCAAAAAAGTGCGGCAAAAGCCTCCAAGCGAGTATTAGTACTCCCTTGGAGGCTCGAGGGCTACTGCCGGGGACCATAATTAGGGGTACCCTCAAGACCCCTAAATCTCAGCTGGTAACCCCCATCAGCACAAAGCTGCAAAGGCCTGATGGGTGCGATTAAGTCGAGGATCGGTCCATTCAAGGGACACGATCGTGCCTCGCCCGAGCATAGCCTCGGGCAAGGGAAGCCGACCCCGGAGAACCTACGTCTCGCCCGAGGACCCCCCTCCAGCAACGGGCCCACTATCGGCTCGCCCGAGGCCCAGTCTTCACCGGGAAGCAACCTTGGCCACATCGCCACGCCGACTGACCAAATTGCAGGGGCATTTAACGCAAAGGTAGCCTGACACCTTTATCCTGACGCACGCCCTCCAGTCGACAAGAGCCGAAGTGACCGCAGTCACTTCACCGCTCTACTGACCGGTCTGACAAGAGGACAGCGCCGCCTGCGCCGCTCCGACTGCTGAGCCACCCGACAGAGTGAGGCTGACAGCCGCCAAGGCCAGCCTCGAGCGTCATAGGAAACTCCGCCTCGCCCGACCCCAGGGCTCGGACTCGGGCTCAGCCCCGGAAGACGGCGAACTCCGCTCCGCCCGACCCAGGGCTCGGACTCGGGCTCAGCCCCAGAAGACGACGAACTCCGCTCCGCCCGACCCAGGGCTCGGACTCGGGCTCAGCCCCGAAAGACGGCGAACTCCGCTTCGCCCGACCCAGGGCTCGGACTCGGGCTCAGCCCTGGAAGACGGCGAACTCCGCTCCGCCCGACCCAGGGCTCGGACTCGGGCTCAGCCCCGGAAGACGGCGAACTCCGCTCCGCCCGACCTAGGGCTCGGACTCGGGCTCAGCCCCGGAAAACGGCGAACTCCGCTCTGCCCGACCCAGGGCTCGGACTCGGGCTCAGCCCCGGAAGACGGCGAACTCCGCTCCGCCCGACCCAGGGCTCGGACATGGGCTCAGCCCCGGAAGACGGCGAACTCCGCCTCGCCCGACCCCAGGGCTCGGACATGGGCTCAACCCCAGAAGACGACGAACTCCGCCTCGCCCGACCCCAGGGCTCGGACATGGGCTCAACCCCGGAAGACGACGAACTCCGCCTCGCCCGACCCTAGGGCTCGGACATGGGCTCAACCCCGGAAGACGACGAACTCCGCCTCGCCCGACCCGGGGGCTCGACCTCGACCTCGACCTCGGAGGAGCCTCCACCTCGCCCAGCCTAGGGCACGGATCGACCACGTCGACAGGAAGCGCCATCATTACCCTACCCTGAGCTGACTTGGGCTACGGGGAACCAGACCGGCGTCCCATCTGGCTCGCTCCACCATGCGAGTAATGATGGCGTCCCGCATGCCCTGTGACGACGGCGGCTCTCAGCCCCCTTACGGAAGCAAGAGGACGTCAGCAAGGACTCGATAGCCCCAACAGCTGTCCTTCCGCCAGGCTCCAGCGCTCCTCCGACGGCCACGACACCACGCGAACTGGGTGCCAAGACCTCTCCGGCTGCCACGATGGCATGTACTTAGGGCACTAGCTCACCATCGCTAGACACGTTAGAACATTGCTACACTCCCCATTGTACACCTGGATCCTCTCCTTACGCCTATAAAAGGGAGGACCAGGGCCCTCTTACGGAGGGTTGGCCCGCGCGGAGAAGACGGGACAGTGCTCGCGCAAGGTCGCTCGCTCCCACTCCCGCTTGGACGCTTGTATCCCCCTACTGCAAGCGCACCCGACTTAGGCGCGGGGCTAACACGAAGGCCGCGGGATCCACTCTCTTACGTCTGCCTCCCTCCGGCTGCCTCCTTTCCCCCCTTCGCGTTCCGCCTCGCGTCGACCCATCTGGGCTGGGGCACACGGCGACAATTCACTCGTCGGTCCAGGGACCCCCGGGTTTCGAAACACCGACAATCTTCGTCAAGACCCGGTTCTTATAGATTGAAGGATATGGACGACAACGACATTCCTAGATCATGGAATGCGGATGAGCTTCGGTGATATTATGTCTAGCTTGATGTAATTTTTTCTATTCTTTCCTATGGCACCCTTTTCCTTTTTTCAAAGGGGGAGAAAGGTTTTTAATGGGGCCATAGCATGTAATTTCTCTTTTTCTTATTTCAGCTCTATAAGAGCAATATCCCCCAAAGATGTAAATGTAAAAGCTGAGCACGCACCATCGAGTGCAAAGGAAAAAGAAAATAAAACAGGGAGAAGCTCAAAAGACGTCCCTAAGGGGATGCAGAGCACGATGAAGCTACAAAAAAGCCGTTCCTAAGGGAGCGCAGCGTAAGTTTTCTGCTCAAAAGTCGTTCCTAAGGGAATGCAGAGCTTACAGCGAAAAATAAACGCTGATTCCGCTGAAGTAAAAGGCGAAGAAGCTCCTAAGGGAGGCTTACAGCGAAAAATAAACGCTGATTCCGCTGAAGTAAAAGGCGAAGAAGCTCCTAAGGGAGGCTTACAGCGAAAAATAAACGCTGATTCCGCTAAAGTAAAAGGCGAAGAAGCTCCTAAGGGAGGCTTACAGCGAAAAGTCAGCGCTGATACACCGGAAAGTAGACGGTGAAGCCGAAAAATAAACGGCAAAGAGACTGTGTCTATTCCTAAGGGAACGGAGACTATGGTTATGGCTACGGATATGTGTTTGGACATTCATTTGCACGATACATCACATCATAGCATTTGCATTCATAAACATTCATTTAGACATACGTAGGATCATTATCATCATAACACAAGCAATCGCTTCGCCTCTAAAGATTATGCTTCGGCAAAAAAGGAAAAAGCAGCAGGTTTTTGCTTCGCTGCGTACGAAAAGAAGGGAAAGTGTTTTTCCGCCTTCGGCTCAAAAATAATAATTCCGTCCACATCAAAGCACTCCATACATTGACGGAAAGGTAAGAATATATTACAAGGTATGGACATAGTTCACAGAATACAATTTAATTACAAAAGTTATTACAGAAAGTTTTTAGAATCTCTTCTACAGTCATTCATCTAAGCTTCATCAATATTCATTGAGCTTCAGCTTCAGCATTGTTATCCAATAAAAGCTTCGGCGTCATCTTCTTACTCCTCAAGATTCAGTTTCGGCTTCATCATCCTACATGAATTAAAAATATTATAAGCAAAATTCAATTTCGAAGGAAGAGGTAAGCATGAAGGTATGATTTTGTTACCAGCTTAAGATGACTCCGAGCTTTGTCACCAGCTTTCTCTCGCCCACCCTTTGTCCATACCACCTTTATAAATTTGTTCCCAATGCTTCGGGCGAGGCTGGGAATATCATCCAGAACTGCTAGTGATAGGCTGAAATTGGGTCTGTTGATAATTTTTCCGTGCTCACAGCCAGATTTCAGGAACGCAGCAGCGGTGCCCCGAGAAGCTACCAGGGCACAGAAGTCACCGTGTCCAGCAATAACATCATCGAGGTCATCAATCTCACCTTCGATGTGTTCGAAGGCTCCTGGTAGATCTTCAGCTGAAGGAGTAAATTTTTCACTACTGGCCCCGACCGAATAAAATACCTTCTTCAGCCGTTGAATACATTGATTGCTGAATTCCAAACATTTGCTTTGAAGGCTTATCAATGATTTTTTCAAATCTAAACCCTTCTGGACTTCGGCCTCAAGTTTTTCATTAAGCTTCAGCCTTTCCTGTTCGAAACTTTCTGACTGGCAGAGAAGCTTCGTATTCAGTTCTGTTATTTTAGCTTCGGCTTCTGCTAATAAGCCTTCAGTTGTCTGGAGTTCGAACTCTTTCTTCTCAAAAGCAGCTGATTGTTCTTTTATTTTGTTTTCTAAGTTTTCAATTATAACCTCGTGCTTTTTATCTTCTAGATCCTATTGCATCTTCAAAGCTTTGCTCAGTAGCATACTCTATACACGAACAACCTTCGTTAGGAAACATTTTTGTTATGAAAAATAAAAAGTTAGACAAAAATTGTTTACCTTAAAATTGGAATAAAACAAACTAGCGACGATGTGCTGTCATCGGTAGCGGCTAATATCGGCTTCGAGCTTCGGAAAACCGATACTCTTTGATAGAGTACCGATAACCTTCGCTCCGGCCTGATCCCGGATGCAGCCTAGCTTCTCATCATCAACAGCTCCGAAGAGAACCGCCCCTGGCCGGTAGCCGCAAGATATGGCATACTCCTTTAGTTCTTTTTTTGGATTTTGTCAGTTCTTGCCCAATTAAATTTTGAAAATTGAAAATTTCATCTTCCGATGATTCTTCGGCAATTTCTTTCTTTTTCCTGGGTTCTAGGACCGAAGCTTTTTCGGTGGCCCCAGCAGCTTCTTCTGCGGCCAGGTCTACCAGAATTTTATCTATATCAGCAACCATGCTTTCTAAATTAATATCTTCGGCTCTAGTAGCTTCGGCATCTGTGGCCTCCGAAGGTGCAGCTTCAGTAGCTGTCGAACTTTTAGCAGCTGGTGCCTTCGGAGCTGAAGCTCCTGGTGGTGTCTTTTCAATGACCTCTGTCACCGTGATGATTCTTTGCTTTTTTGCTCTAGCTATTTCCCTCGATTTCGCGGGCTCCTTTTCCTTCTGAAAAAGCTCTGTCAGTTGTGGCCCCAGTGGACTTAGCTTGACAGGCAAAGATTCAGTCATTACCTTTAAAATTTCCTCTACTTCGGTAGTAGAGGGTATTGCAGGAGTTCCTTCTTCTTCGTTAATTGTTTTTTTCCTTCGGAGGCGAAGCTTTTCTCTTCTTCGAAACACCTGTTTTCAGCTCAGACTCCGACTTTTTCTTTTTCGATTGATCTTCATCGTCTTTGTTCAAAACATCAGCCACTCTTTTTCTCTTTTGGCCTTCAGCACCCTTATCTAGCCGCTCGTAGTCAGGATATTCAAAACCCAGGGCATCCATTACATGGTTTAGCCTTCGCTTCGGACGGGTGTCGAAGGCCGCAGTCATCAATTGGTCTTCTTTTTTAGAATAATTTCCGAGTATTTCATTACACATTACTTCGATTGTGTCCAGCCACTCTTGGCAAGGTACTTTGAAAAGTTTCTTGAATTTGAAATGGTAGGGCAGCCGAACAAGTTCCCCTTTCTTCTTTTTCCCCTCTAGCTTCGGCATTTCCCACTCCTTCAAAGTCGGGAATACTGTGAAGGCCAGAAATTCCTGCACCAAGTCCCTAGTGCCAATATGATCTGCAATCACTCTAAATTCAGCTAGAGCAATTTGACTTGGACTCCCTGGTAACATGTTGCTCGGGGTCGGGTCTCTCCGAAGATCAATTCTAACGGACTTTGGACCAACTTATCTTCATCTTCGTCCACTCTGACGTAAAACCACTCAGATTTCCATCCAGCTGGCCATTTGCTTCGGTAACTGATCACTGGAAACTTTGTAGTCTTGCGGTAAGCAAAGTTGTAGCAGCCAAAATTTTCATGAAGACCATCTCCTCTAGCTTTGGTCTGATAATGCAGTTCGTGCACTCGGCAGAAACCTTCAGCGAATGGTTCCACCCCCTGGCTTCAGAGAGCCCAGATATAAACATTTAGCCTAACGATAGCGTTAGGGGTTAGCTGATGAAGGCAGATCCCAAATTTCTTCAGCACTTCAGCAATCATCTTGTTCAAAGGGAATCTTAAACCAGCTTTAAAAAGGCTTTTGAAAACCACTACTTCATTCTTTCCCGGCTTCGGGATAGTTTCTTTTCCACCAAAACGAATCAACTCCTTCTTCGCTTCACTGAGATAGCCTAACTTCACCATCTTAGGAAAATCAGCTTCAGAGATGGTGGACTTTCCGAAGTCTAGGTGGCTAGGTTTGCTCGGCACTGCACTGCTATAATCATCTTCAGAATCAGTTTCTTCAGCATCAGCTTGTCCTGCTTCGGCGATAGGAATATCCTCCGATGTTACCAGCCTAGACCGCCTCATTGCTTCGGAAATTAGAACAGTTTCAGTAGCTTCGGCCTCATCTCCCTCACGGTCAATCCTGGCAGTAGAACGCAATCTCGCCATCTGATTATGATTTTTTGAAATTTTTTGAAGTTGTTGACTTTCTCGACTTCTCCGAAGTTCTTTCTCTTCTGACGAAGCAGAATCGAAAGTGGTGCTTCGCTTGAGCACGATGATCAAGCTTCGGCTATGGTTAAATTTTTGACAGCACAACAGTACAATAGCAATGAATGCTGTGGTAACTTCACACCTACCCGTCTGTTTATATAGCGCCACAGGTGGGAAGGTGAATCGTCAAGGTCTTCCACACCGAAAAAACAGCCACCCACACTCATTGACCGGTGGGCCACAAGGTCCACGAAGGTGAATCGCTAGGGCGCGCACAACTGCTGCAAGATGGGGCCACCTCGCGCGCGGATTATTTTAATCGTTTCTCGTCAACGAGCTCAGGGAAGGTGTTTTTTTGGATCTTCGGCATCCCGAAGCCTAGAAGACTTCTTCACGGATCAAGCTCGTTACGAAAAACGATCTAGCACCGCGAAGGGGCTACTGTTGGGGGTATGCTTCATAGCCGAAGATCCTAAAAGAGGAAAACACCTTCGGCAAGATCCTTTCAAGAACAGCGCCGAAGTTATCACCGATAGAGCTTCGGCATAGTGACAAGTCTCAAGACGAAGGGGGCGAACCGACTTAAAGATCAAATGACTCAAAGACCCATGATGTTTTGTGTCATTATTGTAATTGATTATAAAGGGGATAAATGTAATTTCACATAGGCTGTGTCCTGTGCCTATAAATAGATGAACAGTACCCCTATAATGTTCACGCAATCTTGTAATTGCTGACGCATCACATTGGAATTATTGTTTTTCGTCGAGGAGAAGGTATAAACGTACTCAAATGTCATGTTTTAATATTTAGATCCATATAATGAAATGTAAAAATAATGTTATCTGTTTCTAACATATGTTTTACACGCTATGCTTCATTTTACGTTGTTGTATAAACCTAATCACGAAGGTATGACCTTCGTGATATTTTACCTGCGACCTTCGTCCGAAGTTCATTAAATCCTTGGGGAGATAATGCTTCAGTGGACGAAGGACATTAACATTTAACATTTTTATGTTGCCTTGTTCTTAATTCAAAGCATTTGAGAACAAGTCTCCAACATATCACATTTTTCATTTGGAAATATTGTGGCGTACTAATGTTCTCAGTGATGCATTCTATATTTCCCATGGTGGAGTAATTAGAAGAATAATAAACTTCCGCCTCAGACGCCTTCCTAATGTAGAGGTAATTATACATATTGAAAAATGCATAGATACAACTTTGAGTCACTATAATGTTTCTAAAAATGGATACATGTTGCACTGCTGTTACATACCATGGCTTATTATTTCACCCCCAAATTCCAGTATCCTTTTGTTTTCTCTCTGCAGCTATAGTGTTCATTCTAATTCACTCTGCTGCATACCATGGACATTTCAATGCCATCACTGTTGAAATCGGATGGATTTAATTCAGCCAAAGCCACCGTCGCTCACCTTTTTTATGTCTCTGTTGCCTCCTCTAGCAATGTGCAGATGGTCCTAGTATGGTGCCTGAAGAAATTAAGGTTGTGCTGATGCACACTACCGGTCTCCACAACGCAATGCAGTCGACCACCACCCGGATGAAGATCCTTTCTATTAATTAAGGGCTTTGATTCGGAAGCGACATAAGCTGTGGTGACCATTGGTTTCTGGGGCAAGTGATGAATTTAGGATGAGGCTTGCCATCTCGGGGATGAGACATGAGCGACGATGTAACTGTGGATTTTTTTAGCCTAATGTCGGTTTTCCCTCTAACCCTGTGGTGAATAGAATCTATGTTGCGTGTTAAACAACAATACAATGGTGAATGTTGATGCGATAGTTAACATCAAATTTAGTTCCTGGTGGTCAGAGATGGTGCATAGGGAGATGAATTCATTAGCGCGCATCAATGATTGTGACAGGCAGGAAAACTGGATGGCCATGGGTAGACCGTCTTCTATTCAAATGAACTCTGTCAGCACTAGGAACCCAAAATTGACAGCACACTAAAATTAATGATCGGTTTGCCACATGAATTTTGCATATCATAATAATATTTGTTGTTTTATATCTATCTTTTATACTATTTTTTACTCACGTGACTGTTAAAATGCTTCCTTCTCTTTTCACATTGTATGCTATTTTTACTGTGCGCTTGCATGTCTCACTCGCTTTTTTATGCTTCTCGCCTTCTTCAAGTGTACTATTGAACACAAAGACAGACAAACACAAGGACACTACCATTTTATCGAATATTTTGTATATCGATGCAACGCACGGGCACATACCTAGTGGACAATTATACCCTTACACTCGCTGCGGCTTATTACAGCTTTAATTAGGCCACGGCTACAATTTCTACTGTATTTTATTTTTATGGATTGCAGCTACAATAATCCTATGTAGGACAGCCGAATAAGTCATGTACTAAAATATCTGTCACCTTTCTCTCTTTGTTCTGACAACTGCATCATGCAGTTGCAGCTTAGTTCGCTTGAGCTACTGACCAACCGTTCTTTTGTAAGAAAACACATGCTACTGTTTAAGTTTGAATGTGTCATGACATACACACATGAACTAGAAAATTGTTGCTAGATTGTATTGGTGTCGATCCGGACGTCAATCACTGCGATGAGAATCGGCGGTATTGCTCTCTACGGAGGCGCGGGCAGTCCGTGACTAGGGGTCGGATGGTCCGCGACCTGGCGTAGAGGCTAGGGTTCCTGCCTGACAAGCTAGACGGTCCGCACGTACGTAGGGACAGTGGAGTTTGTCGTCGACGCCTAGATCCCGCTCCCGGTATGAACCCGTCGGAGAGGAGAGATCCTAGGCTTTGTCTTAGAATCAGCAGGCCACCCAAAGACGCCTCTAAACGACATAGAGTCGGAGAGAAGTGAAGATTTAGAGAGAGGAATCTAAGTTATTGTCTACTCCTAGGAAAAAATGTAAAGAACTCGATATATATTGATTGATCGATCGATTGTTGGAGGGTCAATCGGCCGTAGCCCTTTATCTATATACAGAGGAGGTCTGTACCCATTACAAGTCGATTCCCGAGTTAATCCTGAAAGAAACTCGAAACCATAACTGATTCGGCGCCCGTGTGGATTGTAAAAAATTACATACATAAACACTGAAACACTAAATTACAAAATTTTGACAACATTTTCTCATTGTTTTGATAGGATCCATACATAGTAAAATAGTGCTAGATTTTGATAGCATCATACTATCCATACATACATGTTCACAATTACATCAACGCATGTACGTACAGTTTCATTATCCATGACCGCTCCAACCTAGAGGTGATATAGAAATTATTAAAAAACAAAAATAAAGAAAAGCTAGTATTTAAATTCAGTTAAATGTGTAGGTGGCAGATGATAGTTTCATGTTTCTACTAGTGGCCACATAACAAAAAGAAAACAAATATGTTATTCCAATATAAAAAATATTGTTACCTTGCGAGGCACCACTACCGCAGCTACAATCATTTTCAGTGGCAAGAAGCCGTCGAAAATAGGCCATTTGCCACCGAAAATAGCTTATTTTCGGCGGCATTGGGCCTATTTTCGGCGGTTTCTGGACGCAAAAAAATGAGTCAAAAATAAAGGTTAATTTTCGGCGGCTAGAGCGTGGCCGCTAAAAATAGCTTATTTTCAGTGGTTAGCCCACAGACCGTCGAAAATAACGTATTTTCGGCGACCGAGATCAGGCCGCTGAAATTCTCCGTGGGTTAGTTTCGATGGCCCCATGTGGCCGCCGAAAATAGGCAATTTCTGAGAAAAAATGTGAAAGAAATGAAAAAACATCAATTTCAACAACAATATAATCACAATAATATCATAGAAACAATAATACTAGAATTACACACATTTAACACAAAATATCACAATTATTCACAAATACATCACAGTTCACCAAAATACCACCAGATTTCACAATTGTGCACAAATACATCACATAGTCCATTACAAAATAACACAAACTCACAATTTACTACAAGAGTCAAACCATCACATATCGGGGTCGTTTGAGTTGTGACCACTACCTCTAGAAGCGAACAACTCGTTAACAAAGTCGTTCAACTGGTTTGGATTCTAAAGAAAAAAAGACATTAATAACTACAATGTTTACATGACCACTATTCAAATGAATTGTTTGTCAAACTAATCTCTCCTCTCGTGTAGTAGCTCCCTCCCATGCATAAGCTCCTCCTGATGATGGTATCGCCGGTTGAGAGCACCTAGAGGGGGTGAATAGGTGATCCTATAAAAATAAAATTTAAATGCCACAAACTTGTTTATGACATGAGAGAGAGAGGTGACTTCTTCACTTAATTGCTCTTCACAAAGTGAGTATTAAACTTAGAGCAACTATCAAGAGAGTAGATGTCAGGGACCATAATTAGGGGTACCCTCAAGACCCCTAAATCTCAGCTGGTAACCCCCATCAGCACAAAGCTGCAAAGGCCTGATGGGTGCGATTAAGTCAAGGATCGGTCCATTCAAGGGACACGATCGTGCCTCGCCCGAGCCTAGCCTCGGGCAAGGGAAGCCGACCCTGGAGAACCTACGTCTCGCCTGAGGACCCCCCTCCAGCAACGGGCACACTATCGGCTCGCCCGAGGCCCAGTCTTCACCGGGAAGCAACCTTGGCCACATCGCCACGCCGACCGACCAAATCGCAGGGGCATTTAACGCAAAGGTGGCCTGACACCTTTATACTGACGCACGCCCTCCAGTCGACAGAGCCGAAGTGACCGCAGTCACTTCGCCGCTCTACTGACCGGTCTGACAAGAGGACAGCGCCGCCTGCGCCGCTCCGACTGCTGAGCCACCCGACAGAGTGAGGCTGACGGCAGCCAAGGCCGGCCTCGGGCGTCATAGGAAACTCCGCCTCGCCCGACCCCAGGGCTCGGACTCGGGCTCATCCCCGGAAGACGGCGAACTCCGCTCCGCCCGACCCAGGGCTCGGACTCGGGCTTAGCCCCGGAAGACGACGAACTCCGCCTCGCTCGACCCTAGGGCTCGGACATGGGCTCAGCCCCGGAAGACGGCGAACTCCACTCCGCCCGACCCAGGGCTCGGACTCGGGCTCAGCCCCGGAAGACGACGAACTCCGCCTCGCCCGACCCCAGGGCTCGGACATGGGCTCAACCCCGGAAGACGACGAACTCCGCCTCGCCCGTCCCTAGGGCTCGAACATGGGCTCAACCCCGGAAGACGACGAAATCCGCCTCGCCCGACTCGGGGGCTCGACCTCGACCTCGACCTCGGAGGAGCCTCCACCTCGCCCAGCCTAGGGCACGGACCGACCACGTCAACAGGAAGCGCCATCATTACCCTACCCCGAGCTGACTCGGGCTACGGGGAACCAGACCGGCGTCCCATCTGGCTCGCTCCACCATGCGAGTAATGATGGCGCCCCGCATGCCCTGTGACGACGGCGGCTCTCAGCCCCCTTACGGAAGCAAGAGGACGTCAGCAAGGACTCGACAGCCCCAACAGCTGTCCCTCTCGCCAGGCTCCAGCACTCCTCCGACGGCCACGACACCACGCGAACTGGGCGCCAAGACCTCTTCGGCTGCCACGATGGCATGTACTTAGGGCGCTAGCTCACCACCGCTAGACACGTTAGCACATTGCTACACTCCCCATTGTACACCTGGATCCTCTCCTTACGCCTATAAAAGGGAGGACCAGGGCCCTCTTACAGAGGGTTGGCCCGCGCGGAGAAGGACGGGACGGCGCTCGCGCAAGGCCGCTCGCTCCCACTCCCGCGTGGACGCTTGTACCCCCTACTGCAAGCGCACCCGACTCAGGCGCGGGGCTAACACGAAGGCCGCGGGATCCACTCTCTCACGCCTGCCTCCCTCCGGCTGCCTCCTTTCCCCCCTTCGCGTTCCGCCTCGCGTCGACCCATCTGGGCTGGGCACGCGGCGACAATTCACTCGTCGGTCCAGGGACCCCCCGGGTTTCGAAACACCGACAGTTGGCGCGCCAGGTAGGGGCCTGCTGCGTGTTGACGAACAGCTTCCCGTCAAGCTCCAGATGGGTAGTCTCCAGCAACCTTTCCAGCCCGAGACGGTGCTCCATTTCGGGAATCTTGAGTTCATGTCCCTCGACGGCAGCTACGACATGATACTCCTTCCCCCGCCGCGCGACAGCGACAATGGCGGTCGACAACCTGCTCGCCGGCGGGGAAATCGACGACGCCTTCCCCACGTGGTGGAAGGATGACATTCGTGCTTGTCCCATCCCCTCCCCCGCCGACGGAGGAGGAGGCGGGGCAACCAAGGCCAAGCGAGAAGCGGCACCTCGTTGGCTGTTGAGCAAGTCGGCGGCGCCGGCGCCCCAACGGAGGGCGCGTCGGGCATCGATCTCGCGTATGAGACGAAGACGAGCGCCGCCTCCCTGCAACACGCTAATATCAAGCAAACGCACGACGCCAGCACGCTCGCGAAGGACTTGCTGGGCGTCACCCTCGTACCTGAGACAACGGTGCAGTCAGTCCCAGACGCGACCTCGTCACTGACCGTCGACCGAAAGGTACCGACCGATTCCCATCCCGTGTCTTTTGGATTCGGCCTTGACCCACCAAGCGACTCCGCTTCGGTGAGCACTCTCTTAGAGGCGAGTCCAAACCCTCTGGGGTATCGTGTGCGGTCACCCTGGGACCGACTGACGGCCGACTCGACCTACGAGCCCTTGGGGTCCGAGGAAGATGGCGAGCCCGACCTCTGTTGGGATTTCTCCGGACTTGGTAACCCCAGTGCCGTGCGGGACTTCATGACCGCATGTGACTACTGCCTTTCCGACTGTTCCGACGGCAGCCGCGGCCTCGACAACGAGGACCGCGGCCCAAGTCATGAATGTTTCCACGTCGATCTAGGGGGTCCCGGCGAAGGCAACCATCTTGATATGCCGGAAAACGGTGATCCCCCTAGGCCCGTGCCTCGCGTTGACATCCTTCGGGAGCTAGCTGTGGTCCCCGTCCCGGCGGGGGTCCTGACCCATAGCTCGAGCAAATCCGCGAGAGGCAGGCCAGGCTCGACGAGGGAGCAGGAACGCTTGTGCCAATCCGCCGGGACATCGGGCAGGAAGGGGCGGTCCAACCCCCGGCCGGAGAAGCGCGTCATCTCCCCCAGGACATCCAGCACCGCATCGCCGACGACGTCAGGGTGAGGCCGCCGCCGGATTCCAGTGGAGTCGGCCAGAACCTGGCTACAGCGGCATTACTCCTTCGCGCGATGCCGGAGCCATCAACCACCGAGGGGCAGCGTATCCAGGGAGAGCTCAAGAATCTCCTGGAGGACGCCGCGGTCCGACGGGCCGAAAGCTCTGCCTCCCGAAGGTAGGGGTTCCCCTCGGAACATCGCGCTGTGACTTCCCGATTCATGCGGGAAGCCTCGGTCCACTCCGGGCGCGCGCGCAACACAGCGCCTGCGGCCCCAGGTCGCCTCGGTAATGAGCGCCATCATCACAGCCGTCGGGCTCACCTCGACGACAGGGCGCGCCGAGGCTACCACCCCAGGCGTGGGGGACGCTACGACAGCGGGGAGGATCGGAGTCCTTCGCCCGAACCACCCAGTCCGCAGGCTTTCAGCCACGCCATACGACGGGCACCGTTCCCGACCCGGTTCCGAACCCCGACTACTATCACAAAGTACTCGAGGGACTATCGGCTGGCCTGCCAACTGGGTGGAACGGACGATGACAACCTCATCATCCGCAACCTCCCCCTGTTCCTCTCCGACACCGCTCAAGCCTGGCTGGAGCACCTGCCCCCGGGGCAGATCTCCAACTGGGACGACCTGGTCCAAGCCTTCGTCGGCAATTTCCAGGACACGTACGTGCGCCCTGGGAACTCTTGGGACCTCCGAAGCTGCCGCCAGCAGCCGGGAGAGCCTCTCCGGGACTACATCCGGCGATTCTCGAAGCAGCGCATAGAGCTGCCCAACGTCACCGATTCAGATGTCATCGGCGCGTTCCTCGCCGACACCACCTGCCGCGACCTGGTGAGCAAGCTGGGTCACAAGACCCTGTAACACCCCAGGTGTTTATTTCTCGTGCGACAATGAGTACAAACTTAAGCACGGGATATCAGTGAATATAAAGGCCGCTAAATTCTAATCATCTTCGTCTATCACGATTTTATTATCGTATCTATTTTCATCCACCCGAACTCATCCTAAAAAACATTTCGTGATGTTTGGAACATAATTGTTCCAAAAATTTGCGAGTCTGGTGATTATTTAAAATTCATCGATTTGCTCAAATACGAATTTGGAAACTTAGTTCAGTCTTCCAATTTCGTCCCAAACAAAATTTATTAGAAGCTCGGCCACAAGAGTGATGACGCAAGATTAAATTGGACCGAGATAACTAGAGCTGATATTGAGTATTCATAATTAATCTATTTCCCTGTTCAGACTATGGATAAAATTATCGAGTTTCAAATCGAATCAAATTAAACACAGTCTTAATATATTGACTCTGATGTCGTTTGGTTTGGTCCATCGACATCTCGTCTAAAACACTATCTTATGTATCGCCTACATTTCTATCCATTTGGACTATTCTAAATATTTTATGAAGTTTGAAATTTAAGAATCTCCCGAGACGACGAGTTCTGTACTGTGTGAATCACTCGAGTGGGTCTAAAATAATTTAGTCCCCTCTCATCAACCGAGACATCGCATCCGATAATTTATAATCATAGTTGGTTTCCAGCCAATTTATCCTCGATAGAGGGATCAGGTATAAAGTTGCATATGAAGTTATCTGGTCTTAGGTCGTATCGAACACAGTTTAAAATAGAGTGACCGATGTCGAGGTTCGATCCGTTTGCATCTCGCCTTGATTCAATGTTCTGATTTAAATCATTTCTGAATCAGGTGGGTTCTCTATTTCGTAATCTCGAAAATAAAATGCGTAGTCCGAAATGTATGTTGGGCAGTTCATTTAATCTCTCTAAACTCTAACACTAAAACTTAGAGCGATGCATATAATATATAATTTCGTTTCCCCTAAAGAAGATATGGATAAGATGAGAAAATATTTTTTCTCTTCTTTTCATTTGCATGTCAACTATTAGCTTTATTTCCACGTTAATTTTTTTTTCACTGGAGCGTTCTTGTTCACGTCTCCTCTCATTTCTTTCTGGTCCTTGTGCCATCAGCTAAGTCTCCATTTCCAGGTTCTTCTCTCTTATCTCCTCCACACCAGGACATTCTATTCTTATCCTTCCTCACGTAACTTCATCACGTAATGATTCCTGAAGCCTTATCCCCAGCCGCCGTCAGTGGAGGCCCGACGGCAGCAGCTCTGGTCCACCGAGACTAGGGCTTCACTGTGATCTCCCTGGGAGCAGCACATGGCGGTGCCTAGCACGTGGCAGGAGCGGGCTCGCTCGCGCCGTGACGAGGATCGGGGTCGGCCGTCCGGCCTCGTGAAACTTTGCCTCCTCGAGGATGAATGGCTGGACGGGGACAGACAAATCCGAATCCATTGCGTCACTCGCATAGCGCATGGGGGCCTCGCCGGCCACGGACGGTGGCCGTATGGCAGTTGTAGCTCGCCGGCGTGCTCCTGCTCCAGCCTTGACGCGCGCCCCTGTTCTTCTCTCTTCTCCACCAGCGCCCAGGCTGTGTCAGTCGTCCCGGTTCCTTGCCTCTCTTCTCCATGGCCGCATGGCCCTTGTTCGCTCAGCTCGTTGTGACCTCGTTTGGCCATGCGTGCTGTCCTAGCTCTCTCGTCTGGCGAACTCTACTCCGCTCGGACATCGAACTCACGTCGTTCACAAGTTTTGTTTCTGCGTCGGACCTCTGGTCCTTACCTCCCTCGCGCCAGCAGCCGCGTCCACAGCGCCGTCGCCTTCCGTCATCGAGCCAGCCGCACGTTCTCTATCTGCGCCATGCACCGTTCTTTTTCCCCATCTCGTCGGACCTGGCCCTGGTGCATACGCCATCAGATGGCTGCTTGGACCGGCTGTCTGTCACCAACTCGTCATGGTGTCCAACTCATGTACCAACCGTGACCTACGCTTGGTCTTCCCAGCTACGTCGACCTGCGTCGACCTCTCCTCGCTTCGCTCGGGACGTCGTGCTGGGTCGCTCTATACTTGGTGCACACCCAGCCGGGCGTCGCGATGTTGTGCACCATGCGTCACCAGTCATCCTCACCATGGCCAGCAGCTTCAAAAACATGGACGCCCAAGCCTTTTTTTTCCCATCTTTCACGCCCACCTCGGTCTTCATCCTCAACCTTTGCCAGGAATTCGGTTAAATGGGCGAACTAGAATTTTATGGATGAAGAAGAAAATAAAGTCGAAGAGTGACGCTCGCTAGATGGTCGACAAAAGGCGTGAACCGAAGATTTATCACTATTCCTCAATTGCCGAATTAAATTTTATTGAGGTGAGTGATTCGCTACTCCTCCATAATAGATCGAAGCATGGAATGGTTTCGTATATTAGATGCGATAATTTTCTTGTCGTGGTTAGGATGCGTTGTGGCTGTATTAAATATTCGCTGATGTATCATATGTGCGATGTATGTTTGAATTGGTGACGAGAAGGATAGGTCTAGTATTTTTATTGACTAACCATCATATTTTTCAGGATTATGCCAGTTTTGTTTATTAAGATGTAGTCGATGCTCGGCTCTAGTAGTCATTATTTTCTATGTTCGGTGACCGATTAAATGTCTTAAGTTGATGAGAATGTAGATTAGACAAGGAGTGCTGAGGTAGACGTGTAGGTCTAGTACGCTTGAATCAGTTCTATGTTTACGACGTGAAGTATAACGATGATGCGTGGAATAAATTTAGTATTTAATTAATTAGCTGATGAGTTATGTTTAGGTTAATTATGTTTAATGTGTATAGTTTGTTATTCATGATGTTTGTGTTAGGTTTGAGAAGCGTAATTATTGCGCGTAGTCGTATATTAATAACTAGTGTTTCCGTACAAAATTGTACAACGCCTCGCCGCTAGGTGTTTAAGTTCGTTATCGCGTAGCACTATTTAGGTTTGTAATATTCCTATTTATATGCGTTCATGTGCATCGTGCATCTCAATTAGGTACGATAATCGATCGCGTGAATGCGGAAGACGAGCCAAGTCGACTCCAAGCGCGGGCTACTCCGCACGGTGATGCTGATGGACGAACCTGTCTGATCAAGTGCCAGGATGTGAGATGCTCGCCAAGTGGACGTCACCTAACAAGCACTAACGTAGTGTTTATTCCAGGCAAGCCCCGGTGCATTTGCCCCTTCCTTGTGTTTTAAATGCTTTTTTACCTTATCTGATGCATTAGGTGATAGGAGTTGTGTGACGAACAATTGATGCATTACCATTCCTTGGAAACTCCTTAATCCCGGTTTTATAAAAAGAACTGATAATGCTTAGCCCTGCTTAGAAACTGAAAAATCATTTCTTTTCAAAAAGAATGATTGTGGAACATTGGTTATGGGCCTTTTGTTTCAAAAATCAAAGCAAACTTATGGTGATGATTCCACTTCGGCCGGAGTGGGTTCATCATTCGGAAAAGAGTACCCCTGTCGGGTACCAAAAATGGGAAAATGGTTTGAATACATCTAGACCAGACGCTGAGCAGACTTGGTCACCGTCTGTGTCGATTAAGGACCGTTCGATGTAGGCCTGTTGTGGTGGAGACTTTGCAACTATCCACATGCTCCGGTAAGCCTGAACCCGGCTATTCCATACGTGAAAAGACAACCGCGCACTGGGCGTGGGAGATGGTGGGAGTAGCGTGTACCCTCCTGGCTAGAGGCCGGATGGAGGAGTACTATGCTCCCGGGTAGCGCGGACCGGTTCACGTTGTGGAGGATCTGTGGGAACGGTTGACATATGCAAGGATTAAGTGCTACATATGTCGTGTGGTTAGGGATCCCCAGCTGGGTATAATCGGTTCGAATCGTCGTTGCTCCTCGGTCATGGAGACTCTACCCTCCGACCACTCATCGTAGTTCACAAGTGAAACATGATTGTAGTTGGTTAAAAGAAAGCTAGATTAGGACAAGTGAATGCTCTAGATTAGGCAAATCTAGATTCAGGAAAAGTACTTAACTTGTGAAGTAAAATTTTGGCATAAGGATTCACTACTAGTAAGCTCTTCTGCAAAATGAGTCTTTGAAACTTGGTAAGCCTTACCTTGATTCCTAATCAGCCAGCATATCCTTGAAAGTCTTTTCTTTAGTCGGGTAAGTCTTGCTGAGTAATTCCGTACTCAGGGTTTTATTCCCTGTTGTTTTTCAGGATATAACTTTGTGCTGATGTTGATGGTGTTAAGTGCCGGTGGGCTCGGCCTTTGTAACACCCCTGGTGTTACTATAACTAAAACTTGAGCATGGCATCATAAGCATTGGCATTGCATATGTTTGACACCCCTAGAGTGCATTCACTAGGCAAAAATTTCAAACAAGTTGTATTGTTTTAATGTTTTTGCAAATAGAACCCTGGTTAAAGGACTTAACCCTAAATAGTGGTTAAAGGGGTAAAACTTCACTTAAGATGAGAAAACCTAAAGACTTTAGGGTAAAAGTCATAAAATGACTCTAAGAACAAATTTGAATCCCTTTTATACCCCTGGGATACCAGAAACCCTAATTGGAACCCTGGAAAACCCTAAAACCAAACCCTAGGGGCTTATGTGCAAAATTAGCCCACTTTTGGGCTAAAGTGCAAAAACCAAGCCAAATAAGTATTTTAAGTCAATTGGTTCACAAATATGTGGATTTGAAAGCCAAACCCAAGGTTTTGGACTTAAATGCAAAATGGACCTCATGTGAATTTTATTCTAAGTCTGAAAATCAGAGAATGGGCTCAACTTTGGGACTTTGTAACTTACAAAGTATAGGGTTTTTGCCCTAGGTCACCACATCAAAGTTGAAGACCAATTATAGGAGAACAACTTTGCTAAAGAGTGTGAGCTTAGTTGTTATGAGAAATTTGGAGAAAAACCCAATCAAAGTTTGACTGTCAGGCTTGTTCATTCTGAAAATCAGCTTTTCAGTGTAACAGGGTCGACTTTGTGGGTGAATTAAACCTTGATCCAATGACTTTTTGTGAATACACATTGCAGCAAAGTTGTAGAGGGATTATAGTTCTACAACTTTACTACAGAAGGTTGGCTTAGGTTCCACACGAAAATTTGAGAAAATGAAGCTCCAATGTGTTCTGTCAGTCGCTCTGAATTGATGTTCACATGGTACAGTAACGGATAACTGAAGAAGATCCCGTTCCCTGCTCACCGCCGGCGGTCCATCACCGTTGATCACCGCTCGCCGTGATTCGTGCGTCGTGGTCATCGGTTAAGCGTAGCTCGGTAAAGATCCTTACCGCCGGTGAGCTGGCCACCACTCCGACGACCCCCCCTGTCTTCCTTTCTGCTTTGCGGCTGGCACGATAAGTTCACCGTCGACCGCCGCTTCCCGACCGTGTGCCGCGTGGCCTAGCCGTTTCACAGCGCCGCCGTGATGCCCTATGACTGTCCCATCATCGCCGGGGAGGTTGCCACGGCGGTGGACACGTATTCACCGCGGCCAGTGCTTCTTCTCCACCTCCGACCACCGCGTGTCTCGTCCGAATTCGCGGCCACCGCCCATCCTCCCTATAAATTGAGCCCTCCTCTAGCTGCATAACTTCATCACGTACCTCGTCGTCCAGTATCAGCCCCAGTCCTGCCACCGTGAGCTCTGATTTCAAGTTTCCCCCAAATCCGATTTCCGCCACCGTGAGACCAAGCTCACCGTCGCCAGCCCCTTTCCGGTCAGTCCCCGTCCCCTGCTTTCTTGTTTAAGCACTTGCATAGCTCCGTGATGCTTATCAAGTCATCAATTTGAACTGAGTGACCACCCATCACCGGGAACGCGTGGTTCTTGGGTTCGTCCGCGCGGTTACCGTGGCTAGACCAAATTAGCTCGTCATTCTTGAAATTAACTTTGGGGAAATGATCAGTGGGGGTTTAATCCGGTGCATGTCGCTCGGGAGCGCCGGTCATGGCCCCGTTCGGCCGGTCTGCTGGCTCGCCGGAGCGCGGCCGTGCGTGAACGGCGTCGAGGACTTCTTGTTGTGAATAGATAGAAACGCAGGGGCCTTTTTGTAATGGTCAGTGACTTGGTTAAACAGTGAAATGACCTGTTCTTAGTTAGCCAGAAGCGCGAGGGTCGTTTTGCAAAACCGCCAGGACGCGGGCGCGCGCGCGGCATGTTTTACCGTGGACCTGGGCTAGTTGGGCCAGAATCGGCCCAGTCCTATTTTATCCTTTTGCTTTTTCTTTTTCCAGCAGAGCCAAAATAATTATAGAAAAATGTAGAAAAATGCTAAAATTTTGAAACTAATTTTCCTAGGCTTGTTATTTTCCCTAGTATTTAGTAAAAATAGTTTTGTGATTTTTAATAGAAATAAGAAATTTTAGGGTATTTAAAGTAGTTAAAAGTATTAGTTATGGATTTTTAGAAAATAAATGGTAAGTCCAAAATTGTCCAAACTTTTTATGGGCACTTTAACCAATATTTAGAAGCCTTGGGTAGAATTTGGGTTGATTTGAACCTTGTTTGATCACTAAACCCAAAACCAACCCCCCTGCCTTATGAACTCCTTTACTGACTCCGGAAACCCTAGGTTCTCGGAGTACCGTGAAGGAAAGTTGTACTCAAGACTTAGATAATAAGTTTATATTATCTTTGCATCCTCATGAGCACCCCATGGCATCCATTCTTATGCATATATATGGTTATGTTAGAACACGAAGAAGAAGAAGAAGTCACTGAAGAGGGAACTCCACCAACCTCAGATCCTCAAGCAGGCAACTGCTTTTATTTCGATATTTGTGGATCCGAGCAGGACTCACCTGATAACAAAGGCAAGCCCCGGTGCATTTGCCACCCTCCTTGTCGTTTTTAAAAATCTTTCTCACTTGCTTGATGCATTAGGTGATAGGAGTTGATTGATAAAACAATTCCTGCATTACCTTCCTTGACTTTGATTACCTTCCTTGATCACCTGTTTTACAAAGGATTTTTGATGCTTAGTCTTGCTTTAGAAAAACCAAATGTTTTGTTTTTTACAAAATATGATGTGGCAAAAGTGGGTGGGATGTTTTCAAAAATAAAACGTGATGGTGGATCCATCATGGCCATGATGGATTCAACATCGGAAAAGATGTACCTCTGTCAGGTACCAAGTTTTTGGGTTAAAAGATTAAGCTGAGACCGGGCGGGTGACTTGCACGAGAAGAGAGTCTCGGTGTAGTGTCTCCGTCTGAGTCGATTAAGGACCGTCTCGATGTAGGCTTGATGATCGAGGACCCTTTAGCTGGTCACATGCCTCGTCATGGGTAAGCCTTGCCTCGGGCAGACTAAGGCCGGAATAAGATAACACGAAATGGGAGTGGAGCGGTGGCGAGAGTAGCGTGTACCCACCGTGGCAAGAGGCTGGACGGTGGTGTATCTGTGCTCTCGGTTTGCGTGAACCTGATCCGGTCTTAAGAACCCCGGTGGCGGGTTGACATATGCAAGGGTTAAGTGCTACATATGTCGTGTGATTGGAGATCCTCAGCTGAGTATAATCGATTCGGATCGCCGTACCTTCGCGGTTATGAAGACTTGGTCACTGACCTACACGTAGCATTCCACTAAAGATGATGGGTATTTGTTAAAAATTGGCTAGTGCAGGACTAGTGATTGAACTAGGGTAGAAAGAACTCTAGTTGCAGGTAATTGAACTTAACTTGACAAATAAAATTTGATTTTTAAGGATCCACTTTAGTAAGCATTTCTGCAAAACAGAGTTTTTTGATTATTGAGCAGCCTTACCTTGACTCCCTAAAAGCCAGCATACCCTTGAGAGTCTTTTCTTTAGTCGGGTAAGACTTGCTGAGTAATTCCATACTCAGGGTTTATCCCTTCGTTGTTTTTAGGTGAGGATGTAGCAGACTTTTGTTGCTTCTGTGCCAAGGTGGTTCCCAAAGAAGAAAAACAAGACTGAAGTGCGGGAGGACTCGGTCCTCCACATAGGATCTTTTGTTTATAGCTTATCGGGAGAAGTTTGTGTCTCCCTTGGTTTGTATAATGTTACTACTCTGCACTCACTTTTAGACTGGTCTGTAATAAAATAACTCGAGCTTGCTTTTGAAATAAATGTAAGTTTATGTAATTCGCTTCCGCATTTCTCCGATGTTCTGTAATGTCTGCAAGACGGGTGAAACGTTCCTGGTAAGGTCGGGTAAGATACCGAGCTTGTCAAGTGACTTAGGAACATCTACAGGGTGTCTGATGTCTGTTAGACAAGGACAACTGTAGGTGGGCCTAATAACTTGGGAGGTTCCGTCACAGCTGGTATCGGAGCGTAGCCCTTCTTTGCAGATATTATGAGGCATCTTCAAAAGGATTTCCGAAAGTCTTACCTAAAAATTCTTTTCTCTTCTTACCTAAGTACTCTGAAGAGTTTATCTTAAAGACCAGATAGGAAGAGTGCAATGTATAGAAGGTTGAATCGACTAAGGTTGATTCTGTACTTATTCATGCATCATGCTAAGAATTATGCTAATGAATTTTCCCCTTAGAAAGATGCCGCCACGCACAAGGCTAACGGCACGTAAGTCAACGGGACCAATTGGAGTACCCCGGCATCAACTAGCCCCTCAACACGAAAGCAGTAGCAGCGGAAGTAATGACCCTATAGGAGACCTGGAAGCCGAAGTGAGTCGACTTCAAGCAACGCTGCAACACAGGACCAATGTTTGGATCGCAGACGGAGATAGAATCAATGAATTAAGAAGGGATATCCATCACCTGCAGGATCAGCTGGCTGATCGGGACTTAGCACTTGATTGGGCAGTACAGTCTCATATGTTGGTATGTGCTAAGGAAGCGAGGGCTCAGGCCCGAATTAAAGAACTTAGCTCAGCTGTAGACAACCTGCAGGTCTACTGCAATACGTTGCATGAGGAAGTCCATGTGTTATACTCACAATTACACCCTAGTGAGTCTGCACACTCTACTGAGGCGGAAGCCGGACCCTCCCACGTTGCGGGACGCGCGCTGGGTGGGGAGTTAGACCTTTTTGAACCCCCTCCTTCTTTGAGGTTGGTTGACATCTGGACTCCCACACCTGACGATGAGGCCGCCAAAAGTAACGGAAAGCAGGACTAATGGTGTAATGAAAGTAGAGTAGTGTATTGTAGGGTGTACTGATGTATAATAGGTTGAACTTTTGTAAAATGGGTAATGTATCCTGTTATGTAGCGTCGAGTCTGTATCATTACTCTTTATAGTAATGTAAAATGGAAGGTTTTCTTTGGCACATTATGTTTATTCAAATGTTTTTGCCTCAGATGCCGACCAGGACTCGCGGACAGGACGCAGCCGGAACTTCTGGGGGTCGGGATGTCACCCCAAATCCACCTCCGGTTCCACCCACGCTTGCCGAGGCGATTGCCGCCTTGGTAAATGCCACCGCCGACAATACCCGCTTCCTTAGGGAAATGGCGGGTCAGCAGCAGTTCCAGCAACAGGCAGGTAGAGGTTTTCAGCAAGGTCCCCGTGAAACTACTTATCTGGACTTCTCCGAAACTCGTCCACCTCTATTCATCAAAGCAGAAGACCCGCTAGAAGCCGACGAGTGGATACGAGTTATTGAACAAAAGTTCGGCCTTCTTCGTTGTTCGGAATCACAGAAGCCATTGTTCGCGGCACAGCAACTTCGTGGCCCTGCCAGTACTTGGTGGGGAAACTTTGTGGCTATTCAACCTGACAACCATCAAATCACTTGGGATGAATTTAAAGCAGCCTTCCGCGAACACTACATACCTGAAGGAGTGCTGCATATGAAACAAGAGGAATTTATGAAGCTAAAACAAGGAGGAGACACCATCAATCAGTATCTTAACAAGTTTAATCACCTGTCACAGTATGCCATTGATCAGGTGAATACTGATTTGAAGAAAAGGAACTGTTTTATGAGAGGTCTAAATGACCGGTTGTAGCGAAAAATGGCCACATGTATTGATCTCACATATGGAAAGGCTGTCAGTACAGCCTTATCTGTGGAGGCAAAATACGCAAGTTCTGGGAAGAATAAGGGATTCAGTGGTGAGAGGCCTAATCAGGGCCAGGCGAAGAGGCAACGGTTCGTCATCCGGCCTTCTAGCCAGAACCAAACTTTTTCTCGTCCACCTGTATTCCCTTTTAAACAGCCCATTATTATTCGCCCCAATAATACCTCCACTTCCCCAAATCAGCCGGGTGCCCCAGGCACTCGATTCCCTGCCTTGCTCAGCTCTTCAACTGGGTGTTTCAATTGCGGCAAGTCGGGACATTTTATCAAAGACTGCCCGTACCCCAAGCAAAATCAATCCAATGCTCAGCAAGGAACTGGGAAGTCCACTCAGCCCAAGGGAAATGCTGTGGGGAGGAATACCAAGAAGACGGGGCGTGTATATTACACCCAAGTGGCCACTACACCGGAGGGAGAGCCGGTGATGATGGGTACGTTTCCCGTGGCCAGTTACCCTGCAATAATTCTTTTTGATTCTGGTGCTTCGCATACCTTCATTAGCAAGACATTTGTGGAGCAACATCACATTGCATGTCATGAATCAAAAGAGGGATTTAAAATTCATTCACCTGGGGGACACATTTTTACTAGAGAAGTGGCCTATGAAGTGCCAGTAACAATGGCCGGACGGAACTTTCCTGCTAACATGATTGTTCTGAAAGGCCAGGATATAGATGTAATTTTGGGTATGAATTGGTTAACTCAACACAAGGCAATTCTCAACACTGAACTCAGAACCGTCAGGTTGAGTTATAATCAAGAAGAAATTCTTTTGTCTCTTCCCAAAACCAATCCAGCCAAAGCTTCTGGTAGAATATTTGAAGCCATTGTACCGGAGATCAAGAACATTCCGGTAGTATGTGAGTTTCCAGATGTATTTCCGGAAGATTTGCCTGGACTACCCCCTGAAAGAGATGTAGAATTCGTAATTGAGCTAAAGCCCGGTACGACTCCCATCTCCCGAAGATCGTACCGTATGCCCCCTAATGAGTTGGCGGAATTGAAGATTCAATTACAAGATCTACTGAATAAGGGATTCATCCGGCCAAGCTCGTCCCCATGGGGTTGTCCCGCCATTTTTGTCAAGAAGAAGGATCAAACCTTGCGCATGTGCGTGGACTATCGGCCCCTGAATGAGGTCACCATAAAAAATAAGTACCCTCTTCCAAGGATCGACATCTTATTTGATCAACTGACTGGGGCAAGGGTATTTTCCAAAATTGATCTCAGGTCGGGCTATCATCAAATCCGTATTCGGCCCGAGGATATACCGAAGACCGCGTTTACCACACGGTATGGATTGTTTGAATACCTGGTAATGTCTTTCGGGCTCACAAATGCTCCTGCCCACTTCACCTATTTGATGAACTCGGTGTTCATGCCCGAGTTAGACAAGTTCGTGGTGGTCTTCATTGACGATATTTTGATATACTCTAAAAATGAAGGGGAGCATGCTCAGCATCTACGGATTGTATTGACGCGCCTGAGGGAACATCAGATGTATGCCAAGTTCAGCAAGTGCGCGTTCTGGCTGGAGGAAATTCAATTTTTGGGGCACGTATTATCAGCTAAAGGAATTGCGGTAGATCCTAGCAAGGTCAAAGATATTCTGGAGTGGAAACCCCCAACCACTGTTCACCAAGTCCGGAGTTTTCTTGGACTGGCTGGGTATTATCGCTGATTCATACCCGATTTTTCTAAGCTTGTGAAGCCAATCACAAGTTTGTTGAAGAATGACATTAAATTCAATTGGTCTTCTAAGTGTAATGAAGCCTTTGAGCAATTGAAGACATTATTAACCACTGCTCCGGTATTGGCTCAACCGGACATCACTAAGCCTTTTGATGTATATTGTGATGCATGTGGCAGTGGGCTCGGCTGTGTACTGATGCAAGAAGGCCGAGTAATTGCGTATGCTTCAAGGCAGCTGCGCCGACATGAGGAGCATTATCCAACTCATGATCTGGAGTTAGCTGCTGTGGTTCATGCCCTGAAAATATGGCGTCATTATCTGCTGGGAAATATCTGTCACATATATACAGATCATAAAAGTTTGAAGTATATCTTCACCCAGTCAGAGTTAAATATGAGGCAAAGACGATGGCTTGAGCTCATTAAAGACTATGAACTAGAGATCCATTATCACCCAGGCAAGGCCAATGTGGTGGCCGATGCATTGAGTCGTAAGACTTCCTGCCACTGTCTTATAGCGAAGACCTCCGAGAACACTTTATGTCAAGAAATGGAGAAGTTAAACCTGGGGATAATCCAGCATGGGACTCTAAATCAGCTAAGGCTTGAGTCAATCATTCTGCAGAAGATAATTGATGCTCAAAAGGATAATCTGGGTACGAAGCACATACGAGAGAAGATAAGGGCTGGAACAGCCAAATGTTTCAAGGAAGATGATCAAGGTGTGTTATGGTTTAACAACCGCATAGTAGTGCCAAAGGATGAAGAACTCCGCCAGCAAATCTTAGATGAAGCGCATCTTAGTCGCTATTCTATTCATCCGGGAAGCACTAAGATGTATCATGATCTAAAACAGCACTACTGGTGGACGAAGATGAAAATTGAAATTGCACGCTATGTGGCTAAGTGTGACACTTGTAGACGTGTCAAAGCCATACACATGAAAACTGCCGGTCCATTGCAGATTTGCAGTCATTATCAATACCAACATGGAAATGGGAAGACATAAGCATGGACTTCATTGTGGGATTGCCCAGGACCGCAAAAGGGTACGACTCTATCTGGGTGATTGTTGATCGACTTACAAAGGTTGCTCATTTTCTGCCGGTCAAGACATATTACCCGGTACTTACCTATGCGGAATTATATATTGCTCGTATTCTCAGTTTACATGGTGTTCCAAAGACTATAGTGTCGGATCGTGGGCCACAATTTGTATCTAAATTTTGGGAAGAACTTCATAAATCCCTGGGTACTAAGTTACTCCACAGTTCGGCCTATCATCCTCAAACCAGTGGACAAACTGAGAGAGTGAACCAAATACTTGAAGATATGTTGCGGGCATGTGTCCTGGATTTCTCACAGAAATGGGATGAATGTTTACCTTTGGCGGAGTTTTCATATAATAACAGTTACCAAGAAAGTATCAAGATGGCACCTTTTGAAGCTTTATACGGACGTCGATGTCGAACTCCGCTAAATTGGTCTGAACCTGGTGAAAGGTATTTCTTTAGGCCTGATATGGTAAAAGAAACCGAGGATAAGGTTCAGAAAGTTATTCATAATCTAAAGAAAGCACAAGCTCGTCAAAAGAGTTATGCAGACAAACGGCGAATGCCCTTATACTTCTTAGAAGGAGACTACGTCTACTTAAAGGTTTCACCAATGAAGGGAGTATCGCGTTTCGGGGTAAAGGGAAAACTTGCACCCAGATACATTGGTCCATTCCCTATTCTTCAAAGATATGGGCCAGTGGCGTATCAACTTCAACTTCCCGAAACATTGTCTGCTGTACATAATGTGTTCCATGTATCGCAATTGAAGAAGTGTCTACGGGTTCCCGATCGAACCATTGAAATGACAGATGTTGTCCTAGAACCAGACTTAACGTACTCAGAACATCCTATTCGAGTTTTGGATCAAAAGGACAGGGTTACCCGAAGAAAGACTCTCAAGTTTTACAAAATACAATGGAACCAGCATTCTGAAGAAGAGGCTACGTGGGAAACTCAAGACTTCTTGAATAAGAATTTCCCAGGCTTTCTAGCCTCATGTAACTTGTAAAATGTATATAGTTATGGCAATAAAGGAATGAACCCCACACCACCCTGCCTTGTACCAGAAATAAGGAAATAAAAATATGACACATTTCCTTTTCCATTACTCACCCTAGGACTTTAAATCTCGGGACGAGATTCTTTTATGGGGGGAAGGATGTAACACCCCTGGTGTTACTATAACTAAAACTTGAGCATGGCATCATAAGCATTGGCATTGCATATGTTTGACACCCCTAGAGTGCATTCACTAGGCAAAAATTTTAAACAAGTTGTATTGTTTTAATGTTTTTGCAAATAGAACCCTGGTTAAAGGACTTAACCCTAAATAGTGGTTAAAGGGGTAAAACTTCACTTAAGATGAGAAAACCTAAAGACTTTAGGGTAAAAGTCATAAAATGACTCTAAGAACAAATTTGAATCCCTTTTATACCCCTGGGATACCAGAAACCCTAATTGGAACCCTGGAAAACCCTAAAACCAAACCCTAGGGGCTTATGTGCAAAATTAGCCCACTTTTGGGCTAAAGTGCAAAAACCAAGCCAAATAAGTATTTTAAGTCAATTGGTTCACAAATATGTGGATTTGAAAGCCAAACCCAAGGTTTTGGACTTAAATGCAAAATGGACCTCATGTGAGTTTTATTCTAAGTCTGAAAATCAGAGAATGGGCTCAACTTTGGGACTTTGTAACTTACAAAGTATAGGGTTTTTGCCCTAGGTCACCACATCAAAGTTGAAGACCAATTATAGGAGAACAACTTTGCTAAAGAGTGTGAGCTTAGTTGTTATGAGAAATTTGGAGAAAAACCCAATCAAAGTTTGACTGTCAGGCTTGTTCATTCTGAAAATCAGCTTTTCAGTGTAACAGGGTCGACTTTGTGGGTGAATTAAACCTTGATCCAATGACTTTTTGTGAATACACATTGCAGCAAAGTTGTAGAGGGATTATAGTTCTACAACTTTACTACAGAAGGTTGGCTTAGGTTCCACACGAAAATTTGAGAAAATGAAGCTCCAATGTGTTCTGTCAGTCGCTCTGAATTGATGTTCACATGGTACAGTAACGGATAACTGAAGAAGATCCCATTCCCTGCTCACCGCCGGCGGTCCATCACCGTTGATCACCGCTCGCCGTGATTCGTGCGTCGTGGTCATCGGTTAAACGTAGCTCGGTAAAGATCCTTACCGCCGGTGAGCTGGCCACCACTCCGACGACCCCCCCTGTCTTCCTTTCTGCTTTGCGGCTGGCACGATAAGTTCACCGTCGACCGCCGCTTCCCGACCGTGTGCCGCGTGGCCTAGCCGTTTCACAGCGCCGCCGTGACGCCCTATGACTGTCCCATCATCGCCGGGGAGGTTGCCACGGCGGTGGACACGTATTCACCGCGGCCAGTGCTTCTTCTCCACCTCCGACCACCGCGTGTCTCGTCCGAATTCGCGGCCACCGCCCATCCTCCCTATAAATTGAGCCCTCCTCTAGCTGCATAACTTCATCACGTACCTCGTCGTCCAGTATCAGCCCCAGTCCTGCCACCGTGAGCTCTGATTTCAAGTTTCCCCCAAATCCGATTTCCGCCACCGTGAGACCAAGCTCACCGTCGCCAGCCCCTTTCCGGTCAGTCCCCGTCCCCTGCTTTCTTGTTTAAGCACTTGCATAGCTCCGTGATGCTTATCAAGTCATCAATTTGAACTGAGTGACCACCCATCACCGGGAACGCGTGGTTCTTGGGTTCGTCCGCGCGGTTACCGTGGCTAGACCAAATTAGCTCGTCATTCTTGAAATTAACTTTGGGGAAATGATCAGTGGGGGTTTAATCTGGTGCATGTCGCTCGGGAGCGCCGGTCATGGCCCCGTTCGGCTGGTCTGCTGGCTCGCCGGAGCGCGGCCGTGCGTGAACGGCGTCGAGGACTTCTTGTTGTGAATAGATAGAAACACAGGGGCCTTTTTGTAATGGTCAGTGACTTGGTTAAACAGTGAAATGACCTGTTCTTAGTTAGCCAGAAGCGCGAGGGTCGTTCTGCAAAACCGCCAGGACGCGGGCGCGCGCGCGGCATGTTTTACCGTGGACCTGGGCTAGTTGGGCCAGAATCGGCCCAGTCCTATTTTATCCTTTTGCTTTTTCTTTTTCCAGCAGAGCCAAAATAATTATAGAAAAATGTAGAAAAATGCTAAAATTTTGAAACTAATTTTCCTAGGCTTGTTATTTTCCCTAGTATTTAGTAAAAATAGTTTTGTGATTTTTAATAGAAATAAGAAATTTTAGGGTATTTAAAGTAGTTAAAAGTATTAGTTATGGATTTTTAGAAAATAAATGGTAAGTCCAAAATTGTCCAAACTTTTTATGGGCACTTTAACCAATATTTAGAAGCCTTGGGTAGAATTTGGGTTGATTTGAACCTTGTTTGATCACTAAACCCAAAACCAACCCCCCTGCCTTATGAACTCCTTTACTAACTCCGGAAACCCTAGGTTCTCGGAGTACCGTGAAGGAAAGTTGTACTCAAGACTTAGATAATAAGTTTATATTATCTTTGCATCCTCATGAGCACCCCATGGCATCCATTCTTATGCATATATATGGTTATGTTAGAACACGAAGAAGAAGAAGAAGTCACTGAAGAGGGAACTCCACCAACCTCAGATCCTCAAGCAGGCAACTGCTTTTATTTCGATATTTGTGGATCCGAGCAGGACTCACCTGATAACAAAGGCAAGCCCCGGTGCATTTGCCACCCTCCTTGTCGTTTTTAAAAATCGTTCTCACTTGCTTGATGCATTAGGTGATAGGAGTTGATTGATAAAACAATTCCTGCATTACCTTCCTTGACTTTGATTACCTTCCTTGATCACCTGTTTTACAAAGGATTTTTGATGCTTAGTCTTGCTTTAGAAAAACCAAATGTTTTGTTTTTTACAAAATATGATGTGGCAAAAGTGGGTGGGATGTTTTCAAAAATAAAACGTGATGGTGGATCCATCATGGCCATGATGGATTCAACATCGGAAAAGATGTACCTCTGTCAGGTACCAAGTTTTTGGGTTAAAAGATTAAGCTGAGACCGGGCGGGTGACTTGCACGAGAAGAGAGTCTCAGTGTAGTGTCTCCGTCTGAGTCGATTAAGGACCGTCTCGATGTAGGCTTGATGATCCAGGACCCTTTAGCTGGTCACATGCCTCGTCATGGGTAAGCCTTGCCTCGGGCAGACTAAGGCCGGTGTTGGGGGCTTGTTCTCAAATGCTAAGAGTTAAGAACAAGGCAACACAGAAAATGTTAAATGTTAAAGTCCTTCGTCCTCCACCACCTTATATCCTTTCGGAATATAAAGAATTTCGGACGAAGGTTACGAAGGGCGTACCTTCGTAAACATAATAACGAGGGACGAAGTACTCATATAAATCATGAGATACAAAATAAACATTTAAATGTTATCATAGAATCATTTCCATCTTTACTAACATGAACGAATATAAATGATTTCAAATTACAAATGTACCTTCGGTCTTGAGGAAGGCGAAAATACAAGTGCGATGCGAAGGCAAATGACAGGTTCGCGTGAACAGTACAGAGGTACTGTTCATCTATTTATAGGCACAGGTCGCAGCCTGTGGCAAATTACAATTATGCCCCTTACAAAAGTTTACAACATTGACTCAGACCTCTATGGATAAAAAGGTCATTCTATCTCTATGTCGGTTTATAACGCCGAAGCTCCATAAAAAGGAACCTTCGGCCATCTCTTGGAGACGACTTCAGCCGAAGCTGCTTCTTCGTGTAAGACCTTCGGCGCACCGAAGCACGGCCCCAACAGTAGCCCCTTTCGCGGTGCTAGATCGTTTTTCGTAACGAGCTTGACCCGTGAAAAAAGCCTCTTCAGCTTCGGGAAGCCGAAGGTCTAAAAAACACCTTCCCTGAGCTCGTTGCGGAGAAACGATCCGGCTTCCGAGCGCGTGCCAGGCCCACCTTGTAGAGTTACTGTTTGATCTTTGCGGTCCACTGCACAGCGAGTACGAGTGACTGCCCGCTTGGTGTAAAAAATCCTGCCGCTTCGCCTTCTTACCTGCAGTACTATATAAACAGACGGGTAGGTGTGAAGTTACCACAACATTCATTGCTATTTGCACTGTTTTGCTGCCAAAATTTTTAACTATAGCCGAAGCTTGATTCTCAGAATTGAACGAAGGTCCATCTCGACGTCTGCTTCGTCAGAAAGAAGAGCTTCGGGAGAAAAGAAAAAAGAAAAAAAAGTTTCTGACTTCCCCAAACTCAGAATCAAATGGCGAGAGTGCGATCTACTGCCAAAGTTGTACGTGAGGGAGACGAAGCCGAAGGTTCAAATACTGTGCCCATCTCCGAAGCGATGCAGCGTTCCGGTCTAGTGACTGCAGAAGTCATGCCCAGTGCTGCAGCAAACGCAACAACCGCCGAAGGAGAGGAAGAAAACATTGAAGGGACTGATCCCGAAGATGACTACCGTATTGCCATGCCCAGCAAGCCCAGTCACCTGGATTTTGGGAAATCAACTGTTTCAAAGGCTGACCTTTCGAAGATGGTGAAAGCAGGTTTTTTTTAATGAAGATCAGAAGAAGCTGCTTCGCTTCGGGGGGGGGGGGGGAAGAAACCACCCCGAAGCCAGAGAAGGACGAGATTGTCATCTTCAAGAGCTTTTTAAAGGCTGGGCTGAGATTCCCTCTTCACAAGATTATTGCGGAGATACTGAAGAGGTTTGGTATCTACTTTCATCAATTGACTCCTAACGCCATCGTTAGGCTCAATGTTTATATCTGGGCCCTCCGAAGCCAAGCTGTGGAACCGTTTGCCGACAGCTTCTGCCGAGTTCACGAATTACATTACCAAACAAAGGCCAGAAAAGATGGGCTACATGATAATTTCGGTTGCTATAATTTTGCCTACCGGAAGACAACAAAGTGTCCTGTCATCAGCTACCGAAGCAAATGGCCAGCAGGCTGGAAATCTGAGTGGTTTTATGTAAAAGTTGACGAAGACAAAGAAAAATTGGTACAAAGCCCTCTGGATTTAATCTTTGGAGAGACAAGGCCACGATGCCACATCGGCAGGCTAGAAGGTCCCACCTGGGCTGCTCTGGGTGAATTTGAAATTATTTCAGAACATATTGGCACCAGGGATCTAGTTCAGGAATTCTTGGCATTCAGAGTTTTCCCTACTCTAAAAGAGTGGGAAATGCCGAAGCTGGAGGGAGAGAAGAAGAAGGGGGAGCTTGTCCGGCTTCCTTATCACTTCAAGTTTAAGAAGTACTTTAAAAAACCCTGCAAAGAGTGGTTAGACACAGTTGAGGTGATGTGCAATGAAATCCTGGGGAATTACTCCAAAAAAGAGGATCAACTAATG
Source organism: Zea luxurians (assembly GCA_029449295.1). Taxonomy (NCBI): domain Eukaryota; kingdom Viridiplantae; phylum Streptophyta; class Magnoliopsida; order Poales; family Poaceae; genus Zea; species Zea luxurians. Next base: position 6,638,255 of record JAOPSE010000102.1, read on the forward strand.
ACAGCGGCCTTCGGCGCCCGACCGAAGCGAAGGCTGAACCGAGTGCTTGATGCCCTGGGCTTCGAGTACCCAGACTATGAGCAGTTGAACAAGGGTGCCGAGGGCCACAAAAGAAAAAGAGTGGCCGAAACTCTGACCAAGGATGAAGAACGACCAGCAACAGAGAAGAAAATTCCCAAGAAAAGAAAAATATCAACTCCGAAGCGAAAAATATCCGAAGAAGAGGGGACCCCCACACCACCTTCTACGAGCGACGTGGAGGAAATTTTAAAGGTAATGACTGAACCCATGCCCACGAAGCTAAGTCCATTAGGGCTCCAACTGACGAAGCTTTTTCAAAAGGTGGACGAGCCGGATCAAACGAAGATAAGCAAACCCAAGCGGCAAAGAATTATTGCGGTAACTGAAGTTATCGACAAGACGCCGCCTAAGGCGTCAATTCAGAAAACACCAGCTGTCGAAGGTACCACAAACGTCGAAGTCGCACCTTCGGAGGTCGCGGCTACCGAAGCCGCTACAGCCGAAGATGCAAACTTAGAAACTACCATTGAGGATATCAACAAGATTTTGGAAGACATGGCTGCAGAAGAAGCTGGTACTACTACTGAAAAAACCATGGCCACAGTGCCTGAGAAAGGGAAAGAAATAGCCGAAGACACTTCGGACGACGAAGCCTACTCTTTTCAGAATTTAGTTGGGCAAAAACTGACGAAGGACGAAATAGAAGAGCTCAAGGACTATGCCAAATCTTGCGGCTACAAGCCAGGAGCCCTTCTATTTGGAGGCATTGATGACGAAAAATTGGGCTGCATTCGAGACCAAACTGGAGCTAAGGTGATCGGTACTCTATCAAAGAGTATCGGTTTTCCGAAGCTAGAGACAGACATCAGCCGCTACCGACGACAACATATCGTCGGCAGCTTATTTTACTCCAACTTCAAGGTAAACAACCTTTTCTCTGATTTTTATTGCTGTTAATAATGAAAATGTTACCAACATAAGTTGTTTCTGTGCAGAGCATGCTACTGAGCAAAGCTCTGAAGATGCAGCAAGATTTGGAGGACAAAAAACACGAAGCTATAATTGAAAACTTAGAAAGCAAGATAAAAGAACAATCTGCCATCATTGAAAAGAAAGACTTCGAGCTCCAATCGACCGAAGGCTTGCTGGCTGAGACTGAGGCTAAAGTATCAGAGTTGAATTCGAAGCTTATCAGTCAATCAAAACAATTCGATCAGGAGAAGCTAGAGCTTAATTCGAAGCTTGAAGCCGAAGTCCAGACCAGCTCAGAGTTGAAGAAATCGTTAACAAGCCTTCAAGACAAATGCTTGAAATTTGGCAATAATTGTATTGGACGATTAAGAAAGATATTTTACTCTGTTGGAGCCAGCAGCGGGAAATTTAACCCTTCAGCGGAAAATTTACCACAGGCCTTCGATCATATTGAAGCTGAAATCGAAGAACTTGACGAAGTTATAGCCGGGCACGGCGACTTCTGTGCCTGGGTAGCTTCTCGGGGTACCGCTGCTGCATTCCTGAAGGCCGGCTGCGAGCATGGAAAAATTGTCAACAGGCCCAACTTCACCCTATCTCCATCAATCCTGGATGATATACCTGACCTCGCCCGAAGCATCTCAAATAGATTTATAAAAATGATATGGACAAAAGGCGGGCGGGAGAAGGCTGGAGACGAAGCCCGAAGTCATCTTGAACCAGTAAGAAATGATACTTCGTACTTACCTTTTCCTTTGCACTTGATTTTTACTCACGATTCCTTGATTTATGTAGGATGACGAAGGTGAAGATGATGCTTAAGTTATGTCGCCGAAGCTGTCGCCGAAGCTGAAGCTTAATGAAGATCAGTAGAAATGTACTATAGGAAAAAAACTCAGGATACTTTTGTAACAAGTTTTGTAAATACAATTGAACTGTTCTCAAGGAACTTTGTACATACCTTGTAATATATTCTTACCCTTCTACTAGGGTGCTTTGATGTGAACGAAATCAGTATTTTGAGCCGAAAGCGAAAAAACACCTTCCCTTCTTTTCGTACACAACGAAGCATAGAATACCACTTCTCCCTTCTGCCGAAGCTTTTCTTTTACACAACGATTCATAAAAAGCCAATTCTCCCTTCTGCCGAAGCTTTTCTTTTACACAACGATTCATAAAAAGCCACTTCTCTTTTTTGCCGAAGCAACCACTTTGGTACATAAATGCTATGAATGAATGCTTATGTATGCAAATGCCATGATGTAATGTAATGTGCGAATGAATGTCCGAAGCGTATGTCCGAAGCCACACTCATCCATTATTTCCTTAGGAACAACCACACATCAGCTCTGCATTCCCTTAGGAACGACTTTGGAGCTTCTTCGCCTTTTACTTAGGCAGTATAAGCTCTGCATTCCCTTAGGAACGACTTTGGAGCTTCTTCGCCTTTTACTTAGGCGGTATCAGCGTTGACTTTTCGCTGTAAGCTCTGCATCCCCTTAGGGACGTCTTTGGAGCTTCTTCACCTTTTACTTTCGGCGGAATCAGAGCTCTGCATCCCCTTAGGGACGTCTTTGGAGCTTCTTCTCTCTTTTTTTTTAGTTTCGGCACTCGATGGTGCGTTCTCAGCTTTTACATTTACATTCTTTGGGGGATTTTGCTCTTATAAAACTAAAAAGGAAATTACATATGATGGCCCCATTAAAAACCTTTCTCCCCCTTTAGAAAGGAAAAGGGTGCCATGAAAAAGAAAAAGAAAAACATAAAAAATTACATCAAGTTATACATAATATCTCCGAAGCTCATCTGCATTCCAAGATCTTGGAATTTCGTTGCCATCCATGTCCTTTAATCTGTACGAACCAGGTCTCGACGAAGATGCTACTAAGAAAGGCCCTTCCCATTTCAATTGTAACTTGCCCACTGTATCTGGGTTGGCTACTCTCCGAAGCACCAAATGCCCTGGCTCAATATTTTTTAGCCGGACCTTTCTATCTCGCCATTTGATTGTTTCAGCTTGATATTTATTGATATTCTCCACGGCCTGAAGCCTGATCCCTTCTAAGGCATCTTTTTCCACAAGACAAGCATCTTCGGCACCTGATTCTGCCGAAGCTACCACTCTTATTGATCCAGCTTTAGCTTCTTCCGGAGTTATTGCTTCGTCACCAAATAACAACTTAAATGGGGTAAAGCCTGTAGACCTTGATGTTGTTGTATTGTGGCTCCACACCACTTTGGTCAACTGATCTGGCCACTTTCCCCTGGGTTGATTGAAGATTAACTTCATTATTCCTGTCATTATGATGCCGTTGGCCCTTTCAACAAGCCCATTCGACTCCGGATGCCTGACTGATGCAAAATGGATCTTCGTTCCAATTTGATCACAGAAATTTCTAAAATCTTCGGAGTCGAACTGTGTTCCATTATCTACAGTGATGGCCTTCGGCACTCTGAAGCGACAGACAATGTTCTGCCAGAAAAATTTTTGGACAGTGGCCGAAGTTATTGTGGCTAATGGCTTCGCCTCAATCCACTTGGAAAAATACTCCACAGCCACTATAACATATTTTAGATTGCCTTGAGCTGGTGGTAATGGACCCAGCAAGTCGAGGCCCCACCTTTGCAATGGCCAGATGGGCTGTATCAGCTGTGTCAAAGACGAAGGTTGCTTTTGATCTCTTGCACATTTCTGACAACCTTCGCACTTTTGAACCAACTCCGCTGCATCCGAAGCTGCCTTCGGCCAATAAAACCCTTGGCGAAAAACTTTTCCAAGTAACGGCCTGGATCCGATGTGGGATCCACACAGGCCTGCATGTATCTCTTTCATCAATTCTATACCTTCGGCTCTAGATAAGCACTTGAGCAGCGGGGCACAAACTCCATGCTTGTATAATTCCCCTTCTATCATGATATACGGACGAGCTCTTGCCTCTATTCTTTTATTATAAGCTTCGTCATCTGATAGGAAGTTACCCTGAAGGTAAGAGATTATTTCAGTTCTCCAATCTTCACTGTACACAGGAGAAATGTTAAGGACTGCTCTTTCAAGTAGCTCCACTGAAGGTGCCTTTATTGTTTCGAAAAACACATCCGAAGGTAGCGGCAGCCCCTATGCTGCAGACTTGGCCAACAAATCAGCATGCTCATTTTGTCCTCGAGGGATATTCTTAACAGAAAATCCTTCGAAGGAAGCCTCGATCCTTCGGACCGTGTCTAGGTATTTTTCAAGCTTCGGGTCTTTAGCCTTGCAACTTTTGTCAATATGACCCGAAACAACCTGGGAATCAGTTTTAAGAATCGCCCTTCTGATTCCCATTGCCTTTAGTTTCCGAAGACCCAGGAGCAGGGCTTCGTACTCAGTTATATTATTTGTGCAACTGAAGTCAAGTCTTGCTGCATAGCAAGTTTTAACCTTGGACGGTGAGACCAACACAGCAGCTGCACCTGCTCCGAAGGTTCCCCAAGAGCCATCACAAAACACTGTCCATACTTCGGCATCTTTATTTGCTTCTTCGTCCTGAGCCCCTGGCGTCCAGTCGGCAATGAAATCTGCCAATGCTTGAGACTGGATTGAGGATCTATGCACATAATCAATGTAAAATTCATTGAGCTCCGCAGCCCATTTTCCAATCCGGCCAGTAGCTTCTCTATTTCTCATGATATCCTTCAACGGCTGCGAAGAAGGAACAATAATATTGTATGCCTGAAAATAATGCCGAAGCTTCCTGGATGCCATTAAAACGGCATACAACACCTTCTCCAGCTCTGTATAATTTTTCTTTGAGACACTGAGGACCTCAGATACAAAATATATTGGGACCTGCTTCTTGACCTGACCATCAAACTTCTCCTGGACAAGTGCCGCACTTACTGCTGAGTGCGAAGCTGCCACATATAACAACAGGGGAGCCCCTGGCGTTGGTGGGGTTAATGTTGTTAGATCTATTAAGTATTGCTTCAGCTCTTCGAAGGCTTTTTGTTGACTTGGGCCCCATTGAAAGACTTCAGCTGACTTCAGCACCTCGAAGAATGGTAAGTTTCTTTCTGCTGATCTGGATATAAATCTGTTGAGAGATGCCAGCCTTCCTGTCAATCTTTGGGCCCCTTTTCTTGTGGTTGGTGGCTCCATTCGAAGTATAGCTTCGATTTTATTTGGATTAGCTTCGATCCCCTTTGTTGAAACCAAGCATCCAAGAAATTTGCCCTTCTTCACTCCGAAGACACATTTTTCTGGATTCAGCTTCAGACCAGCTTGTCTGAAGCTGGCGAAGGTCTCCTGCAGATCAGCAATATGATTTTCCTGCTTCGTGCTTTTTACAATAATGTCATCGACATAAGTCAGCACATTTCTGCCTATCTGAGACTGGAGAACCTTCGCTGTCATTCGGCTGAAACTCCCTCCGGCATTTTTGAGCCCCTCAGGCATCCGAAGATAGCAATATGTACCACTTGGGGTTATGAAGCTAGTCTTCGGCTCATCTTCCTTCTTCATCCAGATTTGATGATAGCCTGAGTAGCAGTCCAGGAGACTCATGAGCTCTGAAGAAGCTGCTGCATCAACTAAAGAGTCTATCCTTGGCAGCGGGAATTCATCCTTCGGACAAGCCTTGTTGAGATCTGTGAAATCAATACACATTCTCCACTTGCCATTGGCCTTCTTCACCATAACAGTGTTAGCTAGCCACTCTGGATACTTCACTTCTCTGATAACTCCTGCACTGAGGAGTCTTTTTACTTCATTGCGAGCCCCTTCGGCCTTGTCATCAGACATTTTCCGAAGCCTCTGCTTTCGGGGTCTGAAGGATGGGTCAACATTGAGCGAATGTTCAATAACATCCCGATTTACTCCACAGAGATCATTAGCTGACCATGCAAAGACATCTTTGTTGTTGAATAAAAACCTTATCAAGGTTTTTTCCTGGTCTTCAGATAATTGCGAGCCCAACAACACCTTCTGCTCTGTTATGTCTTCACACAATAACATGGGCTTCGGCTGATCCGCTGAAGCTGCCTTCTCCCTCCTGAATTTGTACTGTTCACAAGCTTCAGCTCCATCTATGTTATGGATTGCCTTGGAGTCAGTCCAGCTTCCCTCGGCCCTTCTAGCAGCTTCCTGGCTTCCATGAATAGCAATAGGCCCTTGGTCCGAAGGTATCTTCATGCAGAGATAAGCTGGGTGAAGAATTGCTTCGAAGGCATTAAGAGTACCACGACCGATGATAGCATTGTAAGGATACTCCATGTCAACAATATCAAACACAATTTGCTCAGTCCTTGTGTTGTTAACAAATCCGAAGGTTACCGGCATAGTAATCTTCCCAAGTGCTACAATCTGCCGCCCTCCGAAGCCACAAAGGGGGTGCGTAGCATCATGAATCTTGTCTTCAGGCTCTTGCATTTGTCTGAAGGCTTTAGCAAATATAATGTCAGCTGCACTGCCTGTATCAACTAGAACATTGTGGACCAGAAATCCTTTGATCACGCAAGAGATAACCATGGCATCATTGTGGGGATAATCCTTAAGCTGAAGGTCTTCCTGAGAGAAGGTAATTGGAATATGAGACCATTTTGACTTGATGAAGGGTCCCTGCACTCCAACATGCTGCACCCTTCTCTGAGCCTCCTTCTTCTGCTTCTTGTTAGCCGGCTCTGAGCAAGAACCGCCTGTTATCGGGAGCACCAGCTTCGAAGTCGAAGCAGCTCCAGCTTGATTGTTGAACGAAGCCATCAGCTCAGAAAGGTGGAAGTGAGTTCACCGGAGGTGGGCGCCAATGTTGGGGGCTTGTTCTCAAATGCTAAGAGTTAAGAACAAGGCAACACAGAAAATGTTAAATGTTAAAGTCCTTCGTCCTCCACCACCTTATATCCTTTCGAAATATAAAGAATTTCGGACGAAGGTTACGAAGGGCGTACCTTCGTAAACATAATAACGAGGGACGAAGTACTCATATAAATCATGAGATACAAAATAAACATTTAAATGTTATCATAGAATCATTTCCATCTTTACTAACATGAACGAATATAAATGATTTCAAATTACAAATGTACCTTCGGTCTTGAGGAAGGCGAAAATACAAGTGCGATGCGAAGGCAAATGACAGGTTCGCGTGAACAGTACAGAGGTACTGTTCATCTATTTATAGGCACAGGTCGCAGCCTGTGGCAAATTACAATTATGCCCCTTACAAAAGTTTACAACATTGACTCAGACCTCTATGGATAAAAAGGTCATTCTATCTCTATGTCGGTTTATAACGCCGAAGCTCCATAAAAAGGAACCTTCGGCCATCTCTTGGAGACGACTTCAGCCGAAGCTGCTTCTTCGTGTAAGACCTTCGGCGCACCGAAGCACGGCCCCAACAGCCGGAATAAGATAACACGAAATGGGAGTGGAGCGGTGGCGAGAGTAGCGTGTACCCTCCATGGCAAGAGGCTGGACGGTGGTGTATCTGTGCTCTCGGTTTGCGTGAACCTGATCCGGTCTTAAGAACCCCGGTGGCGGGTTGACATATGCAAGGGTTAAGTGCTACATATGTCGTGTGATTGGAGATCCTCAGCTGAGTATAATCGATTCGGATCGCCGTACCTTCGCGGTTATGAAGACTTGGTCACTGACCTACACGTAGCATTCCACTAAAGATGATGGGTATTTGTTAAAAATTGGCTAGTGCAGGACTAGTGATTGAACTAGGGTAGAAAGAACTCTAGTTGCAGGTAATTGAACTTAACTTGACAAATAAAATTTGATTTTTAAGGATCCACTTTAGTAAGCATTTCTGCAAAACAGAGTTTTTTGATTATTGAGCAGCCTTACCTTGACTCCCTAAAAGCCAGCATACCCTTGAGAGTCTTTTCTTTAGTCGGGTAAGACTTGCTGAGTAATTCCATACTCAGGGTTTATCCCTTCGTTGTTTTTAGGTGAGGATGTAGCAGACTTTTGTTGCTTCTGTGCCAAGGTGGTTCCCAAAGAAGAAAAACAAGACTGAAGTGCGGGAGGACTCGGTCCTCCACATAGGATCTTTTGTTTATAGCTTATCGGGAGAAGTTTGTGTCTCCCTTGGTTTGTATAATGTTACTACTCTGCACTCACTTTTAGACTGGTCTGTAATAAAATAACTCGAGCTTGCTTTTGAAATAAATGTAAGTTTATGTAATTCGCTTCCGCATTTCTCCGATGTTCTGTAATGTCTGCAAGACGGGTGAAACATTCCTGGTAAGGTCGGGTAAGATACCGAGCTTGTCAAGTGACTTAGGAACATCTACAGGGTGTCTGATGTCTGTTAGACAAGGACAACTGTAGGTGGGCCTAATTACTTGGGAGGTTCCGTCACAGCCTTCTTATAAGTCTAAGTAACTCTTCTATACTTCTTATTGAGGATGGTCACTTGAGCTAGCATATATTTCAAAACTACAAATAATTTATAACAGTTCAAAGTTATTTCTTTGAGTCACTTTGGTAATCACTCCGATCATGTATAATGTAAACTTGATGTAACTTGTAAAATTTGGTAATAAGATTTCCGCTGCAAATGGTTGGTGTGTGATTGGTGTTTACTTAATCCTGCGGTCCTGGTTGTAAGTGGTTTATCCGGTGTCCTTGGGGCAATCGGACGGATCCTGTTAAGTTATCTGGTGCACATGCATAGCAGTCTGAGGTCTTTGAGACAAGGATAGGTGCATGTGAGCCCGATAACTTGAGAGGTTCTGCCACAGGCTGGTATCGGAGCTGGATTAAGTATATACGGTCACATACGTATCTTCAAAACAAAAGTTTTGGTTTCGAAAAACCTATTTTCGACTAAACACATTGTTTGGCTTTGAAAAACATTTTTGAAAAACTATAATGCTAGCGACATCCTCTGTTAAGCCCTAAATTAAGGACTATCAGGTGGCTTAGTTGAAAACCATAACCCATAACCGGGTGGGTGTTGCATACATGTGTATTGTTATTTTTGAGGCCATTCAGTTTTGAATGGATCGACGCTCAGGTAAGGTGAGATGTGAGAGCATGACCGAACAACCGTCGGTCTAGGGGAGTGCTTAATTGTGGCGCTTGATTATATACATGTTCCACATATGTATATATGAAGGCTGCGATGGGGAGTAATTACTTTTCTGGGAATTCAGTACCCCATGGATGTGTATGGGTATACAGACATGGGAATACTGAGAAGTGTAATGTACTTGTAACGACGCACCTACGCTTAGGTAAGAAGGTGAGTTACCATAATGAGTTGCCCTATGGTTAAAGTGTGGCAACAGCGCCTATGCGTGGCTCGGCGCTTAATGATGAGCTGGCCTCCATATAGCAATATATGGAGTATAAACTATGATAAACTATCATGTGTGACTTGCATCATGGGAACATGGGCTGTGATGGAATTTTCTGCAGGTACACTAACCTCAAAAATGTATGTGTAGTTGACGATTAGTAAAATACCGTGAGAATTGTAAGTATGCCACCGGTATAGAACGTTATTGCCACATTATGTTGGCAAAATCAGTGAGGACGTGTAGGACGAGCATGCATCCTGATTGTTGCATCATGTTTGTCACCTATACATCCAAAATGCTTCTCTCATCCTTATTCCAGAAACCAGTGATTGTAGATAATCTGGTGTAATGTTGAATTATGAACTTCGATAAAATAGCTGTTCTCCGTTCCTTAGGTATTATGTTTAGATGCTATATGTGTGCTCTTGTGCTTAATGTGTCGATAGAAGGTTAGTGACTTGTTTGCCTAAACCCAAATCTAGGCCATGTTCTTAGTTGGTGAACCATGACCAAAGTTGATTTTTCTGTTACCCCTCCTTGACCCAAACTTATACAAATAAATGCTTAGATAATTTCTTCATTGGACAAAAAGGGTACTTAAGCTTAAAATAAGAATCTCGACTCATATTTCCATCTTAGACCATGCCCTTGACAATTGGTGCAAGCTGATGTCTCTATTCCAGTTTGCCTGTTCTTGAAGATCGCCATATTGCTTTATCAACCTAACCTAGGAAAGACATGTCCGACCATTTTCTTGAATTTGGTGCCTTTGATTTTCTCATATCTATCGAAGGCATACCAACTTAACCTTATGATTGTTTTCCCTCTGTATCTAATCAGATACTAATCCTTGACCTTGTGATCTCTGCGATGGGCATAGAAATATGCTTGAGGCTGAAATAACAGTCTCCCATCATACTTCTTTCATCAAGTTTAGGTTATGGCCATGCCTTGTTCATTTCATCGGGCCATGATCTATTTGGTTCTCTACTTGTAACCATCTTTACTGGTGGAGTATCTCTTTGTATATTGTCACCCTTGTTCAATTCATTTGTGTCGCATGAGACTTCTTATTGGTTATGTCTGGTAATGGCGTTATGACTAAAACTGACGATGCCGCGACGAAACGGAGGGCCTCCTGTGAATGTACACACATGGTTGTGCTGCTCGGCACGCGCTGGTATCATGGTTAGTAGTTGTAATCCATTATGAGACTATATCAATGCGTTATCTTGGCCCAATCTATTTTTGCTACGTGAGATTCATTATTGGTGCCAGTTCGGTGATGGTGTCATGATTAAGGACTTATGGTGCCGCAGCGAAACTGAGAGCCCCTTGTGAATGTACACGCAAGGTTCTGCTGCTTGGCGCATGCTGGTATCAAGGTCCCTAGTCATGATCCATTGTGGAACTACACTGATGTGTTATCTTCCGTGGACCTTCCCTTGAAACAAATTCTATGTTGTTTGTGAAGTAATCAAGCAACATCTGTCATCTCCATTGGATCAAAAGGGCATACCACTTTCATGTGTGGTCTTATTTCTTTTGATCTTGGTAGTGATTACTCATACAAGTTCCCTTTACATCCTTTGTGTAAAGGTGAAGCCTTGGAGCTTTTTAGTGTTCAGAGACAACTGATTAGCTCTCAAAATGGAAATTGGTTTTTCCTGCTGCTGAGATGCAGGAATTTGTTCATTCGCTCTCTTATTTAGTCCATGTATTCTCTAACCAAGTCAGTTCACCTTGCATGAAGAAATGGATGAACAACGTGACTAAATGGATTTCTACCCAAATGTATGATCCCTTGAACAAAAGTGAACTCTCAACCCTTGGCTCACCAATGGTACTGAGAGGACCTGCTCAATGTCAAAAGTAGTTCAACAAGTTGGTTTTGACTAACTTGTAACTGCCCAATGAACGAAGGTTGAGTTTAGAGATCGTTTTGTCGAGTTGTGTAAACTCATTTTGGTTCAACCCATCTTAAGGAAGTACTTTCAAGAATCGAGATTAAGTCAGCCAGTAACCACCTATTCATCGCTCTAGTCATGCCTCGATCGCCTCACGTGTGCTTTTCCAGCATGTGTGATCAAGTCGAACCATGCCCAGTTCTTGATAAAATGGATTAGACACGAAGTCAGCATCTACAGATCCCTCCGCTGGTGATTCTCTCGAATCTATATCACCTTCTGGGACTTAGATTTTCTAGCGTGACACGAGTTAACTGTGATGTTGTTCGACATTCACACCCGTCCCCTGTGCTATGAATTTCCTGTGACCACTTGTTGGTAAACTTCTTTCTGTGTGTTTTACCCAAGATGGTGTATCTGATTCTGTTTGGGTAAAATCGCATATTTACCGCAAGCTCAACAGGCTCAGATAGTACAGTGTCATCAGAAAAAGCAAACTGCACGCATGGAACCTTATGTGTTCCTCTTGCAGACATCGTCTCTATTGGTGGACATCTCTAAATTAGCTTAAGACGATGCATGTTATGTCCACTAGAGAAACAACCTCTTGAGACACTCATCTTTGCTTGGAGCTGTCTTATGATTATCGCTGGTATGGACAAGGGTTACATGCTTCTCTACTCTTAAAAGTCTTTCGCTCCGAATCTCGGGACAAGATTCTTTTAAGGGGGGGAGGGTTGTAACACCCCAGGTGTTTATTTCTCGTGCGACAATGAGTACAAACTTAAGCACGGGATATCAGTGAATATAAAGGCCGCTAAATTCTAATCATCTTCGTCTATCACGATTTTATTATCATATCTATTTTCATCCACCCAAACTCATCCTAAAAAACATTTCATGATGTTTGGAACATAATTGTTTCGAAAATTTGCGAGTCTGGTGATTATTTAAAATTCATCGATTTGCTCAAATACGAATTTGGAAACTTAGTTCAGTCTTCCAATTTCGTCCCAAACAAAATTTATTAGAAGCTCGGCCACAAGAGTGATGACGCAAGATTAAATTGGATCGAGATAACTAGAGCTGATATTGAGTATTCATAATTAATCTGTTTCCCTGTTCAGACTGTGGATAAAATTATCGAGTTTCAAATCGAATCAAATTAAACACAGTCTTAATATATCGACTCTGATGTCGTTTGGTTTGGTCCATCGACATCTCGTCTAAAACACTATCTTATGTATCGCCTACATTTCTATCCATTTAGACTATTCTAAATATTTTATGAAGTTTGAAATTTAAGAATCTCCCGAGACGACGAGTTCTGTGCTGTGTGAATCACTCGAGTGGGTCTAAAATAATTTATTCCCCTCTCATCAACCGAGACATCGCATCCGATAATTTATAATCATAGTTGGTTTCCAGCCAATTTATCCTCGATAGAGGGATCAGGTATCAAGTTGCATATGAAGTTATCTGGTCTTAGGTCGTATCGAACACAGTTTAAAATAGAGTGACCGATGTCGAGGTTCGATCCGTTTGCATCTCGCCTTGATTCAATGTTCTGATTTTAATCATTTCTGAATCAGGTGGGTTCTCTGTTTCGTAATCTCGAAAATAAAATGCGTAGTCCGAAATGTATGTTGGGCAGTTCATTTAATCTCTCTAAACTCTAACACTAAAACTTAGAGCGATGCATATAATATATAATTTCGTTTCCCCTAAAGAAGATATGGATAAGATGAGAAAATATTTTTTCTCTTCTTTTCATTTGCACGTCAACTATTAGCTTTATCTCCACGTTAATTTTTTTTTCACTGGAGCGTTCTTGTTCACGTCTCCTCTCATTTCTTTCTGGTCCTTGTGCCATCAGCTAAGTCTCCATTTCCAGGTTCTTCTCTCTTATCTCCTCCACACCAGGACATTCTATTCTTATCCTTCCTCACGTAACTTCATCACATAATCATTCCTGAAGCCTTATCCCCAGCCGCCCTCAGTGGAGGCCCGACGGCAGCAGCTCTGGTCCACAGAGACTCGGGCTTCACTGTGATCTCCCTGGGAGCAGCACATGGCGGTGCCTAGCACGTGGCAGGAGCGGGCTCGCTCGCGCCATGACGAGGATCGGGGTCGGCCGTCTGGCCTCGTGAAACTTTGCCTCCTCGAGGATGAATGGCTGGACCATCCGAATCCATTGCGCCACTCGCATAGCGCGTGGGGGCCTCGCCGGCCACCGTCCGTGGCCGTATGGCAGTTGTAGCTCGCCGGCGTGCTCCTGCTCCAGCCTTGACGCGCGCTCCTGTTCTTCTCTCTTCTCCACCAGCGCCCAGGCTGTGTCAGTCGTCCCAGTTCCTTGCCTCTCTTCTCCATGGCCGCATGGCCCTTGTTCGCTCAGCTCGTTGTGACCTCGTTTGGCCGTGCGGGCTGTCCTAGCTCTCTCGTCCGGCGAACTCTACTCCGCTCGGACATCGAACTCACGTCGTTCACAAGTTTTGTTTCTGCGTCGGACCTCTGGTCCTTACCTCCCTCGCGCCAGCAGCCGCGTCCACAGCGCCGTCGCCTTCCGTCATCGAGCCAGCCGCACGTTCTCTATCTCCGCCATGCACCGTTCTTTTTCCCCATCTCGTCGGACCTGACCCTGGTGCATACGCCATCAGATGGCTGCTTGGACCGGCTATCTGTCTCCGACTCGTCATGGTGTCCAACTCATGTACCAACCATGACCTACGCTTGGTCTTCCCAGCTATGTCGACCTGCGTTGTCAGCGTTTCGAGACCGGGGGGTCCCTAAGCCGACGAGTGAGTGTGCCGCGTGCCCCAGCCCAGATGGGTCGAGCGCGTGGGCGAGCGCGAAGGGGGGAAAAGCGAGGTGGCCGGAGACGAGTCGTGAGAGAGGTGGGAATCCCGCGGCCTTCGTGTTCGACCCGCGCCCAGGTCGGGTGCGCTTGCAGTAGGGGGTTACAAGCGTCCACGCGGGTGAGGGAAGCGAGCGACCCCAAGAGAGCGCCTGCCCCGTCCTCGTCCCCCCGCGGCCAACCTTCTCTAAGAAGGCCCTGGTCCTTCCTTTTATAGGCGTAAGGAGAGGATCCAGGTGTACAATGGGGGTGTAGCAAGGTGCTACGTGTCTAGCGGGGGTGAGCTAGCGCCCTAAGTACATGCCTGTGTGGCAGCCGGAGAGATCTTGGCACCCAGCTGGTGTGGTGTCGTGGCTGTCGGAGGAGCAACGGAGCCTGGCGGAGGGACAGCTGTCGGAGCGGTTGGGCCCTTGCTGACGTCCCCCTGCTTCCGTAAGGGAGCTGAGAGCCGCCGTCGTCATGGGTCTAGCGGGGCGCCATCATTGCCTATCTGGCGGAGCTAGCCAGATGGGACGCCGGTCTTGTTCCCTGCGGCCCGAGTCGGCTCGGGGTAGGGTGATGATGGCGCTTCCTGTCGACGTGGCGGACTTGTGTGCTAGGTCGGGCGACGTGGAGGCTCCTCCGAAGCCGAGGTCGAGTATGTCCTACATGGCCGAGGCCGAGCCCGAGCTCCTGGGTCGGGCGAGGCGGAGGTCGTTCGGCAGAGGCCAGGGCGGAGTTCGTCGTCTTCCGGGGCCTAGCCCGAGTCCGAGCCCTGGGTCGGGCGGAGCGGAGTTCGCCGTCTTCCCGGGCCTTAGCCCGAGTCCGAGCCCTGGGTCGGGCGGAGAGGAGTTCGCCGTCTTCCGGGGCCTTAGCCCGAGTCCGAGCCCTGGGTCGGGCGGAGCGGAGTTCGCCGTCTTCCGGGGCTTTAGCCCGAGTCCGAGCCCTGGGTCGGGTGGAGCGGAGTTCGCCGTCTTCCATGGCCTTAGCCCGAGTCCGAGCCCTGGGTCAGGCGGAGCGGAGTTCACCGTCTTCCGGGGCCTTAGCCCGAGTCCGGGCCCTGGGTCGGGCGGAGCGGAGTTCGCCGTCTTCCAGGGCCTTAGCCCGAGTCCGAGCCCTGGGTCGGGAGGAGCTTCCTATGGCGCCTTTGGCAAGGCCTGACTGCCTGTCAGTCTCACTCTGTCAAGTGGCACTGTAGTCGGAATGGCGCAGGCGGCGCTGTCCTTCTGTCAGACCGGTCAGTGGAGCGGCGAAGTGACGACGGTCACTTCGGCTCTGCCGGGGGGCGCGCGTCAGGATAAAGGTGTCAGGCTACCTTTGCGTTAAATGCCCCTGCGACTCGGTCGGTCGGCGCGGCGATTTAGTCAGGGTTGCTTCTTAGCGAAGGCAAGGCCTCGGGCGAGCCGGAGATGCGTCTGCCGTTAAAAGGGGGGCCTCGGGCGAGACGGAAACATCTCGGGGTCGGCTGCCCTTGCCCAAGGCTAGGCTCGGGCGAGGCGTGATCGAGTCGCTCGTATGGACTGATCCCTGACTTAATCGCACCCATCAGGCCTCTGCAGCTTTATGCTGATGGGGGTTACCAGCTGAGAATTAGGCGTCTTGAGGGTACCCCTAATTATGGTCCCCGACAGTAGCCCCCGAGCCTCGAAGGGAGTGTTTGCACTCGCTTGGAGGCTTTCGTCGCACTTTTTTGCAAGGGGACCAGCCTTTCTCGGTTGCATTTTGTTCCGGTGGGTGCGCGCGAGCGCACCCGCTGGGTGTAGCCCCCGAGGCCTCGGAGGAGTGGTTTCACTCCTTCGAGGTCTTAATGCCTTGCGTAATGCTTCGACTGGTCTGGTGGTTCCCTCATGCGAACTGGCCGTAGCCCGGGCGCACGGTCGGGGCCCAAGTTCTCGGGCTGGTATGTTGACGCTGTCAACGGTTTGGCTGGAGCCGGGTTTGCGAGAGCAGCCCCCGAGCCTCCGCACAGTGCGAGAGGGCGATCAGGGACAGACTCGGCTTTTTTACATACGCCCCTACGTCGCCTTTCCGCAAGGAGGAGGGGGGAGAGCGCCATGTTACCCTCGATGGGCACCGAACATGGTGTCTCCGGTGAGCTGCAAGCGGGTAATCCGAGTGGACGTCCGTGCCCCGTTCGTTGGGGGTCGGCTAGGGGCCCAGAGGCACGCCCAAAAGTACCTGCGGGTGATCTGCCGGACCCGGTCCCCTGGCGACGGGGTCCGAGGGCTCGATGCCTCCCTCCGATGGGATTCCGTTACAAAATCGCTCCCACTGGTCTCGGAAATGTCCTAGGGTACCTCGGGAGCGCAGTCCGAGCCTCGGTTATGTATCGAACGTACCCCTGGTCATCCCTCGCTCGGTGTCTGAGGCGACTGTGAACCCTTCGGGGGCCAGCCTTCGAACCCCTGATCAGTAATGGGCGCGGAGCCCGAGTAGCCTGAGGCGGCCGTGGAACCCTTCGGGGGGCCGGCCTTCGAACCTCTGACCAGTAGTGGGTGTAGGGCCCACGCGATCTGAGGCGGCTGTTGAACCCTCCGGGGGGCCAGCCTTCGAACCCCTGATCAGTAAGGAGGCTCGGAGCCTAGTTCCTTCACGGGGAAGGATCCCTTTCGGGGTATCCCCCTTTCCCGGTCCCTGTCGCAAGAGATAGAGAAAGAGGAAAAAAGGAAAAAGGATACAAAACCGAACGACGCGGCGTACCTTTTTTGGCGCGGTTGTTTCGGCGAAGGCGAAGCGTCGCCCGCTGCTCCTGCCAGAAGCGCCGCCTGTCCAGCCGTGGAGTTGATGCGACGGGGCGAGTAGTTGGCAGGGCTGCCGTTGCGCGTGCGCGAGCCGTTCGAGGAACGGATCACGGGCGCGTTGTCTTCACGCCGTGTGAGGGGTTCTCTCGCGGCCTCCGGATGGGACGTGAGCTTGGCTGACGACGTGACCACTGTTCCCGCGCGCCTGCCACCGTCAT
This sequence comes from Zea luxurians, assembly GCA_029449295.1. NCBI lineage: Eukaryota > Viridiplantae > Streptophyta > Magnoliopsida > Poales > Poaceae > Zea > Zea luxurians. Next base: position 6,655,230 of record JAOPSE010000102.1, read on the forward strand.
TACTGCCGGCCCACCTTTGGCCGCGTTGGCCGCTGCGTCAGGCTGGCGCTGCTGGGTCGCACGCTGGGTTGCCTCGAGTCGCGGTATTGGTTCCGCGATCGAGGAGGCGCGGTGGTGGCACAGGCGGTACAGTCGCTTGCATGCAGCATCCGGCGCGCCGGTCGCGCGACGCGTGGGCCTGGGCCTCCGTGCTGGCGTGTCGGGAGTCGGAGAGGCGCGTCCACTTGGCGCGATTGCATGCCGCCTGCATGGCTGCCCGCCCCTTTCGCCCGTTGGTCTGGGCAAAAGTGGAGGGTCACTTGTAACCGCTGGGCGGTTGCGTGCACCACGCGCGGTGGTTTGGCTTCTTCTGCTTGGAGTCGGTCTGCATGACATGCGGGACCCAGCCCCCGCGCCGCAGGGGAGGGCTTTGGAGCGTTGTTGGAGAAGACTCAGCCCGTGACGGTTGGGGGCGCAAGCAGGGAGAGTCGCCTTTAAAAGGAGGGCGACCCCTTCCGTAAGGCGACCATGTCTTCTTCCTCCCTGATGCACCGTGTCTTTCCACCTTCCAAGCCCCCGGATGGGGGAAACCGCCGTCTTTTCGCCTCATCGTTGGAGGAACGCAACTCCGTGGGAGTTGGTACCTTTCAGCCATCGTTCGGCTTCAAGGATTTTCATCACATAGCCTGGTTGCTCCCCTCCGCTGGTGGTCACCCAAGACGGTGACCTCCAGCTCCTGGATAGGGAGAGGCAAACCGGGCTGTGATCCCGGTCCCGCCCTCAGTGTTGAGGGTGTTCGTCATCCTCGCTGGGGCGGGGGGCGAGGCGAGCCGGGGCTCCACCTCCTGCGCGGGTAGGCGGACCACCTCTTCTTCCAGCTTCTGGTGGTGGCAATCGCCCTTTAGCCCTACGGCGAAGACATCCTCCAGCCATGCCGGGGAAGGCGAACTGTTGCTGCCCAGCTAGGATGCAACATTCCGTCTTCTTCCTCGCATTCGCGGCGAGGACGGCTGCGAGGATCTGCCGGGATGCTCGGGGGCGTTCCGCGTTTTGCTGGTGATTCGCCCAGAGCTTGTCGCTCCACGGGCTTCCCTGGCGGGGAGGTTGTCCATACCCGTGGAGACGGAACCGGAGTTCCGTTTGTAATGGCACTTCGAATGCAGGGTTTTTTGTTCATTACGGCTTTCGGGGCCTGAACATGTATGTAACGTCGGCACAGATCTGTATTTTTTCCTCATTCTTGAGCACTAAGACTCGTCTGTTGACTATCTGAACCGCTTCACCAAGCATGAGTCGCCCCGTGTCAAGGTGACGAGTGAGGTATCCGTATCCCGGAGGCGTAGGAGTCCCTCGGCTCGGTCGGCCCTGCCGTCCGAGGCTCCTCTAGCTTAGTTAAAGAGACCCCTCGGCCGCTCTTCGATGAGCCGAGGCCAGGGGTAGCGATATCAGTATGAACAGAGGCGGAGTTGGCTCGAAAATGAAACTTGGTTGGCCGGAGTCTAGCCGGGTTGTCCGTTGGCAGGATCGACGTCGGAGTTGATCAGCCGAGGCTTCGGACCGGGCTGGCGCCCTTGGAAGATGGTTGGCCGAGGCCCCAGGGGTGACCGGCTGAGCCGCCTGCTCGGGCCGGATTCCCGGAGAAGTCCCTGGCAGCGATTGCCCGGGCGTAGTGATGACGTCGTCCTTCGGAGCGGAGAACCTCGGACCACGTCGCCGTCCGAGGCTAGGTCGGGCCTCTCCGAAGGTGCCGTCGATGCCGAGGGTGTTGCTGCCCTCTTCCAACGTCAAGACCCGAGCCTGCAGGATCAGATTGTCTTGTAGCGTGCGCCTCGTGCGGCCGTCGAGGCCAGAACACACACCCTCGCTGCGTTGTAAAGCTGCGTCTCTTTTCCTCTTGTTTCGAGTATCTGGACTTTTTGTCGGTAACAGGGATGTTTGTGCGAGCGAGAGTTGCTTCTCGCAGAAGGTGATGAGTGAGGTATCCGTATCCCGGAGGCGTGGGAGTCCCTCGGCTCGGTCGGCCTTGCCGCTTACACGTACTTTCACCCGTCCATGAGGCCCTGTCACCGACTCAGTCGAGAAGGCTCGAAGGATCGCTTCGGCAGAAGGGCTTCCGAACGTAAAGACTTGTTCGATCCGCGGAGTCACTTTATCCGAACGCGAGTTACTTATCGCAGAAGGTGATGAGTGAGGTATCCGTATCCCGGAGGCGTAGGAGTCCCTCGGCTCGGTCAGCCTTGGCTGCTTACGTGTACTCCGTCGTTTCCAGGACCCACTTTTCGAAGTAGTCAAAAAGCATGAAAGATATTCTGGTAGAAGACATTTTTTTTTCGAGGAAAATTTTGACGCAGAGGGGGTTTCCCCCCTTTTAGCCCCCGAGGGAGGGTCGGGCTTTGCCGAGGCGAGGCCGACCCTTCCTTGTTGACTAAACTTTGTGTGGGTGCGGGGTATATGAACAACTTGGAAACATCTTAAGGGTAGAAGCGACGTAGCTGTTGGATGTTCCAAGCGTTGTCGTAGACCTCGCCTTGACTGTTGGCCAGCTTGTACGTTCCGGGCTTCAGAACTTTGGCGATGACGAATGGCCCCTCCCAGGGGGGCATGAGCTTGTGCCTCCCTCGGGCGTCTTGCCGCAGTCGAAGCACCAGGTCGCCCACCTGGAGGTCTCGGGGTCGGACCCCTCGGGCGTGGTAGCGTCGCAGGGACTGCCGATACCGCGCCGAGTGTAGTAAGGCCCTGTTCCGAGCCTCTTCCAGCTAGTTCAGCGAGTCTTCTCGGCTAGCTTGGTTGCTTTGATCGTCGTAAGCCCTCGTCCTCGGGGAGCCGTATTCCAGGTCAGTGGGCAAGACGGCCTCGGCCCCGTAGACCAGGAAGAACGGCGTGAAACCCGTGGCTCGGCTCGGCGCTGTCCTCAGGCTCCAGACCACCGAGGGGAGTTCCTTCATCCATCGTTTGCCGAACTTGTTGAGGTCGTTGTAAATCCGAGGCTTGAGCCCTTGTAGAATCATGCCGTTGGCACGCTCTACTTGCCCATTCGACATGGGATGAGCTACGGCAGCCCAGTCCACCCGGATGTGGTGATCCTCGCAAAAATCCAAGAATTTTCTGCCGGTGAACTGGGTGCCGTTGTTGGTGATGATGGAGTTTGGGACCCCGAAGCGATGGATGATGTTGGTGAAGAACGCCACCGCCTGCTCGGACCTGATGCTGTTCAGGGGTCGGACCTCGATCCACTTGGAGAATTTGTCGACGGCGACCAGCAGGTGCGTGTAGCCCCCGGGCGCCTTCTGCAGAGGGTCGACGAGGTCCAGACCCCACACAGCGAAGGGCCAGGTGATGGGTATCGTCTGTAGAGCCTGAGCGGGCTGGTGGGTCTGCTTCGCATAGAATTGATACCCTTCGCAGGTGCGGACGATTCTAGTGGCGTCAGCCACCGCCGTCGGCCAGTAGAAGCCTTGCCGGAAAGCGTTCCCGACGAGGGCTCGGGGCGCTGCATGATGGCCGCAAGCCCCCGAGTGTATCTCTTGCAGGAGTTCCTGACCTCCGGCGATGGAGATGCATCGCTGGAGGATGCCCGAGGGGCTGCGGTTGTCGGTGTTTTGGGTCCGACCGCACACCCGGGGTTGCCCCTCAAGGTGTTTTAGGAGTTGGAAGGTGTCAACAACTGTAGCAAAATGGTTCGTGCCGATCGCACGAGGGACGGTGGACAAGATTTACAGGTTCGGGCCGCTTAGTGATGCGTAACACCCTACGTCCTGACGAGTATGCTTGGTGGATATGATTACAAGAGAGCTCTCTGGATCAAGAATTCAGAGAGTTGGTGTGGGTGGCTAAGTAATGGGTCGATCGTTCTGAAGGGGTGCCCCCTAGGCCTTATATACTCGACCGTGGGGCAGTACACGCGGATAAGATAGTAACGAGTAGCTGAAAGATAGTGAACATCTTGTGATTATCCCTACGTAACCTTCGCCGACTTATCCTCGCATGGCTTCGTTGCATGGAGGCTCCCGCGCGGGAAAGTTGGATCTCTGTTGCGGTTATTCGCTCGGCGCTGCGGGCCGTCTAGGCGTGTACCAATCCGGCCCCATGTCGTTCTGCTTCGCTGGCTGTTTCTCCCCAGGCCCACGAAAGTATGACTCTACGATTTATTGGGCCCTTGGGCCTTTCGTGAGGTCCTTTACTCTTTTAGTGGACCCAGGGGATATCCATCCCCCATAAGCCCCCGATCTTTGGGTTAATTTAGAGATAATCAACCCGAAGATCTCAGGTCCAGCTTGCAGGTGATTTTGAAGAAAAAATGGCTTCCTGTTGTCTTCTCCTGCTCTGATCACTTGTTAACCAAAACCCGGCATCGTGTCTGTGCCTTAGAGGTCGACATTCCAATTTGTGAGATTCTGAGCTTCATTGGGTGCACCGGAGGTGCACCCAATGGGTGTAGCCCCCGAGCTTCGAGTAGATTTTAGAAAATAATCTACTCGAAGGTCTTCAGTAGAGATTACTTCCATTTGTGTTCCTTCATTTCGGTTGAAGATTAGCTTTTTAATCTTGTCTCACGCTTTAGAAATCAGCATTATCCTGGCTTGGAATGATAATCCATGGGGTGCACCGGAGGTGCACCCAATGGGTGTAGCCCCCGACCTTCAAGTGGATTTTTTGAGGATAATTCATTTGAAGGTCTTCTTTTTATGTCCTTTTGCTGAAGATTGCTCTTTCTGCCTATAAAAAAGTTGGCATGATGTCATCCGTGCTATGTCATCAATATTATGCTTCAGAGGTCAGCATGTGTTTTGTCTTTTGCAGCCGAGTTTGCAATCCTTTCATATCTTGCTAGGTAGTGCAATTTATTCGCCCTGCGACTGATTGGACATTTGATGGACGTTCTCTGTCTAGTCTTCAAGTCGTGTCTGTCGACCATATTTTGCACTCTGCTGGCTATATTTGGCTTCTCTCTAACTCTTGCTGATATCTCATTTTTGTCTTGAGGCATTCACTGCATGCTCTGCACAGATGTGACCATTTTGAAAAATATACTGACAATTCCTGGGCGTCCCCCCCCAATGGGTGTGGGCAAGGGACGGCTTGGTACGCTGAGTGTTTTAGCCGGCTGCTTCTGAGTTGTAATGTGATGGGACGGCGAGTGTAATCATACCCTTTGCGCTGTTGACTGGAGTCCCAATGGGTGTAGTGCTGCATGAAACGGCGTCAGCCGCCTGACGTGTCTTCGGACGGGTGGAAGTGCATATTGAATGCTTTGCGACTGTTCAGTGACCGCGGTTGGAGGTGAGCGGTTGCCTTTCTCTTCTATAAATAACGCTGTTGCCCCTCTGGTTTCTTCACATCTCTTCGCTACTCCTTACTGCTTCCTTTCTCTTCTTTCCCGCTTGCTTCCACCATGGGCAAAAACAACAAGCGCAAGCGCGAGCCGACTCCCCCATCGAAGGATTTCGGTGACTCGAAATACTCGGAGGAGGAGTTCTCCTCCGAGTCCGAGGGGTCTCCGGCTCCCGTCTCTCCCCCGGCGTCGTCCGATGACTCGGACGACTCCCAGGGGATAGCCGCGGAGGTCTGGACGTACATCCGGGCCGTCGAGCGCTCCGGGCTCGAGGGCTCGGATGAGTCGGAGTACTCCTCGGATGAGGAGGACTCGGACGAGGGCGGCGAGGACGAGGACGACGACGACGACGACGACGACGACGGTGGCGACGGCGACGGCAGCGGCAGTGGCAGGGGCGGCGGCGACGGCAGCAGCAAGGGCAGCACCAAGGGCGGCAGCAGCGGGGGCGGCACCAAGGGCGGTGGCGGCAGGGGCAGCACCAAGGGCGGCGGCGGCGGCAGGGGCAGGGCCAGTGGCTAGATGCCACTGGTCTTTTTAGATATTAGTATAGATTAGAAATAGTATAGTGAAATAATGTAGTAGTATTAGTAATGTAGAGTAGTATAGTGTAGCGTAGTAGTAGTAGTAGCAGTAGGGGAGTATCAACTCATAATGAGTTGATTTGTAAGTATTGCCACTTCCCTTAATGAAGAATGACTTTGGTTTCCTCTTGATGACTCGTTTTGTTTGATTATAAATCTGATTCTTTTGAGATAATAGACGAACAACTTGATCATCATACTGACGCTCCCAGAAGTAGCCGCCGAGCAATATTGCAGTCTGTATCGACGTTCTTAGAAGTAACGCCGAGCGACTGAGCGCTATACCAGCGTCTTAGAGGCGATGCCGAGCGATTGAAGGTCGACGTCGGCATTTTAGAAGTAATGCCGTGCGATTGAACATGAGACCAGTGTTTTAGAGGCAACGCCGAGTGATTGAAGGTCACTGTCGTCATTTTAGAAGTAATGCCGAGCGACTGAACTCGAGATCAGCGTTTTAGAGGCAACGCCGAGTGATTAAAGGTCGCCGTCGGCATTTTAGAAGTAACACCGAGCGATTGAACTCGAGATCAGCGTTTTAGAGGCAACGCCGAGTGATTAAAGGTCGTTGTCGGCATTTTAGAAGTAATGCCGAGCGATTGAGTTCGAGATCAGCGTTTTAGAAGCAACGCCGAGTGATTAACGGTCGTCGTCGGCATTTTAGAAGTAATGCCGAGCGATTGAGCTCGAGATCAGCGTTTTAGAGGCAACGCCGAGTGATTGAAGGTCGCCGTCGGCATTTTAGAAGTAATGCCGAGCGATTGAGCTCGAGATCGGCGTTTTAGAGGCAACGCCGAGTGATTAAAGGTCGTTGTCGGCATTTTAGAAGTAATGCCGAGCGATTGAGCTCGAGATCAGCGTTTTAGAGGCAACGCCGAGTGACTGAGTGGTGACGTCGGCATTTTAGAGGCAATGCCGAGTTATTTTGAGGATAACACCTGAGTGATGAGATGGCCCACCAGTTTTTGGAAATAACTGCCGAATGACCACGTGGCATGCTGGGATTTTGGAAATAACTGCCGGGTGATGACTGGGCACTTTTTGAAACGGTATCTGGTCCGAGAATATCCCATAAGAGCTGCACTTTTAGCCGCCTTTGCTTTCCGCGCCCTAGTTCTTGCATTCCTGCTTCCGAATCCTCTCTGCGCTCGCCTCCAATCTGCTCACTGGTAGAATCGAGATGGCTCCCAAGAGGAAAATCGCAAGCTCGTCCGCTGTGGTGATTCCTCCAATCGATCCCAACAGCCAGTTGCCTTTTGCAGGTAACCACATGTCTATCATCTCCGAAGCCGAACTCCTCCACCTCGTGTCCATCGGGGTTCTTCCTCCACGGGAACTCTGTTCTTAGCGGATTTGCCACGGGACTACGGTCCCGACAGAGGATACCCACGAATCCGTGGTTTACGCTCCTTTTCTTCTCCGCGGCCTTGGCCTTCCTATTTCTCCCTTTTTCCGTGGTCTCCTTGATTTCTACCACATCAATCTAATCCATCTGAACCCTAACTCAATTCTGCAAATTTCCATCTTCGTCCACTTATGCGAAGCCTTTCTTGGCGTGCTGCCGCATTTTGGCTTGTGGAAACACCTGTATCATTGTCGCCCTGGGATGGCCGGGGGACAACATCAGTTGGTCGGAGGTGCCAGTTTGGAGATGCGCCGGGGACGGAAGACTGAATATCTTGAGATTCCCCTTAAAGACAACATTAAGGGATGGCGTCTGGAGTGGTTTATAGTTGATAACTATGGAAATTCTCTCCCCCCTCGGTCGGGAAGACAGCCAGACGTTCGCACCCCAAGCTGGACCGAGTCGCCCACAGACGAGGAGGTAGCCGAAGCCAGTGTGCTGCTGGCTGAAGTTGGACTATTGAAAGAGAGAGGTTTAACTGCTGAAGCTGTAGTTGCTGACTTCGTTTTCAAAAACATTCAGCCACTGAAAGATAGGGTCCACCCGGCTTATCTGTATCAAGGGCTAGCCGACTCAACTCGAGTTATCAACAAGAGAATCCCTTCTGCAGATTTGGTGAGCCGACTGGAGATGATTCTCAGGGGCAAAGTATCCAATGTTGGTGCTCCGGTGGCGTACTCGGCCTGGAATCTGCCTCCTGCCAAAGCCTTCACTCTTTTCGTGTCAAATCCACCTGCGACTAATGGCGATTTGGGCCTTAGAACGCGGCCCTCTGATGAAGAAGTCAATGCTTTGGTTGCCTCACTTGGGAAAATTCCTGATGATGAACGACAGGTCCATTTCGAGGTGCCTTTGGATCCTAATGATGCAGAAATGAATGCCATGCTTGATATGTTGGCTGAAGATTCTTCTGACGCTACTCCTGCTGAGACATTGGCAGTGGCGCCTCTCCCAGAGGTCGGTATAACCTTGGATGTTCAGAGACCTGTCCGTGTTCGCTCGAGGCGTCCTTGCCGAACCAATCAAACTGATCTTTCTGTTAATGAGCAGAAAAAGAAAAAGAGACGTATTTGGCGAGTATCTAGTTTGGATCAGGGTGCTGGTCCCTCGGTTCCTGCTGCTGAGGAGGTTCCTGTGCCTGAATTTACTGATGCTGATCCCAATGGGTGTGGTATGTCTGTTGCAGATCCCAATGGGTGTACTCCATCCGTCGTTGATCCCAATGGGGGTGTTGCCTGTGTTGCTGATGAAGACGATAGGGAGGAAGAGAATGAGGTCCCTCTGACTCGGAAGAACAGTCGGCAATTCCTCGCCAGTGGGGAAAGTAGTGGAGTTCCTTCTCCTGCTTTATCTGCCCTCGTTGGTCTGCAAGAAATATCCCTGGCCGACTTTGATCAAACTCTTGAGGATATGATCCCAGAGGACCTATTATCAGTGCCAGTGGATGATGATGTAACGGAAGCTTGTGGTGCCGTGCCAGATGCTGGGTTGAGGTCATCTCGTGCCTCGTCAACCTTAGAGCGCGATCTCGAGGGTCGGGATGCTAACTTGGATTGTCCTGATTCCATGGAAGTAGCCGAGGGCCCGTCAACCTTAGAGGTGGTTACTGCGGAGAGTCTGGACCTCAAGAATGGTGCTGACACATGCCCAGCCCCCGAGGGTGTCGTCGGGGATGACTTGGCTCGGGCGAAGAGTGCGAGCCACTGCCCAGCCCCCGAGGGTGCTGCCGGGGATGATCCAGCTCAAGTGGGCAGTGCCAACTATGACCCAGCCCCCGAGGGTGCCTAGACAGGGTCTCCTTCCGGCACTTCCATGGACGTTCACGCGGGGTCACCTCCACATTCTGGCTGCATGGTGGTGGCCCAGACTTTGGACCAGGGCATCGCTTTAGAGGGCAGCGTCCCCGCTGATCGGGCGTCCGGCTCTGGTGAAGGCGCTGAACTGATTCCCACTGTTCCGCTGCAAACTGCTTCGGGTGGTGACCTTGCACCTGGTTATCAGCTGATTTCTCCTGATTTGGGGATCCCTTCGTTCTTTTCTAACCTCCAGGTATTGTGCTGTTTTTGGCTTGATCTTTACATTGCATGGGCTTTTGCCATTATGCTCATCTGTTCTTCTCATCAGGTTTTGGTGGATGGGATGGCCAGTCAGTTGAGATCGCAGGGTGCTTCTGTCCCAGAAGTGGCTTCGTCTCTTTCATGTTGGAATCCAGTGTCACTTCATCACCGTGTATCCGAGTTGGAGGCAACTAACGCTGGTTAGTGCCCTTTTTCTTTTCTTTGCCTTTGTTGTGTACTGTTTTACCTTCTGACCTCGTTTTGTTTGGTTTCCTCTTGCTAGGAATGACTCGGCAGATTGCAATTCTTGAAGAAAAACATTCTCGAGATCAGGCTGAATTGGCCCAGCGATGCACTGATTTTGAGGAGAAGTACTCTCCAAGTCAGATTGAGCTGAGTCAGGTCTCTGCCGCCTTAGATGATGCCAATGCGTTGAGTTCTTCCCTGCATGCTCAGCTCGACTCTGAAAAGGTGATATACGAAACTGTGCTTTGCCTTACTGCGCTCCTATTACTTGCCTGGTTTTTGAAGTAGCTGACTTGTGCTTGCAGGAAGAAAAACGTATCCTTGCCGCTTCTCGTGACAATCTTGACAGGTTGTATCGAGATTCTAGCAATTCACTGACCATTTTGGAAAGAAGTCATCGCTTCACCATGGAAGAATTAGACCTTCATCGTCGTAAGCTGCAAGAATCCATGGAGGAGGTAACCCGGCTTAAGCAGTTGATATCAGCGAAGGATGCTACTATCAAAGGGCTCCGTGCTTCCAAAAAATCCGTTGTCCAGGAGTTGGAGGGTGCTCGACTGGCTGCTAAAACTGCTGAAGAAACTTCTGTTACTCTCAAGGCCCAACGCGACAAAGCCCTGGACAAGGCTATTCGGGCGGGACGAATCTTGATGAGGAGACCTGGCGTAGTTGTTCCCGAAGATATAAGGGCTGACGTGAACGCCGCCCCTGATTCCTCGAGTCGCCCCTCTTCGTCGGTCGCTCCTGAGAAAGATGTTGCAAAATAGAAAAACATTTCGCGTGCTCCAAGCGCGCGGTTTGAATGATTGAATATCTGTTAGAGGACACCAGTTTACCATTCGAACGACATAATTACTCTCTCATTGTATCAGAATTTGTTAGTTAATGAGTTCAGCAATAATGACGCGTGATGATTATGAATTTTGTTTGCGGGATATGGAAGTCATCCTACGAATTATATAGGCGCGGGCGTGTTGCACTGGTCTTAAGTTGCTACCAACTTTAAGTTGATTGCTGCGTTTGTAGGGCATAGTGGTCACCCTAAGTTGAGTACGCGTGAGCATGTTGCACCGCCTTAAGTCGTTGCCGACTTAAGTCGATTGCTCCGTTAGCAGGGCATAGTGGTCACCCCGAGTTAAGTAAGCGTGAGCATGTTGCACCGCCTTAAGTCGTTGCCGACTTAAGCCGATTGCTCCGTTAGCAGGGCATAGTGGTCACCCCGAGTTAAGTAAGCGTGAGCATGTCGCACCGCCTTAAGTCGTTGCCAACTTAAGTCGATTGCTCCGTTAGCAGGGCATAGTGGTCACCCCGAGTTAAGTAAGCGTGAGCATGTCGCACCGCCTTAAGTCGTTGCCGACTTAAGTCGATTGCTCCGTTAACAGGGCATAGTGGTCATCCTGAGTTAAGTAAGAATGCAAGTCAATCGTGAATGAATTGAGTATCCTTGAGACCTCTTTTTTATTGATGACATATTCCCACTTTACAGAGTACACCATCATCGTCCCAGCAGTTTTGAGGTACAGCTAGGGATAAAACTTTCTGAGGTGTTCTATGTTCCAGGAGTTCCCAACTTCCGTGCCATCCATCTGAGTGAGGCGATATGATCCGGGCCGAGTGACTTCTGCTACCACGAAAGGTCCTTCCCATAAGGGTGATAACTTGTGTCGTCCCTCCCCCATTAGAATTCAGCGGAGGACGAGATCCCCTACTGAGAAGAATCGTTGTCGCACAGCCTTGTCGTGATAGCGCCTTAGAGTCTGCTGGTACCTTGCTGATTGGATTACTGTGTTTAACCGTTCTTCCTCGAGTATATCTATGTCTTCCAGCCTGGTGGTCTCAGCTTCTGCTATGTTTTCAAAGATCAGCCTTGGCGCCCCAAACTTGAGATCAGCAGGTAGCACTGCCTCCGACCCATAGACCATGAAGAAAGGAGTGTTCCCATGCAAAGCTCGACTAGGTTGGGTTCTGAGGCTCCAAACAACATAGGGTAATTCCCTTATCCACTTTCCTGCAAATTTTTCATTCTTATCGAAGATCTTCTTCCTGAGTGCATCCAATATCATCCCGTTGGCTCGCTCAACTTGCCCGTTGGCTCTTGGATGGGCTACAGATGCATACTTGATCTGAATGCCCTTTTGCTCGCAGAAGTCGAAGAATTCTGAACTTGTGAAGTTGGATCCTAAATCAGTTATGATGCTGTTTGGTATCCCGAATCTGAATATTATGTCTTGTATGAATTCCACGGCCTTAGCAGAGGTTAAGGAGGCAATGGGCTTGAATTCTATCCATTTAGTGAACTTGTCAATTGCTACCAATACATGAGTGTATCCCCCTTGAGCTTTCTTGAAAGGTCCAATCATATCCAGTCCCCAGCATGCAAAAGGCCAAGTTACTGGTATGGTCTGCAGTTGCTGTGCTGGCAGGTGTTGTTGCTTTGACAAGTATTGGCAGGCTTCGCACCTCTGAACCAACTCGGCTGCGTCGTTCTTTGCTGTTGGCCAATAGAATCCTGACCTGAAGACCTTCCCGACTAGTGTTCTGGAGGCTGCATGTATTCCACATTGTCCAGCGTGGACCTCCTCCAGGAGTTGCCTTCCAGTAGATGGGAGGATGCATTTCATGAAGACACCTGATGCACCCCTTCTATATAATGTCTCTCCAATAAGTGTATAGTGAGCCGACTGTCTTGCAATGCGCTCTGCCGAATTCTTGTTGTCTGGTTCTTCTTCATTCCTTATGTACTTAATGATTGGCCTCCTCCAGTCATCGGGATCTGACTCGGGTTGATCTATGATGTTGCACTCTTCTATTTGATCCATTGAGATACTTGGCTGCAGTATTTCTTGCACAAAAACCCCGGGCGGGACCTGAGTTCGACTGGACCCTAGCTTGGACAGTACATCGGCTGCCATGTTCCGATCTCTTTCCACATGATGAAATTCTAGACCCTCGAATTTATCTTCCAGCTTTCGGACGGCAGTGCAGTATCTTCCCATCGAATCGTTTGAGCAATCCCACTCCTTATTTATCTGGCTGATGACTACCAGAGAATCCCCGTATACCATTAATCTTTTGACGCCTAATGATATGGCAATATTCAATCCATGGATCAAAGCTTCATATTCGGCTGCATTGTTGGAGGCCGGGAATAGCAACTGGAGGGCGTACTTGAGGTGTTCGCCTCCAGGTGCAGTGAAGAGAATCCCCGCTCCTGCTCCCTGCAGCTTTAGTGAGCCATCAAAATACATTCGCCATACTTCTGCAGTTTCCGGGTTGTCCGGTACTTGTTGTTCAGTCCACTCTGATACGAAATCAACCAGTGCTTGGGTTTTGATGGCAGTGCGAGGCCGGAACTCGATGTCGTGAGATCCCAGCTCACAAGCCCACTTGGCTATTCGACCGATTGCTTCCTTGTTGTGAAGAATATCCCCTATTGGAAAACTTGTGACTACTATGACTTTGTGGTCGTCAAAGTAGTGACGCAGCTTGCGGGCAGTTAGAAGTACTGCATACAATAGCTTCTGAACTTGAGGGTACTTTTTCTTTGAGGGGCCAAGGACTTCACTAATGAAGTAGACAGGATGTTGTATTGGATAGGCATGCCCTTCTTCTACTCGCTCGACTACTAACGCGGTGCTTACCACGTGAGTCGTGCAAGAGATATACAGTAGCAAATCTTCAGCTGGTTGAGTTGACGTAGCTCGCCGAGGTGGTTTCATTACTGGTGGTGTTGTCAAGAATTTTTTCAGAGCATCTAGAGCTTCTTGCGCTTCTGAAGTCCACTGGAATTTATCCACCTTCTTGAGTAGCTTGTAAAACGGCAAACCTTTTTCTCCCAGCCTGGATATAAATCTGCTTAAAGCTGCCATGCATCCAGTAAGTCGCTGAACCTTCTTCTGCGATCGAGGCGCTTCCATCTTCATGATAGCTTCAATCTTATCTGGATTAGCTTCAATTCCCCGGTGGCTGACGATAAATCCGAGCAACTTTCCGGCCGGTACCCCAAAAACACATTTCTCGGGATTAAGCTTCCATCTATAACGTCTCAGACTGTTGAAAACTAGTTGTAAGTCTTCGATGAAGTCTTTTGAGTCCTGTGTTTTGATCACCACATCATCCACATAAGCCTCCACACGCTTGCCCCAGTGATCGGCTAAGCATGTTTGAATGGCTCTCTGGTAAGTCGCTCCAGCGTTTTTGAGGCCAAACGGCATGGAGGTATAACAGAAAGCACCAAACGGAGTAATGAATGCTGTTTTTTCTTCATCTTCCTTCGCCAGACTAATCTGATGGTATCCAGAATAGCAATCCAGGAAGGATAGCATAGAACATCCAGCGGTGGAATCCACCACCTGATCTATCCTCGGGAGCCCGAAAGGATCCTTCGGACAGTGCTTATTGAGATCAGTATAATCAACACACATGCGCCAGTCCACTTTATTCTTTTTGAGTACAAGAACAGGATTGGCTAACCACTCGGGATGTAATACTTCTCTAATGAATCCAGCCGCGACCAAGCGAGCTAACTCGGCGCGAATGGCTTCTCTCTTATCAGGCGTGAAACGACGTAATTTTTGTCGAATCGGCCTTGCCTGGGGAAAAACCTTCAGTTTGTGCTCGGCCAGTTCTCTTGGGACTCCCGGCATATCCGCAGGTTGCCATGCGAATACGTCTCGGTTATCTTGCAGAAACCGGACGAGCGCGCTTTCCTATTTGTCATCCAAACTGGAGCTGATGATGGCCGTCTTGCGCTCATCAGCGAACCCCAGGTTGATTCTCTTGGTTTCTTCAGTCGGCCGCATAGAGGTCGCGGTCTGAGCTTCGCTTGCCGGTACTGTGAGGTCCTCCTCAGGCTTAGAGTTCGCCATTGCGGAGGGAGCTGTCGATGGCTTGGCGGTGAGGGCTGCTTGAATAGCCACTCGGAAACATTCCGCGGCGCCTTGGAAGTCGGCGCGCACAGTTATGATCCCTTGCGGCCCTGGCATCTTCAGTATCATGTATGTGTAATGCGGGATGGCCATGAACTTGGCCAATCCCGGCCTCCCGATGATGGCGTTGTACCCGCAGTCGAAGTTAGCCACTTCAAACCTCAGGAACTCGGTTCTGTAGTTCTCCGGAGTTCCGAAGGTGACCGACATGTAGATGTGGCCCAGCGGGTATTCCCCTTCCGTCGGCACGATGCCGAAGAAAGGAGTGTCCGACTCGCGGAGCTCTTTGAGGTGAACTCCCAAGCCTTGGAGTGTCCGAGGGAAGGTGACGTTGATGCTGCTCCCCCCGTCCACTAACACCTTCTTCACCCGGCTCTCTCGGATCACCGGATCGACGAGAAGCGGATACTTGCCCGGGTGATCGAAGTTGAGCCATTGATCTGCCCGAGTGAAGGTGATCGGGTGCTCCGACCACCGGTATGGGGCGGGAGGTCCGGTGGTCGCCACCAGTATCTGGCGATCGTTGAGCTTTTGCTGTCTTCTGCTCTCCTGCGATCCGTGTCCGCCGAAGATGACGTTGACTTCCCTGTCAACGCGTGGAAAAGCTCCTCCTCCTCCTCCCTCCTCCTGCCGATGGGGTTGTCGTGGTTCATCTGGTCCTCCCCTCGGCGGAGGTGGAGGTAGAGGTTGGAAGGGTCGGCCGTGTCCGACGGAGTGCTTGAAGTCTCGGCAGTTACGAAGAGTGTGGCGCATGTCCTTGTGGTATGGGCACTGGGCGTCGAGGATGTCGTCCAACGTGCGTTCGCCTCCACGAGGTCCTCCACGAGCGCGAGAGGCAGGTGGTCCGGCAGCGTGCACTTCTTCGCGAGGCCTCTTCTCCCACCGCTTGTCAGGTTGTTGATTTGTGTCGCGTCGTGGTGCTGCTGGTGCGGGCTTTGCTCCTCCGATGAGGTCCTGGGCTCGCTCGTCGGCGGTGATGTAGAGGTCGGCTTCCCGGAACAGCTCCTCGGAGGTAGTCGGCGCCTTCTGTAGTATGGCTCGGACGAAAGCCGAATCATTGGATCCTCGATAGAAGTCCTCGATCACGGCCGCCTCCGTGACCTCGGGGATTCGATTTCTCATGGTTTGAAACCTCTTGAGGTACGACCGGAGAGTCTCGTCCCCCCGGCGCTTGATAGATTTGAGGTCCCACGGTTGCGCCGGCTTGTCGGAGAGGGACTGGAAGTTGGCGGTGAAGCGTCGACTGAAGTCGCCCCAGACGTCGATGCAATGTTGGGGTAGATGTCGCAGCCATTGCAGCGCGTCTTGCCCAAGGACAATGGGTAAGTACGCGGTCATCACGTCTTCAGACCCCCCGGCGGCTCGAGCAGCGGTGGTGTAGACGGCCAGCCAACCCCATGGATCCTGCTTAGGTTCATATTTGTCAACATTGGATACCTTGAAGTTGGGAGGCCATTGGATGGCCCTAAGGCGCGGAGTGAGGGCGGACACTCCGCACGTGTCCTCCTGTCGTCGGGGACGATGTCTGTCCCGGGGAGGGGAGTTGTGATTGTGATTCCTCGACCGTCCCCGGGTGGTTCCGCCAGTTGAAGCCGTTGCCGACTCAGTCCTGGTTGCTTGGCTCTGAGTCGGGACGCCATGATCCCTGTCATACTCCTCTCGACGACGAATCTCGTTTTCATGCCGCCGTTCGCGCGAAGCGTTGATGGAGCTCCGCGCGTCTCGGCGACTGTTGATGGCATGTCGTAGATCGTTCGGCGGGTGAGCAAGCGGTAGAAGGTGGTTAGCCGCCTGGGTAAACAGTCGTCGGTAGCCATCGGTGTCGGGAGTCCGAGGAAGTCCCTCAGCTATCCGAGCCAGTACCCCTCCGACTTCGCTCGGCGTGTTCATGGCTCGGGCGAAGTCGGGGTTCAGGTTGCGCCCGAAGAATGGATTCTCTCGACGCTGCCTCGCATCCTGCTCAGCCTGTTCCTGAGCTCGTCGGCGATCACGTCGTCGGGAGTTCCTTCGTTCTCTGAAGACGCGTTCTTCCGGAGTTTCTCCTACCTCCGAGACCTCGTCTCGCGAGACAGGCTGTTCCGGATTCCGCTCTCCGGCCGCATGATGTCGTCGGACGTTCCTGCGCCGGTTCCTCCGTCGACGGGACTCTCGTTGAGGCGGTTCCTCTCCGGGTACAGTCGGCTCGTCGTCGGAGATGGCGGGCGATTCCGCTCTTCCGATGAAGAAAATGTCGGGGTAGAACGGTGCTGCCGTCGTGGTGATCTTCTTTCGGAGAGTCGGAGGTTGCGCTTCTCCGGTATTTTCGGAGTTTGTTGGGGGAGACCTTTTTTCCGGCGGATCCGCGATGCGGTGCAGAATTCCTTCTCCATCCGCTACGAATGAGATTGTTCCGAAGTGGAGCACGGATCCGGGACGCAGGGTGATCTTGCTGTTGAAGGAGATGGCCATTGAGCTAGCTTGGATTGTCGACACACCCCCTACCTGGCGCGCCAGCTGTCGGTGTTTTGGGTCCGACCGCACACCCGGGGTTGTTTTAGGAGTAGGAAGGTGTCAACAACTGTAGCAAAATGGTTCGTGCCGATCGCACGAGGGACGGTGGACAAGATTTACAGGTTCGGGCCGCTTAGTGATGCGTAACACCCTACGTCCTGACGAGTATGCTTGGTGGATATGATTACAAGAGAGCTCTCTGGATCAAGAATTCAGAGAGTTGGTGTGGGTGGCTAAGTAATGGGTCGATCGTTCTGAAGGGGTGCCCCCTAGGCCTTATATACTCGACCGTGGGGCAGTACACGCGGATAAGATAGTAACGAGTAGCTGAAAGATAGTGAACATCTTGTGATTATCCCTACGTAACCTTCGCCGACTTATCCTCGCATGGCTTCGTTGCATGGAGGCTCCCGCGCGGGAAAGTTGGATCTCTGTTGCGGTTATTCGCTCGGCGCTGCGGGCCGTCTAGGCGTGTACCAATCCGGCCCCATGTCGTTCTGCTTCGCTGGCTATTTCTCCCCAGGCCCACGAAAGAATGACTCTACGATTTATTGGGCCCTTGGGCCTTTCGTGAGGTCCTTTACTCTTTTAGTGGACCCAGGGGATATCCATCCCCCACAGCGGTGGTAAAGCTCCTTCTCATCGCCCAGCAGGACGAACGACTTGGCGTGTCGCGCTACCCGCCGAGCCTCGGCTTGGTCGAGGGGTAGCTCTCCTTGGCGGAGATAGTGTAGGTACGGGGTCTGCCAATCTCGATCAGGTGTGACCTTGCTCTGCTCCTCCTCGATGCGCAGCGCCTTGCCCTCGGGGGCCGAGGGTACCTCGGGCTGAACCGAGGACGCCTCGGGATGGGCCGAGGGTACCTCAGACTGAACCGAGGATGCCTCGGGCTGGGCCGAGGGTACCTCGGACTCGGGCGTGTCGTCGATCTTGACGGAGGGTTGGTGCAGATCCCGGGAGAAGACGTTCGGGGGAACCGTGGTTCGCCCCGAGGCTATCTTTGCCAACTCGCCCGCAGTCTCGTTGTAGCGCCGGGCGATGTGGTTAAGCTCGAGCCCGTAGAACTTGTCTTCCAGGCGCCGAACCTCATCGCAGTAGGCCTCCATCTTCGGGTCGCGGCAGTGGGAGTTCTTCATGACTTGGTCGATGACGAGCTGCGAGTCGCCGCGAGCGTCGAGGCGTCGGACCTCTAGCTCGATGGCGATTCGCAATCCGTTGATCAGAGCTTCGTACTCAGCCACATTGTTGGACGCCGGGAAATGGAGACGCAGCATGTAGCGTAGGTGTTTCCTGAGGGGCGAGACGAAGAGCAGGCCCGCGCCAGCTCCCGTCTTCATCAGCGACCCGTCGAAAAACATGGTCCAGAGCTCCGGTTGGATCGGAGCCGTCGGCAGCTGGGTGTCGACCCATTCGGCTACGAAGTCCGCCAGTACCTAGGACTTGATGGCCTTCCGAGGGGCGAACGAGATTGTCTCGCCCATGATTTCCACCGCCCACTTTGCGATCCTGCCCGAGGCCTCTCGGCACTGGATGATCTCCCCCAGGGGGAAGGATGACACCACAGTTACCGGATGAGACTCGAAGTAATGTCGCAACTTTCGCCTCGTCAGGATTACTGCATACAGTAGCTTCTGAACTTGTGGGTAGCGGACCTTGGTTTCGGACAGCACCTCGCTGACGAAGTAAACTGGCCTCTGAACGGGCAATGCATGCCCCTCTTCTTGCCTTTCAACCACAATCGCGGTGCTAACCACCTGAGTGGTCGCGGCGACGTAGACCAAGAGGGCTTCTCCATCAGCTGGGGGTACCAAGATAGGCGCCTGGGTGAGGAGCGCCTTCAGGTTCCCGAGAGCTTCCTCGGCCTCGGGGGTCCAAGTGAAGCACTCGGCCTTCCTTAAGAGGCGGTACAGAGGCAGGCCTCTTTCGCCGAGGCGTGAGATGAAACGGCTCAAGGCCGCGAGACATCCCATGACCCTCTGTACGCCTTTTAAGTCCTTGATGGGCCCCATGCTGGTGATGGCTGCGATTTTCTCCGGGTTGGCTTCGATGCCCCGCTCGGAGACGATGAACCCCAGGAGCATGCCTCGGGGCACCCCGAAGACACACTTCTCGGGATTGAGCTTGACGTCCTTTGCCTTGAGACACCGGAATGTCACTTCAAGGTCGGAGAGGAGGTCGGAGGCTTTCCTTGTCTTGACTACGATGTCATCAACGTAGGCCTCGACCGTGCGACCGATGTGTTCGCCGAACACATGGTTCATGCACCGCTGGTACGTCGCACCCACGTTCCTCAAACCGAACGGCATGGTGACATAGCAGTACATGCCGAAGGGCGTGATGAAAGAAGTCGCGAGCTGGTCGGACTCTTTCATCTTGATTTGATGATACCCTGAGTAGGCATCGAGGAAAGACAGGGTTTCGCACCCAGCAGTGGAATCCACGATTTGATCGATGCGAGGTAGAGGGTAGGGAACCTTCGGACATGCTTTGTTGAGACCAGTGTAGTCTACACACATCCGCCATTTCCCCCCTTTCTTTCTCACAAGCACAGGGTTGGCAAGCCATTCGGGATGGAATACCTCTTTGATGAACCCTGCTGCCATCAGCTTGTGGATCTCCTCACCTATCACTCTGCGCTTCTCCTCGTCGAATCGGCGCAGAGGCTGCCTGACCGGTCGGGCTCCGACCCGAATATCCAGCGAGTGCTCGGCGACATCCCTCGGTATGCCGGGCATGTCCGAGGGACTCCACGCAAAGACGTCGGCGTTTGCGTGGAGAAAGTCGACGAGCACTGCTTCCTATTTGGGGTCGAGCCCGGAACCGATCCGGACCTGCTTGGAGGTGTCGCCACTGGGGTCGAGAGGGACGGCCTTAACCGTCTCCGCTGGCTCGAAATTGCCGGCGTGTCGCTTCACGTCTGGCACCTCTCGGGAGAGGTTTTCCAGGTCGGCGATGAGGGCCTCGGACTCGGCGAGGGCCTCGGCGTACTCCACGCACTCCACGTTGCATTCGAACGCGTGTTTGTACGTGGGGCCAACGGTGATGACCCCGTTGGGGCTCGGCATCTTGAGCTTCAGGTAGGTGTAGTTGGGGACGACCATGAACTTCGCGTAGCATGGCCTCCCCAATACCGTGTGGTAGGTCCCTCGGAACCCGACCACCTCGAACGTCAGAATCTCCCTTCGGAAGTTGGAGGGCGTTCCGAAGCAGACAGGAAGGTCGAGCCGTCCGAGGGGCTGGACGCGCTTCCCAGGAATGATCCCGTGGAAGGGCGCAGCTCCTGCTCGGACGGAGGACAGATCGACGCGCAGGAGCCTGAGGGTCTCGGCGTAGATGATGTTGAGGCAGCTACCCCCATCCATCAGGACCTTGGTGAGCCTGACGTCGCCGATGATGGGATCGACGACGAGCGGGTATTTCCCCGGGCTCGGCACGTGGTCGGGGTGGTCAGCTTGGTCGAAGGTGATGGGCTTGTCGGACCAGTCTAGGTAGACTGGCGCCGCCACCTTCACCGAGCAGACCTCCCGACGCTCTCGCTTGCGATGCCGAGCCGAGGCATTCGCCGCATGCCCTCCGTAGATCATGAAGCAGTCGCGGACCTCGGGGAACTCTCCTGCTTGGTGATCTTCCTTTTTGTCATCGTCGCGGGCCCTGCCACCCTCTGCGGGTGGCCCGGCCCGGTGGAAGTGGCGCCGAAGCATGACGCACTCCTCGAGGGTGTGCTTGACGGGCCCCTGATGGTAAGGGCACGTCTCCTTGAGCATCTTGTCGAAGAGGTTAGCACCTCCGGGGGGCTTCCGAGGGTTCTTATACTCGGCGGCGGCGACAAGGTCTGCGTCGGCGGCGTCGCGTTTCGCTTGCGACTTCTTCTTGCCTTTCTTCTTGGCGCCGCGCGGAGTAGACGCCTCGGGAGCATCTTCCGACGGACGGCCCTGGGGCTGCTTGTCCTTTCGGAAGATGGCCTCGACCGCCTCCTGGCCAGAGGCGAACTTGGTGGCGATGTCCATCAGCTCGCTCACCCCGGTGGGGGTCTTGCGACCCAACTTGCTCACCAGGTCACGGCAGGTGGTGCCGGCAAGGAACGCGCCGATGACATTGGAGTCGGTGATGTTGGGCAGCTCGGTGCGCTGCTTCGAGAATCGCCGGATGTAGTCCCGAAGAGACTCTCCCGGCTGTTGCCGGCAGCTTCGGAGGTCCCAGGAATTCCCGGGGCGCACGTACGTGCCCTGGAAGTTGCCGGCGAAGGCTTGGACCAAATCCTCCCAGTTGGAGATCTGCCCCAGAGGCAGGTGCTCCAACCAGGCGCGAGCAGTGTCGGAGAGGAACAGGGGGAGGTTGCGGATGATGAGGTTGTCGTCGTCCGTTCCACCCAGTTGGCAGGCCAGGCGGTAGTCTGCGAGCCACAATTCCGGTTTCGTCTCCCCCGAGTACTTTGTGATAGTAGTCGGGGGTCGGAAACGAGCCGGAAACGGCGCCCGCCGGATGGCCCGGCTGAAGGCCTGCGGACCGGGTGGTTCGGGCGAGGGACTCCGATCCTCCCCACTGTCGTAGCGTCCCCCACGCCTGGGGTGGTAGCCTCGGCGCACCCTTTCGTCGAGGCGGGCCCGATGGTTGCGATGACGGTGCTCGTTGCCGAGGTGGCCCGGGGCCGCCGGCGCGGTGTTGTGCGTGCGCCCGGTGTAGACCGAGGCTTCCCGCATGAATCGGGAAGTCGGGGCATGAGGTTCCGAGGGGTACCCCTGCCTTCGGGAGGCAGAGCTCTCGGCCCGCCGGGCCGCAGCGCCTTCCAGGAGATTCTTGAGCTCCCCCTAGATTCGCCGACCCTCGGTGGTTGATGGCTCCGGCATCGCGCGGAGGAGCATCGCTGCGGCTGCCAGGTTCTGACCGACCCCGCTGGATGCGGGTGGCGGCCTGTCCCTGACATCGTTGGCGACGCGGTGCTGGAAACCCTGGGGCAGATGACGTGTTTCTCCGGCCGGGGGTTGGCCCGCCCATACCTGCCCGACGTCCCGGCGGATCGACTCGAGCGCTCTTGCTCCCTCGTCGAGCCTGGCCTGCGCCCCACGGACTTGCTCGAGCTGTGGGTCGTGACCCCCCGCCGGAACGGGGACCACAGCTAGCTCCCGCGGGATGTCGGCGCGAGGCACCGGCCTAGGGAGATCACCGTCCTCCGGCATGCCGAGATGGTCGCCTTCGGTGGGATCCCCTAGCTCGACGTGGAAACATTCGCGGCTCGGGCCGCAGTCCTTGTCGTCAAGGCTGCGGCTGCCGTCGGAACAGTCCGAGAGGCAGTAGTCACATGCGGTCATAAAGTCCCGCATGGCACTGGGGTTGCCAAATCCAGAGAAATCCCAGCAGATGCTGGGATCGTCATCTTCCTCAGACCCAGAGGGCCCGTAGGTCGAGACGTCCGTCAATCGGTCCCAAGGCGACCGCACACGAAACCCCAGTGGGGTTGCACTCGCCTCAACGTGAGCGCCCGCCAAAGCGAGGTCGCTAGGCGGGTTGAGGCCGAGTCGAAATGACGTAGGATGGGAATCAGTCGGTACCTTTTGGTCGACGAGGAGCGACACAGTCACGTCGGGGACCGATTGCACCGTCGTCTTGGGTACGAGGGCGACGTCCTGCCGGCCCTCCGCGAGCGTGCTGGCGTCGTCCACTTGCTCGGGATTGGCGTGTCGCGGGGGGACGGCGCTCGCCTTCGTCTCAAACGCGAGGTTGACGCCCGACGCGCCCTCCGTTGGGGCGCTGGGGACGTCGGTTCGCTCAACAGCCGACGGAGCGCGGCCTCCCGCTCGGCCCTGGTTGCCCCGCCTCCTCCTCCGATGGCGGGGGAGAGGACGGGGCGAGCTCGAATGTTGTTCTTCCACCACGCGGGGAAGACGTCGTCGATTCCGCCTCCGGTGGGCGGGCTATCGGCCGCCATTGTCGTCGTCGCGCGGCGGTGGAAGGAGTATCATGTCGTAGCTGCCGTCGAGAGACATGAACTCGAGACTCCCGAAACGGAGCACCGTCCCGGGTTGGAGAGGTCGTTGGAGACTGCCCATCTGGAGCTTGACGGGAAGCTGCTCGTCAACACGCAGCAGGCCCCTACCTGGCGCGCCAACTGTCGGCGTTTCGAGACCGGGGGGTCCCTAAGCCGACGAGTGAGTGTGCCGCGTGCCCCAGCCCAGATGGGTCGAGCGCGTGGGCGAGCGCGAAGGGGGGAAAAGCGAGGTGGCCGGAGACGAGTCGTGAGAGAGGTGGGAATCCCGCGGCCTTCGTGTTCGACCCGCGCCCAGGTCGGGTGCGCTTGCAGTAGGGGGTTACAAGCGTCCACGCGGGTGAGGGAAGCGAGCGGCCCCAAGAGAGCGCCTGCCCCGTCCTCGTCCCCGCGCGGCCAACCTTCTCTAAGAAGGCCCTGGTCCTTCCTTTTATAGGCGTAAGGAGAGGATCCAGGTGTACAATGGGGGTGTAGCAAGGTGCTACGTGTCTAGCGGGGGTGAGCTAGCGCCCTAAGTACATGCCTGTGTGGCAGCCGGAGAGATCTTGGCACCTAACTGGTGTGGTGTCGTGGCTGTCGGAGGAGCAACGGAGCCTGGCGGAGGGACAGCTGTCGGAGCGGTTGGGCCCTTGCTGACGTCCCCCTGCTTCCGTAAGGGAGCTGAGAGCCGCCGTCGTCATGGGTCTAGCGGGGCGCCATCATTGCCTATCTGGCGGAGCTAGCCAGATGGGACGCCGGTCTTGTTCCCTGCGGCCCGAGTCGGCTCGGGGTAGGGTGATGATGGCGCTTCCAGTCGATGTGGCGGACTTGTGTCCTAGGTCGGGCGACGTGGAGGCTCCTCCGAAGCCGAGGTCGAGTCTGTCCTGCATGGCCGAGGCCGAGCCCGAGCTCCTGGGTCGGGCGAGGCGGAGGTCGTTCGGCAGAGGCCAGGGCGGAGTTCGTCGTCTTCCGGGGCCTAGCCCGAGTCCGAGCCCTGGGTCGGGCGGAGCGGAGTTCGCCGTCTTCTGGGGCCTTAGCCCGAGTCCGAGCCCTGGGTCGGGCGGAGAGGAGTTCGCCGTCTTCCGGGGCCTTAGTCCGAGTCCGAGCCCTGGGTCGGGCGGAGCGGAGTTCGCCATCTTCCGGGGCCTTAGCCCGAGTCCGAGCCCTGGGTCGGGCGGAGCGGAGTTCGCCGTCTTCCGGGGCCTTAGCCCGAGTCCGAGCCCTGGGTCGGGCGGAGCGGAGTTCGCCGTCTTCCGGGGCCTTAGCCCGAGTCCGAGCCCTGGGTCGGGCGGAGCTTCCTATGGCGCCTTTGACAAGGCCTGACTGCCTGTTAGTCTCACTCTGTCAAGTGGCACTGCAGTCGGAATGGCGCAGGCGGCGCTGTCCTTCTGTCAGGCCGGTCAGTGGAGCGGCGAAGTGACGGCGGTCACTTCGGCTCTGCCGGGGGGCGCGCGTCAGGATAAAGGTGTCAGGCTACCTTTGCGTTAAATGCCCCTGCGACTCGGTCGGTCGGCGCAGCGATTTAGTCAGGGTTGCTTCTTAGCGAAGGCAAGGCCTCGGGCGAGCCGGAGATGCGTCTGCCGTTAAAAGGGGGGCCTCGGGCGAGACGGAAACATCTCGGGGTCGACTGCCCTTGCCCGAGGCTAGGCTCGGGCGAGGCGTGATCGAGTCGCTCGTATGGACTGATCCCTGACTTAATCGCACCCATCAGGCCTCTGCAGCTTTATGCTGATGGGGGTTACCAGCTGAGAATTAGGCGTCTTGAGGGTACCCCTAATTATAGTCCCCGACATGCGTCGACCTCTCCTCGCTTCACTCGGGACGTCGTGCTGGGTCGCTCTATACTTGGTGCACACCCAGCCGGGCGTCGCGATGTTGTGCACCATGCGTCACCAGTCATCCTCACCATGGCCAGCAGCTTCAAAAACATGGACGCCCAAGCCTTTTTCCCCATCTTTCACGCCCACCTCGGTCTTCATCCTCAACCTTTGCCAGGAATTCGGTTAAATGGGCGAACTAGAATTTTATGGATGAAGATGAAAATAAAGTCGAAGAGTGACGCTCGCTAGATGCTCGACAAAAGGCGTGAACCGAAGATTTATCACTATTCCTCAATTGCCGAATTAAATTTTATTGAGGTGAGTGATTCGCTACTCCTCCATAATAGATCGAAGCATGGAATGGTTTCGTATATTAGATGCGATAATTTTCTTGTCGTGGTTAGGATGCGTTGTGGCTGTATTAAATATTCGCTAATGTATCATATGTGCGATGTATGTTTGAATTGGTGACGAGAAGGATAGGTCTAGTATTTTTATTGACTAACCATCATATTTTTCAGGATTATGCCAGTTTTGTTTATTAAGATGTAGTCGATGCTCGGCTCTAGTAGTCATTATTTTCTATGTTCGGTGACCGATTAAATGTCTTAAGTTGATGAGAATGTAGATTAGACAAGGAGTGCTGAGGTAGACGTGTAGGTCTAGTACGCTTGAATCAGTTCTATGTTTACGACGTGAAGTATAACGATGATGCGTGGAATAAATTTAGTATTTAATTAATTAGCTGATGAGTTATGTTTAGGTTAATTATGTTTAATGTGTATAGTTTGTTATTCGTGATGTTTGCGTTAGGTTTGAGAAGCGTAATTATTGCGCGTAGTCGTATATTAATAACTAGTGTTTCCGTACAAAATTGTACAACGCCTCGCCGCTAGGTGTTTAAGTTCGTTATCGCGTAGCACTATTTAGGTTTGTAATATTCCTATTTATATGCGTTCATGTGCATCGTGCATCTCAATTAGGTACGATAATCGATCGCGTGAATGCGGAAGACGAGCCAAGTCGACTCCAAGCGCGGGCTACTCCGCACGGTGATGCTGATGGACGAACCTGTCTGATCAAGTGCCAGGATGTGAGATGCTCGCCAAGTGGACGTCACCTAACAAGCACTAACGTAGTGTTTATTCCAGGCAAGCCCCGGTGCATTTGCCCCTTCCTTGTGTTTTAAATGCTTTTTCACCTTATCTGATGCATTAGGTGATAGGAGTTGTGTGACGAACAATTGATGCATTACCATTCCTTGGAAACTCCTTAATCCCGGTTTTATAAAAAGAACTGATAATGCTTAGCCCTGCTTAGAAACTGAAAAATCATTTCTTTTCAAAAAGAATGATTGTGGAACATTGGTTATGGGCCTTTTGTTTCAAAAATCAAAGCAAACTTATGGTGATGATTCCACTTCGGCCGGAGTGGGTTCATCATTCGGAAAAGAGTACCCCTGTCGGGTACCAAAAATGGGAAAATGGTTTGAATACATCTAGACCAGACGCTGAGCAGACTTGGTCGCCGTCTGTGTCGATTAAGGACCGTTCGATGTAGGCCTGTTGTGGTGGAGACTTTGCAACTATCCACATGCTCCGGTAAGCCTGAACCCGGCTATTCCATACGTGAAAAGACAACCGCGCACTGGGCATGGGAGATGGTGGGAGTAGCGTGTACCCTCCTGGCTAGAGGCGAGATGGAGGAGTACTATGCTCCCGGGTAGCGCGGACCGGTTCACGTTGTGGAGGATCTGTGGGAACGGTTGACATATGCAAGGATTAAGTGCTACATATGTCGTGTGGTTAGGGATCCCCAGCTGGGTATAATCGGTTCGAATCGTCGTTGCTCCTCGGTCATGGAGACTCTACCCTCCGACCACTCATCATAGTTCACAAGTGAAACGTGATTGTAGTTGGTTAAAAGAAAGCTAGATTACGACAAGTGAATGCTCTAGATTAGGCAAATCTAGATTCAGGAAAAGTACTTAACTTGTGAAGTAAAATTTTGGCATAAGGATTCACTACTAGTAAGCTCTTCTGCAAAATGAGTCTTTGAAATTTGGTAAGCCTTACCTTGATTCCTAATCAGCCAGCATATCCTTGAAAGTCTTTTCTTTAGTCGGGTAAGTCTTGCTGAGTAATTCCGTACTCAGGGTTTTATTCCCTGTTGTTTTTCAGGATATAACTTTGTGCTGATGTTGATGGTGTTAAGTGCCAGTGGGCTCGACCTTCTTATAAGTCTAAGTAACTCTTCTATACTTCTTATTGAGGATGGTCACTTGAGCTAGCATATATTTCAAAACTACAAATAATTTATAACAGTTCAAAGTTATTTCTTTGAGTCACTTTGGTAATCACTCCGATCATGTATAATGTAAACTTGATGTAACTTGTAAAATTTGGTAATAAGATTTCCGCTGCAAATGGTTGGTGTGTGATTGGTGTTTACTTAATCCTGCGGTCCTGGTTGTAAGTGGTTTATCCGGTGTCCTTGGGGCAATCGGACGGATCCTGTTAAGTTATCTGGTGCACATGCATAGCAGTCTGAGGTCTTTGAGACAAGGATAGGTGCATGTGGGCCCGATAACTTGAGAGGTTCTGCCACAGACCCCCACTAGGGTGAGCGAGCTGATGGACATCGCCACCAAGTTCGCCTCTGGCCAGGAGGCGGTTGAGGCCATTTTCTGGAAGGACAAGCAGCCCCAGGGCCGCCCACCGGAAGATGCTCCCGAGGCGTCAACTCAGCGCGGCGCCAAGAAGAAGGGCAAGAAGAAGTCGCAAGTGAAACGCGACGCCGCCGACGCGGACCTTGTCGCCGCCGCTGAGTACAAGAACCCTCGGAAGCCTCCCGGAGGTGCCAACCTCTTCGATAAGATGCTCAAGGAGCCGTGCTCCTATCATCAGAGGCCCGTCAAGCACACCCTTGAGGAGTGTGCCATGCTTCGACAACACTTCCACAAGGCCGGGCCACCCGCGGAGGGTGGCAAGGCCCTCGACGACGCAAAGGAGGAAGATCACAAGGCAGGAGGGTTCCCCGAGGTCCTCGACTGCTTCATGATCTACGGTGGGCAAGTGGTGAACGCCTCGGCTTGGCACCGCAAGCAAGAGCGTCGGGAGGTCTGCTCGGTAAAGGTGGCGGCGCCAGTCTACCTAGACTGGTCCGATAGGCCCATCACCTTCGACCAGGCCGACCATCCAGACTACGTGCCGAGCCCGGGGAGATACCCACTCGTTGTCGACCCCATCATCGGCAACGTCAGGCTCACCAAGGTCCTCATGGACGGAGGCAGCGGCCTCAACATTATCTACGCCGAGACCCTCGGGCTCCTGCGGATCGATCTGTCCTCGGTTCGGACGGGCGCTGCGCCTTTCCATGGGATCGTCCTCGGGAAGCGCGTTCAACCCCTCGGAAAACTCGACCTACCCGTCTGCTTCGGGACGCCCTCCAATTTTCGAAAGGCGACCCTCACGTTCGAAGTGGTCGGGTTTCGAGGAACCTACCATGCAGTGCTGGGGAGGCCATGCTACGCCAAGTTCATGGCCGTCCCCAACTACACCTACCTCAAGCTCAAGATGCTGGGCCCCAACGGGGTCATCACCGTCGGGCCCACGTACCGACACGCATACGAATGCGATGTGGAGTGCGTGGAGTACGCCGAGGCCCTCACCGAATCCGAGGCCCTCATCGCTGACCTGGAGAGCCTCTCTAGGGAGGCGCCCGACATAAAGCGCCACGCCGACAACTTCGAACTAGCGGAGACGGTCAAGTCCGTCCCTCTCGACCCCTGCAACGACGCCTCCAAGCAGATCCGGATCGGTTCTGAGCTCGACCCCAAATAGGAAGCAGTGCTCATCGACTTTCTCCACGCAAACGCCGACGTTTTCGCGTGGAGTCCCTCAGACATGCCCGGCATACCGAGGGAAGTCGCCGAGCACTCTCTGGATATTCGAGCTGGGGCCCGACCCGTGAAGCAGCCTCTACGCCGATTCGACGAAGAAAAGCGCAGGGCCATAGGCGAGGAGATCCACAAGCTACTGGCGGCAGGGTTCATCAAAGAGGTATTCCATCCCGAATGGCTTGCCAACCCTGTGCTTGTGAGAAAGAAAGGGGGGAAATGGCGGATGTGTGTAGACTACACTGGTCTAAACAAAGCATGTCCGAAGGTTCCCTACCCTCTGCCTCGCATCGATCAGATCGTGGATTCCACTGCTGGGTGCGAAACCCTGTCTTTCCTCGATGCCTACTCAGGGTATCACCAGATCGGGATGAAAGAGTCCGACCAGCTCACGACTTCATTCATCACACCCTTCGGCATGTACTGCTATGTTACAATACCGTTTGGTTTGAGGAATGCGGGGGCAACGTACCAGCGATGCATGAACCATGTGTTTGGCGAACACATCGGCCGAACGGTCGAGGCCTACGTCGACGACATCGTAGTCAAGACGAGGAAGGCCTCCGACCTCCTTTCTGACCTTGAAATGACATTCCGATGTCTCAAGGCGAAAGGCGTGAAGCTTAATCCCGAAAAGTGTGTCTTCGGGGTCCCCCGAGGCATGCTCTTGGGGTTCATCGTCTCCGAGCGGGGCATCGAAGCCAACCCGGAGAAGATTGCAGCCATCACCAGCATGGGGCCAATCAAGGACTTGAAAGGCGTACAGAGGGTTTTGGGATGTCTCGCGGCTCTGAGCCGCTTCATCTCGCGCCTCGGCGAAAGAGGTCTGCCTCTATACCGCCTCTTAAGGAAGGCCGAGTGCTTCGCTTGGACCCCCGAGGCCGAGGAAGCCCTCGGGAACCTGAAGGCGCTCCTCACGAACGCGCCCATCTTGGTGCCCCTCGCTGTCGGAGAAGCCCTCTTGATCTACGTCGCCGCAACCACCCAGGTGGTTAGCGCCGCGATCGTGGTTGAGAGATGAGAAGAAGGGCATGCATTGCCCGTCCAGAGGCCAGTTTACTTCATCAGTGAGGTACTATCCGAGACCAAGATCCGCTACCCACAAATCCAGAAGCTGCTGTACGCGGTGATCCTGACACGGCGGAAGTTGCGACACTACTTCGAGTCTCATCCGGTGACTGTGGTGTCATCCTTCCCCCTAGGAGAGATCATCCAGTCCCGAGAGGCCTCGGGTAGAATTGCGAAGTGGGCGGTGGAGATCATGGGCGAGACGATCTTGTTCGCCCCTCGGAAGGCCATCAGTCCCAGGTCTTGGCGGACTTCATGGCTGAATGGGCCGACACCCTGCTCCCGACGGCTCCGATCCAACCGGAGCTTTGGACCATGTTTTTCAACGGGTCGCTGATGAAGACGGGGGCCGGCGCAGGCCTCCTCTTCGTCTCGCCCCTTGGGAAGCACCTACGCTACGTGCTACGCCTCCACTTCCTGGCGTCCAACAACGTGGCTGAGTACGAGGCTCTGGTAAACGGGTTGCGAATCACCATTGAGCTAGGGGTCCGACGCCTCGACGCTCGCGGTGACTCGCAGCTCGTCATCGATCAAGTCATGAAGAACTCCCACTACCGTGACCCGAAGATGGAAGCCTACTGCGATGAGGTTCGGCGCCTGGAAGACAAGTTCTACGGGCTCGAGCTCAACCACATCGCCCGACGCTACAACGAGACTGCGGACGAGCTGGCTAAAATAGCCTCGGGACGAACGACAGTTCCCCCGGATGTATTCTCCCGAGACCTGCATCAACCCTCCGTCAAGACCGAGGACACACCCGAGCCCGAGGCACCTTCGGCTCCGCCCGAGGCACCCTCGGCCCAGTCCAAGGTACCCTCGGCCCAGTCCGAGGTACCCTCGGCCCCCGAGGGTGAGGCACTGCGCGTCGAGGGGGAACCGAGCGAGGTCACGCCTAATCAAAGCTGGCAGACCCCGTACCTGCAATATCTCCATCGAGGGGAGCTGCCCCTCGACCAAGCCGAAGCCCGGCGGTTGGCGCGGCGCGCCAAGTCTTTCATCTTGCTGGGAGACGGGAAGGAGCTCTATCACTGCAGCCCCTCAGTCATCCTTCAGCGATGCATTTCCATCGCCAAAGGCCAGGAGCTCTTGCAAGAGATACACTCGGGGGCTTGCGGCCATCACGCAGCACCTCGAACCCTCATTGGAAACGCCTTCCGACAAGGATTCTACCGGCCGATGGCGGTGGCCGACGCTACTAGAATTGTCCACACCTGCGAAGGGTGTCAGTTCTACGCGAGGCAGACCCACCTGCCCGCTCAGGCTCTGCAGACCATACCCATCATCTGGCCGTTTGCTGTGTGGGGTCTGGACCTCGTTGGCCCCTTGCAGAAGGCGCCCGGGGGCTACACGCACCTCTTGGTCGCCATCGACAAATTCTCCAAGTGGATCGAGGTCTGACCCCTAAACAACATCAGGTCCGAACAGGCGGTGGCGTTCTTCACCAACATCATCCATCGCTTTGGGGTCCCGAACTCCATCATCACCGACAACGGCACCCAGTTCACCGGCAGAAAGTTCCTGGACTTCTGTGAGGATCACCACATCCGGGTGGACTGGGCTACCGTGGCTCACCCCATGACGAATGGGCAAGTGGAGCGGGCCAACGGCATGATCCTGCAAGGACTCAAGCCTCGGATGTACAACGATCTCAACAAGTTCGGCAAGCGGTGGATGAAGGAACTCCCCTCGGTGGTCTGGAGTCTGAGGACAACGCCGAGCCGAGCCACAGGCTTCACACCGTTCTTTCTAGTCTATGGGGCCGAGGCCATCTTGCCCACAGACCTAGAATACGGTTCCCCGAGGGCGAGGGCCTACACCGACCAAAGCAACCGAGCCAACCGAGAAGACTCATTGGACCAGCTGGAGGAGGCTCGGGACATGGCCTTACTACACTCGGAGCGGTACCAGCAGTCCCTGCGACGCTACCACGCCCGAGGGGTTCGGTCCCGAGACCTCCAGGTGGGCGACCTGGTGCTTCGGCTATGACAAGACACCCGAGGGCGGCACAAACTCGCGCCTCCCTGGGAAGGGCCGTTCGTCATCGCCAAGGTTCTGAAGCCTGGAACATACAAGCTGGCCAACAGTCAAGGCGAGGTCTACAGCAACGCCTGGAACATCCAACAACTACGTCGCTTCTACCCTTAAGATGCTTTCAAGTTGCTCGTATACCTCGTTCACACACCAAGTCTGGTCGTCAAGGAAGGGTCAGCCTTGCCTCGGCAAAGCCCGACCCTCCCTCGGGGGCTAGAAGGGGGCAACCCCCTCTGCGTCAAAATTTTCCTCGAAAAAAGAAAAAAAATCTTTTCTGCCAGAATGCCTTTCGTGCTCTTCGACTACTTCAAAAGTGGATCCTGAAAACGACGGAGTACACGTAAGCAGCCAAGGCTGACCGAGCCGAGGGACTCCTACGCCTCCGGGATACGGTACCTCACTCATCACCTTCTGCGATAAGTAACTCACGCTCGAATAAGTGACTCCGCGGACCGAACAAGTCTTCATGCTCGAGAGCTCCTCTGCCGAAATGATTTTTTGGGCCTTCTCGACTGCGTCGGTAACAGAACCCTATGGACGAGTAAGAGCGCGCATAAGCGGTAAGGCCGACCGAGCCGAGGGATTCCTATGCCTCCGGGATACGGATACCTCACTCATCGCCTTCCGTGAAAAGCAACTCTCACCCGCACAAACAATTCTGTTACCGACAAATGAGTCCGGATACTCGAAACAAGAGGAAAAGAAACGCAGCTTTACAACACGACAACGGTGTGTTTAGGCCTCGGCGGCCGCAGAAAACATACACACACTACAAGACAACCTGATCCTGCAGGCTCGGACGTCGACAGCCGAAGGGGGCAGCAGCACCCACGGCATCAACTACACCTTCGGAGGGGTCTGACCTAGCCTCGGGCAGCGACACGGTCGGAGGGCCCCCACTCTGAAGGACGACATCGGCACCACACCCGGGCCATCGCCGCCAGGGTCTTCTTCGAGAATCCGGCCCGAGCAGGCGGCTCGGCCGGCCACCCCGAGGCCTCGGTCAGCTGACCCCCAAAGACATCAGCTTGGCTTGTGGCCTCGGCAGCTCAACTCCGGCGTCGGTTTTGCCAGTGGACGACCCAGCCAGGCTCTGGCCGACTACACCTCCTTTCCGAAGCCAACTCTGCCTTCGTCCGTGCTGACACCGCTACCTCCGGCTTCGGCTCATCGAAGAGCGGCCGAGGGGTTCCTTTAACTAAGCAAGAGGGGCCTCGGACAGCAAGGCCGACCGAGCCGAGGGACTCCTACTCCTCCGGGATACGGATACCTCACTCGTCACCTTTGCACGAGGCAACTCACACTCGGTGAAGCGGTTCAGATAATCGACAAGGCGAGTCTTAGTGCTCGAAATGAAGAAAAAACACGGCTCCGTGCCGAAAATACATACACGTTCAGGCCTCGACAGCCGCACTGAACGAAACACTGGCACTCAAGGTGCCATTACAAACGGAACTCCGGTTCCGTCCCCACGGCAGCAACGATGGCCTCAGGGCGGACGCCGCTGCAACCTTGCCCTCGCCCATGCCGACGCTCGAGGGGCGAGGACAAGTACAAAGAGCCGGAGGCTCGGAGCGCGGATGGTGGCAGTGATCCCGTCGGCGACGGGACTTTTCGAGCCGCATCCACCTCGGCACCGACGACCGGAGCGTCAGCCCATCGACAGATCCCCGCTCGGATCCTCCCGGACGAGCGGAGCACCGACCTCTGCGCAGAAGCCTCGTACCGTTGCAAAGGCAGGACAGCCCCAGAACACGAACGCCGCTCTAGCGGCGCGCGATGTCTTGGGCGGTCCACCCGTGCACACGGCGCGACAACTGCCCTCGCGGCGAGAGGGGGCACCGGGAGCCAAGCCGGCGAGCCCAACGTGCTGGAGCTGGCGACACCCGCCGTCGCCCGGCCCCGCGCTGTCGAAGTCCGCCCCGCTCGCAGGGCCAGTGAGCGCCCTCTCCCTTGGATGCTGAAGGGGAGGCTGACCCACGAACCCGCGCGGGAGGTAGAGCTCCGGCTCAGCCCGGCCTTTGCCCCAGCAAGGATGATGAACATCCTTGAAGCTAAGGGCGGAACCAAGATCGCAGCCCAGCTTGCTTCTCCCCGTCCAGAAGCTGGAGGTCACCGTCTTGGGTGACCACCGGCGAGGGGATGCAGCCAGGCTGCCTGATGAAAATCCTTGAAGCCGAACGATGGCTGAGAGGTACCAACTTCCACGAAGTTGCGTTCCTCCGACGACAAGGCGGAAGGAATGCGGGCATCCCCCATCCGGGGGCTCGGAAGGTGAAAAGGCACGATGCATGAGGGGAGCGCGGAGACATGGTTGCCCTCCAAGGGGGTCGCCCCCCTTTTAAAGGCGACTCTCCCCACTTGCGTCCTCAACCGTTGCGGGTTGAGTCTTCTCCGACACGCTCCAAGATTCTCCCCCCACGGCGCGGGGGCTAGGTCCCACACGTCATGCAAGCCGGTCCAGGGGAGAAGAAGCCAAACCGCAACGCGCGCGCGGTGCATGCAACCACCCGGCGGTTACAAGCACTCCTCCACTTTCGCCCAGACCAGCGGGTGAAAGGGCGGACAGCCATGCAGGCGGCATGCAACCGTGCCAAGTAGGCGCACCCCTTCGACTCCAACGAGCCCAGCATGGAGGTCCAGGCCCACGCGTCATGCAACCGGCGTGCCGGTTGCTACGTGCGAGCAACTGCACCGCCACTCGCGCCACTACCGCGCCTCCTCGACTGCGGAGTCAATACCGCGACTCGACGCAACCCTGCAGTGCCAGCCAAGCGCGACGGTCAAATGCGGTCAAAATTGGGCCGGCAGTAATGGCGGTGACAGGCGGGCAGAAGCAGCGGTCACGTCGTCAGCCAAGCTCACGTCCCATCCAGGGGCAGCGGGGGAGCCCTCTCTCACAGCGTGAAGACGGCGCGCCCGTGATCCGTTCCTCGAACGGCGCGCACACGCGCAACGACCGCCTCGTGAACCACTTGCCCCGTCGCATTAACTCCACGGCGGGATAGGCGGCGCCTCAGGCGGGAGAAGCAAGCGACGCTTCGCCTTCGCCATAATGACCGCGTCAAAAGAGGTACGCCACGTCATTCGACTTTGTATCCTTTTCCTTTTCCTCTTTCTCTCTCTTACAACAGGGACCGGGAAAGGGGGATACCCCGAAAAGGACCCTTCTCCGTGAAGGAAACAGGCTCCGAGCCTCCCTACTGATCAGAGGTTCGAAGGCTGGCCCCTCGGGGGGGTTCAATGGCCGCCTCAGATCGACTGGGTTCTGCGCCCACTACTAGTCAGAGGTTCGATGGCCGGCCCCTCGAAGGGTTCAACGACCGCCTCAGGCCACTCGGGCTCCGCGCCCATTACTGATCAGGGGTTCATAGGCTGGCCCTCGAAGGGTTCACAGTCGCCCCAGACACAGAGCGAGGGATGACCCTGGGTACGTTCGATACATAACCAAGGCTCGGGCTACGCTCCCGATGTACCCTAGGACATTTCCGAGACCAGCGGGAGCAATCTTGTAACGGAATCCCATCAGAGGGAGGCATCGAGCCCTCGGACCCCGTCAAAGGGGACCAGGTCCGGCAGATCACCCGCAGGTACTTTTGGAGCGCGCCTCCGAGCCTCTAGCCGACCCCTAGCAAATGGGGCACAGGCGTCCGCTCAGATTACCCGCCAGCAGCTCACCGGAAACACCATGTTCGGCGCCCTCCGAGGGCAACATGGCGCTTTCCCCCCTCCTCCTTGCGGAAAGGCGACGCAGGGGCGTATGTAAAAAAGACGAGTATGTCCTTGATCGTCCTCTCGCCCTGTGTAGAGGCTCGGGGGCTGCTCTCGCAAACCCGGCTCCGGCCAAACCGTTGACAGCGTCAACATACCAGCCCGAGAACTTGGGACCCGACCGTGCACTCGGGCTACGGCCAGCTCGCATGAGGGAACAACTAGACCAGCCGAAGTGTTGCGAAACGCACTAAGACCTCGAAGGAGTAAAACTACTCCTCCGAGGCCTCGGGGGCTACACCCGACGGGTGCGCTCGCGCGCACCCACCGGAACAGAATGCAACCGGAAAAGGTTGGTCCCCTTGCAAAAAAGTGCGGCAAAAGCCTCCAAGCGAGTATTAGTACTCCCTTGGAGGCTCGGGGGCTACTGTCGGGGACCATAATTAGGGGTACCCTCAAGACCCCTAAATCTCAGATGGTAACCCCCATCAGCACAAAGCTGCAAAGGCCTGATGGGTGCAATTAAGTCAAGGATCGGTCCATTCAAGGGACATGATCGTGCCTCGCCTGAGCCTAGCCTCGGGCAAGGGAAGCCGACCCTGGAGAACCTACGTCTCGCCCGAGGACCCCCCTCCAGCAACGGGCACACTATCGGCTCGCCCGAGGCCCAGTCTTCACCGGGAAGCAACCTTGGCCACATCGCCACGCCGACCGACCAAATCGCAGGGGCATTTAACGCAAAGGTGGCCTGACACCTTTATCCTGACGCACGCCCTCCAGTCGACATAGCCGAAGTGACCGCAGTCACTTTGCCGCTCTACTGACCGGTCTGACAAGAGGACAGCGCCGCCTGTGCCGCTCCGACTGCTGAGCCACCTGACAGAGTGAGGCTGACGGCAGCCAAGGCCGGCCTCGGGCGTCATAGGAAACTCTGCCTCGCCCGACCCCAGGGCTCGGACTCGGGCTCAGCCCCGGAAGACGGCGAACTCCGCTCCACCCGACCCAAAGCTCGGACTCGGGCTCAGCCCCGAAAGACGGCGAACTCCGCCTCGCCCAACCCCAGGGCTCGGACATGGGCTCAACCCCGGAAGACGACAAACTCCACCTCACCCGACTCCAGGGCTCGGACATGGGCTCAACCCCGGAAGACGACGAACTCCGCCTCGCCCGACCCGGGGGCTCGACCTCGACCTCGACCTCGGAGGAGCCTCCACCTCGCCCAACCTAGGGCACGGACCGACCACGTCAACAGGAAGCGCCATCATTACCCTACCCCGAGCTGACTCGGGCTACGGGGAACCAGACCGGCGTCCCATCTGGCTCGCTCCACCATGCGAGTAATGATGGCGCCCCGCATGCCCTGTGACGACGGCGGCTCTTAGCCCCCTTACGGAAGCAAGGGGACGTCAGCAAGGACTCGACAGCCCCAACAGCTGTCCCTCTCGCCAGGCTCCAGCACTCCTCCGACGGCCACGACACCGTGCGAACTGGGCGCCAAGACCTCTTCGGCTGCCACGATGGCATGTACTTAGGGCGCTAGCTCACCACTGCTAGACACGTTAGCACATTGCTACACTCCCCATTGTACACCTGGATCCTCTCCTTACGCCTATAAAAGGGAGGACCAGGGCCCTCTTACAGAAAGTTGGCCCGCGCGGAGAAGGACGGGACGGTGCTCGCGCAAGGCCGCTCGCTCCACTCCCGCGTGGACGCTTGTATCCCCCTACTGCACGCGCACCCGACTCAGGCGCGGGGCTAACACGAAGGCCACGGGATCCACTCTCTTACGTCTGCCTCCCTCCGACTGCCTCCTTTCCCCCTTCGCGTTCCGCCTCGCGTCGACCCATCTGGGCTAGGGCACGCGGCGACAATTCACTCGTCGGTCCAGGGACCCCCCGGGTTTCGAAACACCGACAGTAGAAGATCGCACAAGAATAGCGACAAGTGAAACAACGATTTTTATCCCGTGGTTCGACCAAGTAGAACACTTGCCTACTTCCACGTTGTGGCGTCCCAATGGACGAGGGTTGCACTCAACCCCTTTCAAGCGATCTAATGATACACTTGAATACCACTGTTTTCTTTCTTATTGTAGATGTTCCCTTTGTGAGGAATCTCCACAAGTTGGAGTCTCTCACCCTTACAAGATTGATCTCAATGAAAACCACAAGAGTAAGGGAGGGAAAGAAACACACGCAAGAGTTAGAGTCGCAGCAATGACACGCACACAAGTCAAGACACGAGCACACAAAACACAGCGCAACGAGTCTACAACTCAACAAGTGCTCAAATCTTAGTCACAGTGATCCGGATGCGTGCTTGCGGTGTCTAGGCGTCTTAGGATGTTCAATGGAGGCTTGGTGTTTTGGTCCATGCGCCTAGGGTTCCCTTTTATAGCCCTAGGTAGCTAGGAGCCGTTGGATCTCCATTTGGTAGGCAATTCTTGCCTTCTGTCTGTTGGCGTACCGGACAGTCCGGTGCACCACCCGACATGAACAGTGTCTGATTTCTTTCCTTCTCTGACAAAGTCGGTCGTTGAGCCCTCGGTCCCCTTGGCACACCAGACACTGTCCGGTGCACACCGGCAATGCGGTGCGGCCTATTGACCGTTGGCTCTGGCCACGCGTCGCCCGCTGATCGCACTGCCGACTGTTGGCACGGGCGTTGTTGGCTCACCGGACAGTCCAGTGAATTTTTGCCGCAACACCCTCTGCAATTCTTGAGAGCAGCGAGTTCATCGTTGAGCTAGCCTGGGTGTCCGGTGCACACCGGACAATCCGGTGCACCGAAGGCTGGTGCAAGTCTGGCTAGACTTAGCCAAACTTCTCCAATCCATTCTCATTTTATTTGACAAGGTTCCTAGCACTTAGAGGAATATGTTAGTACCAAAAAAATTCGCTAAGGCTAGAGTCATACCTTGATTCTTGATTTGCATCTCTTTAACACTTAGTACATATCAACCAAAACAATATGTGTTGGGCATCTATTCACCAAAACATTTATAGAAATGGCCCAAGGGCACATTTCCCTTTCAATCTCTCCCTTTTTGGTGATTTATGCCAACACATTAAAAGCAACTCAAAATGCAACAACATTTTCAAAGAGAAGCTAAAGAGTGCAAATTGAAGACTAATTTATCTCACATAGGATTTGGCATATTTGGATCACTTTTGCCACCACTTGGTTTATTTTAACAAAACAAATTATTTTTCCTATCTCTCTATCAAAACACTTGTTTTGACAAATCAAGAGATCTTTCAAGAGTAAATTTGATCAAAGCCACAAACTCCCCCTTTTTCACATAACAAAACTTCTCCCTCATAAGAGAACAATTTTGCAATAAGAGGGTTTTGATCAGACATAAATATTCTAACTCTACAATTTTTGAAATTCACAAGTGGTTGGTTGATCCATTTTCTTTGGCCTTAATTTCTCCCTCTTTGGCATGAAGCACCAAAACAGGAGACCTTTTTGGCCCTCTTAACCCCATTGCCTCACCAAAATGTCAAATAAGAGCAAAAGGCAATGAGAACACAAGTACAAACTTATGACAAGATACACTGATACTGGAATGCAGTGGAAGCCCTTTCTTTATCAAGTTCAGTTTTCCCTTTCAATATACCTTTGAGACTATATCAAGAATACTCAACAAACAAGTTAGTCTCAAGGGAGTCAAGTTGTAGCACATCCTCCCCCTAAACATATGCATCATTTGCATAGGGACTTGTGAGGTCCGGGGATGACTCATACAACTTGAGCACCAAAAATAAGCAAGTAAAGACATAAATGCTTAAAGTAATATGATCAAAGGCATAGAACACATGTATGCTATAGATCAATCCAAGTTACGCGAATCTAAGACATTTAGCTCACTACGCAACCTGCAAAACCTTTTCTCATCTAAAGGCTTGGTGAAGATATCGGTTAGCTGGTCCGAATCGATTATACTCAGCTGAGGATCTCCAGTCACATGACATATGTCGCACTTAACCCTTGCATATGTCAACTCGCCACCGGGGTTCTTAAGACCAGATCAGGTTCACGCCAACCGAGAGCACAGATACACCATCGTCCAGCCTCTTGCCACGGAGGGTACACGCTACTCTCACCATCTCTCCACTCCCATTGCGTGGTATCTTATTATGGCCTTAGTCTGCCCGAGGCAAAGTTTACCCATGACGAGGCATGTGACCAGTTAAAGGGTCCTCGGTCATCAAGCCCACATCGAGACGGTCCTTAATCGACTCAGACGGAGACACTACACCGAGACTTTCTTCTCGTGCAAGTCACCTGCCCGGTCTCAGCTTAATCATTTCAAACCCCAAAGTTTGGTACCTGGCAGATGTACATCTTCTCCGATGTTGAACCCATCATGGCCATGATGGATCCACCATCAAGTTTTATTTTCGAAAACAGTCCCCCCATTTTGCCACATCATCTTTGAGAAAACAAAACGTTTTGTTTATCTAAAGCAAAACTAAGCACAAGAAAACTTTTGTAAAACAGGGATTAGGAAGTAATCCAAGGAAGGAGATGCATCAATAGTTTAGCACACAACTCCTATCACCTAATGCATCAAGTAAGTGAGAAAGATTTAAAAAGTATCAAGGAGGTGGCAAATGCACCGGGGCTTGCCTTGGTTTACAGGTGAATCAGGCTCAGTGCCACAGATGTCAAAATAAAAGTAGTTGCCTGCCTGATGGTCCTCAGGTGGTGGTGGTGGAGTCTTCTCTCCTTCTACTTCAACTTCTTCCTCGTTTTCTAAATATAACCATACATTATAATGAATGCTTATGTAATGCTCATGAGAGTGCAAAGATAATAAAAGTTTATTATCTAAAATCTTGAATACAATTTTCCTTCACGGATCTCCGAGAACTTAGGGTTTCCGGAGTCAACAGTGAAGTTCAAAGAGCAGGGAGTAGGGTTTTGGGTTCTAAGTATCAAACAAGGTCCAAATCATACCAAACTCTACCCAAAGTTTCTAAATAATATATAAGGGTCATCTAAAAAGTTTGGGGATTTTTTAGGATTATTATCTATTTTCTAAAAATCCAGAAACAGAGTTTTAAACTGTTTTAAATACTCTATAATTTCTTGTTTGGATTAAAAATCATGAAACTATTTTTATTAAATTCTATAAAAAATTAGGAATCTAGCAAAATTGGTTTGGTATTTTTACCATTTTCTACAATTTTTACAGATTTCCAAAGTTTCATAGAAAAGAAAAGAGGAAAACTTGAACAGTATTGGGCTCATTTCGACCAAGGTGGCCCAGCAGAGGCCGGATTCGCCCCGCGCGCGCGTGCCTGCGACGACTTTGCAGAAACGCCCTTACCGGTTCAAGAATCAGAGTGGCGGCCCTAGGCACTATTCATACGTCTCACTGACATTTACAAGAACACCCCTGCGCTTCTATTCTTTCTCAGCTCGAAGTCCACGACGGCGAACCGCGCAGGGACGAACTCCGGCGAGCATGTATCAGCTGATTCACATGATGACCAGCGTTCTACTTTGGCAGAAACCGAATTCCAAGCCTAACAATCGTTTCCCCTCAACTAATTTCACCAATGGCACTTTAACCTACTCTGTCCATGGTGACCGTATGCCCAACGGACATCCCAAAGCGTTCCCGGCGATCTATGGTGGCTCAGTTCAATTGAACAGACCGCGAGGTATCCAGGGACCCTAAGGAAGCTAAAACAAGGAAGAAGGGGGTATGATCATACCTGGAACGAGCTGACCACGGTGAGGTGCGTTTTACGGTGGCGGAAACCGTGATTGGGGAGGATGAGAAATTAGCGAGCTCTGGTGATCGATTGAGGGCACGATTTGGTGGCTTGGTGCTTGACTACCTCACAGAACTCATGGCGTGCTCAATTTATAGAGTTCATGAGCGGTGTTGCTTAATTTGGCCGAATCGCGCTGGCGACCGAGAGGGGGGGATGAGTCATGGCAGCGTTCTACCCTGGCAATCGCAGAGCGATAGAACTATGGCGGTCATCGGCTACTCACTATGGCCCATACGGATGTGATAAACTTCCTAAGGCGTGGCGTCCACCCGGTAAACGGCGAACACGCCAGTGATTGCCGCTTGGCCACGTCGTCGGTGTGCACTGATGAACCATCACACTCACAACACATTCTAGCCCATCCGCGACGAGATTTTTCACCCCGCGATTGTTATCCTGCGTTTAATTCGGTGTGAATCACGATGATAGCACGAATCTGCGCGTGTGGTTGCCGGCGGCGAGATCTCTGCGCTGGTGATCCAATCCGGTCACTGTACCATTGCGAGGCCCATTCAGTCATCCTGTGAGTCAATGTTTAGGGCGAATTTTCTCTCAAACTTTTATGGCAACATGACCAACGCTCTGCAGCAAAATTGTAGCCTAATAGACCAGCTTCATCTTTGTTATAGCAGTCCTAGTCGAATTTCTATGGATTTAGCTCAAATACGATCTCAAGTTTGACCAACAACGCTGGTGGCCATATTTCAGTCAGCAACCAGACTGACAGCCCAACTTGGCGCCTATTTTTCTCTTAATTTTGCATAACAACCATGCTTACTCTCTGAAGCAAAGTTATTCCCCTTTGATAGATCTACAATATTGCTGTGGTGACCTAGGGCAAAAACTTCATAATTTGAAAGTTACAGAGCCCCAAAGTTGAGCCATTACACTGAAATTCAAACTTGGTCAAAAGAGTTTAAGTATGGCTCTTTTGCAAATCAGTCCAAATCTCAAGGTTTTACTTGCAAATTCACATATTTGTGAACCATAGGACTCAAGACACCTAAACTTCATGGTTTTTGCACTTTAGTCCAAAAGTGCACTAATTTTGCACTTAAACCCCTAGGGTTTAGGTTTAGGGCTTTCTAGGGTTCTTTTTGCAGTTTTTGATACCTCTAGGGTTTGGATATCCCATAAGTATATTCAAGGTGACATTTTATGGTCATCTCTAATAAGTTTTGAAGTTTTCTTTTGTTTAAATCTTGTTTGTTCTATTTCACCCACTCTAGGGTTCAGTTCCCTACTCCAGGGTTTTATTTGCAAAAGGTTATATCAATACAACTTGTTTGAAATTTTTGCCTAGTGAATGCACTCTAGGTGTGTCAAACATATGAAATGCCAATGCTTGTGATGTTATGCTCAAGTTTTAGTGACAGTAACACTGGGGGTGTTACATCCTTCCCCCCATAAAAGAATCTCGTCCCGAGATTAAAAGTCCTAGGGTAAGTAATGGAAAAGGAAATGCTTCACTCTTTTATTTCCTTATTTTTGGTACAAGGCAGGGGTGGTCTGGGGCTCACTCATTTATTACAACAATTATATACATATCACAATTTACATGAGGCTAGAAAGCCTGGGAAATTCTTTTCTAAAAAGTCTCGAGTTTCCCATGTAGCCTCATCTTCTGAATGTTGGTTCCACTGTATCTTGTAAAATTTGAGAGTTCTTCTTTGGGTAATTCTATCCCTTTGATCCAAGACTCGAATAGGGTGCTCTGAATATGTCAAGTCTGGT
Organism: Zea luxurians; assembly: GCA_029449295.1. Taxonomy (NCBI): domain Eukaryota; kingdom Viridiplantae; phylum Streptophyta; class Magnoliopsida; order Poales; family Poaceae; genus Zea; species Zea luxurians. The sequence goes on from JAOPSE010000102.1 coordinate 6,698,264, forward strand.
TCTAGGGCAACATCCGTTACTTCGATGGTTCGATCAGGAACCCGAAGACATTTCTTCAGTTGAGACATGTGGAACACATTATGTACTATAGACAAGGTTTTAGGTAGCTGAAGTCGGTATGCCACTGGTCCATACCTTTCAAGGATAAGAAAAGGACCAATGTATCGAGGTGCAAGTTTCCCTTTAACCCCGAAATGTGATATACCTTTCATTGGTGAAACCTTCAAATAGACATAGTCTCCCTCTAGAAAATACAAGGGTTGTCGTCGCTTGTCTGCATAACTTTTCTGTCGAGCTTGAGCTTTCTTCAAATTATGAATTATTCTTTGAACTTTTTCTTCTGTTTCTTTTACCATGTCAGACCTGAAAAAGTACCTTTCCCCTGGTTCAGACCAATTTAACGGAGTACGACATCGTCGTCCATATAAAGCTTCGAAGGGTGCCATCTTAATGCTTTCTTGATAGCTATTATTATATGAGAACTCCGCTAATGGTAAACAATCATCCCATTTTTGTGGAAATTCCAGAACACATGCCCGCAACATGTCTTCGAGTATTTGATTTACCCTCTCAGTTGGACCACTAGTTTGAGGATGATAGGCCGAACTATGGAGCAATTTAGTACCCAAAGCCTTGTGAAGTTCTTCCCAGAATTTGGATACAAATTGAGGTCCACGATCCGACACTATGGTCTTTGGAATGCCGTGCAAACTGAGAATACGAGCAATGTACAGTTGTGCATATGCAATTACTGGATATTTTACTTTGATTGGAAGGAAGTGGGTGATCTTTGTGAGTCGATCAATAATATCCCAAATGGAGTCAAAGCCTTTTGCAGTTCTGGGTAATCCCACAATAAAGTCCATACTAATATCTTCCCATTTCTATGTTGGTATTGGTAGAGATTGTAATGGACCGGTAGTCTTCATATGTATGGCTTTGACACGTCTACAAGTGTCACATTTTGCCACATAGCGTGCGATCTCAATCTTCATCTTCGTCCACCAGTAATGTTGTTTTAGATCATGATACATCTTAGTGCTTCCGGGATGAATAGAATAGCGACTAAGATGTGCTTCATCTAATATTTGTTGGCGGATTTCTTCATTCTTTGGCACAACTATGCGGTTGTTGAACCATACAATGCCTTGGTTATCTTTTCTAAAGCACTTGGCTTTTTCGGCCTCTATCTTCTCATGGATGTGCCTTATACCCTCATTATATTTTTGAGCATCAATTATCCTTTGTAAAAGGACTGACTCAAGCTTTAGCTGATTTAGAGTTCCATGCTGAATCATTCCCAGGTTTAAATTCTCCATTTCTTGGCATAACATAATGTCAGAAGTTTCCATTGTAAGACAATGACAAAAAGTCTTATGACTTAAGGCATCTGCCACTACATTAGCTTTGCCTGGGTGATAATGAATCTCCAGTTCATAATCCTTAATAAACTCGAGCCATCGCCTTTGTCTCATGTTCAACTCTGACTGGGTGAAGATATACTTCAAGCTTTTATGATCTGTATAAATGTGACAGATATTACCCAGGAGATAATGACACCAGATTTTTAGGGCATGAACCACTGCAGCTAACTCTAGATCATGAGTTGGATAATGTTCCTCATGCCGGCGCAACTGCCTTGAAGCATAAGCTATTACTCGGCCTTCTTGCATTAATACACAGCCGAGACTATTGCCTGATGCGTCACAATACACATCAAAGGGCTTTTCAATATCCGGTTGAGCCAATACTGGAGCAGTGGTTAATAATATCTTCAATTGTTCAAAAGCTTCATTACATTTTGAAGACCAATTGAATTTAATATCATTCTTCAATAAACTCGTGATTGGTTTCACAAGCTTAGAAAAATCTGGTATAAATCGACGGTAATAGCCAGCTAGTCCAAGGAAACTTCGGACTTGATGTACAATGGTTGGGGGTTTCCACTCCAAAATATCCTTTACTTTGCTGGGATCCGCCGCAATCCCCTTGGCAGATAAAACATGTCCCAGAAATTGAATTTCTTCTAGCCAGAACGCGCATTTACTGAACTTGGCATATAACTAATGTTCCCTCAAGCGCGTTAATACAATCCGTAAGTGTTGAGCATGCTCCTCTTCATTCTTGGAGTATATTAAGATATCGTCGATGAATACCACCACAAACTTGTCCAACTCAGGCATAAACACTGAGTTCATCAAATAAGTGAAGTGGGCAGGAGCATTCGTCAGTCCGAAAGACATTACCAAATATTCAAATAACCTATACCGCGTAGTAAATGCGGTCTTTGGTATATCTTCGGGCTGGATACGGATCTGATGATAGCCCGACCTGAGGTCAATCTTGGAGAATACCCTCGCTCCAGTCAGTTGATCAAATAGAATGTCAATCTGTGGAAGAGGGTACTTGTTTTTGATAGTAACCTCATTAAGGGGTCTATAATCCACACACATTCGAAGTGTTTGGTCTTTCTTCTTGACGAAGATGGCTGGATAGCCCCATGGTGATGAGCTTGGCCGGATGAATCCTTTTTCTAGTAGATCTTGCAATTGGATCTTGAGTTCTGCTAGCTCATTTGGAGGCATTCAGTATGATCTTCTAGAAATAGGAGTCGTACCGGGCTTCAACTCAATTACAAATTCTACCTCTCTTTCTGGTGGCAATCCAGGCAAATCTTCTAAAAAACGTCTGGGAACTCACATACTACCGGAATATCTTTGATCTCCGGTATGATGGCTTCATATATATTGCCAAATGGTTTAGCTGGAATGGCTATGGGGATAGTTAAGAGAACCTCTTCTTGGCCATAATTCTATTTGATAGTTCTCAATTTAGTATTGAGAATTGCTTTATGTTGGGCCAACTAATTCATGCCCAAAATTACATCTATATCTTGGCCTTTCAGAACAATCATATTAGTAGGAAAGTCCCATTCAACCAATGTTACGGGCACTTGGAAAGCCACTTCTCTAATAAATATTTGTCCCCCAGGCGAATGGATTTTAAACCCTTCCTTTGATTCATGGTATGGAATGCAATGCTGCTCCACAAATCTCTTGCTTATGAATGTATGCGAAGCACCAGAATCAAAAATAATAATTGCAGGGTAATTGGCCACGAGGAACGTACCCATCATCACCGGTTCACCTTCCGGTGTTGTGGCCACTTGAGTGTAATAAACCCGTCCAGTTTTCCTTGTATTCTTGCCTGCGGTATTGGTTGCCGCATTTCCCTTGGAACTTCCAGAGCTTTGTTGATTATTCGATTGATTCTGCCTCGGGTATGGACAGTCCTTAATGAAATGCCCGGACTTTCCACAGTTGAAGCAGCCGGTTGATGAGCTTGGAAGAGCAGGGAAACGAGTGCTAGGGACACCCGGCTGATTTGTAGCGGTGGGGGCAGTGGTTGGACGGATAAACACTGGTTGCTTGAATGGGAAGGAGGGTGGGCGTGATGAAGAATGATTCGGATTGAAAGGTCGGATAACCAACCTTTGCCTTTTCTCGGGGCCCTGATTGGGCCTGTTGCCTCCATTCCCCTTGGATTTTCCAGATCCTGCATATTTAGCCTCAACTGCCAACGCTGTGCTGACAACCCTTCCATAAGTAAGGTCAATGCAGGTGGCCATCTTTCTTTGCATTCGATCATTTAAGCCTCTCATGAAACAATTCTTCTTCTTTATGTCTGTGTTGACTTGATCGATTGCGTATTGGGATAAGTGATTGAATTTATTGAGATACCGGGTAACAGTATCCCCACCTTGCTTAAGCTTCATGAACTCCTCCTGCTTCATATGGAGGACTCCTTCAGGTATATAATTCTCTCTAAACGCCAACTTAAACTCATCCCAAGTGATCTGATGACTGGCCGGCTGAACGGCCACAAAGTTTCCCCACCACGTACTGGCAGGGCCTCGCAGTTGTTGTGCTGCAAACAGGGGCTTTTGAGTTTCTGAACACCGAAGAAGCCCGAATTTTTGTTCAATGATGCAGATCCATTCATCCGCCTCTAAAGGATCTTCTGCTTTGATGAACAATGGAGGGCGCGTATCGGAGAAATCCAGATAAGATGCTTCACGGGGGCCTTGCGGATATGCCCGCCCGCCTTGTTGTTGGAGTTGTTGACCTGCCATCTCCCGCAGGAAGCGGGTATTGTCTGCTGTAGCATTTACCAAGTCAACGATGGCCTCGACAAGTGTCGAGGGTACTGGAGGTGGATTTGGGGTCGCTTCCCCCCCACGGGAGGTACCAACCCCATCCTGAGCGCGAGTCCTGGAAGGCATCTGAGGCAAAGAACATTTGGAGCAATATGATATGCCATACAAACCATCTATTTCACATTACTAAAAAGTAATGTCACAGACTCGTACTTACAATAGGATTACACCACCTATTACACAATAGTACTACTTCTATACTATATTATTCCTGCTTTTTGTCACTCTGGGTAGCCTCACTGTCAGGCGTAGGAGACCATTCATCGACCAGCTTCATAGAGGGAGGGGGCCTGAAAAGGTCCAGCTCACCACCAAGTGCTTCTCCCGCTACTCTAGAAGGTCTGGCTTCCATTCCGATAGGATCCGCAGGGATGTTCGGGTGCAGTTGCGAGTACAATACATGAACTTCTTCATGTAGTGTGTTGCAATAAACCTGCAAGCTATCCATGGTTGAGCTAAGCTCTTCCACTCGGGCTCGAGCTCTAGCTTCCTTTGCCCAAGTCAGTGAACGAGAGTTCACAGCCCAGTCGAGTGCTAGATCCCAATCCGCTAGCTGGTCTTGCAGGTGGCGGATGTCTCTTCTTAAGTCATTGATTCTTTCACCATCCGCGACCCATACGTCATTCCTGCGTTGGAGTTCTGATCGAAGCTGATTAATTTGGGCTTCCAAATCCCCGATCGGATCATTACTACCGCTACTACTGTCTTCGTGTCTTGGGGCAAGTTGATGATGAGGCACGCCAATCGGCCCGGTTGACTTGCGTGCAGTCTTTCTTGTACGTGGCAGCATTTTTCTAAGGGGGAAATCTTATTAGCATAATTTTTAACATGATGCATGTGTAATTACAGAATCAACCTTAGTTAATTCAATCTTCTATACATTGCACTCTTTCTATCTGGTCTTAAAAATAAACTCTTCAGAGATACTTTGGTAAGAAGGGAAAAAATTTTCTAGATAAGTCTTAGAAAATTCTTTTTGAAGATACCTCATAATATCTGCAGAGATGGGCTTCGCTCCGATACCAGCTTTGACGGAACCTCCCAAGTCATTAGGCCCACCTACAGTTGTCCTTGTCCAACGGACCTCGGACAACCCTGTAGGTGCCCCTGAATCACTTGACAAGTTCGGTATCTGCTTTTCTTACCTTTCCCAAGAGCATTTCACCCGTCACGCAGACATTACAAACATCAGAGATACGAAAATGCGGAAGCAGTTACATAAATTTACCTTTATTTAAAAGTAAGATAGAGTTAAATATTTACAGACCAGAAATATAATATACGAGTGCAGAGTATTATTATTACAAACCATGGGAGGCAAAAACCCCTCCCGATAAGTATCAAACAAAAAGTTTTATGGAGGATCCTTTCCTCCTGTAGCTTCACTCCTGGTGCTCTTCTTTTGGTACCACCTTAGAACAGAAGCAACAAAAGTTTGTCGCTTCTTCACCTAAAAACAATAGGGAATAAAACCCGGAGTATGGGATTACTCAGCAAATCTTACCCGACTAAAGAAAAGACTCTCAAGGGTATGCTGGCTTTGAGGGAGTCAAGGTAAGGTTTAACAATAGTCAAAGACTCTGTTTGCAGAAATGCTTACTAAAAGTGGATCCTTAAAAATCCAATTTTACTTGTCAGGTTAAGTAAGATTACCTGTCTCTAGAGTTCTTTCTACCCTAGTTCAATCACTGGACCTGCACTAGCCAATTTCTTAACAACCCTTCATCTTTACTGGAGTTCTACGTATAGGGCAGTGACCAAGTCTTCATAACTGCAAAGGTACGGTGACCCGAATCGATTATACTCAGCTGAGGATCTCCAATCACACGACATATGTAGCACTTAACCCTTGCATATGTCAACTCGCCACCGGGGTTCTTAAGACCAGATCAGGTTCACGCCAACCGAGAGCATAGATACACCACCGTCCAGCCTCTTGCCACAGAGGGTACACGCTACTCTCGCCATCTCTCCACTCCCATTGCATGGTATCTTATTCTGGCCTTAGTCTGCCCGAGGCAAAGCTTACCCATGACGAGGCATGTGACCAGTTAAAGGGTCCTCGGTCATCAAGCCTACATCGAGACGGTCCTTAATCGACTCAGGCGGAGACACTACACCGAGACTTTCTTCTCGTGCAAGTCACCCGCTCGGTCTCAGCTTAATCATTTCAAACCCAAAGTTTGGTACCTGGCAGATGTACATCTTCTCCGATGTTGAACCCATCATGGCCATGATGGATCCACCATCAAGTTTTATTTTCAAAAACAGCCCACCCATTTTGCCACATCATCTTTGAGAAAACAAAACATTTTGTTTATCTAAAGCAAAATTAAGCACAAGAAAACTTTTGTAAAATAGGGATTAGGAAGTAATCCAAGGAAGGAGATGCAGCAATAGTTTAGCACACAACTCCTATCACCTAATGCATCAAGTAAGTGAGAAAGATTTAAAAAGTATCAAGGAGGTGGCAAATGCACTGGGGCTTGCCTTGGTTTACAGGTGAATCAGGCTCAGTTCCACAGATGTCAAAATAAAAGTAGTTGCCTGCCTGATGGTCCTCAGGTGGTGGTGGTGGAGTCTTCTCTCCTTCTACTTCAACTTCTTCCTCGTTTTCTAAATATAACCATACATAATAATGAATGCTTATGTAATGCTCATGAGAGTGCAAAGATAATAAAAGTTTATTATCTAAAATCTTGAATACAATTTTCCTTCACGAATCTCCGAGAACTTAGGGTTTCCGGAGTCAACAGTGAAGTTCAAAGAGCAGGGAGTAGGGTTTTGGGTTCTAAGTATCAAACAAGGTCCAAATCATACCAAACTCTACCCAAAGTTTCTAAATAATATATAAGGGTCATCTAAAAAGTTTGGGGATTTTTTAGGATTATTATCTATTATCTAAAAATCTAGAAATAGAGTTTTAGACTGTTTTAAATACTCTATAATTTCTTGTTTGGATTAAAAATCATGAAACTATTTTTATTAAATTCTATAGGAAATTAGGAATCTAGCAAAATTGGTTTGGTGTTTTTACCATTTTTCTACAATTTTTTACAGATTTCCAAAGTTTCAAATAAAAAGAAAAGAGGAAAACTTGAACACTATTGGGCTCATTTCGGCCAAGGTGGCCCAGCAGAGGCCGGATTCGCCCGCGCGCGTGTGCCTGCGACGACTTTGCAGAAACGCCCTTACTTGTTCAAGAATCAGAGTGGCGGCCCTAGGCACTATTCATACGTCTCACTGACATTTACAAGAACACCCCTGCGCTTCTATTCTTTCTCAGCTCGAAGTCCATGACGGCGAACCGCGCAGGGACGAACTCCGGCGAGCATGTATCGGCTGATTCACATGATGACCAGCGTTCTACTTTGGCAGAAACCGAATTCCAAGCCTAACAATCGTTTCCCCTCAACTAATTTCACCAATGGCACTTTAACCTGCTCTGTCCATGGTGACCGTATGCCCAACGGACATCCCAAAGCGTTCCCAGCGATCTATGGTGGCTCAGTTCAATTGAACAGACCGCGAGGTATCCAGGGACCCTAAGGAAGCTAAAACAAGGAAGAAGGGGGTATGAGCATACCTGGAACGAGCTGACCACGGTGAGGTGCATTTTACGGTGGCGGAAACCGTGATTGGGGAGGATGAGAAATTAGCGAGCTCTGGTGATCGATTGAGGGCACGATTTGGTGGCTTGGTGCTTGACTACCTCACAGAACTCATGGCGTGCTCAATTTATAGAGTTCATGAGCGGTGTTGCTTAATTTGGCCGAATCGCGCTGGCGACCGAGAGGGGGATGAGTCATGGCAGCGTTCTACCGTGGCAATCGCAGAGCAATAGAACTATGGCGGTCCTCGGCTAGTCACTATGGCTCATACGGATGTGATAAACTTCCTAAGGCGTGGAGTCAACCCGGTAAATGGCGAACACGCCGGCGATTGCCGCTTGGCCACGTCGTCGGTGTGCACTGATGAACCATCACGCTCACAGCACATTCCAGCCCATCCGCGGCGAGATTTTTCACCCCGCGATCGTTATCCTGCGTTTAATTCGGCGTGAATCACGACGATAGCACGAATCCACGTGTGTGGTCGCTGGCGGCGAGATCTCTGCGCTGGTGATCCAATCCGGTCACTGTACCATTGCGAGGCCCATTCAGTCAGCCTGTTAGTCAATGTTTAGGGCGAATTTTCTCTCAAACTTCTATGGCAACATGACCAACGCTCTACAGCAAAATTGTAGCCTAATAGACCAGCTTCATCTTTGTTATTGCAGTCCTAGTCGAATTTCTACTGGATTTAGCTCAAATCCGATCTCAAGTTTGACCAACAACGCTGGTGGCCATATTTCAGTTAGCAACCCGACTGACACCCCAACTTGGCGCCTATTTTTCTCTTAATTTTGCATAACAACCATGCTTACTCTCTTAAGCAAAGTTATTCCCCTTTGATAGATCTACAATATTGCTGTGGTGACCTAGGGCAAAAACTTCATAATTTGAAAGTTACAGAGCCCCAAAGTTGAGCCATTACACTGAAATTCAGACTTGGTCAAAAGAGTTTAAGTATGGCTCTTTTGCAAATCAGTCCAAATCTCAAGGTTTTACTTGCAAATTCACATATTTGTGAACCATAGGACTCAAGACACCTAAACTTCATGGTTTTTGCACTTTAGTCCAAAAGTGCACTAATTTTGCACTTAAACCCTTAGGGTTTAGGTTTAGGGCTTTCTAGGGTTCTTTTTGCAGTTTTTGATACCTCTAGGGTTTGGATATTCCATAAGTATATTCAAGGTGACATTTTATGGTCATCTCTAATAAGTTTTGAAGTTTTCTTCTGTTTAAATCTTGTTTGTTCTATTTCATCCACTCTAGGGTTCAGTTCCCTACTCTAGGGCTTTATTTGCAAAAGGTTATATCAATACAACTTGTTTGAAATTTTTGCCTAGTGAATGCACTCTAGGTGTGTCAAACATATGAAATGCCAATGCTTGTGATGTTATGCTCAAGTTTTAGTGACAGTAACACTAGGGGTGTTACATCCTTCCCCCCATAAAAGAATCTCGTCCCGAGATTAAAAGTCCTAGGGTAAGTAATGGAAAAGGAAATGCTTCACTCTTTTATTTCCTTATTTTTGGTACAAGGCAGGGGTGGTCTGGGGCTCACTCATTTATTACAACAATTATATACATATCACAATTTACATGAGGCTAGAAAGCCTGGGAAATTCTTTTCTAAAAAGTCTCGAGTTTCCCATGTAGCCTCATCTTTTGAATGTTGGTTCCACTGTATCTTGTAAAATTTGAGAGTTCTTCTTCGGGTAATTCTATCCCTTTGATCCAGGACTCGAATAGGGTGCTCTGAATATGTCAAGTCTGGTTCTAGGGCAACATCCGTTACTTCAATGGTTCGATCAGGAACCCGAAGACATTTCTTCAGTTGAGACACGTGGAACCAAGGAAGTAGTTCAACTCGCCCATCATTGACATCTCAAATTTCTGCATCATCGCCCTGCTAAACTCCTCACAAGACTTTTGATTATTAGAGCCGAATATAATGTCATCGACATATATTTGGCATACAAAAAACACCATTACAAGTCTTGGTAAAGAGAGTAGGATCAGCTTTCCCAACCTTAAAAGCATTAGAAATGAGAAAATCTCTAAGGCATTCATACCATGCTCTTGGGGCTTGCTTAAGTCCATAGAGCGCCTTAGAGAGCTTGTAGACGTGGTCGGGATACCTGTCATCCTCAAAGTCAGGGGGTTGTTCCACATACACTTCCTCCTTGATTGGTCCATTTAGGAAGGCGCTCTTCACGTCCATTTGAAACAACTTAAAGAATGGTGAGCAGCATAGGCTAATTATATTTGAAATGATTCTAGCCTAGCTACAGGAGCAAAAGTCTCCTCAAAATCCAAACCTATGACTTGGGCATAACCTTTTGCCACAAGTCAAGCCTTGTTTCTTGTCACCACACCGTGTTCATCTTGCTTGTTGTGGAACACCCACTTGGTTCCCACAACATTTTGCTTCGGACGTGGCACTAGGCTCCAAACTTCATTTCTCTTGAAGTTGTTGAGCTCTTCCTGCATAGCCAACACCCAGTCCGGATCCTGTAAGGCTTCTTCTACCCTGAAAGGCTTAATAAAAGAAACAAATGAGTAATGCTCATAGAAATTAGCTAGACGTGAGCGAGTGGTTACTCCCTTGCTGATATCATCCAGAATTTGATCCACTGGATGATTTCTTTGGATTGTTGACTGAACTTGAGTTGGAGGAACTTGTGAAGCTTCTTCCTCCTTATCTTGTTCTTCATGTGCTCCCCCTTGATCCAGCCCTTCATCTTGAGGTACCTGTTCCTTATCTTGAGTTGGGGGATGCACTAATGTAGAGGAAGAAGGTTGATCTTGCTCTTGTTGTTCCTGCGGTCGCACATCACCTATTGCCATTGTTCGCATTGCGGCCATCAGAACCTCATCCTCATCTACATCATCAAGATCAACTTGCTCTCTAGGAGAGCCATTAGTTTCATCAAATACAACGTCGTTAGAGACTTCAACTAATCCTGATGACTTGTTGAAGACCCTATACCCCTTTGTGTTTGAGTCATAACCTAGTAAAAACCCTTCTACAACTTTTGGAGCAAACTTCGAATGCCTACCTTTCTTTACCAAGATGTAGCATTTGCTCCCAAATACATGAAAATAGGAAACATTAGGTTTGTTACCGGTTAGGAGTTCGTATGATGTCTTCTTGAGGAGACGATGCAGATAGAGCCGGTTTATGGCATGGCAAGTTGTATTCACAACTTCCGACCAAAACCGCTCAGGCGTCTTGAATTCTCCAAGCATTGTTCTTGCCATATCAATTAGCGTCCTGTTCTTCCTCTCTACTACACCATTTTGCTGTGGTGTGTAGGGAGCGGAGATCTCATGCTTGATGCCTTCCTCCTCAAGATATTCTTTGACTTGAAGGTTCTTGAACTCAAATCCATTATTGCTCCTTATCTTTTTCACCTTTAGCTCAAATTCATTTTGAGCTCTCCTTAAGAAGCGCTTTAGAGTTCCTTGAGTTTTAGATTTATCCTGCAAAAAGAAAACCCAAGTGAAGCAAGAAAAATCATCTACAATAACAAGACCATACTTACTTCCCCCGATGCTAAGATAAGCAATGGGCCCGAAGAGATCCATATGTAGGAGTTCCAGTGGTCTTGATGTTGTCATCACGTTCTTGCTTTGATGAGTACTTCCCACCTGCTTCCCTGCTTAGCACGCTGCACAAGGTCTGTCTTTCTCAAAACAGACATCGATTAGTCCTAACACATGTTCTCCCTTTAGAAGTTTATGAAGGTTCTTCAGCCCAACATGTGCTAGACGGCGGTGCCAGAGCCATCCCATATTAGTATTAGCGATTAAGCATGCATCTAGATCGTCATTCTCTTTTGTGAAATCAACTAAATATAGCTTGTCGTCTAATACACCCTTAAAAGCTAATGAACCATCACTTCTTCTAAAGACAAATACATCAATGTTTGTAAATAAGCAATTATAGCCCATATGGCATAATTGGCTTACAAATAACAAATTGTACTCGAGCGATTCTACTAGAAACACATTTGAAATTGAATGCTCGGTTGTGATGGCTATTTTGCCTAAGCCCTCAACCTTGCCTTGGTTCCCATCTCCAAAGATGATAGTGTCTTGGGAATCCTTGTTCTTGACGTAGGAGGTGAACATTTTCTTCTCCCCCATCATGTAGTTTGTGTATCCACTATCAATAATCTAGCTTGAGCCCCCGGATGCATAAACCTGCAAGATAGTTAAGCTTGGGTTTTAGGTACCCAACTCTTGTTGGGTCCTACAAGGTTAGCCACAATAGACTTTGGAACCCAAATGCAAGTTTTGTCTCTCTTGCACTTAGGTCCCAAACTTCTAGCAACTACTTTATCATTTTTGCATGTAAGAACAAATGAATCATCACATGTTTGATAAAGCATAGTCGGTCTAGTTGATGCTCTCCTAGGCGCATGAGAAGCAGCATGATGGCACATAGGCTTATTTCTACCATGAGCATATGAAGAGCTAGATGCAAACATGGCATGAGAACTACATGCAGCATCATGACATATATGAGAAACATCATGATCATAACACCTATCATGATGAGCAATACTAGTAAATCTCTTATCATAAAGATAGGCATGGTTCTTTTTAGAGCTACTAGCCATGGGAGCCTTCCCTTTCTCTTTGTTGATATTGGAAGTCCTTTGGCTTGTTAAGTTCTTGGTCTCCTTTTGGAAACTAAGTCCATCCTTAATAGAAGGGTGTCTACCAATGATGTAGGCATCCCTAGCAAATTTTAGTTTCTCATAATTATCCTTGCAAGTCTTACATTGAGCATTAAGACTTGCAACATCATTGTTTAACTTAAGAATGGTAGAAGCATGTTCATTGCAAGCATCAATATTAAAATCTTTACATCTATTGCAGATAACAACATGCTCTACAGATGAACTTGCCACATTAAATTTTCCTAGCTTTGTATTTAGATCATCATTCAAAGTTTTGAGACTAGAAATAGAATCATGGTAGGTAGAGAGATTAGAAGACAATATTTTATTTTTCTTAATTTCTAGAGCAATAGATTTTTGAACATTAATAAATTTATCAAGTTCGTCGTAAAGAATATCTTCTTGCTTTCCTAGCAACCTATCCTCTTCATTAAGAGCATCAATCAATTCATTTATTTTATCTACCTTAGTTCTATCTAATCATTTAAATAAATCACTATAATCTACTTCATCGTCAGAAGATTCCTCATCACTAGAAGAAGTGTGTAGGAAACGGGTGACGCCTAACGGGGGGGGGGGGTGAATTAGGACTTCTAAAATTTTTACTAAACTAGGCCACAATCAAATCCCTAGAGCAAAACCTATGCAAATAATTAAACTAGAAAGTGCAATCTAGGTTTTGTCTAAGTGTTGCTATCTCTACCGCAAAGGCTAAGTTTCAATCTACACTAAATAAGTATGAATACAAGATTGAAACTTAAATGCTTAATATAAATGCAGAAACTTAAAGAGCAAAGTAGAGAAGCAAACTCTCGTGGATGACGCCGGTATTTTTACCGAGGTATCCGGAACCACGCAAGGTCCCGACTAATCCTCATTGGTGCCCCTACGCAAAGGGAAGCCCACGCGAGGGCCAAGCACCACGGTCGAGTAACTCCGTAGAGAGCCGCGGGCCTTCTCCACGCGCAAGTGGTGCTCCGCTTCCAACTTCTCTCGGACGCTCCCCGCCGTCTCCACTATCGAGCTTCCGGCCGAAACACCGCGGGCCTCGTTCCCTCTGGTACACAGTGGCGGCCGTGACACAAACGCGGTTGTCACAGTCTCGCAAGACTCTCGCCCCACTCTGTACAATTACAACGACTCACGCAAGAGCCGAGGGGTTGTGTGATTTTACAAAACTCACTCAAATAACTAGGGTTCACCTAGAGCAAGCGCTAAAGCGGTCTAACTAACCTAAGCACTTCGCAAAAGCACCTACGCTAATCACCGAATGATTCTATTAAGCACTTGGGTGTTTGAGCTCTTGGAAATGTGCACTATATGTCTTGGTATGTTGCTTGGGCTCCCACACCTTCAAATGGCCGGTTGGGTGAAGTATATATAGGCCCCAACTCCAAAATAGCCGTTGGAGAAAAAGCTACAGTTCTCTACGGCACACCGGATAGTCCGGTGGTGCACCGGACAGCGCACTGTTGCCTGTCCGGTGCGCCTAGCGATTGCCCTGTCAGAGCAGGTGACCGTTGGCGCCGCAGGCTTTCCACACCGAACAGTTTGGTGCTCAAACCGGACAGTCCGGTGGTCTTCTCTCCGGGTGCCACCTGGAACTAGCCATTAGGCTGCAGTTCCTTGGTGCACCGGACAGTCCGGCGTGTGGGAACCGGACAGTCTGGTGTGCCACCGAACAGTCCGGTGCTCCATGCACAGACAATCCATAGGCAACACACTTGGACTTTTCTTGGATCTCCTTAATGTCTTCTTTTGAGGTGTTGCTTTCCTCAATTCCTTAGTCCAAGTAAATCTTGCATCCTATGAACTACAAACACAAACACTAGAAAACTTATTAGTTCACAGATTGTGTTGTTCATCAAACACCAAAACTTAATTAGCCAAATGGCCCGGGGTCCATTTTCCTTACAAAGTGTACTTGGGTGTATCTGAAAGTGCATTCATCCCTTTTGTGAGTTTTGGTGATTTGGATGACAACACATTTAAAGGACTAACAAGTTTGCTAAGTGTTGAACAGGAAATTCAGTATGATGAACATACTTGAATAGTGTATAATGACAGAGAACAAAGATTCAACATAAGGTTAAATAACCAGTGAGACAATGCAAATGGATATAATATGATCTCTATATTGGTTTGAATATATGGACAAGACCTGAGAAATCACTATGCATAAATATGATCATAATAAGTGATTAAGAGGATTGGTCAAGCCAAAGTGAATAAGATATGAGGAACCATGAATTGGCTTGACCATATTACTATTAGTCCATATATGAATATATGAGAATCAAACTAGAGCTTGATTGATCTTAGCAGTTATATCTAGATGACATTCAAGCAAGGTTCACAATATTGAAGAAATGATTCTCTCAATGGATGCTCAATAGGATGTGACTCAAGAATGGCTTGATAGGGTGAAGATAGCAAGGAAAGGGCTTCGAGGAACTAAGCGAAGGTGAAGGCCAAGCGACGGCTTGTAGACCGAGGTACCATGGCTAAGGTGAAGAAGAGAGTACTTGCACTAAATCGATGAACTAATTAGCTATGAAGAGTTACAACATGTTGATGCATCAATAAGGTGACTTGAAGCCATGATTTGAACTCATATATGGTGAAATGGCACAAGTCACAGGCTCGATTTGTGTTTGCTTCAAAAGGTGAGACAAAGATGTTTGTGGTCCTTATGAAGCAACACCATGGAGAAATCACACTTGAGACACCAATGACTCAAGGAGTTTACTTAATTATATTTTATCTAACTTGAGTATAGGAATCGTCGTACTATCAAGGGGGATCCATAAAGAAGGTTGGTGTTGGTACTAAAGCTCAAAATCCTTGATCCAAAACTTCCATTTTACCCTTGTTTCACTTCAGTTTTCTCAAAATCTGTGCAACAGTTTCAAAAATCGGTTCAACTGGAATTAAAACTGGTTCAACCGGTTTCTGCACTGTTCCCGTCTGTCACTGTCTGACCTGCCAGTCAGCCAGTCAGTCCTGTCAGAAAAAGTCGTGTGCAGCTTTTTGAAAAAAACGGTTCAACCGAATTTTGGCCTGGCTCAACCGGATTTGCAACCGGTTCAACCGAATTTTGGCCCGGCTCAACCGGATTTGCAGCCGGTCCAGTCTCCGGCTGAGTCCGCCAGTGAACCGAAAACCCCCTCGTGGAATCTGGTTCAACCGGTTTTAGAACCGGTTCAACTGTTTTCAGTCAGATTTCCCCAACGGCCACTAGCTTTTGGGGGCACCTTTATATACACCTCCCACACTCTTCCCCATAGCAGAGCACGCACAAAACTCCATTTCTAACCTAAGAAACACCTCCCACTCTCTCTCACACACCTCTTGCCTCTCCCATTTCAAATCTTTGGAGAGAAATCTTTGAGTGAGTTTGAGAGGTGCGGTTTTTGTGCTTCATCTCCAAATCTCTCTTGCTCTTCTTGATTTGAGCTTTTGGTACTACATCGAGTTCTTTGTGGATTCATTACTCTTGGAGCTTCTAGCTCGTAGACGACTAGGTGTCTCTTGTGAGTCTCCAAATCTTGTGGAAGACCACAAGAAATTTTGTATTACCCGCTTGTTTGAGCAAAGATTAGTGTGTGAGCTTGACCTTTGTGGTCGGCAAAGGGTGGATTAGGGTTGAAAGAGACCCGGCTCTTTGTGGGCACCTCAACGAGGAAGTAGGGCACCTTGGTGGTGTGACCGAACCTCGGGATAAATCTTGTGTCTCTTGTGTTCTTGCTCATTGTACATGTTTGTTTGTGTTCATCGTTCTCTCACCATTCCATGAAAGATTTGTTTATATCTTTTTGGTGTGTGGATTTTGAGAAGTGCCCTTCTCAGATCTATTACTTTGAACCCTGTGAATCATTTAGAACATCTCATTTCCAAAGTTAACTGGGTGAATTTCGAGATCAATTCAGTTTTACCCAGTTTGCTTCTAGTTTTTTGTTGAAAAAGTTTTAACTTGCCTATTCACCCCCCTCTAGGCAACTTTCAATTGGTATCAGAGCCTAATCCTCGTTCTAACACTTAACCACGTGAGGAAAAGATCATGTCGGGGGGACTAAGAAACAAAAGTGCTTCTAAGCTTGAAAAAGTTAAGGTTGCCTCGACTTTATCTTTTGGTGCAGATGTTGATCCTAGGGCAATAGATCTTGCCATGAGAATCGCCGAAAGGATGTTCCTCAAAATGAAGGAAGATGAGGCGAAGAACAAGATTGAAGAAGAAGAAAATGATCGATGGAGACCAAATGACGAATCCACCTCTTCACAAGGTTCGTTCTTTCAAATCCACTTCTCATATGTGCTTTGTCGCTAATGGGAGTGACAGTGAAAGCGAAAGTGAGGATGAGGATGAAAATGAAAGTGACAGTGAAGATGAGGATAATCTTCAAAAATTCTTCACTCAACTAAGCAAGAAGAACCGGAGATGAGCTTGCTCAAACTCATTGGAAAGAGCAGAAGAACAAAAGGAAATGCTTCATAAGCAAGAAGATTCCTCATCGAAAAAATCAAAGACTTGGAGAAGTTGACCAAAGAGCATGAGAAGCTAAAGTGCTCTCATGATGATTTGGTTCCAAAGGTATGAAGACATTTCAATTGAGCAAATTAAAGCTATTAATCATTCATCATATATTGCTAAATTATAAAATAAAAATGCTATGCTCAAGAACACAATAGAAAAGCTAAATATTGAAAATGTAGCTTTGCAAGAAAAACATGATATGCTTATGTGCTCTCATAATAAATTTATGGATTCACATATCATGTTAGAAATGGCTCATGAGGTTGTGCTAACTAATTTGAAATCATACCAACTTCACTTATGCACATGTCTCAAATAGAAACTATATTATCATGTGCTAACAAATGTTGCTCTCAAGAAAGCAATCTTCCATTGAGCTAGAATTTTAGGAACAAGTAATATTTCCCATGCAAAAGAAAACAATGAGCTCAAGGAAGAAAATGAGAGGCTAAGAAGGAGCTTGACTCAATTGAAGGGAAAGTGTCATGCTCAACCTTCTCAAGATAATCGTGATAATATGGTGAAAAAGCTTGAGAAGGGGACAACTGTAGCATGCACAAAACCCCTTCAAAAGAATACCAAGCTTTCCAAGAAGGGCATGAGCAAAATCCATGGTGAGAAAATTAATGCTCATATGATTTGCTCTAACAATGTACCCATGTGCTTCAATAAAGAAAGATCAAAGAGAAGCGATAGGAGGTGCTATGGATGCAAGGAGAAGGGCCATGAAATTGATTCATGCCCCCACATGAAGAATCAAGACCTTGCACGATCAAGAAAGATGACCATCAAAAAGGATGAAAGCAAAAGGCAAATGCATTGCAAGGGACAAGCATCGCATTTGCTACAATTGCCGTGAAAAAAGGTCATCTATTCAAGGTTTGTCCAAAGGGTAAAACTCCTAAGCCTAACTTGTCAATACATTCAAAATATTCTTAGGAGACCCAAATTTGACTCTTGTGCTAGAAAGGTGATGAGTTCACCACATTCTAGGACCAAGGCTACTTGGGTGCCTAAGTCTTTATTGGCTAACCTTGATGGACCTATCATGAGATGGGTACCAAAATATACTTAATAAGTTTTACAGGTACCTAGAGATGATATGAAGCTTTGGGGGTGCTTGAGCGGTTTAACTCACTAGAACATGAGGCGCACTTCGTGCGCCCTACAATGAAGCAGCGAGGAGAGGGAAGCGAAAGCCTAGTTAATTGTATCATTAACAAATGGTATGATTTATTTGTTTGAAGAATAGCAGCCCTACAAGCTCCCCGAACCACTGTAGTTATTGGTGGCAGTGTGCTCCTGGTAAAAAGTAGCAAATCTTTCAATAAACTAAAACTATGGACTATGGTGTTACTGATTAGATGGGATACTTCCAAATATCAAGTGCTGCACATAGTTGGTTACTGTGATCCACATAGCAATCTGAATGAATTCCATAATTCAGAGTCTACTTTTTTACTCTGCAATTGAAAAAAACGCATGTGAACAGAGCTGGGATATTTTTGCAATTGAAATATCATATGGCTATTATTCTTTACTTTATTAAGATCATTATCCTTTGGTTCAAACTTCTCCAGAGGTAACCTAAGCCAAAACCTAAGAAAGACGAAGCAGAAGAAAAAAACAATCCGACATAAGCAAACGTGAACATATGTAAAAAGTACCAGAATTAGGAGTGGGCGAGGAGGACATTACATGCATATTGTTCAGTCCTTGCAAAATTTCATTCACAGCTCTAGCACAATTGGCAGAAGAAGATCTCCTGTGGGTAGGCAGAACACGTCTGCAAGTGTGCCAAAATTTAAAATTTCTTCAAAATTCAAATTTCCTGGAGGGTTGTATTTTCCAAAATTCACTCCGCCGAGTGTAGAATTAATCCTAGATGAGGTTCCTGGTGCCAATGTCCCAAAAGTAATCACAATTTTTTCCCTACTTATGGACAATCAACAAAATATATCCCAAGCTCAAGTAGTACCAGCAGGCTAACTGCTTTGTTTTTCCGCACTAAACTTAAAATAAAAATGTAATTGAAATTTCTTTGTCTGATATACCTAGGGTTAGGGATTTCCGGTCATTGTTTGTTGACCCTATATAAACATTATTTTTATTTGATATCCAAACTTTTGCAAGCACAATGCCACTCTCTTGGTCAAATTCAGGAGCAAATCCAAAGCACTGCAAAATCCTGAAATGATCTATCGGGAGCGGGCGGCCGGGGGTGGCGGAGAGCATGGCGGTGGAGACAGCCGGTGAGGGAGAAGGTTAAGGGAGGCGAGGCGAACGAGGAGATTAAATTCAAGTGTCAGACTCAATTATTGCATGATTTTGACTCTGAAGGCTTTCTTGCTACAAGAACATAAATTGAAAAAATCCACACCAATTGGCAATATGCATAGACTGGGCAAATGCCTAACAAAATTAGTTGTAGGCAATTCAGAAGTAGTTGTCATTGTCAGAAATATTAACATGGATACGTGATAGGAATAAAGCATGGGAGAGACAAGCACATCATACATGCCAAGTCTGGTATAAAATTTAACTACCAATGTAGAGGTCCTATCTAGTTACATCCTGGCCTAGCTAATAAAATCAGGCTACCGTCATAACAAATTGCATCTTGGCGTAGTCAATAAAATCCCGGCATAACAAATCAGGCTATTGAACATGTATAAAAGTCTAGCATAACAAATTAGGCTATTGAACTACAATTCCTATATACTTTTAGTACCAATATTGACACTGAGTAGTAAGTAATATCTTTAGTATGTCTCCCAAAAAAATCAATCCTTGCTGGAAAACAAAGTTCACTTAAACAAAGTTTACCTTAAACTACACCAAAAAAGCAAGCAGACAAGCTTCTTGATTTGTTTCACACAAAATATATAGGGCGCCCTACATATCATTCTTCGGCTCAAAGCATGTTGTTGGATCAGAAGGTATTCTCTAGTTAGTAATTTGAGCAGTGAGCTAAATCTCAATACAACTACGTTAGATCAATACCTATTTTCCTGTAGAATGATACATGCAAATATGATGCGTGCTTTGTGCGGGGTAGTTAAGATTGGCCTTAGCCCAAGGAAGGGTACGACAGCCGACCAACTGTAGCAGACAAAATTTTAAATGTAGATTAGAACTATATGCAAGGTTTTCAACCCAAATCATTTCCTAGTCAAACATTTGGGGAGTCATAGCAGGTTGCTTGTTATTTTCTTTTAAGTCGTCAGAAATTTTTTATATTAAATTGTACGAAAATAATTTATTTCAGTTGCATCAAGTAATACAAGTTCATTAGTAATTTCATACAAAAGAGGTCAACCATCCCTCTTCTGTTTTGTAGAAAAGATTAGCCAGAACGGATACAAATTCAAGTGTTTGTCGTTAGTATGTAAGCTTCTATGAGGGTGGGGGAAATGTCAAAAGTCTGTGAAACACGTGGCCTGCGGAAGGCGGAGAGAAAAGGAACGCCCAACAAGTTTTAATATAAGAGATGTTAGCAAAATAACTTAGTTGTTCTCAATGGAGAAGGGGAGAAAATTTATACAAATGCTAGGAATTTGTGTGCAGTAATATTTTTAGGACTTCTTTGATTTAAATCATGACAATTTAACTGAAAGGAGTAACTAAAGTCTTATTTGAAATTCCGTAAAAAGAAATATATTGCAATGTCTTCGGATACTCGATGGCCTCATGAAGCATGGATGCCTTGTCAATCTGTAGATCAAGAAAATATAACAACAGAAACATAATTTTTAAGCTCATACCCATAACGAACACACCCCAACAACATTCGATTCATGACAGGGAGGCTCTTCTCGATTTCCACTGACCTTGTTTGAGTTCGATATCAAGCTCTGCAAAGCCTTCATCTTCTCCTTGATCTTGCTCCTCCCTCTGCGCCCAAAAGGTAACCAGACAAAAATGGCTATAAATTTGATAAGTCTTATATAATTGAGAATATTGCAAAATAATTTTCCATGACAGTGATCAACCACACTGCAGAGGAAGCGTACTCAAATTACCAGCCGGTTAACAATTTATTCTTTAAAGGTTAATAAACTTCTCTAAATGGGAACATCTGAGGAGCTACAATCTTATAAGTAGCCTAATAAAAAATGATCTGAACCAGAAAAAGGATATCATACTTATTATTATTTCCTTGCCAAAGAGCACCAATAGTTTTTTTGGGTATTTCTATCAATATTAAATTGTATCACACGAGTAGCTCGACACAATCAGACAAGATGTTGTTGGACATGGTTACAAACTGATTTCCTCCTGCTATCTGCAAACGATCTTTTAACTTAGCACGTGTGACCTTTGAACCTAATATAGACTGGTCTGCAGCAATATTTTAATTTAACATTTGACATGCAGCCTCTGGTAACATAAAATGGATCCAAAACTTGTATGAATTTGTTGCATGAACTTGTTGTAAGAACCTAATGCCATTAGTTTAGTAACTGGCTTCAATTTTTTTCTCAATGGATATAGGATTGCATCATTGGAGTCTTCCTTTTGGGTTTTCAAACATTCCAGATGCCTATTTCCACCGCGCAAAAGTTTGCCCTATGAGATTTATTATGTCAAACAATTTAGCAGTCGCGATGTAAATCGGCTAGGTAAAGGCTTTTCATAGGGATTCAAACAAATGAGAAAAAAATAAAAAACTACAGTTCTCCAAAGTAACGTGCTTTTTATTGGGCTGCCATCAGATACAAAACTCATAGTTCATTTTTGTTGTACTAAAATTCAGTGACTGAAGGGCTTCATCCATGAAATTGCTCTTTTCCTAAATTTACTTGTTTGAAAGCATTGAATTTGATCTTCTGTAAAAGCGTTTGGTTACCTAAAAAATGCCTAGATTTCTATGTCTATGTTAGCAAAATCAGATGATCCAAAATAAATTCATCATAGTTTCCTAGTTACTCAAGTCATATTCCTTGTCTATTTTCAGTACTATAAATATTTTGTAACTAACCAGAAGTTTTCCTTTAAAGGCTGCTAAATAGTAAAAACATATCAATCAGTCACAAAATTAGCACACATAACTTCAAACATAATTTACTCAAGCCTCTGCATTTACTTTTTTAGAAAAAGTCTAACACATGACGTAGAAATCAAGATAGGTTCAAACAGTAACAAATCAGACTTCTCTAAAACATTTTTATATGCAATATATAATGTTGCATCGACAGTTGTTGATTATCCGTTGACAATAATATATAGTAGATACGCAGACATCTACTCTAAACTTACCAGTTGCTTGTATCCTTGTATCGATCTTGCATATATGGAAGCCGTCAAACTACAATCAGTAATTGCATTCTATCACTCTAAAGTACAAATATCTTTACCTTTTCTTAGTCTGTTCTTAGTAACTGAATTTTTGGAACAATGATAGATAATCTAAATCAATGATAGATGACTCGTATAAAAGAAAGTTTATGGAAAAACAAACATTTTCATAGAGCGCAGAAGAAATCAGAGCACCAAATCAATGATAGTTGCACGCCAACCTTTAATAATAAGTGCAAACTGGAATCATTTAGGAGATGGGGATTTCACTAACCATGCTGATGTGCTCCTCGTGTAGTGTTCCAAGACCAAGACCCTGCTCCTCCTCAAACTGCCTTGACACCAATCTGTTGCAGGGCAGACCAAATTAGGGCACCAAATCAATGATAGGTGGACGCCAAACTAACCATCACACTTTTCGATTTTCCAGCCAAGATTGCCGAGAAATATAAGAAAGAACGTCAGGGTTACACTCGGATAGGCTCATGCTCACAGAAACGCGGGGAGGGCTCGAATCCCTTGCGTCTTTTAACTAAAGGTAATAAACTATCCATTTTCCTTGAGAAGTGAGAGCGTCGATTCCGACTAAAATTATAGGGAAAATTACAAAGATTAATTTATAAAAAGAGTACCAATCATGTAAAGAAGATCTTGAAAAACACGAAAGAAGATCTCTAAAAAAGAATCAAAACACACAAGTGCGCCTCTTTGTATTAAGCATGTGAACCATGGTCTGAAAAAAAGAATGTCAAATGGCACGAAGAATTTTAGAAGAAAGGAGTACCTTGTGGAGATACCGGATAGCCATGGCCTGTATCATCAGAGACAGCATTAGAGGAGCCTATCCTGCGCTTGACCGACCCACCAGCGGGCTGCAACCGGCCGCTGGCGTCATGGGCCGGCGAGGGCACGGGCCACGATGTGCAGTCGATGACAGTGACCTCCCTCCCCTTGTGCTTCCTCCCGAAGCTCAGGAACCTCTTGAGCCCCCTCATCATCGCCTGTCTCGGGGACCTCGCCGCGCAGGAG